>CM072069.1:6032500-8532500 GCA_036785405.1 Coenonympha arcania
TTTCAAAAAAAGTTACCTATGCTCCTATAGAGAGAGTTGCAAGTCCAGAATGAGGCCTACATTTTATGTTCGAAATATTGCTTCGGGTAATAACGTTTTTACCCACCCAAACGTTTACCAAATTGGGCAATTTTGGTCTCATCAGATTCATTACACCTTCATCTAATAGGCTCGTACGTTTTATTTTTTTAGTTTATTTAAATAAAAATAAAAAATACTCGAGGAAGTTTTAAGGTCAAAAATATGGATATTTAGCGCTAATAAATTTTTAATTTGAGTAATATTTTTTAAAAAGTAAAACGTACGAGCACAGTTCTTCATTGTATCTGCACAATTTCTTAAAATTATGAAAATCGGACTATGTTTAAGGATAGGAAAACGTTATCGCTTTTCGTATGAAAGCTTACAGCTAGACGATTCTCTTAACGATGGTTTCGTTTTTTTTCACGGACCCTTTACTTACCAATACTTTTAAAACGCTTCAATAATTATCGCTAACAAGGCAAGTAAGTACACAGTGCAGTAAAATGAAATCGGCGCAAAACGCTTATCCGTCGGATAAATTACAAGGACTGATCAGTAAGCGGGAATATTAAAAGTTTCCGATTGAAAAAACCTTTTATTGTGACACTGGAACGCTGAGCAGGATTTCAATTCAAAATTATTGAATATTTCACTGAAAAATTTAATTTGTCGAATTGAATCGAGAACAATTTCCCACCACGCTTGTGACGCCTGAAGTAGGTATACTATACGTCGATTAATTTTGTACGTACATGTGGGCATAAAAAGTATATAAAGTCTTTTAATAATACACCTTTTTTAAGGGGTTACACTTTTTTAATGGGGTAAAAACTTTGAGGGGTGAACAAAATAACATTTATGTTCCAAAATTTTATCTACAATAATTGTACAATTATTATTAACCAACTTAGTAAAACTATACATAGTAAAGTCGAAGTCACCATAGTACAGAAAAAATTGTTGCTCCACTGATGTAGGTTGGTGGTAACCACAAACAGTGAGCACTCGCGAAGTGATTTTATCACGCGACACAACGTATAACTAATGCAGGTTTATTATAACTTTGACTAGCTAATTAGCTATAATAAACGGTGCTCGCAGGCAACCAAAAATGCATGCGTTGCACTAACCCCCACAAAATTACAAAAGGGATGAAAAGGAACTTATTCGTCATAGTATTCCTCCGAATTGGTGTCAACCACAGAGCAAGGAATAAATTTATATTGTGGTGTCAACTGTAAAAGTGCCTAGAAGGCTGGCAGCATTGCCACGTTGAATGGCAATATTCTCTGTCGAAAAATAAGCTAGCTCTATAATTTAATTTAGAGAGGCGTCGATAATTTAATCCTAATTCCTTATTAAAACAAGTACCAAAAGTATTTGTTCCTTTTCATTAAATCAAACAATATGTTACTGTAGCTACCTGCTACAGTAGTACACATTCTAAGCAAAGAACTTATTTTATGTGATACATAAAAATTGTAAAACTTATTTGTAATATAATTTATCGTTAGAATATTCGTTATAATTGCAATAAAAGCAATAAAATTTACAATCATAAAAATTGTTCATTAAAATATTGATAATATAATAATAAAAAATATGTGACATATTTAATGTTAAAGACATACACGTCGCCATTGTTAAATTAATATGAACTAAAACTTTATACAAGCTTCAAAACTTCGTTTATTGAGTAACTTAAAGCTTCAGAAAATATTTATCCTATGGAGTTTATAGCTTTACAACTTTAAAGCATACAGTTCTGCAACTAACATTAGCTTTTTAAAGCTAATCGCTCATCGGCTTCTGCCACAACATTAAAAGTTTTACAAAATTGCCCACAGTTGTTTTAAAGAACACCATCCTGTGGAAAAACAACTTTTGAATCGTTTACTACCAAACAGATTTTGTGTCTTGTGTTGTCTAAGGCCCGCTTCTGGACATTGGACCTGTGGTTTGGGCATAGCATTATATTCTAGCCATACAGCTAAATAGCCGAAATTGATAAATTATTATATACCTAATTTTTTTTACAAAATTAGCACAGAAAAGAGTCACGAACTTCAACAATGGAAATCACAACGCAAGGAAAAATTTTTGCACATTTATAGAGCTCAGGAAACTACTTATCTATATTATATATATTATATTTACTGTAAACTGTAATTTTATTCCTCCTCGACCCCAAAACGTACGTGAAAATGACAATTTCTAAGCTGTACCTACAATATCATAGAAATCGAGAAAAGGAGACACGATTAGGTATATGCAAATGGATAAAAAGGAAACTGGAAAACAGGAAAATAAGGATTTTGTAGATACTTTCTGACACAGAGAAAAGGTGTACAATTTTATTATTGGAGTATCTACGTATTCACAAGTTTTCGAAATAGGAATGCGTTTCAAAATATACGTTTAGATATCAAAAATCAGTTACTCAAAAAATGGTATAAGTGTTCATAAGTATATGAAAAATGATTTTAATAATAAATCTTATTAATTAAGCCAATTAAGCCAAGTTAGGCTTAAATTGGCTTTAGAACAGTATGTCCGTCCTCAAAAATTTTGACAAGGATCCAGGTTTAAAAATTTTAAAAAAATCCTACCCGGGTTACCTATAATTTTCTCTAAGCGTAATTGGCGAACTTTAGTAAAGTTGTAAAAACTTTAACAGTGCTTTATTAGAACTTTGTTGCGATAGTTTAGGTTTGCTCCAAGAAATTCTTCCTTCCGTTTGTTAAGGTTCGTTTTTTCTTTTAAAACATGGTAAAATTATTGCCATGCATGACATGGTTTCGTTAATTTTATTAGGTAAAAGTAACGAATCAATGCTGTGAAACAAATGGAACAACTTTTTAAAGCTTTTATAGAATAACCACATGAATAACGATATGATAAAGTAGTTATATACTCAATATACTCAAAAATTTGTTTTTCTATTGAATAAAGTCATGAATGGATAAATTACATGAAACCTTAAAAAAATATAAGAAAAGAGATCTTTAGATGACTGAGTAGATATAAAAAGAATCCGCCTAAAGATATGAAAGCCAATTCTTATTTGAGATTGGTCTACTGCTACAGCTATTAGCTATTATTATAGAGCTATGAATTTTCCAATAGAAAAAACTACAAGTTTAAACACAAGCGTCATTTATCGACCAGTTCTTGACAACAGAACCAAATATGCTGAGCTAGATAACCTGCGGGGCTAAACAAAGTCACAAGCGTTTGGCGTTAACGCTAGTCGACAAAAATGTATGGACAAAACAAATGACTGTAGAAAAACCACGATAATAATTACTAAACACGCTGTGTTTGATTAATTAAATACGCTAACTTGAACGCTCGGTGGCGTTCTCGCGGACCTTGTAGATAACTTTAGCGTACTTCGCTTGACAATTGACAGCCGACAGTATTAAACACAGCGTGTTTAGTAATTATTATCGTGGTTTTTCTAGTCATTTGTTTTGTCCATACATTTTTGTCGACTAGCGTTAACGCCAAACGCTTGTGACTTTGTCTAGCCCCGCTGTTCTAAAAAAAAACAAGATTTATTTAGGCACCTACCTGTAGTGAAAAATGGAGCCTGGTGCAAATAAATCGTTCACATAAAAAATATCTGGGAACCATATCGACTCCCATTAAAGTCAATCCAGGTAAGACGGTATCGAGAACTGTACGCTTAAAGGCTTCCTCTTAAATATGCGGGTCAGGAAGCCGGTTAGGGGCTGATAACTACATCGAATTTATTCCCGAGAATATCTCAGGACTTACGCAGGTACTCTACAACCAAGCTTTTTGAACATTTATTTTATTGATGAACTCTCAAAGAAAGCAGGATCAGCAGCTAATAATCCACTTTTACATTACGTTATGGCTTTCGTTATAGTGTATTTGATGACATAATGGTAATTGCTTATTTAAGCGCTAGAAATAGGCCGAACTACCACCATTTTATTAACTTGAAGATTTTAAACTATACCTATAGACTCTTTAACATTTTAGGTCTTTATTCAAAAGAAACACATAGAAATACGATTGGAAATAAATTCTCGATATAATGTTATCCTCACCTTCCCACAATTCAATTTGTCATCACCATCAACATCGCCTCGCGCCTCGCCTTACTCGCTATCCATCGCGGTGTCCTCATACTCTCTGGTATTCTTTGCACTTTCAGGACCTTGCACAAATGAGTTGGATACATTCTCCACAAAATCTGCTTTTATTTGTATGGAAAAATCATTTGTTTCTACCAAAGTTTTGATACGAAATCATTCGTCATTATACCTGCCTATCTCATCACATACGCAAGGTTTATTTCTTTCTCAAATTGATCACGTCTCAGACGTCAGTAATACGCTTACAGTCATCCGTGAGCTTCACGCCTAGAAGCGACGCGAGTCACGCTCAAGCACTATTGATGCTACGTGGCAGCGATGCAGAGTAGCTACTAGCTGCGGAACTCGAAACGATTTGGCGTTGAAACAAAATGCCAGCAGTTATTACGATGGCTTCCATCCCTTAATGGCCAAAACGGAATAGTATTCCGAGAAATTAAGTCGCACGACTATAAAAAAAAAAGAATCACAACGGCCGTGTGCGAACTCAAAAGTCAATTAGAATACACAATGTGCCGGAATTGTCTTAAACTTGCTGTGTTCCTTAAACTTATAGAAAAAGCTAATATGAAAAGAACGATCGTAATGGCAATTTCGGAGAAAATAATATTGCAGTTTCCGTAGTATTAGTATACATGTCTCATACATTAGTATTGTAGTATTAGAACATATCTCATAGTAGTATCTCATGTTTATTTGTTTCAGGCTTCAGCGTGCTTCAGCTTCAGCTTTATTCACGACTCATATTAAGCTTCCAATCTTTTATCAGAACCTTCTGTACACTGAGTGGGTAGGTAAAGTTTAATACTGTGAAGGGTCCGTCCATTAAAGGGTCGCTTGAGCCACTGGTAGCGCCACGGTATACCTACTTCATACTCCTCTACTTCCATTTTAACCCAGCCCACCATCTTCGATTAATATAATCTTTCTCTGAGTTTTTGGCCATGTCTGCGAGAAGAGATTTGATGATAACACAGAACGATGATGATAATGAACAGCTTACGTAGATAATGTCGGTAGTAAAGCGACAAGATAATCTACGTGCTCGTTTAATGCAGCAAAGACTAGCTACGAGAGTAGAGGCAACAGAGCGAAAAAATTAGATGTACTTAGTAACCGACTCTTGCATGGGATCTTAACAAAATAGCTTTTTCACTGACTGCAGAGAAAACGGGGCCATAGATAGAGGAAGAGATCAGAAAAATACACACACGCTGTAAAAATAGGACGTGAACTTTTTCTTTAAAAATATTTTAGTGTACTTTTTCTTTGAAAATAATTTCTTTAGAACAGCGGGGTTGTTTTCAATGGGATATACTATATGAGACGGCCCTAACGAGATTATCATAATATATTTTATCTACTCTCATCATCTTTAGATTTATATCAATGGATAAGATGGTGTAGTTTCATTATACACGATTATTTTTTAGTTAATTAAAATACTGATGATTCGAAGTGCTCAATTATTTTATTTTATCTACACCCAATTTGAAGTAATTTCAGTCATGCTCACTCTGAGCATGGCACGATATAAGCGCGGGATAAAATTTTTATGTCTGTCAATGCTAGGCGACAGCGTTTCCCGCGACTCTGTTAATTTCATCTAAGTATCTAGGAGCTGCGCTTTCTGACGCGAAGGCGCAATTAATTCAGCACCTCGGGCCTCCAGTCCCCAAAGCCCATCAGTGGGCTGATTCTAAATCGTTCAGTTTGTTAGTTAGCATCCCTTACTAGGTTAGCATGATATGTTGACATAAAACCATACTAACCTAAGTTGGTAACTTGTGCCAATATTTGTCTTTGTTTTGTTAGTTGACAACCCAGTGATGATTGCGAATTAACAAACTGAACTATACAGAATCAACCCAAAGTCCTACAGACCATGTACCCCGCCCATTGCCAATCAGCTTTACGCTATTTGCTGACTCTTGCTCGTCTACGAACCTTCTAATATCGCGTAGAAATCCAAAACATTCGTAAACCGTTACAAAATGAATCAGGGATTGATCTGCAGACAACCGGTCGGTTATTCATCAACAGAACATAATCCCGATTCCATTAATACAATTATTAAGTTCGTTAATAATAATGATTTTAAATCTCCAGCATTCCCTGAGCATTAATGGATTTGTGGTAATCGGGTAGGAGAATCAATATTGTCAGGGTAATATTAAACAGTCAATATAATAACCGAAGTCGGCAATATTAATAGTTCGTATTCTCAGTAACTCAATTCATTATTTTTTTTGAGAAATCTACGATAGGAATAGTCTCTTTTTTAGAAACGAAGGAGGAAGCATTAAATTGAGCTCATTTCTTTATTAGTAAATTGATAGGTGCTTCAATCATTGTAGTGTCTTGACACACCTACCGAAAGTTCAGCCGTCTGAGGGTTGACGACTTAACTTGCGGCCGAATCGCCGACTATATTTAAAATTTAAAGCGATTTTCAGTGACCTCCAGTTTAATAACTGATTTTTGATAACTGCCTTAGTTTTATAGTAATAAGTATACGTCGTTTTTCAGTTATATTCTTCCGCGACGCTGCATGTCACACCCACCAACGTATACGTATGAGTCAGAAGAACAAAAATAAATTTAGTGTATCCTCTTTACAGTACAGTTATTGGCATTGCGAAATGAATTGAACATTCGCGAACATTGTCACTTGATGGCAGATTCGGCGCTACTACGCCGAGCGGGTGCAGCTACTGATGTGACCTTATTTTCCTTAATAGTCAATAATCAATAGTCAGTTTATTGGTATCAAAATCATACAAGTCATATTTGAAAAAGATTACAAACTTCACTTTTTGAAGGGACACTTACATTTTAGCAACACATTTGCGTGATCATTTACCTGCATTATTGAATAGATACTTGCTTTTTCCTGCAAAATCGCACGCATGAATATTTCAAAATTCCCAACAGATAGTCGAACGCTTCAAGCAGGAACAACAAAAGTAGCCTATGTGTTTAGCATAAAATTATTAAATGAGTTCAAATAAAGTTTAACTAAGCTTAAAGTGAAGCCATCCTAATTTATTTTTAAACCATAATTTATAAGAAGTTCAACTTAATATTTTTTCCATTTTATAATATACAAATAGATAAAAAAGATTCTGCTTTTTTTTACTCACTGTAACAAGCTTAAATTTTCCCAATAACACGACCCTCTATTTGCAGTTTTTTCTTGCGTTATGATAAGAGTTTCCAAAGTTCGTATACTGAGCTGGATTGATAAGTTAGATTGAAGTTGTTTTCAATATTGCCCTGTAAGAAACATTAATAAACTGCTTGCGTTTTGAAACTAATATCGAGACGTTCAAACTACTGGCCAGTGGTTCTGCAGCCAAGTCAAAACTCACAACTCAAACGCTTATCAGCTTTCAAGTAGGGTTTTAACTTTTCAATTTAAAACTCATTTACTGATCTGTGGTTATAACAGTCACATTGTCTTCAATTAATCGTAGGTGCAGCCGGAGCCTTATTATGTATGAGATTGATTCGATTCCGTTACTTATCTAAGGGCCGATTTATCTGAGGAATAAATATACGTAATTGTCATATTTATTCCTCAGTTAACGTTAGTCTGGCGAATGAAAAATCGGCCCTAAGACAACTGAAAAATGTATGACATAAATGTTGAATTTCGTTCCATATTGATATTTAGGATAACCGTTTGATGTTTTTTAACAAGTTTTGATGGCATCTGTGGCGCAGTGGCGCACGTTCGGATTCGAGTGGGAGGTCACGGGTTCGATTCCCGCCACGGAGCATTTTGAAATTTTATTACTATATATATAGCTACTCGTGCTGATTCACTGACTGACTCACTGATTGATCACCTCTCCTGAACAATTTTGTATGAAAAATTTTTTTTTCAATAACCATTTCGTATAGGAAGGAAAAATTCATTCGGAGGAAAAATATGGAGAGAGCTGATGGTTGAGGATTTCGGAGACGGGTGAAGAGCACAGCCAGGGTATTGAAGATAGGTGGGGGGTGCTCGACCAAATGTCATTCGAAACGTCATCCCATTGGCAGTGAGCTGAAAAAAAATTCAAAATGGCGGATTCAAAATGGCCGCCATACGAATTTCGTCAATATCTCGGAAAGTATAAAAGATGGAAGAACGGTTTCCTGACAAGAAGTGATCAGGTTCCAAAGGTCCATTCGATGGACAGCAAAAAAATTCAAAATGGCGGAATTTATTTTTTCATAGAAAAATGTATGGCGAATGTTGATGGTTGAAGAGACTACAAGTTGTAAGGCAAATAGGGCGGAAGACAGCACGCGGGCCACATGTGGCCCGCGCTTCCACGCGACCTACTAGTAATTTATATATTGGCTCAGATCTGGTCTGGTGGGAGGCTACCAGCAAAGAAGCACCCGCCAAGCGATTGAGCGCTCCGGTGCGATGCTGTTCAGAAACTGCCAGGGGTGAGTGAGTTACTTACCCTTTACAAGTGAGTACAATAATATCTTTGTCTGTATAATCACTTACTACCAGGTGAGATCGCAGTCATGTGTAGAAATATCTCGGAATAAGCAGTTTAATATTATGTTTATGGTATTGGAGGCACTAGAGAAATTTCCCTCCAGTAGTGTTATGCCTATGGATTGCTTGTGATCCGAGCGTATGTCGTCAAAACTTCTATTTATAGAACGCTCGTCGAAAGTTCCCTCAGCGTGTGCTATTGCGCTGGTTACGCCATCTATCGTCAGCTATCGAAGACCGCTACAATTTAATAAGTACCTAATGACAACCCGTTGCATTGGATGCGTCATAGGGATTGAAACATTTGTTATAATTCGACTCTGTTTAATTTCGACACTGAAATCTACTCGTGAAATGTATTCCTAAGCAATATCTTTTCAATTTCACTTCACCACCATTATAAACCAGTGATCGCTCAAAGCCAATTTAATGGCTCCCTTAAAATTCGATAATTCAAATTACGAGTATCTAATAGCGAGAAGCTTCTTATTTTAATAAACTCATAAATATTCAAGGAACCTAAAGTTGCCCTATCAAATTTGATGGGAGCGATTTATAAGTAAAATATTAAAATGATCTGGGCAATTATAAACTCGTCACTTAATTTTGTGGATGAAATGCGTATAATTTTGTTAATTTTTACAATGTAGCTACCGAGGTAGGTACTTCTACTACATTTTATAACTATTTTAATTCCTAACACCGTCCGTCCGTCCGTTATGAAGAGAGTACTTAACTTTTTAGTGCAATTAAATTGAAAAAAACAGCCAAGTGCGAGTTAAGCTCGAAAACCGAAGTTTCCGTAGCGCCTTGTAATGGTCATCAATGCAGGGTTGACTGGCCGTTGAGTCGGTCAAAACCCGAAGCCACGAAGGTCAATGAAACTATAAAATATTATTGTCTATCTGTTGTAAAAACATAATACAATGACACTAGAAGATTTTTTGGAATGGAACCAAAAAATAAACAACAAGTTACATTCATGCATATTGAGGTCCAAGAAGAAGGGAGCCCTTGACTTCAAAAGTGCGGCAAAAAATACTTAGGTAGCCCAAATTGGCAAACCCGAACCGTCGCTACACAAGTTTTCACGCACACTATACAAATCTCAAATTGACACACTCACACTACAAAAAAAAGTTGCCGCACTCACGGAATTGTCGTTGTTAGATTAGGTTGGGTTAAGTTAGCGACGACCTTTATAAATCTATGCGCTCATGTA
Source organism: Coenonympha arcania (assembly GCA_036785405.1). Classification (NCBI taxonomy): domain Eukaryota; kingdom Metazoa; phylum Arthropoda; class Insecta; order Lepidoptera; family Nymphalidae; genus Coenonympha; species Coenonympha arcania. Next base: position 6,042,378 of record CM072069.1, read on the forward strand.
TAGAACTTCGACTTTGTTTGGATCTTGTGCTTACCGTTTAAAAGTTAAGTGAAAATCAAATTCAAGTGCTGACTCAATCACTTCAGGTAGGTAGGTACGGGTGAAGTAATTAATTCTACACTATACGGGTTGGTTTAATCAATTTAACTTGAATCGTCATTAAGACCCACTCCAGACTTCGTCGGCGCTTTCTCTAATATTATAGTCATAATGTACATTGTTAATTTGTCCTCTATATAGCTTCTATATAAACTGGGGTTTGCCCGAGGCGTCGCGTCGCTCGGGTGGGTTTCCGAACAAATCCTGCAGAGTCAGAGTTTATTCCAAATTCGATCCCTACGTTACTCTCCCAGTTTCCGCTCTCTTTACAAAACTTATGTCACGTGTCACTATGTCACTGTATAGATATTGATTGCTTTAACAAAATTTCCACTTTTCACTATGTCACTGTATAGATTGCTTTAACAAAATTTCCGTTTTGTCCTTTTTTCAATTTCCTGCAAGTGTAGTTGATTTTTGACTGATAAAAAGTATAAATATATATTAATCCGGGGTTGGAGGTCTACGTTTCACAGCCAAATCGGTTCAATATTTGTGGCATGATTGAGTACCAAATATCCAAACGTACAAACTCAAAAAATATACCTTCATAAACGTACCCATAACACAAGCCATCGCTTAATTTGGAGCTAGATAGCGATGTATAATTTAAAATGAAAAACATACAGACAAAAGTAATTAAATTTTTCGTCGATGTAATTTTTATTGTAAAAATTTTCTGCATATAGGCTTTGAATTACACACAGTTGGCGATAAAAATAGAAGCAATCGAAGACAGCACCAAAAACTTTTTGCATAATGTTATGCTGTATTTATAGTTTCAGCAAAACTACACAATCTTATAACCAACTATTTAATCGCGTCTCGACTCTGAAAGCCAGTTTAAGCTCGCGACTCAGGCATACGACTTGGTAGTAACAGGCACTTAGCTTTAATGAGATGTGTTAATTCGTAACTTGGTACACGCTCTGCGGTGAATGAAGGCGCCAGGGGAGACCGCTTTATTAGTATTCAAACCTCAAATTGCAACTTTGCAGCTTACCACTGAGCTCATGAGGCTAGGAGGCCATGATGTGCCAACGTTTATTTATTTATTTAATTTTTATTGCACACAATAAAACACGGTACAATAGCAGCGCTGAATCCAAATGAATTTTCTTCCAGCACGGCTTTAAATTAAGACAGTATTAGGGTATAGTGCGCATGGATAGGGAGTAGGAAAGATTAGGGAAAAAAAATGAATAGAGTGGGTCAATCTTCTGACGCAGAGGTGCGTGCTCGGAGAAGGTCACGGGTCTCTTAGGATAGGGTTTTGTTATTTCTAAATTGGCTCAGCCAGTAAAGTCTGGTCAAATGGGCTTCGAGGGTGGCTAGTTACCAACATACCTGCAAGGACACAACGTTCAGCGATAAAGCGTTCCGGCGCGAAGCTGTGTTGAAACTTGAAAGTTGAAACCGTAATGGGTGAATTGCTTACCCCTTCCAAGGGGTGAATTTACTTACCCCTTGCCATCAGATGAGATCGCCACCAACTAACTTGTAAAGTATATAAAAACACAAATCACTGTGGAAGAAAATGTAAGTTATAAGGAATCCATGAAGTATGAATGTTGAATCGTCTATAATATGTAGTGGTATATTATATAACGAGGTTATAATTTTTAAGTAGGTACCTAATGCTGTGAAAATTAGGGAAGAAGCTAAGGGTTTTACAAACTCGTTCCCCAATTTTCATAAAGAGAAACGAAACGAGGACAGGACGATGCTGTTTTGGCAAATAATTATAAATAATGCCATTCGTAAAAGAGAATGTTTTCAACGCACCCATTTAATATTTGTTACTCGGAACATAACAATTTGAAAGAACGAGACTTGCAAATTGGAAGAAATTTACATATTTTGTATTAAATCCAGAGCTCTCCAGGGGACCAAACCACGGATGATTTGTTAAAATTAAAGAATACTTTTAGGACTTATTGTTTACTTAGAAATTCTCATGGGCAGTAAAGGTATTAAAAATGATGATTAGGGAATCTAAAGTTTAAACTATTCACAGAACAATATCATGAGAGTAATCTCAGGCATGCATAGGTATACTTTCCGTCTTTCCTTCACCGTTAAAGCAAGTAATAAATTAATAGCATCTAGACAACTTTTTCAATCTCGTGTCTTTTGATACCTTGCCACACTCAGGATTAACGTCGTAAACGGCTATTTAAGCGATTTTTATTTACCTGTAGTTTAAAAACTATAAAGACTTCCAACTCAACTTCAAACTTTAAAATTTAAACATAATGTATTTTGTATCTTCAATCTAAAGTCGCTTTTAAACATAAACACGGTTGGATAAAATTTACTCGAAAGAAATTTCTCGAAAAAGTTGCTTCAAAATCTCAATTTTTTTATCTTGTTTTAAGGGTTGGTAACAATAGTATCCAATACCGCTTAGAAACAGATTTTTAAAAACTTAGTTTTTTTAGTAATTAGTTAAAACGTGATTTTTCTGTTATATTCTTCCGCAACGCTGCATGTCGCACCCACAAACGTATTAATAAGAGTGAGAAGGGCGAAAATAAATTCAGTATATCCCCTTGTAGGGCCAAATATCCCTCGTTGCCCATCAATTTATAGTTTGACACGTGGCCCAGAGGTTACGGCGGCCTTGCATAACGAATAACCATCCCATGCGTAGAAAATTTAATAGGTACACATATAGGGTATCGATTATACAATTAAACCTTTAACGTTAAATAACTTGAAGTGGTTATACCCTTCAAGTTTATGACTGTTAAACATTTCAATAAGCTGTGAATGTTTCAGCGACGTTTATTGGCAGTAAACTGGGATGGAATGGGTCAACAAATTGTAACAGATGCACGGACTCGACGGTAATTTACACTATAAATAAATTTGATTATGGACCCACTATAGCTGTTTTGCTTTTAATGATAATGACGCGGTACGTTATATTTTAGAACTCAGTATTTAGTTTTCTGAAACGCAATTAATTCCAATATCAATTAATTCCAGCAAAGACGCACCGCCAAGCGATGCAGCGTTCCGTCGTAGAAATCGTTTGGGTAAATTTTATAACCCTTCCAAGTTAGTACGATAACATCTTAGGCTTCATCATCACTTACCATCAGGTGAGATCGCAGTCAAGCACTAACTTGTATAGAATAAAAAATATTTATATATGACATTGTAAACTCCTTACTATGGATTAGAAGAAAGTTGCCCTTACTCCCAATTTGAAAGTAGGAATCTGAACCACTCGAATGTTCTAAAAATATTTCTCTGATAAAATGAGAAAACTGACCGAAAACTTTCGAACGTTTATGAGCTTACAATCAGACACAAATAAGTAGAAAGGTTAGTTGAGTGCAGTATCGCGATGTGATAAAATACATCGAGATGCAAAGCCGTAATAGTGAAGTCAATAGTAGTTTAAAAAAAAATTGTTTTCTGCTCTGAAGCCAAACAAAGAAAATGCTCAATTACAACTCATAGAACATAATTAGCTAAATAAACAATTACTCATATATCTATGTTGTAATCTATTATGAAACAGAATTCCTAGGTTGGGTGGATAAACGCGATTATGTCTAATAACGACTTTTGTGTAATTTCCTTTATGCCTCAGAGCGTTAGTAAATAATACGCCTATTTCGGTTGGTTCATTCGCCAACCTATTATCACTCAAAATATGACTAGTTTTTCCTCTAACATTATATTATGTAATTAATGAATCTTTACGTGATCAAATCAGGAATGAGGAGATCCGTAGACGAACCAGAGTCACCGACTTAGCTCAGCATATCGCAAAGCTGAAGTGGCAAGGGGGCATGGCTCGTAGAAACCAAAGTACTGGAAAGCAACGCAAAGGAAAACGCAGTGTTGGCAGACCATAGACCAGAGGTTTGAAAGTCGAGGGCGCAGAATTATGCAGGTAGGAAACCATTACAGGAGGCATTTGTTCAGCCCAGCAGTGGACGCCCATGGGTTTAAAGTTAAAACAAACGAATGTAATGACTGATAATGCAAACTATCAACGAGCAAAATATCGTTTGCAAGAAAAGAAATAAAATTGAAAGTAATTCGTTTTGTATCTCCAATTTTTTTTTATTAAAGAGTCTTGCGCTTGATGACAATCATGCATGATGGAAAGCAATGAGGTCTAAGTTGGAGTGCGCTTGCCTAGAAAATGCCTATTCCCTCTTCTCTTGAAGGCACCCAGATTGTACTTGGCTGGAAACACGAAGGCTGGAAAGGCGTTCCACACCTTAGCGGTTCGTATCAGAAAAGTGGAAGAAAAATTTAAAAAACTTGTAGGTACCTATGATATAATCATACAGTACCTTCACTGTAGCCTTGTTGAAGCTGACCACAGTCACCACAATGAAGCGTTCCTGCTTTAATCTGCTGACCCACATAATGAATGCAGGGTCACGACTTTGGCTAGTAAAATTAACTATAATACCCCACACTAATATTCGACGTTGGCAAATATTTCGGCTCATATTTCCTAAATGGCTACCTAAAATTATAAAGAGTGTTTTTGTGTGTTCAAATCCTTTTAACTAGGAACCAAAATGGAACCAACAACAACGCCAGGACTAGTACAAGATAAGTACAATAATGCTCTTAGGGTTTATGAGATTTTCTTATAATGATTTCTTATAATACTAAGTATGAGTATGTATAAGCAAATATACCTATCTTCGAATGCAATCAGTAAATAGAAGTAAAGACCTCTTAAGTAAAGCCAACATCGGAATTAATCCTTTTTTGTTTTTTCTAAGAGCGATGAGAAGTTCTTTAATCAAACTTATATGACACCGATAAAGCATTAGCGAATGTTCAAATATAATCGTTAATTAACATGGCTAGGACTTCTGATGTGAACAACGTCAATCCATTTTAGTCCTTTTCCTATATTTAAGGTGCCTAATACGAGTACTTTACTTCTTAAGTACCTACTTACAATTTAAATACGGACAGCGTTTTAAAGTGTTCAATCCCTGAGTGTAAAATCTTTCAAATAAATCACTTTAACAGTTTCACACGTCCTGTAGAGAGCCATCTACTCCTTTTCACAGCATACGCCGTGAAACATAATCGCTCCATGTAGCGTTCAAAAGCATCCTTTTTAATATTCAGGTCACGACCTCACAGGGTTATAAGGGTAGCCATGCTGATTACGGAATCAATTCTTAAAAACGGTCACCTACATTTTTATTTAAAATTGTGCCCGTTTAGTTACGTACGAAATTGACTGGTGTTATGACTAATCCTTTTTTATGACATTTTTAGTTTAAAGATTCAGAGAATGGTATCAATTTATTTCTTATCGTTTATTCAGTAGTATCAATTTTATATCTTTGTGAAATGGATCACGTCTAAAATTTTATAGCCATCCTGGGATATAATAGTCAAAGCAATGCGTACGTGCTATTACCTATATTATGGATGGATAGATATTTATGGCCTGTATAAACTTATACTTAGTAGGTACTTTAAAGTTCGCAAAAAAGGCAACATTTTAAACTATATTACGACGAAAATATAAATGTTTGAGTCCTGAGGAAGCATCGTTTCGTCGTTCAGTAAAGAAGTCATAATTTCACTTAACCTATTTCTATAAATAGTAGTCACAAACATATTTTGCCACAACATAAAAACTGCAAATAATACCTAACCTGCGTTGCGTTTTGATAAATATTATCTTAACAAATGTCAAAAGTCATCCTCGCAGCGAATGCAGATAGCGACGAAATCATTCAATTGTCTTGAATTATTTAATTTTTTGACGACTTCCCTTTCAGTTTTAAGACAGCCAATGATTACATAAACACATGTCTATAAATAGCTTTCGAAAATTGTTGAGAAACTTAATTTTTTAAGTACATATGTATATAATAAGACATAAGGTAATAGATCTCACTAAAGATTAAGGCCAAAGGTTATGAGATTAAGACAGAAAGGAACAAGTAGAGCCAATATTGGTTTATGTACCTACACTAAATTCATCAGTTATCGTAAACTTTAGGGATCCAAATGCACTTTAGTAATCCACACGATTGCCTATTCTAACAATCACAATAGAACATGTAGTACATAGGTATTAGGTAGGTTGGATTTAAGAGCATATCCAGGATCAAATTGTGATATAGATATCCATTTAGAAATAGTAGATTGACATAAATAGCCACAAGATCTTTGTTACCCTTGTTAATTGTTACAATACCTCAACATGAGTAATTAATCGTACCCTACTGTTGTAATTATTTATAATTTTATGTTTTGACTGGATTTTAAAGTTCGATTGATATAACGGTGTCTTCAAATAAAGATATGGCCGCATTCTTTTAAGAAGGGTCATTAGATACCTCATTAGGGTTAAATCTATAACATTGTTCTAATAATATGGGTGTTATGTCATCCTTTGGTCATTATTTTCATGCCGTTTTTAATTAACCTTATCAAAATAGTTTATTTCCATAGCTACAACAACAAAATCGTTATAAATCGCTTACTAATGTTTTGTCCCTCTTATTTACAAGTCCCCGCCTGTGATTCACTGATAATTTCTGACCTGTGTATCTGAGCAACTCTCTTTATATCGATTACTGCACTGGTATATTATATCTTCCTGTATATAAAATTGTCGTGGACGGAGATTTATAGTCTTAGTATAGTCTTACATGTTACAGACGACTGTTTGTTTGCAACAAACATGGTGTGTTTGAGTGCAGTTTTATTACTTTTATATTCTACCAGTGTTCTTTCTGATGGAGGCGAGTACATATTTTTTTATAATTATTTATCTTTATTTGAAAGACTTTACATAACATTATTGTCTTGAACTGGGAAAGCCCGAATTTAGGGGTCAATTTGATTACTGATAGGGAAATAAATGAAAACGAACGAATTTGTACGATCAGTAAGTAAAATTCCTTGCTACTAACAAAGATTCCAATGTAAAATGTCAAAGATTTATCAAAATAGAAAACATTCCAAAAGGGTACCTATTTGTAACTTTTTTACGTAGGTAGTGGATGCTTTTACATGTGCTAGCTCCCTTTAAAAACTTTATTTGTAAGTTACACTAACAAAAGTAAGTTGTTGTTACAAAAGTAAGTTTAAGTTACAATATTCCATATATTGTTTAATTATATTTATTGACGAGTACACAAAACTAGATGGCTTGCTACGCTCGGGTCATCACGAGAAAATTTTAAAAACCCTTCCATATGCATCTAGTTTATATCATAAACACATTCTAGGAGCAAGAAAGGCTTAAGCTAATGAAGAGTCAAAACTTTAATGTTTTTATTATTATAAGTTATCCTATAGATATATTTGTAAACATTTTGTTTGTAACTATACTCAAATATTATATATCGATTATATTTCAGTATAAAAATTAATTAAATATCATGTTACATGCATTTATTTTTAAAACTGAAGCAGTAGGTACTTGTTGACAGTTGACGAGTTTAATAATTGGTAAAGATCATAATAGTAATTATAGAGCAGTAGTACCTACCAAAAATTGTGCCACAAACACGTAGCTTCGAAAACTCAGAAGTTTCTGCCTGAGTTTCAAAATTTAGACTTCTGAACATATTTTAAGGCCGAAGACTTAAGTATTGAGTTATAGCTACCCCCTAACATCCATACATTTAAAATACATAATATAACAAGTGCACATGATAATTATTGTTGTGTCGTATAAGTATGCAATTATTTATGGTATAATTACCATGTATTATATGAGAAAAATAGTTCGGAATGTTTTAATTGAAAATACAGAACACCGAAGAATGTTGATCACATCCAACAATATCAGTTCACAATAATAAATAATTTATGACATTACAAATAAAATAAAATAAATAAAATAAAATATCTTTATTTACCAAAAATGAGAATACATGTAACACAATTAGTTCTAGCGGTCTCCAAACTAGGAATCCTGTATTTTGGAGACCATTTATTACGCTTACCTATCTAAGATTATACTAGGGCTATGTAATATGTATTCCTGAAAGGATTATAATTTTACATTTCTACTATACCTATTAACATCATCATCATATACAAAGTAAAAAATAAGTACATGGATACAATATATAAACATAAATAATATATATATATATAAATAATAATAATTGATATCATTATTTGTTCCCCGCTAGTAAATCCTCAGTATCCGCATAATATTTATAATATTCATAATAAATATTCGCAACAATAAATGAAACGCAATTATTTTTTTATTAACTAAATTAATTTAGTAAAAAAATAATTGCAATTTATTAGAACCGACCTATACTAGGTACCTATTCATACTAGGTGGATTTCACTTGGACTGTATAGGTACAAAGAGTACAAGGAAAAGCGCCAACCGCTCAGCGGTATTATCAGCACTCCTATAGCTAGCCAGAAAGGGATAAAGGGGAGATAAATTCACCCAACGGATAGAGACCACAACGTTTAGGACATAACCTAACCTGTAGGTTAATAACGACCTACTTATAATGCGCTTGTGCTAACTGAATTGCATTTTAGTGTGTCAGCGCTAGTCTCTATTTATTAATATCATTTCACGCAGTGAATCTTCAGTACCCGTAAGTTACTATAATAGTACGGAATAATTATAATAAATTAAATTATTTCTAATATAAATGAAATTTTCGTGCCAATTTTGGTACCAAATTCCTCCGAAATGGCTCGTCCGATTGTTATCAATCGGTATTGTGTATGTTCGTTAGGTATCAAAGTAGATCGTAAACTATTTTTTATATCCCTAATGGCAAAACAACGTTTGCCGGGCTAGCTAGTTACTCTTTATATTTCAAACAATGAATGAATGGCTTCTCTACTTTCTAGTCTTGTCCTTCCGCAGATAAGTGTGATATTTAAGCTCCAAAACTTTACACTAAAATATTAACAACAAACTTACAGGTGCTTTACTAACTCCGTGCAAAGTGGATGACACCGCGTGCCTGAGTAAAACAACGCAGCAATTCCTCGAGCAGACGTCGCAAGGCATAGCGCAGTATGACATCAAACCTATCGACCCGCTGGTCATAGACAACTTGGACGTGACAGTCGGCGACGACCTTGACACTGTGCTGCACTACAAGAACCTCAACATAACGGGATTGAAGAACCAGCAGTTTTCTGACATGAAGTAAGTTCACCCGTAGAGCAACACTATGACCCATGATTATTTACTCTATTTGATTATTTGGGCGTGCAAGGCATAGCACAGTATGACTTCAAACCTATCGACCCGTTGGTCATAGACATATTGGACGTGACAGTCGGCGACGACCTTGACACTGTGCTGCACTACAAGAACCTCAACATAACGGGATTGAAGAACCAGCAGTTTTCTGACATGAAGTAAGTTCACCCGTAGAGCAACACTATGACCCATGATTATTTACTCTATTTGATTATTTGGGCGTGCAAGGCATAGCACAGTATGACTTCAAACCTATCGACCCGTTGGTCATAGACATATTGGACGTGACAGTCGGCGACGACCTTGACACTGTGCTGCACTACAAGAACCTCAACGTAACGGGACTGAAGAACCAGCAGTTTTCTGACATGAAGTAAGTTATTTTTTTTGGCACGTGTTTTACTTACTCCGTGCAAGGTGGATGACACCGCGTGCCTGAGTAAAACAACGCAGCAATTCCTCGAGCAGACGTTAGGTAGGTCGGATTTTGATGATTGTTTTTTATTAAAAAACTGCCGCTTCCCGTGTGGTCCCATTTCAATTTAGTCCAGTTCTGGGGCCCTACCACCAAGGTTTAAAGCAGTATTATTGTAATATTGTTTTAAAATTTTCATACTTACATTGTATGAAAATGTCAAAACTCAAAACAATATTGAAATAATACTGCTATAAATAAGCCTTGGTGGTACGGCCCCTGATAGTGGTATCCATGAGAAAACCATATGTCTTAAATTTTTAATCGGAAAGGATGTATTTAATTTTAACGTATTTTGACGAGAGTTGAAGTCGGATTTTTGTAATACTAATTGAAATTAAAATGTATATCTAATTAACAATTATTTAAATAGTCAGCAATTAGTATTCGGTGGTTGAAATAGAGGGCAAGGCGGCGTGGGTGCGGCAGACGATGCGTTACGGTGCCTAGTTAGGTTAGTTAACCCAACGCTGACCAAACTCGATGCCTAACTACATAATACCTCCCTTCACGCTTCGTGTAGTCAACGAAGAATTACTGACCTCATAAATTCATAATACATCCCACTAACATCTCTTAAATTTTTTTTTCCTACTCTATACAAGTTAGTCCTTGACTGTGGTCTGTGATCTGACCTGATGGTAAGTGATGATGTAGCCTAAGATTTTGTCGTACTAACTTGGAAGGGTAAGTAAAATTACCCCAATGGTTTCTACAAGCATCGCACGGGAACGCTAAAAAATCGCTTGGCGGTGCGTCTTTGCTGGTAGGGTGGTAACTAGCCACGGCCGAAGCCTCCCACTAGACCAGACCAATTTAGAAATTATAAAATTCCAAAGTGGCCCGTGGCGAGCATCAAACCCGCAACCTCCCATTCCCCTCCCTCCCTCCCGAGCGCGCGCCACTGCAAGGGAGGCCGTCAAAAATAAAATATTCGTTGTCACACAAAGTTTGTAAAAAACTCGTTCGAAACGGCTTGACCGATTTTTATGATTGTTTTGTGTATATTCGATAGGTCTGAGAATAGGACGTAAACTTCTTTAGTAAAAATAATTTATAAGTAAAACATCGTTTGCTGAGTCAGCTTGTAGGTAATTTATAAATTTAAAAGTAATAAAAAGGAAGGCATACCTACTTATACTATGTAGGTACCTACTAGATGTTACGTCTGTTGGTCGTTTATTAACCACGATTAGGTACTCGTAATTAATTTTAGCTTTCTGCAAACCTTCTCATTTCTCAATATAAATCATCTTCCTTATTATGCCAAGAATCAAAATCCTTCGTGCATAATTTGCTACAAATGTTAAATACCTATAGTATAGGTATCTGAGTTTTCTTATATTACCTACTAGGTATTTCAATATACTTAATAACAATAATAAACACCTCTTAGAACGTTTAATAGAAATCAAATGTCTAGCAATCATTGTCTTCGTCTTCAAATCAATAAAGATCAATTTATAACATCTGCATCATTCCAGCTAGTCAACTATCCTATGTTTGGACATCTGAATTGACGTTAAATTGAAGAAATTGCAAGAGATCTTGAATGAGTCATTTTTTCACACAGGATGGACACACAAGCAAAATCAGTGGTGCTGCAAACAAAAGCTGATTTGAATATAGTCGGCGATGTAACTGTGGAGCTGGGAAAACTACAGAAGTCATTCTCGGGTTCCTATACGCTTAAAGGGAGTAAGTATTCGTTATTTCCTTCAATCTTTTTCTACTAATTTCACTTCAAACTTTGAGTAACTACCAGCAGTTGTGATAAGCGTATTAGAAGTTTTGATAGGCACCCTAGTAAATAGATATCTCTTAATTATAAATAAACATAAAAATTTGGTTTTAAACAAAAAGTCGATGAGCACACCAATCCTGCAGCGGGATCTTAGACTATCCCGTCCTGCCTCAAACCCGAATGCGATTAGGTACTCGATTAGTCTCATGTCCAGTCCGAGGGTTTCAAATGTCTCGGAGCTGCAATTTATATATTTTTAAATAAGTCTCTCACAAACAAACAAGTAGGTAACAATAGTTTGCTTTTAGAACCCTTCAAACAATTTATGTCTCGTAGGAACATACTGAACTTTATCGTAGCTTTGAACTACATTAGAACGTTTGCATAATTACCAAGCTTTTTTGCCGGTTTCTTTTAATAACACAATTAAATTTATACCTAAGTAATTTTGAGTAGGTGTATCTTTACTTATTATACGATGCTAAATGTTGTATACGACTTCGCACATTTAGCTACCATAGACATATTTCTGCATGACGCCGATATAAGAAGCATTCTATGTGGTTGACATCCAACAAACTCTGATGAAATGTTTTCCTCCGTTTTCAATTCGAACCGCTTAGGCGTGGAATGCTCTGCCAGCCTCCGTGTTTCCAGCCAAGTACAAGTCGAGTGCTTTAACACCTATTTACGGTAAAAAAATAGATTCAGGTTTTTGAAAATTCTCTGTAGAAATTAGAATGTCAACTCAAACTCAAAATATCTTTATTTCACATAGGCCTAACGTATAGGCTCTTGTAAAACGTGATAATATGATATTCGTCGCATATTATGTATGGTGATGACTAAAAATTGTACACTGTATTTAAGTTGTATCAATTTAAACATGAAGTGTTACTTTATAATACCGACGTATTAGGGAAATTATGTTGTTTTCAGTCATAATTAGTTCTGATTCTGATCCTTTCAGCTGCATTGGGAACGTCGCGCTATGGCTATAGCTTCAGAACCGATGACAAAGGAGTGGAGCATTACGAAGTTGGTCCAGAAACAATCTCATGTCAAACTGTAGACGAGCCAGAAGTTACGCTTGGACCAGAGCTGAGGCAGGCAATAGATCAAGGTGAATAATATATTTCGATAATAGCTATCACCATAAGAATACGCAAATGAGATAACGTATGGTCATAGATTAAAATACTTTATTGTTAGAAGCTTGTATGGTGGTGGCTGGGTGTGATATTTACCTAGGTACCTACTTTTCATGTTAACAAAGTAGATTTAGCCTTATCCATTCTTTTCATCTTTGTCTTTTACTTACCTGAACCACCAAATACTCATGATTATTACTAACGTCTTCACCACTCATACTTACCATGATTATTTTACTTTTTCCAATAAAAGGCGATTTAAACTTTTCTATTTTGATAGTTGAAGCTCTATAAAGAGTGAGTCTATTTGTAGACTGTCTAGACTTTTGAAATCTTTTTATAATAAATATTTCAAAAGTCATATAGTATTGACTCGAGAAATAACTACTTGAAATGGCCGTTTTGAGCTTGTTTTCTTTAGTTCGTCAAACTTTGGGTACTAATATTTGTTGCCAAAACTCTGCACCGAAATAGCTAGACCGATTGTTATGAAATTTTCCCTGTATGTTAGGTAGGTCAGAGAGTAAGTTATTCCTTTAAATCCCTAATGGCAAAACAAAGTTTGCCGGGTCAGCTAGTATAAGTATATTAATGAAATCATTATTAATTAGTATCGTATTATTTACAGATGAGCTCCTGAAGGAAAAGAAAGAAACATTCAAGAGGAAGGAACTGCAGAAGTTAGTTTTCTGCAAGATGGTGGAAAAAGCTTACGTTACAGTCGTCCACAATATCCGAGCAGCTGCGAAAGTTTTGCCTAAAAGTGCATTCTTAGAAGGTGTCTAACTTTGAACGACGTCCGAAGTTTTATATTCATTGAAAAATAATCGAGTTTCAAGTCTATCTTTAAATCTGAAAAACTGTACTGGTAAAAATATTGTTGCCATATTAAAATGCTAATAAAACGAAATTTTTAACATTGGTTATTATCTTATTGTACCCCACTGACATTGCTATTGAAACTATAAATAATCAGCCAAGTGCGAGTCGGACTCGCGCACGAAGGGTTCCGTACCAGTATCTATAGCGAAATGATGGCGCAGATCACCCTTAATAATATTACTATTACTAAACAAGTGGAGTAATATTGGGAGTTCTGGACTATCAACCAAAAACGAGCTAAAAAAACACGTTTGTTGTATGGCAGCTACCTTCAATATTTATTTTATTCTATTTTTTATTATTTGTTGTTATAGCGGCTACAGAAATTCATCATCTGTGAACAATTGTGTAACGAAGTCTCAGTAATAGGGTCCCGTTTTTACTCTTTGTGTACGGAACCATAATCCGTGTCTCATGAATAATAATAATAATTGCAGTTATCTTCAGGTCTTCTTAAATTAAGTACCTACTAAGTAAAGTAAAGTAAAAGTAAAATATGCTTTATTGTACACCAAAACAAAAACAATAGACATATAGCAAATACAGCATGTACAACAGGCGGCCTTATCGCTAAAATAGCGATCTCTTCCAGGCAACCTTAGGGTAGAGGATATTATAAAGATTAAAGAAAGCGGAAGGGGTGTACTAATTTAATAAAGTAAATACATATAATATACGTATGTATATATATAAATAAATGAAAATACAACAGTAAATAAGAGAGGAATAGACGACAGATAATTGGAATAAAAAGTAAAAATAAATAAACACATCAAATGGAGGATAAATAAAATAGCTTCAATTTTGTTTTAAAAATTGATAGTGATTGATAGTAGTACTTATTTACAATTATTTTTATTAGGTTCTCACTTACCTACTAAACTTACATTTTGTTGATCTTTTCGTAAGTCTAAATAGGTATTACCTACATCAAAACAATGCCGATTGATTGGCATTTGGCATCCTTATATTGCAGCAATAAACGGCTACAAGTATTTCACAAAATGTTGTAAAGCCTAATTAGGACACAATAAACGTTTCGTCCATCATTAGTAGGTATTCTCATCGCACTAATAAATCGCATCATATAAGTCTTAAAGCGCATGGAAATTAATAAATTACAATGGTACCTACAAGGTTTGTAATTTTATTAAGGACTTTTTAGGGTTCCGTAGCCGAATGGCAAAAAACGGAACCCTTATAAATTCGTCATGTCTGTCTGTCCGTCTGTCCGTCCGTATGTCACAGCCACTTTTTTCCGAAACTATAAGAGCTATACTGTTGAAACTTGATAAGTAGATGTATTCTGTGAACCGCATTAAGGTTTTCACACAAAATTTTAAAAAAAGTAATAAATTTTGGGGGTGCCCCATACTTAGAACTGAAACTCAAATTTTTTTTTTTCATCAAACCCATATGTGTGTGGTATCTATGGATAGCTCTTCAAAAATGATACTAAGGTTTTTAATATCATTTTTTTCTAAAATGAATAGCTTGCGCGAGAGACACTTCCAATAAATAAATAAGAGTATGATAAAACTAAAAAAAATATATGATGTACATTACCATGCAAACTTCCACCGAAAATTGGTTTGAACGAGATCTAATAAGTAGTTTTTTTGATATTTACGATAAAACCTCTAAAAACAAAGTTAGTTTTGCGGTTCGATAAGAAAAGTGGTTTTTATGGTTTTATTCCTCCGGTTGTAGTACGGAACCCTCAGTGCGCGAGTCCGACTCGCACTTGACAGGTTATTTTTACTCATTTACAAGTAACATACAAGACATTTACAAGTTACAAGGACATTTACAAGTTATTACTTGACTGCGATCTCACCTGATGGTAAGTGATGATGCTGCCTAGGATGTTATCGTACTAACTTTTATTTTGTACTTGATTAAAATTTCCCTTGGACAGCCGAAAATTTATACTAGCTTAGAAGGGGTAAGGTACCATTTCTGTGGGTAAGGTCACAGAAATCGGTAAGGTTAATGGGTTAGGCGTAGAAGGTGTATTTAAATTTTAAACGATTTTTATTGAACTGCAGTTTAAAAACTATAAAGACAATTACTTTAAACGTCATGTATTTTGGGTCGACTTTAATCTAAAATCGCTGTCAAGCAGAAACACGATTGGATAAGTGTTCTCGAATTCGATATAAAGTTTCCCCAAAAGTCTACTATGGATGTAACTGTAATTTTTGTTTTAAGGTGTTGGTAATAATAATATCCAAAAACGCTCAAAAACTGATTTTTGATATTATCTGTATTAGTTTTTGAGTTATTAGGCAAAAAAGTCTTTTTCCGTTATATTCTTCCGCAACGCTGCATGTTGGATAAATCAACCCAGTCGTAATAGTGAGAAGAACATTAAAAATTCTGTGAAACTTCTCAGTCGCTACAAAGCATCGCACCGGAAAGCTTGATTGATTGGCGGGTGCGTCGTTGCCGGTACCTTGGCCGAAGACTCCTAAACCAGACCCGAACCAATTAAGGAATATAAGGAACTCAAAGTGGTCCGTACCGGGAATCGACCCAGGACCTCCCGCTCAAGTCCGAGTGTGCTGTCCACTGAGCCTGGGGTCATCAAGCACAATAGGTATACGTCAGATAAATTTATGAATAATATTTAGGATCTTTTTTGACTACATAAATTTTACTCATATTATTATCCTCTTTTAACAGTGCCTAATTTAATATTCTGCTAAACATAAACAAACCCTGGACACGACCGGAACAAATAATATTTTTTTAGGAACATTATTCAGGTCCCCTCATTGTTGTATTTGAATAAATAATTATGCATACGGTTCAACTTTAAAATAAACATTGCGTAGAGGAATGTGGGTGGTAATGCATGCAAATAAGGGTCGTTTTTGTGCGAAAACGGTTTATAAGAATTTTATTTTGGGCCAGGCACTCAAATGTATATTTTACGGAACATACTTTGGTACGTAGCATTGTTGTTTGAGTATCCTGTTGGGGGTTTGGCTTAAATAAATTTACATTCCTAAATTAGGTACCTATGTCCTTGTACCAGAATCTAAGGTCTGCTAACATAATGAATTATACCTTCTGTACCATAGATATATAATACTAAGCATGACGGGTCAGCGCTAAAAAGTGTCCGAACCGAAAGAGAGATAAAACGCGAAAAGGGAGACAATCGCACTATAGCTAGTTGCAAATAAAACTTGGCTGTATAATAATGCTTTAAGACATAAATTACAATGTTTATAAAAAATTATCTATGACACAAAATAAACTTCATGAAAATCGGTCCATCCGTTTGGGAGCTACGCTACCAAAGACAGAAACACAGATACACAGATACACAGACACGTTAAACTTATAACACCTCTTTTGCGTCGGGGGTTAAAAATACACAATATACACTCGTTTATTTATACGTTTTCTCGGGACACTTTTTTCGTGAATTTTGTATTACATACACCCGTGGTCCTTAGATAGTAAGTCAATGTTCTGTACCGAATATATGAATACCTAATCATATAAAATGTATTTGTAAATTGTACATTGTTTCTTTACTATAGAGTAAAGAAACAATGTCAATTTAAAAATACATTTCGTATGAATTTTCAAAAGTCGAAGTTGATATAAAAAAAAACCTTTACGCCTACGCCCTTTTATAATCCCTACATACCTACCCTACTCCGAAAGTATAGTTATTACTTTGAAATTTCATGCTCCCGATTTCACCCCGATTTTATAAATAAAAATAATAGTATTTTTTTTGTTTTGGGCCGCTATGTCTATTCTGTACAACTGTCCTAATGCCCCATGCATGCCGTCCCATGCCAATGTGTATGTTATTTAAATAAATATCGACTGTGATAGACAGACAGACAAACAGTCGGACGGACGTATGAAATCGGTTTAAATTTTTACCATTTCGGTATGGAATCCTAAAAACACAAAACCACGATGCCAACTAATCTGTCTTGTGCTGGTATTGTGTGGGTATTGTATTTTATACTTGTGATAATATTATCTAAGAAGTCTTTATAGATTGGGAATCCCACCTCCTCATATGGAGTTGTTATGAATAACATTTTTTGTGCTTATACCTACTGAGATGTAGGTAACTCTATCATCATCATATTGATGATCATCATCATTTCATTATTTAAGAAATTGTATATTATTATAACATTTTTTTTTAAAAGAGCAAGTGCCGAGTTTCTTGCCAGTTCTTCTCGGTGCAAACCTGCTTTCCGAACCTGGCGGTAGAGTTTTGACTTTTCATAAGAACCTATTAATTGGGCCTATGTAAAAATAAAAATTTTTCATTTTCATTTTCATCATCTCAACCTGTGGCGATAGGCCTTCAAGCCCACGCTACTGCATCCTCAGCCTTCGTCATCCAGCCGATTGCCGCCGCCCGCCCTCTTCATATCGTCTGTCAAACGAGCCGGATGGCGATCGCCCCAAGGACTTTCTGGCTCCAACGGCCATCGCCCCTACGACAAACCTGACTTCTTTTTTGCCACATATATTTTGATTCTTCTCTTCATTCGGATATCCTCATTCCTGATTATTTTGACTGCATATCCTTTAGGAAACTTTTTTTTACTCTGTAGGTACAAGTTAGTACTTGACAGTGATCTCACCTGATGTATTAACTTGGAAGGGTAGGTACGTAAATTTACTCGAACGGTTTCTGCAAGCATCGCACTCGCTTGGTGGTTGCGTCTTTGCTGGTTCTCAACTCTGCCCTCTCATGTTTTTTTATGTAAGTAAGATCATCGGCTTTGACCCGTCACTTGATATAATAATTGTTGCTGATTTAAAGTCATTTTGTTCATTTTTTCAGTACGAGTATTGAAATCTTTCAGTGCAAAAATAAACCTCTCTCTGACAGACAGGCAGAAATACCAGTTACGGGCTAAACGGATTTTTAAGCCATTTATAATGACCTATATTTTGGGTTTCTAGTCACAATTTAGAACCACGAGTGGACAAAATATTCTCAATAGAAAGTTTTCCCAAAATTTTAATTTTTTTTAATTTTTAGGGTAAGGTGTGGCACAGTGTTACGCGGGGTACACTGTTACAATGCAATTATCTACGTCTCTGTCTTTTAGTTTTATGATGTTGGTATACACGTTTGTCAAACTTATAAGCAGCCATGTTTAAACTGTTGTCTTCGCCACAGTTTGCACCGCGCTTAAACAATAACAAACAAAAAAGGTTTATAAGTGAATAAACGACGAAAAAATAGTTTCATAGTTTTTAATTTCTTTCTGGACTTATTGTATTTAGGTAAGTGATGGTAGTTTTCCTTTATTTAATGTTTATTTAGCTACATATTACCGTAAATTAGTTTGTTGTAAACATAATCTAAAATACGTATTCATATTTTTTTATTTGGTTTGCCTCTCTGGGGCACTGTGTTACGGGGCACTGTGTGACACTAACAGTCAGCCCCAATTACAATAATGTTTTTTTATATTTCAAGGTATTAAAAGAAAATGGTGCGAAATCGTAAGAGGAAGAAAAGGAAAGAAATAGAAAGTTTCACAAAAAAGTTGACAATCATTTCTATTTTCCTATTGAACCGGATATGGCAACGGTATCGTTAGAGGATATTAAAATTTTGCTTCCACTTGTTAATGTCGCAGAAAGAAAAACCAAACGTCAGACAGAAGTCTATAATTTCCCAAAAAATATTATAAAGAAGTATTTAATGGAGTTAAAAACTTCTTTTCATGTAGTTAGTTTTGTATTGTTACCCACGACGGAACGGAGTACGGGTATATGCGTTTAGGGTGAGAGACCGTTTGTACATTACTCTACTAAAAAGATTTTATGTTTCATTGTATGTTAAATTGTTCACAAAAACCAATAATGCAAAAATATTTTTGTTTGTTTGTTTGTTTGTTGGTTTGTTTGTGTGTGCACATCGATGTTCCCATTTATTTCAAAAACGGCTTGACCGATTTAGATGCAGTTTTCTGTTTAATGTTTGGTGTTCAGCGGCAATGGTTCTTAGATAGTTGTTACGAACATCGATCACCAGGGGGCGCCATAAAATACATTTATATTCCAAACGAATGTTCCCATTTATTTCAAAAACGGCTTGACCGATTTAGATGCAGTTTTCTGTATAATGTTTGGTATTCATTGGCGATGGTTCTTAGATAGTTGTTACGAAAATCGATCACCAGGGGGCGCCATAAAAAACATTTACAGTGCAAACGAATGTTCTCAATTATTACAAAAACCACTGAACCGATTTGGATACAGTTTTGTATAAAATATTAGTGAGTCATTGGCAATGATTCGTAGATAATTGTACTTGTGATTGAACAGTAGGGGGCGCCACAATAAACGTCTCTTTATGACTTGGAAGGGATGATGCCTTCAAACGCTGCTAGAGGAGCTAATGGCTAGTTTGAAGATTAATTTTCATTTTTTAATAATAATATAATTTAAATTACATCAATATATTAATCGAAAAACTATAAAACAAGTGGAAAGTTAAAAAAATTTAAAACACCCACGACTTTTGCAGACTTGTAAATGAAAAAGGATTAAATAATTTTTTTGAAACTCCCCGACTAAAGGAAAGTAAGAACTAAGAACCTATCAGTATAATTACAAATCCAAGAAAATCCGTCGGAGCTGCCATTGCTATTTTCGTTTCCAATATCAATTAATGTAATAAGTAAGTATTGATAAACTGCCGGTATATGAGAAGTATCAAGAAATTGAGTTAGTCATCAACTGGTAAACAGCACCATCAACACCGTCATAGGCAAAACACTGCAGCTCCGGCGGATTTTCTTGGATTTGTAATTATATAATCCTTTTTCATTTACAAGTCTGCAAAAGTCGTGGGTGTTTTAAATTTTTTTAATTTTCCACTTGTTTTATGTTAACAGAACAGACCTGTAACAGACTACCCCAGATATGGGGCTCAGTGTTACAATCGGCTGATTTAATTAAAGTGTAATTAAAATTAAGTAGTTACTAATAATGGTAATGTTTGAGTTATTTTAATTAAAGAGAGATTGTTAAAGTTTATTTCCCTGCCAAAAACTAGCTGATTAAAACAATATTTGTGTCATTACAGTTTAGTTTATTTTTTTTGTAACACTGTACCCCACCTTACCTTACTCGAAACTAAATTTCTTTAGTTTCTAACGTATTCTTTACTTATTTTCAAAAAACGCACAGAAAAAAATTTTGGTAGGTAGGTAAAGTACGATTCACGAAAGATGACCACAAATGGCGGGCCTATTTTAGGTCTCTTTGGACCTATCTAACTAATATTAAGGTCTTATTTATTTTAACTAATACATATGGTCTTATTTAACTAATATATGGTAATTATTTTGGCTTAAGTCTTTTCTTCATGAGTGTAGGTACATGAAGAAAAGACCCGCCATTTGTGGTCATCTTTCGTGAATCTTACTATACTTAACTAACTCACTTTTGAGTAATTAGATAAAACGTTTAGTAATTAGTTTTTCTGTCATATTCTCCCGCAATGCTGCCTGCCACCAACACGAGTCGTAAGGAAATACTCAAACAAACCTAAAATTATTTTACCTTTAACGCATTCACGCTATCTCTGTACTTTCAATCTTGTCACGAGGGCATGGTATCTCGCACATATTTTTAAGCCGCATGAAAAATAAGTCACGAATCACGATACCTACTGAAAACGACAGTAATTAATCTGTCCAGATATCGAATAGCCGGTTTTTCTGTTCGGACCGTTATTTATTATGTCCACGATATACGGTTATTACCTACTCCCCGCGAAACTAATAACGTTAATCTTGCGGAGTATTTCATGAAATTCATTTTTGGCAGAGGCATCCAGAGGGTTTAGTACAGGATTTTGTACGAATTTCGACTAGACTCACTTCGCACAAACGAATCGAATTCCTCCATACATTCACAGCCAGCGCCATCTATGGGCAGCCGCATGATAGTTACTGTCCAAAGATGGCGCTGGCTGTGTGGGCGCGTACTCGCTGTCCGAGGGTCAAGCGTGACCTCAACCGTCTTGCACAGGAGGTATCACAAGCACTCGACGCCTGCGAGGATCTGGACTGGGAGCGGACCATCGACGAGGCGTCTGAGTCCGAGACCTCGCTGTACCACCTGTGCAAGACCCTCACCGGAACGACCACACCCGTCTACCCACTACTAGACAGCGAGGGTAGGCGAAGATACTCCGCCAGCGAACGCGCAGAGATAATGGCGGAGTATATGCAAGGCCAATTTACTCCCAACTCACCGGCTACAGATGGCACGACCACCAGGCACCACGCGGCGATCCACCAACAGGTGGAAGAGTTCCTGTCGGCCCCAACACCTCCACTCCGGGGAGAAGATTTTATCTCCCCGTCTGAGCTGAGGAAGGCCGTCTTCCGACTCCCCAAACGGAAGGCGCCAGGTCCCGACGGGATACCGATCGCCGCAATTCAGCAGCTGCCTAGGAGAGCCCTCATAGCACTAACGAGGCTCTTCAATGGGATACTCCGCACCGGCCACTTCCCGGAGTCCTGGAAACAGGGGAAGGTGATCACCCTCCCCAAGCCAGGCAAGGACCGCCGCCTGCCAGGAAGTTACCGTCCCATCACCCTCTTGTCGCACCTCGCAAAGCTGTTTGAGCGTCTGTTGCTGCGAAGACTCGCCCCCCACATCCAACTGCGTGATGAGCAGTTCGGGTTTCGCAGCAACCACTCAACGACGCTCCAGCTGGCAAGAGGTCTACACCACATCGCCAGTGAGAAGAACAAGGGCCACTGCACGGTTGGGGTCTTCCTAGATATCGAGAAGGCTTTTGACCGTGTGTGGCACACCGGACTCCTGGCGAAGCTCCTACCAACTACCTTGCCACCCGCGATCGTGCGGCTGGTGGCATCATTCCTGGAAGGCCGGTCCTTCTACGTTTCCATGGAGGGCGCTGACTCCCAGCCGCGTCCAATACGTGCCGGAGTACCTCAAGGCAGCTGCCTATCGCCGTGCCTATATGCAGTCTACACAAACGACATCCCCACCCTTACTGGCCACCTGCGCGAGGGTGAGGATGACGTGCTGTTGTCGCTGTACGCTGACGACAGTGCGTACCTCGCGTCGTCACACCACCAGATCGTCTCCGTCAACCGCATGCAGCGTTTGCTGGACCTGCTGCCGGAGTGGCTGGACAGATGGAGGATGGCCGTCAACGTGGGCAAGACGGCCGCCATCATGTTCGGCAGGTGGAAACCGCTGCGTCAGCTGCGTCTCCGAGGACAGGACCTACAGTGGCAGACTTCGGTGTGCTACCTGGGGTGCCGCATCGACCGGAACCTAAGCATGGTACTCACGGTAAATCACGCCGTGAACCAGGCGAAGGCTGCCGTGTCGATGCTGAGCCAGGTCCTAGCCTCCAGCCTAACACCGAAGACCAAGCTCCGCATCTACGGGGCGTATATCCGTTCTCGTCTGACGTATGCGGCACCTGCTTGGTATGCCCTATGTTCAGCCACCCAGACGCGCCGGCTGCAGGTACAACAAAACAAGTGCTTGCGCCTGATTGTAGGAGCCCCGAGGTACGTCAGGAATGACGTGATACACCGGGACACCAGGACGCCCACCGTGGAGGAATTTGTCCGCACCCTCGCACAACGCCTGTTCGCTCGCGCGGACTACGGGCCGTGCGCGCATCTCCACGGGATCGCACCACTCCTCGATCGACCACCAAACGGGCGTCCGCTACCTCGCGAGCTCCTGCGGTCTCCGTCCCCCGCGCGGTTGCGCGTAGACGGCGATGGAGACGATGATGACGACGCGAGGTTCACTCAACTGGACCCCGACATCCCCGCGCAGGGCAGCGACATGACCGCTGACCGCGCGGGGTCACCAGCTAATCAAGACCCACAGGCCACAAGCCAGGACGGCGAGGCCTTAGCCCCTTACCGGGGCTAGAAGAACGACACCGGGGGCGCGCTGCGCCTCCGCGACACATCGCCCGGGTAAGGAGGCAAGCCTCGAGGCCCGTACCCCCGAAGAGACTCGTTCCCTTCGGAGAAGACCACGCTGCTGCTGGCTGTAAAATGTATACGGAGGAATTGGATTCGTTTGTGCGATGCGAATCGACTCGAAATTTGTACTAACCTTACAGTATATGAATTGTGTTCATGAGTTATGAGCGCTCACGGGTAAAAGGAGCCAATATAATTTGACCCCTAGTTTTATGTAATGAGGACGCTTGTACTTCCGAAGCTAGAGTACGTTTTGAGCACAATTACAGAAAAGCAAATTGCGAAATAAATCGTTGAGTCGGGTACCTACCATTATCTATTTATTCATTTGCAAAAATCTTACAAGTTTCCTCATGATGTAGGTACACAGAACAGGCGCTAGATGCCAAGATGGTGTACCTATACCTACGAGTTGTCTAAAGTTTGAATTGTTTAGTTAAGTGAGAGTACGATGGGGCTAACATGTTTTAAAAATAAAATAAAATTTAAGGCCGTTTAAATTTAAGAAAAAAAAAAGTGCATAAAGACTTCAAGTAAGTAGGTACCTACTCTGATTTCAGCAAGTTTTGAAGTTCACCAGGTTTACAAAACCTTAGTACCTAAACTTAGCAATTTGCGTTATAATTCACAGAATTATTAATTCAATGTTCATCGCAGGTTAAGGCGAGGTCAAGCGCGAGCCAATTCAACTTGTTAAAGTATGGGAGATGCGATCACAAGTGGAATTATTTAATTATGCAACGCTTTGCACTGTCGCATATCGGCTGCGACCCGCCTAAATGCTGTGTACGAGCTTTGCCCTTCAAACGAAATCAAGAAGAGCATTGCGAAAAAGTCGTAAGCAGACCCTTACAATGTGACGGAGGAACCAAGTTAAATATAGTCAGAGAATATGTCTCTGAAATATATCCAATAATTATATCCCGACACACAGTAGACCTTACGAAGGTGTTCTAGATTTTGGAATTTGCATAAACTAGTTCAATTGGAACCCGTAATTTAATGGTACCCGTAGATATCATTAAATTATGTCTTCAAACCACGAGAAAGCTTTAAATCATTAGGTAGTTGAATTGGCTACTTCGCGCTTGATTTTTAACATAATTGATAGAAACTGATGATAAGTAGGGAGGAGCCTTGCCTTGAATGTGAGAATAAACGTTCTGGCGCGATGCTGTGTAGAAAGCATTAGATGTGAGTTTACCTGTGTTTACCTTCGGCTGCATCGTCACAAAACATCAGATGAGATCGCAGTCAAGTAAGTATTGACTTACTTATAGAGTGTAAAAATAATATATATTTGTATATGGTACCGGGTACGGAACTCTTATTGAGCGAGTCCCGATTTCTGCAAGTTTTGAATTCCACCAAGTTCAACAAACCTGGCCTGCACTAACAAATTAGCGTCAGAATTCACGGAATTATTAATTGAACGTTCATCGCAGGTTAGAGCGAGGTCAAGCTCAAGCCAAGTCAACTTGTAAAAGTATCGAAGAAGCGATCACGAGTGGAATTATTCAGTTATGCAACGCTTTGCACTGCCGACTGCGACCCGCCTAAACTGTGTACGAGCTTTGCCCTTCAAACTAATTCAAGAGTATTGCGAAAAAGTCTTGCGTCGCATCGGATTATATTTGAAAAACATATTTTTTTACGGTCCCATACCTAAAGGATAAAAACGGGACCCCGTTAGTAAGACTTCGCTGTCCGTCCTTCCGTCCGT
The DNA here is from genome assembly GCA_036785405.1 of Coenonympha arcania. Classification (NCBI taxonomy): domain Eukaryota; kingdom Metazoa; phylum Arthropoda; class Insecta; order Lepidoptera; family Nymphalidae; genus Coenonympha; species Coenonympha arcania. The sequence goes on from CM072069.1 coordinate 6,067,673, forward strand.
CTGTCACCAGGCTGTATCTCATGGACCATGGATAGCTACAGACTTGAAAATTTCACAGATGATGTATTTCTGCGGCCGCTATAACAACGAATACTAAGATATGGCATAAAATAAATCTTAAATTCGGCTCCCATACAAGAAAGGTGAATTTTTTGCTTGTTTTTGAATTTATTGGGCAGGGTGTTCAGTTTACTTTAATACTATTAAGATTTGTCTTGATGGTACGGAACCCTAAGTGCGCTAGCCCGACTCGCATCGGCCCTCGACCGCGTGAACTTCGGGTTACCACAAACACATGGAGGTAACATAAATTTTATGATATAAAAAGTATCCTATCCAGAGAATGTACAGCCAAATCGGTTTAGTACTTTTGGCGTCACAAACGGTATATTACTTGGATGGTTATCGATTGCCACAGGCTAGATGGCTGGCAATCCACGACCAATCGCTACGCCACTTCTTCTTCACTTTCACTGCACTTGGCAGTGCGTCTTTTCAGGTAGGGATTGTAACTAGCCGCGGCCGAAGCCTCTTACTAGACCATGTCGGAGCCAAATTAGAAATTATAAAATTGAAAGGTATTTCATAATAGGAAGGTATGAAAAATAGCTTACGTCCTATTCTCTTAACTACCTACCAAATGTACAGGAAAAATGTCATATAAATCGGTCAAGCCGTTTCGTAACAATTTTATGACACGAGGATTTAAATATTAATAAAGATTAAAATCAATATGATTATTGATTATTTATAGATCGGTTGGTTGCCGATATTGCGACCTTTCAAGCATGCTTCAAATTTTAGTGAAAGAACCTAATATTTCAACAAAATATCAAGGTCTTCAATCGAAGACCAATTATTTCCCATCTTCATCAACCAAATTGATCAGGCACGTCATTAGGTGTATTATTGAGACATGTTATTTAGTTTGAGCGAAGATTGAGCAATTAATTAAAATGTTACACCGTTGTGAACCTTAATAAATAAGATGCCTATATTATCTGCCATAAAATTTATATCTACCCTCATCTTAACATCAAATAAACTTTGTGCCGGCATCGGCGGGTTCCATCAAATTTTCGACGAACTCTTGGGTAAGAGGAATTACCTGGATGGCCCAATGGTGATGGTCAGGATTTTGTATAGATATCGTCCCATTGGTCGTCTACAGTTGGACATGGGCCTGTTGAAATGATCGCCATACACTACGATTTCGCATGAGGCCACAGAATGCCAAGTAGGTAGCCTGTACCTTTACTGGTAACGCAGGAGATTACTCGAAAAAGCATTTAAGTAAAAATTCACTCAATAAAAAAAAAAATTCAATAAAATTCAATAATTTCAACTCACAAGTCGCAACTGCTTATTAGGTACTTACGATTTGATTAATCTAAAGACCTTGCCTCTGTTTTTATCGCGTCGGTAAATTCTTTGCCGACATCTTGCTACAACATTTGGGTACCTAATCCTTTGACGAGACGCACCACGGTTTCAGGGGGGCTATTCACGTTACGTGTCGGCTACATTTTGTGATGTGATATGTTTAAAAAGGTGATAGTATTTACGTACATAAGCAGACGATATTGAATTCAATACATTTTTTGCAAACACTGAAAAATTAATTTTAATACAATTGACATAGAGCGTAAAGTTGAATGTAGTTCAAAACGCCATATTGGTCGACAGTTCCGTGATTGAAATTACTTAAGCGCGTCAAAGTTGAGCATTGTATTTCCTATGATGAAATACATTCAATTTTACACTCTAATTCAATATGTGTAAAGTTCATTTTTCAGTGTTAATATTTTTTTCTCTTATATCACATCACTGAGTGTGTGAAAACGTTACGAGAATGTCATGGTCAAACTTTTAATAATACAGTTTCTAGCCCGTGGCTTCTCTTAAAATGCAATAGCTCAATAGATATAAACTAACTATCGGTTTTAAAAAATATTTGTAGCGGGTGTTGTAGCTAAGTACCTAGGTATCTGGAGAGATGAGTAAAACTAGAGGTAACCGACTCGATGACGGCTGGCTCGAGCGACGGTGACGTAGTTGGTAAGTAATAAGTACCTCGTAAGTATTTTTCTAATTTATATTATTATGGTGTTACTGCGCCATACACTCAAGCTCCACGGGATAAAGGCAACATCGATGGCAACAGCTAACTGCTTCTATGTACGAATACATAGAAAACCTCATAGTACATAGATGTCCACATAGAAGTCATAGGCAACAGCAGTAGGTATATAGGCTCACTTTTCCGATAACATTCGATGTGTTTTTAAAAGCAGTTCCTCGAAGCAATAATTCGTGACCCTAATGACTTCCGAACTGTAATTCGAGCAAAGACATTTCCTTGCCGTAATAATTATCCAGCTAACCTCGCTCCTCATTGAAACAATCAAGTTATGAAAATGATAATTTCGCTGAAAGTAAATGAGAGCACGAAAAACGGGCGTTTTCGCATCCGTCTAACTACACGCATGAGTGGATTATTATCACACAGTATCAATGTTTATACCGTCATGAATAATTTACAACATAGCCTATTAAAATTAATACGATGTTTTGCAATATTTATTGTAATCATCGCAGAATTTCAATTATAAAATTAGCCTGAGAATGACGATAAATCAGACCAATGAACTCAGTAATCTGTGATTGAACTCGCCAAAATCGGATTCGATCTCCATGCAGTGGCATATTTACGCATGACTGAATACAAACTCAGATTATATCGTAAGTTACAATGACAGATATCCATAAAATTGCCATGAGCTTCAATAATTTTTGCTTTATCATTTTTACTAAAAATAAAAGTACCAAATCAACCTTGAAAGGATTACCTAATCTAGTTAGTTGTTTTCTGAATATGATGCACAGTTTAGCGTCTGTGCATCTACACATATAAATACTAGGTACTCTACTCAAGAAAATAATCAGACGCATCAACGTGCTCTCCGAGGCAGAAGACGTCCCTGTACCAATTAAAAAACCTAAATAAGGATGTACCTAAGAAATATTTTTCTAAATTTTATTTTACCATTTTGTTTACGTGATTAACATTTAAATAGTTAAATCGAGGTAAATTATCTTACTTACCTAACTTGCTGTTGCGCGCGGTTTGCCCCTTTTACATGTTCCGTTATAATGAGTCAAACTTAAAAGATGGACATGTACGAACAATTTTGTCATACATGATTTTTGCGTAGCTTTCCGTTTCCTTTAGCACGAGTCGGAAACACTCCAGAAGAAACTTTTTTCCGTTTTTACAACATTTCACATTGACGCTCCTCTCCAATTGGTCATAGCGAGATCTTATAGTCTATAGCCCTCCTCGATAAATGGACTAGCCAATGCAAAAATAATTTTTCAATTCGGACCAGTAGTTCCTGAGATTGGCGCGTTCAAACAAACAAACAAACAAACTCGTCAGCTTCGCTCGGCAGCTCTATAATATGAGTACTTGTAATACCTACATAATTATTAGTACTTATAATATTAGTACTTATAAACTTATTACTTACTTAGTACTTATAATATTAGTACTTATAATTGTTATGTACCCACAATTTGGCAAATAAAGGATTATTTATTTATTTATTTTATAGAAGTATAGATTACAGACGTACCGCGGACAGACAGACATACAGACGGATGAATAGACATGGCAAAACTGTTAAAGTAATTCAGGGTGATTGCGAGGAATCGATATGTAATTGTAAAATGTCGCATTTTTTTCGAAGTGTTGTATTTTTCTTAATGGGAAATTAATTTCAGTGAAATATTTTAATTAGATGATGACATATTACAACATGTAACATCGGTATGGCATCCCATTTGCGTACCATCCTTGGCATTTCTAGTGTCCGTAGGCGGTATCTATATTTTATCCTAATAGAACATTGAGATGCCATCATCTAAGTATAGGTATTTATTCATAACTACTCTCTACCCATGTTCTGCATAAATCTTAGTCTTTCGAAGTGGACTTAGGTACTTTTGCACAGGTTTACATTATACCTAACTGTTGAAAAACATCAGCTAATTTCAGGGTTGCTTATAGTAATTTATACCATTGTAGAATTCCTCAGTGATAGAGATTCTTGAAATTACATACCTAATATATGTATATGGATTGGGAATTGGGATACGCATAATATACGCTTCCATCTGATCATGAGATATCACATGTTCATATAATGTAATTGATGACATTTGAAAAAGGCGAGTGCCGTCTCTTGCTATTTCTTATCGTTGCAAAACTGCTTTCCGCGAACCTGGCGGTGAGCTGTGGGTAGAGTTTTGACTTTTCATAAGAGCCTGCAAGTTAGGCCTGTGTGAAAAAAAGTTTTTTTATTCATTTTCAATATCGGTCAAGAGGGGCACATACTAGCAGAAATTGTAATTGTAAGTAATTAGTGAATGCATAAATAAATTGTAAATTCATGTGCGTGCATGATACCTACCTACTTAATTGAACCTGTATAGGAAATCGAAGTTTTAACCACTTCACTATCACATCTAATTAACACAAAATTTACATACGAATTTGATAAGAGGATTTTTTTTTTCGATGATTGCACTGCGACCATACTAATCGCATTATAAATTCAATTCGGTCTGTGAATCATACGCATATTACAAATGCGAAAGTGTGTTCGTTGTTTTTGTCCATGGATCCGAACCGAGCAGCGAATCTACGTAATTTTTGGTATGGCAATAAATAATAATTAAATGCGTAAAAAGAGGTATTATATTAATAGGCTTAACTGCTTATCCTGCAGAAAAACCACGCCTTATCTATACCGTATGAATCGTTCCATGAATTAGGTATATTCCCTAGAAGGTAATTACTTAGTCTATGGTAGATACCTAGGTAGGAGCCAACCTATCATTATGACAACAGAGGTGTAAGTTGTATCTGTACTACCTATATATCTTAATTCTCTTACAGACTACATCAGACTACGGCATTAACAAGTAAACAAAACACCTATACCTAAAAGCCCCATAAAATACCCAAGTAAAACCCATAATATAAAAGAATACTTTGCGAGATAACTTACTCTTACCTATACCGGAGCCCCCTTCACAATAATTATGTAGGTACATACCCTTGAATATTCATAATTGCATGAAAAAATTGTAATTATTGTATCAGCTATGGCGCAATTAGCGACAACTTTCGCTGTATTACAAACTCATTACAAATAATATTGGTAGTAGGTTACACTTCAACCAGTGCGACAGTGTACGTAAAGTTAAAAAAACCGGGCAAGTGCGAATTGGACTTGCGCACCGAGGGTTTGGTACATTAAAAAATTTTAAATTACTTTTTTACCGGTTATTGAGGTTAATTGTTATGTTCATACTAAAAAAAGTACAATAGATACAGATTTGATTTAATTTTTTCCGTAAAATAAACATTAATCCCTATTAATCATTATTACCTCAGATTTTTCGATTGGTAAACTTCAGAGATAAAGAGAGAACGATATTTTTTCAACATTTTACTCAATGTTAACTGAATTTATATGATACCCTCCTCAATATTGTTATCTCATTTTGACAGGCCGCCCGGTTTTTCCCTCTCTTTAAATAAAAATGAAAACGATTTTCAATTTTTTTTTTTATAATTGCAATAATTGCGGGCCACTACTAACCTATAACTATTCCAAATTTCATTTCGATATCTTTAATATTTACTGAAGTAAAGTGTCGTGACACACAGACAGACAGACAACAAAGTGATCTTATAACGGTTCCGTTTTTTTTTCTCTTGAGGAACGGATCCCTAAAAAATTGGGTATTAAAGTCAAAAGCTGTTCTTTTGAAAGCCATCAATAAAATATTATAACCGTATCCGTCACATGATAATCACGCTCTTGAACTCGAAAAGTTGTTTGCACCGAAAAACCGGTAAGAAATTGCTTTACCTACTGTAACTAATTACCCTACATGAATATCTTTAAACCTACTCAGACATGTACCCTGGACAGGGCGGACGGCACGGAAAAATGTCGCCAGGTTATCGGTGCCAAAAATGCTTGTTTTGCCACCAACAGTAAGGCCACGGTGTAGTTCGCTCAGCAGCCACCTATAGAATTTTGACAGACGGCGCGCTACTGTTTGCTTGTACGAAAAAGGTTTACGTAAATCGGATGCCCTCCTGAGATTTCTTATCTGTGGCCTACGTGCTATTCTTTTACTACTGGACCATGAATATATTATTGGATGATTTATTAGGGGAACAATCTTTAAAAAACCATCATAGACAACTATTTATCTACTAGTAGCTAAGTAAAGTTAATTTATTATCATAAGTGCACTTTAAATTATACCTATTTTGCCAATAATATGTTCAAAACCTTGAGAGTTATAATTTTATACATGTTCGAAGGTTAAAATTAGCTGTAAATTAGGTAGGTATTTACTAGTTATTACCTTCATATTTCATCACGGTTCTACTTAGACACTCAAAAAAAAAATGCGAATCAACGCGATCAAAATAAAATGGTAACTTGATAAGAAAGTCGTAACTTGAAACAGTTTTTACATAAAAGTGACAAAAACAAACTCACAGTTGCCACTGTCAAAGCCACAGAGCAAGGAATGACTTTATATTGGCTAATAGAGTTAGCATGATGACGATCTTCTTAGGAAACCAGTGTCGCTAAACTCACATATTTACAAGTCACGCACACCATAATCCTCCACATTAGATTGGTCAAAAAAATGACGTGATTTTCAAAATATATTTCCATTAAAGTCAACCTTATTAACACAGCTATACAATTTATATAGCAAAAATTTACTTCAAATATGTTTAGTTCCGCTATTGCCCGCATCGGCAGTAGTAGATTCGTTTTATAAAGATTTTTTTGAGAAACTCTGTTTATATAACGTTAAGATTAAAATTTGAATGGCAAAGAACAAACTTCAATATTTGATAACTGTCAAAGTGTAGTGATGCATCTTAACCGTGAATCGTAAAATTATCGATAAAGTTGAAATAAAAAGCAATGTTATATTAATATGTACAGAAAAAAAACCAATTTAATTAATTTCCGTCTAGTCATAATAAATCACATAAAATAACACATTATGGTAAAAAAATAAATAATATTTAATGAATAAATAATATTTAATAATATAATATTTAATGAATTCCGTCCTGTTAGCGTTCCGCCTTCTGACTGTACATTAGATGTTTCATTTTTGGAGACTTCAACCTAAGTACAAGAAGTAATAGCTGTTGTAATAATGATTATCAATTTTTTAAGCAAATATAAAGGAGTAATCGTATTTAGAAAGAATCTACGTGACCATATCAAAGTGATTAACAAAGCCCAATAGCTAGCTAAAATAGCAGTGGCCAAGCTTTAATTATCATAGAACTGAGGGCCGTCTACTCCACACGTACTTATGTTTACTTTGAAGTAAAAACCACGCAGGGCACAACAAGAACCACATCGTACGACAGGCTACAGAACTTGCGATCTAAAGATAGTTGCTAGTGGCAAGAGATATCCCGTACGTGGAGGTGTAAGTTTAGAAAAGCCTTCACCTAGCTCCAGCAGTGGACGTCTAAAGGCTTATCAGGTCATGTCATACTTTCTATATATTTTTGGGAGTAAATTACTTATGACTTATGAATTAGTTATGACTGAATTTGTGACGTGTATAGACGTACCAGTGGACGATGAATTAAAAAAAATTTTTACGTGGTTCTGCTCCAGTTTTAATGAAAAAAATGAAAATGAAAAATCTTTATTTTCACATAGGCCCAATTAATAAGCTCTTATGAAAAGTCAAAACTCTACCGCCAGGTTCGGAAAGCAGGTTTGCACCGAGAAGAACTGACAAGAAACTCGGCACTTGCTCTTTTCAAAAAAAAAAATGTCATTATATACAATTTCTTAAATAATATCAATAATTAATACATAATTTTTAAGATATCTCGTGAAGAGATGGAAATATATCCCTATCATTCCAACAATTCTTGTCATTAAAAAATTCTTCAATAGTATAGTAACCCCGACTTATTAGATGTTTTTTGACAGTGACTTTAAACCTGTGTAAAGGTAAGTCCAAAACAGACTTCGGGATCATATTGTAGAAGCGTACACTCAACCCCACAAAGGACTTCTGTACTTTACGTAAACGGTGTGGTACTACAACTAACTTGTGTCCGCCATTTCTAATTGGACGGTTACTTACATCTATACGTTGCTTATAATTATTAATGTTTTGACGTACAAAGAGTAAGCAATTATAAATATATTGAGATGCCACTGTAAGAACACCTATTTCTTTAAATTTTTGGCGAAGAGATTCGCGTGGCTTCATTTTGTATATAGATCTAATTGCTCTCTTTTGCAATACAAATATAGTTTGAATCTCAGCAGCTTTGCCCCATAATAGAATACCATAGGACATAACACTGTGGAAATAGGCATAATAGACAAGCCTGGCTGTATCAATGTCTGTTAACTGCCTAATTTTTCTCACAGCATAGGCAGCTGAACTAAGTTTACCTGCCAGAGTCTCAATATGAGCGCCCCATTGTAGTTTATCGTCTAAGGTTACCCCCAGAAATACTGTAGAGTTTTCCATTTCCAGTGTTTCACCATTCACAATCACCTTTTTGTTGGTAGCTACGTTTTTTACGTTTGGTAGTGCGAACTCAATACACTTAGTCTTTTTTGAGTTTAAAAGTAAATTGTTAACAGTGAACCAATGCGATACATGCGCGATAGCATAATTTACGTCGTCAAAGTTGTCTTTACCTCTATCAGTTTTAAAAATCAAAGAAGTGTCATCAGCAAACAATACTATCTCGCAAATACCGTTTACATGGTGCGGCAAATCATTTATGTACACTAAAAATAGAAAAGGTCCCAATATTGAACCCTGTGGCACACCCATTATGGGGGAACAACCCTGCGACTTTATGTCATTTATGCATACCTTTTGTGTTCGATCACTTAGATAAGAGGCAACGAAATCAAGAGCTCTGTCTTTGATGCCGTAATTGCTAAGTTTAAATAGTAGTGTCTGATGTTCAACGCAATCAAAAGCCTTGGACAGGTCACAGAAGACTCCGATGGCATTCTGAGACTGTTCCCAGGCATCATAGATATGGCTTAAAAGCTTGGCACCTGCATCAGTTGTATTCCTACCCTTAGTAAAACCATACTGTTCGGAGTGAAGAATTTTGTTAGAATTAAAATGACTAAGGAGTTGGTCAAGAATGATTTTTTCAAATATCTTACTCAGAGTTGGTAAGATTGAAATAGGTCTATAGTTATTGAGGTCCTGTTTATCCCCAGATTTAAATAGTGGTATAAGTTTACTATGCTTCATTAAATTTGGAAAAATTCCTAGGTCGATACATTGGTTAAATAATACAGCCATATAAGGGGCAATGGAGTCAATTATGTTAAAAACTACTTGCACAGACATTCCCCAAAGGTCACCAGTTCTTTTAATTTTTATCAGGCGGGAGGTTTTTTTAATGTCTGCTGCAGTGACATGTTTAAATTTAAATAAGGCAGAGCACTCTTTCACGTTTTCTCTTAAAAGTTTTTGAGCTGTTGTTGGCGATGACTTTAGAGAATCCGTTAACAAAACAGGAACATTTTTAAAATAGTTTTCAAAGGTATTCGCGACCTCCAAATCGGATGTTATTTTATTACCATTTGCAACTATTTCAATCTTCGGGTTGCGCGATTTGGTTTTTCCTGCTTCCCTGTTGACTATGTTCCATGTGGTTCTTATCTTGTTATCGGATTGAGTAATTTTTTCTTTAATATGCAGTGATTTAGCTTGAATACACACATTTTTGAAAATTTTTGAATAATTTTTAACCTGTTCTAGGAAAATTGCAGATTTATTAAATTGTCTTTCTTCATAAAGCTCATATAACTTTTTTCTACTTTTATGAATCCCGATAGTTGCCCAATCGCTGAATTTTAATTTATTGTTCATAATATCTATCTTTTTAAATTTAAAAATATTATTAAATTCCGAATCTATTGTATTTATTACCACTTTTCTTAACAATAAAATCCTCTTCCAAGAAATGATCGGAGCAGATTGTACCTACTTGCTTTTGAAGGGAACCAATTAAACCTTCCAGTAGCTTTGATCCATTTTTCTTTTACAAATGGCTCCCTAGGGAAACTGAAATGGTAATATTTTTAATTCTTAATTTTCTTCTTACAGCCTATTATGGTAATGAAAACCCATTTTTTTCTTAATATGGATAAGCGTACGAACAGTAGTGGTGAATTTCTTAACTCTTGAGATTGCACTGAACAGATACGCGGAACGTCTTAATAAAAGTCGATAATATTTTATCGATAGTTACATGATACAGTACTGGCTGAGTAGCGAAAGTTGAATGACAACGTTCTAGAAGAAAATTATTAGTAAATGTGAAATCAACCGTAAAGTTCTTATTTTAAGGATCATTTTAAAATGTCTTGAAACCCTATAGAAATTTAACACAATTTTTCACGTATTTATACTTAAAACTAGTAAAATTCAAGTTACCGATGGTAAGTTATCCCTCCAAGTAAACGATTATAGGTCTTGCTACGATTTTTACACACTAATACAGCGCATTGAGCCATTTTAATATTTTTTATAGCACTTTATTGTATGCATTTTTGACAGCGACTGAGTGTGCATGTCGAGCAAGTAAGGTAAATTACCCTACTAGTGGCGACACGGGTAACACCCACATCTCAGATGAATGATCCAATAGATGCACAGTTAAAATAACAACGACATGCACTATTTTTGTACTCTTTTTACTTATGTGCTTGGTAGGTTGCTAAAAAGAGACAATTCCATAATGCCTCTTTCGAAAATTAGTAGGTTGTCACAAGGTTCGATTATGCTAGTGATGAGCTGGAGTCGATTAGATTCGACGATTAACATTAACTAGTTGTGTGACTGAACTTTGCTCGTTATTTTTTTTGGTAAATACATTTTCTAAAAATGAATCCTAACTAGATCAATTTATCGCCCTCAAAACCCCCGTATACTAAATTTCATGAAAATCGTTCGAGCCGTTTTCGAGATTCAGATTATATAGAAATATATATATACCTATACAAAAATTGCTCGTGAAAGGTATAAATAAATAATAATAATGATATATAATAAATATAAAACATAAAATATTGTTTACCCAACCATTGTTAGTTTCTTCAGCAAGAGGAAGTGACACTATTCTTGGCTAGCAAAAGCCACTATTAATTATCCGGAAAAAACATCGCGTGATTCGCGGATAAATAATTAAAAATTGTAGCATAACCATAGCGTAACCCAAAATTTTGGGTTATGAGATTTTTACAATACTGCCTACAAACCACCATAACTTCTGAAGAGACTTCGACATAGACTTTTTATTAGGTACTGGATATGAAAGAAAACTTCATTTTATTTTTAAAATAGTTTATTATAATAATAAATCTGACTGAGCTAACATTGTTTTGCCATTTGAAATATAAAAAATAACTTACAACCTATACTTACATCTAAAGAATGTACACAAAAAACTTCAGAGAAATCGCTCAAGCAGTTTCGAAGGGGTTTGGTTACAAACATACAAACACTGACACGACAATGTTATATATTACGACGACTAGTTGACGCCTCAAACGTTGTTTTTCCATATATTTTTCATTCAGTCGCGTTACTCTCTTTGTTAGGGTATTGATTTTCTTAAGGCGGCGTTTCGAAACATTTTTAAAATATTCCACTTTTTTTCTAATATGTGTTTGTATCCTTTTATAAGACTCATCTTCATTATAAGTGCCACATGTACACGAAAGTTTTCTTTTCAAAATCAGCTCAGCCATATTGTTCAACACCTCTCTGGGGTTTGGTGATGGTGTTTCCTATAACAAACAACAACTATTAAAAAATGTTCGTACACGAAAGTTTAAAAAATTTCGTCCTCAAATCTTCATCCTTAGGAAATCTAAAGAGTATTTATTTATTCTAATTACAGATATATTGACACTATCGATATAGTGAAATTTCACAACACTAATAACCTAAAATTGCGTTTTCCGAAATATTTAAAAAATATTTTAATTACCGTAAACCATCTTGTAATTGGGTGTTTACCCGGACGTTTACTAAATTGCGCTTCTTCTTTACATTTTTCTGAGCAAAATACTTACTTCTATATTATGAAAAAATAGCTTAAAACTTACCGATGCAATCCAACTGATTTATTTTCGTTTTCTTTCTGTGAGATACGTGTTTTGCAACTCTCTACCGAACAAGACATTTTTAATCATCTCACATTATACTTAAATTTATATACAAATCTCAATTTTTTCACATTTTTTCACAAGGAAATCTAAATAATCTTTTCAGCACTTCTCACGAAACATCAACAAATATTATGAGACAAAATTAAATATATACGACGACTGAGGTAATTCGACCAGAAACGCGAATACTTTTAAAATTGGCAGTATTAAAAGGTTGCAAATGGTTGCAAAATATTTGGACCTTGTGACATGTCAAAAAAAAATAAAAACTGACACCTGATTTTTGTCTCACTCACACTAATACTGATACTATTTAGAAACTTGAATAAGATATACGTTTACTTTGTTTTATTTTAGCCTTGTGTCTATGGGATTATTGGTCTGAGACCCACATGCTACTTCTAGTGTCTTTTGTTTTCTATGGTCAAAGCTCTACCTAAATAGTCACACTTAAAGGCGAAAGTTTGTGTGTGTGTGTGTGTGTGTGAATGTTTGTTACTCCTTCACGCCGCAACTACTGAACCGATTTGGCCGAAATTTGAAAAATAGATAGCTTATACCCCGGATTAAAACATAGGCTACTTTTCATCCCGGGATATTTAAAAAACCCTAATTTTCAACAGTAATCTATAGCTACAGCTATAGGTAGATTACTTTGACAATCTTTCCTGAAAGTAGGTGTAAAGGTCATTGAAAAGGAAATTCAATTTTTTCTCGGGATTAGTAAAAAATCGAATTTAACGCGGGCGGAGCCGCGGGCAAAAGCTAGTCTATTTTACTATATATATAGCTACTCGTGCTGATTGGCCACTGACTGACTCACTCACTGATTGATCACCTCTCCTGAACAATTTTGTATGAAAAATTTTTTTTTCACGGATGGGGTCGTATAGAAGAAAAAAATTCATTCGGAGGAAAAATACGGAGAGAACTGATGATTGAGGATTTCGAAGATGGGTGAAGAGCACGGGGAGGGTATTCAAGATAGGTGGGGGGTGCTCGACCAAATGTCATTTGAAACGTCATCCAATTCTCAGTGAGCTAAAAAAAAATTCAAAATGGCGGATTCAAAATGGCTGCCATTCCAATTTCGTCGATATCTCGGAAAGTATAAAAGATGGAAGAACGGTTTCCTGACAAGAGTTGATCAGGATCCGAAGGTCTATACGATAGATAGAAAAAAAATTCAAAATGGCGGACTTTAATTTTTTTCATAGAAAATGTATGACGAATGTTGAAGAGACTATTGATAAGTTGTGAAACATGTAGTACTTTGATGCGGTTTTTTGAAGGACTCTCAGAGAAAAATATGGAATGAGATGATGATTGAGGGTTTTGAAGACTGTCGAGGAGCACGGGCAAGGTATTATAGTTAGGTGGGGACTGCTCAAACAAAAAATACTCGGAACCTCATGCAATTGGCAGTGAGCTGAAAAAAATTCCAAAATGGCGGATTCAAGATGGCCGCCATACAAATTACGTGTTGTTCTATCTCGGAAAGTATAAAAGATAAGAGAGTGGTTTCTTAGAAAGAGGTGATCAGGATCTCAAGGTTTACGGGATGAATGGAAAAAATTCAAAGTGGCAGAATTTATTTTTCGATGGAAAATGTACATGCCACAATAAGTAGGGAACTATGCAAGTGATTGACGCAGTTCTACGGAGAACCACCAGAGAAAAATATGAGAAAAGATGATGATCTAGGATTTCGATGATGATTGAGGAGCACGGTCGTGGTTTTAAAGATAGTTAAGGGCTGCTCGAACAAAAATACGCTGAACATCATCCGATGAGGTTCAGCCACAAAGCACATATTTTCTTTTTTCTGTGGGTTCAGCGGTATTTTTTGTTGGAACAGCCCTCAACTATCTTTAAAACCATGACCGTGCTCCTAGGTAATTTTTTCAGCCCACTGCTAATCGGATTCCAAATGGTGATGGAGATGACGGCAATAGTTTTATGGGCGGGAAGACAGCACGCGGGCCACATGTGGCCCGCGCCCACACGCGCCCTACTAGTATAAAATATAGCGAGTGGCTTTCTTAAAGTAACAGACTTTAACGTATCTATAACAGACTTCGTCTTCAATACTAGGTATTCTAATTATGTTTTTAAGGGGCACTGACCACTTTAGCTTGAAAAATTACAGGATATAATCTCCCCTCCCCCTTACCCTCCCCTCATTACCTCAAGGAGAAATTTAAATTTCTTGGGGTACATTCAGACCTCAGAACCTGTCGTACCTTGACACTTAAAATGCCATTTCATAAAACAAAGATGTTCCAAAAATCCTTCACCGTACAGGCAACTCTTTTATGGAATGCGCTACCCCTCGAGATACGACAGTCCAAATCTTTGTACATTTTCAAGAATGCGGTCAAAAATCACTATTTGAGTAGCAGGACAGATTAATTTGTTTTGCTGTAATCCGCTACTTGAAAAGATTCTGTATGGTACAATATGCAGGAACACTGCCCACATGAAACACCATACACAATTTTCCAACACTTTCTTCGACGCACGTTTCGTCCCGAACCGGGACATCCTCAGGAGATGTTGACTTCACAATGCGAAATCGTAGAGTGACTCTCGTGTCAGCAACGCGTTCTTATATACCCTTTCTAATTACTCATCCTATTGTTCGGCCCACTCACTTCGGCTGGTCTCGTACCCCCGAAAACAAACGAAGCAGTGGCGAAGATGATACGTTAATTTGTTCGTTAAGTAATTGAAACTGATTATTATTGCTAAATTTTATTATTTCTAATTGTTCCAGCATGCTCAGATAAAGCCCTTTATCACAAGTATGTAGGATTTTATACGAATGATCGAGTGCTAATTTGTGTCCACTGTCTAGAAGATGTTTTGCGAAATGAGACTTTTGGGGTTGTTTGTTTCTAACTGCGGCTATATGTTCTTTGTATCGTGTATCAAATTTACGGCCTGTTTGACCAATATATACACCATTACATTCTGAACATTCTAGTTTATAAATGCCCGATTTTTGTTTATTATCTAATTTATCTTTACCATTACATATGTTTTTTAAGGTATTGTTTGTTTTAAAAGCAACATGTATATCATGTGTTCTTAGTTTCCTAGCAATTTGCTGTGATACTGGTCCAAAGTAAGTTAGACTTGATTTGTATTTATTGATTTTCTCAGGAGATGATGAATATAGATCCTTCCTGATCTGCAATAATTGTTGTTTCCTAATTATATTATTGACTATATTGGTGCTATATCCATTAGCCTCTGCCATGTGGTAAATTACTTTTAATTCTTTTAAATAGTTTTCCTTCGTAAGTGGAATAGACATCATCCTGTGTACATAACTGTGAAACGCTGCGAGTTTATGCTGTTAAGGTTTCACAGTTATGTACACAGGATGATGTCTATTCCACTTACGAAGGAAAACTATTTAAAAGAATTAAAAGTAATTTACCACATGGCAGAGGCTAATGGATATAGCACCAATATAGTCAATAATATAATTAGGAAACAACAATTATTGCAGATCAGGAAGGATCTATATTCATCATCTCCTGAGAAAATCAATAAATACAAATCAAGTCTAACTTACTTTGGACCAGTATCACAGCAAATTGCTAGGAAACTAAGAACACATGATATACATGTTGCTTTTAAAACAAACAATACCTTAAAAAACATATGTAATGGTAAAGATAAATTAGATAATAAACAAAAATCGGGCATTTATAAACTAGAATGTTCAGAATGTAATGGTGTATATATTGGTCAAACAGGCCGTAAATTTGATACACGATACAAAGAACATATAGCCGCAGTTAGAAACAAACAACCCCAAAAGTCTCATTTCGCAAAACATCTTCTAGACAGTGGACACAAATTAGCACTCGATCATTCGTATAAAATCCTACATACTTGTGATAAAGGGCTTTATCTGAGCATGCTGGAACAATTAGAAATAATAAAATTTAGCAATAATAATCAGTTTCAATTACTTAACGAACAAATTAACGTATCATCTTCGCCACTGCTTCGTTTGTTTTCGGGGGTACGAGACCAGCCGAAGTGAGTGGGCCGAACAATAGGATGAGTAATTAGAAAGGGTATATAAGAACGCGTTGCTGACACGAGAGTCACTCTACGATTTCGCATTGTGAAGTCAACATCTCCTGAGGATGTCCCGGTTCGGGACGAAACGTGCGTCGAAGAAAGTGTTGGAAAATTGTGTATGGTGTTTCATGTGGGCAGTGTTCCTGCATATTGTACCATACAGAATCTTTTCAAGTAGCGGATTACAGCAAAACAAATTAATCTGTCCTGCTAATTATGGATTTCCGCAAAATAACGCCTGCTTCCATTCAACACTATTTGAGTACCTAGTTGATGCAAATGATGACTTGTCCTTATTAGTTAGTTTATAGTGTGATGATTATGTATTGAATCTCTTTGTTTATTTGTTTAATTTAGTTTATGTATTAGTTTGTAGTTATTTGTAAGTATACCTATAGTTTATAAATCTATACACCACCTGCAAACTCTAGTTCCTTTGTTTTCCTTTTCTCAAGGTTGCCTGGCAGAGATCGCTGCTAAGCGATAAGGCCGCCTTTTGTGCCTAAAACTATTTTAATAAGTATTTCTTGTGTGGTGCAAATAAAGAGTATTTATTTATTTATATAATGAGACGTCATGTCTCAAAGTCACAAAGTGAGGAACGCAGTGCGGTGCGTCGTTAGTTATACATTAAAATCCTAAGATGCATTGCATCTGACATGTCGCTGTAAGAAATATTTGCCGACGGATTCCGGTTTTTTAAAAATCCCGCAGGAGACGTGGTTTTTTTCCAAGTACCTAGGTCTTAGGTAGGTACCTATATTTATACCTACCTACCCTAGACTAAACTATCTCCATTGTTATAACCAAATAAGTACTTGACAGAAAACAAACAATAATTTCCACTATTTTCCGGCTAATCTTTAACGTAATTAAAGTTCGTTGCTAATTATATTTAAAAAGAAAAATCTTTGATGCCTGTAATGCATAATTTTAAACCTCAACAGTTAATTTTAACGGATGATGATAAACCGGCTTTTGTAACTCTTCCGTTAATAGTTCGATTATCATTAGCACTGATAGTAGGGAATCGTGCAACACGCCCATACCTGAATTACAAGCAATACGCTGATTAGTACGCCCGGTTTTTAGGGTTCCCCAGCATTGGATGCAATGTTGCACCTTGCCTATAGACGTTCGTAAATTAGAGAATACACAAAAACCTGCGCTATATTTTAAATATACACTGCACCATAGCAGATATTTCTTGTTACTTTCAAAGATCTTTAAAACAAAGAAAGTAATTTTTTTGATATAATTACGTATACCTACTTTTCTAATTTTATTTGAAATTACTAGCCTTACCTTCTAATATTGGAATTAGAATATAGGGCTAGGAATTAAAATATCAGATAACATTGCATGAAACATTTTTTTTATTAATATTAAGTATCACAAATGTTTAAATTTTGATATTGGTATTATGTTTAGATGTTTAAGTTTCCTTTACGTCTCTATTAGTACTGACTAAGTAGATTTGATTGAAATCAAGAATAGAGTAGCACACAAGCCCTGAAAAAGTAAATTATGTAATATGAATTAATTATATTATTACAAGGTCTAAATGGAGGTATATAGTTGTAGAAATAATAATTTGAATATCAATAATAGGCGAATACCTATGACATTCAGATTCGAGTCGGTACCTACCTAAGCACTAGGTATTTGTACTTTCGCTCGTATAGTCGTGAACTGTGATTTTGCAATGAATTAGGTAAGGACTAAATCAGCTATTTAGATTCTTAACTGGACGATATTGTACGTCTAACATCTAATAAAAATTGACAAAAAATGAAATAGCACAACGTTAATTCAAATATTAAAACGGATGTCTGTGATAAGCGAATTAACGCGGTTGCAACATTCTACGGAACCCCTTACTTATAGTTCAGTTGAGTCTTTCTTTTTTAACAAAAATAAAAGGTCAGTGTGTATAAAAGTGGTGCGAACAACCGGTCTTTTTTCTTGGTTCTTATTAGTATCGGCAAGATGTTACTCAATGGCATACGACTTTTTGTGTGTGTGTTTTGTGTGATTTACTACACACGGCCATGTGTCGGTCAGTTTGTGAATTTCAGAAAATTTGACACGAGTAAGTAAATTATTTTTCAATCATTTTTATATTTTTTTAGTGGATTTTTATTTAAAAAAAATCGATAAAAATATAGTTTTACTGTGGAAAAAATTAAATAATGGTTCTAAATCGATTTTATGTTACATATTTTGTGTAAGATATAAATTCTAAAAAATGTTTTCACTCGCTTTTAAATAACACATAGTTAATCAATAAAATGTAATTAATAAAAGGCGGTGCTTATTTACGAAATTCAAATTTTCTTTAAAATCGTAAGTCTTAATTATTAGTAGGTACCTATTGAAGATTTAAATTGCTTATTCAAATAAACCTTTAAAGTTTCAACAAAGTTTAACTCAATTTTAACAAGTGAAAATCACTCGCAAGTCGCAACGTAGCGCGAAAAAAATACTTGCTAGGTATGATTTATTTGTCGGTGCAAATTAGGTTTATTTAATGAATCAAATCCGTACGATTTTTCAACTCAAATAAAACATTGTTATTTTTTTGGGTAAATCGATACCTGCACTGAGTGAGGAAGTGTGAAAAACGTTTTATCAAAAGCAATTACCGTTGGGGTAAAACTTACCCTTCCAAGTTAGTACGATAACATCTTAATCTGCATCATCACTTACCATCAGATGAGATCGCAGTCAAGTACTAACTTGTATACAGTAAAAAAAAAGATTAACTGTGGTCCACGAATTTTTTGACTTTTATAAAATTAGCATGAAAATAGCATTATAACAAGAAAAGAGCTTATTTTTATTTGTACCTAGTAGTTACGTGACACAATCTAACGCACACAGATAATATTATAATTTACTAGCAAACGCCCGCGGCTTCGCTCACGTTGAACTTCTGCTTTGCTCCCTCAGGCGTTTCCAAAATTCTTGTATTATCCATTGTTATGCCATTTAATTTAATTTTGATCACTAAATATTTCCGCTTGCTGGTTATAGTTATATATTGATTTTGAAAAAATCGATCGTCACATAAAAGCTCAATATTGTGGCCATTTTTAGGGTTCCATACCCAAAGTGTAAAAAGGTACCCAAGCAATCGGCCAAGTAAAAAAAAGTTCAAAATGGCGGCCATTTTTTTATTTTGACCACAAATTCCTTCTTTATGCTTGCTGCGATACTCAGACGTCGATTTTCAAAGCAATCGGCCCAGTAACAAAAAAGTTCAAAATGGCAGCCAAAAGTTCATCATTTTTTAATTTCAACTACAAATTCCTTCTCTATGCTTGCTGCCATAGTCAGACGTCGATTTTAAATGCAATCGGCCCAGTAATAAAAAAGTTCCAAATGGCGGCCATTTTTTTATTTTGAGCACAAATTCCTTCTCTATGCTTGCTGCGACAGTCAGATATCAGTTTTTAAAGCAATCGGCCCAGTAACAAAAAACTTCAAAATGGCGGCCACTTTTTTAAATTTTGACCACAAATTCCTTCTCTATGCTTGCTGCCATAGTCAAATATCGATTTTCAAAGCAATCGGCCCAGTAACAAAAAAGTTCAAAATGGCGGCCACTTTTTTTAAATTTTGACCACAAATTCCTTCTCTATGCTTGCTGCCATAGTCAAATATCGATTTTCAAAGCAATCGGCCCGGTAACAAAAAAGTTCAAAATGGCGGCCACTTTTTTAAATTTTGACCACAAATTCCTTCTCTATGCTTGCTGCCATAGTCAAATATCGATTTTTAAAGCAATCGGCCGAGTAACCAAAAAG
The DNA here is from genome assembly GCA_036785405.1 of Coenonympha arcania. Taxonomy (NCBI): domain Eukaryota; kingdom Metazoa; phylum Arthropoda; class Insecta; order Lepidoptera; family Nymphalidae; genus Coenonympha; species Coenonympha arcania. The sequence continues at coordinate 6,087,885 of CM072069.1, forward strand.
TTCAAAAAGGCGGCCACTTTTTTAAATTTTGACCACAAATTCCTTCTCTATGCTTGCTGCCATAGTCAAATATCGATTTTCAAAGCAATCGGCCCAGTAACAAAAAAATTTCAAAATGGCGGCCACTTTTTTAAATTTTGACCATAAATTCCGTCTCTATGCTTGCTGCCATAGTCAAATATCGATTTTCAAAGCAATCAGCCCAGTAACAAAAAAGTTCAAAATGGCGGCCACTTTTTTAAATTTTGACCACAAATTCCTTCTCTATGCTTGCTGCCATAGTCAAATATCGATTTTCAAAGCAATCGGCCCAGTAACAAAAAAGTTCAAAATGGCGGCTACTTTTTTAAATTTTGACCACAAATTCCTTCTCTATGCTTGCTGCCATAGTCAAATATTGATTTTCAAAGCAATCGGCCCAGTAACTAAAAAGTTCAAAATGGCGGCCACTTTTTTAAATATTGACCACAAATTCCTTCTCTATGCTTGCTGCCATAGTCAAATATCGATTTTCAAAGCAATCGGCCCAGTAACAAAAAAGTTCAAAATGGCGGCCTATTTTTTAAATTTTGACCACAAATTCCGTCTCTATGCTTGCTGCCATAGTCAAATATCGATTTTCAAAGCAATCGGCCCAGTAACAAAAAAGTTCAAAATGGCGGCCAAAAAATTCAAAATTTTTCCTCCTCAAAATTTGAATCTCGAAAATCCCTTTCTGAATACGAATTCATGATATACCTAATACCAACCTAGGTACCAAATTTCAGATCTCTACGACTTTTAATTTCGCTGGAATCCCTGGAACAACGCAAAAATTACACTTTTGTATGGGAAAATCCCTTAAAAGTAGGATTTTTATCCCTTCCAATTTGAATTTCTGGAATCCCCGTCTTAGTACGAATTCATGACCTAATATCTACCTAGATACCAAATTTCAGATCTCTACGACTTTTAGTTTTTCTGGAATGCCTGGAACAACGAAAAAAATTACAATTTTGTCAATGTAGGTACTAATTTTCAGATCTCTACGACTTGTAGTTTTTCGGGAATTCCTGGAACAACAAAAAAAATTACAATTTTGTATGGGAAATACCCTTAAATGTATGATTTTTACCCCTTAAACATGGAATTTCTGGAATCGCCGTCTTAGTACGAATTCATGACCTAATATCTACCTAGATACCAAATTTCAGATCTCTACGACTTTTAGTTTTTCTGGAATGCCTGGAACAACGAAAAAAATTACAATTTTGTATGGAGAAATCCCTTTAATGTACTATTTCTACCCCTTAAACATGGAATTTCTGGAATCCCCGTCTTAGTACGAATTCATGACCTAATATCTTCCTAGGTACCAAATTTCAGATCTCTTCGACTTTTAGTTTTTCGGGAATTCCTGGAACAACGAAAAAATTTTACTTTTGTATGGGAAATACCCTTAAATGTATGATTTTTACCCCTTAAACATGGAATTTCTGGAATCCCCGTCTTAGTACGAATTCATGACCTAATATCTACCTAGATACCAAATTTCAGATCTCTACGACTTTTAGTTTTTCTGGAATGCCTGGAACAACGAAAAAATTACAATTTTGTATGGAGAAATACCTTTAATGTACTATTTGTACCCCTTAAACATGGAATTTCTGGAATCCCCGTCTTAGTACGAATTCATGACCTAATATCTACCTAGATACCAAATTTCAGATCTCTACGACTTTTAGTTTTTCTGGAATGCCTGGAACAACGAAAAAATTTTACTTTTGTATGGGAAATACCCTTAAATGTATGATCTTTACCCCTTAAACATGGAATTTCTGGAATCCCCGTCTTAGTACGAATTCATGACCTAATATCTACCTAAGTACCAAATTTCAGATCTCTACGACCTATAGTTTTGGCGGAATCCGTGGAACAACCAAAATACCTCATTCTTTTATATATATAGAAGATAGCAATTTGATAGCAATAGTCCAGTCGTGTTTCAGTAACTAAGTATAGTAGTGTTATTATCTCGCTGCAGACTCGATCATAAATCATTCGAGTTTTCGCTTAAATTGTTGTTCATTGTCGAGTTGTGCATTACTGCAGAACAACAAGAGCGAAACACTCGAATGATTTATGACCGAGTCTGCAGCGAGATAATAACACTACTATAGTTCCTAGCAGGGGGCGGGTGGAGGGTTTGAATCCCATCTGAATTTCATAGCGTTTGTTTATAACAACTTGATATTTAATTATTTATACTAACGTTTAACTGTAAATAATTACATCGTGAGAAAATCAGCATGCTTGAGATTTCTCCATAAAATGGTTTTCATAGATCTGTGAAGCATTCTAACGCAAACTTGGCCAGCTTGATCGACTCCAAACCCTTTTTAGGGATCCGTACCCAAAGAATAAAAAAGGGCCCTATTACTAAAACTTTCCTTATCGCTGAAAAATAAAATAAGCATATCCATTTTGCCATACATTATGGAAAAATAAATATGCTTATTTCTATTTAATATTTTTACAATGATTCATTATAAAGTATACTTTTGCACCCTTCAATATTATTTCAACTTTTCATTACACTTTGCATATAATAACTGTGAAAATCAACTAGAAATTGGCCGGCTTGATAGACTCCAAATCCTTTTCATTCTAATAGTCTTAAGTATTGTGAAGTCAAAAGGGTTGAGGGCTGAGGCATATAGACAGGTATAGATATAGGTACGATGAGGCGCCCCACTCTGTCAAACTCCATGCAAATCGAATGAAACCTGCGATTTTGACAGAGTGGGGCGCGTCTTTGTGGATTGAAATATTTATAGTTTAGTTTTGAATATGTGAAAAGATCATAAATTAAATGCACTACGTTTTATTGCGTACGAAAAAACGGCCGTTAGCAGAAAATGAAAGGTTACGGCCAGAGAGCATCATTTAAACCGCTTATTTCAAAATAGTAATCTACGTTGATCTAAGTTGTGAAATGAAGAATTTAGTTTACGAAATTCTTTCATTGTTTTGTCTAATTCACTTAATTTTGACCTATTGTTCGGTCATTCCACCGTCACGACAACTGACAAGTCGACAAAATGTAAGAAATACCATGAATGGCTGGCACGGCAGACCTTAGTTTACTAGGCTTTGATTACGACTTTTCCGGCTTGGAAAAATAGCGAAATTTTACTCATCCCCTTGGAAAACCTTTGAATTTTTTCGGGATTATATTTGTTTTCAGGGTTCCGTACCCAAAGGGTAAAAACGGGAACTATAAGACCTTTGGTCCCCAGGCTGTATCTCTTGAACCGTAATAGCTACACTTGAAATTTTCACAGATGTAGGTATTTCTAGATAGTGCGGAACCTTCAGTGCGCGAGCCCGACTCGCACTTGACCAATTTTGTATCTAATAGCGATTTATTCCAATTTCCATCCATTTCTTTATACCTAATAGAAGCAACAAACGTCCGCCCGTCAGCAAGCAAGAAGGTATTCACAAAGATAAGCTAAAGCTTGTATTTGTTTTGTGACTACAAAGTTGTTATTTTAGGGTGTGTGTTACCTACATTTTCTGGGACTGGCTTTCCTCACGCATATGTTCGAAGGTCGAAGGTTCGTAGGGATCTTGAGGAAAAATTCTTAATCTAAAGGAAATTTTATAGCAACCGGTGAAAATCCCAATAACTATGCTAGAGTAGGTAGGTACCTACACATAAAATCAAAGGCTGCCCTAATATTCGTGGCTGTCCTTTAGTACCAGACTATAACATAACCTAACCTACGTTGGCTAAGCTACTACCTAACCTACGTTAGTTAGGTAGTAGTCTATTGCATAATCTGACCTATCCCCATTGATATATCATGCTATGGATTTCGGGTCAGCGCTAAAAAGTGTCCAAACCGAAAGAGATCCAAAACGCGAAAAGGTTTACAATCGCACTTTAGTCTCGTGTTCGATTCATCTAATGCCGCATTGTGTTATAAAAACGTGTAAAAGCTGGCCGAGTAAAGTGAGAAGAAAAGAAGATGGTAAATCATATTTTTAGTTTGTTTATAAATATACAGTTGTACACTCGTTTAAATAGGTTTTCCCGGGACATTTTTTTCGTGAATTTTGCATTACACCCGGATTTATACGTCAATGCCTATCCCACCGCCTGTCCTACATTTTAGGGTAGCTAGAAGAAATGTCTTCTTTTTAGGGATAAGCTATCCTATTGTTATTCCTATGCATATTGTTTTTCTTTATACGTTTTCTACTTTGTGGTTTTTATGGTGCATAAGTATTAAAAATAAAAAAATAACCCTAACCACAATGCAATACTATGCAATACTTACTAATGCAATGCTAAGGTCAATTGCATTTACACGAAATCGAAAACGAGATGTCTAAACCTCTTCAAAAATTATGATGCCGGGGCAATACATGTTTTAGAAGATTGGCAGTGTATGTACACCATTCAAAATCTGTTATTGCGAAGTACCTACCTACTTAGGTATCTGAAACACATAATACGAGGTCACTGGAAGTATAGCCTGGGATATTATTTAGGATGGTATCACCACAGATCAGTTTAAAAGCTATATCGTTTTTTATTTCCCCATACCACAGATAATATAATACTATACTCCCATACAAAAACTCTCAATTGGGAAGGTACATTGACCGATAGAAAAAAGCTTAGGTATGCATTATGATGGAATAGACAGGTAGATATACCTACGTTTTAGTCCAACGTGAATTACGTTGTTTGTGAAAAAGATAAAAGGGTCCCGTGCTCTCGACATGAGTGTTTTAACACGATCCTTGTCGTATTATTAATATCAGTAGGTATCCAATTAAACACGTAAAGTTCTCCAACAATTTATTGTACCCCACTCAATCCTTTTTTAACCGACTTCAAAAAACGGAGGAGGTTCTTAATTCGACGGAATCTTTTTTTTTCTTTGTGTATTTTCACCGATAACTCGAAGACGCGAGGATCGATTTAGAAAATTCTTTTTTTTTTTGAAAGGGTACACTTCCCAGATAATTCCATGGTCATCAGATCAGGATTTGTTGATAGGATCCTGGAGAAATCGAGGGAACTGTTCAAATTTTATAAGCACACCTAAGTGGTTTGGGTATTGTTTTTTGAAAATGAAAATGAAAATGAAAAGAGTAGAGTTGAAAGAGTAATTGTTTTCCAGGTTGTCTTATGGTCATCAGGTCGGGGTCTAATCATGGGATCTTGGTGAAATCGAGGGAACTCTTCAAATTTTGCTAGTACGCTTGAAGCGATTTGGGTATTTTAGGGTTTAAGTTGAGGATTAAATGGGTCCTTTGCCTGAGTTGAACACACTGCTTTTCACATCGACTGCGAGGAAAATTGGCCTCGTTCTTAGGTTCCCATTCCCGCGTCGCAGTATCAAATTTAAATGTACTTTCCTATTTATTACACATCGATTGTAAAGAGCTCAAGGTTCTGGGTTTGATTTGGGACTTAAGACCGATTTTTAAATATTATAAATAACATTATTTTATAATTTATTAATGTATTGGAAATCAGAATATCTGAATCAAACTATAATTATAATGTCGCGCTTTTTGAAATCATATTACTTACAAATAGGTACCTAAATAATATTAAAACCTTGCTCTATTCTCAAAACTATTAATTATTATTGCATAGATAATATTATGTGCATAATGCATTATTTTTTTACTAAAATGCAAACTTATATAAATAAAATGAAACTTAATTATTTATTAATTTGGTCATTATTTTATATTATTATTTATTTTATTTTGATTGGTGGTTTTATTTTGGTCACCGATGAATTAGGATTAGATATCTTCATTTGCACAAATTGTATGTATTGTATATTCATTATAGCAATTATTTTTCATAATATGCTTGGCAAGTACTGTTTTAATAAAGTTTACACTTTCAAGTTTCAAGGCCGGCATTATCACATAATTATATATTAATGTCTTTATACTTTTGCCTGAGGAACTTTTTGATACGTAGTTCGTCACATTCGCATTTAAATTAAATAACTGTGGTATTAAACCACGCATACATGATTTCACTAAACTTTTGAGTTTTTCTTTTTTTAGACTTAGGTACCCTTCTGATGTCTCAATAGATTTAATTTTGAAATTAAGTACCATCTTACTTTTTGTTATTAAATTAACTTATATTATACTTATTACTTACTGAAACAAAGTTTTTTTTCGGAGGGTATCGTGCAAGGGGCTAGGCGAAAGAAAATGGATTTTTTTTTGCGTGACGAAAATCCCGTCACGAAGAAAATCTACGAAAATCTTCCTAAATCTAGAATAAAAGTTTCTCCTACTACTCAACAGAATGGGCACGCATGCAATCATTAATAGAGATTTGGTATTGAACTCGTTAGCGCGAGCTGAATGAAGAAAGTGCCATCTTTCGAGCGATAGGTGAAACGACACATGAAAATATAAAATGGAGTTTTGTTTTAGGTGTTATTCCAAACTTTGTTTCTGCCGGCCACGACACTCGCGTTTTTTTATCTTCTTTATAAATATAGCTAATTTTTTTACGTTAGGTATATTAAACTATACTATGTTTTGACGTGAAATTAGTAGAATTTAAGTTATTGCAGAACACTGTACTTGAGGATAAATACCTACTCTTAGGGATAGACGCAATAAAAGTAAAGTCCCAATAAGTAGGTACCTCTACATAAGTTAGTATTGACTGATTGAAGTCTACTGTAGTATAAGTATAAAATCCTTTAAAGTTTTAAACTACCAATTTTAGCACGAAGATAAAACTAGGATATTGTTAGTTACTCATATAGTGGTAATTCATCATTAATTAAAGGTTTTAATGGATACTATGCAAATTGCTTTAAATGTAAATTACCTACTTTAAATTTTATGGCCTCCACGTGATATTAACGTACAATTAAATTAACACCGACAAAAATGACTAAATTAATTTATTGTGCATTCGCCGGTGATTTGAAAATAATAAATGTTTTTTTTTTATTAATTCTAAAAGAGTAAGATACGTGCATAAATTATAATATGACAACGTAACATTAATTCACAGGTTCTCACAGTTAACGCTCGGTTTTTTAAATAACTTTCATCACTATAGTCGCATGCGTACGAATGAGTAGGTACGTACGAAATGGGTCAGTGACCTAAAAACCGTTAGAGGTCGTAATCATAGACATGATCGTTAGATGGATCAATTATTTTGCACGGTTTTATTTAAACATTCTATTTTTGAGTTATGTACTCAGGTACTTGAGTAGATAATTTAAAAAAAATAGAATGTTGTGTGTTAACCTGCTCCTAGTATGGTCTCCTGTAATAAACCCTAGTCAAAATCTGGTTAGCAGTCTTCACACACCATGGAAAACTCACAGACAGTTACTTACGCAAGTTTTCTCACGACATTTCCATCCACAGTTATAATAAGTTACAGTAATAGGCAGGTAGGTATAACTCGTATTAATAATAATAATCGCTTCGAAGTCGAAAAAGTCGGGATTTCATATCGGTTTCAAACCCCTGACCTCCCGATGGGGCGGCAGTCCTCTAAACCACTGTGCTATCAGTACATACGATAATCGACTCCTGCCTTTTTGATTTAAGAACTGAGCTTAAGGCTTACGTGTCGCAATGTAGTGCAATGTCGAACGTATGTGTCATTGCAATGAAAAACTCTGGAACACACTACATCTGCTGAAACGAACGGTGAACGTCAAGAGTCCATAAATAATTTGCAAACCTGCCTGGACTGAAGTGTATGAAAGGCATGCACTTCAGTCCCGAGTGTTACACAGAAATATTTTGAACCTAACACCGTTGCCTTAAGGTTGATTCTGTTGACTGTTTACGGTAATATGCGGGTACTTGCACACCGTTTTACCCTTTAAGGTGTTTATGGATTTTGAAGACCGCACTTGAAGCGTATCACTTACGTATCTAACAATCTGTGAATACTCGTCTCGTTATTCTTTGCTGTGAAAGAATGTTTACACTTACGCAAAACAATTTCTGTTTCAACCAGCTACAAGCCCGCCCTTGCCATTCCCAGCTTGCCAGGCCGACAACATCGAATGCCTCCGACGGGGCCTGCGGACCTTCTTCTTCCTCATGGACTCCGGGTACATGGGGATGCAGTCCGTAGACCCTATGATACTGAACAGCCTAACGGTCGCTCTGCCTGAAGAGCAACTGTCATTTTTAATGAGGCGCATCAACGTCACCGGTGCCAAGTGGACCAAACTAGCGGAAAGGAAGTAAGTCTCTGTTTTCAGGACAACGGTTGCATGTCAGTGATTAGAGTATTTGACTGCAATATTACTTGAATGTAAAACTTGGTCCTGATGCAATTCTGTTGCATATTGATGCGCTTCGCTTTGCGTGTTCCCCATTTATGAGAATCGTGTCCCCTTCCACTGACAAATTTCTTCCTGACGACATCGCACCAAGCTCTGTAGGTTGCGACGTACCTATAGTGCAACGTGGAAGATATGGGTACTTAATTAATTGAAAAGAGTGCATAATATACGTACAACTTTAATATATTATGTTATGTAGAATTGAAAAGAGGTGTTTAGTTGCTAGTTGCCACGCAGAATCGGATAAGAAAAATCGCTTAACGGTTCCTCAGTGATACGTGGTAACAACTTAGGTACCAGCCTTAGTCAAAACTACTCATCAGACCGGTCCAGTGCGAATAATAATATCTTGAACGGACTGAGCTAGGAAGATAGATATGAAGACAGAGTGAGCAAGTAAACAGAGAACTCGGTCAGTTGAAATTGGACATGTTTTTCTTAACCTAATGGTTATGACCCCTCATCGAGATACCCGCGATTCGAATCAGAAAGGAATCCGGAAGAATAATTTAATTTTCGGATTCATTTATTTATGGCAACATTCATTAGGTCTATGTCTTTTCCATCACTTGCTGAAACAGTGAAAGAAATCATCGTAAAGATATCTGCGTGCCTCAGAATTCTCCAAACTGTAGGTTGCTTAGTAAGTATAACACTCAAAGGTAGGTATTCACAGTTTCGTTGTATACACTTTGCTAATCTGAACTATAGTCGAGCATAGTAAGCTTAGGTGGCTTCACATTTCATGATAGAAAAGCTGGACACCGTAGTAGGTCCGCGATAGTGGGCCTTTATTACAATTGTCGATAATGCTAATAAATTAATTAACATTTTTTCAAGATTCAACTTGCCGGGCGGAAAGAACGGCGTCCGCTTCATAAACAACCTGCACGTCACTGGCGAAATTACCATGATGACGGCGGCAAGAATTGATCCTTTGTTCGCGCATATTACTATGGATATACGTAAGTTATATTTGCATCTAGAATCTAGATCCTTTTTAGTTCATTTAGCATTTTGGGCGTCATTTACGGAAAATTCGCATTTCGGGCAAAACTTTTTGGTTTTTCTGTCAAGATGTTCTGCAGTCGTTAGCTAAAAAGCTGGCGGTGGTCATCTATTACAGGTGAAGACCGACGGCTTTTAAGAGAGCACGATAATACCACGATCCAATTGTCTTTGGCACAGCCACGAGACGGAACCTGAAATACCATCGAGGAAGAAGTTTTTAGGAAACTGTCCTTAACTCTTTAAGAACTGACATTCAAATTCTGTCAAAAACACCATAGGTTATAGATAGATACCTAGGTTTAACACCAGATACTTAGGCCGTTGGTTGGTGGTTGGTTGGCAGTACCTACGTGAGTCACAGACGAACAAATACATGCGCTACTTCCTAGGTACTTAGTAGGTAAATACCAAGATTTTCTGCATGTCCATATAGATACGTAAATCCCCAAAACATCTTACAAGTAAAATAATGAATCCTCGTTCAATTGAACAGGTTTAACCAGTCATTGTAGTAAAATGTCGTCCGATTTCCTTATGGGATGTTTTTGTACAAGGCCGTGCAGATAATCGCACGTGTAAATACTAACTACTTACTTAGGTATTTTTATCATAGTTGCTCCATAATAATGGTCAATGTACATAACTGCTATAGGAAATCCGCCCGATTATCACATAGCCGTTTTATCTAAACGCCTTTTTGGGCAAAGGCACAAAATACAATAGGTACCTAAAAGATAACGCAGGTCTTACTTTTCTTGGTTGCCCATCATTCGTGTGTCTGCCATACGATTTGTTGAGGCTAAATTGTAAACCTTATCTAATGGTAATTGGTATCTTGATCTAGAACTTGTTTGGTTTATTACAACCCTACCGCAAAGACTGCCGTAGGGTTGTAGTGTGCCGCATCCGAAACCTTCCATATTAGACGCACCAAATACGAAAAAAAAATCCCAAACAGGCCTTCAACGAGACCCGGGACTTAATACCGCGCCAGGAATTTACTTCTGATTGCAATGAGAGATTTTAGAAGCACGAATTTTTACACCTCAGTAACTCTAATAACAAGTCAGTTCTTTGATCTCGTATCTAGATAACCTACTTACCTAAGTCACATAGCATAGCCAAGAGTAAGATCTAAGTAGTTTTACTACTATCAAATTCCGGTGCAGGCACAATGAAACGGCCTAGCCTAGCAACGTACATTTACTTCCACACTCCTAAAAATAGTATCAGGGTTATTTAAGTACCTATTAACTGTTATAGGTACTCATTATCAGCTATCACATTCATCTATTAAATTGTTTTTTCGACCTAGAACTAAGCAGATTACGCTTACGGTACTATTAATTATAATAAACTCTGAAAAAACAGTTGTACAGTTATAGGGCAGCAACTTTAGTACGGTATTTTATTAGCACAGAATCTGTCCAAAACCGAAATGGCGGCCGGGCAAATTGAACACGCTAAATTCAAATTTTATTTAGCTTCTCGCAAACAAAAAAAAGACTAAGTAATTGTAACTGTGCAACACAGCATCACAGCTACTTCATCGTTTTTATTTTTTTAATTCTAAAAATCCCTATTCACCTCATATTCGTATATGGGTGAGGCCGCCTTTTTTTGCTGATTTCGCAAACTTTTTTCTCCGCGGTTCATATTTTGAAAAGTATGATATCCATCTAATTTTTGATAACAGCGTAGGATTGAGCAACAAAAGGGCTCAAGTGAACATTATAATTGTTAAAGTTCAGTGAGTAAATTAAAAATATATTTCGAATGGAACTTGAAAAAAGTGACGGAAATTACACAAAAACTCCTATCCGCCGAGGCAGAGGTGCACTTTAATCTTTGCTGTAGCAAAAGGATAGAGGATTCTCGAGATACAACTGATGTTTTAAGAATACTTATATAACTAGCTATCTATGCTTTTAATTTCGCAAGGGGTATCCTAAGACTTTCTTTAAATTTTTGTCCAAAACAGTTATTGCGTTAAAAATTGAAATTCAACGCCACTTTGTCAACGCCACCAATATTTTTCATACCTATTGAAGTTTGGAGTCAGGGAGGTTTAAATCGGGAAGTGGCAACATAGAGTTACTATAGATTAAGGACAGCGGCTCGATAGCGGTTATTATTTTGACGGTTGACATGTGAATGTAAGATCCGGATTGTGTACACACTTTTTTCGAAAGAGGATTTTTGCGCATAAAAATGTAAATTTTACTGTTTCACTTAAAACTATCAGTGCACCGTGTGATTAGAAGTGAAAGCTATATTTGGTGCTATAATGCAAGTCTAATCGTACGTTATTTACAGAGATTTATGTAATTTTCTCAACGCGTCGGTAGCGTAGAAGTAAAAATTCGCCACCATTTTGGCTCTTCAACGCCACTGGTAGCGTAGATATTCGCTACTTCCCCTACGCCACCAAATAAAGGTGAGTATTCACTCGCAAATAGAGAAAATACCGAGCAAAGCTCGGTCACCCAGATATGGCAGTTAAAGTTGCGAGTGAGTTCTCATTTTGTTCGGACTATACAGCAGGTATACTCATGGACATGAGTGATAGGATAACCGAAATTATACGTACCTGCGTATATTTTGTATCACATAAAAATAATGTAAGATAAATAAATTTGATTTTATTCATTCAATGTGTTTCCTTGTGCATTTTCATGTAAATATTATTATGGTTACTATTTATAAAATACATCAATATATGTAATATATAAAATACATCAATATAATTTTACATATGTATGCGAACCTTTACATTTAACCGTCACTATTATACGCCACTCAACGTCACCGACGCGTAGAAGTTTCTACGCCACCATCGCAATACTTCTGCGCCATATCAGCAAAAAACGGCGGCCTCACCCATATCGTTCCCCAACGATTATTTTGTACCTAGAGTTATCCAGATTTAGAACAATTGGGAAATGATAGCTACGAGATACGTGAGAGTTTTTGAGCTAAGTTTTTATTAGAAACTTAAGATTTGTAACTGTAATTATGTATTTTCGTGAATATAATTGCTATTGCGAAGATGCAAATGTTTAGTCTACCATTTTGACCTTTCGGGGCTCACAAGAAGCTAGGATAGTTTTAAGATGTAAAGTAGTACTTTCATATCAGAATATTCTGTTTCAGAGGACGTGGAAAGTAACATCACTTACACGTGGGCAGGACAACGAGGCTACGACAACGAAGATTACATCTTTATAGGGCCCGAGAGGGTCGCCGTAAGGAATGCACGAACACCATTCTTCTTTGTTCAGCCGAGTAAGGATAACTAAAACCAAAATAGCTACTAGAACTATTAGTTTCCAAAGACATCGTAATGGTACGGGAGCTAGCAACATTTGAAAAGTAAGAATTTTAGGAGAGCTGATTTTGTGATATGTCGTCCTTCTTGCTCTTTCGGTTAGAGTCTGGGCCATCTGGCTGCCGGTAGCCGTTGCGTTCATTAATGCGCATCCTACGTCTGTCCAGGTGTTGCAGCTTACGCCTCCATTAGTGTTGCCCAAATGCAAGAACAAGACGAGACTCAGCCAGTCTTGGTCTTGGTCTTGCGCCAGTACATCAGGTCTTGGTCTTGGTTTTGTTCTTGCGCTCCCAGTCTTGGTCTTGGTCTTGGTCTTGCAGCAAGAGTCTCGCAAGTCTCGCAATTACCTATTTGCCTATTGCGGTGCGGCGGCGACGATTGTATGTTGTACCTATGCGATATCAATAGACGCCGCCGGCGCGTGTAGCTGAAAAATTTCTTTGACAGGTCAGTATCCGACCTTTGATGATGCCGACAACAAGAGGCCGCCAGGCACTATCAAACTGCCGATGGGCAAACTAGGGATGACCCTTTAACCTTTTAATGTAAATTTTATCCCTAATCGCTATGTATGCTTATGGTAGGTATACCTACCGTAGGTATACTGTTCGCAATACGCATAAGTCCAATTTTCATTTTTTTCTTTCTCATAGAGTCCCTGAGCGCGTCCCTAATACCCTGGTCCCGAACTCCTACACTCCCCGAAACGACACTTTAGTCTTATAGCCACAACGACGCGACGTCCTAGCGCAGTGGCGCGCGCACGGATTGAAATAGGAGGTCGCGGGTTCGATTCCCGCCACAGGCCACTTTTTAATTTTATAATTCCTTATTTGGCTCAGGTCTGGTTTGGTGGGAGGCTTCGGCCGTGGCTAGTCACCACCCTACCAGCAAAGAGGCACCACCAAGCGATTTAGCGTTCCGGTGTGATGCTGTGTAGAAACCGTTACAAGTTGCTTACCTCTTCCAAGGTCTCTTGCATCGTCACTTACCTTCAGGTGTGATCACAGTCAAGTACTTACTTGTAGTGTGTAAAAAAAACGGAGGTCGGCCCGCGAAATTCAAATTTTATTTTGTTTTTCGCAAAAATTTAACTAGTACAATGAATAAGCCTCATGACATTAATTTTGTGAAAATAGCAATATCATCTTCACAGGTTTATATAAAAATCTTTACTTGATAGCGTCCCGTTTAGTAATGTAGTTCGAATGCCGAGTTTGAGGTGAGTAACTCACAATTCACAAATTGGTCGATAATCGAACTAAATTCCTAAACTGGACACTTTCTAGTAAACATTTTTAATTAAAACTGTGAAGATGATACTCTTATTTTCGCAAAATGATTTCCATAAGCCCACTTTGTTGGATTAGTTAAATAGGTAATTGCGAAAAACAAAATAAAATTTGAATTTCGCGGGCAGAGGGTGCGATTTCACGTTTACTGCAAGACGCAAGAGTCTCGCAGGCTTAGTCTTGTTCTTGCTCAAATCTTGCACTGCCAGTCTTGTTCTTGGTCTTGCTAAAATTAGGCAGTCTTGGTCTTGGTCTTGGTCTTGCAAAAATGCAAGAACAAGACCAAGACTGCAAGACCAAGACTGATTTTGGGCAACACTAGCCTCCATAATGTTTATACCAATGTTGTCGGGGCTACTAATTGCCCTTAAATTATTTTAGGCGCACTTGTACCATTTATCATGACGTTTCATATAAAAACATATAAATTAGGACAATTTATATGTTTAGGCATATAATGGGGCAAATGAAACACCAACTTTAGCCGTTAGTTTTATGGTATAATGTTAACTCGTATGTGGTTGACAATTGACTAATACAAAAATGAAACGTCATCATAAATGGTACAAGTGCGCCTATTAATTATTAATTGTTTAACAATTAGTAGCCCCGACAACATTGGTATAAACATTTTGGAGGCGTAAGCTGCACATAGGATGCGTACTAATAAACGCAACGGCTACCGGCAGCCAGATGGCCCAGACTCTAACCGAAAGTGCAAGAAAGACGACATATCACAAAATCAGCTCACCTAAAATTCTTTCTCGAAAACGTTGCTAGCTCCTATACCATAACAGGATCAAGGCTGCTTTTTTATATGAAATGTTCATTTGGCAAGACGAACAACACACTGTGATAAGTGATTAACTTATATGCATGTTAGATGCAGGGCGTCCCACGACTTCGCATTGGAATATCATGTGACGCCATTGCACTGCACTCATCCTGAGAAGTTAGTCTTTCTCGTTTTACCTAATCTCGTTAGCGTCGACGCCCTTCAAACCGAAACACCGTAATACATTACTGATTCACGGTAGCCAATATAATGGCCTGAACACTATAAATGCTCCTTGACGGTAGAATAACAGATGCTATGGTGGTGGTACCAACTCCGCAAGAAGAGTCCTATTAAGAAGATTTGAAACTCCCTTTTGAGGCAAACAGCCTATTGTGGCATTTGCGATACATCCCTGAGGTGATATATCTCAAAGGCCTATCCAACAACGCTTAGTAGATAGATATAATAGTAAAGTAGTATGATAGGACAGTAGAATAGGATGATAAAATATATATGACAGTAAAATGGGATCGTTTTTTAAATTGTGTGTGGAATACATATACCATTATTCTAGCAATCATAAGAGTGGAAGCTGTTCTATGTGTTTTGAGTAGGAAAAAAAATAAACACCTCACATGATCTTCTAACCTTCCGTGATACTATCAGCCATAAACATAAATCAGAATTAGTAGGAAAGATTAATTTGTTTTGCTATAATTGGCTTCTTGAAAAGATTCTGTATGGTACAATATGCAGGAACACTTCCCACATGAAACACCACACACAATTTTCCAACACTTTCTTCAGCATGCGTTTCGTAGATCTCTACGATTTCGTATTGTGAAGTCAACATCTCCTGAGGATGTCCCTGTCTGGACGAAATGTACGTCAAAGTGTTGGAAAATTGTATGTGGTGTTTCATGGGGGGCAGTGTTCCTGCATATTGTACCATACAGAATCTTTTCAAGAAGCGGATTATAGCAAAACAAATTAATCTTTCCTACTAATTATGGATTTTTCACGGCTTCCATTCAATATAAATCAGAATATAACAAGTGACACTGAGATCCTTACAAAAATATAAGAACCAATTTGTCTAATATTAATATTAACAAATTTGTTTCCAGCTGCACAAGAGGATGCACCAATGATTCAACAAGTGCTGACGGCGAGGCCAACAGTTCTTGAACACTTGGCCAACGAAATAACTATAGCTTTAATGCATTCTGTGGTAGATAACTTTAGACTGTTTGCTAGTAAGGTACCAGCGAGACATTACTATGTTTATGCTAGCAATAGTCAAAATAATATTAGTCCATAATTATTATTAAATAGCATTAAGTTAAAGAGGATGTTTTATTTATTGAGTGATCAATAACTTCAAAGCAAATGAGATTTTAAACTGCTTAAGAAAATTAGTTTTATTAAGATCACCTTACAAGCAACTTAGTATTCACTCTACAAACAAGTTTTTAACTGTCTTTCAAAAAAATATCCTAATTAAAATCAAAGTCATAATTCTCACATGAGTGATTCTTCAACAAACTTTTTGTATATCGCCATAAACTTTGCCACGAAAGCTTCTATGTGGAATATGGGTTTGTTGCCCAATCTCATTCTGTGTTCATACTGCGCTGCATAACTTGCCACCTGACATTTCATGGCCATATCACAATTTTGTACTAACTCCTTTAAAAGTCCAGCAAAAATCATCTCCGGAGGAACGCCATGAATTATCAACTCATACAGCTTTTGTCTGACTTCGCTGAGTTTTTTAGGAGACTGCTCAGATAGAATCATCGCAGCTGTGGCCTTTATAAAAGTTTGCCAATCAGGTTCGGGGGCCTTCTGATCGGGTTTAAAAGGATATTGCTGCACCTTGCACGCCTCGCACATCAATAATGCGCGACGCAAATTTCTGTCGGCGCATTTCGCAATGCGCATAGCTAATTCGGTAGGTAAATTGAGACCTTCCTTCTTACACACTGATTGTAGGACATTGCTGATTTCAGCTTCCGTTGGCGCTGGGACCCTTATTGTTAGGCAACGAGACCTGATCGCAGGTATGACGCGAGATATAGAGTTGGCGATGAGGATCAATCGGCAGGTGGTTACATACTTCTCCATAGTTCGCCGCAACGCATGTTGTGCGTCTTTGGTCAAGTCATCGACTTCGTTAAGTATAACAACTTTAAATTCACGTTGACCAGAGGAGTCTATTTGATGCGTTTGCGCCACATTCTTCACTAAATCCATAATAACAACACGGTCGTGTATACCCACATCGGTCGGGTTAACCTCTATGTGGTAATTGCTACTTACAGTCATGATTTCAATTTTCTTATTGGATGGTGTTGTAAAATGCATTGTTTCTTGTCTCAAACGTTCCGCGCCGGAGCCATAAAGCTCTCTTAGCAAACACATAATCCGTGTTTTCTTGCCGGCACCCGAAGGACCGTACACAAGTAGATGGGGAAAATCACTTTGTTGCACGAGACTTTTGAGCCTCGTAGCTTGATCTTTGTGATAATCTAGCTTCATTAAATCTCTTGGCCTATGTTTATCAACCCAAAGACTCATTTTTATAAATAGGTATTATTGAAACAATTTGTTAGACCTACCGGAAAAACAAAAATTTAAGTTTTATGACGTTGTGTTGACAAATTGAAAAACGCGCCAAAACCACAGACTACAAAACTGTCAACGTCAAACAAATTCATAGACAGCTTTTTATTTAGTTTTACGGCTCGGAATCCAGTTTTTATGGCCTCTAGACACAAAAGTAAATATATAGCAAACAAAAAAGAACTACAGATAAAATAAAATAATGAACCTTGCCTTGGACGAATAAAGCGCTTTGCGCTGTGCAGCCAGAATGTGTCGTGATTCTTGTACCGTAGGTACTTTCATAGTTATTTTACTTCTGAGTCCTCTGATAGTCGGATAGAAAGAGACAGCCGACTTTTTTTTTCTTGGAGTGGTTGAAAGGTTTGAAAGAAAATCAGCTGTCAGAGGTAAAATCTCTATTGTGAGTGGTCTATGGCAATCTGTATTCTGTGCATATTCTGTGTCGTCCATGCGTTGTTAGTGATCTGTGGTTTTGTCCAGTATTGTGGTCTGTGGTGTTGTCTATGCTTTATGGCTTTAGGCTTTATGGCTTTGCGCTGAAGTCAAAAAATGAAATTATAATTTTTTTGAAAATTGATTTAAATTTTATAACTCACATAACAGTATTCAGTATGTTTTAGTAAAACACCGGCTCAATGTAAAGAATACACGTTTCGTGTGTATTTATTTTATATATTTTCAACGTAACGAATCTCCAAAGCATGTTCTAAAACCAATAATGTTTGTATCAAGTTACTTTTTTGTGCTTGCTATTGTAACGGCAGCTTCTTGTGAAGAATATAATTTATATGGAGAAGCAGGACAGGCTTATGCTCTAGAAATTGAAGTTGGACACCCTCAGCAAAAGGTATTTCTTTTTGAACTTCATAATTATAAATACTTGAAGTAGAGTCAATAACCTTTGCTTTACACGCAAAAAAAAATTGAAATAATATTTTATAACAAACTGATCTGCAACATCACACACAAAGACTTACTTCCTTATGATTATAAATAAATATTATAAATTTTGCAGTTAAGTGTTCTAGTGGACACCGGAAGCACTACATTGGCTATCGCTTCCTATGCCAGAAAAGATAGTAACACATATTTCCGCTCAGAAAATTCCACAAGTGTGTACAACAGCGAAAGAGAGGTATGTTACATAAAGATTGAAATTAGGTTTTATGAAGTTTCTTATAAGAAAATAACATTATGAAAGTGAATGTTTGTAAGTTTTTGACTCCATTATGCTATTACTACTGAACAAATTTGGCACTGAAGTTAAGTAATATATTGAATTAAATATTAAATACATTTAAAAAAACAGCCAAATGTGAATCAAACTGCCAAGAATTCCATAATATATATAAAAGAAGTGAAACTTTAAACTTTTTAAATCTGAAATAATTTCATTGAACTATAAATAAATATTTCATTTATTTCAGCTTTCATGTACAATATTTGGTTCTTTCTATTATGAATAAAAAGTATATCTGGCTTGCCTTCTATAAGAGAGAGAGAAACTGACAAAGAAACATGCGTACGCTGCACGAAAGTACTACTACTATACTACTTTACTTTTTTTTACTTCTAACAATACTTTTTGCTTACTATAGCAAGAAGTGTTACAATTTTGATGAATTTTTTCCGTCTAGCCCCCTTTCACAACACGCGATAAGGAACTTCTTTCCAATTATAATCTACAAACTACTTTTGATAACAAACCACTAACCTAACTATGCATTTGGAGGTTTATTGTTACTATAAAAACAATATACTGTGTAGAGCAAAACAGTGTTAGCTACATAACATTGGCTGGGTCAGTTTGCTAATTTTCTTCTTTCTTTTTTAAATACATTTACTAAAATTTATTTCAGGTGCAGGCAAAATACTCTCAGGGTACATGGGTGGGACACTTGGTTTCAGACTTTGTGAAGTTCCCCTCTTTGCCAACAGTCCCTGAAGTGAGATGTGACATAGCACTCATTACAAAGAGTCATAAGTTTTTTATGAACGGTTCCGGTTGGCAGGTAGGCTTTTTAATTTTATAATATGGATTTAGGGAAGTTCTATTAAAATACAACATGTCTATGAATTTAAAAAAATTACTTTAGAAGTGTGTGTAATCTTGCATAAAACATGATTTGGATGATTATTATACCTTGACTGCTACATTGATTTGGCTGTCTGGAATAGGAATATGTATATTATTGGTACTCTGACTTAGACATAGCTTAACATGTCACAAAGTTAGTTGCAATGAGTGGGACACATAGTTTGTAGAACTGATGGACGTTCTGGACCCAAGTTGTCAGAATGGTGCCCACACAGAAAAGCACCATATTGCTCGACATTGGTGACTTGCTGGATGTAATCCATCCAGCAAGTCGCTAGCATCAATCGGCCAAAAATCGCTGTATTTGGCAGTCATTTCAGAAGGCCTATGTCTAGCAGTCAAATTCCTTTGGCTGGAATAATTGTCAAATCAATTAAAAAAATTGTATATTTCTTGTATTTTGTATGTGTGGACAGCCATTCTATATTTTGAGATCTCTTGCTGGAGCTTGGCAAAAGCAATCCGTAGTACTTTAAACAATAGTTGTTATTGAATGTTTCAGGGACTCCTCGGCCTAGCATACTTGCCAGTGGGCGCGTGGGGAGAGAATGTGGTGGTGGGCTCTTGGCTTGATTCCGTAGAGAAGGCGATGAACAGGGCCATGTCCTTCCAGCTCAAGTTATGTGGAGTCAAGAGCTCCACCAACGCCACACATTATGGAAACTTTGAGATGCTAGGTAAGTAATAATGTTTCATATATTAGTAGGTTACCTATGTAAAATAAAAATAAAAACGCTACTGCATTTAAGTTTGGTATGGGTTTACATAGAGCATAAAATTGAATGTACTTCAAATCATGGCCACATGGTCGAAAATTGTGAAATTAAGTTTAGGATGATAAAGTTGAGCTGTGTATTTCCCATGTTATTCTGTGTTTGAAGTTGTGTCTGAGAGTACATTCAATTTTATACTCTGTATGACTATTGATTCAATGTTCGATTTTTGTTGAAGTTTCTAACAGAAAGCCTAAACCTTCAACAAAGAGATAGATATCCATTAGTTGTTAATTGTGTCGTTCTATATCTGAACCATTTAAACATATAAGCCATAACACTTAAAGCTACACGATTATATGCCGTCACGACAAAGTGGGAACGCGCCCTAACGATTGTTCCTTATTTGCATAGGTCTTACGTTTAATTTTGTTTCAGATGATAACACAATACCAAAAGACCACAATATTGAATTCCGCACACCAATACTCCGCAAACGGTGGTATGAAGTAGGCGTACTATCTATCAGGGTGATTTCTAATAGAACACCGGACGTAGACAGCAATGTAACAAAGGACTACAGTGATCATATTGATAAGGAAAATTGTGTTAAGCTTAACGAAGAAAAGAGCATCGTTGATAGTGGTACTACAAATATACGACTGCCTGATGTTTTGTTTAGAGAGGTATGTAATTATGTATGTTTTTTAAGATTAAACCTTTTTTAAGCACTTTGAGATCGTTGAGTATGACCATTCTACTTGTAACCGTAAGCGACAGCCAAAACTGTGACTATAACTGACACCTCACACTTACAGGAATCAATACCTCCGCACATAATATCATTTAATTCTTTTTTTTTGTCTTTAATTTTTTATGGTACACTACATGAAAACCACAAAAGAATAAGAGGTTTTTAGCTCATTATGATGGTTAAGTGCTGGGAGGCTTCACATAAGTTAGAGAACATCAGGGAAAATATTCAGTCAGTCAGTCAGTCAGTCAGGGTCAGTTTGGGATTTTACTTGTAAACTAGTTCAGATCAGGGACCGTACCACCATCTCTTGTATTATTGTAATATTGTTTTTATATTGTAATATTGTTTCAGGTAGTAAATGAACTTAGGAATGCAGCTCAGACGTCTAACATGTTGATTTTAGACGAATTTTGGTATCATGGCGAGGTAAATATATAATTTAAACTCTAAAACTATGTATTTGCGATAACACATCTCGTTTGGCAGATGCCATTTGTATAGTATGCACTCTCTGTAATCCTCTAGCTGTACACCTTTCATTCGTTAATATTGGTTTAAAAAGGAGTTAAATAAATCAATATTTTGCTTTGAATAAAATACCCTTTTATAGTCAAAATTACTTGAAGTTCAATTGACTGTCAAGACGTCTTTGCCAAGCTGTACAACATAACTGTTGGCAGGCGGCGTGCTGGCCGGAGCCGCAAGAGTGGTCGCTGCCGTCGCTCGCCGTGGACCTGCTGAGCGCAGACGCGGACAACGAGTACTTCACCCTGGAGATACCACCACAGGTGACCAAGAATTAGTCTGTCAAACTCTATACGAATCGAATGTAACGTAAGCGATTTTTCGTACCGTGTAACCAAGTCTTTTAATGTACCTAACCGTCGCTCGCTGTGGACCTGCTGAGCGCAGACGCGGACAACGAGTACTTCACCCTGGAGATACCACCACAGGTGACCAAGAATTAGTCTGTCAAACTCCATACGAATCGAATGTAACGTAAGCGATTTATCGTACCGTGTAACCAAGTCTTTTAATGTACCTAACCGTCGCTCGCTGTGGACCTGCTGAGTGCAGACGCGGACAACGAGTACTTCACCCTGGAGATACCACCGCAGGTGACCAAGAATTAGTCTGTCCAAACTCCATACGAATCGAATGTAACGTAAGCGATTTATCGTACCGTGTAACCGAGTATTTCCTTTAATGTACCTAATTGGTGTTGTTGTAGAACTTTATGCGCGTGGTGACAGCAAGAAACAATAGCGGGGCGGGTGGCAGCGTGTCGGAGTTCTGCTACAAGCTGGGCTTGGAGGCGGGCGGCAAGGAGACTGTGCTGGGCTACACCGCCATGGAAGGATTGCAGGTACCTTGAGAGGGACACACTATGAGGGTAGACGTGAAACAACAGCTGGGCAGGTGACGCGTGTCGGAGTTCTGCTACAAGCTGGGCTTGGAGGCGGGCGGCAAGGAGACTGTGCTGGGCTACACCGCCATGGAAGGATTGCAGGTATACCTTGAGACAGACACATTATGAGGGTAGACGTGAAACAACAGCGGGGCGGGTGGCAGCGTGTCGGAGTTCTGCTACAAGCTGGGCTTGGAGGCGGGCGGCAAGGAGACTGTGCTGGGCTACACCGCCATGGAAGGATTGCAGGTACCTTGAGAGGGACACACTATGACGGTAGACGTGAAACAACAGCTGGGCAGGTGACGCGTGTCGGAGTTCTGCTACAAGCTGGGCTTGGAGGCGGGCGGCAAGGAGACTGTGCTGGGCTACACCGCCATGGAAGGATTGCAGGTATACCTTGAGACAGACACATTATGAGGGTAGACGTGAAACAACAGCGGGGCGGGTGGCAGCGTGTCGGAGTTCTGCTACAAGCTGGGCTTGGAGGCGGGCGGCAAGGAGACTGTGCTGGGCTACACCGCCATGGAAGGATTGCAGGTACCTTGAGAGGGACACACTATGAGGGTAGACGTGAAACAACAGCTGGGCAGGTGACGCGTGTCGGAGTTCTGCTACAAGCTGGGCTTGGAGGCGGGCGGCAAGGAGACTGTGCTGGGCTACACCGCCATGGAAGGATTGCAGGTATACCTTGAGACAGACACATTATGAGGGTAGACGTGAAACAACAGCGGGGCGGGTGGCAGCGTGTCGGAGTTCTGCTACAAGCTGGGCTTGGAGGCGGGCGGCAAGGAGACTGTGCTGGGCTACACCGCCATGGAAGGATTGCAGGTACCTTGAGAGGGACACACTATGAGGGTAGACGTGAAACAACAGCTGGGCAGGTGACGCGTGTCGGAGTTCTGCTACAAGCTGGGCTTGGAGGCGGGCGGCAAGGAGACTGTGCTGGGCTACACCGCCATGGAAGGATTGCAGGTATACCTTGAGACAGACACATTATGAGGGTAGACGTGAAACAACAGCGGGGCGGGTGGCAGCGTGTCGGAGTTCTGCTACAAGCTGGGCTTGGAGGCGGGCGGCAAGGAGACTGTGCTGGGCTACACCGCCATGGAAGGATTGCAGGTACCTTGAGAGGGACACACTATGAGGGTAGACGTGAAACAACAGCTGGGCAGGTGACGCGTGTCGGAGTTCTGCTACAAGCTGGGCTTGGAGGCGGGCGGCAAGGAGACTGTGCTGGGCTACACCGCCATGGAAGGATTGCAGGTATACCTTGAGACAGACACATTATGAGGGTAGACGTGAAACAACAGCGGGGCGGGTGGCAGCGTGTCGGAGTTCTGCTACAAGCTGGGCTTGGAGGCGGGCGGCAAGGAGACTGTGCTGGGCTACACCGCCATGGAAGGATTGCAGGTACCTTGAGAGGGACACACTATGAGGGTAGACGTGAAACAACAGCTGGGCAGGTGACGCGTGTCGGAGTTCTGCTACAAGCTGGGCTTGGAGGCGGGCGGCAAGGAGACTGTGCTGGGCTACACCGCCATGGAAGGATTGCAGGTATACCTTGAGACAGACACATTATGAGGGTAGACGTGAAACAACAGCGGGGCGGGTGGCAGCGTGTCGGAGTTCTGCTACAAGCTGGGCTTGGAGGCGGGCGGCAAGGAGACTGTGCTGGGCTACACCGCCATGGAAGGATTGCAGGTACCTTGAGAGGGACACACTATGAGGGTAGACGTGAAACAACAGCTGGGCAGGTGACGCGTGTCGGAGTTCTGCTACAAGCTGGGCTTGGAGGCGGGCGGCAAGGAGACTGTGCTGGGCTACACCGCCATGGAAGGATTGCAGGTATACCTTGAGACAGACACATTATGAGGGTAGACGTGAAACAACAGCGGGGCGGGTGGCAGCGTGTCGGAGTTCTGCTACAAGCTGGGCTTGGAGGCGGGCGGCAAGGAGACTGTGCTGGGCTACACCGCCATGGAAGGATTGCAGGTACCTTGAGAGGGACACACTATGAGGGTAGACGTGAAACAACAGCTGGGCAGGTGGTGCGTGTCGGAGTTCTGCTACAAGCTGGGCTTGGAGGCGGGCAGCAAGGAGACTGTGCTGGGCTACACCGCCATGGAAGGATTGCAGGTATACCTTGAGAGGGACACACTATGAGGGTAGGCGTGAAACAACAGCGGGGCGGGTGGTAGCGTGTCGGAGTTCTTCCACAAGCTATGGCATACTTACAGCTACGTTACAAGTAACATGGATATGAATTATGATAAAAGGTAGACTTAAAACAAAAATTGATAAGGAAGCACGAAGATTAAACAATTAGTTCTATATGTCATGTATAACATTTGCCTCGGGAGAGGCACCTCCTCACGACGTACTGATTGACCTCCCGTGGCAGTCTGCTCGGTCAATCAGTATGTGGCTATTAAGTATTTAATAGCTAGGACCTGGGTGACCGAGCTTTGCTCGGTAGCCAATAGATGGCAGCAGGAGTTTACGGTAATAGTTTTACTTTAAATCGCCAATAGATGTCAGGTATAGATTTATATATTTTTTTTGGTAAATACGACATTTTCTAAAAATGAATCCTAGGTAAGTAGATCAATTTATCGCCCCCAAAACCCCTTGTATACTAAATTTCATGAAAATCGTTCGAGCCGTTTCTGAGATTCAGATTATATAGAAATATATATGTATATATATATTAAATGCAGTAAGAATTGCTCGTTTAAAGGTATAGGATAATGGAGAAATTACAATTTAATTTCATTGTTCATAGGTGCTGTTCAATAGATCTGGTGCTGGTTGGATAGGCTGGTCTCCGTCCGACTGCGGGCCCGACTCCCGTGTCAGCGGGCCCTACAACGTGTCCACGTCACTCCTGTCTCTGTGCCGGCTCACGCGGCCCGTGCCGGACGTCGCCGTCTCCATCAAAGCGGCGCAATGGACACTGTGCGCGATATCGATCATCGCTGCGGCCGTGCTGATATACCTCCTCGCGCCCTGTGTCAAAATGATGCTCGTTACGCCTCTGCCGATGTCCCAGCAGATATCTCTGTCGCAGGCTGCGTTGGTCGAACAAGAAGCGTAAACAAATCGTAGATAGTCAACGTACAGTGAACGAATAAAGCATAGAAGCGGCAGTGTCCTGCTGTCACTCTTCCAACCTTAGTGACCCGTGCCGGACGTCGCCGTCTCCATCAAAGCAGCGCAATGGACACTGTGCGCGATATCGATCATCGCTGCGGCCGTGCTGATATACCTCCTCGCGCCCTGTGTCAAAATGATGCTCGTTACGCCTCTGCCGATGTCTCAGCAGATATCTCTGTCGCAGGCTGCGTTGGTTGAACAAGAAGCGTAAACAAACCATAGATAGTCAACGCACAGTGAACGAATAAAGCATAGAAGCCGCAGTGTCTTATCACTTGAATACATTTTTCTCAGCTCGTGAGTTTTCAAATCATCTGTTTCTGACGTTGACACACGGGCCCATTTAGATAGAAACCTTCGAGTGACCTAAAAAGAACTATAAATAGCTATTAGTGACTCAAATTATATTTATAATAACTATAAATATAATTTGAGTCACATAATATATGGTAATTCAGGGTAAAAGCTATCTGTATTCTAAATTTCAAGCCAAATCGGTTCAGTGTTTCGCTACAATTCAGTTTTTTACTCTTATAAAAATATTTCTAACAGGTTAATTCGTAGTTTTTTTTCTGCATGAGAATATTACCAAGTATTAAATGTTAAACTTCTTGTATAATTTACTTATAAATAATCCACAAAAAGTTTAATTTATTAGCAACGTGTAAACACAATTTCGAGACAAAAACTAGGTATAATTCAAGGACATATTCATTAAATATTAACATCGACGCAAAAACATTTATCCATCATCACACTTATAATTCTCAAATATCACGATGTGTGTCGTCTTTGTATGTATGTATATTATAAGGTTCAATTATTCAGAGAAAAAAAGATACTAGGTAAAATATTACAAAAAATGTACATACCGGAGATTTAATGCGAAAACCGACTATCTGTTACGATTTTAATTTTAATGCAATGGTAAAAAAAAATCCGACTAAAATAGCACTAGCTAACTATAGTAGTGTTATTATCTCGCTGCAGACACGGTCATAAATAATTCGAGAGTTTCGCTTTTGTTGTTCTGCACTCTGCAGTAATGCACAACTCAACAAAGAACAACAAAAGCGAAACACTCGAATGATTTATGACCGAGTCTGCAGCGAGATAATAACTCTATAGCAAACATCCTTTTGGTTTTGTTATTTTAGTATGATAATAATAGGTAGTCTAATTATTGAGGTGATAACGTCTTATAAATTGATGAACACCAGCAACACTCATGAAAAATAGTAACGTTCCACCTGAGCCTGTGCGTGCAAACGAGAGCGCGCAACAAGCGATAGAGAGGCACGATAAAAATTACATAAAATAATGATTATGATTATGACTATGATTATGATTATCATAATGATTATGATTATGACGTTATCACGTAAATCTATCGTCTGTAAACCGACTTTACAGACAACTAATATTTTTTTATAGTAAAAAACTCGGATGGTATTTATAATGTCGGTCCATACTAGCTGACTCGTACCTACAGATGACCCCGCCCCGGGTTTCGACAATCCTTTCTTATTATCCTTTCGTATTTATTTCAATTATTATGGGACCTTTGCAAAATTTCAGTTTTTTTTTGCGATGAGTGAATTCGGCTGGGTGATGATGATCGAGCGAATGAATTAGGCTGGACGATGATGATTGATTGAATGAATGTGTCGGCATTTTTCTTATTTATATACTTTTTAATAGTATTAGGCCAGTCTCACTTATCACGTGGCCGTCCCAGCTACAAGTACGGGTCCGGACTCCGGACCTCAATATTTCAGATGGTTGCCGCTCGCGGGCCGAATTGCACGCGCTAGTTCTGTACGGTCTATTTTACGCGCCGTCTGACTACGGCAGCCCTAGTACGTCGTCAGAGATATAGTTAGGCGTTAGAAAGAAACCAAAACATTGCGTTTGTTGCGTGCGATTTGAGGGCGGGGCCAGGCGCTATTGCGAACTGAATTGCACTTTTTGTGTCAGTGCTAGAGTCGCTATTTCTTTAAATAATCGTGCGGAGTGGTTCTGGTACTATTTAGTGTTCTGTGGTAGTATAGATCGGCTGATCTCTGTTAGCACCGTACACGGTGAGAAGTTATGGTGCCTAACATATTCTTATGATTTTTTTAATATAAATCATGTGTAATATAACTTATTAATTATTAGGTTAAGATGGATTTAGCTGATACATAAATAATAAATAAACAATCAGAAAACGTACGATTTCAATTGTCAAATTCGGCCAATCAGAGGCCCAGAATTGGTACATTTTAATGATTCAGGTGAATTTTGCTTTTTATCTTGCACTATTAAGGGAATGTAGTAGGTAAATTTTCGAAATCGTCGTCAATGGACTGGATATGACTGGTTCTTATGAGTAGGTAAATATTAAGTCATGTGCCAATACTACAAGTATGTTATTCTTATTGAATTGGAATTGGACAAAATTATGTAAAAAAAATAGAGACTTCAATGTAGAGACAAAAAGAGATATTTTAACGTTGTTTTCATAATCGTTCAATCATTTAAAAATCGTTATCAGAATGTTATGCGAAATTGCGAACAGATATATCGATAGTCTTAAATACCTCCTAGATATGTTTACTTTTGTTCTGAGAGCCCTTTCCAATGCGATTTGATTTTTTTACGTAGTAAGTCTTATTGTATAGTTGAATATTATATCTCTAGTTGAACTTGCTTTTTGAGCTTATTAACTTTATGAATAGTTGATAATCCAAAAATTTCTGTGACAGCTTGAAGCTATCAGTAGTAAAAAATGTATAACCCTTTTTAAATATGTCAACGAGCCCACGATTAGCATAACTAAGTATAATCTGAACTTGTGAGCAACTCCATGACTTTATTGCACTTACTTACATAATGGAGTTACTACTTTGTATTTGCATTACTTTGTATTTATATAAAGAATAGGCAGCCTTAGATGCTAATTTTAAGTTAAACACTGCTAAGTTGATGCTAAGTTTAAGTTTTTAATTTAAACACTAGCTAATTTCTTATGTGTTGTCATCCTATTACAATGTGATTCTTCGTATTTGTTCGCGAAAAATGGTTTTATAAACAGTTTATCTAAACGTTTTGCGCAAATGATAAAGTTATATTTTCATAGACATAATATTATGGATTCTACGATTACGTTATTACTTTTTTTACTCTTGATGCCGTCACTATGTTGAAATAATGTAATATGCAAGTATGTTATGAATTGTCATATTGATTTTTTATAACCTCTAAAATAATTGTCCTCAATTTAACTTTAATTTTGGCGGTTTTTGCTTGTATTTATTGACTAGGCATTTGTGTATACCCTAATACTGAGAGTATTTAGACAATTTGTATATAATACATACATTAAGATAACTTTTAGATTCTTTAGGTTGTTATTCACCACTGAAGTATTATTTAAATAATTATTTGGAGCTAAAAGTGTTCATCGAGCCGCGCAAAAAGTGATTTGGGAAAATGAAAATTAGTGTGTTAGGCGTAAGGAATAAAAAATCAAATATTTCAAATTGTAGGTTTTATAATATTTTTGAGATTGGATTTCTCGAAGATGCACATGTACTGTAATTACATGCAATGTGTTTTTACTTCGTTTTTATTTAACTATAACTGACGTGCATTTAACTTGTTTTTTTCTTTTTAATTTGACGGTAACACATGCTCCAATCAAATCCATTGAGCTATACTTGGTATCAACAAACGAATAGGTTTCACATTAAAATTATATAGATGCAACGATATTAAAAAGCATAGATGTGTTAAAAATAACGTATTGACATTCGAATCATCGGATTTTACTGTTAGAAAAGATGTAGGCCAAAAAAATAGAAATAACAAAGTAGCGAGGCTACTATGATTAGTGAAGATATTTAAATACGAAAATAAATGATATTTTCTAAGATATGGCACTTAAATTTGGCACTTATTGAAATAAGAATTAATATCAAAGGGCACAATTTCGCCTTTAGTTTACATTATAAGTGTGGATCTATTCGATTCATCTTTAATTGTGTGTGAAATAGTGAAAGTTTTTAGGGATTTGTTAATACGAGACAAATCAACTTAGAATATATTTTTCGGCACGTAAATGTAACAAAAAGGCACGGTTTAGTGCACATAAATAAAAAAAAATTAAAAAAGTTATTTGTCTGAAGATAAATTTTATAACATGCAACATCGCCATGCATTATGAATATTTTGTAAATTTTAGTCTATGATATTACAATTGACTCAGTGTCAATGAACATGATGAATTTTCATTAAAATATATTTACTTGTGTGTGAGTGTGTGTTGGTTTGTGTGTGATGATAATGTTTACATTATGTATTTTTGAGTGTGTGACCATTTATTGAAAATTTAGAGATTTAGATAGGAGTACTGAATGAATTTATTTTTAAGTTCATGTGATTTTTCGTACTTACTGACTAATATTATTCGCGTGAAATGAGACTGCACTGAACATAATATTTGAAAAGAAATCTTGAAAGCAATAATTTCTTACTTAAGAATAATTTTTATAAAAGGACGCTGCTTTAGCTTATTCCTTTACTATATTTATTTTTCATAATTAAGTAAAAATAAATAAGTTTTGTATGACTACATAGTTGCATATTATGAAAAAACATGGGAAAAGTATGTTAGGACAAATTGTTGTAATAATTGTGAAAAAGTATTTTATACTTTAAATCTGGAAGTTCTTTAAATACTGTTTTAATTTGTTTATCTATAGAAAAAATCCTAAGTTTATTCTATGCAGATTCACAATACTTATTTCGCGTGAATGAAAAATAACTACTTTCTTTTAAGTAATAATTTTTGCATTTTTATCTCTCCAATCGAGAAGCTTGCGACAAAAATTCTGTTACTAGAGTTAGTTATAAGCGCGATTAGTTATGGCCGATTTTAATATAATGGCCGATTTAATTTATTTTAATAGCATTTCCAATACATAGTCCAGTTTTGTATTTTTTTTCTACAGGAATATCTTCTCTAATCTTGAAAGCCTCTATCAAAGCTAGTTTTGATTTCGGAGAAATTGTATACGAGTGTTTTTTTTGCAATTGTAACTGCAATTTGCGCAGTGCAAATCCAGTTTTTTTTTACACGAAAGAATACTACTTTCGAACCTTCACTGCTGAAAAAAGTTAGTTAAAGACGCACTTCTTCACTCGTATAAATAATATTTAGAATATTTTATTCGTTCTAATCCAATATTGACTATAGATTTTAAAATAAAAATCTTATATCCTTCGGCTGGAATAATGTAAATCGGCCATTAATATATTTCTAGGAAATCACAATGGTTTTTAAACTTTAACGCACGTATTGTCATTTAATAGACCAATTAATTTTTGACTAGGAGTTTGAAGCCTGACTAGGAAAATAAAAAAAATTGCTTTATAGGGTGATACCTGGTGATACATTTTCATTACATTGTATTTGACGAAAAATATCCACATTTTGCCCTTAAGGCGGTTCATGCGTTAGTATTATGCTTGAGTCAAAATTTACGATTTCCGAAGGAACATAAAATAGTTATGTGTTCAATTATAGATTTGATAATTGAATTTATATTATTTGGCATTTCATAATCTAAAACTTGTCTCAAAAATATTTTTAAATATGTGAATAACTTTCTCACTAGAACAGTTTTTGTATAGGCTGTTTGCTAAAATAGCGGTCGACGCTCTACGCAGATGCAAGATATTTGCCATGTTTCTTAACACAAACTTATAACAATGACATATTTAGAAAATTAATAACATTTACTAAAAAGTGTCTCAAAAAAAAACCACGATTTTTCTAGATTTTCATTCAAAAACCATAAACCAAAAAGTGCCATTTTTAGCATTTTTCGATAAATTAAACGTATTATTTTAGCATAAAATCCAAGATATTTTGTTATTTCTGAATTATAGTAATGTAACTCAATTAATATTCAATGTCACTGGTTATTTACTATTTTAATAAGTTGTATATTTATTTTACTATAATTTTTTTTGTAATGCCATAATCGACGCAAAATTGCGTCAGTGCGATCGAAATTCCTTTTTTGTATGGAGCGAAGCGCGATTCAAACCGTGCCGCATGAACCCTCTGGGCGATTTTTTTTATTTTTATCAGGCTTTTATAAATTATAGGTATGTGACCAATTAGGCAAAAGGGGTTCATGAGATAATTCTGTCGAATATCAGATAAAATCTTATATTTGCAATAAATCATTATTGATAAAATATCTGTTTATTTTTATTTCAAACATGAATCCTCGAAGATGCGCCCCACTCCTCTCCAACCCCATTGCAATCCCAGCGTTTTTAAACACCATAGCTATATTGCTTACTTCTGCTGAATGGCATGAAACATAAAGCGTTTTCCAAGAAGTGTGACGCGTTTTTAATTATTTTTAAGAAATGCAGTTTGTCGATGACAACAAATCGTTACTCGATTTTAAAAAACAAGGCAAATACATGTAAATAAATTCATAGTTACCTCATAATTTAGGCGCATTCGCCTTTTTTTCATGGCCACTTGCATACCCAATAAGGTTATGCCGTAACTCGTGTGACAGCAAGACAAAATTAATCGTAGCAAAAACACCAAAGAGAGAAGATTAGCATACTTATTTCGACACTATTCTATTTTGACCTAAGAAAGCGAGGTCTCGGTGTTAACTTGGACGATTTTTTACACACTATACATATATAAATGAATACTTGGCCGCGATCTCAAAGTCTTTTTTACACTCTATATACTCTTACCATGCGTTTATTTTCTCTTTGACACATGAAATCACATGAAACAGATATAGCAATAGCGAGGGAGCAGAGAGAGATAAAGGGAAATTGGTCTCTTTTGGTCCCTCGCTATTGCTACATCTGTTTCATGTGTCAAAAGAAAATAATCGAATGGAAATAGTATAGTGTTTGTCTGCAATTTCACCAGATGGTAAGTGACGATGCAGCCCAAGATATCGTCTTCTCAGATCGTCTGTACTATAATTTGGAAGAAGTAATCCTCTCGTCTCGCCGTAACGCTAAATTACTTTGTGGTGCGGCTTTGCTGGTAGGGTGGTAAGCCACGGCCGAAGCGTCTTCACTCCTCCCAGACCAGACCTGAGGGCCTACCATCAACTCTAATCGCGACTCAACTACAGACCTAAACTGAATTGCATCGCTAATTCGTGACATAAATTCTTTGAATTTGACAAATAGATGACATGAAAAACTGAATCGTAACCGGAACTGCGTCGCTAGAAAAGTTCATAGTATAGGCTCTGAGCCAAATTAAATTTATAAAATAAGTGGCCCGTTGGGGGTATCGAACCCGCGACCTTGTTCGCGCGTGTGCCAGAGCCCAGAAATAATAACTTCTGAATAAATTACTTCAAATGCAACAATCATAACATGTAGCGTGACTGGTGACTGGCTAAACCCAAAAAAATATAATTATTGTTATTTGAGGAGGCTCCCATAGAAGCACATATGGTCAATTAGTCTGCATTTCATACCTAAGCATGTGTGTCAAAAAAGTTCACAGACGATTTTGCGCGTTCGTTGTAAATAGATACAAAATATACCTAAATGTATAAAGAATATGTATAAAATGTAGGTACTCATACCTACTGATAGGTAGGTATTATACCGAGTTGGCATCGGTCTTCAATGAATTTTATGAAGCCTTACAACTTAATTGCAAGCAACACAGTTCACAAAACAATGATATATATATATAAGAAGTACCTACCACACTTATATTATAAAGGCAAAAGTTTATAGGTATATGTGTGCAGTGTGTGTTTGTTACACCTTAATTGCGCTATATACTTACTTAAACGAAATTTTGTGTGGCAAAGGTTCATACGGCATAGCCAGGAATAAGAAAATCCTCTAAGGAAGCCGCCAGCAAAAAGCTAGTAGGTATGATGTGTGTGATGTCATTACTTTTAATATTTTTATTATTTACTAGCTTATAATTTCAAAAGCTCTGGGAAATCCCTAACACAAATAAAATCTACGTGGTTCCCAAGAAAATCCAACTGCGTTCATTTAAATATGCATTAGGTACGTATTTCTATAATTTACCTATACATCTTAATCAACCTTATAATCAAATTAATTAATACAAAATGAACCCACAGTTTGTCGCGATAAGTACGAAGATGGCTCAGGTTTTTGATCGCCACGGGTGGTTGAAGCTCATACAATACACTTATATTTTATGTGCTCGTAATTAGTCGTATGGGATCGGTTTTCCTCAGTTCCGTCCATCGATATCAACCTGAGGATGAGGCCATCGGAACATTTTACGTCAACCTTCTTCATAC
Organism: Coenonympha arcania; assembly: GCA_036785405.1. Taxonomy (NCBI): domain Eukaryota; kingdom Metazoa; phylum Arthropoda; class Insecta; order Lepidoptera; family Nymphalidae; genus Coenonympha; species Coenonympha arcania. The sequence continues at coordinate 6,121,759 of CM072069.1, forward strand.
AAAAAATAATAATATACGTTAAGCAATTAACAAAAAACCGACTTCAACTCTTATCAAACTACTGTTTAATTACTACAGCCAATTAAAAATTTAAAACTTACTTATATAGTTTTCTCGTTGATACCATTATCAGAACTGGACTAAATTGAAATGGGACCACATGGGAAATGTCAGCTTTCTAATAAAAAAAGAATCATCAAAATCGATTCACATAGTCAAATGTTATGAGGTAACGAACAAAAAAATACTGTCGAATTATTGAGAACCTTTTTGCAGTCGGTTGAAAAGGAGCGCCTTCCGCTAACATGCCGCAACATGGCGGATTTCGTCCCTGTGGAAACTAATAACAAGTACTTATAATGATCTGTGGCGTGGACCGCGGTCCATAGACAATCCTGCGGTCGGCTTACAACTGCCGCTGTTGGTGTCAAAACAAACATTTTTGACACCAGTAAACTGGCTACCTATTTTCGTGCGGTCCGCCGGGTCCTGTGTAAATGTCTATTGGTCCGTCACAAAGCTAGCGTCCGTCCAACATACGACGTAGATGGCCGGCACACGTCGACGTATAAACGCTGGTTGGACGGGAAATGTGCAATACGCGATTGAGCGCAGCGTCGAACGCTGCGGCAAGCGTTTAATTTTTTCTCGCCGTTTTGTGTGAAAATTATATTTTGTGATACGCAAATTACCCACGGGATCACACAAAAGTAAGTGTACCTACCAAGTTTTTTTTTTAATTGAATCAAACAATATTTCAAATCCTTTTGCAAAAATTGATATTTTTGCGTGTGCATTTTTATACCTGCAATAGATCAAGATCTTCTTTAGCAAACTCAAACTCAAAATATCTTTATTTCACATAGGCCTAACGTACAGACTCTGTAAAACGTCAATATGATATTTGTCGCATATGTATGGTGATACTGATAACTACAAGTTTACGAGGTTTCAAATGCGCCCTGCACTGAGATTTATCTTGAGTAGGTTTCATTAGGTTCCGTTCATTTTTCTCAAATCCTTGCTTCATTTGTGATGGCCGTTTTATTTGTCTGGTGGGAGACTTCGGCCGTGTCTAGTTACCACCCTACAAGCAAAGGGAGAAACCGTTAGTAAACTTAGTTAACCGTTAGGAAACGGTAAGTAAACTTACCCCCTTCTAAGTTTAGTAAGATTTTCGGCTGCATCATATTAACCGCTTACTTTTGGTTGTTAGACTCGCACTTGACCAATTATTTGAATTTGTTTCGTGCAATCCGGCATTAGTATAATTATAGTTATCTATAGGTACTATACCTAAGTATCTAATGGTAATGATTATAGGAAATGTGACATATTAATTACACTATTGTTTGGTAATAATTAGTAAATTATACTAATTAGTTTACTTATAATGATGATTATAACTAACTACAGATTACTAACAATAATTGTATTAAGCCTCCCACACACAGGCGCGTTATTATCGCGCGATAATATCGCAAGCGTTATTGCGATAATGCGTCCCGATTCCTTGCAAACAGCTGCGTTTTTATCGCGCGATAATAACGCGCAGACGGACGCAGCGTCCCGCGTTATTATCGCGCGATAATATCGCAAGCGTTATTGCGATATCTGTTTTCAGTACATTTTGTATTAGGATGGTCATGGAAGTAGGACGCTGCGTCCGTCATCCCACACAGGCGCGTTATTATCGCGCGTTATTATCGCGCGTTACTATCGCAGCAGTGTGTAACTACTTGATCATCCTAATACAAAATGTACTGAAAACAGATATCGCAATAACGCTTGCGATAATATCGACCGATATACTTCCATTGCGGCGTTATTATCGCAGCAGTGTGTAACTACATGACCATCCTAATACAAAATGTACTGAAAACAGATATCGCAATAACGCTTGCGATATTATCGCGCGATAATAACGCGCCTGTGTGTACGGATGTAGAGTTACGGATATGGATGATTCATCACCCGGAATCTACCTACTGTAGAATCCTGTGAAAACCTATCTACCTAAACCAGTGATGTAACGTGTGATTTCGCCGCCCGGGGCCAAACCTAAGTTTCTAGGCTTTCGTACCCATAGGGTAAAACGGGCCCCTATTACTGACTTCACTGCCCGTCTGTCGTATCCGGCACTACTGATGACAGACGGACAGACGGACTGTATTTCTAGAACTGTGATAGTTATCAGTTGAAATTATCACAAGTAAGTACTAAAAACATCATAAAATTGATATTTAACGGGGCTCGTGTACAACAAACGTGATTTTTTTTGCTTGTTTTTGCTCGATATTGATAACGGTAACTGTTTGAATGATCTGAGGTAACAGGTAATAATTATATTCACGGAATATTTAATTATTATATTCACTTTAAAAATAAAAATAAAAAATTAAAACCACGACTGCCCTGTTATTAAACGAACTAAAAAGTAAGAAACAAGTTATTTTACAGGCTGAACTTGCAATGGTCGAATTTTCAACGTCGCTGTATTCTTGAACCTAGCTTATTCCTAAAATCAAGCAAAAAAGTCGAAAATTTACTAAAAACTTAACTTACTCTAAAAACAAAGTTATGTTTGCAGTTCGTTATCAAAAATATTTTAAATACATTACGTTTCAATGAACCAGTGATTATTTTAAAGATTCACTTCTTTTGTAGTTCGGAATCCTTCGTGCACGAGTTTGACTCGCACTTGGCCGTTTTTTTTTTTCGTATGCCGCCCTTTCGTATTCGGCCGCCCGGGGCCATGCCCCCCTCCCATGCTACGCCACTGACCTTATTACTTACTTATGACTTATGATTACTTACATTATATTTAACCGAATTCTGGTTACGGGAAATACACGCTTTTGTGGACTACTCTTCTATCTGTAGTATTTTACATTCACTAAGTATAGGTAGGTACGAGTAAAAAATACTGCGCTTTAATTTACGGAAGTAAAATCCGCATCTGTTTCCGCACACAGTGAACTGAATGTCAACATCTTGCGAATGTTATTGACAAACCACATTTTATTGCATTTTATAATTATTCAGAATTTCACCTACCCACTTACCTAAATTCTCAACTTGATCGATTTCCGTATAAGTAACTTAAAGATGTTTAACAATGATTTGAAACTTGTTTCTTAGTTGAAAGACATGATTTTGTAACATGTACTTAACTTGACGGATAGGTACCCACATAGACATCGGCATAATTTCAACTTTTTATACCCGTTACACACTACTTATCATAAAAATATTTCTACTCATGATAGGCTAAATTCTAAAATATCATAAAATTATGAAAATTTGACGACCGAATGGCGTAGTGGTAGCGAACCTGCCGTCTGCGTCGGAGGTCGTGGGTTCGAGTCCCACTACTGGTAAATGTTTGTGTGATGAGCATGAATGTTTTCCAATGTCTGGGTGTTTTTCAATATATTATATTTATGTATATTAGTATGTATGTATAATTATCAGTTAGTAACACAAGCTATCGCTTACTTTGGGACTAGATTGCGATGTGTAAAAAGTCCCGTATATATTTATTTATTTATAGCAGATAGGTAGGTACTCCGTACTCCGTAGGGCGTAGACCGTAGTCGTAGAAGTAGATGCTACACTTTTTCGTAGACATCACACTATCTAATATCACAGCTAATGTTGTGTGTGTGATATGCATATTTATAATAATTATTTTCAACAAAATAATGGTGATGAGAAGAATACGGATTTAACATATAAAAGCTTGTTTTTAAAAATATTTTAAATGATACGTACTTGTTTATATTAAAACTGCTAAAGGCACGGGTTTGCTTCTAGGAATTAATAATAAAGTCTATACTTATACTATTGACATTGAAGTAATGCATTTAAAACCATGAACCTTTAAGTTGGGGTTATCACTAGAAGGTGCAAGTGCGAATCATGCAGCGTGTTTAACATAATATTATTGTAATAACAGTGCACCATTACATCATCAGACACGAGCTACTTTATCTGTCCAACGAGGGTATTTAACCCGCATTGAAAAAAAACCGAAATAATGTAAGTAAGTAGGTATAGATATTTCATTCCACGAATACGCGATCCACTCTGTCAAATCGCTTACGTTTCATTCGATTCGTATGGAGTTTGATAGTGGGGCGCGTCATCGTGGATTGAAATATCTATACCTACCTAGTGTTAGTCCTAAAATATGCTGTGTGGTGAAGTCTGCAGTTAGGGTTGCCACTTGCCACCCGTACTCTCAAATAGGATATTGTACTCTATAAATCATCTAAGCATAATCTATAAAACTAAAAGAGGACGTTAAAATACACTTTTTAACACAAACTATATACTGATGCCAGTCACATATTTATGATGCATCGTGTATACTGTATACCTACCTATTATCGTAAGTAAAAAAGTCGACTATTAACTTTTAATATGCTGGTATTTCCAACTGCAAAAACGGTTGTGTGCTGCAAAAACTAGCTAAATAATAAATATACCTATTCAAATTTTTTTAATAAATGATACTCTTTTTTATATCTTCCTGTTTATTTACCTCCTTTGAAATCAGAAATAGGTACAGTATACTCTATTATAATTATTCTAAAAAAGTTGACAATGACAAAACCATTAGATGATGTAGGTGTATAGAACACAAACCTAGTGCAGTTGCAGGGTTTGACTACCAGCACGAGCCAGTTTTGGATTTTATAATTTCTAAATTAGTGTGATCTAATCTTAGCCATAGATGTAAGGTTTCCTGTTCTACACCCTTTGCAAAAAATAACTCCATCTTCGATTGTTGTAGCAACCGATAGGGATTATACACCTTGCAATAAAAGTTCGGCTACATACGTCTGTGGCTACATTGTATTTCAGTATCAGAGTTACATATGTTTATGTAACTCTGATACTGAAATAAATATTTTTTCATTTTTTTTTCATTGTCACTTAGCATTACTACGAGAGATGTGATATCGCAGTCAAGTTATACCTAATACAGACCTGGCTGGGTAATGGGTTGCTTGACTTGACTTTAACCGAAACGTAATAGTTATAAATATGGCGGCTGACTCTTATGGCCTTCGAAATAAGGGTCAGACCGCTATAACGTTTCGGTTAAAGTCAAATCAAGCAACCCAGCCGTGTAGATAAACAAGTGGTCAAAATAATTGCCCGTAAAAATCATGGACGTTTCCTTTGTAATAGGTAGGTTACCGTAGGTAGTTATTATACTTAGCCTTATGTACCTACCTACTACAATTATTCTAATTTATGGAAAGCAATATTTCTGCAAAGAATACCTATTATGTATTTTGGTAGAGCCTTGACCTCGAATGAGACGAAAATCCTTTAAATGTTTTCATTAATATTTAATCGAAAGCCTCAAATACTGACAAAATATATCTTTATTTAAAAGTTTAATCTGGTTCTGGATGTTTGTTGCCGAACACGGATTAGATAGAATTAATATTTATCAACAGTAGGTACAACGTATCACTATCTACTACGTGTTGATAGACAAACTCTCCACAAAAGACAAAAGAAGAAATGTACCTAAAGAGTTTTGAATTAAATACCTATACAATTTGCATTGTTACATCAAATCTAGCCCAATTATACTAGCCGCATAATAATTACTTTCAAGAGCTTTAGTGAAATGGTGATAACAAAAAACAAAGCCCGGCTGAGTTTGTTGTGGGCTTCTTCTCAATGCAGGGCGCGTACTTGAACCCTCCTAAACTTAGTTTTAAGTCGATATGTAAGTAGTTACCACATTATACATAAGTCGCAAATATAAAATTGACCTTTTAGAAGAGCTCGTACATCAGGCCTATGTGAAATAAAGATATTCTTTTCAGTTTTGGCGGATTGAAGCTATACAATTTTAGTCCTTTCTTGATTGTATTTTTACAATTGGCTATGGAAAAATATCATGCTTTAAACATTGAAATATGTATTGCTGCTCCATTTTGGTGACAGGGATGATTAATGACATACGCTAATCTAATTCACTTCGAAGCGAATTGATGGGAGGTATAATTTTCAGAAGCCGTACTTACCTACTTATTTGTAGGTATATTTACTGAGAGTCAAAGAGTTTGATGACCTCCCTGGCGCAGTGGCGGCGCGCTCGGATTCAAGTGGGAGGTCGCGGGTTCGATTCCCGCCACGGGCCAATTTGGAATTTTTATAATTTCTAAATTGGCTCAGGTCTGGTCTGGTAGGAAGCTTTGGCCGTGGCTACCACCCTACCAGCAAATACGCACCGCCAAGCGATTTAGCGTTCCAGTGCGATGCTTGTAGAAACCGTTAAGGTAAATTAACTTACCCTTCCAAGTTAGTACGATAACATCTTAGGCTGCATCATCACTTACCATCAGGTAAGATCGCAATCAAGTACTAACTTGTGTAAAGTAAAAAAAAGTCTAAAGACGACGTAGCCTGCATTTAAATAATAATGTAGGTATTTTTTGCAAGATACGATTATACGTAACACAAAAAATTAAGATAATTTACCTATCTGTAGGTACAAAAGTAGTTACCTACCTAAATTATCCTCAACTTCGTAAAAACTGAATGGGTAGGTACTTTTAATTTGTATTTTTATGGGGATATGTTGTGGGGATGATTCTCCAAGGGGAACGACTCCCCACAAGGGTAGATAAGGGCCTCGAGGCTTGCTCCCTATGCCCGGTTTCCGAGCCTAAGATTGCCATTTGGCATTGGTAGGCGTCCTCCAGCTGTCGCCACTGTGACCGATCGAGTATACATAATATAATGAAGATACCTAACAGCTAAATAATTATACCAAATGTGATTTCATGCAAAATTATTTTTAGTAAATCTTATCTCAATGTTTTGTTTAAAGAATTAATTGGCGGTCATAATACGAGTATGATCCAACTGAAAGGAAATAAACAGTGCTCTTTGGTCTCCGTAGATTATCTACGTTCGCTATTTCACTACGCAATGTAAACTTGACCCCTGACTGCAGATACGCGACCACTCTCCACTGAATGTGTTATCTTGCTGTAGGATGTTGAAGTCATATTTCAAGTTATTTATGGTCCGCTTGACGAGTCTTTGTTGGTAAACCTTTTGTTTGCTATACTTTTCAAAAAAAAAAGATGAAAACGTCATAATTTTAACTACTCAGTTTTAGTGTCAAATTAAAGATTATTAAACTTGAAAATAGGGAATTACAATAGAAATAATGAATAGTCGAGAGACGAGTAGATAAAAGCTATGACCGAATGGCGTAGTGGTAGCGAACCTGTCGTCTGCCTATGCCTTGCCATAGACTAGACACTATAGCAAGGCATAGAATTTAGATAGTAGGTACATGATAGTCATATTTTAGGAATAGTCATGTACTATCTAAAGAACAGGCTAGATCTAAATATATAAAAGAAGACTCTGACTGACTGACTGACTGACTGACTGACTCACTGACATATCAACGCACAGCCCAAACCGCTGGGTCTAGAGACTTCAAATTTGGCACACAGGTTCCTTATGAGGTCTAGGGGTGCACTAAGAAAGGATTTTTCAAAATTCCCCCCCCTAAAGGGGTGAAACGGGGCTCCAAAGTTCGTATTTTACCAAGTTTCAATACTCCTTCACGCCGCAACTACTGAACCGATTTGGCTCAAATTTGGAATGGAGATAAATAGCATCTTGGGTTAACACATAAGCTACTTTTCATCCCGGAAAATCCATGGTTCCCGTGGGATTAGTTAAAAACCGAAATTCACGCGGAAAAAAATCTTCACGCCGGAAGTACAAGACCGATTTAGCTAAAATTTGGAATGGACATAGATGATATCCTGGGTTAATAAAAAAGCTACTTTTCATCCCGGAAAAATCCATGGTTTTTGCGGGAAAACTGAAAAATTGATATTCACGCGTGAAAAATACTACTTTACGCTTCACTTACTGACCTGATATGACTGAAATTCGGAAAGGAGATAGATTTTATCCTGGATTGATACATAGGCTACTTTTCATCCCGGAAAATTTCATGCTATATCAAAGAAGATACTGACTCACTCACTCACTGACATATCAACGCACAGCTCAAACCGCTGGGTCTAGAGATTTCAAATTTGGCACACAGGTTCCTTATGAGGTCTAGGGGTGCACTAAGAAAGGATTTTCAAAAATTCCCCCCTAAAGGGGTGAAACGGGGCTCCAAAGTTCGTATTTTACCAAGCTTCAATACTCCTTCACGCCGCAACTACTAATCCGATTTGGCTCAAATTTGGGACGGAGATGAAATGCATCTTGAATTAATACATAAGCTACTTTTCATCCCGGGAAAATCCATGGTTCCCGTGGGATCAGTTATAAACCGAAATTCACGCGGAAAAAAATCTTCACGCCGCAAGACCGATTTGGTTGAAATTTGGAACGGAGATAGATGATATCCTGGGTTTATTAAAAATCTACTTTTTATCCCGGAAAAATCTATGGTTTTTGCGGGAAAACTGAAAAATTTAATATTAACGCGCGAAAAATACTACTTTACGCTGTACTTACTGAACTGATATGACTGAAATTCAGAAAGGAGATAGATTTTATCCTGGATTAATAGATAGGCTACTTTTCATCCCCGAAAATTTCATGGTATATCAAAGAAGATACTGACTCACTCACTCACTGACATATCAACGCACAGCCCAAACCGCTGGGTCTAGAGACTTCAAATTTGGCACACAGGTTTCTTATGAGATTTAGGGGTGCACTAAGAAAGGATTTTTCAAAATTTCCCCCCGAAAGGGGTGAAACGGGTCTCCAAAGTTCGTATTTTATCAAGCTTCGATACTCCTTCACGCCGCAACTACTGAACCGATTTGGCTCAAATTTGGAATGGAGATAAATTGCATCTTAGGTTAACACATAAGCTACTTTTCATCCCGGGAAAATCCATGGTTCCCGTGGGATTAGTTAAAAACCGAAATTCACGCGGAAAAAAATCTTCACGCCGCAAGTACAAGACCGATTTGGCTGAAATTTGGAATGGAGATAGATGATATCCTGGGTTAGTAAAAAAGCTTCTTTTTATCCCGGAAAAATCCATGGTTTTTGAAGGAAATTTGAAAAATTGATATTCACGCGCAGAAAATACTACATTACGCTGCACTAACTGACTTGATATGACTGAAATTCGGAAAGGCGATAGATTTTATCCTAGATTAATACATAGGCTACTTTTCATCCCGGAAAATTTCATGGTATATCAACGAAGATACTGACTCACTCACTCACTGACATATCAACGCACAGCCCAAACCGCTGGGTCTAGAGACTTCAAATTTGGCACACAGATTCCTTATGAGGTCTAGGGGTGCACTAAAAAAAGGATTTTTCAAAATTCCCCCCTTAAGGGGTGAAACGGGGCTCCAAAGTTCGTATTTTATCAAGCTTCGATACTCCTTCACGCCACAACTACTGAACCGATTTGGCTCAAATTTGGAATGGCGATAAATTGCATCTTGGGTTAACACTGCTACTTTTCATCTCGGGAAAATCCTTGGTTCCCGTGGGATTAGTTAAAAACCGAAATTCACGCGGAAAAAATCTTCATGCCGCAAGTACAAGACCCATTTGGCTTAAATTTGGAATGGAGATAGATTATAGCCTGGGTTAATAAAAAGGCTACTTTTAATCCCGGAAAAATCCATGGTTTTCGCGGGAAAACCGAAAAATTGATATTCACGCGCGAAAAATACTACTTTACGCTGCACTTACTGAACTGACATTACTGAAATTCGGAATGGAGATTTTTTCCTGGATTTATTACATAGGCTACTTTTCATCCCGGAAAATTTCATGGTTTCCATGATAAAAGTGATAGATAATATGCCTTCATGCCGTAATTACTGAACTGATTTGGAATAGAGATAGATATATCCTGGATTAATACTAAGGCTACTTTTTATCCCGGAAAAATCCATGGTTATTTCCCCCGCGTGAATATTTGTTTTTCACTATTCCAGCGGGAGAAATACAACGCTGCAAATATTGGAAATTTTTTAGCTGAAAGTTAAAATGGAGATAGATTTCGCTCTAAATTAAACAAAGGTTACTTTTTATTCCGGAAAAATCGATGGTTCCCGTGATAATAGCGAAAACTAAAATTTACGCGGGCGAAGCCGCGGGTATCTGCTAGTATGATAATAACTAGTTTTAAGCGTTCGGTAGTTTCAAGTCTGTTCCTCATTTGCTGGAATAGCAAAATTCTAGTACATAGAAAATACATACATACCATTTATTTCTGCTATATTTTATATTGCTAATTAAATTTGCTAGGCGCAGACATGTTAGTTCGTTAACATTACGTCATACATACTCCGTATTCGTATCCATAACATACATAACTCACATAAATAAAAACTTTGGAAAAAAAAAGTCAAGCGGTAAAGGCACCTGGGCGCGGAATCCAGGAGACGCGGGTTCGAATCCCGCTGCGAGTTGAAATTTTGATTCGTAAAAATCTATAGGAATTATAATCTTAAAGTGTGTGAACACTAATCAAGGAAAATAATTTGGAAAAAAAGTTTCGAGTTTGAAATTTTATCCCTCGATTTCCCTTGGTCTTAAGAATTAGCCGTAAAGAAATAAACGAAGTCGTAAGCAAAAGATATTAGTTAAAGTAATATTTTTTTAACACATGGACAATTTAATAGACTAAATCATGCGCATGGGTCAAAAGATAACCCCAATTTAATTTTGGCAAGTTTATGTAAACCTGTCTGTAATATTATGACTAAGTATTATAATATTATCATTTTTACGAGCCGATGTTCAGGATCTCACTAATTATAATCTGTTTATTTAATAATAAGAATAGGTGACTGACTGACTAATACTTTAACGCACAGCTTAATCTGATGTAAAATAAAAAATATAAAATTTAGAAATATTTTTTTCTGATGGATGGATGGACTGAACCCAAATTAGCACACAAGCATTAAATGGCGTAGAAGCCGTATTTAAGCGATTTTGAACGATGTTTTATATAAAACCTAAAAAGACAATTTCTTTTAAAGGGGATTGAAACTATCTGGCATAGCGACCTGGCCGCCATTTTGATTTTTTTTCGAAATCGCGGCGCACGATTTAAGTGGTATGTATGGGTAGAGGACGCATAGACGAACAAATAATGTCATGTAACATAGTACCCTAAAGTGTCACGTTACCGAGATATTTTAAGGTAAAGATAGACATATGAGGACAACGACAATCATTAAAAATAGACTTATTAAGACAAGCTAACACGCGCGCGCGAGAGACTGACATAATATAGCGTTTCATTGCGATGCGATGCGTTTTAATAGATAAATAATTAATGATAGTAGTAGTAGTTTTCTCGTGCTCCTAGTAGGTATTATGTAATGTACCTACTCTCTTCTAATAAACAGTAATAATAATAATCAACCTAGAAACGATTATTTGGATACAATCTGATGCCTGTAGACACGTAATAAGTCTATTTTTAATGATTGTCGTTGTCCTCATATGTCTGTCTTTACCTTCAAATATCTCGGTAACGTGACACTTTGGGGTACTATGTTACTTGACATTATTTGTTTGTCTATGTGTCCTCTATCCATACATACTACATTCATCGTGCGCCGCGATTTCGAAAAAAAATCAAAATGGCGGTGGGTCGCTATGCCAGCTTCCATACAAAAAAATTCAAACCCCTTTAAACGTCATGTATTTTGGGTCTTTAATCTAAAATCGCTTAGAAGCAGAAACACGATTGGATAAAATTTCTCGATAGAAAGTTATCCCAAAAGTTGCTCCAAAATCTCAGCTTTTCTCATTTTTATCGGAAACTAAAATGGATGTACTTAATTGTAATTTTTTTTTAATGTTTAAAAAATAATTATATTATCCAAAAACGCTTCGAAACCGATTTTTGATAAGTTCTGGCTTAATTTTTGAGTAATTAGGTAAAAGGTCGTTTTTCTGTTAATTCTTCCGCGACGCTGCATGCCGCACCTACCTACCTACGTATCCGTGAGAGTGAGAAAGAAAAAGTAAATTCCTCAAAAAGTCCTCTTAAAGTAGGCAATAAGTTACGTATGCATAGGTAGGTATAAAGGTACAAGTTACTACAGATCTTCTTGTTAGTAGGTAAACACTTTAATATGCTAATTACCGTATCATTGCTGCAAATTGATGGGAAGCCTGCTGAGCTAACTCTAATAAGCCGCGAATCAATTGCGGCTAATGTACCTACGTGTTTACAAGTAATTGTCTATTGAGGTATCTACTCTAGTTCGTATATTTTTAAAATGCCACATTTGTCCACCCTCCCGGAATCCTGGGGGAGGGGTTCCACCGACCATGGGCATCAAACGGTCACGGTATTTTTTTTTTTTATTCTATACAAGTTAGTACTTGACTGCGATCTCACCTGATGGTAAGTGATGATGCAAGATGTTATCGTACTAACTTGGAAGGGTAAGTAAATTTACCCCAACGGTTTCTACAAGCATTGCACCGGAACGCTAAATCGCTTGGCGGTGCGTCTTTGCTGGTAGGGTGGTAACTAGCCACCACCAGACCAGACCTGAGCCAATTTAGAAATTATAAAATCCCAAAGTGGCCCATGGCGGGAATCGAACCCGCGACCTCCCACTCGAATCCGAGCGCGCCGCCACTGCGCCAGGGAGGTCGTCAAAACGTATACACTCAAGTTGTATCTAAGAGTTTTCTTCTTTTACAGTGGGAAGCCTCAGCATAGAGGTTTATTATGGTTTCTGCCTTCTTAGGGCACTATAATTTAAATCTTGGTTTTAATTTCTCAAATCGGCAAGAAGGTACAGCCTTTTCCTACAGCTAACTTAGAGCTAGCTTAGAAACCTGCATTCTAACCAGCTGCGGTTTGTTTTATTTCGAAATTAACCAGGTACTTCAAAAATTTAATATTAGCACCCTTTATACAAATATTACTTATAAAGTCGAAAGTTTGTATGTAAGTATGTATGTTACTCCTTCACGAAACTGAACCGACCCTACATAACTATGTGAAATAAATTTTAAATTTTGATTTTTTAAATTGAGAATAAAGATAGACTATACCTACCCTGGATTATCACAGGCTATTTTAAAGTCCATAGCTTCCGTGGGATTTGTGAAAACCGGAAACCTTTATTTAATGTAGTCTGAGACCGGAAATTATACGGGCGGAACACTGCGGGCGTCCTCTAGTTTTCTTTACTCATATAAATGATATAGGTAGGTACCTTCTTACTTGGCATTATTTTATTGTGACCCCCTCCAAAATTTCAAGCTGTTCTTTAATACAAGTTTCTTTAATCCACCCTGTATATTTGCTACCTTTGAAAGTCTGTCTGTCGAAACCCAATCATACAATAAAAGTAAACAGCAAATACCTAATGGGTACTTCTACATAACCAGTTGCAATAGGTCACAGTCTGTGGCCGTCTCTTGGCGGCATAACATTGCGTTTGTAGTATTTTACAATAAAATGTGCATTAGTACAAATAGCCATAAGTTAGTTAACTAGGTTTGTGAATGCTACAATATATTTAAAATCCACAACAATGCCGGAAACCGAAGACTCTCTACACGAACCAGAGTTTACCGCTCAACACAAATTAGGTGAGATTGTCGAGATATAGGAAAAAGTTAAAAAAGTGCGTGTGGAGTTTCTAAAAAAATAATAAAAGTACCTAGCATAATTACTGTGAAAAAAGCTTCATGTTCATATCTATTATAAGTAAAGCTTTTAAACGATTTATTTAATTTTTATAAGTTGCATGCCATTTGACTGCATTTGACTGTACGTTTTCGGGTTTTGGTTTTCAGGGTTCCGTACCCAAAGTCAAAGTCAAAGTCAAAATATATTTATTTCACATACTTAGGCCTAACTTACAAGGCACTTGTAAAACGTCAACAATATTTGTTACATAATATTATGTACGGTGATAACTACAAGTCGACTTAAAACTAAGTTTACGAGGGTACCCAAAAGGTAAAATGGGAACCTATTACTAAGAATCGGCCGTCCGCCTGTCACCAGGCTGTATCTCGTTTACCGTGATAGACAGTTGAAATTTTTACAGATGATATATTGCCCCCCTTTGACAACAAATACTAAACTACAGAATAATATAATTTCATTGGCGGACAGAGGTATTTAATTTACTTTAATACAATAATTGAGAATACCTAAGATCTTTATAGTACCGAACCCTCAGAGCACGACTCAAATTTAACCATTTTAGGATTCCATAGGTACTTATTTTAAATCCCACGTGAACCGTAGATTTTTCAGAATAAAAAGCTACCTACATAAATTGTTATCATCAATAACTATAAAAGGCTTTGTCCTCCTCCTGATTGACTGAGTTTCAACCTGAATCTCGAAATTTTCAGGCAAAAAGATTTAAAGAAAAGAAAATATAAGTTCTTTCTCAAAAGGGGCTGAGTAATGGTTTTAAGTTCAAGGTATATGAAAAGCCTATCATTTTTTAAACAGTGTTCATAAAAATGGCAAATAGGTTTTCGGATATAAATGAAGGTATAGGTGTTTCAGGTTGTTTGGAAATTCTATTAAATAAATATAATATACTGGTCTTCTTAGGAATCAAAGTTGTACAGACTTAAAACTTGCAGTTGTTATATCATCGCGTAAGAGTGCTTAACGTTACGTTGAAGTTTTGTAAGATTATAAAATATCACAATTCGCAACACGGGTCCAAGTTATTACAGCGGTTGTGACGTTGTGTAAATACACACGTGGAGTGCATTGGCCGAGAAATAAAACCACAGAATAAAACCAACGTTCTAGCTAGCATATACCTACCTAGCCTCCTAAAACAAGCTTTTATATTTTAGTTTCAACTGTCCCGGTAATCAAATCTTGCAAGTTTTTGACCATTTTCCCGGTTACCGATTGAGCTAAAATTTTGCATGCATATGTAAGCCGGATGACATAGACCAAAAATTATTATGACTTAGACCAGAGGCCGTACCACCATGTCTTATACGTATTACGTAGTACGGAGGTACGGCACCTGATCTGATGATGGGATCGAAAGGTGGTCATAGGAACTCGGTAGTTAAACGACATATCCCCATCGAGTTTGGACTCGTTTGTTCCGTCTTGACGAGTTGGTACTTGTTATACCAGAAGGCTTGTTTTTAAAAGTACTTTTAAAATGAAAAGTTTTTACATTAGTCTCTACAAACGCTCAAGCTACAAACACAAAAGCTCTACAAACAAAGTAAGTTTTGTGGTTCGTTGACAAAAGTAGTTCCTACCGTATTTCATCTGGAATACAGAACCGTCGTCGGTACGCATTAGGCTTGCGAGGCTAGACAAAGTAACAGTGACAAAAATGTATGGACAAAACAAGTGACTGTAGAAAAACCACGTGACCGAATAGAGGATAACACGCTGTGTTTGAACTTTGAGCGTACTTCGCATGACAATTGACAGCCGACAGTGAACAATGCTAAGCATAAAGTAGATTCTGCTTTCATTTGTTTTCATTCGTCACGTGGTTTGTCCATACATTTTTATCTACTGTCGTGAACGCTTAATGACTGTTACTTTGTCTAGCCCCGCAGATTGTTTATTCGTGATTAGCTTGCGCTTAACGACAATTAATATGCATTATGGAAACAGGTTGTGCCTTGAAGCGTGCTTGCATTGACATTTTCTATTATTTTTATCATAGGTAAAGTATCTATAGGTAGTCTAGTAGCTTCCTGAATACCTTCAGTATAGCATTGCCGTACCATTGATATTGAGTAATTGTATTTACTGGAGTTAAATCAACTTTTTTTTACAATTTGAATTTTAATAAACACGGAAGTAACACTTACGCAACAAAGTTACGAGTTGTCAAACTCATAAGTACACTCAAGTTTTTTTTATTCCTATTCATTAAGATACAACAGAAATACCTACTAAAACATTCGAATACTATTTAGTCACTACCAGATATCTACTATCAATAATACATAATATTGTTCTGTATCGGTGGCCTTACTGAATTATAACTACGCAATGACAAAAGTATCTTACACAAACCAATAATTATTAGTTTTTCTAAAAAAAATCTAAATCTTTACCTATAAATTACTAATACATACTATGCAGGAAAGCGAATAGGCACTTACCTGTATATTTTTTTAAGAATATATTTTGTAAACCATATAGGCACAGATTACTATTTACTAACGTCCAGTAAGAAGATGCTTATGCAATAGCAAATAACAATGTTATAGGTGCTTATGAAAAATCGATGCTGTTAGAATAGAATATAAGTCAGAAATCAAGTAGTAGGTACGTTAAAAAGTCATGGCATTAACGTAATAAGCAGGCGTTATAGAAATAAAAACATTTTTTTCTAACACTG
The DNA here is from genome assembly GCA_036785405.1 of Coenonympha arcania. Lineage (NCBI taxonomy): Eukaryota > Metazoa > Arthropoda > Insecta > Lepidoptera > Nymphalidae > Coenonympha > Coenonympha arcania. Next base: position 6,138,159 of record CM072069.1, read on the forward strand.
AAAAATTAATTTTACTACATAGAGCGTAAAATTGAATGTAGTTCAAAATGAAACATGGTCGAGAATCGTGAAATTAAATTTACTTTGCCTAATAAGGTTGAAAGATTGTTTTTCCTATGTTAAAATACATTCAATTTTATACCCTAAAACAATAGTCGTAAAGTTATTTTGCAGTGCTGATTTTTTTATTTTATTCGTTGACTCACATCACTCAGTGTGTGAAAACGTTACGTGAATAGCCCCCACTGAATGGTCATGGCATAATAATCGTTTTCAATCGATAGGTATTCAGCAGCCAGCCTACAGTAACCTATCTCTTTTGATGAATCTGAAATTAATTGTCTTGTATTTTGAATTACAGTGTTGGAGACAGAAATCAAAGACGCTGAGGGACCCAAAATAGTTGACCCACTGACCAAGGCGATAGGAGAAATCGGGAAGTGGCAAATATGGATATGCTTCGTGGTGTTCCTGGTGAAATTTCCAGTCGCCTGGCACCAAATGAGCATCATCTTTCTGGCACCCCCCATGAAGTTCACGTGTTCCGATAACGAAGATTTTGACTCCAAGTGCCTGGCTAACTGCACGGAGTATGAGTATGACCACAGCGTCTTCGGGGAGACCATAGTGTCGCAATGGGACCTCGTCTGCGACAGACACTGGCTCCAGAATTTGACTCAAACCATTTTCATGCTTGGGATCCTCGTCGGCAACATGGTCTTCGGTCATCTTTCCGACAGGTTTGTTTGTACATTATTTATTATCATACCCACTCGTGCTTTGGTTGAATAATCAACCGTCGCGCCGATTTGAACTTTCAAAACTTAGTGTAACCAAGTGTTAGCCAAGCGACTTAGTGTAACGATGCTGCGTAGCAACCATAAAGGGTTATTTAGCCTCTCCAAGCTTGTACGATAACATCAATTTTGATATAATAAAGAAGATAAATTGTATTAATTACCTCTGAATGGCTATATGGCCTCTTTAGGCTCTATAGTTAGTTTCTTGTTAAACATAAGTATGGTTCTGAAAGGCACCTGAAAGGATTGCTTGACTTTTGGTCCATCGTTGACGTTAGAATGGTAACCAGCCACAATCCAACCCATTGTTCCTACCTGATAAAACTTGAGCGAATTTGGAAATTCCTGAACCCTAAAATGATCCGTGCTGTCAATTTAACCTAAGCCCGACCGTCTGTCAATTTACACTTGAAAACTTTTTATACTTTTACAAAGAGAGGATTCATTATTGGATGAAGGACTTGAGACTTCTTAGTTAAATTGGTACATCCCGGTTGGTATCACAAGTGAAAATCATGCAGCGATCGCGGATGAGACTACTTGAGTTTATATATCACTTAATAGGACATCGTCCTCCTTGGAGACCTATTACCAATCTTATGTTTCTTGTAATATAAGTTTTAATAAAGAATGCAGTAATCTATCGATTTTATCTTCAAGCTTTTGAAACATAAAAAAGTTTATATCAATTCGGCATGGTTCTTTCCAATACAACGTTAAAACTTAAATAAAATCTGACGTAATCCGTCGATTGACTTCATCATGATACAAGATATAAAGTTCTTAATATTAATAAATTATAATTTATGTCTCTCCAATACAGGATTATATCCATGTATAATTTACAATAATTTCCTGATATTTGCAATAACTTCAGAAAAATTTCCGCTGAAGTGTTTGACGACCGAATGGCGTGGCGGTAGCGAACCTGCCGTCTGCGTCGGAGGTCATGGGTTTGATTCCCACTACTTACTGGTAAATTTTTGTGTGATGAACTTAAATGTTACCAGTGTCTGGGTGTTTCCTATATATTATGTAAATAAAATATGACGAATACATAATTATATTAGTTATCTAGTACCTATACCCATAACATAAGCTACCGCTATGTTTGGGGCTAGATTCAGATGTGCGTAATATCCTGAAAAACAAAATTGTGTGTATCATGAATAAATTATGATATACCCTGGACAGGGCAGACGGCGCGGAAAAATGTCGCCAGTTTATCGGTGCCAAAAATAATTGTTTTGCCAGCAACAGTCACGCTGTAGTTCGCTCAGCAGCCACCTATAGAATTTAGATAGATGGCGCTACTGTTTGCTTGTACGAAAGAGGTTTATGTAAATCGTTTCGATGCCCATATCTGGAGTTTTCTTATGTGTCATGGCTACAGTAATAATTTGAGATATTTTGTTACTTCCAGGTTCGGACGAAGACTGCCATTCTTAGCAGCAGTGTTCCTCCAACTGCTAGCGGGTGTTACCACTGCTTACTCTGTCAACTGGTATATGTTCACGTCGCTCCGGTTCTTCCTAGCCGTCGCCACCGGTGGTACCATGGTCACCAGCTTCGTGCTCACTATGGAACTCATCGGCACAAGATACAGAGACACCGTTGGGATCATCTACCAGATCCCCTTCAATTTCGGACACCTCACGCTACCTCTGTTCGCGTATTACTTACGCGATTGGAATAAACTTCAGCTAGCGATTTCACTTCCATCCCTCTTGTTTCTCAGTTATTATTATTTATTACCGGAATCGCCAAGATGGCTTTTGACTGCCGGAAGAATTGACGACGCCTTGAAAATTATAAAGACCGCAGCTAAAAGGTAAGACTAACCGAAAACACTTTTCTTTATAATAAACTAGCTTTTGCCCACGTGAAATTCAGTTATTTACTAATCCCGCGGGAACCATGAATTTTTCCGGAATAAAAAGTAGCCTATCTTTAAACCAAAGCATAATCTATCTCCATTCCAAATTTCAGTCAAATCAGTTCATTAGTTGCGGCGTGAAGGAATCACAAACATAAACACAAACTTTCGCTTTTATAATATTGGTGTGATTAGTGTGATAGCGCTTATTTATTTATTTTTATTATCTTTGCACCAACAACATTTAAGAAAACAGACTTACAGAAAAATAAATGCATAGGATAGCTTATCTCTATATACCTCGTGCTTCATACACTTTTAACTACGCTTCAGCCGCGATGAGAGTAGAGACACGGGTTCAAATCCCGCCGAGTACGAAAATATTTCAATGTACCTACTAATTAGTACTACCTGTTAAAAACCTATAGAACATAATTTTTATACTTGTAAAGATGTAATCATAACATTACTAAAGAATACATTTTTACCCATTGTGTATATTCCATAAAAAAAAATATATATCTTCGTACTCACACCACCACGTCAAGTCCGCTTGCTGGTAAAGGCATGCTAACCACCATAGTGGTTTTTTTAATTCTTAAATTTTTTTAATAATCATAATCATAATTATTATCTTCTCTTTTTTCTCTAATATATAAAATTTTTGTTACCAAACCCATCCGAAACGGCAAAATGGCAAAACAACGTTTGCCATGTCAGCTAGTTAAGTTACACACAAAATATTTTTGCTTAAAGGAACGGCCGACCGACGGAAAACATAGACTCATCAGTGCAGAAGATGGTGGCTGAGGTCACCGGCACCAACCAGGAGCACGCGTCGCTGTTCGCGCTGTTCCGCACGCCGCGCCTGCGTACGCGCACCCTCGCTATTTGCTACAACTGGTTCGTCTGCGGATTCTGCTTCTTCGGCGTGTCGCAGTACATCGGCCACGTGTCTGGGGATATCTTTTCCAATGTTGCTATCTCTGCGGCTATTTTGGTGAGTTTGCTCATATGATTTCTAACTCTACCGTAGTTTTATTTTGGTACTTATCATAGTCCTTAGCTGCCGTAGATTGCGTAAGGAAAACGTATTCGTCGTTATCGTAGTCACTTACAAATTCTACCTGCCCCTTGATTCTGTACCGTTCAATTAGTTAGTTTAAGTTAGCAATTCTCATTCGGTTGTTAACTAACAAAACGGAGGCAAAAATCCTATTTTTGCATTATATTTGCACAAGTTACCAATCTAGATTGGTATGGTATCATGTCAACATACCATGCTAGCTGCTAACTTGTGCAAAAAGAATACAAAAATAGGATTTTTGCCTCCGTTTTCTTAGTTAATAACTCAGTCAGGGTTACTAACTAACAAACTGTACGTTACAGAATAAGCCCGCATTGATTAGTTCCCTGATTTACGTCTGCCAATTGGGGGCAGAAGTTGCTAATGGTCACGATAACGATGAATATGTTTTTCTTACGCAATCAGACCCCTGGATCAGCTATAGGTACCTTGTCATGCTCTCTCTAAGGCCTAAGCCATCACTAAGTCCACTCGTACACACAAGTTATTAGTACAATAAAAGAAATTATTTATATCACAATTATTATTTTTGTAATAGTGTTTTGCACACTTAGGATGTAATTCCTATGAATTGAATACGGCATGGGCTTCAGCCATAAGTCGCAGAGCGCATAGCGGATATAACCGGGGGACGCGGGTTCAAATCCTGAGGGTGCGATAATTTTGATACGCATTCAATAATTTATAGGAATTGCTCAAGTTATTTTGTTAGCAAAACTGACACACGCGACTGATTTTGATTATAAAATCTTAGGGAATTTCTTTGCACTTTTGCTGGTGATAATATTTGTTTTCAAACTAGGATTGTGATGGTGCAGTACTAAGATTTAAGAGCTCCATATCAAACTTAGCCAGATATCCTTCAACAACTTTAATTTGAAATTCCGTTGGTTACAGGTACCAGGCACGCTAATTTCGATCTACGCGAACCGAGTTCTGGGCAGAAAGATAACACTCATAAGCTCGAACTGCATCACCGGCCTCAGCTGTCTCCTCATCATATTCGTTCCCGACTCCAACACAAGCCACTTGACTCTTGGCTGCTTCGGATTATTCGGCATGAGCATATCCTTCGCCACCGTTTACTTGTACGCTGGGGAACTGTTTCCTACAGTTGTAAGGAATTCTGGCGTCGGACTCTCGTCGACTATGGCTAGAATAGGATCTATGGTCGCACCATTTGTAGCCACGTTAGCTCACAAAACTGCTTGGTTGCCTCCGTTAGCTTTCGGTGTCATACCACTGGTTGGGTCTTGTCTTTGTGTATTGTTACCGGACACACGTGGAAAGAAACTGCCAGATACTCTAGAGGAAGGAGAAGCGTGAACCATTTCGATTTGAGCTAAAGTATTTTTGTGTTAGTAAATTATTGCTAGGGCCCGATGATTATACGTATGACCGTTAAATATGGTGGGTTGACCCTTGTCTGAAGACATATCGCTATATTTGACGGCTACGTAAATGTTGAGAAGTGAGTGGGTTACTATAAAAGTTTCCAGGAGTTGAAATAGATCGAGTAACGAGTAATCAATAAAAGAATATGATCTTATAGAAACATAATTATTATTTGGTTTAAACATTTAACTGAATTTTGCGATTCTGCAATTAGTAGGTACCTGTGGGGCTATTCACGTAACGCGTCTGCTTCATTTCGTGAAGTGAAATGTTTAAAAAGGTCATTAAAAGGCCAGTAAAATTGAATGTAGTTCAAAACGCAACATGGCCACAGTCGTAAAATTAAATTTACTTTCCGCGATAACATTGAAAGATTCCTGTGTTGATATTTCCTATGTTGAAATACATTCAATTTTACACCCGAAATCAATAGTCGTAAAGTTAATTTTTCAGTGTTTACTTTTAATTTTATTTCTTGATTCACATCACTCAGTGTGTACGTTACGTGAATAGCCTCCCTAATCTATATATATAAAAGAATGAGGCATTTTGGTTGTTCCACGGATTCCGCCAAAACTATAGGTCGTAGAGATCTGAAATTTGGTACCTAGGTAGATATTAGGTCATGAATTCGTACTAAGACGGGGATTCCAGAAATTCCATGTTTAAGGGGTAAAAATCATACATTTAAGGGTATTTCCCATACAAAATTAAAATTTTTTCGTTGTTCCAGGAATTCCCGAAAAACAAAAAGTCGTAGAGACCTGGAACTTTGTACCTAGGTATATATTAGGTCATGAATTCGTACTAAGACGGGGATTCCAGAAATTCCATGTTTAAGGGGTAGAAATAGTACATTAAAGGGATTTCTCCATACAAAATTGTAACTTTTTTCGTTGTTCCAGGGATTCCAGAAAAACTAAAAGTCGTAGAGATCTCAAATTTGGTACCTAGAAAGATATTAGGTCATGAATTCGTACTAAGACGGGGATTCCAGAAATTCCATGTTTAAGGGGTAGATATAGTACATTAAAGGGATTTCTCCATACAAAATTGATTTTTTTTTCGTTGTTCCAGGAATTCCCGCAAAACTAAAAGTTGTAGAGATCTGAAATTTGATACCTAGATAGATATTAGGTCATGAATTCGTACTAAGACGGGGATTCCAGAAATTCCATGTTTAAGGGGTAGAAATAGTACATTAAGGGGATTTCTCCATACAAAATTGTAATTTTTTTCGTTGTTCCAGGAATTCCCGAAAAACTAAAAGAGGTAGAGATCTGAAATTTGGTACCTACGTAGATATTAGGTCATGAATTCTTACTAAGACGGGGATTCCAGAAATTCCATGTTTAAGGGGTAGAAATAGTACATTAAAGGGATTTCTCCATACAAAATTGTATTTTTTTCGTTGTTCCAGGAATTCCCGAAAAACTTAAAGTCGTAGAGATCTGAAATTTGATACCTAGGTAGATATTAGGTCATGAATTCGTACTAAGACGGGGATTCCAGGAATTCCATGTTTAAGGGATAAAAATCTTACATTTAATGAATTTTCCCATACAAAAGTGTATTTTTTGCGTTTTACCAGGGATTCCAGCGAAATCAATAATATCGTAGAGATCTGAAATTTGGTACCTAGGTTGATATTAGGTGATGAATTCGTAATCAGCTGGGGATAAGTAGGAATTTCTGGACAAAGTTTAAAAAGTGGCCGCCATTTTGAACTTTTTTGTTATTGGGCCGATTGCTTTGAAAATCGATATGTGAGTATCGCAACAAGTATAGAGAAGGAACTTGTAGTCAAAATTTTAAAAAGTGGCCGCCATTTTGAATTTTTTTTTACTGTGCCGATTGCTTTGAAAATCGATATGCGAGTATCGCAACAAGTATAGAGAAGGAATTTGTAGTCAAAATTTTAAGAAGTGGCCGCCATTTTGATTTTTTTTGTTACTGTGCCGATTGCTTTGAAAATCGTTAAGTGAGTATCGCGACAAGTATGGATAAGGAATTTGTGGTAAAAATTTAAAAAAGTGGCCGCCATTTTGAATTTTTTTGTTATTGGGCCGATTGCTTTGAAAATCGACATGTGAGGATCGCGACAAGTATGGAGAAGGAATTTGTGGTAAAAATTATAAGTGGCCGCCATTTTGATTTTTTTTTGTTATTGGGCCGATTGCTTTGAAAATCGATATGTGAGTATCGCGACAAGTATGGAGAAGGAATTTGAAAGGAAGGATGGAAAAATAGGAATTTTGGAAATTAAATGCCTGAAGGAGTAGGTACAGCAGAAGTTCAACGTGAGCGAAGCCGCGGGCGTTTGCTAGTTGGGTATATTTCAGGGATATACCATACCCATAGTTCTTGTTTTAAGTGCAATATCTGGGTGACCGAGCTTTGCTCGGTTGTCAATAGATGGCAGCAGGATTCATATTTTTTTTTTTGGTAAATTCGACATTTTCTAAAAGTGAATCCTAGCTAGATCGATTTATCGCCCCAAAAAACCCCTGTATACTAAATTTCATGAAAATCGTTCGAGCCGTTTCCGAGATTCAGATTATATAGAAATATATATATATATATATATATATATATATAAATATATATATACAAGAATTGCTCGTTTAAAGGTATAGGATAATGGCCATGCCTCTGTGGGCGTGTGTGAAATGAATAAATTATTATTCATGGTAAATTATTGTCAATGGTCTAATCACGCCATGACCATGTATCTACCTAAAGTTAGCACTACCTAAGGATTTCTTTCTTCTTTGATTAACCTATCTGTAAACAAAGCGGATTATGTAGATTATATTTGTTTGGTTTGGTATTTCTCACGCCTACTTTCTTCCTACTATAAATTATTAAGTTATCGTCATTTTGGCCTTATAACTTTTCGTAATCAAATAAGTAGGGTTTCCAAATAAGTAGGGTTTGTATACATAGATAATACTTTATGTACGTAAGTTATCATAATTTTTGAATGAAAATAATATTGCAATACCGAAAGTAATCCTATAAGGGCTCCGTTTGTCCTTTTGAGGTACGGAACGGAATCCTAAAAATGAAATCCAGGGTCACATAGAGTTTCAGTAAATACCTACGTATCACAAAAATGTATTTGTACCTACGTAAGTTAGAGAATTTTAAATAAACATGCCATGACAAAATTAAGAAGTCTATTAAATAGGCTGTGATTATTTTATTTATTAATGATAGTTTATTAATAAAACATTACACAATTTACTTTCATATTCTTTTATTTAGCGTTACCAGGCATCCACATTAAAAACGGACATAGTAAGGCATTTTGCCCGGCTTGTCCGGATTTTGTTAGGCTTTTTACATATTTGAGCAAACTAGCCAACGCTGAGTGAGGCCGAGCGCAGGAGAATCGACTGTCGGTGATACCTACTTCAAGAAATAACAAGATTTATGACGACGATAATAAAATTTAAAAAAAACTTGTTTTACATAGATACAATTTTGTTGTCGTACGCAAAAGTCTCCCAAAAGTTTACCCAAATGTCCAGCCAAATTGGTAAATCGGTCCGGCTTTTAAGTTTGGCGACTTGGCAACTCTACTTTTATTTCTACTGGTCAATCAGCAAAACCTTCAAATTACCTTAAACGGAGGATCAAACTGAGTACTTACTTGTACCTAGGTAAAATTAAATTGCTATTGCCTATACCACGTTTATATTCGTTAGACGTTAAGTATTGGATCATACCTACTTAATCATTAATGTCGCTAATCAGACATGGCTCAGGTTACCTACCTCGGTACTAGCAATACGAGCATATCACTGAAGATAATATTGGAAGACAGACATGTTTGAAGTTCTGTAATGATAGTGTAAGGTAAAGTGAAAATAAATAAATTTTTTAACGCGGTATTCTCAGATACATTTACCCACAACCATGACTATGCCTGATAAAACTTCATCAAGTTATTTTAAATTCCCAGTGTGCCTAATCAAACAGTAAAAATAAGTCGCAGCAATACTTGTACCTTTAAAAGAATAATAAATTGAAGTGTATTTAAATTTTAAATGATGTAGGTAAGTATGGCGTTAATAATATTATTTAAACATAATTTACTCGTTTAAATGGCTATAACAAGTTTATAATAAAAGTCGTTTAATCACTTTACGAATATGCTTTATTCGCAAAGTGATTAAAGGACATTCACATGGGTAAGTCGTCTTTACTAAATTTCCCCGCAACCAAAAATCAAAATAATAAATTTATTCCTTTAGGTATGTACGTATATTTGACTTTAAATTAGGGTTCCGTTATTAGTAACAGTGAAAAAAATTTAACCCGTTTGTCCGTTTGTTGTTGATCCCACATTTCCTATGGCCATAAATTTTGTTGAAGTTGTATTGTATGGGAGACCCCCCTTATTTTTTTTTTTACACATACACACATCGCAATCTAGCCCCAAAGTAAGCGATAGCTTGTGTTATGGGTACTAGATAACTGATAAATATACATACATGTAACATACTTACATATATTGAACATAAACATTTAACAGTAGTGGGAATCGAACCCACGACCTCCGACGCAGACGGCATGTTCGCAACCGCTGCGCCATTCGGTCGTCAAAACAAATCGTCGTTAAAATACTTGTTTTATTTTAAATGAACTATTTACGGACCCTAAAAACGCATAGTAGATAACTCCCGCCCGCATTTTATAAATCTTCCTTCAAAGCGGATTGTCTTTGCTATTGCGGATTGTCGGATTGTCGAGTCAAGCGCATTGAGTCATTGACCAATGAGGTGCGAGTATTTTAGGAGTTCGACTCGTGAATCGGAGTATAGCTGTAACACATTCAGTATGATGCTTCCATTAGTATTTCATCCATTTAGCTAGCAAGTCTGTCAAATTTTAGGCTGTTTTTAGTGTCACGCGGACAGTCGGTACGGATCGCTCCGCGCAGACAGATCTATACTAAGCTTACATATTTGTATGAATGTCCACACATTGTTCCGAAACTATCCATAAATCGATTAGGCGGTAGGCCAGCTATAGACCACCATTACATATTTAGTTCTGACGGCTAGGATCAGTTAGAATTGACCGTGGATTAGCATGATATGTACAAACTCTCTTGATGACGCTGCCAATTGGACTATAGGAAAGATGATGTGTGGCTGGCATTACAACATAGCAGGTTTCAGCAAAATCAGTTCAGTAGTTTTCAAGATATGAACTGTTTAAAATATGTGTCGACAAACATTCGAAGTAGGGGTCAATTTCAAAATGATTTGTTTCAGCTAGAAAATGTCGACAGAAGATGCAATAGAAACTATTATTGGTCGTTTCGGAAGATATCAGACATGGATACTTTTCTTAGTGAGCTTTGGGCGGTTTCCAATCGAATATCAGCTGCTCAACGTCGTTTTCATTTTACCAAATGCTGAATACATTTGTATGGATGAGCAAGCATATAACGTAAGCAATCACTGCCCATGCAAAAATCCGCAGTATGATGAAACTTACATCCAGAAATCTGTGACAACAGACTGGGATCTGATATGTGAGAATCGACAATTGGCCAGCTTCGCACAATCTATGTTACATGCTGGGATCCTGGCAGGAAGCGTATTCTATGGGCATATATCTGACAGGTAAGAAACGTTTATGATACTGCCCACAGAAAACAAAAGACACTTATTCCTTGCTCTGTGATACTGCCTGTCGAGCAAAGGGTCAAATACGGAAAGACATGTTATAGAAATGGAACAAAATTGAAAAAATGTATCCGAACCATCGCTATTTGAATGCACTACGCATCAGCGACGTGATAAGTTAGCGTCAAAATAGCGATAGTTCGCATTTATTGTTAGGGTTCCGTACCCAAAGGGTAAAAACGGACCCTGTTCGCCTAGACTATATATTCTAGACTTCACCATCCGTCTGTCCGTCCCTCTGTCAGCAGACTGTATCTCTTCCCGAAGGCTAACATCGCGCTATGAATTATGATCAATAAATGTGGGAGAAAACGGGAAAATTGTTCCTTTAGCAGAGTTCCTTACCATGCGCTGCGGTTACGCAAACGGTTAAAGTTACAGAAAAATCATGTGTGGTGGGATTGTTCTCCTTTAAAAGTTCTAAAAAAAGACTATGACACCACATGTCTATCTTTTAAGATTAACTAATTATAACGGGATATGTTCAGACCAAAATTCATACAAGCAACAGCTATAGTTCACACACAGTAGTTAGACATTAGACACTTAACAATCTAGGCCGAAGGTATGCGATATGGGCTTAAGGGTATAAGAGAACAGATTATACATAGTATTTAATATACATAAATACGATATATTAAAAAATACAAAGACGCTTCAAAACATTCTTGCTCATCACGCAAACTTTTCCAGTAGTGGGAATCGAAACCACGACCTACTACCGACGCAGACTGCCATGATCGTAAGCGCTACGCCATTCGGTCGTCTAATGCTACGGTCATATGGCAAAGTCAAAAATAAGTCATGGCTACAGCTGCTGTATTGAAAGAACATTTCTTTTGCAGATACGGTCGTAAACTGGCCATCATACTTGCGCTGTTTGCCGAAGTGATATTCGCTGGTTTGTCGGCTGCTGTACCCAAGTTTTGGATGTTTGTCGTACTCCGGTTCTTCATCGGGACTGCACTAGGCGGGGGAATGCTGTGTTGCTATGTACTAATGATCGAACTGAGCGGAAAATCATTTAGACCTTATTTAACGGCACTACTCGAAATCTCATACATTTTGTCCTACATCTCACTGCCAATCCTCGCATACTTTTTGCGGGAATGGAGACATCTTCAGCTGGCCACGTCACTGCCCTGGCTTTTCGTTATATTTTACTATTTTCTTATACCGGAATCACCTAGGTGGTTAATAACGACAGGCCAAACAGAACAAGCTATACAAGTATTGGCGTATATAGCGAAAAAGTAAGTACATAGCCTATATGTTTATTATTTTTATGTTTTTTTAGGTACCCTTTGTACCTACTAAATATTAAATTCCCGCCCTATTCAGTTTTTTTTCTGTTTTCCGTAATTTGTAACAACTCAATGTAGGCTTCATTCATTTCAATCGGTGAACTCTTTTAATGTCTAGCCCGTGACTCTCTTAACTTTATCAGGCCAATGCACTTTGAGTCACCAACGTCCATCGATTCTACAATCTATGTGGTGCGCCCACTGTCACTTCAGCTTCGCGATACGTTATGTCGATGACTCTGGTTCGTCTACGGTTGTCTACGGATCCCCTCATTGATTTGATCATTAAGAAGCTCCGAGCATAGTCTCTCCATCGCCCGCTTAGTGGTTCTGAGACTTCTTATTATCATGCCCTTATGGCACCACACTGGCAGCATACTTGCAAGTTGCAAAACGCACTCTTTGAATTCTAGGCTTATGACGGTATAAAATTGCAGGAATGGCAGTATCATAAAAATCGTTGCTAGTCCGAGATATAACTACCTATTTTGTGAGTTACGTCACACTCGATCCTCGAACTAATTTCTGGACACTTTTAAGACGTGTGAAGACGATGCTTCCATTGCCGCAATTTGAGGTGCGAAGGTGCGGATGCGAAAACTTCTGTTTAGTTTTTCGCAAATAGTAGACTATAGTTATTTGTTATGCAAGGCCGCAAAATGGATTTTTGGGCCGAGTGTCAAATTTGAATGCTGAGCGGCGAAGGATTCTAGGGTTGAACCCTGAGCGCAGCGAGGGGTTCAAAGAATAGAATCCTGAGCATAGCGAGGCATTCAAAGGACACGAGACCCAAAAAAATTTGCGGCCGTACATATCACAAAATTTTTCATCTCACCACAGCGAGGAAAATTACTAGAAGAACACTTGGATCGGCATTGCGAGTATGTAAGATGTTGTCTTTAGTAATACTCTGCAATAACTTCACTCACTTAATTAAATCCACCCTAAATCACCACTCATAACAAAAAAGGTAATGAATAAAAACAAGATATTATTTATCACAATCAGAAAAAAAAATGAGATACTTTTTTCTACTTTTATTTTGGATGCGTTCAGAAATATCAATTTCTAAGAACCAACAGATTTTAATAGAAGATTAAGAAAAAAATAACAACAATTAGATAAATAATAAGTAAATATCACGGATTTAATTAGATTTCCTTTATAATTAATAAAACTAAATATGAGTTATTATTTTTATTGATATTCTAAGAAAATGTAAAAACAAAAAGTAATGTACACCTATACAAACTCAAAGGTCGAACTTCGTTACTGACCGTATGCATTATTTAAAAAAAAAAAGAAGTCTTCAGTTTAATGGTGGCACCACACATGACTATTTGTATTTGCCTATTTTTTATATTTGTCAAATAACTTCCATGCGTGGAGAGTATCTTTTCCAAAATTATTGCCATATTTGCCTGTTTGGCAAATACAGCCAATAACATATTTGGCTCCATGAGGTCGAAAATTTTGGTAAATACGCGATCATCCAATCACAAATACAAATAGCCATGTGTGGTGCCACCATTAGACATTATTATAGACGCAATACGAGATTACGTCATGTTCGAATTTAGAAATGCTTTGCGGCCCTAGGGCGGGAAAGGATTTTCATACTACTTTCTCGCCCTAGGGCGGGAAAGGATTTTCATACTACTTTCTCGCCCTAGGGAATATAATAGCAGTTCCCGCCCGCATTTTGGGCATTAAAAATCTCCTTTCCGAGCGGGTGAGATGAAACTTAATTTTACATCGTAGGTAGACAGTAAGTTTGGCGAGCATAAATTTCTATAAGCCTATACGATGTATAAGTAGCCAACTATTTGCGAAAAACTAAATAATTTCCAAACTTTGGGCCGAAACCCCTAAACTGCCATGAACCTTACTTACAAATTGCGAAAAATCAAATGAATTTGGCCGGCAAACCCGTTTAATTTGCCTCAAATACAGCATAACTCACAAATATCTAAAACAATTTTAATTAATTTCAGAAATAAACGACCGACTGAAAACATAGGAGCTATTGTTGAAAGGATCCAAAAAGTAGCGCAAAGCGGCGATGAAAAGCAATTTGGATCCTACTTAGACCTCTTCAGGACACCGAAGATCAGGACGTATATACTGCTCACTGCATATGTGTGGATGTGTTGCTCATTTACCTTTTTCGGTGTCAACCAGTACATTGGTAACCTGCGTGGAAATATTTACCAGAATGTGATTCTATCAGCTGTCAGTCAAGTACCAGGATTGTTCCTCGTCTTAGCCGCTACCTTGTACATCAGAAGAAAACTCGGCGTCGTTGCCAGTTTCAGTGTTGCCAGCGGATCTTTATTAGTATTCTTAATTATTCCCGAGAATTATGACTCTGTTGAATTGGCTTTCGCTATAATAGGCCTGCTAGGTGCTTATACAGCCTTCATGCAAATTTACCTGTACACTAGTGAAATTTTCCCGACTATAATAAGGAATTCCGCGATGGGATTCGTCTCGGTGTTCGCTAGGTTTGGAAGTTTCACAGCGCCTTTTGTAGTCAACATCGGTATAGAGTGGGTGTCTATAACCATATTTTGCGTTTTGGCGTTTGTCGCCGGATCTTTATGTTACTTCTTACCGGAAACTAAAGACACTGTGCTGCTGAATACGATTGAGCAAATAGAAAAAGCGAATACGGAGGATACTAAACCGGCCAAGTGCGAACCGGACTCGCGCACCGAGGTTTCCATACTACTATAGAAAAAGTAATCCTGATTCACTTTTCTTACCCAACCACAAACTTAACTTTGTTTTTTGAGGTTAATTGTTAATACCAAAAAGAACAACTTACCTACTAGATAGAGGATAGTTAAATGGACAAAGCAAATATTATTGTAAGATGGTATCGGCATTCCGCGATTTAACTGACATACCTAGTATAGGTCTATACCTGTGGTCTATAATTACTCTTTCTGTCTGTCTCTGTGTGTGTTACTTTATTTGTGTTTACTCTTAATTTACCTTAATATGTTTGTAAATAAGTAAGTAGGTAAGTAATTTAGTAATTAAGTAGTTAGTAAGTTAAAAGATAAATATAATTTGTATACTTATCAGCTTTTGAGTTGCAATTCAACTTTTATATTCATATTATCTAAAACGGGGATAACTAACAAAAAAAACTTATCTTGTTTTTTAATACTCATGTATTTTTTATCATTACAACTACAATAAATTAGGTTAATATCTAATATTTATATTGCGTACTTGATAACTACCATATAAATAACTATTTAACTATTGACAACCGATAAGAAACCTGAGGAGTGAGGATACGGGCATCCAAACTATTTACGTAAACCTTTTTCGTACAAGCAAACAGTAGCGCCATCTGTCAAAATTCTACAGGTGGCTGCTGACTGCTGAGCGAACAACATCGAACATACTGCTAGTGTCAAAACAAACATTTTTGGCGCCGGTAAACTGGCGACCGGTAAACTTTTCTATGAAAAACATATTAATCTATATATATAAAAGAATGAGGTATTTTGGTTGTTCCACGGATTCCGCCAAAACTATAGGTCGTAGAGATCTGAAATTTGGTACTTAGGTAGATATTAGGTCATGAATTCGTACTAAGACGGGGATTCCAGAAATTCCATGTTTAAGGGGTAGAAATAGTACATTAAAGGGATTTCTCCATACAAAATTGAAATTTTTTCGTTGTTCCAGGCATTCCAGAAAAACTAAAAGTCGTAGAGATCTGAAATTTGGTATCTAGGTAGATATTAGGTCATGAATTCGTACTAAGACGGGGATTCCAGAAATTCCATGTTTAAGGGGTAAAAATCATACATTTAAGGGTATTTCCCATACAAAAGTAAAATTTTTTCGTTGTTCCAGGAATTCCCGAAAAACTAAAAGTCGTAGAGATCTCAAATTTGGTACCTAGGAAGATATTAGGTCATGAATTCGTACTAAGACGGGGATTCCAGAAATTCCATGTTTAAGGGGTAGAAATAGTACATTAAAGGGATTTCTCCATACAAAATTGTAATTTTTGTCGTTGTTCCAGGCATTCCAGAAAAACTAAAAGTCGTAGAGATCTGAAATTTGGTATCTAGGTAGATATTAGGTCATGAATTCGTACTAAGACGGGGATTCCAGAAATTCCATGTTTAAGGGGTAGAAATAGTACATTAAAGGGATTTCTCCATACAAAATTGTAATTTTTTTTGTTGTTCCAGGAATTCCCGAAAAACTACAAGTCGTAGAGATCTGAAATTTGGTACCTACATTGACATTAGGTCATGAATTCGTACTAAGACGGGGATTCCAGAAATTCAAATTGGAAGGGATAAAAATCCTACTTTTAAGGGATTTTCCCATACAAAAGTGTAATTTTTGCGTTGTTCCAGGGATTCCAGCGAAATTAAAAGTCGTAGAGATCTGAAATTTGGTACCTAGGTTGGTATTAGGTATATCATGAATTCGTATTCAGAAAGGGATTTTCAAGATTCAAATTTTGAGGAGGAAAAATTTTGAATTTTTTGGCCGCCATTTTGAACTTTTTTGTTACTTGGCCGATTGCTTTGAAAATCGATATTTGACTATGGCAGCAAGCATAGAGACGGAATTTGTGGTCAAAATTTAAAAAAATAGGCCGCCATTTTGAACTTTTTTGTTACTGGGCCGATTGCTTTGAAAATCGATATTTTACAGTGGCAGCAAGCATAGAGAAGGAATTTGTGGTCAAAATTTAAAAAAGTGGCCGCCATTTTGAACTTTTTTGTTACTGGGCCGATTGATTTGAAAATCGATATTTGACTATGGCAGCAAGCATAGAGAAGGAATTTGTGGTCAAAATTTAAAAAAGTGGCCGCCATTTTGAACTTTTTTGTTACTAAGCCGATTGCTTTGAAAATCGATATTTGACTATGGCAGCAAGCATAGAGAAGGAATTTGTGGTCAAAATTTAAAAAAGTGGCCGCCATTTTGAACTTTTTTGTTACTGTGCCGATTGCTTTGAAAATCGATATTTTACAGTGGCAGCAAGCATAGAGAAAGAGTTTGTGGTCAAAATTTAAAAAATAGGCCGCCATTTTGAACTTTTTTGTTACTGGGCCGATTGATTTGAAAATCGATATTTGACTATGGCAGCAAGCATAGAGAAGGAATTTGTGGTCAAAATTTAAAAAAGTGGCCGCCATTTTGAACTTTTTTGTTACTAAGCCGATTGCTTTGAAAATCTATATTTGACTATTGCAGCAAGCATAGAGAAGGAATTTGTGGTCAAAATTTAAAAAAGTGGCCGCCATTTTGAACTTTTTTGTTACTGGGCCGATTGCTTTGAAAATCGATATTTTACAGTGGCAGCAAGCATAGAGAAAGAGTTTGTGGTCAAAATTTAAAAAATAGGCCGCCATTTTGAACTTTTTTGTTACTGGGCCGATTGCTTTGAAAATCGATATTTGACTATGGCAGCAAGCATCAAGAAGGAATTTGTGGTCAAAATTTAAAAAAGTGACCGCCATTTTTAACTTTTTTGTTACTGGGCCGATTGCTTTGAAAATCGATATTTGACTATGGCAGCAAGCATAGAGAAGGAATTTGTGGTCAAAATTTAAAAAATTGGCCGCCATATTGAACTTTTTTGTTACTGGGCCGTTTGCTTTGAAAATCGATATTTGACTATGGCAGCAAGCATAGAGAAGGAATTTGTGGTCAAAATTTAAAAAAGTGGCCGCCATTTTGAACTTTTTTGTTACTGGGCCGATTGCTTTGAAAATCGATATTTGACTATGGCAGCAAGCATAGAGAAGGAATTTGTGGTTAACATTTAAAAAAGTGGCCTCCATTTTGAACTTTTTTGTTACCGGGCAGATTGCTTTGAAAATCGATATTTGACAATGGCAGCAAGCATAGAGAAAGAATTTGTAGTCAACATTTTAAAAAGTGGCCGCGGTTTTGAACTTTTTTGTTACTGGGTCGATCGTTTTCAAAATTGATATCTGATTATCGCAGCGAGCATAGAAAAGGAATTTTTGTTAAAAATTTAAAAGAATTGGCCACAATTTTGTACTTATATGTCTTACCATGGTAGCAAGTAACGGCCGGATGGACGAACGGACGGTGGAGTCTTAGTAAGAGCTTTTACCCTTTGGGTACGGAACCCTAAAAATGGCCACCATATTTAACTTTTTTGTGACGATCGAATTTTTCAAAATCAATATGTGACTATTACCAGGAAGCAAGAGATAATTTTGTGGGCAAAAAGGTGTGTAATGCAGGAATTTTGGAAATTAAACCACCATAGTAAAGCATAACTCAGAAGTTAACGTGAGCGAAGCCGCGGGCGTTTGCTAGTAGCTACATATTATTATCTAAACGATATTTTCGCAAAACTCATTGTTAGAAGCCTATACAATGTATATAAGTCCACTATTTGCGAACTAAATAAAATTTGAATTTTCGCGTCTGGATGATCCCAATCCACCTTAGGTGTTTGACTACGCTCTTCTTGATCAACAAAGATACCTACTTGTGTCTTTAATAACAGATATCTCTTTAAATTATCAAAGCTTTTTTAACAGTTTTACTGTTAACAGCAATAGATTCAAAAGAACTTTTCGTAAATATTTATTTTATCCATGATTTTGTATTGAATATTGTGAAAGCCCCCGAAGTATTTGGTCACGAAAACAAACAGCAAGGTATGATAAATAACCCAAAACTGGAATAAAACACTGAACAGAAACCAGTACAGGAATAAAATGTCAATGGCTGTCCAGAATATAAAAGCTAACTTTGCGGTAAAAAGGGATTTTGACTCGTTCTTCCTGGGAGGATTCTTCGACACGAAATCTATGAATGTACCTGAAACAGTGAATTGTTTAATTATTATTATTTAAAGATTCAAAAAATACAATAAATACGAGTTTTTTACGAGAGTTTACAAACCCCGGGTGTAGGTATTCTGTATTTTCCCAGGATAAACTGTTTTCCAATTCCCGCTCCTTTTCCCAACCTAGTTATGTATCTATGACTGAATAACAAACATCTAAACATACAACTTTCAGATTTGTAATATTAAAAAATAGTATAGTCTCATAGTTCTTTTGTAACTCATTATAACTTAAATTGACATAATATCATAAATAGGAAATCTTATATCGGGAATTTAATTAGTACCTACCTACCTACCTACCTACCTACTTCCTAAGAAGTGATGACCGTAATTAATTTTAAACTTAATAGCTCGTAACACCATTTAGTTAATCATTTTCACAAAACTTAGTTAATCACGACTATTTTCCGTAAAAAAATAAACCTTTAACATTCGAATTTCAAATTGCTTTAGTAGGTTATAACATACCTTCCCGGTGGAATCTTTCAAGGCTAATATTTTTCTCCTTCCATCGATCTTGAAGCCAAACACGCAATTCATCCTCTTCACAGGGTAAGTCTTCTACAGGGTACCTGAAGCGTTTAACAAAATAATAAGTAAGTTAAATTACGACTAACAAATGATAATCAAAAAAAATGGAAGCAAAACTGACAACACTTCGGTCTTCCGACCGGGTAATATTATCTTAACGGCGTAGACGATTTTCGCTCCTCCGACCGGATAATATTAGCCGTATTTAAGCGATTTTGAATGAAAGTATTTAAAAACTATAAAGACAATTACTTTGAAATTTAAAAGTCATGTATTTTGGGTATTTAATCTAAAATCGCTTAGAAGCAGAAACACGATTGGATAAAATTTTCTCGATAGAAAGTTCTCCCAAAAGTTGCTTCAAAATCTCAGTTTTTCTAATTTTTATCGGATACTACAATGATGTAATTGTATGTGTCGCTACTTATAATCCCAAAAACGCTTAGAAACAGATTTTTTATAAGTAGCTTAGTTTTTGAGTAATTAGGTAAGGGGTTTTTCTGTTATATATTCTTCCGCGACACTGCTTGTCGCACCTACCAATGTAGCCGTGAGAGTGAGAAAGACAAAAATAAATTCAATAAATCATCTTAATATGTTATTACATATTCTTCCTGTAGATACTCTTTAATTGACAACCTGTCTTGAATACTGCGGAACAGATTTTGATGAAACTCGCACTGTTCCCTAAGTTGAAGTACTAAATATAAGCGATGGATTCGTCAGTGAATGTTAAAAAAGTCAGGAATTTTCTATTTGTTTTGTTTAGCGGGCGCGAATACGATAGTGAATCCCGTATTCCCGCCAATGGGTCCGTCGTGGAAAGAGACAGTTAGAACAATGTTTCTTTTCGGAGGATAAAATTTGGAATTAGATAAAAAACAAAACTTATCATCTTATCTTAATATATATATAAATCTCGTGTCACAATGTTTGTCCGCGATGGACTCCTAAACTACTAAACCGATTTAGTTCAAACTTCGTGAATATCTGTCATTTGGTCCAACTTAAAAGATAGAATAGTTTTTATCCCACGTGGACGAAGTCGCGGGCATCAGCTAGTTATTTTATATTTTAATGTGTGTTCACCCATCCCTTGATAGATGTGCTCTATATCTATAACGTGTAACGAAAAGTTGAAATAATATTGATTGGTACAAAAGTGTACTTGATAACGAATCACCCTGTTGAAATATAAAATAGAAATAACAGACTTAGATATCAACTACACTTAAGTACCTACCTACCCTTTAATATTATTACACGACTGCCCAAAAAAAAGGAGTGTATGTATGTATGTATGTATGTATGTGAGTTTCTTTATGTGAGTTTCTTTATTCCACCATAACTTTTGAATGGCTGAACCGATTTGGACAAATGGGGCATCGTTAGAATCCTTACATTATTCCGGGTAACATAGGCTATATTTTTTTTGGAAAAAGTTAATATGGCGACCGTGAGGCGCCAATTTCAAAAGTGGAAATCAAAATGTTTTCTTCAATTATCACAATATGTGTATCAAAATGAAGGTATTAGAGAGTAGTAACCGAATCGAATATATATATATATATATTTAAAATATACTTTTACATAGGACCGTAGACCATCACTAAAAAGTATAAAATAAAAATAAATAATTAAAAAATTAAAAAACGCGACTGCCCTGTTTTAAAACGAACTAAAAGGTAAAAAACAAGTTATTTTAGTTCATCTGCATATTGACAAAGGGAAAAGTGGTCAAATTTCTCATTAATTAAAACAGATAAACTCATATTATGGCAGTCGGGGGACCGTTCTGAGGAACACCTTCTATTCTAAGAGATCCCCGACTGCCATAATATGAGTTTATCTGTTTTAATTAATAAGAAATTTGACCACTTTTCCCTTTGTCAATATGCAGATGAACTAAAATAACTTGTTTTTTACCTTTTAGTTCGTTTTAAAACAGGGCAGTCGCGTTTTTTAATTTTTTTTTAACTTTTCATTGTACGTTGTATATGTGATTGCATGCTTGCCCAGTTTAATTTTCCAAGATTTTCTTAAATTTTCTTCGTGACGGGATTTTCGTCACGCAAAACATTTTCTTTCGCCTAGTCTCCTAGTTTGAAAAGGAACTTTGTTCCAATAAAATAATATTGAATAACTAATAGATACAAATGAACATTAAAACAATGGACAATGAAAATAATATGTATTGTGGTTTGTCTTCCTAGTAGAGGAGGTACCTTAAGTATGTGCATATTCAAAGCACGTAATAAGCACTGACATTTTATTTTAACCACAGCTTAGAAACCCATAAATTCCTCACACTTCATAAATTTAATTTACAATTACAAGAAACATTCTTAAATTATTTTCGGAGACTAAGCATAGTACGGACAGTAAATAAAGTAGGTTTCAAACTCTAAATTTTACATTTTCTTACATTAGGTATAGGTACGTAATGAACTACCTATGCAGGAACTATGAGTATTTCGTCAACCCTTAAGAAAGTTACTGTTAAAGTTAAGTGTTCGGTTAAAATTCGTAACTTAAGATGAATGGACAACACCCACCACATACAACAGAACATTAGAATTTGGCGGTAAGGGTTTTATCGTTGCGTAGAATCTAGAAACTGCATGCCATAATAAGGTCATAATATGAACTTGGATAGCTAATTATATTAAATCACAGATCCTGCCATGTAGAGGATATTATATTGAATTTATTTTTCCCTTTTTCACTCTCACGAATCATTATGTCGCGGAAGAATATAACAGAAAAAATGGCGTACCTATTACTTACCTAATCAAATAATTAAAAAACTAAGCCAGTTATCAAGAATCTGTTTCTGAGCGTTTTGTGTTATTTTATTACCGACCGATAAAAATTAGAAAAATTGAGATTTTGGAGCAACTTTTGGGAGAACTTTCTATCGAGAAAATTTTATCCAACCGTGTTTCTGGTTCCCATCGATTTAAGATTAAAGACCCAAATACATGACGTTTAAATTTGAAAATATTGTAATTGTCGTTATAGTTCTTAAACTGCGGGAGTGCAGGTCACTAAATCGCTTAAGTACGCCGTCTACGCTGTTAAATAGGGGTACGACCACGCATTTTGTGTGATGGTGTTTCTCTATAGAATTTATATAATATGTTTAATACCAAAAAAAAATTGTGCCAAACTTGAACCTAGCCATAGTCCAGTGGTTCAACTTTAGACCCTATCTCTATTATTATAATTATAATTCTCTATTTTAAATACGAATCAAAATTTTCATTCGTAGCGGGAATTGAACCCGCGTCCCCCAGCTCTCGCGGCTGGGTGTTCTGACCACTGAGCTATACGAGCCCTATCCCTCTGCGATGTCGATTCGTATTATTAGGTCCTTAGGCAGGACTAGCGCCATCTATTTGTGAAACGTAACAGTTTCCTAATCTCTGGTCTAGGCTCTGGAAATTTGTACAAAAACTGTATTAACCCTACAGACTCTTACTTGAAAGAAAAGGAACGTACCGTTTAAAATGGAAATGCACATGCTTAGGCATGACCCCCCGCAGCAGGTCCGCCTCGGTCTGCGCGGGAGTGTCGTACGCGACGGTGACGTCATACACCGAGGCCAGGCCGGAGCCCCGCATGCGCGAGCACAGCACGGCCCAGCCCGTGGTGCGCGGGTGCAGCACGTATTCGTAATTCTATG
The DNA here is from genome assembly GCA_036785405.1 of Coenonympha arcania. Classification (NCBI taxonomy): domain Eukaryota; kingdom Metazoa; phylum Arthropoda; class Insecta; order Lepidoptera; family Nymphalidae; genus Coenonympha; species Coenonympha arcania. Next base: position 6,161,419 of record CM072069.1, read on the forward strand.
GAAATAATAAAAAAATATAATTAAATCCGACAGAATCCGACAAACATTTTTCAGGACAGCGTCGGCCTATCAACTTTGTCCACCGATAAGGAACCTAAGGATGTCATCAGAATATTTTACGCAAACCTTCTTCATGCGAGAAAATAGTAGCGCCGTCTGTCCCCACTAATATGTCACAAATATGGCCCTATGGGGGAAACCGTGTCCATGGATTCCCATGGACACGGTTTCCCCCATAGGTGCAAAGTACTCTGTGGAATGTGTGTGTGTGAAGTGATCTTTGGTGGGGAATGCGGTCTATAGAGTATAGACCTGGTATAGACAATACTTCGCCGGCGGCGGAAGTCAACGAAATAATTAAGAGTACCTACGTACCTAGATATATTTAGCTTCTCGTAGGTTCTAACTCTTACATCAATTAAAAAAGTCTGTAGCAAATCTTTTAGCCAATGAAACAAAGTAGGTAGATACCTTCTTACCTAAGTACAGATAAATAAAATTCTTATCTACGAACTGTAGTATTATATTATCATGCCTCTAACTAATACGTATTTACCGTGTTCACGGTTAGTTTAACAACAAAAGCGCTAATTTACTAATCTGTGGCGCTAATAGTTTATCTACTGATAATAGACCAACCAAATAAACAAGAAGGTACCGATTATATTACATCAAAAAATAGTAAGAGTAATCGTCATAAAAATGACGATAGAATTATTATCTCGATATTGCTGCCAATTCTGTTGTACAAAAACCAAATTGACGCATCTAAAATAGTGCTATCCTTTTACATAGTGAGTATTTCGTCGATCGTCGTCGTTTCAGCCGATGGACGTCCACTGCTGCGACATAGGCCTTCTGAAATGACCGCCAAACACCACGATCTTGCGCCGCCTGGCGCCAGCTACTCCCCGCGATCCTCTTAATGTCGTCCGTCCACCTGATGGGTGGTCGACCGACACTGCGCTTCGCGGTGCGTGGCCGCCATTTCAGAACCTTGGGTCCCCATCGTCCATCGGTCCTGCGAGCTATGTGCCCCGCCCATTGCCACTTCAGCTTTGCGACACGTTGAGCTATGTCGGTTACTTTGGTTCTTTTGCGGATCCCCTCATTTCTGATTCGATCGCGCAAAGATACTCCGAGCATAGCTCTCTCCATCGTTCGCTGAGTGGCACTGAGCCTTCTTATGAGGCCCATAGTATGGTGAGCTTTAGTTTAGAGATTTTATATATGTATAAACCGTTCGCAGAAGCTTTGCCGGCGACTTACCTCTCACTTCAAATAACCGCAACCCGCGCTCGTCTGATAACAGGTACGCGCGGGTCGCGGCCGTATGAAGTTGGAGGGGAAGTCACCGGCAAAGCTTCTGCGAACGGTTCGTATGTGTGTAAGTAGGTAGATACTAATGTCAACTACAAACCGGCAGTTTCTTCGAAATAGAATATTTCAGACTCTTCCGTCGATTGTCCTCGCTCAGATCTGTGCCCTCAGGAAACAGCACGACTCGCTGTCGGTACCGCAGCCTCTTGTAATACTCCACAAACCGGGACATGTTCACCTGGTCCTCTTGCCAGTTCCTCTTCACGTACAGGAAGTAGTTCAACTGCATGATCCAACCTACGAAACACAGAGATAACAAAACTATAGAGATGCCCTAGCCCCTATCATTCATTCTAGCCTAGACTTGCGTGACATGCAGCGCCATGATGAGCGACAAGATTTGTTGTCAAACGTTCATCGAGTTACTACCCTAGGGAAAATAATCACGCTAATTTTGTAGATGGGGCCAGTCCACATATTGTTTCCTAAGTCTGTGCCACAAAATTATGCGAATTCATAATATTATTATTTAAAAAGTTAACCGACGAAAAACCAAAAACGGAGGACGTTCTCAAGGCGAAACTTATATATTTTGTATGTATGACAACGAATAACTTTTTACAGAATAGTCCGCTTTTGATAATTCTTTTGGAAAGGTTACATCCCTAGGGTGGTCCCATATAAATAAAATAAAATCCAATGGGAAAACAGGGGTGATTGATTTTTCACTTACTGATTAGTGTATGACTACGCATAACTTTTTACAGAGTGGTTGGATTTTGATAATTCCTTTTCCATTCCTTCCATTTTGTTAATTCCATATTTTGGGAAAAAAAATTGGTCAACTGAGAGTCGGGCTCGCGCACTGAAGGTTCCGAACCATCAAGACCCGTTCTCAATAGTATTAAAGTAAACTAAACACCCCTGCCCACCAAATTAAAAAACGAGCAAAAAAATCACGTTTGTTGTATCTTGCGGAGCCCACGTGGATCACCTCGGCCATCACGGACTCGCCTGCTCCTCGGGCGCCGGCCGCTTGTCTCGCCACTCCGCGCTTAACGACATCCTGAGAAGGGCGCTCGTCATTGCTAACGTTCCCGCCGCTCTGGAGCCCCAGATCGTGCGTAACGATGGCAAGCGCCCCGACGGGATGTCGTTGATCCCGTGGAGAATGGGCCGTGCGCTGGTATGGGATGCTACGTGTGAAGATACACTGGCGGCATCCTATATACAATCGACCAGCGGACGAGCCGGGGCTGCGGCGGACGCGCGAGAGCGCCAAAAAATAAATAAATACAGTTGTCTCGGCGCTCAATACGAATTTGTCCCGTTTGGCGTCGAGACACTGGGTCCGTGGGGCAAGGGTGCCCGGGGGCTCCACAAGGACCTCAGCAAACGCCTTAGGGAGGCAACAGGCGACCCTCGCGCGGGCAGCTTTCTCGCGCAACGTCTTTCAATAGCTATTCAGCGCGGGAATGCTGCCTGCATAATGGGCACCCTACCTAGGGCTCAAAATTTTGATTAGTACCTTACTTCTTAATTTTAGTTTTGTTGTATCGGATTATTTATTTTATTTTATTTTTTTTGAATTTGTTGTTATAGCGGCAAAAGAACATAATCTGTGAAAATTTCAAGTCTGTAGCTATCGCGATTCAAGAGATACAGCCTGGGTGACAGACGGACGGACAGAGGGACGGACAGTGAAGTCTTAGTAATACCCTTTTTACCCTTTTTTAACCTTTGGGTACGGCACCCTAAAAACAGACTGAACGAACGAAACAAAATGTACGATACTTTGATTTGACGTTATTTGTATTCGAGCAAAGGAAAGGCTCAATGGAAAATTCTTAGGAAACGAGTCAAAGAAAATTATACCTAAGTAGGTACATATGCTGCAAATAGGTAACATTACATTTATTGAGAAATCAGTTTACGTAATAAGTAATTTCAAGACTGAGTACTAACTAACTACGACAAATCTTGCAAGGGTTATTACTCTTTGCAGACCACTTATAATAATGGCAGAGATAACAGGATATAATTATATAATCATACAAATTCTCCCTTCCTTGAAATTGCTATGACAAAGCGTATTATTGTTTCTTTTCTTATATCATTGTCGGTTTTAACTTACCCATCCCAGGAATGTTCTTGATTTCGTCTTTCAAAACGAATTTAATCTTCGACTTTCCTCTAGCCATGACATCGAGAATATCTGATTTCACATCTGGCGGTTTGTCAACAAATTTTCCTTTACACAAGCACTCGATATTTTTGTAAGGCTTTTGTGTCGCGTGGTACAAAGCGATCCAGACATAATTCCAATCCACTCTAGTACGATGATTCAACACAATGATCGTCGTTTCATTTGGATCAACATAATCACCGTAATGATGTAGTTTCGAGCCGCAGCACCATTGAAATAAGGCCTGGGGAAGCATTTTCCTACTTAGAGTCTCCCAATGAAGCTAATCACAAAATTAACTTCATTCACACTACAACATTCATAATTGTAGATACTTTACCACTGGATATAGTTCCCATAATGCAAATAGCACATCTACCACTTTTCTATAGAATATATGCTTGAAAAACATTAGATACATAACAGGGCAATAGAGTATATAAAAACCTGAAATAGATACATTTTAATTAACTCACAACAATGTTCGTGCAATTTGAAGTTTTAATATTCACGACTTAAATATGATAATGTCCCAACTTAGAATAAATATGACTGACTATGTTAACATCTTTATCTTAAAAGTGTAGGTATACAACGTAATAAAATATTGTAGATGCTTAAAATTGTGATCAGTGAAAGGTGCGTCTAACTTAATTGCAAAAACCACTGTAATTAAAATAAAGAGTTGGCCATACCAGCTAAGATAGTGTAATACCAGGCAGCGCAAACCAACAATCCTACCGCCATGATGGTCGGCAAACACTGACGAGGGGTTAAAAAGAAGCCTTAGGAATTCCTCTGGATTAGAACCCTTATAACCTGACATCCATTACATATTGGCTTAACGTAACACATGCCGTTAAGAAATACCACTTAATTTGATACCTAACACTTGACTTATAATATCAATTAGTAATTTAAGTCAAAAGATATTATAATACACTGTAAGAAAAATATTTAAAAATTTGCTTGGATTACATTTACATTTAAATTAATAATTAATGCTTATTAGTAATTATATTCAGTGCTCATTATATTTGAAATCATATTATGTTCGGTAACTCATACAATATTAACATGCTTATTTTTCGAAGACGCTTTTATTTAGTCACGATAGGTAGAGCTACGTGCCGTTACCTGCCATAATGCTATTGCTATATCTATGCGTGATTCCGAATTCATCTTAATTTTATCAAACACTTCTATTTTAACAACGTCAGTTTCAATTTTAAATGCCACAATTTGAATACATTTCTTGTTAATGTTGCTCCACATCGTTTGATGTTTCACTCATATGTCTCTGCTGAATACTACTGTTTCGTCTCAATGCTTCTCCATCTTCTATCGTCATCGGTAATTCTATATCTTTCGTTTCGGGTAACAGTAAGCACAAAACGGCAGCAACTATTGGAAATACTCCGAATCCAACAGGAGCACACCATATTCCATACGGTCGCAGACCAGCCACAAACGGCGCAACCATAGAACCAACCCGTGCCATCATAGATGATATTCCAATCGCTGAATTCCGAACAACAGTAGGAAACAATTCCATACAGTATAAATACAACACGATCAAGGATATATAGCTGAATAAGACGCCGATGCATCCCATGAAAACTGATCCTATACCTTCTGGGATAAAAGCAATTAGTATAAGAGAGACGCTACAGGCGATGTTAATGATAATCACAGATATCCGTCGTCTAATGAACTTAACAAGCGGTATGGCTAAGAAACACCCGCACAAGCAAACACCGCCACTGGCTACCACGTTGATGAATATATCGCCTGTCGAGTGGCTGATGTAGTGGGATACTCCGTAGTAGCAATAGCTCGACACGAACCAAATAAATGACATCACCAGAATATTCTTCCTTAAATTAGGACTACGAAATAAGTCTACAGCAGTCCTTTTCTTTTGCCTCATTCTTGTAGATTGCATCTGATATGATTCAACTCCTTGCCGAATTTCATGTTTCGGAAGTCCATTTCTGCAACATCAATAAAACGTAGGTATTAAAAAGTAGGTACTTAATCAATCATGCTATAGACCAGAACTCGGAAGGAAATAGATACTGACATTTCCGCAATGCGTTCCATTATTGTTATGGCCTTAAAAGATTTCTTCGTAGCTAACAACCATCTAGGAGATTCGGGCAAGAAACATATATAGAGCAGCATGAACAAATTTGCAACAGATATGCCTAATTGAATAATTACGTAATCTCGTATGATGTATCCGAAAAGAGCCAACGACATGTGACCAATTGTGAACGGGACGTGGAATATTGTAGATATTACGTCTCTGTGTACTACGCCGACGTATTCCATGATTAGGACGAACCCGGCTACCATTACACCTCCAACAGCCAGTCCCAAAAAGAAACGAATGATGGTAAAGCTCCAGTAATCAGGCATAAACGCTGCTAACATTCCGGTTAGCATTTCTAATACAGCTGATAATAATAGTGCCTTCTTTCTGCCATATCTGTAAAAATCTGTTTTGCTTTGAATGGAAGCAGGCGTTATTTTGCGGAAATCCATAATTACAAAGACAGATTAATTTGTTTTGCTATAATCCGCTACTTGAACCTCTACGATTCTGCATTGTGAAGTCAACATCTCCTGAGGATGTCCCGGTTCGGGACGAAACGTGCGTCGAAGAAAGTGTTGGAAAATTGTGTGTGGTGTTTCATGTGGGCAGTGTTCCTGCATATTATACCATACAGAATCTTTTCAAGTAGCGGATTATAGCAAAACAAATTAATCTGTCCTGCTGTTTTGCTTTGTAAAGATTATAAATTAGATTCCACAGAAATTCCATTAAAATTCTCAGTAGGTAGAGTTACGTTACCTATCAGAAGCAATACCAAATATCAGACTTCCAATAAGAACACCAAATTGAAACACAGTTTGGGTGAAATCTTTAAGCCATGACCTTTCACATATTAAGTTCCATTCAGTCACAATGGTCCGAGTGAAGACGCTTGTGTCATAGACAGGATCTTCGCAGCACGTAGAGTTGGTTTTAGGACAAACATAAATCACGGGGGGTGCCAAGATAATGATTGCCATCTGATGCAGCCCTGTCCCAAATTTCCCGACGAAAATCAAAACACAAAGCCAGAAATGGAATTTTCCAAAGTCACCAATGAGATCATTAATATGTACTTGCTCCATATTTCTCAATAAATCACATTATAACAATCAATGTCGATAAAGATAAAATAAATAGTTTTATGCCTTTTACGAGTAAATTACTTGCGAGTTTTACCGACGTCAATCCAACATAATAATAAAATTTATATAATCGCGATGGTAGTGATTATTGAAGCACCTAAAAGAAAAATTTTGCATTTTGCTAATAAGGTACCTATAACGTATCATGTCCTTCTACCAAAGAAAAAAACCGGCCAAGTGCGTGTCTAGTCAGGGACAGTGTAGGATTCCGTAATTGCCCGTCATATCAATAGATATGCATTACAAAGTTATAATGCATCGATTCGATAATCACTGAATTTGATTTTATATTATGAAACGTGTAAAGTTCACCGCTTTTTATTATAGCTATTCAGAATATTTGTGATAACCTTGAGTTCATATTAATTCAGTCAATACAAATTGTTAACAATAATATTATTGTGTATCAAGATCAACATGGCACAAAAATACGACGTTTGTTTAGGCGCATATTTAATGATGAAATTATGCGCCATTAAATAATTGAAATTCATTCATAGAACAATCAACGTTGTACAATAATTTTAAAGCCGTTTCAGTATTAGGAAAAAACTCTTTGTTGGATTTCGGCAAATACATATAAAATCAAACAGATAAGCGAGAGGAGATATAAATAAAAGATGGTGAAACGTGAATATACGTGGAAACACAAGTATTGATAAGGGAATTGGGCTTCCTGCTTAGGTAACTAATAGATACTTTCCTAATATAAGAGACAAGATTCATGTAAATCTATACCTGTAAGAAGTGTAACATAAATAAATTGTTATGGTAAAATTATACGTAGGTACCTACGTGTTTTCTCTGTATATCGTTTTGGTAGGTACGAGTATATTTAGGGATATTTTTAGAATTTTGTCAAAAACTCTAACTTAATAAATAAAAACTAAGAAAAAGAGGTAAAACTATACAACAATATAATTATCACCATTCTTAAAACCTAACAATTCCTTGAACTAATACGTAAAAATATTTAAGCAAGAAAGAAATAATTGTAAAGAAAACGTAAATACTTTTATAAAAGATAAGGATAATAATGTAAAAGAGATAAAGTTACGCAAACCAGATCAAATTCTTCTTAGATAAATGTGTGATACGTAGGTATGATAATTAAAATAAGACTAACATGACACGTATTTCAAGAACACGTATTATCATATTTTGCCATGATAAGGAACAAAAGATGTAGAGTGACGAAGATATTAAGAGCCGCCTTTGACACCGGGATTTATCTAATTTCACTAGATAAAACATTGAAATACATTTTATAAAACACGTTTCCTTTCCAGACCGCAGAGGCAATATTTAAACAATAACAATCTAAGAAAATAGGGAAAGGGTTAAAAGACTGCTTTATATAATTAGAAACAAAGCTCTAAAACAACCCCCAAATTTAAAAGATAAGATGACGGAGCCCAATAGTGATATACAAGTCGTGGTTCATCAAGATTCAATCATAATTCTTTTCATTGTTTTAAAATGGTTTGAAGATAACGAGTTGGTGGCGAATAAATAATAGGTTAATGAGAGTTATTTACGCAAATTACAACTGACAACAGAATCATAATATAACAATCATACAACTCGTTGTTACTTATGAATTGTGACAAAACAACAAAAAACCGGAAGTAGCCAATCGTCATAGTTTAGCTGTGAACGTAACATTATATCGCTGTGTTTGCAATGTAACTTTAATTGATAGCCAAGTTAAGAACTTTCAAATTAGCTTCATTAATATATAAATAGGTATAATAGATAAAGGGTTAAATATCTGTAGAAATATGATTTTATTTCTTCGATTGTCATCAATGATTAATTATTAAATGTGTGCATATTATACATATTTATGTTGAGGTAGGTATAATAATAAATAATTTTTGCTAATGAAATAACCAAGTAGTCTTACTAAATGTAATTTATATTTACAAAAAATGCATTAACTAAACGTATAATTATAATTATTAATTAGTCTTTATTATCACATATTTTTTTCTTTTTACCGAATTGTTCTCCTTCCTCAATAGTTGTCATCAATTCACACCCTTTAGTTTCAGGAAGGAGAAACGTAATAAATGCGGCTATAAAAGGGAACACGGCGAAACCTATTGGAGGCATCCATTCTGCGACGTCTTTTAGTTCTATAATAAAAGGTGCTAACATGGACCCAACTCGGGCCATCATGGAAGAGAAGCCAATAGCCGCATTGCGTACTACTGTTGGGAATAATTCAGTACAGTACAGATAAACAACAACAAAATTAATAAAACTAGCTACCACACCCACACTCGCTAACACGACTGAGCCAGCCCCTTCAGGCATGAACGCTAATGCAAACAGACACAAAGCACATATGAAATTAAATATTATCAAAATGGTTTTCCGGCCGATAAGTTTCATCAAAGGAATAGAAACGAGAGTGCCGAGTAGCGTCACGCTGGCACTGGCTGCAACATTTATAAAAACGTTTCCACTCAATTGTCCTACGTATTGAGATACGCCGTAAAAGCAGTAACTGCAGGTCAACCAGTTAAATGACATGGCAGCAATATTTTTTCGTAGATTGGGTGTTCTAAAAAGATCCAGGATGCTGCCTTTCTTAAGTTGACTCTTTTCCACAGATTCTTGATACAACTCAACATCTTTCCGGATATTTTCTGTAGGACGATTGTTCCTGAAAATAAACAAACAAATACAAATTATGTAACTGATATTTATTGGTAAGTGCATAGTTGAGTGCAAGAATCAAATAATTTTAAATGATCTAAGACTATGGGATTTTATCAGGAAATCATTGTCGACCCAACTATTTAGGAAACTTTAGATACTCAATCATTTAAAGTTGGTACTTTATTATTCACCACAATATTTATGTAGTGTTGTGAAGAAAATGTTCGCAGAATCAAGTGCTTTTGCATTATTTTCATACTTACACTTTAGCTACTCGTTCCAAAACTTGAACAGCCTCGTCTGTTCGTTTTACAGCAATCAACCACCGCGCTGTTTCAGGCACCAGGAAGAAATAGGACAACAGGATGATTGTTGGCAATGAAATTGCAAATTGAAACTTGGTATAGTCCCTGAAGAAGTATCCAAACACCGGTAGCATCATGTGGCCCAAATTGAAAGGTGTCTGGTACAGTGCAGAAATTATATCTCGATACTTTGTGCCCACGAACTCCATGACGATTACGAACCCCGTAACCATGGTTCCACCAACGGACATCCCCACCAGGAAACGGATGAACGTGAACGTCCAAAACTCAGGAACATATGCAGCAGTTATTCCCATGGAGACTTGTATCACCACAGCCACCAAGAGGGGCTTTTTTCTCCCGAACCTAGAAAAAAAAAATAATGTACCGAACCGATTCAATCATGAACAATTTAAAAATTCCTATGGTTATTCTTATTCTGTTCAATGATACACTTAAATTTCTAAGGAGCCCCCGGATATAGGTGCGGAAAGACGAATTACTTGGCATTCTTACTTCTTCATAACAAGTTGACCTTCTCGCCTTATCAAAGAATTCCTTGCTCTAATCGAATGATTAAATGTCAACTCAATAATGACATCTCCCCACGTACCATACCTTCCTTTGTGTTGTCTAGCATTCTTTTTTGCAATTCCAACGAATATATTGTGACAACAAAACCAACGTAACGCGGTTGAAATTTACAAAGGTTTTTAGTACCAAAACGTTGCGTTCACGATCATTGATTTACAAGTTTATCATAAGGTTGATTATTGTCAGCTGAGAAAAAATCATGTCAAGGTTTAAGAGAAAAAGAGTTTTGCTATTACCTTACCTATCGGATGCCATTCCGAAGCAAACGCTTCCCAGCAAGGTCCCCAATTGGAATAATGTCTGCGTTAAGCCAGTCAGCCATTTTCTGTCGCATATTAAATCCCATTCCATTATCATCGTGTTAGTGAATATCGAGGTATCATATTCGGGCTCTGGACACGGACAAGTGGCATTACTAACAGAGCCTTTACAGGTATACTCCACTTTTGGCGAGAGGAATATAATGGCCATTTGGTGGAACGCCACCGGGAATTTGGACAGAAATATCAGCAAGCAAATACATAGCTGGTATTTGCCAAAAGAGCCTGTTGCCTTCGTAATTAGATCTTGAGTCGGTGCTGCTGGTGATACATTTGTTTTAACCCCTGGAAGAGAATATAGTCAATCAAATTATGTAAGTCGTGCATTCAAATCCAAAGGAATTCTTTATGAATAGAGGAAAGAAACAATAGGTAAACTCAATCACTTTATCCAATGCGGATCAATCAATTTGTGTACAATATAAAACACCGAGATATTTAATAACAATAATATGAAGCAACGTAGCCTCGTAGGTCCCATGGGTCCTAGTCAAAACCACAAATATGAAAATATGAATCACGCCCTCTCTAAACAATTTCTTGACCAATGTAGGTGTTGGAAAAGAGTAAGTCGCAGATCACATTCTTTGGTATTATTGACTGTTTTATCGCCAAATAGGGCAATAAAAACAAAAAGGTGACCAAACTTGATTTCTCTCTGTGAATACCCGTCCATCTCCATTTTTGTACAATTATCTTGCGTCATACTTATGTTCGCTACCTATGTCGATACTTATGTTTGTTTGTTTTCTAATGTCTTACTTAATTATTGCTATTTAATAATTTACTATCAACGTTAGATTTTTACTACAATCATGCTTCCATTATTCTCTGACACTGCTATATTCCGTGATTTTAAATTAATCAGCTGATCAGTAAGTACCCTCCTATTATTGAATCAAGATCATTTGTTTTTTTTTTATTATTTTTGTCCGTCTATTTGTCTGATTGCACTCTAATTAGACTGCTTAGTATTTGGTAGCCAAGATGAGTAATAAACAAAGCGTGGTAAGCGTTTGTCGGAAAATCTGCGGTTATTTTAGAAAACTGTTCCAAAAATCAAAAAACTTGAACGATATTTGCACACTTAATTTTCATTTCATTATTAATTTACTTTCATTAGTAGTTATGGCATACATAATTAAACAACTTTGAAACGACGTACTTATCACATTAAAAAATTCTAAAAACCGGTGACCGTACTAAATAAGTATTTGGGTACTTATTTTATTGTTTAAGTGCATTCCTACCAGCTGTTTACTTACTATGTACGAGTATGTATTGTCAAGGTTCAAAGACACGATTCGCAATATCAAGGCCAGTAGAAACAAACTACTTTTACCGCTCGTATCTATGGATGTCACGCTTACCATTTTCCTCCTTGTTTTGCAGTTCCATGTTGAGTCTGTTATCACTGAGCACTGGTCAGCTATCAGTTATCACACACGGCTAGCGGTAAGGGCTAGTTCTCATTGGGAGCGGTCATGTGCTCCCACTCTCGGAGGCTGGCGACAACAGACTGGTCTCGCGAGTTCTGATAATATGCGCACGCGGCTCCGAACCGCAACCGCTCTCGTGATGTCGTTGCAGAACGGTACATAGAGCATTTTTTACTATACTATTTTTGACGACCCCCCTGGCGCAGTGGCGGCGCGCTCGGATTCGAGTGGTAGGTCGCGGGTTCGATTCCCGCCACGGGCCACTTTGGAATTTTATAATTTCTAAATTGGCTGAGGTCTGGTCTGGCCGTGGCTAGTTACCACCCTACAAGCAAAGACGCACCGCCAAGCGATTTAGCGTTCCGGTGCGATGCTTGTAGAAACCGTTGAGGTAAAATTTACTTACCCTCCCAAGTAAGTACGATAACATCGTAGGCTGCATCATCACTTCAGGTGAGATCGCAGTCAAGTACTAACTTGTAAAGAGTAAAAAAAAATACATTGCTTCTTTCCGCGGCTCCGTCTGCGGTAAATTCTTCTGGGAACCTATCTACATTCCAAATTTCAGGAACATCGGTTCAGTATTGTTGGGCTGAACCTTAGGGTTATGCAGTGTAATCCAGTGTTTAGTTCCTGGTTTTGAGGATCGTTATTCTTGAATAAATCTCAGAAGTCTACAATCGCGGAGTATCTTCTGCAACCATCAGGAACTAAACACTGGATTGAACTGCATAACCATGGTATAACCCCAGGGTTTTATCCACAGACCGCCACCATATATACTTACCTAGGAGGCTATTACCTTCTAGAACCTAAACCAACAGGTTTTATTAGTTCACTAACGCAACAATATAAAAATGCAATTTTACACATATTAACGGATTAACGATTAACGTTAACTTGCGTTAATTCTTCGGAAAAGTAACGCTTTAACGTTTAACGAAGCTAACTTTTTTTGTAACGGTTTAACGATTAACGAAGTTAACTATTTGATTAACGGTGCCCAGCTATGCCTAGGATGGTACGTGAAGCGATTGAAATTCAAAAACACCGGTATTTTAATCGTGAAGACGGGTTTAAATTAGCTAATACGTGGAGTCCAGTTGGTACTCTGCAAACCGAAACAAAATCGCAAGAAATTTGAGTTGAAAATGTTATTAGTGTATTTTGCCGAACAAACCGTGAAGTGAAATCAAAATGATCGTGGAAGAGGGTAAAACGATACGGTCTATAAAAACCTCGGTGTCGCTCGCTAATGAAATGCCTTGCCATAAAAACGTCTGTATAATGCAATGCAATGCAATAAAGTTTTCTGTTATATTCAATGTGCAGTACACGGCCTATTCAATGAGGTGTGGACCGAAAAGAACTGCTCGTTTATATATAGGTAAATTAATACCCTTCGTTCCCCTGTTGAGATCCTAGAGCCATGTTATCTTAATAAACCGAGACAATAATTAATTTGAATAATGAAATTCTATCCTACTTCTGATGTAAATAACACCCCATAGTCGTACTATACATAAACATACCAGGGTACAGCATTAGTACATGATGATGTATGTATATTATTATAATTCAACTAGTTCCACCTTACTCCACACCAATCGAATTATTCGTTTCAGCCGACGGACGTCCACTGCTGGACAAAGGCCTCCTGCGATGCTTTCCAGCCCGCACGATCCTGCGCCATTTGTATCCAGCGCCTTCCCGCGACTCTTTTAATGTCGTCAGTCCATCTGGTCGGAGGTCTTGATCAAACCCTGTAATGATCGAATTATTCAAGATGAATTAATTATTCAGAAATTAATATACCTTTCTTAATTAGCGAAAAGTTCCTCCAACTCTACCTAAGATTTTTAGTAAAATATGACCTCCAACTTCCAAGTAAGTGTAAAGAAGCAATCTTTCTTCTTCTTTCTCTAACACATAAAATTCTCGTGCCAATTTTTGTTACCAAACTCCTCCAAAATGACTCGACCAATTATTGTTATGAAATTTTCTGTGTAGGTATGTTTATGTTTGGTTGGTCTGAGAGTAGGCCGTAAGCTATTTTGACGTGACAACGTCTTATAAATCGATAGAGCCGGTTGCACGCACGAAAAAACATGACTCATCCGGCGTTACCGGCGTTACCTCGCTCATGCGTCGTTACCGGCGTCCCCGCGAGCGCGGAACGAGCGACAAAGAAGACGTTGTCACGTTCAACTATTGTCAGTAAACCGACTTTACAGGCAACCAATTTTTTTTACATGGCTAATGGCAAAACAACTTTTCCGGGTCAGCTAGTTTTTAATTAAATAAAACTTTAGGTCTATTCAAACCTATATATTTTGCACAGATTAGTTATTTGTCCATTTCTACATGAAAATTAATAAAAGACGCCGTTTCCCGCCGTTCGTTCCCGCCACAATACCACAGATCATAATAGTATTCTGAGGTTACTGAGGCTAATAAACAATGCTGCCACAGACTGCGACGCTCCTCCTCCAGTGCAGAGTGCCTGCTTATTTATCTTTGGTCACCACCAGCCATCCATAGACTCTGCAAACATCGCTTTAAAGTTCTATGCTCTAATCCAACAAGCAAAAGTCTTTAATGTTTTACGTTATACACAGCACGAGTTAAACACCGTCATATTTGTGTAATTTTTAGATTGGCATATATTATGTATTATCTATGGTTAATGGCGGTAATATTTTTGTTGGCGGTTTGAGCTCGACATATTTAATACCACAGACAATAGGCATAAAATCTATGCATAGTATAGATAAAATTTTGAATTTTTATCTTTCAAATATAAACATTAAAAATATTTTATGAATTTCTGACTTAAAACGTATTACGTTTAGTAATCAGATTTTAACAAAATAATTACAGAAAAAAATTAAAATACGTGGCGGTTGTCTGTTTTTTTATTTTTCTACTGGCAACTCAAATATTTTTGAAAAAAAAGAATCTAATCCAATCCAATATGGCTGATGAAATGGCGTCATAAATACTTTGTGACGTTGTTTATATTTGTGCAAAATCTAATTTAACACTATCCTACATTATTTATAATTCTAATTAGCAGTGAGTTTAAAATACGATGTAATAATTGATATAAGTGTGTAAATGGACTGTTTGCGATAATGTTTTAGGCGTCTTGCGACGTAACAATGTCAAACAATACTGTCGGCTCTTCGGGGCATGCTCCCGGCAAAATACGTGGACCCGGAAGGCCACCAAAACGTACTTGCACATGGTGCGCCGAAAGTAAAACACCCTTGAAGTACGTTCTGCCGACGGAAAATGGTAAAAAGGAATTTTGTTCTGAAACATGCTTGTCGGAATTTCGGCAGGCGTACAGCAAAGGCGCCTGCCTGCATTGTGATAATGTTATTCGCGGCAACGCGCCGCCCAGCAGCAAAAACTTCTGCTCAACTTATTGTTTGAACAAATACCAGAAAAAGAATGAAAAAAGAACGACATCCCCACAATCCGGGAACGGAGCTAATGGTTCTGAGAGTCATGCAAACACTAATTCCACTGGATCTTTCTATGAAATCTACCAGTCTTTCGATTGGAACGACTATATGAAGGAAACGAACAGCGTGGCAGCACCGCAGGAATGTTTCAAACAGGCACCTACTCCTCCGGTGAATGATTTCAAAGTGAATATGAAATTGGAAGCTTTGGATCCGAGAAATCTGACGTCCACTTGCATAGCTACAGTAGTCGGTGTCTTGGGGCCAAGGTTGCGGCTGAGGCTGGATGGTAGCGATAATAAGAATGATTTTTGGAGGCTCGTTGATGCAGGCGACATACACACTATTGGACACTGTGAGAAGAATGATGGAATGTTGCAGCCGCCTCTTGGTTTTCGTATGAACGCAAGCAGCTGGCCGATGTTTTTGCTGAAGACTTTAAACGGAGCTGAAATGGCTCCAGCGAAGGTCTTTCAACCTGAGCCACCTACGCCTAAGTCTAATCTGTTTGTTGTCGGTCAGAAGTTGGAGGCTGTTGACAAGAAGAATCCGCAGCTGATATGCTGCGCCACTGTGGGGGCGGTGAAGAATGACCAGATCCATGTGACGTTTGATGGCTGGAGAGGCGCTTTTGACTACTGGTGTAAATATGATTCTCGGGATATATTCCCTGTGGGCTGGTGTGCGAGAGCAGGTCATCCTCTGCAACCTCCAGGACAGAAAAGTGCCACAGCTCCATCTCGGTAAGTGTGATTACAATTTCTTCTTTAGTTTTCCTGCATAGATTTTTAATATCTGACATTACTTAAAAAATATCTGAGTTATATCTTAGTGGTGTGCAAAAATTAATTTAGAAACTTTTAATTAAGGAAAACTTCTTTATCAAGTATGTTGATAAAGAAGTGCTCATAATATTATGATAATTGCTCATTGTATACCTAAATTTTTGTTTGTGTGTATGTGTTATAGATATTTTTTTTTACTTTTGTGTTGGTATCCAATATCTATAAATCTATCTATCAAGTGTGTATAGAAATCATATCTTACTGAAAATTATGATTTACTGAATAACTGTAGAATACATCGTTATAAGGAAAAATTGTCAATATTAAGTCATTCACCAAGCTTAGGTATATCCATAATTTTGTGTATAATTTGTAAATGTGCATGTTTGGATGTCTAAAATTACAATGCTGCAACAATTTGGTTGAAACTAATCCAGGTTGTAGGTAGAAAACTTATACCCAGAATAAACAACAACTCCAGTTAGATTTGTCACAAGGAAAATCTACTATGTAAGAACATATACGCCTATAATATTTGCACTGTAGCATGGTGCGCATAACAGATGAGATGAATATAGGAAAGGACCAGAGTTAGACAGACTGAATATTATGGTCTATGCAAATGACAGCTGTTACCCATACCATGCTACAGCGCAAATATTTATCTTTTACAAAAATGCTATTACAAGTAAAAATGAAAACTCAGCTACTATATAGTATTCTTATTATCATAATTCAAAAAGCATAGTCCTGATTCCTGTTAGATAATGGATAAACATGTTCCCCAAAAATCCAAATAAAAGCTTTTTTAAAAAAACATCTAAATGTTTTTATTAAACATCAATATTTGAGCAATTATCTCATTTGCTAACTACAGGTTCAAACGACCAAGCGGTATCCCAAACCCTGCTTTACCGGAAGGCGGGTCCACCGGTACAGGCAACACCAATGGCACAAGTACAGTGACCCCTGCAGCGAATGTTGTGCTACTGATACGCAGCAGTTGCTCCGGAGGCAGTCCAGTGTTGCCCTCCTCAGTGACAGGTGTTGGGACTTCAGGAGCTGTTGAGAATCTTGTCAAGGAGCTATTTGTGTCCCACTTGGACCCACAGAAGCTGTATAGAGCCATACTTAGTGCTTCAAGCAACTATACCAATAATACTTGTGTACAGGTGAGATTCCTTTTACTTTCAAGTTTACCTATTCACCTAAGTTAAATTGCTAGGATCTGTATAAGTACTATAGATTTACCTAGAGATGTGGATTTGAGAATTATTGTCATTACAAATATAAATATAATATACGGGACATTTGACACATCGCAATCTAGCCCCAAAGTAAGCGACAGCTTGTGTTATGGGTACTAGATGACTGATAATATACATACATACTATACTCGACGCGGCGAATGTTGATCCCTATGACACTGACAGCTAAAGTCACCATATAACATTGTAGTGGCGTCACCATTAAATTGGGATCATATTGGGGGCGTCTAAAAATGGCATTTATAAATTTTACGTAGCTTTTTACCATTAGTAATGATATTCCGTTGATATTTTTAACAATTCTTAACATTTACAAGAAGTTATCTTAATCTGAATATATGTTTACGTCCTGCAAAACTTACGTCGTGTGACGTTTATCGACTAGGGTGGCAAGTATCGATAAAAAATGTCGGTAATGGAAACGAGTGCACAATTTTTTTTTATACTCACATATTAGTTCATATATTATGGTTATGGTTCATATACAGGGTGTCCAGGGATAAAGTGCAACCCCGAAAGGGGGTGAAACTAGACCATAAATTATCGACAAAAAAAATAGAAAAAAAAAATCTAAAAAATTATTTTACTTTTTATTAGCGAATTAAGATTTTAATTTGTGATGTTAGAAAAAAAATCGATTTCTTCAAAATTAGTGGGTCGATTGCTTTGAAATAAAAAAAAATATTATACCACGTACTTGGCGGTAAGGATTAAATAACAATTAGCACGCAAAAAAGTAGCATCATGACATAAACTTTGCTTTTTATGAAAAAGAAACCCTTTTTTATGACTATTTTTTTCAATGATCTCTAAATTTCTCAGAAAAATGCCCCCAATACCAGAAGATTTTACGATTTAAGAGTATTCTCTATCATATTACCTTTCAAATAGAAAAAAAATCTTCGTTGTAACCCAAGAAACGAGCTGGCTAAGAGTTTTTAAAAATGACGTCACCACTCGTCGTTTGCCAGGACGCGTCCTTTTTTTGTGTTGTGGCGACTTTCAACACTTCATAGCCAGCTCATTTCTTGGGTTACAACGAAGATTTTTTTCTATTTAAAAGGTAATATGATAGAGAATACTCTTAAATCGTAAAATCTTCTGGTATTGGGGGCATTTTTCTGAGAAATTTAGATATCATTGAAAAAAATAGTCATAAAAAAGGGTTTCTTTTTCATAAAAAGCAAAGTTTATGTCATGATGCTACTTTTTTGCGAGCTAATTGTTATTTAATCCTTACCGCCAAGTATGTGGCATAGTATTTTTTTTTATTTGAAAGCAATCGACCCACTAATTTCGAAGAAATCGTTTTTTTTCTTACATAGAGTCTACTTATGAAATGAAAATCTTAATTTGCTAATAAAAAGTAAAATAATTTTTTTAGAATTTTTTTTCTATTTTTTTTGTCGATAATTTATGGTCTAGTTTCACCCCCTTTCGGGGTTGCACTTTATCCCTGGACACCCTGTATTATGGTTTTAGTTCATATATTATGGTTATGCAAAATAACAAGGTTGGAAACTTTTGTTTTACTTACCTACTTAATCTATGCCAAAAATCTTAAATGAATACACCAACAACATAATGGACCTTAAAAATGCACATTATAATATTTTTAAAACATGTAAGTATACCAACGTGGCTGAATGCAAGCCACGACGTTTTCTAAAAAAAAATTATCGACACGACCAAAGACACGACCCATCACTAACACAAACGTCATAGGGATCAAGGTTCGCCGCGCCGAGAATAATATACATAAATCTATATATATAAAAGAATGAGGTATTTTGGTTGTTCCACGGATTCCGCCAAAACTATAGGTCGTAGAGATCTGAAATTTGGTACTTAGGTAGATATTAGGTCATGAATTCGTACTAAGACAGGGATTCCAGAAATTCCATGTTTAAGGGGTAATAATCATACATTTAAGGGTATTTCCCATACAAAAGTAAAATTTTTTCGTTGTTCCAGGCATTCCAGAAAAACTAAAAGTCGTAGAGACCTGAAATTTGGTATCTAGGTAGATATTAGGTCATGAATTCGTACTAAGACGGGGATTCCAGAAATTCCATGTTTAAGGGGTAGAAATAGTACATTAAAGGGATTTCTCCATACAAAATTGTAATTTTTTTCGTTGTTCCAGGCATTCCAGAAAAACTAAAAGTCGTAGAGATCTGAAATTTGGTAACTAGGTAGATATTAGGTCATGAATTCGTACTAAGACGGGGATTCCAGAAATTCCATGTTTAAGGGGTAAAAATCATACATTTAAGGGTATTTCCCATACAAAAGTAAAATTTTTTCGTTGTTCCAGGAATTCCCGAAAAACTAAAAGTCGTAGAGATCTCAAATTTGGTACCTAGGAAGATATTAGGTCATGAATTCGTACTAAGACGGGGATTCCAGAAATTCCATGTTTAAGGGGTAGAAATAGTACATTAAAGGGATTTGTCCATACAAAATTGTAATTTTTTTTGTTGTTCCAGGAATTCCCGAAAAACTACAAGTCGTAGAGATCTGAAAATTGGTACCTACATTGACATTAGGTCATGAATTCGTACTAAGACGGGGATTCCAGAAATTCAAATTGGAAGGGATAAAAATCCTACTTTTAAGGGATTTTCCCATACAAAAGTGTAATTTTTGCGTTGTTCCAGGGATTCCAGCGAAATTAAAAGTCGTAGAGATCTGAAATTTGGTATCTAGGTTGGTATTAGGTATATCATGAATTCGTATTCAGAAAGGGATTTTCGAGATTCAAATTTTGAGGAGGAAAAATTTTGAATTTTTTGGCCGCCATTTTGAACTTTTTTGTTACTGGGCCGATTGCTTTGAAAATCGATATTTGACTATGGCAGCAAGCATAGAGACGGAATTTGTGGTCAAAATTTAAAAAATAGGCCGCCATTTTGAACTTTTTTGTTACTGGGCCGATTGCTTTGAAAATCGATATTTGACTATGGCAGCAAGCATAGAGAAGGAATTTGTGGTCAATATTTAAAAAAGTGGCCGCCATTTTGAACTTTTTAGTTACTGGGCCGATTGCTTTGAAAATCAATATTTGACTATGGCAGCAAGCATAGAGAAGGAATTTGTGGTCAAAATTTAAAAAAGTGGCCGCCATTTTGAACTTTTTTGTTACTGGGCCGATTGCTTTGAAAATCGATATTTGACTATGTTAGCAAGCATAGAGAAGGAATTTGTGGTCAAAATTTAAAAAAGTGGCCGCCATTTTGAACTTTTTTGTTACTGGGCCGATTGCTTTGAAAATCGATATTTTACAGTGGCAGCAAGCATAGAGAAGGAATTTGTGGTCAAAATTTAAAAAAAGTGTCCGCCATTTTGAACTTTTTTGTTACTGGGCCGATTGCTTTGAAAATCGATATTTGACTATGGCAGCAAGCATAGAGAAGGAATTTGTGGTCAAAATTTAAAAAAGTGGCCGCCATATTGAACTTTTTTGTTACTGGGCAGATTGCTTTGAAAATCGATATTTGACTATGGCAGCAAGCATAGAGAAGGAATTTGTGGTCAAAATTTAAAAAAGTGGCCGCCATTTTGAACTTTTTTGTTACTGGGCCGATTGCTTTGAAAATCGATATTTGACTATGGCAGCAAGCACAGAGAAGGAATTTGTGGTCAAAATTTAAAAAAGTGGCCGCCATTTTGAACTTTTTTGTTACCGGGCCGATTGCTTTGAAAATCGATATTTGACGATGGCAGCAAGCATAGAGAAGGAATTTGTGGTCAAAATTTAAAAAAAAGTGGCCGCCATTTTGAACTTTTTTGTTACTGGGCCGATTGCTTTGAAAATCGATATTTGACTATGGCAGCAAGCATAGAGAAGGAATTTGTGGTCAAAATTTAAAAAAAGTGTCCGCCATTTTGAACTTTTTTGTTACCGGGCCGATTGCTTTTAAATCGATATTTGACTATGGCAGCAAGCATAGAGAAGGAATTTGTGGTCAAAATTTAAAAAAAGTGTCCGCCATTTTGAACTTTTTTGTTACCGGGCCGATTGCTTTGAAAATCGATATTTGACTATGGCAGCAAGCATAGAGAAGGAATTTGTGGTCAAAATTTAAAAAAAGTGTCCGCCATTTTGAAATTTTTTGTTACTGGGTCGATTGCTTTGAAAATCGACATCTGATTATTTCACCTAGCATCGAGAAGGAATTTGTAGTCAAAATTTAAAAAATTGGCCGCCATTTTGAACTTTTTTGTTACTGGGCCGATTGCTTTGAAAATCGATATTTGACAATGGTAGCAAGCATAGAGAAAGAATTTGTAATCAACATTTTAAAAAGTGGCCGCCATTTTGAACTTTTTTGTTACTGGGCCGATTGTTTTCAAAATTGATATCTGATTATCGCAGCGAGCATAGAAAAGGAATTTTTGGTAAAAATTTAAAAGAATTGGCCACAATTTTGTACTTATATGTCTTACCATGGTAGCAAGCAACCACGGCTGGATGGACGAACGGACGGTGGAGTCTTAGTAAGAGCTTTTACCCTTTGGGTACGGAACCCTAAAAATGCCCACCATATTTAACTTTTTTGTGACGATCGAATTTTTCAAAATCAATATGTGACTATTACCAGGAAGCAAGAGAAAATTTTGTGGGCAAAATGGTGTGTAATGCAGGAATTTTGGAAATTAAACCACCATAGTAAAGCATAACTCAGAAGTTAACGTGAGTGAAGCCGCGGGCGTTTGCTAGTATAATATATTGAAAAACACCCAGACACTGGAAAATATTCATGCTCATCACACAAACATTTACCAGTTGTGGGAATCGAACCCATGACCATTCGGTCGTCCCATTGGTTAACTAATATTTTGTTAAAATATATATTAAATTAATTTTTATTTCAAACATTTTACATGTTATTATTTGAAATTTGCAAAACTGCTTTACAAACTTAGCATTCTTACATTTTATAAGTGCCTGTTAGTAGGCGTATATGAAAGAAACTACAAATAAAGCAAAAGTTTTAGATTTTTTGATATATTTGCATTTGGTTAGTTTTATTAATTCAATGGAAAGGAAGGAAATTCCTTGCGTCTGGTTATATTTCAGTTTGTATTGGTATAATATTTAGTACTTGTTTTAACTCTGATAATTGATATCTAACTAAACCGTCCATCTGTTCTTTCAGGTCTCATCCGGATCTAAGAATTACACGGTGAAAGTACCGCTAGATTTATCAACGGAGGAACTGAAGAACTGGCTGAAGCTGGTGTGCAGCGGGGTGGGCTGCTGCGTGGGGATGGTGGAGATAGACACGGGGGAGGCTGCTGGTCGGCCGTGCACTCTGTGCGGGGAGTCCACTTCCAACACTGTCACATCTGCATTCGCTGTCAAAAGGCCTAAAAGTGTAAGTTCTGTTTTTGACTTCTATAATATTTCTGCTGTTGCCAGCAGTGTCACCGCATGAATTTCGGTTTTTAAATACGGTTTATTTAAAATGCGTCGTCATATCTTTATCTTGGACACCAAAGTAGTAGAACACCAAAGTACTTTTAAAGGAGAACAATTCCGTTACAAATCCTCAAAAATTTGTCTAAGAATTAAGTCCTTGTGCATAATTCTTCAAATAAATGTCAGCTCAAATTAATTTTTCAATTAATTCAACATATTTAACCAGAGATCATTTTAATTTAGTTCTGTTGTACAAAATCTCATAAACTAAACTAATTTGACATGTTGGATAGAAGCAGGCGTTTACTTTGCGGAAGTTCATGATTAACAAGAAAGGAAAAAATTATTTGCTCTAATCCGCCATCATAAAAAATTCTGTATGGTCACACATTCTTGCTACTGCTTACCTTCCCACCAAAGCATGAAAGCCAAGTTAACCCAGCAAGCAATGCCACCACCACCACTCATATGCACCACCACAATTCAAGATTGATTGACTAGACATCTTGAATTGTAAAGTCGAAATCTCCTGATGATGCTCCGGTTTCGGGGCGAAACGTGCGTCGAGAGTTATATAAAAAATAAAAAAAATTGTGGTAGCATTGCTTGCTGGGTAACTTGGCTTTCATGCTTTGGTGGGAAGGTAAGCGGTGCTTAGCTTGTACCTGCATGTTTGACCATACACAATTTTTTCTGTTGGCGGATTATCAAATAATTTTTTCCTTCCTTGTTCATTTGACATGTCTGAAAATAGTGCAATCCTTCTCCATGAGGAAAATTTTGCAAAGCATAGCACTATATTTAGATGTGTGCTAAATTATTTTTGTTTTGAGGTTTTGCACAAAAGAATTGTGACCATTGTCATATTCTTCCTTTTGGCAGATGTTATATTATGCGATTTTCGAAATGGAGAGGTACCAAGAAAGTTTCACTTAAATGGTTCATTGCTTATGAAATCTGGTCTTAATAACTGGTCAAGTGCGAGTCGGGCTGGCGCAGTAAGAGCGCAGTACTATCAAGACCAATTCCAACCAAAAACCTAGTTTGCCCACCAAATTATTATCTATATACACCATATGTAGCAAAACCAAGCAAAAAAAATCACGTTTGTTGTATGGGAGCGCCCTTAAATATTTATTTTATTCAATTTTTTAGTATTGTTGTTATAGCGGCAACACATCATCTGAAAATTTCAAGTGTCTAACTATTACCGTTCAAGAGATACAGTCTCGTGACAGACCGACAGCGAGATCTTAGTAAGAGGGTTCCGTTTTCACCCTTTGGATACGGAATCATATAACGTGACCAACTATATTATGATATTGAATGTTTGACATTTCATTGTAATCTCTGAGGCAATCTTTAGTACTTATAATTTTCTTTCTTTCCTAGAATATTGGGCGATACTGACATTATTATAACAGTTTTTATTATGTTTGACATTTATTGTAATCTTTGAGCCAATTTTTAGTACTAATGATTTTTTATTTTCCTAGAATACTGAGCGATGCAGATACCTTATCATATTTTGTAAACTGATAATTGAATTTGTTTTTTGTTTGTATAAATTTGCATGCCAATAATCTATATATATAAAAGAATGAGGTATTTTGGTTGTTCCACGGATTCCACCAAAACTATAGGTCGTAGAGATCTCAAAATTTGGTACCTAAATAGATATTAGGTCGTGAATTCGTACTAAGACGGGGATTCCAGAAATTCCATGTTTAAGGGGTAGAAATAGTACATTAAAGGGATTTCTCCATACAAAATTGTAATTTTTTTCGTTGTTCCAGGCGTTCCAGAAAAACTAAAAGTCGTAGAGATCTGAAATTTGGTACCTAGGTAGATATTAGGTCATGAATTCGTACTAAGACGGGGATTCCAGAAATTCCATGTTTAAGGGGTAGAAATAGTACATTAAAGGGATTCCTCCATACAAAATTGTAATTTTTTCGTTGTTCCAGGCATTCCAGAAAAACTAAAAGTCGTAGAGATCTGAAATTTGGTACCTAGGTAGATATTAGGTCGTGAATTCGTACTAAGACAGGGATTCCAGAAATTCCATGTTTAAGGGGTAGAAATAGTACATTAAAGGGATTTCTCCATACAAAATTGTAATTTTTTTCGTTGTTCCAGGCATTCCAAAATAAACTAAAAGTCGTAGAGATCTGAAATTTGGTATCTAGGTAGATATTAGGTCATGAATTCGTACTAATACGGGGATTCCAGAAATTCCATGTTCAAGGGGTAAAAATCTTAGATTTAAGGGATTTTCCCATACAAAAGTGTATTTTTTCGTTGTTCCAGGAATTCCCGAAAAACTAAAAGTCGTAGAGATCTCAAATTTGGTACCTAGGTAGATATTAGGTCGTGAATTCGTACTAAGACGGGGATTCCAGAAATTCCATGTTTAAGGGGTAGAAATAGTACATTAAAGGGATTTCTCCATACAAAATTGTAATTTTTTTCGTTGTTCCAGGCATTCCAGAAAAACTAAAAGTCGTAGAGCTCAAATTTGGTACCTAGGTAGATATTAGGTCGTGAATTCGTACTAAGACGGGGATTCCAGAAATTCCATGTTTAAGGGGTAGAAATAGTACATTAAAGGGATTTCTCCATACAAAATTGTAATTTTTTTCGTTGTTTCAGGCGTTCCAGAAAAACTAAAAGTTGTAGAGATCTGGGCCTCAAATTTGATACCTAGGTTGATATTAGGTCAATTCGTACTCTAACGGGATTTTTGGAACTCAAATTTTGAGGAGGAAAAATTTCGAACTTTTTTTTACTGGGCCGATTGCTTTGAAAATCGACGTCTGACTATGGCAGGAAGCATAGAGAAGGAATTTGTGGTCAAATTAAAAAAATGATGAACTTTTTGGCCGCCATTTTGAACTTTTTTGTTACTGGGTCGATTGCTTTGAAAATCGATGTCTGACTATGGCAGCAAGCATAGAGAAGGAATTTGTGGTCAAAATAAAAAAATGGCCGCCATTTTGAACTTTTTTGTTACTGGGCCGATTGCTTTAAAAATCGACGTTTGACTATGGCAGCAAGCATAGAGGAGGAATTTGTGGTCAAAATTAAAAAATGATGAACTTTTTAGCCGCCATTTTGAACTTTTTTGTTACTGGGCCGATTGCTTTGAAAATCGACGTCTGACTATGGCAGCAAGCATAGAGAAGGAATTTGTGGTCAAATTTTAAAAAATTATGAACTTTTTGGCCGCCATTTTGAACTTTTTTGTTACTGGGCCGATTGCTTTGAAAATCGACGTCTGACTATGGCAGCAAGCATAGAGAAGGAATTTGTGGTCAAAATAAAAAATGGCCGCCATTTTGAACTTTTTTATTACTGGGCCGATTGCTTTAAAAATCGACGTCTGACTATGGCAGCAAGCATAGAGAAGGAATTTGTGGTCAAAATAAAAAAATGATGAACTTTTTGGCCGCCATTTTGAACTTTTTTGTTACTGGGCCGATTGCTTTGAAAATCGACGTTTGACTATAGCAGCAAGCAAAGAAAAGGAATTTGTGGTCAAAATTAAAAAATGATGAACTTTTGGCCGCCATTTTGAACTTTTTTGTTACTGGGCCGATTGCTTTGAAAATCGACGTTTGACTATAGCAGCAAGCAAAGAAAAGGAATTTGTGGTCAAAATTAAAAAATGATGAACTTTTTGGCCGCCATTTTGAACTTTTTTGTTACTGGGCCGATTGCTTTGAAAATCGACGTCTGACTATGGCAGCAAGCATAGAGAAGGAATTTGTGGTCAAAATAAAAAACGGCCGCCATTTTGAACTTTTTTGTTACTGGGCCGATTGCTTTGAAAATCGACGTCTGACTATGGCAGCAAGTATAGAGAAGGAATTTGTGGTCAAAATTTAAAAAATTATGAACTGTTTGGCCGCCATTTTGAACTTTTTTGTTACTGGGCCGATTGCTTTGAAAATCGACGTTTGTCTATAGCAGCAAGCAAAGAAAAGGAATTTGTGGTCAAAATTAAAAAATGATGAACTTTTTGGCCGCCATTTTGAACTTTTTTTAACTATGCCGATTGCCTGGGTACCTTTTTACACTTTGGGTACGGAACCCTAAAAATGGCCACCATAGTGAGCTTTTATGTGACGATAGATTTTTTCAAATTCAATATATAACTATAACCAGCAAGCATAAGGAAATATTTAGTGATCAAAATTAAATTATATGGCATAACAATGGTTAATACAAGAATTTTGGAAACGCCTGAGGGAGTAAAGCAGAAGTTCAACGTGAGCGAAGCCGCGGGCGTTTGCTAGTATGGTATGATATAGCGAGAACTTGTATTGTATTATGTACCATCATTGTAATAATATGTACCTATATCAGCAAATAAATAAAATTAAATTGAATTGAAATTGAATGATTGGTATAATGTTTGTAGGCGTCGCCACCGCGCAGCGTGAACGGCGCGGGCGCGGGCGCGAGCGGCGGCGCGGGCGGCTCGGCGGGCGCGGGCGGCAAGATGGCGCGCGTGTCGCCCGAGCGGCCGGAGCCCGCGTCGTCGACCACGGGCGCGCCGCCGCCGCCCGCGCCCGCCGCCGCGCCCGCCGACTGGTCCGTTGAGGACGTCATCGGGTTCATCGCCGCCGCCGACCAGGCGCTCGCCGCGCACGCCGATCTCTTTAGGAAGCATGTAAGTTACATACTTACTTATTTTTTACAGGATATACTTTGGTGAGTGTGCTCAGGAACTACATAACCTTGTACCTCCTTCACCTTTCTAGCGGTGGCATCCTTATGTGGTTGACGTCCAACAAACTCGCACGAAACGTTTTTCCTCCACGTTTCTGATACGAACCGCTAAGGTGTGGAACGCCCTTCCAGCCTCCGTGTTTCCAGCCAAGTACAATCTAGGTGCCTTCAAGAGAAGAGTGAATAGGCATTTTCTAGGCAAGCGCGCTCCATCCTAGACCTCATCATTGCTTTCCATCAGGCATGATTGTCGTCAAGCGCAAGCCTATCTTCAATAAAAAAAAAACTTATTTTATAGCAAAAAATGACTAAACTAGCACGAATTAAGCACGTCGTTCTTGTTCTTCCTATTCTTGTTGTCCCTGGGACTTTTCCGCGAATAAACCATATTTCGCCCGTTGCGCGTGAAGTCGCTGATGCGGGTCCTCACCGGATCACTCCAGCCAGCCGAGCTCACTCCAGAATCTAAAGAGGCCTCCCAGGTCGCACAGGATATCTTGGAGTGTTGCTGAGGATCCCAAGTAGGTCTGGCGTTGGTCCGACACTCCATTGCATTATTAAGCACGTTATTCAGTGATATAAGCCAGAGTCAGATGCTGTGCGCTCCTGCGATTTGATGCTTACATATAAACATCACCCAAACATCACCGGTAACCATAGCAACGCAACCATCACAGCCAATGAATGCCTACGATGTGCCTATGCGGCTCCACCAATGACGAAATACGCTACGCTAAAAGTGAAGCCAAAAATTTCTCAAATATGGCGTCGTTATCGCCCGTAACATTTGAGAACCGCTGACAGCACATGGTGTTGTCGCTTACATTATGACAAATTAAAACAATGCTTCAGGGCAAAATACATGTGTGACATCACTAAGTGCTGATCCTATATATATTTAATCAATGGGCTCGAACAATACAAGAGTTAACTAATCATTGCATACGATTTAACTTTGTCAATGTTATAAGAATTTTGCAGGAATCGCACAGAAGGACTTAGGCATTACAAAGTCATATAAAACACACTCGTCAGGCTGAGACATCTCCCTTTTATTGATATATGTACATATTTGATGCTTATGATAGTAATGCTGTTCTTTGCAAGATGAAATGAGGTACTTTTCCAGCACATGGAGTATAATAATATTTTATTGTGTTACAGGAAATAGACGGGAAGGCATTGTTGTTGCTGAATTCAGACATGATGATGAAATACATGGGCTTGAAGCTCGGACCCGCTCTCAAAATCTGCAATTTGGTGTCCAAGATAAAGAACCGTCGACATTACAGCACCTAGGTAGTAGCCGGCTCACTTTGTCGTTTTGAAACTACAAGTTTCTACTTTTATAGTGTTACGAGCATTTGCTTCAAGTATTTCTAGAGCATTTCATAGTTATTTATCACTCATTGTTCCTTATCTTTGGAAAATATTCATGATTGAAAATTTGGAATCTCCAGTGGAAAATATAATTACCTTGGAATGGCTACCATTTAAAAAAATACACCAGTTGTCGTCAATGGCAAGATTTACAAATTACTGATGATAGTAGTATAGTGGGCTGAAAATGTCAGTTACTAAAAAAGTTGGGCTAATTTTTTGGAAAAATCTTATGTAATGAACATAAAAACTTCTACTAAGATTACTTCTGGATTTTGTAATCTCTTTTTTTTTATTGTAGACAAAATTCCTTATAAGGACTGTGTGAGACATAACCTCAGGCGCTAGTGACGACAACTGGCGGTGACAAAGTAGCCCTAATGATGAAATTCGTCTCAAAGATTTAGTACAAAAAAAAAGTAAAATAAAAAAGCTCATTTCAAATCATAAAAATAGCTGTTTGAACTCCAAACTACATAATATTGTGTAAAATTTTACAATTTCTTGTAAGATAAATATTGATAGTATACTACCTCCTTCCATTTATATTGCTTTTGACACGAAAATAGAAGTACAGTCTGGTCCTATACTATCTGTCTCAAGAGTCGAAAGCATAATAAATGTTTGGAAAAAAATTTAGTAATGTAAATAAGTATTTTTTTGAGTGAACTTGCATTTAATGTAGTTCAAACTCACTGAGCTGCACCGTATAGGTACATAATAATATTATGTATTAATACATTATTGTAGCTAGTTATTCATTTTGCTTCATTGTATTTTATGTGTATTTTGTATATAATATTATTGAATTGGCTAGTCGTATATATAA
This sequence comes from Coenonympha arcania, assembly GCA_036785405.1. Lineage (NCBI taxonomy): Eukaryota > Metazoa > Arthropoda > Insecta > Lepidoptera > Nymphalidae > Coenonympha > Coenonympha arcania. Next base: position 6,191,383 of record CM072069.1, read on the forward strand.
TTGAAAAACCACTTGATTCAGTCGACATGAAATAACTATGATTATATAACGTATTATTCGCCTTTGTGCTAATCTAGGATAAAGCCTATCCATTCCAAATTTCATTGAAATCGGTTCAGTACTTGTGGTGTGAAGATGTACCTAACATCCAAACTTTTATATTTTTATTTTTTATACTTATTCATAAGATCATCAGAATTTTTAAAAAATGTTCTATTTTTTCTGATTACAAATTTTAAAGTAGCATTATCATTTTTTTAAATAGTTTTTTGTTTGCCATCACAAAATGGCACCAAAAATTGTGACAAGTCCAAATTACATGATGTAATTTGTATATGTTTTTTTAGCCACAGAATATGAATAAATGTTATCGACACCGTATTAATCATATTATTATCTGTGTTGACATTTGTGTCAATCAATATAAAGTTTTATACTTTGTACAGAAATTTTATTGTAGATTAGGGTCTAGTGCCTTTCAGTAATAAATTAGATGTACTTAAATACCTGTCCCATTGGGGTTGACACTCTACCTAACCTCATTGTTTATAACTCTGATAATATTTATAAATTTTAATACATTTTATTACTGGGGTTCTTAAATTAGTTTCAATAGGTATTGCTTTTTTGTTTGATGCGGAATATATAGGCAGATCTGTTTGTACATTTTACTTTTGATATCAAGATAGATATAAAATAAGATTCCGACGAATTGAGAACCTCCTCCTTTTTTTGAAGTCGGTTAATAATAAAGAATAGAAGACCAAAGAGACTCAGTCTGATTGATCCTTAAATTTAAATCTGTCAAAATGTCAAAAATAAAATGAACAGATGGATGGATTATATTTCAGCTCTGTTTATTTTTTTTTCATATCGACTCATTCATATATCAGTGCATTAACTATCTTTAATTCAAAACTGGCTTTAAAGTTTATTATCAAAACAACTAACTTTATGATATAAATAACGTTTCGTGTATATAATTTCATAGAAATTATACTAAAATTACACTTTTGCAAGTGTATCTTTGTCATGAGTCAGTCGCAGGCAAACGCGATTATGTTATAATGATGTTCCTTTGTCATTCTTATGTTTTATAATTTGCCATTTGAAGGGTTAATATTATGATAATGTTTAAACATTGTATAATGTGATATTTCACTGTTATCTGTTGCTAGTGGTAATTAAATAACTAAAATTATAATAAAACTATTAGGTTGCATTAAAATGAAAATCATGTAGCTAAGTGATAATAATTGTTATTTTAAGTTTACACATGACATAATTATCTACTACTATCTACTGAGGAGTAGATCATTATTTTACAGAATTCCATATAAGTAAATCTTCCAAAAACTTTTAAATCATTGTAAATCATACAGATTCATTCAAATATTTGCTATATGGCATAGATATATAGTACTAAGGATGACGGGTAAGCGCTAAAAAGTGTCCGAACCGAAAGGGAGATAAAACGTGAAAAGGGAGAGAATCGCATTATAGCTAGTTGCAAGTAAAATTAGGCTGTATAACAATGGTTTAAGACATAAATTACAATGTTTTAGTTTGTTTATAAAAATACACATACCCTCGTTTATATAGTTTTTCTCGGGACACTTTTTTCGTGAATTTTGTATCACACCCGCTATCCTTAGATAGTAAGTCAATGCTATATGGATATGATTTTTGATTTATTATATTTGTTGTACTCCAGCAAAATAAATTTTAGGGTTCATCGATTAGGTATGTATTTTGTTACTGTAAATAGTATAATGAATAATGTTCTTCTCAGAATATAAATTCATTTTATTTAAAGTATGGTCGATTTCAAAAATCCATTATATGCTTAAAAGCTATAACAGTGTCAGCCGCTGAGTGATCTGAGGTCAGCCGTAAGACCACAGCATTAGGTTTAAAATATTTGTAGTAGAGTGCATGCAAGCGATCTTGCTTGCAAATTCCATATTATGAACTTTTGATGTTGATCGTACATACAGTTTATTAGATTTTAACCAGGATGTTTTAATTACAATAAGAAACTACTTTTTAAAGTGATTCTTGTTTTTTTTCATTACTGAATGTTAATATTGCTGATTTTATAGAAATAATAAAGGTTCTGATTATTTTTACATGCTTGCCCAGGTCTAATTGGTATAAAATAATTAATAATAATAACTTATCCAATTTATAAAGCAAAATATCGTGAAATGTATGCAGCAGTAAACATGTGGTATATAACGTATTACGTTTCAACGTTTGGGGTACTTTATGATGTATGGGTCTGTATATAGTACATAGATAACAATAGAGTATTGTGAAAGTTATCACGTTATAGTCTGTGCCATTAGCGAAAAATTATTTTTTCAACTACCGTCTGACCACGACGTGTTCTTATCATTTTTTACTATCATCTGTTCTTATCATCTAGCCATATTACATTGCGATACGATAGATAGAAAAGAAATGGATCGAAATTCAAATAAAACCAGCCAAGTGCGAGTGGGACTCGTGCACCGAGGGTACTGTACTAATATAGAAAAATTAAAACCATAATAATCACTTTTCTTACCGAACCGCAAATTTTACTTTGTTTTTTTGAAGTTAATTAAGAAAAAAAATATAAGAGAAAAAATTACCAAAAAAAAGTATAATATATAGAGTTAATTTTATTTTTGCCATAAAATATATTTTATATACATTAATAATCATAATTATTTCAGATTTTTCGATTGGTTAATTTGAACGTAAGGGGGAACGGTTTTTTCCCACATTTTGCCCAATAAATCAAAAATAAAAATAAAAACAATTTTCAATTTTTATGATTGTAATAACGTTGGGCCATTCCAAATTTTATGATCATAATAAAGGGTCGTGACAGACAGACAACAAAGTGATTTTATATCTAACGGTTTCGTGTTTTTTCTTTCGAGGTACGGAATCCTAATAACATATTATAATATGAATGCGCGCAAGTCACGTGAACAATTAAGCGATCAATTTCATACATTTTTTGAATTTTGTTCTATTTTCATTCAATCTACCGTATCGAAATATGACAACTAGCTAGAGTTGCAGGTACATGTGTAGGTAGAGTTGCAGGTATAAGGTAATCGTGAGAGAATGCGCTAAATCCAGATTTGTCCATTTTTTATCCATTGAAGGTTTGCTATATGATGCTATTTTAGTTTCACTCATCAAAGCAGCAATGTATCACAGACAACAGCAATGACTTTTGAAGTGATCTGTCATCTGATAGATAGCGTATACTTCCCAGACTCTGTAGTAGATGATTAAATACTCATTCGCTAAAGGAGGAGACTTCACAAAGCTATTATTTTATTACGGTAGAAAGTTTAACAATTTTATGTACATAGCTGAGTAACTGAAACAGATGTGTATAAATGATGAATAAAGTTCGAATATAATAGACTATTATCTTTTATTTATATACCCCACCCTAGTACAATATGATTTATCCCATTGCAGAATGCGCGACGCGCTCTCTCTCTAATATCTGAATATTAGAGAGAGTTAGAGCGCGTCGCTCTGGTGGCCTTAATTCAATCTCACCAGATGGTAAGTGATTAACGGCCTACAAGCCGTATTTAGGTGATTTTGAATGAAGTTTTATGCAAAAACTATAAAGACAATTACTTACTTTCAAATTTACACGTCATGTATTTTGGGTCTTTAATCTAAAATCGCTTAGAAGCAAAAACACGATTGGATAAAATTTGCTCGATAGAAAGTTCTCCCAAAAGTTGCTCCAAAATCTCAGTTTTTCTATGTTTTATCTGAAACTACAATGGATGTAATTGTAATTTTTGTTTTAATGTATCGGTAATAATAATATCCTAAAACGCTTAGAACAGATTTTTGATAACTGGCTTAGTTTTTGAGTAATTAGGTAAATCTGCTATATTCTTCCGCGACGCTGCATGTCGCACCTACCAAATCTCCGTGAGAGTGAGAAAGACAAAAATACATTCAATAAATCCCCTTAAGCAGCCAAAATAATATGTTAGTTATTGCAGGTCACGAAGGAGAGGGTGCTTTAAATGGTTTAAACACTAATAATAATATCCGGGCACGAAAAATCAAATTTTATTTTATTTCTCCCAAACAAGATCTCTGTTTGGAAGAAAAGTTATTCTGTATCTCAGTGAAGATCACTCAGTGACCTTCAACGAACTTTTTTGACATTGATTTATATCCATTGAAGGTTTGCTACTAAATATTATTTCGTTTTACTTAATAAAGCAGCAATGTATAACGAACCATAGACAACAGTGATTATCACTGGAAGTGTCAATTTTACAGAATACGGGCCCAGGGCTTATCATACATCGTAGGCTTGTTACAATGAGCTTTCCACTTTTTAGCAATACGGTTTTTGAGATCTTGTGGTCGTGGTAAGTGAAAAATTCTCAGAAGAAACCCGCGAGCAATAAAACCTTATTCCATATAACAATAACCTTGACAAAGTAAGAGTAAAATACGACAGTCTGAACTACTTTTTTTGGTCAATAGCCACCTCAGCCACTATGCCCATACCGCGGTGCGTAGATTGTGTTGTACAGCAAGGGGTATTTAGGCTAATTAAACCAACAAAGGCAAATAAGTTTCACTTTTCAACTATTTATTAATTAAATCTGCGAGAGTGAACACGAATGAAGGACAAATTATCATTAGGTATTTATTCAAAACTTTGCAATATTACTTGACTGATTAATGTTTTATTGTACTTAATTACCAAGAGTTTTAGAAACATAGTACTTTTTTACTTTCTATATTATTCTACCTCTACTTCCATTCTACTTCTTTATTTCCTGTTTAAACAGGAAAGAAAATAAGAAGGTATAGACTTTAGAAATTTATACAATTTTCTAAAGGTTTCATGTTACATGGCGCACGTTCGAAATTTCGGATTCGAGTGAGAGGTCGCGGGTTCGATTCTCGCTACGGGCCCTTTTAGAATTTTTAATTTCTAATTTATCTCATGTGTCGTCTGGAGGGAGGCTTAGGCCGTGGCTAGTTATCACTTATCACATATTAGCAAAGACGGCACCGCCAAGCGATTTAGCGTTTCAGCGCGATGCTGTGTAGAAACCATTAGGGGTTGCTCACTCCTTCCAAGTCAGTACGATAATATCTTCACTTACCATCAAGTAAGATCGCAGTCAAGTACTAATTTGTGCTCTTAAACGAAAAAGGTAAGGTCCCGGGATTGATTTCCGATTTAGAATAATTCTTTAATTTTTTAACTGGCTCGGATTTTGTCCGGTGGGAGGTTTCGGCTATGTAGTATGTGGCAACCCTACTGGCAGAAATGCACCCGTCTAGCGATTTGCACCTCGGTACGATGCTGTGTATCAACTGTTAGAAGTTACTTATTCCTTCAAAGACACAATTTAGGTATAGTATATTTGACTGCATCATCTGTTACCATGAAGTGATTTAATCGTATCGAGCAAAATATTAATAAATAAAAGCAAGTGCGTACTCTATTGGATTCGATTGTTCATATAAATTTCCCTTTAGGCACGTTGTCGTTTTGTACCTACTTTCCTTTGACTTAAGCTCTCTAACTTTTTTAAGCCTTGGGGTAGGTATGGGGTAGCTTCTGTGTGTATTTCAGTTTGTTCTCTCCAAGTATTTGCTGCTGCTTTTTGTCTTTTCGCATTTCATGTCTATGCTATGATCTAATACAATAGCGGGTCCCATTTTTACCCTTAGGGTACGGAACCCTAAAAATGCACGGCCCTCCACCACTTTCAACGTGTAATCGTAAACACGTGGAGGGGCATTCATTTTTAAATCAGACGATCTATTCCTACCGCTAACTTGATCTTCTCTGAATCCTCAATAGATTCATGGTTGGTTGGTAGGTCCCTAGTCCCTACTGTATACTCACTTACTTTTTAACAGAGAAAGTTTTGCAGTGGGCTGTGGAACATGAATGCGCCATTACCTTATCGATATCAACAGCTTTCATTCCAAAACAGGCCTATTGTCATCTATTCCCAATTCCCACACAAAATACGTCCTTGATCAGGTATTTAGGTTAAGAAAATTACCCACTAACATGGAGGGCAGTTGACGCGTCGCATATCGAGCGTCTATTGTCCGATTTATATGGTGCGACAATCAAAAACATACGCCCATAACATTCGGATCACGCGCCTGTATTCGTTCCAACATACCGTAAGACTAATAAGGTAACAATAGTGTAGGTATGTGATTTCTGAACGATATTATTGTCCGTGAACGTCTAGTCACAGGACGACGCCTCTAGATTTCAGAACGGCCGGCGGTCCTGGAAAAACGCGCGCGAAAATTTCAATTTTCGATTTTCAAAATAATTATCAACGGAAAAGTTTTTAAATTTGGTAATTTACTTATGTACCGTAGACAAATTGAAAACTTTCTAATAAGATAAAATTATTAAATATGCGGGCAGTGATCCAAAATTCAATCTATCCGTAATCGACTCAGCGATCAAAAAGATTTGTTTGAATTATTCAGAAAGGTGTTATTAAAATTACGCGCTTATTTTTTCGAGTTAAATTAATGCGCCTCTGAGCTAATGATTTGCTTTTCTGAATACGTTTAGTTTTCGCACGGCCGTGAGTCGTAGATATCGTCTTTTTTCGAGTAGTGTTGTAGTACTTACCGGTTTTTTTATTGTGGACAATAATGGACCGGTATGTGGTGAGCCGTCACTCTAAGCGTAGAAGGAGCAATGATGGGATGCTGGCGCGATGGAGAAGGAAGTACGTCGGAGGCCTTCTCCGAAGACATTTCTGCCTCACCACCGGATACGATTTGAGCGTAAGTACTGACCCTGACTGTACTTCTACATATTTACTCTTTTATAATTTTTGTATGTAGGTAGATACCTACCTATCTAACAATCTACGAGTATCTACTGCTGATCTGCGACGTAATCTCTGTAATAATATATTTTTAATAGGTACCTACTAGTTTTCGTTCTTACAAGGTGCGAGGCAGTAACAAACAGTGATGAATCACTAATAGTTGCGAAAACAAAAAAAAATTTGGTTACCATTGATCCTCCTACTCGGCTACCAACCTACAAAGTACACCTTAGCCTGCTAAAAACTCTCGAGACACGGTTGTTTACATGTTTTTCTAGTAAGAAATATATAATACTTACTTAGGTACGAGTAGGTTTTTGGACTTTGTTTGAAGATTCAGAAAGCAGCCACATTTGACTGTAGACGATGAAAAAGTAATTATAAAAACGACAAGATGCCCCGGTCATAGAACTTGCTTGGATAAAAAAAGAACCCTCTATTGCCACGTTAGGAAAAGTCCTCATAAGAAGGCTGGAACAGAAACACATGGATGTACCCAAATAGTAAATTATTATAGTGTTGGCACTCAAACACCGAGATATGCAGTGTTGGCAGATCCTCGCCGAGAGCCAGATATCAAGAATTTGCAAGATTCACTGGCCTCAAGTGGCAAGGCCTGCAGTTTTGAGACTCGCTGGTCTCAATTAGAATTTGTTATTCAGTACAAGTTGTACTCGACTGCACTCTCAAGATGGTAAGTGAAGAATGCAACTGAAGATGTTATCCTACGTTAGACACCGATCCTATTTACGATATACTATGGTTTGTAAATGATGATAGATGCAGGTTTCTATCTACCGAGACAAACAAACAAACAGTCTTATAATGTTAGTATAAACCGACATGACAGCTTTATGAGAATGACAACGACATTTCCATACATATTATTAAAACAATAAAGTACAGTAAACAGCGTCCATCGTACTTGAGTCCTCCTGCGTAAATCCGAATGCGCGAGCCGACTATGCAAGAGAGATCGTCAACGTCCAACGTCGAACAAGACGAAACCCATAGACACCAAGTAGATACCAAACTCAGCTCTCGGCAGGGTACCTAAGTATTCTAAACATAACATTATATTCACTTTCACTCGTAATATAAACAGCGGCTACGAATTCGGGTCCGAGCGCATTCGCCGGCGCGCCGGTGCGTGACAAAACGTTTCCTTATTTAGCTGATTTGCATACCCACTGCTGACCAACAGCCTGTACTAACGAGATAAGTAGGTAACCGCCTCGTTGTCCGTTCGTTTATGCTTAACAGACTTTAGTCGGTTTTGGCTAGCAATCATAGAGACCCGAAGTCAATAAGTCTAGGTATCTAACGACAGGAGGTGTTGTTGCCAATCATCCAGAGCAAAGACCTGATTTTCCCTCCTGCCCCCATAGGGGAAGAAAAACGTATTTAATAATAATGTACTTGTGACCGATTTGGCCATGGCGGACAATCCCTATGCCGAGATCATCTACAGGCGCGGGACATGTTATAGTGCACAAGTGTGCGCACAAACACAGGTGCACTCTCTATTCCCTCTCTCTCATAATTCAATGGGGCCACAGCTCCGACACGACCGGAGAGAGATTAGGCGCAGTACCGACGGCTTAACGTGCTCTGCGAGGTACGGGGCTGAAACACCACCAATTTCCAAACTTCGTGCTAGTATTAAGATGTTACTGATAGAAAAACCCAAAAATTATGATGCTAAATTTGATTGGCCCGACCTGGGAATCGAATCTAGCACCTCGTGATCTGCAACAGAACATGCTCACCACTAGACCAATGAGGCAGTTATGTAAATGTATACGTATCTATTTATCGTAAACGACAGCATAATATGTTAATACTACGGGCCCGCGATTGGCTGAAATACATTAGTATCAGAAAATTATTCCAATCAGGGAGAAGAATTTGCTGTCGATACAGACGAAGTCAGTAGATTGCTCCCTTATAAAGATACGACATACAAAGTAAGCAAATGGTCAGTTGCCGCAAATAAAATAGCAGGCGCTTTTATTTATAATGCATTGAATTGAATTGAAGCGCGCAGACTCAAGTGTCAGTATTAAATCTATAAATGGAGATCTAAGATTACCTTTTTACTCAGATTCATTGATCAATTGATCTAGCTTCTACGTATATAAATTACATTATATCTGTGCTTTTTGGGGTCAAGGTTTTGATTGGAATCTTAAACTATTTGTGGATTGATAGAACTGTAGATAGGCTTAGATTATGTTAATTGTTAAGTACTTGTATACGTTAATCAATGGTATTAGAATATAATTTCTTCCCGAAGTGAATAAAATAAAATGGGCCACAGTGGTCATTCCCTACAGAGATTTTCCATCTGCGCGTAAAATTTTTCCCAATTGCACTCTCTATTCCCACACATTCATAGTAAACTAACATTACGTATGTCGCTGCGGAAACTCCTGTGTCTTATGACCAATCAGAGACGAGGAAAATGAGATCAGTAATTTTTTTCAATTTGAGAACCTTAAAAATGTTTACGGGTTCGTGCAACCAAAGTTTAAAAGTATATATCTAATATATAAAAATATTGATGATTTTATTTTTCTCCTATTTTTGTCAAGGATCGCTTAGTACAAACCTATAAGTATATTCTGTCCATAAAGTTTTCTTACGGGAAATTTTACAATGTAGTGATTTTCCTAGTACAATTATTTAATACGAGTTAAGTATGTCTTCTTTGTCGCATCCAACGGCAATTTGTTATAAATAGTTATCTGCGCAAGTTTGAATTATGATCCAATTAATCAAGAGTTACTTACTCGCGTTATATAAAGAACGATAACTTCTCATTTTATCAACATGCTATGCAGTTTGTGTTGCATTTTTTCACGAACCATCCTTCAACCTACAAGTAGGTACTTTGGCACAGATAATATAATACTATACTAGTACTTTGGTTTTATTATGAAAACAGTAGGTATGGTAGGTACCTACTGTTTTCATATAGTAGCCCACCTCGTCGTTTCGATGTTTTTTCCTGTCCAAATACCGATTGGCAGGCTTCAGTACACCTTTGACAATAGAGAACTTTCAGGTACTTAGGCAGGTTCTCCCTCGATATTTTCATAGCAAGTGGTACCAGATGTATAAATATATACATAGTTACCTGATGTCCCAACCCTCAATTGTAGGTCTCCAAAGGTCAAGGGTCTAAACCCAGAAAGTTATACCTATTATAACTTTTGGAGTCGAAGTTTTTACCACTAGAAGTCTATCACTGTTTCTTATAGCTATAATTACGTTCTATAGCTATAAAACATACCTAGGTACATTATTTAGTAAATTCTAGGTAATTTATAAAAGGAAAAGGTAATTAACAGGTCATCGAAGCACAATCAATCAACGCACAGCTCTAACGGCTTGGATCGATGTATTCATAGATAATTTAATACATAATAATATGATCTATTTGTCATACCATAGAGGTCCAGAGGGAGGGTCCTCGACTCCAAAAGTGCGGCAAAAAAATACTTTGCCCAAATTGGCAAACCCGAGCGGTAGCTACACAATTTTTTACGCACACTAGCATCCACACACCATACATTGACACACTCACACTACAAAAAAAAGTTGCCGCACTCACGGAGCTGCAGCTGTCGTTGTTAGGAAGGGCTCTATCTAGTCGGAGCGCGAGCGACGCTACAGCCTACGAGTATATTTTATATACTTACATATATTATAAATCTATGTGCATACATATACCTACTTGTTCTTGTGTAGGCTGTACTTAAGTATATCGTGACGTAAAATGATTATTGAAAATTCTACCCCTAGTGGAAAAGAAAAAATAGGAGATCGCTCGAGCGAAGCCGCGGGCATGGGCTAGTCGCAATAAATAAGATAATATGGTCTCCTGATGACTTGATGTTGTAAATTTAAACTCGAATCAATTAAATGCGTCGCGACCACAGAAATGGTAATAATACGGCAAGTCGCGACGCACTAAATAAGGAACTGACGGACAGACATATGCGTTGACAGACATGCGTTGAGATCGCATTATCAATTTGTCAGTTAGGTATGTAAGTATATTTATTAGTCTTTTCATTATCTTTGTAGGTACCTACTTACTTTCATTGGCTTTGTGCATTCGAATTTAAATACAAGTAAGAATATTATATTTACTTGTAAATAGCCAATAGAAACTTTTATCTTTTTTGGGTGAACTGTGAAAGTTAAGTTGTCCTAGACACTTCGTGACCTACTTTGTAAGGAATGTCCTAGCCTGTCAACGTTACATCAAATTCGGCTCAGGCGCTATTCCGAAAATAAGCCCATTCAGATTCCAAAATCTCACGAAATTAATAAAAATTGTGTCATATCAATTATTCAGTGTAACTGTAACTGAGCTAACACAAAAACTTGTCTAAATTGAACTCGTCAATTTAATTATTCAATATAGTGACTGTTATTTCGAAAGAACAGGAATAAGTAGAACTTTTAAAATCAGACTTTTAGATCAGTATAGATAAAACAACCCATAGATTAGATACGTATTACCTACCAATAAGGAAAAGGATGTAACTTACTAAAGTGGAAAATAAGCTATTCGCTATAGTAACTACCAATTAATCAAGATTGGATCTCGAACCGCTGTACCTGCGAGGTATATTGCACCGAACGTATAGGCCAAATGGTAATCAATGTATATTTTGCAATTGCCATGCTATTTGAAACCTTACTCCAATCCAATAGGGACTAAAAATATTTGAGGAAATCAGGCATTGCGACAGGCTAGTTCTCGTGCAAGTCAATGTTTCATACTTATAAACATTATACCAGTTTGGCGGCTTAGTTGACTGCACAGAGTTAGAACGCAGAGTTGTTTATAAACCTAATAAAAATATTTGCTGCAAAAATTGGCAAAATATTTAATATCAATCAAAATTAAGCTCCTTTTACAAAGTTTATCCGTGCAAGGATTAAAAAAATCGGTGATTAATCTGTACAAAAATTGAAATTAAAATTCGCGCCAAAAATGACGTTTAAAAGTGTGGCCATGACACTGTGATAAACTGCCTGAAAGTGATAAAATTGACGATTATCGTGTTCAGTTTATTAAAAATATCGAAGTGCAAAGGTCAGAGGTGACATTATGCCGCAAATTTTCTTCAAAAAAGTGATGGTTGTGCGAGACCGTGGCAATTATGAGGTAAGTTGCTTTCACTTTTGGAATCGGTGGTCGGTTTATTTGAAATCCACAGACCATAAGGACCTACGGTAGGTACTTTAGGTAATTTTGTGTCTTTGTTCTATGAATTTCAACCAAAAATGATGCCGTACAAATTACAATAAAGTTTTAAGAGTTTCCACTGTCACTGGTTCCACCGTTATCAATTTTCCAGAAGGAGGATATGGAGCAATGAAAAAGATTCGTTCACCTACACTACTTGGTCATGACAAAGAATAATGACCAAATGTGATATCAAGTTTTATCATGAACCAAAACCAAAATATTCCAGGAAAATAAAATAGTGTTTTTAAGAACCATTGGCACTAGGAATTTAATTTTCATTTGACGTGATAAAGTTTAATACCTAAATTGATGAACACCAGCAACGCACATGAAAAATGGTAACGTTCCGCGTAACGTTCCACCTGAGCCTGTGCGTGCAAGCGAGAACGCGCAACAAGCGATAGAGAGGCACGATAAAACAAACTATAGAGAGGCCAATTATGACGTTATCACGTAAATCTATCGTCCGTAAACCGACTTTACAGACAACCAATTTTTTTTTTGTCGGTTTAAAAGGTCCAGAAAGAAGAATGAAGACCGTAACCTTTCATTTATGAAAGGTTTTAAGTCAACGCAGTCTTTAACCTTTTTCACATACTTATCCTAGTTCCTACCCATTAGTTTAGGCCGTATATGAGAAAAAGGATCTTAGCTGATGGATACACGGACAGCAAAAGCAATAACAAATTCTACCCTATTAGATTCACTTTTTTTTCACACTTTGGAGTTACGTAAGCGGAACCATAAAAAAGCACACGCCTAGAAATTCTCAAACTCTATAATTGCATTACAGGCAAAAAGTGTCAATAAATAGTTGAAGTGGTGTGAAAGCTATCAATCCATTACATGGGTCTTAATCTTGCATAACACCAAACAAACTGGTGTTTAGAGACACCCGAGATTTGTTTAGCATCCGGTTAATGCAATTAAGTAAGGGTATGGTGATTGGTGAGTAAACGAGCCTTTTGTATAAATAATCATAGACATTTACGTAATATTCTAGAGTGCATTTACCTTTAGCAATATGGTCCAAGAGGAAGTGGGAAATTAATATCATGATTCTTCATCTGTAGTCTATTCTATACTTAGTGTAGCGATATCATGTCTGAAGCACGGAATACTAAATACACATTACCAATTACGTAACAGAAGCATGATTGTTTAAACAACAAACGCCCTAATATGAAACTCGTCCAAATTTAAAAATTCTCTCGATAATACAGTTACATATTTATGGATATTGGCTACCTTTTTCTCGGCAAACAAACAGTTCCCGTTAGACACTACAAGTTATTAGGAGCAGATACCTACAGATCTCATCAGAGACCAGCTAAAGAAGCAGGAGATTTGACCGTTCACCACTGTGCTCAAACGTTAACAAAAAACTCTTGAAAACTCTTAAATTGAGAGAAAGATCTTGAAATCTCATAAAATCCCGAAGTCAAAAGCCAAATGTACTTATATACAATTTCGTCATTTCGGTCCGTCCATATATCGCATCCATTTTCCATCAAAATTCCAACTAGGGTTTGTCGTTAACGGAAGTTTAAACTGGTCTAGCAATCTAGGTTATTTATCTTGCAAGTTGCAAAATCCTAATTAAACAATTTTTTATGCTTACCTATATCAAATTATTCGAATACCATTAGGTATCTATTCGGTTTGGAATATTATAGCAATATCCTGTGCTTCATATCATATGTCACTGCAGTTACAAGATATTTTTAATTTTAAAATACTTAGGTATGTTAAAAATTCCTAAGACCTGAGATATAACTTAAAGGGACCTAGGTTTTTGAGAAAATGAAGTAGACAGAATAAGCTATTTACAAATAATGAATAGGCACGAGAACATGATTAAAAATTAAATTATTATAGATAAACTCTTTAATAAAGTAATAGGTAAGTGCCTACAATAATTGCATTTAATTATTTATTATTAAATAACATGTTACGATGGCATGCATGCAACAGCGCAAGATATACACAATATTAGAGCAGTAATAATAAATCAGTATGGTAATAAGTCTGGCACATGATCGGTAATGGAACTATAGTAACAGAATAGTGGTAACACAGTATCTAGGTCGAGGTTGAGCAAGACATTTCTCACGCGTTGCCGAACTACACTTGTTTTATGTCATTAATCACGTTTAACACCCGATTTCTGGGATTTTAGTCAGTTATTGGTAACACTGGATAGGTAACTCCCATATTCACAATCTCTGCGTTAAAATATTACCGTGCATACACACGCAATGGTATAACATCCACCAATCAAGTATGATGACCTTTGTAGTGTTGACTGTTGAAGTACATATAATGAACCATGTTATGTACCAGCAGCAGTGTTCCCTCAAAGCTATAGTGTAGGGTAATTCAAGGGGCGGATAAACAAACTCTTTCAGAGCAAGCAACGCATTTGCAATTTCCTGGTGCTGCAAATGTACATGTGCGGCAGTGATAAGTGATTGCTTAAACATCAAGTAACCCGCCAGCTCGTTATAGGTATAGGTACACCACTAACTGATCATCTATGGGCATAGTCCCCAAAACGCTGGCGCTATTACCTCTTTGTATGGCTAAACTTACCCGTTGAGCTAAATAAGCGCCAGCTCTCGGGTCACCAGACGCTTGAACCAATTTTTGGGATACCTACTATATTCACGAATTTTTAGGGTTCCGTAGCCGAATGGCAAAAAACGGAACCCTTATAAATTCGTCATGTCTGTCTGTCCGTCTGTCCGTCTGTCCGTCTGTCCGTCCGTATGTCACAGCCACTTTTTTCCGAAACTATAAGAGCTATACTGTTGAAACTTGGTAAGTAGATGTATTCTGTGAACCGCATTAAGGTTTTCACACAAAATTTAAAAAAAGTAATAAATTTTGGGGGTGCCCCATACTTAGAACTGAAACTCAAAAATTTTGTTTTCATCAAACCCATATGTGTGGGGTATCTATGGATAGGTCTTCAAAAATGATACTAAGGTTTCTAATATCATTTTTTTCTAAAATGAATAGCTTGCGCGAGAGACACTTCCAAAGTGGTAAAATGTGTGTCCCCCCCTGTAACTTCTAAAATAAGAGTATGATAAAACTAAAAAAAATATATGATGTACATTACCATGCAAACTTCCACCGAAAATTGGTTTGAACGAGATCTAATAAGTAGTTTTTTGATATTTACAATAAAACCTCTAAAAACAAAGTTAGTTTTGCGGTTCGATAAGAAAAGTGGTTTTTATGGTTTTATTCCTCCGGTTGTAGTACGGAACCCTCAGTGCGCGAGTCCGACTCGCACTTGACAGGTTATTTAGTATCCGATGACCATGGGCTTACATTACATCGGTTGAACATCGCAGGTTCATCATCGTATGAGGGAAACCTGCGATGTGAAGAAGATGTAATGTTTGTTAAAGAGAATCACTGACACTGCACTTACCACACCACCACCACACTTACCACAGAATGTGACAGCAACGGTTCTGCTACGGCCCGCACTGTTACGCAACGGGGCCGTCCCGGTCTGCTTCGCGGTTTAATCGCACGTAAACGGATTAATGACAACCGTTGTATTCTATAATTCAACTGCAATCAATGGAGGCATTCATTCATTAGGCCTAATTATCAGCTTGCATCTCCGAGTAAATGCCGCTTGGAATTTTTTTATTGGCTGCTCTGGATGCAAGTGCGTGGCTGCAACAATATTTAATATAGGTAAGTATTATAAATGTGAAAGTTCAGTAAATAAACATTTTTTACTGAAATTTGGCTGACATCTCGTAACATATGTATAGCGTATTAGTTATTACCTAGCTAGAGCAATACTTACTATATTTTTTCCCAAAAAAATTCATGCTTCTCGCGGATTTCGACAAAATTTAAATAGCAATCTATAGTCATAGACAGATTGCTATAACTTTCTTTAAAGGTATAAGATTGCTATAGATACTTTCTTGAAATTGGGAAAGGAAAATATTATGTGAAAGGGTACACATAATTTTATGCCGAGAAAATCTACGATTTCCACAGGATTTTTTAAATTAATCTAGTAATATAAAGATTGAAATAATCTCGGTCAGGTGCGAGTTGGCCTTGTGCAAGGTTTCTGTCTTCCGTACCTACTCGTACCTAACACCAGCCATGAATTAAACCCTTTTTTTATTTGTTTATAACTGAAATAGGAACCATAAATGGATTCTATGAAAAACTTCAGATATACAGGTACTGTAGGGATACATTGTAATAGTGTGTATGTATGTGAGAGTGTGTGTGACGTGTGCAAAGATTCACTAATGACGGGGGCTCTGCGATTCGCCCCGGCAGTTGCTGTCTGAACGGGATTGGGTGCGAGCGTTAGTGTTGGGACCTTTTCTAACTATAATATATAGACTTTTGGGCAGTATTATTTCGCTGACAGCAACTCCAACTTGACAGAAACCAATTCTTTTGTGTACCTAGGTACTCGTACAAGTTTGCTTGGCGAATTTTAACTTCACCTCTATTTAAATAAGATAAGCGCACGATAATTTCTTTTGAACATATGAATTAAGAGTGAGTACCTACTTACTTAATAAGTTGAAAGGTTGTGAGAAAAGTGATGGTTTAAAATTTACGCAATACGCTTTATGTGTGGACGAAGCTATGAGCAATAAGCGCCTGTGCGAAAAAACATTAGCAGCTACTGCTACTGCGCACCGCGACTTCCTCTATGTCCCACTGAAACCTTTGATTTTCCCGAGATTTAGACAAGAAGGTTTCTATGAATTAAGTAATTTGTAGAATAAGTAGAGTGTTTCCAGAGATTTCTGAAATTCACACGGACAAAGCTGTGGGCTTTTAAGTAATTACCTATATAATATTAACTAGTAGGGTGCGTGGGGGCGCGGGCCACATGTGGCCCGCGTGCTGTCTTCCTGCTCATAAAAAATCCCTTCAAATTTCGCCATACATTTTTCTATGGAAAAAAAAAATTCCGCCATTTTGAATTTTTTTCCATCAATCGTATAGACCTTCGGATGCTGATCAACACTTGTCAAGGAACCGTTCTTCCATCTTTTATACTTTCCGAGATATTGACGAAATTCGTATGGCGGCCATTTTGAATCCGCCATTTTGAAATTTTTTTCAGCTCACTGGCAATTGTTTGACATTTCAAATGACATTTGGTCGAGCACCCCCCACCTATCTTTGATACCCTTGGCTGTGCTCTTCACCCGTCTCCGAATCCTCACTCATCAGCTCTCTCCGTATTTTTCCTCCGAATGAATTTTTCTCTTCTATACGAAACGCATAGTGAAAAAAAAATTTTTCATACAAAATTGTTCAGGAGAGGTGATCAATCAGTGAGTCAGTGAATCAGCACGAGTAGCTATATATATAGTAACTAGTAGGGCGCGTGGGTGCGCGGGCCACATGTGGCCCGCGTGCAGTCTTCCCGCCCATAAAACTATCGCCGTCATCTCCATCGCCAATTGGAATCCGATTGGCAGTGGGCTGAAAAAATTACCTAGGAGCACGGTCATGGTTTTAAAGATAGTTAAGGGCTGTTCCAACAAAAAATACCGCTGAACCTCATCGGATGAGGTTCAGCGTATTTTTGTTCGAGCAGCCCTTAACTATCTTTAAAACCACGACCGTGCTCCTCAATCATCATCCAAATCCTATGATCATCATCTTTTGTCATATTTTTCTCTGGCGGTTCTCCGTAGAACTGCGTCAATGACTTGCATAGTTCCCTACTTAGTGGCATGTACATTTTCCATCGAAAAATAAATTCCGCCACTTTGAATTTTTTTCCATTCATCCCGTAAACCTTGAGGTCCTGATCACCTCTTGCTAAGAAACCACTCTCTTATCTTTTATACTTTCCGAGATAGAACAACACGAAAAATGTATGGCGGCCATCTTGAATCCGCCATTTTGGATTTTTTTTTCAGAGTATTTTTTTTTGTTTGAGCGGTCCCCACCTAACTATAATACCTTGCCCGTGCTCCTCGACAGTCTTCAAAACCCTCAATCATCATCTCATTCCATATTTTTCTCTGAGAGTCCTCCAAAAAACCGCATCAAAGTACTACATGTTTCACAACTTTTCAATAGTCTCTTCAACATTCGCCATACATTTTCTATGGCAAAAAAATAAATTCCGCCATTTTGAATTTTTTTTCTATCCATCGAATAGACCATCGGGTCCTAATCACTTCATGTCAAGAAACCGTTCTTCCATCTTTTATACTTTCCGAGTTAGACACCGATGAAATTTGTATGGCGGCCATCTTGAATCCGCCATTTTGAAATTTTTTTCAGCTCACTGCCAATTGGATGACGTTTCGAGTGACATTTGGTCGAGCACCCCCCACCTATCTGCAATACCCTTGGCTGTGCTCTTCATCCGTCTCCGAATCCTCAATCATCAGCTCTCTCCATATTTTTGTTCTTAATGAATTTTTCCCGTCTATATGACAGCATACGTCAAAAAAAAAATTTTCATACAAAATTGTTCAGGAGAGGTGATCAATGAGTCAGTCAGTGAATCAGCACAAGCAGCTATATATATATTAACTAGTAGGATGCGTGGGGGCGCGGGCCACATGTGGCCCGCGTGCTGTCTTCCCGCCCATAAAAACCCCTACAAAATTCCCAATACATTTTCTATGAAAAAAATAAAGTCAGCCATTTTGAATTTTTTTTCTATCCATCGTATAGACCTTCGGATCCTGATCAACTTTTGTCAAGAAACCGTTCTTCCATCTTTTATACTTTCTGAGATATCGACGAAATTCGAATGCCGGCCATTTTGAATCCGCCATTTTGAATTTTTTTTCAGCTCACTGCCAATTGGATGACGTTTCAAATGACATTTGGTCGAGCACCCCCCACCTATCTTCGATACCCTGGCCTTGCTCTTCACCCGTCTCCCAAATCCTCAATCATCAGCTATCTCCGTATTTTTCCTCCGAATGAATTTTTTTCTTCTATACGACCTCATCCATGAAAAAAAAATTTTTCATACAAAATTGTTCAGGAGAGGTGATCAATCAGTCAGTGAGTCAGTCAGTGGCCAATCAGCACGAGTAGCTATATATATATTAACTAGTTTTTTGCGTGGGGGCGCGGCCCGCTTAAGCGGACCGCGTAACTGTTTGTAGCAATTTACGTGATCGCTCATACTCGGATTTAGCAAAAATTAGTAGGTAGGTACCCAATCGCAATACAATTTAGTATGAAAAAAAAATCCGCCATTTTGATTTTTTTTTCTTGTCACTAAATAGATATCCCCATTTCGATCATCTTTTGCTATGAAACCACTTTTCCAACTGTCATACCCTCCGAGATAGAGACTAACAAAATTTGTATGGCGGCCATGTTTTTTCCGCCATTTTGAATTTTTTTTCAGCTCATTGGTAATTGGACGAGGTTTCAAATGACATTTGGTCGAGCACCCTCCACCTATCTCCAACACCTTTAGCGTGCTCTTCACCCGTCTCCAAGATCCTCAATCATCAGCTCTCTCCATACTGTCCCCGAAAGAAATAGTTCTCCTCTTTACGAAAGTGTTTGTGAAAGTTCTCCTCTTTACGAAAGTGTTTGTGAAAAAATTTTACAGGAGAAAATTTTGCGAAAATCTCGGCCGCCATCTTGTTTTTCCAAAATTTTCCATTTTTTCTATTAATTGTTTACTAATATCTACAATCGTTGCGAGTTTGAACGAAATCGGTCGGAATACAAAAAAGTTACAGAAATCACGTCGGCCGCCATCTTGTTTTTCTGAAATGTCATAATTTTTCCCTACTCGACTCCCGCACCCGAACACATCCCCCATACATCATTATATCGTTTTCAGTCTCCTTCTGGGAGAACAATTATGTCAATGAGTGAGTCAGTGAGTGAGTCAGTGGTAATCGAGCTATATATATTATAATAATATCGTTTCAAAACCCGGATAAGTTGTGGTGGGCTTTTCACTGTATATTGCACCTCTAACCTAGTTAACAAATTAATGTTTGTCACCACTATATTATACCACCACTTTTATATCAAATATCACACTAACTTTTCAAAAGTGCCTAGCTGTAGGTTAGACCTATATTGAATTAAGAATTTCTTCAATATTGATTTAAGCCGAAGGCCAAAATCAATCTTAATGTTTCCCGCAAACGATTCCGCTAGTATACCCGCTTCTCGATTATACCTTGCACCGTCTTTTGGGAGAAGGTCGTCTCACGTCTGTCGAATAGAATCACGTTTGGTTATATCAAGTTACTGAATACCTACTGAGGCTTTGATTATATAGTCTACTACTGAGGTTTCTTTTTCATCCACTCTTACGAGTGAATACCTACCGACAGGTGACTAAACGAATTTTGTATTGTGTCGTTTATATCACCGCTGTATAGATGTACTTACGTAACTTTCCCTTTCGAGGAGCGTTATCATCATCGCCATCGAAAGCTCTACGCCTCCAACTTAAATCATACCAACCCACCCATACAGACCCACAAAGAATTTTTTTTGAACTAACTTACCGAAAAGAGTTTATGAATTCGACCCTATAAGTGTTTAAAAATGTTAGTTTCTATTTATTTCTGAAATAATAGATATTCGGTATACTATACTGTGTTTCTATGTAATGGTTTATTTTGTCACAGTTTTTATATCTAACGGACGTCCGTGTCACCGCCTGTGAATTTCGATCCGCGGTAACCTTTTTTCTGGATTCGGGATTTTTTCGGGATAAAAGAGCCTATACCTACGTAGTTAATTCTATAATTTATCTCCATTCCTCAGCCAAATTGTTTCAGTACTTGCGGCGTGAAGAAGTATTTTCCCATACAAACTTTGGAACTACGTTTAACACCGAACGGCCTGGCCACGGGGATCGGCGGTGCGAACGTCGAAGCGAGGGGCGAGGCGACCATTCGCGCGGCACCGTTTGCAGTCCACGGGCAGTCACGTTCGCCGCCGCGACCAGTAAGGAAGTCCGACAGCAAAATGTTTTTATCGAAATTATCTCAATATTTCAAGACCTAATATTTGGAAGAGATTGTGGAATACATGATTTGAATAAGAATCGGGGTATAGATGGAGAGTTCCACAAGAAGTATGAGAAATACAGAATATATCCAGAAAAATTTAGTGAGTACTCCGTAGCTTGCGCCGTACGGATTCATGCCTTTGTTTTGTTCGCCCGCCGTTTTGTACCGAGCGAACCGCGCCGGCGACTTGCGGCGCGGCGGGCGAGCAAAACAAAGGCATGAATAAGTACGGCGCGAGCCACGGAGTTGAGCGGTAGTCGCGGCGAATAGTGCAGTGAACAAACGAGTTTAGTTATTTTCGCCGCGAAAAATGAACACCGAGACTTTTATTGCTGAAATACTAGCTAGACCACCTATTTTGAAGTCTGGTCATCCACAGCACAAGTTTAAACATGTAGTGAAGAGATTGTGGGAAGAATATTCATAAGTATATAATCGAAGGTTTCAATACTCATTCTGGTATACTCAAAAAATTTTTCCGGATATATTCTGTATTTCTCGTACTTCTTGTGGATACTTACTTCTTATTCAAATCATGTACTCCATAATCTCTTCCAAATATTAGGTCTTGAACCAAAAAACTATTACTTTCTAAGCAATATTGAGATAATTTCGATAAAGACATTTTGCTGTCGGACTTCCTTACTGGTCGCGGCGGCGAACGTGACTACCCGTGGCCTGCAAACGGTGCCGCGCGAATGGTCGCGTCGCCCCTCGCTTCGACGTTCGCACCGCCGATCCCCGTGGCCAGGCCGTTAGGGTGTGAATTTTTGAGAAATCCTTTCTTAGTACACCCACGCAGTACCTAGTTTGGGCGTGCGTTCATAATAATAATTATTATGTCAGTCAGTTGCCAATCAGTCAGTCAGTCAGTTTCTTCTTTTTATTTTATTTAAATTAAACAGCGTTCTGTTCAAGCTAACAATGCTGAGCATAAAGTGCCGTTCACATCGGTAGATCTACTCGTAAGCGGTAGAGGCTTAAAGTCCGTTACGCCTAATTATTCCTCCCAAAAAGCCTGCAGACCTTGGCTCATCTGTCACTCAGCAAACGGAACAGTCGGTCACAAAAACAAACAAGTGAAAGTGATGTTTTCACTTCATATTACACGGCCTCTTCTCGCTATAAGTAATTTTATTAACGCGTATCCAATACGGAATACCACATTTTTTAGGGTGATATAAATTTATCTATTTACGAGTAAATTATTTACTACTACTGCTATGTACAATTGCACAAAAAAATAAATACAATTTTGAGATAATCTGGTGAATTGTATCTTTACATTATTATGTAAGTAATAAGAAGTTTAACCAGTTTTAAAATGTAATTAATTTTAAGTTATTATGTAAAATTTAAATCGCAGAAAGTATATTATTAATTAAAATAAATTACGTTGAATAAAAATAATTATGCAAAAGATTATCTAATATGAAATCCATTCGCATCTCATCATAAACATAAACATCGCAGGAACATCTCGTGCATTTAACATTTTCCTGGAAGTAGGTGATGTTTCATGTTGCTAAGTCAACCTGCAATGTTCAGCTAATGTAACTAATTTATATTGAGGATTTTATATCATTTATCATCAACCTACTGCAGCAGGTGGGACCTGCATTCTTACCACATTCAAAAATATATCCTTTGACTGTCTTTCAAATTGTAGGTACGTAGGTACCTACCTAGGTACCAAAGATTTTTCCACAAAGTATAATCTTTACAATGTACCTACTCGTACCTACCTATAAATTATTCTAGGTACCTACATACAATTTTGATTGTGTCTACCCATGTCCTCCATTTTCATTATCGTGAGAAAGCATCACAATGAACTCTACTTCCTAAAACAAATCTTGTGTCCCTTACCTTCTTTACAGATTTGCTATCTTCTGTCTTTTTCGTAGAGAACCGTTGCGAAATCTGTTAGGCAAAAGTTTTAACCGTATGAATTACCGGTAGTGTTACGTATAAAGTTGGATTGACGAGTAAAAGGACAGGTTGTGGCAATAATGTGGAGGGAAGTGGAATAAAAGCGTATTAGGCTTTAATCTGTAGAAACCTGTAGGAAACACTCGCTACCCGTGGGGCACTAAAAAGGGAAAAACAGATCGCCTGTTACACTCTCTGGTAGGTATTACGGACTGTACACCAGGCCTGCCGGTAGCAGGTGCCGTCCTGTTTTCCCATTTTATAGCCCCCGGGCAGCGAATGCCTGTACATGTACCGTTTATACATACATACCGTGTATAAACTATAAACCAGGTGGGCCTAGACCGCATAGATATAATTAATATGTTCTGAAGAGACACAATATCATGAAGGTTTGCAAAATTATTGACCTTTATTGTTGGGAAAGCTTGGCTAAAGCGCGGCTTACAGAGAAGATGCTTGATGCAACAGAGCTCCTATAAATTTAAGGAGATAAGGAGTGAGCTAGACAGTAAACGTTATGAAGATGTTCTGAAGAGACACAATATCATGAAGGGGTGCAAAATTATTGACCTTTCTTGTTGGGAAAGCTTGGCTAAAGCGCGGCTTACAGAGAAGATGCTTGATGCAACAGAGCTCCTATAAATTTAAGGAGATAAGGACAGCTAGACAGTAAACGGAGTAGGTACGCCACCTATAGGTATACAGGATACCGCTTGACTGTGATCATACCTTTTGAAAAGTGAAGATTTATATTCTAAAGTGGAGCGCGCTTCCCTACGCAATAAATATCTGCACTGCATTCGTACTTTCAGTGCGAATATAGGGGGCATACTGCATAAGCCATACCAACGCAGTCCTTCAAATTTTAATACCTACTTCAGGAATTCAGTTATAGACTTATAGCCCGCTATTATTTTCATAGAAGTGTTCATTAAATAAACATCAAACGCTAAGAAAACGTATTAGAAACGTATAGGTACAAGTCTTAGACCATAAATGGTCTAAGGTACAAGTGAGGTACAAGTAGAACCAGCAGTTGACCTTCTTCAAAATCAGCAGTAAAAATGAAAGGAAATTATTTCTGTCAATGCGATCAACTGGACCCAAGAAGTGGGGCTTAGAATGTTGCTCGTGTTGTTAGTTAAGTTATAAAATAATGAACGAAACCGGATCCAGTGGTTTTTCATTATGCTATAGCTAAAGAGCTGGTGGAATACCATCAATATTATAGAGCCTACCAATAGTATAGACTATAGAGTCAATAGGTATTATCATAGACAATAGAGTGAGAGATATTAAAATTACGTTTTTCAACATGATTTTTTTAACCAAATTATAAAAGTAAAGTTCTACATAAACCAAAAGACAAACAATGGCAGGTATCAATTTCAGATATTTGGCTATAGCATTTTTTAATAATAATTATTGAACTTTATGTATAGAATACCATAATCTAGTGAAAGCTAAAATAACCATATTTACCTACCCACTAGATATTTTAACGAACCACGAAAATAACATCATTTTAACGAGCCTTACTTATTTTATAGTAGGTACCTACGTCGAATCAAAATTTATTGCCGTGGAGACAAAATGAGTAGTTTCTCATTTATTTCTTCCACTAGCTCTGAGGCGAGGCTTATGGCGAGAAAACTGGTCCCTTAAGGAAGCTTTGGTGTTATTAGAAAGTGATATTTGGATCTAGTTGCCAAGTTAAGTCAATTTACTCACGGTTGGGGGGCATTGAATATAGCAGACAGTACTTTTCCGCAACGCAGATTTTCACTAAAGCTGGAAACGTGTGTGGTACGAGTTACGACTGAGAAATAGACACTAAAGCAAAGAACACTTCCTGCAGCATTACTAACCGGTGAAAGGGCGACTTTTAGTCTAACTTTATTGGAGAGACTTTTGAATAAAATAATAGTTCCATACTCAATAAAGGGTGCTATAGATATATATTGGTGGTAGGACGACTCTTCTTGCAGATGGATTCTACACAGCCTATGACTATATGACAGCTTTATCTACGATCGTCGTAGAAATCTTTCGATGGAACGAAATGGAACTAATATGGAACAAAATTCAAAAAATGTATTTGATCCAGACATTATTGTAACTAAAGTGTAGAGTTTGTTAAGTTAGAGCTTGTATTTTAGGGTGTATAGAGTTAAAAGTCTTGCCCTATATGAGATCTGATAACTTTATGACGGTGTGAGCCCTATGCTCGTCTGGCAACATTTTACATGAAAATGTTTTTGTTGGTATATGAATGTCAGTTTTTATTAATATATAAGCCACGTGGCCAACTTGTCATATTATTAGTAAAAAGGCATAAGAGCGCAGAAAACACCCTAGTGTCACAAGTGTTGGTTTTGGTAAATCATAATGCTATTTCTGAATGAGGATCAGTAACGTTATAGCAAATTCAATATAGCTAGTATCTACGTTATTCTCTATGACATAATAATGATATTCCTTTTTGAATTATCCAAATCGGACAATTACTTACGAAGATATTAAGTATTAAACATACGCGGTTTCTGCTGCCTAAATTCAAGGCGCGCGAATGCGTGTGACGTCACACCAACGGTCGAAGCTAGTTAGCAGTTGGCAGCGATAAGGCGCGCGAGTGTTTCATTGTTGAATTGTGTCTTTAAAACAAATTAAGTGTTCGATTTGTATCTAATTCACTTTTCTAACTATGTATAAATATTGTATAGTGCCAAAATGTACAAATACTTCTTTTAAAACGCCCGAAAAACTCTTTTTAAAGGATAAAATAGATAGGTATCAAATCGCACTATTACATACGCACAAAGCTGCCTCGAAATGAGTGAATCAACGCGATTTTGATACTTTGATATCACAGATTACAATCTGTGTTTAATATAAAATTTTATATTTTGTCATTTATTTTATTAGAACGAAATAACTTAGTCGTTCTAAGATCCTTTTCGGAGGATATCAGGCAGGGGGCTAGGCGAAAAAAAGTGTTACTGATAATTATAACTTGATCATTATTGTTAGTCCGCCATATTCATTTAGTTGGTCGCAATTTCAAAGGTAATAAGACTTATGAGCAATATCTCGCTGCTCGCGATGCAATAAAACGGAGAAACAGGGCGTCGCCTGTTGGCCCGGCCCTGTTGCCCTGTTACGGTAACAGCGTGCGGTGTTGGTTACGGTAACATAACAGTGCGCGGTTTCGGTGACGGTAACAGTGTGCGGTGTCGGTTACGGTAACAGTGTGCGGTGTCGGTTACGGTAACAGTGTGCGGTTTCGGTTACGGTGGCAGTGTGAGGTGTCGGTGTTTTCTGTTACCGTAACCGACACCGCACACTGTTACCGTAACCGACACGCACACTGTTACCGTAATAGATACCGCACACTGTTACCATAACCGACACCGCACACTGTTACCGTTACCAACACCGCGCACTGTTATGTTACCGTAACCGACACCGCACGTTGTTACCGTAACCGACACCGCACACTGTTACCGTAATAGATACCGCACACTGTTACCATAACCGACACCGCACACTGTTACCGTTACCTACACCGCGCACTGTTATGTTACCGTAACCGACACCGCACGTTGTTACCGTAACCGACACCGCACACTGTTACCGTAACCGACACGCACACTGTAATGTTACCGTAACCGACACCGCACGTTGTAACCGTAACCGACACCGCACACTGTTACCGTAATAGATACCGCACACTGTTACCATAACCGACACCGCACACTGTTACCGTTACCTACACCGCGCACTGTTATGTTACCGTAACCGACACCGCACGTTGTTACCGTAACCGACACCGCACACTGTTACCGTCACCGACACCGCGCACTGTTATGTTACCGTAACCAACACCGCACGCTGTTACCGTAACAGGGCAACAGGGCCAACAGGCGACGCCCTGTTTCCCCGTTTTATTGCATCGCGAGCAGCGAGATATTGCTCATAAGTCTTATTACCTTTGAAATTGCGACCAACTAAATGAATATGGCGGACTAACAATAATGATCAAGTTATAATTATCAGTAACACTTTTTTTCGCCTAGCCCCCTGCCTGATATCCTCCGAAAAGGATCTTAGAACGACTAAGTTATTTCGTTCTAATAAAATAAATGGCAAAATATAAAATTTTATATCAAACACAGATTGTAATCTGTGATATCAAAGTATCTAAATCGCGTTGATTCACTCATTTCGAGGCAGCTTTGTGCGTATGTAATAGTGCGATTTGATACCTATCTATTTTATCCTTTAAAAAGAGTTTTTCGGGCGTTTTAAAAGAAGTATTTGTACATTTTGGCACTATACAATATTTATACATAATTAGAAAAGTGAATTAGATACAAATCGAACACTTAATTTGTTTTAAAGACACAATTAAACAATGAAACACTCGCGCGCCTTATCGCTGCCAACTGCTAACTAGCTTCGACCGTTGGTGTGACGTCACAGCCTACCGCGTCAGCCCGTCAGTGAACTTCGCTAGGAATTTGTTCATAACTTCCTCAGTTTTTGTCGTAGAAAAAAAATTTTTGCACTGTATGTTAAGGATTTCTTAGCTCTATAAATCTGCATTGTCAGTTAAAAACGTTACTGATCCTCATTGGTTCTTTGTCAATACCTACATTACTGTGTTTTGGTTTGAAGGCCGATGTAGTCTCTAGCCGGCAAAATTACCATGTTGTCTCAAGATGACGATAACTATGCACTGCATAATACCTATAAAGATGCAATGCAAAGCCCTGGGAAGTGGAATGCCCTGTACCTGATATAGGCAGATGAACATCAGGTGTACAATGAAGATCTTGCTCATCTCTTTTTTGCCATAATCAAACAATGAGTCTGGCCAATACCTAAGAGAAGCAAATCATTGAACAGATGTTAGATATCTTAGGATTTCGATATACCAATCCTGGTTACCGACCCGATTGCCTATATAAAAATAAAAACAGCCTCTCGTTACTCGTATGCATTTCCTATTATTATGGCAGGCTAATCTCCACTGCAAACTGCCTTGAAAATTGCCTCTCAGTATTTCTTTGCGCGCCACCGGAGCGCGTCGTTTTGCCTGGCAGGCGCCATCTTTAAAAAGTTTTCTACGTCATTTTATGCCCCCAAAACCCCGCGTTTTCGTGAACAAATTAGGTACCTATACTTATGTGTATTTACAAAATTATTTATATAGTGAGTTTTTGTGTACTGTGTTGATGGTGCTTTTTGCTTTAGAGGATTGCATTTTAAATCTACAAATGAGGTGAGGCTTTTTTTGATTTTATCATTATCAGCATCAGTGGCGCTAAACAGCCCTTTGTGGACCCGAGCCTGTTCAAAAAGATTTCGCAATCCATCCCTATCAATAGCGCTCGTTTTCCAATAACACGCAATCCAAACATCTGAAGCTTTGGCAGACCAACACTTCTGTGTCCGTCCGTCGGAATGAATTTTTTGTTTCTATAATGACTTTAAATTAACTACACTGGAACTGGACAAGTTTTCCCAGATTCCTAGCGACAAACAGTAGGCAAAAAAAAAAGGGAACTATATTTTCTATCACCAAAATTTATATTTGTCATCAAGTTGTATCACCTAATAAATAGATCTATCGCCACGAAATATTTTCGTTCTCAGATAAACAAAAATTGTTCCCAGGTATGAATTATCAAATTAATGTTAATATATGTGTAAAATATAAGAGATCGATAACCAATAAAATTATATTGCATTACATGAATATAAACTTCGTTCTTATAATAACAGTTTTGTACTTAAATAATAGCTCTGTGCTCAGAATGGTAGATCTGTCACCAAATAAATCGATTATCGATCCCTGACTGCGACTCCGTCGACATGCTCTTGGAGGGGAAGAGGGTGACGGCTAAGGAGTTTTCCTAGGTCCCATGTGCACCTATAGGTAAATAGGTTAAGGTTATTTTCCTTTTTTGACCACCCAGAAATAGGAGCCCCGCGAAGCGGGGCTCCGTCGACATGCTCTTGGAGGGGAAGAGGGTGACGGCTAAGGAGTTTTCCTAGATCCCCCACTTTTTCTGAGGCTATAGTCGTAAATTCTTATATAAAGTTAACACATAACCTCAAAAAATAAAAAAAATAATAAACATAATATGATTTATTGGTGATCTCTTTATATTAGTTTGCTTATAATACTTATTAGGACACACTTATTATAATACATACAAAAACATTTATTTGGTACTAGACCTTATATCTCAGGATTTTAGGTGATTTATTGTGGAACTGATTTTGCATTGTTTGGTGACTACATTTTGGTGACAGATCTACTATTTTGAGGACAAACCCTATTATTTAAGAAACACAAAACTAATTAAATTGGTGATAGCTTAAATGATACCCTTTTTTTTTGGGTATCATTTAAGCTATCACCAATTTAATTAGTTTTGTGTTTCATAAATAATAGGGTTTGTCCTCAAAATAGTAGATCTGTCACC
Source organism: Coenonympha arcania (assembly GCA_036785405.1). Lineage (NCBI taxonomy): Eukaryota > Metazoa > Arthropoda > Insecta > Lepidoptera > Nymphalidae > Coenonympha > Coenonympha arcania. Next base: position 6,220,997 of record CM072069.1, read on the forward strand.
AAAATGTAGTCACCAAACAATGCAAAATCAGTTCCACAATAAATCACCTAAAATCCTGAGATATAAGGTCTAGTACCAAATAAATGTTTTTGTATGTGTTTTAATAGGTGTGTCCTAATAAGTATTTAAGCAAACTAATTTAAAGAGATCACCAATAAATCATATTATGTTTATAATTTTTTTTATTTTTTGAGCTTATGTGTTAACTTTATATAAGAATTTACGACTATAGCCTAAGAAAAAGTGGGGGATCTAGGAAAACTCCTTAGCCGTCACCCTCTTCCCCTCCAAGAGCATGTCGACGGAGCCCCGCTTCGCGGGGCTCCTATTTCTGGGTGGTCAAAAAAGGAAAATAACCTGAACCTATTTACCTATAGGTGCACATGGGACCTAGGAAAACTCCTTAGCCGTCACCCTCTTCCCCTCCAAGAGCATGTCGACGGAGTCGCAGTCAGGGATCGATAATCGATTTATTTGGTGACAGATCTACCATTCTGAGCACAGAGCTATTATTTAAGTACAAAACTGTTATTATAAGAACGAAGTTTATATTCATGTAATGCAATATGATTTTATTGATTATCGATCTCTTATATTTTACACATATATTAACATTAATTTGATAATTCATACCTGGGAACAATTTTTGTTTATCTGAGAACGAAAATATTTCGTGGCGATAGATCTATTTATTAGGTGATACAACTTGATGACAAATATAAATTTTGGTGATAGAAAATATAGTTCCCAAAAAAAAATAGTCAAAAATTAGTCTTCTTTCCAAACAGCCAAGCCGTAATGTACCTATATCAAACTACTTTTCCCTCTTTCCCTTGTTCAATATTGTGTCAAAGTTTGCCGATTGCCATTGTATTGCTTATTGAATGCGCATTGTTTTAATAAAAGTAACGAACGTAAAAAAAAAGATTCCGTCGAATTGAGAACCTCCTCCTTTTTTTGAAGTCGGTTAAAAAGTAAAGTAACGAAGTCAGTCTATGCTCGGTTCTAAAATAATTAAGTATGTCAAAGTAATAGACATAATATACCCTGGGCAGGATGTACGGCGCAAAAAAATCACCAGTATTTCGGTGACAAAAATGCTTGTTTTGCCACCAACGGCAAGGCCACGGTGTAGTTCGCTCAGCAGCCACCTATAGAATTATGACAGATGGCGCTACTGTTTGCTTGTACGAAAAAGTTATACGTAAATCGTTCGGATGGCCATATCCTGAGTTTTCTTATTAGAATTCACACGACATTTAATACTCTACCGACTACCACCTTAGGAAAAGTGCTGGTCAAGTAGGGGTTCAAGCGAGCAAAGTCGCGGGCGCTCTCTCGTTGACATAGCCCACATGGGTATATTTTTCCTTTTTCAATTATACTAGTCCTTACGCAGTATTATATTATCAATGTTCTGTGTATAATATTATTGTCTATGGTACGGACTAACATAACAAATTACAGCAAAATCTATACTTCATTATCACGTCGTCGTCGTGTTAGTATTGTTTTCCCACAGATTACCTACTTGTTTTCCTTAAACAGTCGCACGTTTTACAAACTTTGTTTATTAAATTACGTAATTAAAATTTAAAACCCGTAAGTAGATACAAGTGTGAATTTTACTTGTACATGAAGGGTTCCGTACCAACCAGCGTGATGTATAAAATATAAATATTTTTACGTTGGTTATTTGAACTAATTAATAATAGAACCAAGTTATATTTTTAACTATTTTTAATTTTGTTTATTGGTCTTTATACAGGCAACAAAACATAGCTCACATGTTGACCTCGTGCCTCGAAGATAATCTGTGAAGATCACAGACTTGTATTAACTTAGTTTAATTTTTATCGCCTACATAAAATCGTCATTTTTTTGTTTTGAGTACGTTGGGATGCCTTGAACGTTGAATCAGATTTACTCCGTCGTCGCTGAACCATTTCCTTTGTTGCGAGCATGACATTTTTTACGCGACCTTTAAATTAAAACCACAACAAATAACTCAGGCTGGCAAGCACGGCCGACTCACAACACAACATTACCTTGCTGTCCTTCACACCGTCTATTCGTATTTATTTTATGGTTCCTGAGCATTTAGTTAAACGCTATTTGTTTTCATTGACTACTAGCTACTAGGTAGCTAGGAACTATAAAATGGGTTCCTCCTAGTTCCTACTGTAAAATGCGTGTACTAACCTACCGACTTTTATCATTTTAACCTTTTTATCATTTATTTTTTTTATCATTTTTATTTATTTATTTTTATCATTTTTTTATTTTTTTAGTGGGACGAAGGTTTTTGTAGCGAAGAAAAGGAAGGTACCTACCTATTGTCAAATTTTACTGCCAATAGGCGAAAATTAGAGTAAGTAGCAATTAGCATAGGTGTAGGTTTCCCATTTCCCTTGGCTTGTAGATTATTCAAAATCCTGAAACTGTTAAATGTTTATTGGTTTTTATTCCTTAGAAAAATCCTTCTTGTTTGTAAAAGTACTCTTCCTAAGCACAGAATAAGAAAAGAAACGTTCAGTTATTTATTGGGTATAGTTAGTTATTCAGGAAATTGCGGTGCACCCGGAAAGAAAGCGCGTAGTATTATTTAGATGTTGATCAATGCAAATTAATGGGGTGCAACACAACCGCGCGATAAGCATTCGATAACATTGCAATTATGAAAAATTCAGTTTTAGTTTCATAATATTGTAATGCAATTATGTTATAACTAAAATAAAACTACTGTTAAAAAAATGTATTCAAGTTCGATAGTACATATACTACCTCCTTATACCTATAGGCTTATTGGACGGTTCAGGTTTTTTTCTAGAAATTACCTAAGTAGGTATGAATATGTAACTATCCGTCATTGGGTTTTATGTGATAAAAAACCCAAAATAAGTTTAGTTATCGGTTCTTGACGTTCTCGGTTCGGTTCTCGGTATTAACGTAAAGTCCGAATTATCAATTTTTTCCATCACTTCTTGGTCAAATTGTTGGGATTTTGCTTCAAATCAGGTAAGTAGTAACTTAGAAGGTTTTTGTCGTAAAATCAAAATCATTTTGCCATAAGTAAAAGCAAGTACTTATCAATAAAAATTTAGTGATACATCTAACATCATTGTTATTTTTCTGTTTAGTTAATTAATTAACGACATATTTTCAATTTCCATTGTTGTAGTTTGTAGTTTGTACTGATGGGTGATACTGAACAATAGAAAATTGTTCCATTATCATTGCTTAAATAATTACAACAACGGCCCATATTATGGAAACACGCGTTATTTCGTCATAGGCAGATGCGTATACAATAGTTACAAAATTTTGTGATGTTCTGTTTACCGGCAGTTATAAGCATTGCGTTGTTACAAATACAATACTTTACATACGGCGTACCTAAGTGTAACTCTTTTCAGAAAAACATTCAGTCCTGGGCACAGTGGGCTGATCGTATCGGTCAGTTTGCTAGTAAAGTAACCCTCATTTTGTTGTATTCTTTTTGAACAAGCTAGCAACTACAATAAACTGAACGAACCAGAATATCAGCCCACAAATCTTTTCTCTGAACGAGAGGGGTTGTGACATAGCCCACCATGCTGGCCTAGTGCGGGTTTAGGGGCTACACACACTTTTCAGAACATTCTGGACAACTCTCAGGTATGCAATTTTCCTCACGATGTTTTCCTTCGCCGAAGTTTGTTTGTGTCCAACGCACATAACTCCGAGAAGTTGAGGATGGCCAGTAATAGTATTCGAGCCCTCCTGATTTCTTGGAAATCACTTGGATTTAAAAAAAAATTGAAGAAAGTTCTCAAGAAGAAACCAGTTTCGGACTTCTGTTATTTACGAAACTAAAGATTTTTAAAGATACGAATATCTTTATCTTGTTGACAGCATCAATTTCATATCAGTACTAGTACCTACGTGGGAATTGTAATCTTCATCTATAAAAATCTTTATCTGAAATAAATAAATACCTACAATAAACAGCGTAGCTATATTTCTTACTACTACAGCTTGTACTTAGGCAAAAACCTGCCTTCAATGTATATGATTTAAATATTTTGCATTTCTTAAATGTTAAACTTAATTAAGTACTTTCAAGAAATTGCCACCATTTTTTCTACTATTTTTTTGGCCAAAATTTACTTACTTCACTATATTACTTATAGTCATAATATTGTACTTTACTATCCTCTTTTTAGATACAATCAGTATCAAATAAGGTTCTATAGGTTCAATGTTATTTTCTGCCTATTATCAATTATAATTACCTATTCATATTATTTGCAAATGGTAAAAGAAAATGTAGGTTACAAATTACAATAATATAAAGTACTTATTATTCATATATCGTAGGCTTTTGTACTGGAATGCGGCAGACCGGATTTCATATAGTTAGTAGGTAATTGGTCCAGATAGATGTTTACCTACCTTAATTAATTTGACTGGCGTTCTCCGTATGTTTTTCTTTCTACTTGCACGCGTAAATAATATGTAGGTACCTATTGAAATACCTACCTACATAATAATAAGTATTTATATTTCATAGATCGATAATAATAAAAATCAATGAAAATATTGAATTTTACTGACGAAAATTCTGCATATAAGTAGGTACTATAAGGTGAAAACAATTTTATAGGTACTTGATATATTATGATGATATTCTACTAATATAAAAATTTAAAGTTTGTATGTTTGAAAGGTTGGAATTTGTTAATTTAAGTACTTCGATTTAGTTCAAGTATATAGATATGTATTATCTCTATGATTTAGTTGTAACTTGAATTAATGTAGCCTTAGCTTATAATAAAATAATAAAAAGTAAAAAAGCCTTTTATTTCCCATCACCAGTGAACGTAATTAACAATACAAAAATATGATATAAATTAAACTAAATTGATTATAGTATACATAATTATATAGGGTATAGGCCTCCTCCAGAGCTTTCCAATCTTCTCTTTGGGACGCTGTTTTGACCCAGTCGTACCCTGACCTGTGATGGAGGTTACAAATTTACAATAATATAAGGCAGAGCAGTAATATATCTGAGGCAGACCCTTCTTCTCGAACTCAGAGGCCATTACCCTGGTCCCTGTATGAGGTGCATCTTGAACACAAAAATGCACCTCCCGATAGCTTATACTAGGGCACCCGGGATTTCCCGGTTCTTAAAATCTTGAAGTTTAAGGTGTTAAAAGAACCGGTTCTGAATATGACTTCCCGGTTCTCACGGTTCTTTAAAAAAATCAAATTATTACGTATTTTATCGAAAATTATTTTTTTGTTTGAATGAGTATACTTTCCAGATGGTTTCATAGTCATCAAATCAGGATCTTGTGCACGACGAACGTAGTGAGCGTCCAAAGACTCTAATAGAAATAATAACTAGCTTATAAGATTCTAATTTGTAACTATCTTATAAGACTCTAATTTGTGACTAGCTTTCTTAAACTTTTATTTATTTATTATTTCTTAAACTTAGCTTAAGATTCTAAACATGTATGTAACATTGCCTATGTGTTTTGATAAAAGGATATTAGCTTATTTAATTAATTGTAAATGAACCTAAAATGATAAAAACTGTAAAAATGAGAAAAAAACAAATAAAGTTTATGCATTGATTGTGGGAGGCCGCGCAAGTTGCTCGATAGGGTCTCACACTAACTAACCACCCGCGTAGGGTACAAGTATCGAGGCCTTAAGCCCATAGAATCAGTTCATCTCTGCTCGCCGGCGTCTCTTGCTAATCTAAATCCTGAACCAGCTCTTTGCGGAGCTAGGAACAGGTCTTCCTTAAAGCAGAGACCTGCGGGACCTCCCGAGCATTTTAGTAATCAGTGTTTCATTGGCGCCTCCATTCAAGCCTCACAACCAGCGCAAAAGTTCGGGCGGCTGTCCCGAACATTGGTCCATCGAGCCGGGATACCGCAGAAGGCAGAATGGTGAAGACGCGAGCGCAGGCTGCGGACCAGCCGACAGAGGCATTGGTGAGTGATCCGGGGGCTCCAAGTGTGTCGGGCGGCGCGGTCGCCGCCCCGGGCTTCATGGCACATGCGGAGTCTGCACAGCAGCCGTCACAAGAACGGCCACCGTCGGGTGCGTTGGGCGGCACGATCGCCGTCCCGGGCTACACGCGCACCTCCGAGTCCTCATCGACGCACACGTGGGACACGTCGGCAAGTACACTGGTCAGCAGCCTGCATCCGTCGTCGGAGAGCAGAGATGACTCAAGCGGGATGACGTCATCCAGAGGCGTCACGCCCCGCGCTCAACACAACGCGTCGGGACGCAGCGACGCGTTGCCACTCCGCGCACTGCACGCAGCGTCAAGAAGCGAGGCGGTTGCGTCATTCCCCTCTCACCCCGACCCGGCGGCCGAGGCAGTGCGTCCGCGTGCATCGACCAGGGAACGCATGGGCAGTGAAGATGCCGCGTCTCGCTGCACACGAAGCACGCGCCGACAGCACTCCGCCAGGGTTCGCATTTTGGAGCTTGAGAGGGAACTATTACGAAAGGACCTCGAGCTGCAGAGGCTCCGACTCGATCATAAAGACAGCGACGATGAAGACGACCAGTCACGGTGCAGCAGCCGGACAGCGGAGCAACGTGTCGCCAGCTGGGTGCAAGAGAGCAGCCACGGCGCGGCGGGACAACAGCTCGCGCTAACAAACACACAGGTTAGTGAAATTCAAGTTAATTTTGGTGAAACTGTGTGTGATTTAAATAATACGCTGCCGCCGGTTCAGCCCGGTGCGCGGCCTCCGCGCCTCTATGTAGCGTCATATGGCGACGACGCACGCCCTGGGCCGTCCCTAGGGATTAAGGGCGCGGAGCAGGGACACCCCGTCGTAGACCCGGGTGTCTACTGGGATCCATTTGGGGATTCCGGAACGAGCAGGCAGGCCGTGACAGAGCAGTTGCGGCATAACAACGACGCGCGCCGGGGGGCTCCCCCGCCCTCGCGGGTGGGGGGAGCCGCGCCCCCGCTGCCGCACTCCCCGCTGCCGTGCGCGCAATTCGAGTCGCCGGCAGCGCGGTTCCATGTTCCGAGTGATCGTTTCGAACAGTACGATATGCCGGAGCGGACCGCTAGTAAATCTGACGAATTACTGGGCATGTTCGAACGTCAACAACAAATGTTTTTGCAAGGTTTAACTGAATTGTCACACTCTATTTCGGCGCCCACCGCGCGTGGCGTCTCTAAATCTTTGATTGAGTTACAGCCTTACTCTGGTGCCTATGACGAATGGTACGCGTGGCGCGAAACCTACGACGCGACGGCGCGTCATTTCAACGATGCGGAAAACAAGGCGAGGCTCCGGCGCAGCTTGCGCGGGCCGGCCAGAGAGCTGGTGGACGGGTTACTCAAGACCACGGCGTCGGCGATTGAGATAGTCGCGGCGCTTGGTGACGTCTACGGCCGGCCGGAGTGCATCGTCTACTCCGAGCTCGAGAAGTTGAAGACGCTGCCTCGCCTGACCGACGGTAAGGAGTTACCGACATTTGCGTGCAAGGTCGATTCGGTGATATCCACTATTGTTGCCTTGCGGCAAGAGGCTTACTTAGTCAGTCCACAGACGCTCCACGCCATAGAAGAGAAGATGTCTATCCTCTACAAGACGAGATGGTTCGACTACGAGGCGAGACAACCGGACGACGAGCCGTGCCTGCTGAAGCTTCGCCGCTTCTTGAAGACCGAGATGAAGCTTCAGGCGCGGCACATACGACCCGAGGCTACAGCGCCGCCACGACCCGCAGCACCGGCGCCGTCGCGGCCCGCGGACCAACCGCGCCGCGCGCAGCGCGTGCACGCGGCCAGTCCGCCGCAGCGAGCCGAGGGCAAGACGTGCGGGTACTGCGCGCGAGGCGGCCATACCATCCACGAGTGCTACGGGTTCAAGAGGCTGCCCGTGGACAAGCGCTGGGAAGCGTGCCGGGAGAAGAAGCTGTGCTTCCGCTGCCTCGAACACCGAGGCCACCGTCACCGCTGCGGGGGCAAGAAGTGCGAGCTCGATGACTGTCCGCACTTCCACCACCACCTGCTCCATCGGGCGCCTGGCGAGACAACGGGCGCGGCCGACGAGAAGGCGATGCGGGCCATCTGCTCCGCGACCGGGACGCCTACGCTTCTCAACGTCGTTCCGGTCATAGTAACGGGACCTACAGGTACGGCCGAGGTTTACGCACTGTTAGACGGAGGGTCAACCATAACTCTTGTCAAAGAGGAGGTTGCGCGGAAGATTGGGGCACAGGGGCCGACACACACCCTGAACATCGAAGGGATCGCCGGCTCCAAGTTCCAGAGTGCCTCGCAGTTGGTAACCTTCTCCATTAGAGGTAAGCATCACAACGAAGAATATTTTATAGATGCCCGCACGATCCAGGACCTAGGTATCTCTGGTCAGTCGGTGGCGCGAACGGTCGTGCAGAAGCACGCCCACCTCCAGGACCTGGCGGAGCAGCTGCCTTACGACTACGCGGTCCCGTCCATCCTGATTGGCCAGGACAACTGGGAGCTGATGGTGTCAAGCGCCTGCCGCTCAGGTAAACACGAAGAACCAGTCGCCACCCTCACGGGTCTGGGCTGGGTTGTCCACGGGCCCTGCGGTAGCAACGACACAACGGCGACGTCGAACGAGGCGCTGGTAGAGGTGCACCGCGTGATGAAGATACGCCCGGTGAACGACGACAACCTGGACCAGCTCCTCAAGGAGCATTTCGCCCTCGAGTCACTAGGTGTCGAACCGCGTCGACCCCGCTCAGATCCGGAGCTGCGCGCCCTGAATATTCTCGATGCAACTACGCGTCGCAGGGCGGACGGCGGCTTCGAGGTGGGTCTTCTCTGGAAGAATGACGCGGCCGTGATTCCTGACAACTACCAAGCCGCCGTCCGTCGCCTGGAAGGCGTCGAGAAGAAGCTCGACAAGGACCCTCTTCTCAAGGCTCGCTACACGGAACAAATGAGCCGCATGTTAGAGGACGGGTATGCCGAGTTGGCTACAACCAAGCCAAAGCCTGGCCGGACCTGGTACTTGCCCCACTTTGCTGTGAGGAACCCAGCGAAGCCGGGGAAGACCAGAATTGTCCACGATGCGGCAGCTACCACGAAAGGGGTGAGTTTGAACAGCCTCCTGCTAACAGGTCCCGACTTGCTACAGTCTCTCCCCGGGGTACTCATGCGCTTCCGACAGCGAAGCGTGGCGGTCACGGCAGACATCAAAGACATGTTCCTCAGGATAGGCATACGGGAGGAGGACCGGGACGCGCTGCGCTTCCTGTGGCGGGGCGATGAGCGCAATGAAAAGCCCCAGGAGTACCGTATGAAATCGGTCATTTTCGGCGCGACGTCATCGCCGGCTACCGCTATATACGTAAAAAATAAAAATGCCGAAGAGTATCACCGCGAATACCCGGAAGCGGCCGATGCTATTGTAAAGAATCACTATATGGATGACTATTTGCAATCTTTCAGCACCATCGAAGATGCCAAGCGGGTCTCCAGCGAAGTAGACCTCGTGCACCGGAAGGGTCACTTCGTGCTGTGCAAGTGGGCGTCCAACGAGTCGGCGGCCATCGACCAGTTAGCCCCCGCCGCGCGCGAACCGAGCAAGGACTTGGACACCGGCGGGAGCGAGAAAACACTAGGTCTAGTCTGGCGGCCGCAAGCGGACACGCTAGGCTTCAACCTCAACATGGCGCGAGTCCCAGCTGAGGTACTCAACGGAGAAAAGGTACCCACTAAAAGAGAAACTTTGCGTACAGCAATGTCTCTCTTTGATCCGCTTGGTCTCGCTACGCCGATAACAATACAGGCGAAGCATGTCCTGCAAGACACCTGGCGCCTGGGCGTTGGTTGGGATGAGCAGCTGCCGTCAGACCTGGCCGCAAGATGGCGCCGCTGGCTCGACGACCTGCGCGGCCTGGGTGACGTCGCGCTTCCCCGCTGCTACCCCGGGTACGACGGAGCGGCGGAACGAGAGCTTCATACGTTCACCGATGCGAGCGAGACTACGTACGCCGCTGCCGTCTACTGGAGAGTCACACGGGCGAGCGGTGAAGTCGTCGTCACTCTGGCCGCCGCGAAAGCTCGGGTAACACCATTAAAGTCAATATCAATACCGCGGCTCGAACTACAAGCCGCTGTCCTGGGCAGCCGCCTAGCTACCACCGTGCAGGAGGAGCATGACGAGCGACCGACGCGTCGCTTCTTCTGGACGGACAGCAAGACGGTTCTGTCGTGGCTGCGTGCTGGGCCGCGAGTATTTAAACCTTTTGTCGCTCACCGGATCGCTGAGATCGAGGAGGCTTCACGGGTAAGCGAGTGGCGTTGGGTGCCCTCCAGGGACAACGTGGCGGACGACGCCACACGTGAAGCGCCCTTCGGTTTCGGAAACGATCACCGATGGTTTCATGGCCCAGCCTTCCTTTACGAAAATGAAAATTTATGGCCAACAGAGCCGCTTCTCCCCTCTACACTCACGGGGGAAGAAAAGGTGCAAATTAATAAAGTAAAACCAACAGTGGTTGATTCGCTACCCGACGCCAGTAGGTTCTCGTCGTGGTTGCGATTGATTAGGTCGACGGGTAGGATAATACAGTTCATTAGATTGATTCGCAGGTCCACTACAGCGCACGCGCGCACGCGGCGCAACCCCGAGGCAGACCCGGAGTGGACGCAGCGACCCAGGGCAGCGCGGCCGCTGCCCTCACCGAAGCGCTCGCCTACGGCGGCTAGCGCGGACCGTTTCGTCCCGCTCGATGCGGACGACATGCGGGAGGCAGAGCGCCTCTGGCTGCGCGCGATGCAGCAGCAGGCCTTCCCCGAGGAGCTCGCCTGCATTGCGAAGAACGCCGCTCTCCCGCCAGACAGTCGCATCCGAAACCTGGCTGTCTTCGCCGACGACGATGGGGTCATGCGTGTCAAGTCACGCATCGACGCAGCCGACGTCTCGCCTGAGCTACGCACGCCGCCTATCGCCGACGGCAACCACGCCTACACACGGCTCTACATCAACTGGGTACACCGCGAGCTTCACCACGGAGGCACCGAAACCGTCGCGAACGAGGTCCAGCAGCGCCTGTGGGTCCTCCGCCTACGCCCCACAGTCAAGGGCGTACTCCGAGACTGCCAGCCTTGCCGCATTCGACGGGCAAAGCCACCTTCTCCCCAGACGGGGAATCTTCCTCCATGCCGCCTCGCCCATCATCAAAGGGCTTTTACTTACACCGGCCTCGATTTTTTCGGGCCTCTCTCAATCACTGTGGGCCGACAACACCAAAAACGCTACGTGGCTCTCTTCACATGCCTGACTACGAGGGCAGTCCATCTGGAGCTCACCACCCACCTGACCACCGACAGCTGCATCATGGCGCTGCGACGCATGATGGCCCGCCGGGGGCGGCCGACGGAGATCTGGAGCGACAACGGAACGAACCTACGTGGGGCCGACGCCGAGCTTCGCCGAGCCTTAGACGAGAAACTCCTGTCGTCATCCGCCGCCAATCTCTTCATCAAGTGGCACTTCCTGATTCCTGCAGCGCCCTTTTGGGGAGGAGCCTGGGAGCGTCTGGTGCGGAGCGTCAAGACCGCGCTTCGAGCTGTCCTGAACGAGCAACATCCTCATGAGGAGACCTTGATCACGCTGTTGGCAGAGGTAGAGGACACCGTGAACAGCCGACCACTTACGCATCTATCGACCGACGAGCCGCAGGGAGCACTGACACCAAACCACTTCCTGCTCGGCGGCCCGTCCCGAGTACCGCACCCCGGCCACTTTGATGACTCCGATCTTAAATCCAAGAAGATGTGGAGAACGAGCCAGCGTCTCGCCGACCTCTTTTGGGCGCGATGGCTGCGAGAGTACCTCCCTACGCTGCAACACCGGCGGGAGCCCCACGGAAGGGGAGAGGAGGTGCGAGTCGGCGACTTGGTGCTCATCGTCGACCCCTCGCTGCCACGCAACACCTGGGTCCGCGGCATCATAGAAGCGGTCTACCCGGGCTCAGACGGCGTCACCAGGGCGGCGGACGTGAGGACGGCGAACGGTGTGTTGCGGCGACCAGTTCAGAGACTCGTCGTGCTACCCACACAAAGATGAAGTAGGCAACTTCACGGCGGGAGAGTGTGCACGACGAACGTAGTGAGCGTCCAAAGACTCTAATAGAAATAATAACTAGCTTATAAGATTCTAATTTGTAACTATCTTATAAGACTCTAATTTGTGACTAGCTTTCTTAAACTTTTATTTATTTATTATTTCTTAAACTTAGCTTAAGATTCTAAACATGTATGTAACATTGCCTATGTGTTTTGATAAAAGGATATTAGCTTATTTAATTAATTGTAAATGAACCTAAAATGATAAAAACTGTAAAAATGAGAAAAAAACAAATAAAGTTTATGCATTGATTGTGGGAGGCCGCGCAAGTTGCTCGATAGGGTCTCACACTAACTAACCACCCGCGTAGGGTACAAGTATCGAGGCCTTAAGCCCATAGAATCAGTTCATCTCTGCTCGCCGGCGTCTCTTGCTAATCTAAATCCTGAACCAGCTCTTTGCGGAGCTAGGAACAGGTCTTCCTTAAAGCAGAGACCTGCGGGACCTCCCGAGCATTTTAGTAATCAGTGTTTCATTGGCGCCTCCATTCAAGCCTCACAACCAGCGCAAAAGTTCGGGCGGCTGTCCCGAACAGATCTGATGTTGGGATCCTGGAGAAATCGAGGGATCTCTTCAAATTTTAAAAGAACACTTGAATGTTTCGTACAACCATAGTCCTTCCTAATACATGTGCGAAGAAAAGACGATAATATTATAAACAATCGCCTGACGTCAAATTGGTTTACATTAAAAATTATTTTACTCTTAATTGTAGTGGCATTTGAAGTCGGTTTTTTGGAAATAATTTTCTATTTCATATTTACTACAAATCGTAATAGCCTCTTTTGTAGGAATATTAAAAATAATGCTTTTAATTAAAATTTTTAAACTTTTTTACTAAGAACCGGGAAATCCCGGGTACCCGGTTCTGAGTTCGGTGCAGAACCGGGAATTTAAAATTAAGAACCGGAACCGGTTCTGCATGCCCTAGCTTATACCCTGTTGACCATAATGCATAGACCATTTCGTATTCCGAAAAATCACGAAATTTGAAAATAAATCCAAATCCACCAGTACAATACCTAGATTTTATAATATAAATCATAACAAGTGAGTTTTCTGCCTACATACGACCTCAGCCTTGAAACAAGACAAAAAACCATGACCTAGAGCAGTTCTAGCATCAAATACCCGACGTTTCAAAATAGCATCCCATTACTGATACTGCCGAGCACAATACACGACAATGCACGTCAATCACTGAGACAAAGAGGCTGAACGAGGAGATAATACAGATTGATAACACACGGATGACTTTGAATTGGGATTCTGACAACTGATTTTTTGCTTTAATGAGATAGGTAGTTACAATAAGGCCACTGGATTAGTTACTGCACGTCATACAGAGATAAACTTGTTACCTATATAAAAAACACCCATTTTCATACATTCATGGTCATCACACAAACATTTTCCAGTTGTGGGAATTGAATGCACGACCTGCAACGCAGAGGACAGGACAACTGCGCCATTCCGTCGTCAAACTCTTCAAGAGTTGAATTCTCTAAAGAATCTTTTAATTATATAATTAAAAGTAGTGTTATTATCTCGCTGCAGTCTCGGTCATAAATCTGCAGTAAGCACAACTCAACAAAGAACAACAAAAGCGAAACACTCGAATGATTTATGACCGAGTCTGCAGCGAGATAATAACACTACTCTAAATATATAGACTAGCTAACCCGGTAAACGTTATATTTTTGCCATGTAAATCGTATCTCTCTTAGGGGTATGAATAATGGTTTACGTTCAATCTAACCTACCGAATAGGTATCCAAAAAATTTCGTAAAGCTACGTTTACACAATGGCGTATGCTGGCCCACTGCAGGCCATCGCACAACTGTAGGCCACGATCACTTGGTGTGGACACAATGGCGCATGGCTCATTGCTGCCCGGTGAGGCACTTGCGATGGACGTGGAAGTAGTTTAAGGCGAAATCAACGACTCTGCGCGCGAAATTCAAAATTTTCGTGGTTTTTTGCAATTTGTATGCTAGTTACAAGCAGAGATTTTTATATAAATAAACACGTGAAGACGACTGGAATTCCCGCAATTTGACTGCCATGAGCCTACTATGTCTTATTACCTTAAAAATTGCGAAAACCACAAAAAATTTGAATTTCGCGGGCACACCCGTGGCATGCTCCTTACGTACATGACTAAGTAATTTTTTATCATTTTTAGGCAAACCATGAACAATCTGCTGAGCGAAATGCTTGCAGAACCATCAGGAGAATTCGATAATTCGAATTTATCAATAATTTAATAATTATTAATTTGAATTTAGTAATTTAATTTTGTTGGAAGTAGTCGCAACAAAAGAATACACTGTTCAGCGGTCGGTGGCGAACTGAGCAATGGGCCATTGTGTGAACACTACAGACCACGCAACGCCACGATTCCTTTGAAGTTTTTGGTGCGCCAAAAACCGACAACTTCCCGATCGCGCGCCATCGTCGACCATTGCCCGCCATTGCATACCATTTCCCCGTGTACACAATGGCGATGGCCTGCAGTGGGCCAGCATACGCCATTGTGTAAACGCTACTTAAGATTTTTGTTACAAACACTGTCGCGCGAGAATTTTATATTTAGTTAAGAAAGTACCTAATATGCTATATTATAATAAGTTTGGTACCTAACTACCTACGGCCTATCGATCAATCATAATTCATAACATATTATTCCCACCAATTGTTCCACCCACGGACGTAATGGTATACAAGTAGATAAATATTTAATAGTGTTGTAATTTTGAATGTAGCGCCGTTTCATACCACTTAAAAACCATTCGGAATAGAAGGGATCAAGGACTATGAGAAAATAAAATAATGGTATCTATATAATCTAAAAGTACATGTTGAACATTGGAAGCAAATTACTTTAGATACTCCTTGTGAAATTTTTAATAGCTTTCTTTGACTTAGGATTCCATGTAGGTTAAATATGTTAGGTGGCTATAAAGGGTTATTCATTCAAACGCCACCTTCATATATTTTCAACTAGTAAAATTACAAAAACATACTGGGTATAAGTCCGGACTTATACCCAGTATGTTTGACAGGCAGGTTGAAAATGAATAGGTACCTACGTTCAAATAGACAGACTAGACTTTTGCAAACTTTGCTAAACCTAAAAAATGAACAAGAAAACTAAGCAAATACAGTCTTATACAGCTAAGCAAATATACAGTCTTAATAAAAGGCGAAACAAAAACTCATGTGTTTCATTCACCATTGCATCTATTTTTGATGGGTTCGTTGTTTCCAATTAGGGAGATGCGGACATCCTTCACATTAAAGAGATCAATGGTAAAGATAAAAATACAACTAAGCTTTTAAGTGCGCACTCCAAAAAATGATCAATTTACACGAAAACAATCCCCATGCTATAATGAATAGGAACTAAAGTAGCATGGTGCATTTGATTGCCTTTCTGATGGAAGTAATGGTAATAAATTAGTCTGATTTAAATTTAGTGTGAGGGAATGATATCCATTGTTTTAGTTTAAATAGCTTCAGAGCTCATACCAAGTGGGAATTGAGGGATAAAAATATATCTATAAGTTTGACTACCTCGCGTCATCATCAAGTATTGAGTTTCTTTTTGACATTAGGTAGTTTTCTCGTGTGTTTTATCTACCTGCCAAATTGAAATTTTATTTGGTTTTTCTCAATTTAATCACATCCAACCATTTGCGGGAAGGCCGGTATCAGGTTTACAGCTTTGTATTAAAATCAGGACATGTTTTTGTTAAAATCTTTACTTTAAAGTGTTCAGTTTAGGTTACGTTATGTTCTTCTTCATCTTTCTCTTTTTTCTGTAATAAATCGGCGAATCGGCTATTCGTCAAACTGTCGTTTGGCAGGTAGACACAGTAAGTTCACCATTAATTAAGTATCTTTTAACTTAGGGAACAGTGCAGTATTCACAAATATCGGTACAGTTGTTTCCATAATGTGGGCTGGTTTTGTGTTGAAGAAAGTTTTAATAAGTTGCAGACAACTTTATGCCCCTAACTTTACTTCTTGCATTTGAAACACACTTCGTGTACTTCGGGAAATCTAAAAATACTTATTTACCTTTCCGTTTATCAAGTTTCCTCTTACCGAAAGGAAGCACCAATTTGAGTGTACTTAAAAATAGGTTGCAGCCTCTTCAGCCGATATAGCGGCGCGTGAATGAAATGCATTTGAAAGATAACAGACGGTTAAGACTTAACACAAACAAAGGGAAGATATTAATTAAGTTCGGGTAATTGTAGATCAATGAAACCGAGCTTTTTGGGCATGGTGCTAACTATAGTTTGATCTTTTGAAGATATTTATTATTATGGTTCCACTGGTAATATTATTATAAGAAAGAAAGGAAATAAATTTATTAAAAATAATAGAAGTAAATAACCAAAAAAACAGAAATATATGACCTCATTTGTCATTTTTCACACACACTTTAAAAACAGCGACAGATTTGTAGAGTCTATCAATGATCCCAATTCATTGCCACACCTAATATGGAACATGGCGTAGGTACTGCTATTGTTCAAGCTACGAGTGAGATAGCATCATCAGATATTCCAGTACGAGCTTGGATGAAACTATCTCTATGGATTATGCAACTATTATGTATATAAATTTTCCAATCTGAGGTATTCTCGTCCAAAATAATCAGTATAAGTAAGTCCAAAATTTTATACCACAATCCAATAAATGAATTAATTTTTCAAATGGAAAGTTTTCAGTTCATTTTCGGGTCAATATTTATTATAATAAACTTTCTTCGAGCAAGGATTAATAGACTAGATTAAAAAAAATGTTTTGGCGGGTGGGCCAGGCATCAGGTACCTAACCTCAGTTATTTTTGTCAAGTGTTTTTTGGCTGTTTCTGATACTTTTTATCTCGTACATTGCTTGCTTCACATCTTTGGTAAAAAGGAAGCCTTACTTACATTTTGAGCCAACGCTACAGTCATTAGTGACTAGGTAACTCGCACTACTGTAAGAAACAAACGGATATGGGCGTGGGATACCAACTCATGTGGAATCAGTAAGTGAACACCGACGGATGGACACCAATCATGTCTATATTTTTATTGACTAACTAAAGATAATAATAGCGCAACTCCTTAGACCTTACCTTTGGTACATATATCACAACTTGCCTAAAAAGGTCTGTTATTATTTTACAACTTTATTTATAATCCTGCCCTCATAGAACCAGTAAGAATGAATCTTGATATTATCAAGAACTCTGATTGCTGGACACAACATGCGTTGACATATTTTAAGCATATTTTGCGCCACTTATATTTGCACAACAGACTAAAACTTCTGAGTCCGACAGGCTAGGCGGAGTAGACCTCTTTATACGAGAGTCTCCGTCATAGCATAGTGCTAAAAACATTAAAATTACGAGACATTTGACCATGACCAACTGTCTCACAGAGTGGTTGGCTCATTTTTTGGAACGCATCAGCCTATAAAGTGTTCAGGCAGCAATTATTATTATTGACTGTACAGTTAGCAGTTGTTATGTAAAGTATGATAAGCATTCAGACAATAGATAGAACTCCCTAAATATTGCATCCCGGAATCTTCCGTACGAAGGGTCTAGTCGTGACTCGTGGGAGACCGATTGTCTTGGAAGCAGTGAGGATACGCTCCGCTGGTCGGCGCTCCTTGTTTTTATGCGGAACTACGCTGTTTGACTCGTAGGGATTCCTCACCCGAATGGTTGCATGTACTTGTCAGAGTGAAGTAGAGGAATAGATAAAACTTAGAACTCTATTTGCGTACAAATTCAAGCCCCAGATATGCACACTGAGTTTACGTAGATTCCTGTCTACGAGAACTTAGTGTGCATTTCTGCAAGGCAACATCATGAGAACATGTCTGAGAGTTCTTCGTGATTTTTATTTCTTAAAAGACGTGTGAGCCCTGTTATTGCCTTTCTGCATTTGGCTAGCAGTGGACTATAATATGATTAGGTACTTGCACAAATCTAATATATCTTTTATTCTTACTATTAAAGCCTCTTAGAAGGATGCTCAATGCTGGCGAAACAGATGGACGGACTTCAAGAGAATTGCGTTGAGTTACTGGATCTTGCTTCGTCATAAAACCTTGCTGCTTGACACGTTGGCTAATTCTTCAACGCGCCTTATCAGGTAGATGGATAGTGGACTATCTATGCCTTTGTCGTTAAATCCGAACCGTCGTCAAATTAAAATATATTATGTTTTTTTATTTGTCTATAGTACTTTGACTTTTCATGGACCGTTGGTCAACGTTGGAATTTCTAAAGCAGGCCAACCGTCAATGTCAATACGAATAATAAGAGTAGGTGTTCACTGTTCCCACCATTATCACGTTTCCATTCCACCTCCACTCAAGCCGAAATTGTCGTCTGAAATAGAGCTGCTGTAGAAAAATGTTAAAGGAGTTAAATATTGAATTAGGTGGCATGCAGTTAGAACGGACATTTTAAAATTTGACTTCAAAATTGATCACATTTATAAAGGCATAAAATAAAAGGTTCATTAGTTTGATCACTGTGGCGGTTCGTTGCAGTTTACAGTGAGTTAAATTAAGTCGTTTTTTGTTAGCATTCTTTTGGTCACAACCTTCGAACCAACGAAGCCGTTTAATGAAGCGTGTCCGGTAGGTCCTAACAAAAAGTATCTGTGATCGTGATAAAAACGAACAATTTTCGTTTTAAATTGATGCTGAGAATTCGGTACGATTGCTATAAAAGATGTTCAGAGTTAACTCAGCGGGTGATGGAGAGAGCTGTGTTCGGAGTACTTCTGTACCTATTATACACGATTAAATTAAGAATTCGGAAGTGTGAATCAATGTAGGAACCTGACTACCTAAGGGACATCTAGCTTTGTCGCAAATCTGAAATATGTCGACTTCCATGGGTAACTTAGTGTTGGCAAATAACAGGCAACTTTGCTTTTGGAAAACTAATTTAAAAGGGGTTTTAGAATACTTCATAATCGCTTCTTCTTCTCCCTTCACACGTCTCATTGAATGAACATTAGAACTTGCATACAGTTCGTGATTGAATTTGATATATCATATTTGGCATGTTAGTAAAGCGAGTTTGATACCAGTCAGACAGGTCCCTGTAAGTTCATCGAACCCACGACCTTTTCTTATCTTGTATAGCCGTGCTATGGAGGTTTTATTTGTCTAGTGACCGTACTCGTACCTCGTACAGTAGAGCGGTCAGCGGTGCAGATTTTATTCGTTATACATAAGTTATATAAGCTACTCTTAAGCCCTAAGCCTTCCATTTAAAGTCGATGATGGCCTGTCTGCTAAGTCGTATAAACAATATTGAAATATATCTAATTATATTTTATTCACATTATATTTTTTTGTTTCAGGTAAGGATCTTTAAAGCATCAACTGGCTACTACAAGAGGCCATGTGCAGCTGTTGCTGTAAATAACACATTAATTAAACACTGACACTTAATACGAATTTGTACAATATGCACATAATCTACTCACAGACTCCAGTCAAACGAATTACCAAAGATATGTAATTGACCGAGCGAAGCAAGCTCTCTAAAGTCCAAGTTAACTTGTGTCATGGGTATATTGCTCTTGTCCGTCTGTCCGTCTTCGGTTTGTATGTCAGAGTCTTACCTATATGTGATGTCTACATTAAAAGTTTAAGTAATTACCGATTTGAGTAAAGACTAAAGAGAATTCTTCAGCCGTAGCTTTTTGATTTTCAGAACGAAATTCAAAAATTGTATGGAAATGACATGTCCGAGCGCTAAATTGATCACATGGCTTACGAGACCGATGATAACTACCAATTTCATACATTTTAGAATTTCTCGCCATAAGCGTACCAAAAGCAATCGTAGAAAGAGAATAGATAAGTCATTATGACTAGGTACGGCTGCTGATTCTGATTGTGAATCTGCCAAAGAGCAATAAGTAGATTCCTATTCTTTTAGGTCAAAGTTGTACTCAACCTGTGCCTACTGCTTGGTACATTAATCTAGTTCTAAAGAGATTGATCGTGAGCTGATTGTGTGATGTGTAATTTATAATTTCACATGTGTGTGGTACACACTTCACTCGCCTCGCGGTCGACTGAATGCTAAAGCAATTTTTGCAAGTGTAATTCAGTTATTTACGCAAGAAAGAAGAAAACGTAATCCAACATGATCCATCCATCTTCATTGTGCAACTTTGTTTATACAATCGACTCGATCGCGTCGTTAAATTATAACGTTTTGTTATGATTTTAATAGGTGTAGCCTTTTATACTACACTAGCGAATGCCAGCGCTTAATAATATTTAATAAATAAATTTAATATCGTATTTTCATAAAACTAATTTCGGTCAATACCCCCAAGAGAACCATAGGCTTTTTCCGGGATAAAATACAGTTATAGTATCTTAATCCAGGGAGTATAATATTATCTCCATTCCAAATTTCAGCCAAATCGGTTCTGTGGTTGCGGCGTAAAGGAGTAACAAACATACATACATACACAGATATAATATACTAACTTAGACCTGTTATAAGTTTGATATAATGATTCCCTAGATAACCCTAGAATTTGTTACCGATAATGATAAATAAATAATAATTGGTTTTATTGTTCTATTGGCTATTAAAATTGTATAACTAAAGGATAATGTATTTTCACGACCAAAGTAATGAATAAATATCAATATAGCTTTCACCGAAATCGAATTTTTACGTTAAATATTCATGTTTAAACTCCACTATAAATTAAATAAATTTTCCACTGCATTATGTAACTCTGGCTTATTAGTTCCATTAATTTGGAGTTCGAACCGCTTTCGATTCGTTGACTATTTGGTCGAACGAATGAATCACTACATAGTATGTATATAAAAGTAAAATTACAAATTTTAAAAACCCCCGACACAAAAAATAAAATATAAAAACTAACAAATAATATGTATTTTAAACCTATTATAATAATTTTTATCGTCACAATATAATATTAAGTACGTTCAAATATTTTTTAATTCAAGCGTCGTCGCATCGTCGGGGGACCTTTAGAGAGATGCCTACTCCGGAAAATGAGTCCCCTGACGATGCGACGACGCTTGAATTAAAAAATATTTGAACGTACTTAATATTATATTGTGACGATAAAAATTATTATAATAGGTTTAAAATACATATTATTTGTTAGTTTTTATATTTTATTTTTTGTGTCGGGGGTTTTTAAAATTTGTAATTTTACTTTTATTTTGTCCTTTTTAAAGTAGGTAATAAGGTATTAAATATAGGGAAGGTATTAATAGCGATAAGTAAGTAACTTAGTTAGTTACTAGGTATAATATTAGTTTTCTTTTACTAGATTAAGTTTTACCTTCCTACTCGTATGTTTAGGTTATTTTCATGTCATCCTTTTGTCAAATTAAAAGAATTTATGTCACGAATTAGCGATGCAATTCAGTTTAGGTCTATTGTTGAGTCGCGATTAGAGTTGATGGTAGGCCCTCAGGTCATGATTACCTTACCATACGCTTAAATATCATTCAAATAACACGGTACCAAATTTCGAAACGATAGGACACATAGAAGGTAGTCAGATCCCCTCATCAACTATTATCTGATGATGATGAAGAGCTGATGATCTTCAAACGGCAAATCAGGACATGGTTACCTTAACATATACTTTCAATATCATTGAAGTAACACGATACCAAATTTCGAATCGATAGGATATATGGAAGGTATTCAGATCCCCTCATCAACTATTAAAGAGCTGATCTTCTTCAAACGGCTGATCAGGTCATGATTATCTTACCATACGCTTTAAATATCATTGAAATAACACGGTACCAAGTTTCGAAACGATAGGACATATGGAAGGTAGTCAGATCCCCTCATCAACTATTAAAGAGCTGATGATCTTCAAACGGCAAATCAGGACATGGTTATCTTACCATATACTTTCAATATAATTGAAGTAACACTGTACCAAATTTCGAATCGATAGGATATATGGAAGGTAGTCAGATCCCCTCATCAACTATTAAAGAGCTGATCTTCTTCAAACGGCTGATCAGGTCATGATTATCTTACCATACGCTTTAAATATCATTGAAATAATACGGTACCAAGTTTCGAAACGATAGGACATATGGAAGGTAGTCAGATCCCCTCATCAACTATTAAAGAGCTGATGATCTTCAAACGGCAAATCAGGACATGTTTACTTTACCATATACTTTCAATATCATTGAAGTAACACGGTACCAAATTTCGAATCGATAGGATATATGGAAGGTAGTCAGATCCCCTCATCAACTATAAAAGAGCTGATGATCTTCAAACGGCAAATCAGGTCATGGTTACCTTACTATATACTTTCAATGTCATTGAAGCTACACGGTACCAAATTTCGAATCGATCGGACATAAAGAAGTTAGTCAGATCCCCTCATCAACTAGAAAATACCTGATAATCTTCAAACGGCTGAACAGATTTTCATGAAACATGGCTAAGAACACTCGGAATAAAATTATCTATGACACAAAATAAATTTCATGAAAATTGGTCCATCCGTTTGGGAGCTACGCTACCACAGACAGATACACAGATACACAGATACACAGATACACAGACACGTTAAACTTATAACACCCCTTTTGCGTCGGGGGTTAAAAACAAAGTCGCCTTTTCTGTCCCTATATCCCTATGTGCGCTTAAATCTTTAAAACTACGCAACGGATTTTGATGCGGTTTTTTCCAATAGATAGAGTGATTCAAGAGGAAGGTTTATATGTATAATACATGCATCATATACTAAGGCAACATTGCTAATTTTAGAGGTTTCTAACGTGATGTCGTAAATTAACCTATTTTTTTGGGCTTATTTAGCAATTTAGCAAAAACGCTGCCTAAACCCTACGAGTTAGATCAAATTAATGTACTACAGTATTGTACACCATAAAAAGGTCTACAAAAAAGTCCGCGATGGTATATGTTTATATTTTAGGGATAACCCACATTAACCATTTTTATTGTTTACTTTTTTCGTGAAAAAATGGCTTATTTACGAAGCTATTTTAAGCAATACGGCATTAATCCTTATCGAATTAAGTACCTTAAATACAGTGTGCAATTAATATAGATCAATATGGTTCCTTACAGCATGTAAATTAAACAAATATTTTCGGAGATATTACAAATTTAAAATTTGCGTTTGCGGCGGGCGGTACCGGTCGGACGGACGTTGCAGGCTTAGATTTGAGCGTTGACTGTTTTTCACATGGCCAACTGTATGTCGCTCTTTCAAGAGTAACCTCAAGAGAAAACATGTTCGTATTGTCTAATGACAAGAAAGCTGTGAACGTTGTGTATAAAGACATCCTGTAATATAGATAGATAGATAGAAAATTCTTTATTGTACACCAATAAAACATGAGAAAACATTGATAAATACACAAAAGTTATACTAATGTACATATGGCTAATACTAATAGTTATACTAATATATTAATTGTTGTAAAAATAAAATAAATACCTAGGTAAAAATGTAAAAAGTAAATAAGTAAAAATGTGTAATGTAATAAAAATTGTATGAATTTAGATATTCCAAAGATAGCAGGAAATCTTCATAGTAAGTATAGGGAAAGAGGAATTGTTTTACTCCAAATTTAATGCGTGCAGGCCAAGGGCAGTAATGAATGAATCAAAAATACTGGATCGATTTTAATCATGTTTTCATTGAGTGACATAGGCATATATATTTTATGCCCGTGCAAAGTCGGAGCGGGCCGCTATGTTTTTATATACAACGTTCATAGTTTTTCTGTAGTGTATTTAATTTAGTATCAGCATTGCACCCGTGCGAAGCCGGGGCGGGTCGCTAGTTTTAAATATAAAATAGATTGTTATCACAGTCTATTGTAATAGTAGGTAGGTAGGGTGAACGCTCCAAAAGTCGGCACTTTAAGGGTCTTGTCACATTAGAAAATTCGTAAATGCGTCATTCTAAGCAATTAAAATACCTTGTTTTTTTTTTCTAATACTTTATACTTTTGACTGTACCAGCCAATTTTAAAAACCGAACTTATTTATGAAGAAGTATTTTTTTTAATCATTTTAAAAAAAAGTACTAATTTGCCTAAGCTCGGCACTCATGTTCGTAAGTGCGGCTTTTGTGTTCGCAAAGTCGGCCCTCTCGTTTTTCAATAGCGTCTGAAGGAAAACATGCAACACAGCCTGACTTTGCTTGCAGAATAAATGATTTTCTTTAAAAATTATTAATATGATTAAACTTAGCTAATGTATAAACGGATACTAAGTACTATTATAGTCTCCATGCACGTAATAACATAGTCTAAAAAATAAAAACAGTGTAAAAAGTTAAACAGTTTTAATTATGTTTATATAAAAAGCGATAAGTAGGAAATCAAATTATTTTCACATAAAAAATAACAGTTAGGAACACTTTGAAAATACTCTCCGAAAAACATAAATTATATGAATTAATAACAATTGAGTATACGAACTTTATCTTATGTAAATATAAATTATTACCTATCTACAGAACAATTATTAATTGCTACAAACAATCAGACAGTTTTCCTTATAAATAATACCAAGTTATACTAAGGGGGCCGACCTTAGGAATAACCCAAATCCTTAAGTCGGCATCCCCTGCCGACTTAAGGTACTCCATACTACTGATTTTCCTAAGTCCGGCACCCCTGTTTTTTCTTCAAATGTGCAAAAAAATCGCCTAAAATAATTAAAAAACAATGTAATATATTACGTAGAATCAATAACATTGCAACAACAAGTGCTAAGTACTATAATGTGTAATTTATTCCTTACCAACTGACTGCTTTTGTAAGCGATTCCGCGACTTACGAACTCTCGCTCGTTCAAACGGCAACTGGCGAAAAGCAGTGCAGCCCAGTGTTCCCATATTTGAAACTTTATTACCCATCGGTGCAAACTTTTTAAAAAAAAATACCCATTATGCCTAAGTGGCAACAAAACACTATTATCGACAGAAATAGAACGCAGTGCCGACCTTTGGGGGGGGGCCGAGCTTAGGAGCGTTCACCCTACTTACCTACAGGGACCGTCCTTCACTGATTTGTTTACCAGAAGAAAAGTTATAATCATAGGTTCTCCATTCTACGTAGACACTCGTACCAAAGAATGAGGACTTACCAAATACCATGACTCCATCTCACCAAAAGTTTAAATTAATAACAGTAGGTAATAAAGTATGTAAAAGGAATATGTATTACTTAATCTAATTTTGATAATCAAAATATATTGAGAGGTTTGAAAAGATTAATATTAACGTAATAAATACTTACTTACATTTCAATAAAAAAAGGGGCAAAATGCTCTAGAAACTGCTAGTTTTGCAGTAAAAACATTTTTTCTAAATTAGTCCACGCACCTTCGAGTAATCGGGGAACATACATAAAAAAAAGATTCCGACGAATTGAGAACCTCCTCCTTTTTTGAAGTCGGTTGAAAAAGACGTTCTACTGGCTCGAGGGAGAGGTGATTTATCTTCTTGTACTTATAATTTCAAAACAGAAGTACACTAACTAGAAACTCGTCAGCCGCTCTATCAAAGAGTTCTGTAAACTCCTGAAATTTCAGTATTATTTTTAACGTGAATTTATAAACTTTTCCCAGTCATCCTAGTCATTCATGAATCAGATTGTGATTGGAATCGTGCCAAATTGTGTGTAGTGGAAATAGAGGAAATAGTTACTCATTCATTGGACTCTGGAGTGGTCAGTCACAGTGGGGCGAGAATGCCGTTCTGTTGGACAAAATAATGATTAATTTGATAAGAGTAATTGCTTGTGCTGCCGACTGCGTAAGGCGTAGCAATGGCGGCTCTGCAATTACATGGCGTATGAATTAATATTTTGTGAAATCGTCACCAAGTGCACTTTTATCTAACATCTGCTAAGTGAAAAAACAACACTAAAAAACTTTCTTATTAAGTACTTTTAATATGATTAGAAAAAATTAAAAACTACGAAAATTTTAAAAATTAGCCTACGTAAGGTAATTCTTATTAGTCTTCTTCTATGTGTTCATTATAATACCTACTAAGGTATCAATTCTAAATACATAAAATTGCAATTCTATTACTTACATAAAATTTTCGTGTTTCGTGCTTGTTACCAAACTCCAAAAAGTTTTTAAAATAATATACGTGTTCCAAATTCAAAATAATTAAAAAGCTGAAAAAAAGAAAAGTTTTTATGTAAAAGTATATTTATGGCCAGACTAGGTAGTATCTCTATAATAGTAATAAGTAACTAATAACTGTTGGTCAAATCGGATTAGAAGTTGTACACGAGTCAGCAGGTTGCTGATATTAATTTTATTAATGTATTTAAATACAATCATTTATTCTGCATCGACTTTTTAATCTCAACGCGAGTCGTGGTTACACAATCGCCATTTAGACCCTATCTATAGACCTGTCTCTCCATATTAGGTGCAACATAAAAGTCGTAAGCAAATCTAGATAGAAACGAGATAGCTGAACATAATATTACATACCTACATGGTTCAAAGTGGTTAGTCCGAGAGGTGCATGAACGGTGTACTTCATAGAATACTGTAAAAGTAACCTTGTATCATGGTTTCCAGTGTCATCTCTACAAGTGTGCTCAAGTGTAGATTCCTAATAAAGGGTTCTCTGATAAGTAAAAAACTATGCTTTATTATTTTGCATCATTTCTAAAAATAATTCATTTAATATCATACTTACAAAATTAATTTCTTTTCAAAAAACTGGATTGTTCCTGATTGTTATAACAATATGAACAATTTGTGCGGAAGAGATTAATTGAGAACTGCTCGAGTTTTAGAGGTCTGTTTGAATTTCAGGCCATTTCGTTGTTTCATTATTATATGAATTTGCAAAAGTCTGGTCCTTTAGTAGGTAGGTCTTATAAGAAATAAATAATAATTAACATTCTTTCCGCTTGTATAAATAAATCCAAGTTTTTAGCATGCGGGATCAGTGTGCAATACGGTAAACCCCAATATGAGCGTTTCCCGTTATTCACACGACTTCGAACGCTAAAAATATCTCGATCGGTATTTGAACTCGATGCCTGTTACTCTACTTTTGCAAATATCCAACCAATCGCTAGGTTGTGTCTAGCATTTAACAACAACATAGATTCGTTGCTACCTAATTCCAATTTTACTCTATGGACAGATTCCTATAGATCTTCTTCTCTTTCTCTCTAATGTATGTAATTCTCGTGACAATGTTTGTTACCAAACTCCTTCGAAACGGCTTGACCGATTGTTATGAAATTTTCAGTGTATATTCGGTAGGTCTAAGAATAGGTCGTAAGCTATTTTTTTTTTTAAATCTCTAATGGCAAAACAACGTTTTCCGGGTCAGGTAGTAAACTTACAAAATATTGAATGGTCAACATAACGGACAGTTTTATGTTTTTTTTTTTATCCCAATATCTCAGATGATCTTACAAAAGTATGTTATTCCAATGTAGTCATACGTTTCTATATTGCAGAAGGATAGAGAACACCTTTATATTACTGCCTTCACTCCGATAGTAACTACGTGCCTAGCCTAGTAGTCTTCTCCGAATCCAAAGGTTCTCTTCTCCGCGACTGGATCTTCTGGATCTTGGATTGAGAGCCAGTTCAGCGAGGTTCTGGAAATACTGCATCGCTTCCTGGATCCTGATGAATGATGACTAAAGCTTAAAAATAAGCTAAATGAATAATACAGTAAAAATAAGCTTAAAAATAAGCTAAATGAATAACAAGTTGAATTATAACGCTTCGATTTTTTTTTGAACTATATAGCCTTGCGCTTGCTGAGATCACACCTGATGGAAAGTGATGATCACGTGATGATACAGTCTTAGGTGGAACACGCTTGTCTAGGAGATGCCTATTCACTCTTGATTTGAAGGCGCCCACTGCCCAGATTATAAGTGGCGGGAAAGGCAGTGCCCGCAGGGAGGGTATTCCAGGCCTTGGGATATACCCTCCCAGGCCCTGCCGTTCCGTTCTGCACTTGCCGTTCTATGGTAAAATGAGACGAGGGCGAAGGAAACCAAATTACATAGTTCCTGAGCACACTCTCCTAAATATATTCTCTAGAATACCGACAGACAGACAACATTACGACGATGTCCGAGGCTCTGGAGTTTTTGTGGACCAGTCGGGATGCCGATGAATCTTCTAGGGCGGCGATTGCTCCGCTCTATCTCTATTGCTATTGCTCCGGTTCTTCTACAGCTGATCTCCTCATGTCTCAATACTCATTAATTCAGGTTTTGTCTATAGCACAATAACACCTGATGTAAACGACAATCGTCCGGCGGAGCTCACGAGAATATTAATTGTAATTTTACGACAGCACGTCCGTCTGCGCGCCCCACTGAGATTATGCAATTGTTATTGAAACTGGCACACTTACTTCCTCTTAAACACTTGGTTAATTATAATACTTTATAATTTTTAGGTCAATATTCATGGGTAATAAAATAAATAATTCAAGAGCCGAGATAACTTGCTTATGATATGATTATTTTACAAATTACACCATAACATTATTACTAATCAGCCTATAGATATCCACTGCTGGACATAGGCCTTTCCGAGAGCGCGCCACCACACACGGTCCTCCGCCTTCCTCATCCACCCGCTACCAGCGACCTTCTTTAGGTCATCGGTCCAGCGGGCAGGAGGTCGTCCTACGCTGCGCTTGCCGGTACGTGGTCTCCACTCGAGAACACGTCTGCCCCAACGGCCGTCGGTTCTGCGACAGATATGGCCCGCCCACTGCCACTTCAGCTTGCTAATCCGTTGGGCTATGTCGGTAACCTTGGTTCTCCTACGGATGTCCTCGTTGCGGATTCTATCCTTCAGAGAAACACCCAGCATAGCCCTCTCCATAGCACGCTGAGCGACTTTGAACTTGTGGACAAGGCCTACTGTGAGTGTCCACGTTTCTGCTCCGTATGTCATGACCGGCAAGACGCAGGCGTTGAAGACTTTTGTCTTTAGGCATTGGGGTATCGGCGAGTTAAAGACTTGACGCAGTTTTCCAAATGCTGCCCATCCCAGCTGAATTCTTCTGTCAGCTTCCTTGTCGAAGTTGTTTCTACCTAACTGTATAGTCTGTCCTAGGTAGTTATATTCTTGAACAACCTCGATGCTGGCATTCTCGACAATGATGGGCCTTGTGATGACGTATTCATTGAACATGATCTTTGTTTTGTCCACGTTCATCTTAAGACCCACTCGTCTGGAAGAAGTGCTAAGATCGGTCAGCATTTGCTCAAGATCCTGCGGCGTTTCTGCCAATATTACTATGTCGTCTGCAAACCGTAAGTGTGAGATGTATTCGCCATTTACGTTTATGCCAAAACCTTTCCAGTCCAAAACCTTGAACACATCCTCGAGAGCGGAAGTAAACAGTTTCGGAGAAATGACGTCTCCCTGCCTTACTCCCCTTCGAATTGGTATCGGATGTGTTGCATGGTTCTGCACCTGAACGGTCATTGTGGCGGCGTCGTAGAGACATCTCAACACTTCGATGTATCGCCAATCGACTTGGCATCGCTGCAGTGAGTCCAAAACCGCCCAGGTTTCGATGGAGTCGAAGGCTTTCTCGTAGTCCACAAATGCAAGACACAGAGGCAGATTATACTCCTGGGTCTTCTGCATAATCTGCCTCAAAGTGTGGATGTGGTCTACGGTGCTGTAGCCTTTTCGAAACCCGGCTTGTTCCGGAGGTTGGAACTCGTCAAGTCTTCGGGCAAGTCGGTTCGTAATAACCCTGGAGAACAGCTTGTAAATATGGCTCAGAAGTGAGATGGGCCTATAATTCTTTAACAAGTTCTTGTCGCCTTTTTTGAAGAAGAGTACGGTAACACTTTTGCTCCATTCTTTTGGCGTTATTCCGGTCGTGATGACGGCATTAAAGAGACACTTCAGTTCATTCAGGATTGGTATTCCTCCTGCTTTCAGAAGCTCCGCTGTAATACCGTCATCACCCGGTGCTTTATTATTACGAAGCTGTTCCAGGGCTATACGAATATCGCCAACGTCGATATCCGGGAGGTCATCGGTGTAGTGGCGAGCAAGTCTCGCTCGCTTGTCATTCGTGATTTGGTGAGGGACGGGTTTAGGGGCATGCGAAGAGTATAGTTGCCCATAGAAGTTCTCGATCTCAGCTAACACCTCTGGAATCGAGGTAACGGTTCTACCGTCTGAAGTCCTCAGCTTTGTAAGATGGCTTCTCCCAAGACTTTTAGCGAATACTTTGGTCCCCTTGTTGCGTTCAATCGCTTCTTTGATTTTTCGCGTACTCGCGTCTCGCAAGTCGGAGCGTATCCGCTTTTTGATGAGCTTGTTCAGAGTATGCCGATCTACAACAGCTGCGGAATTCTCCCGTCTTTGCCTCATTAAATCCAGGATAACATTATTACGAGTTTCATTAATTCTACTTTCGAAGCTTTATCAACTTTATTTAGAAAGGGCTATTTAAAGGGACACGTATCTAAGTGGTGCCAAAGGGACTTCCGTTCATCGTTAGCGGGATACTTTTCCCATGAAACGTTACCAAACGTAACGAAAGCGTTATTAGAACTGAACGAAAATATTACGTAAAAGAGCCGAAAATATCACAAAGTATTACTTGTTGCCACCGAATGATATCTAATAAAAATAACATTGAATTAAAAATTACGTGAGGCTCCCATATATTATATAAAATGTTAAGTAAGGTATATTTTCTGCATTTTTGCTCGACCTTCACAGTCATATCTCTTCAATCGTAATAGGTAGACTTACAAAATAAAGTTGATTATGAAAGGCAGTCTCCACTCTCCTTACAATTACGTCTTTGCTGGATTGTACGGAACTCTTTGTTTGTCCAACTCGCTATTGGAATAAAGACAAAGCTCCGAAGTAAGCGTCACATCGATAAAGTTTGAGATCATAATAATTTTCCATCGACTACGACCACGAGGCCACAAGGACACGTTTACAGCTTAGCTTATCAATGAGTAAAAGATTTTCTGTACTTAATGTATATTTCTTTTACCTCTGGACACTTGATCTAGTCAAACCTCAAGTTGACATGCGTACACTTAACACTGGAGTGTGATTCCCATCGGCCAACCATAGCAACGCAGCCATCACCAACCAATTGGCGCCTTGGCTGCATACCTATTATTGATGCAAGAGTTGATTGAAGCAGATGAATGTTAAATCAGCTGCATTGATGAACTCGACGCTGCTGCCGAATCATGGGGCTGTTTAGCATTAGCATATTTAGGCCAACTGCCAACATGATTACCGTTTTAACTTATAGGTGTGGTTTTCCTGCAATTACAAATCTCTTTTAATAAAAAAATTACAGAATAGGTACTCATAGGTGAAGAGTAATAAAGCTGTCTGTAAACTAGATAAGTAGATACTAAAACTAAATCGATAAAACACAGTAATTGATGTAGGTCAATGTAACAAAGATTAATTAATATGTAAGACATTAATATGTATACGATGTGCTTCGTCTAACGTATTTACCTCGTAAGTCGTAACTTGAATGGTAAAAAGCTTATTTATCACGTCATTTGTGAGATATTATTTGTTAGGGTTTGCGATTCTATAGTTTTGGCTACGTGAGACAAGTTGGTAAAACGATGTTTATAATATACTAGCGGCCCGTCCCGGCTTCGCACGGGTAGACATAAATAGTTACAGATATTTAAGATCCCAACAAAAACATTTTTATGTAAAATGTTGCCAGACGAGCATATGGCTTCCACTGTCAAAAAGTTATCAGATCTCATGTAGGGCAAGACTTCTGACTTTATACACCCTTAAATACAAACTCTAACTTCACAAACTCTACACCTTAGTTACAATAATGTCTTGACCGTTTGGCTACCGTCACATGGGCGTAAAGTGAAAAATGTATCCCACAAAAAACATTTTCCTGATTACAAATTTTGATTTTACAGAACTTACAGAGTGAATACATTTTTGATTTTACGCCCAATGTAACGGTAGCCAAACGGTCAAGACATTATTGTAACTAAAGTGTAGAGTTTGTGAAGTTAGAGTTTGTATTTAAGGGTGTATAAAGTCGGAAGTCTTGCCCTACATGAGATCTGATAACTTTTTGACAGTGGAAGCCAAGACAGAAGTTGCTCGTCTGGCAACATTTTACATAAAAATGTTTTTGTTGGGATTTCATTTCTTTTTGTAAGTTGTTTAAAACAATGTTCTTTATTTAATTATTTTTTTTTGTGTTTTTCTTGCACTTCAGGTGCGCCTCTTTTCACAACCCACTCTCTAATATGTTTGTATTATGAGTACGTACTTTGAAGTATATTCTGAAAATTTTAAAAACTTATAGTGGATTTAAAGTTAGTAGTTTTGGCCTACCGAAAGTGAAACTAATTTTACATTTATCAAGATAAAATAATAATCAAACTTGACGTATAGGTCCAAATTTCAATTTCTAACTTCAAATTTTACCTATTAAAACACAAAGTCAGGTACAAATGAAAGTTTGGATGTTTGTTACTCAATCACAACACAACCAGCTGAACTGATTTGGCTGAAATTTAAAATGTAAACTGATTATATCCTGGACTAACACAGACTACTTGTTATCCATTAAAAATCTACGAAAGGTATCGGTGAGATTTGTGTTTATTAGTTTTTTAACTATTGTTTTATTTATAGTCTTTATTTTCGTTGGGCGCTGAGGCGCTCTTGAAATTCAAATTTGACGCTTGACACGCTTGCTCATTTTGGTCACAGAGCACTGGACACACGGAGCTCGGTACGGGAATTCGGGCTTGCCGCGTGCACTATGGTACTGGGCACATTGACGTTGGAACGCTGTTAAAATCCATATAATTAACGCTTGGCATGGCCGACGGCTAACTATGGGTACTGGGCACTGGGCCTTGGGCACTCATCTCACCCTGGGCACTGGGCACTAAGAGCTGGGCTCGTTGGACGGGGCCTGTATGTAACTTGGGCTTGACGCGTCCGTTTGGGCACTGAGCAGGTATTTAAGCGCTATAACGCTCTTCAAAATCAGAGAGATTTGACGCTTGGCACGTTCGACAGCTCAAGCTGGGCACTGGGCACTCGGCTCAATGTGGGTTCTTGACATTGAGCGCTGGATCCTGGTCACTCGACATGCAGTGAAACTCGGCTTGTTAAACATGACATGCATGGAACTTGGACTTGAAACGTGCGATATTACTGTGCACGGGGCACTGGGCACTTGGGCGCTTGGCCACTTGGGCACTGGAATCGCGCTTATAATTACCAAAAAAATTACGTGTTTTTCCAGATGTTTACTAGCAGATATCTAACATGAAATTAAGTTTGTACCTATATACGTATGGGGAAACCCCATATGAACTTCCAACTCCCTAATTTGATGGATGTGGGGTGATTTACAAAAATCCTGAAACACATATTTAAATGTTTATTACAAAGAGTACCTATATCAATTTTGAGACCTCTAGCATCAATATTTGCCGTAGTTTCATACAAACTTCCATCCCCCCATACGAAACTTCCAACCCCCTAATTTGATGGATGTGGGGTGATTTACTAAAAATCCTGAAACACGTATTTAATTGTTTATTACAAAGAGTCTCTATATCAATTTTGAGACCTCTAGCATCAATATTTGCCGTAGTTTCATACAAACTTTCATCCCCTATTTTAAGGGGTTGGGGGGTTAAATTTCCAACTTTTGGATTTTTTTTGTTGGTTGTGTACTAATTCTAGCTTACATACCAAATTTCAGCTTTCTAGGACTTCAGGAAGTACCTAGGAATTTTGATGATCATCAGTGAGTCAGTCAGTGACGAAATCTGGGTTTTTCAGATGTCAATAAAATCTAAAGTATAAGACCTGTGATATTGAAACTTTATACGTTTAATAAGTTCACCGGCGACACCATTCCCCGAGAATTTTGATTATCTGGAATAATTCTGGCCTAAGTTATAAGGGTTTAAAAATACGGCGAAACACTTCGAGAAAATATAGGTAGTGCCCTCGCGCTTCGCTTGACTATTCTGGCGGGGACACTACCGTGTCCCCAGATATAAGCATGCTAATTAAAACGACCATGTATCACTAAATTAGAAAAAAAAATTGTAGGCTTATTTTAAAGCCTCCCTGTACACAACGTTGGCTGTGGTATTTGTAGGTGGCAACAAAACGTATTGATTTTCAGGAGATCCTACTCGAGAAAGTGCCACATACAATTGCCCGTGGGAAAAGCACTCTTTCCTTAAGTCGATACCAACTATGGAAAAAGTTTGTCCCTGGGATTTATTTATTGTTAGAGCAAAGGATATTTTTAAAGGGAACTGTAACCTTTTAATAGATATGGGCAAATCAGTTGGTATCATCGGGATCCGCGGAACATGTGCGAGCTGACCGGCCGCGGGACCCGTATTTTTATTTTTATTTCATGATATCTTTTGAATGGAATGTCCGATTTCAATAATTCAAAAAGTAATTATCAAGTATTGAGACAGTCTTGAATATTAAATTATTTATTTGGATAAAAATTTATAAATGGTATGGATAACACGGTCTGATTTTGATCGACATTTCTATCAATTTGTTAAATGTAAAAAAGTAGTTATAGTGACGTAACTACAATAGTTAGACACATGGTCTCGCGAAGTTTTTTGTAGATATTGATATATTCTATAATATTGTAGAACATTTTTTGTCCTATCATTAATACTCTTCGCAGCGTATGCGATGAAAGACATTTTATGGCTAATTTTTTTACACCTGCGGTTGGTTTTAATAGGAATTTCTAAAGATTTCTATAGTAATCTAGTACTAAATATAGCCTATGTTACTCAGTGATAATGTAGCTTTCTAATAAAAAAAGAATTATTAAAATCGGTCCAGTACTTTTTGAGTTTATTCGTTACATACAAAAATACAAATCTTTCCTCTTTATAATATTAGTGTAGATAAAAATCTTCATCTTATTTTCTAGATTACATATTATGTTTTGTAAGCAACTCAGTATTAAATAGCTATTATTTTAACCATCAGGTTAATAATAATTAAAAGTATGTTTTTCTTCGTGCGTTTTCAAAAAAAGGAAATTTCTCACTATAGATACCACTTTCGACATAAGTAGTTTAATTTTCATTCCAGGAACCTAAATGAATCTCCATTAGTTGTTTTAGTGACTATTTTTAGACTAGTTTTAGACTTTAGTGACTAGTTTTACACACCATTGTTTATGTTTTTTTTTTACACACTATAGCCTTATAGGTACATAGTGTCTATAGTTAACAAAACTTTTTGCCTCGGACCTCGTGCCAACCCTGTGTCAGCTTACGGTACGCGTATTAATTCTGACCCACAAAACAAAATTGAAGCTTCGTGCAAAAGCAATTGGGATGTGCTAATTATTTGCTGTTTGCTTTTGTGACCTATTGAGCAACGTATTGCATTGTCACAGATACAGGATTTTGCCACTCTTGCTTAAAAATACCCAGTAATGTTTTGTATTTTTAAACAACAGTACATTTTCGAATTATTATTTATCAGCGTATTAAAATCAAAGTAACATTATTCCAGCCAGACGTTGGGCTACTCGAGACAAACTGTGAAGTCATAAAAGGTCGTTCACGTCCGTCAATTATTGTCTAATTTATAGAAACGGCCGAAGGGAGCCAATGTAGGGCGACCAATTTTTCGGTCTTTTTAGAACTTTTCTGAGACTCAGAAATTAATAATGACATGATAGTATCGGCAAATACTGTATATTTAAAACTAAACTACATTATCTGTACTAAGAGAAACCTTGAAAGTAGTGAACAAATAAAATGACTTATAATTTTTGATTCTTTCTATCCTATGCCCACTACGTGCACGGTGCAAGTTGTCTGGCCTTTCAGGCCTCTCTTAGAGCGTGCCATTTACTCGTTTCGCGACTGTCTGTAATACCTAATCTATATCTGAAATAAAATACTGTCATACTGCTATCATTTCATCAATCATTAGAACAATCTATTATAATCCATGATTTCAATATAATTAATTATTTTTTAATTTGATTGAATGAATCATAAAATAAAACAATTATCACACATACAGCATGACACTTGCATACTTAAAATGAAAAGTGATAAATTGTTATCTGACGACTATATTATGTGGTAACTGTTAGTACGTCACAAGACAGATTCGTACCAAGAAACACAGCACTTTGGTTGCTTTTTATTTTCTAATGGTGACACTACATGAAGTGGACAAATTGATGTTAACCCTGCGTGCCGGAGTAATTGCCAGTTAGTTGCTTTTAACTGAAATTGGTAGTCTGTAAAACGTTGGTCAGGACTCGCTGGAGTCGAGTTTTCTTTAATTGGATAAAGATAACAATATCATAACGATTCAAATTATTACATTATCTTCTGAGTTATGGCTTCTGGTAAATGTGAATGTAATTGCCTTATCATAAAACGCTTTATAAACTTTATTCGATTACCAAAATTCAAAAGTAGTTTTTTTTATCCCATACCATTAAGTTTTTCTTCACATCACACAATATGCCTGCAATTGTAATTAAATCGGTTTCGCTCCGCAAAGCCCATCCGGTGTCGAGTTCCTCGTTCATTCTTTGAAAGCTGTACAAATATTCATTGAAACCTGACCCCCAGCTTTGCTGTGAGTAAGCGTGTTCAACGATACGAAATGACTCCAGCTTGTTAGTTGTTACGACAAGAGTATTACTGTATGTTCAAAAACATACAAGTTTGAAGTAATTTGGATGGTGGCACATGCTTTTGGTATATTATATTGTCATTATGTTATTCTTTCTATAATAGATCTATGCATTTATTTTCAAAAAATAACTTTTCTGGAGCAGATAGGTATCCTCGTATAACCAGCCGGACGTTTCTCATTCTAAGAGGCAATTTAGGAAGGATGTAACGGTAACGGTTCCTCTATTTAGGTAGTAAAAGCAAATTTTAGAAAACATGATAGATGTTACACTACAACATATTTGAAATGGTAATAATAAGATGAAGACAAAGAGATTTTATTGAAAGTTGATAAGTTCAAAATCATTATTATGTTTTAGTCCTACATCTTAATTGTCCTATAATCTTAATAATTTAATAAGTTAAGCCAAGTTACCATAAGTTACATTTAGATACATTAATATTGTAATTGTTAATTTTAGGCATTGACTCTTATCAAAGACCTATTTCCGAATGAAATGCATAACCGCCCAGTGGAAGAAGTGTAGTTTTATATGTTTTATATGTAGTTTTATACCTAACATGAAAAGTAATACTTTTATTGAGACCTTATTACCGAGTGTGACTGATGATGAAGAATTATTACAGAATCTAGAAACGAACCATTTACTCAATTTTGACTATCTTACGAAAGAAATAGCTTTGTTTGCAAAATGCATACAAAATGAGCATTCAACAAGCATTGTTATTCCACATCTGTTGGGCAAGCTCTCGCAACTTCCTCCGTTTATCTTGAACATGTGCAGATCATCGATAGTTTTAATATACTGGCAAGAGTAAACAGTCAAGAGTTGGAGTCCATGATAATTATAAACCGGATAAATTGAAACATATTAAAATAAGGCAAATGTATGTTTAATGTTTTTATGTCTTATAACATCAACTTTTAGCGTAGTACTCGTTAAAATTTGATGTTTGAACGGAAAAATCGATTTATGAGTAGGTATCAGATTTAATCTGAGAAGGCTCATTAATATAAGAAGCCGTTTTATAATAAGCTACCTATTTAGTGATACTTACAAGAAAGGAGACCAGACCTACAATTTACTATTCAAATCACTGAGAAAGGATTTGAGAAAATTGATCCCCAAGGGGTTGAAATAGTTCAGTGCAGACAACAGCTACAAGTTTATAACCAAACTGTTAAAATAACGATATCTTTACAGTTATCATCAATCACGCTATACCTACTGTTTTTATTACATATTAAAGTGATCATCTGAATCTCAACTATGCAGATACGAGTTTTTACATGGATGTTAAGCCGTCTACAGTCTGCCAACATAACGGTAATTAAAACGTGACTTCAGCATGAGATGCTATCTCGCGTATAAATCCAGCGAGAGGCGACCTTATACTGGAATAATTGCCACTGTCGATGTAAAAAATCTTGTGCTTCCGTACAGATAATTCCGCTACCAATAACGATTATTTTAAATGTCTAATGTAACCCAAATTCTTTATTAAACGACTTTCACATAAGTAGGTAAAAAATAAACCTACGATAAAAATTTAAAGTCACCTTATTTTTTCGTTGTTTTTGAAACCTACTTTAAGAAACTTACAACAAACATTAAATTGAAACATTAACGACGCAAGGTGTTGATTGTTAATTGGCCGCAATACCTCTTTGTATGGAATTGGATAATGACCAGACTGACACATTGAGAGCCTTCTGATATTATTTTCATAGAGTTTATCGGCAATCGCCGATGAACTCTATGAAAATATTATCAGGGGATTTATTGAATTTATTTTTGTCTTCGTCACTCTCAAGGGTACGTTGGTAGGTGCGACATGCAGCGTCGCGGAAGAATATAATAGAAAAACGACCTTTTACCTAATTACTCAAAAACTAAGCTATTTATCAAAAATCTGTTTCTTAGTGTTTTTGCATATTATGATTACCGACACTTTAAAACAAAAATTACAATCTAGGCTTCTACACCGTTAATAGAGTTTATTAAGCATAGGTACACATTATCCTACATTTATTAGCGTGGCAATCGCTCACAAAACAGATAGTGATTTAAATATCTTATTTTGTAAGAAAAAAATACCTAGTTCCGTTTTATTTTCAACTGAATTATTATAGTTAAGTACGTTATTTTTGTTACCACAAACAAGAGACCTTTTAGAGGAACTGCGCAAAAAAGTCTCAATAGTCGTCACGTCACGAAGTTCTAAAGTCTTTATACTGGGAACAACTGTTTGGCATAAATGCAGCCATTCATAAGTGGGTACAAGTGAGATAGAAATAGGGAAATATGTACGTGTTTGAGCGTGAGGGGAGTATTGCATTCCGATGGGCGCACTGCCGCATGCGCCCGCGCAGCCGCTGAGTTGCTAGCGCCTGCGACCTCTTGACCTCCCATAAAGTTGAAGGTTAAAATATTTTAAGATAAATTGAGAAAATATTATGCAATAATGAGAGTTGAAAAAATTATAAGACATAGGAGCAGGATGAAAAAATCTTATTATAAGTAGCGAATATTGTGTAGTGATGCAAGGCACGACAATTGACATTGTAAAATTAATGTTAACTTCGACCTTGCGCCCAGAGCTTTGCTTACTTTAGTAGTCTCCCGGGTATTAAGAAAAAGTCATCTATCAATTATGGAAAAGGCAATACACATAATGCAATTGATGTTAATTATATGTTTTATTATATATATTTTATAGTTTATAATTAGAGATACTTAGTATAGTATTGACCTCAATCAATCAATAAGATGAAATATGGGTAAACTTGAAAATAGAGTAAGGTTTGAAAAACATGAAATTGGGAAAAAATGAAAATCATGGAATATAAAATTCAATACTGAAGATGGATAACCTCTAAGGACTAGAAAGTCCACAATAATTCAAATTGAAATTCAATGCTGTGCTGGTGAAGTGTGGACAGGCAGGCTACGCATCTTTTTTAAGACACCAAACAAACTTTTAAACATGCAACTTGACTTCACCGTAGCTACAGAAAAGCAAATAGTACCCAGCCGTAACCTACCAAGCTCGAAATGCTTATGGTAATTTCAGTGTATCGAAACCCCAAATTTCCCAACTTTTGGGGAACTTTAAATAAGAACGCAACTTTAGCTCAGTTGCGCTCGCCGCACAGCCTGCGCTCTGCACCGCTCACTAGCACTACAAAGGCCATAGCTCATTTCAAAAGAGTCGGTTCAGTTTGGTCGTTTGGTTTTGTTGTCACTCGCGTACGCGCAACCATTCGAGACGGGCGTACGTTAGCGCGTCAAACATCGCAACATCGGTATCATGACGAACTAAACCGAAACTATCCCGAATTCCTCCAAGTTTATGGTGTCATCATTGTGGCGTCACTCAATATCAAAACGAAATCTGTGTTAGTGAAGTGAAGTGCACAGTGATTCAAGTGAGAACCGCCGAGGTTACTTTCACTGGACTGAAAGTTTTTTAAACATTCGTTCGGAGCTTCTTATTATTTGGAAGGATGGGACAGGAATGCGGAGTATGCTAAGGTGAATATGTAGGTCTTATTGGAAACTTATAAATGCTGTTGCCATTTACGTACTATGTAGTACCTACATAATAGATGTTAGAGAGATCTATTGTCATTCTTGTGTATTGTATTGCGACTTCTCGATTGTTTTACTGTGGCATAGGTTTACTAGCTCACACGTATAAGTACCTACGTTTGGACCAGTGGGTCCCGCAGGAATGAAAAAAAATCATCTTATCCCTTGTCTGCAATATAAAGAGAAAAACAAAGCTTTCTAAAGCCAAGCGTTTGAAGTGATCGAGTCAAGATTTCTTTTAACCTTCTGAAGAGCTTATAAAATAATTGTCTCCGAAAAATTAACATTTTATTTGAATTTAATAAAAAAATAATATAGGTAAATATCTACTTGTACTAAGAGAGGTTTCACAGCTACAATCAGCCAGCTTTCTTAAGCAACGGTACTAATGGGAACTTGTTACTCGACTAACGAGCAAAAGTTCCCACGTTCGATTACCGGTTAGGTCAGTCAGCTAATGGCATGAGATGAACTCATCGTCATAGACTGCTATTACTATATCGCAGCGAAAACAGAATAATTACTAAGTACTTAGCTATAAAAATAAATCGGCCAAGTGCGAGTAAGACTCGCGCACGAAGGGTTCCGTAGCATTATCTATAAAAAATTAAAAACTGGTATCTTAATCAATATCGAGCAAAATAAATATTGATTCGGGCTTCTGCATCACACGAACGTAACGAAATGATGATGCAGAAGCCTCAAAGACGAAAAGAAAAACGAGCAAAAAATCACGGTTGCTTTAATATTTATTTTATTCTGGTTTTTTAGATTTTGACGACCGCCCAGGCGCAGTGGTGACGCGCTCGGTTCCGAGTGGGAGGTCGCGGGTTCGATTCCCGCCACGGGCCACTTTG
The DNA here is from genome assembly GCA_036785405.1 of Coenonympha arcania. Taxonomy (NCBI): domain Eukaryota; kingdom Metazoa; phylum Arthropoda; class Insecta; order Lepidoptera; family Nymphalidae; genus Coenonympha; species Coenonympha arcania. The sequence continues at coordinate 6,262,422 of CM072069.1, forward strand.
GAATTTTATCTGGCTAGATACCACCCTACAAGCAAAGACGCACCGCCAAGCGATTTAGCGTTCCGGTGCGATGCTTGTAGAAACCGTTGGGGTTACCCATCCAAGTTAGTGCGATAACATCTTAGGCTGCATCATCACTTACCATCAGATGAGATCGCAGTTGATGACTAGTTGATTAGTTTATTACTAACTTGTATCTAGAGTAAAAAAAGTATTTATAGATAGCGGCAACAGGAATAATAATTTGTGAAAATTTCAACTGTCTAACTATCACGGACGAACGGACGGACTAGCAGACGGACAGCGGAGTTTTAGTAATAGGGTTACCTTTTAGGTAGGGACTAGGGACGTAAAAACTTATTAAAAAACGACAAAAACTCATAAGGATTTCATTTTTACGATTTAGGTATGTATATGCAATCCTAAAAACCTGGTATGTACGTACCTAGTTACATATGTATTATAAAGAATTTCGCAGTGCGATGAAATTCACAGTGTGAGATATCACAATACCCAGCAATTAACTAATTATCTCATAATTATCTCATAATCTTAATAATATCGCAATTACGAAAAACAAACAAATGGAAATGTGTTGTGCCATATACGGCTCGGCATGAGATTCTTCACTAGAAATCTATCTAATAATAATTACATGGTCTTATGCCTACTACAGTTGAAACTTGAAGTGAAAAACTGTACGCATCACTAATATTGCTGGCAGCCATGCAACATCGCGTAAAAGTTAAAACTGTTTTTAGTCATTTGCTTATACAACGTGCTAGTTACTTGCCATAATTAGTATAGGACGATGTATAGATGCGTGAAAAATCACAAGAAGTCTAGCTCATAATATCTTGAGGGAACTATAGGGAGTTCAAAAATATACCATAAATTCTAAGTGACATCCCTTAAAACAGCTCATTCAGTATGAATAATGAGAATGTATTACGCTTTATTGTTAGGGTTCATCACAGTTAGGGATGCTGAAAATAATTTTTCTAAATTAAAAAATAAGGCACATTATACGAATTAACCCACACCTTGTATACGTTCCTACCTGTAATCTTATCATTTATAATCTTTCGGTGTGTATTTAGCCCACTATTAGCGAAAAAACTAAATTTTGAACTTTCCCGCCCCGATGGTACCGATCCCTCTTGAGAGGGGTTTGGGCTTTGGCCATAGATAGGTATCTAGCCCCTACGTAAGCCAAGTTAGCGGGCCTTACACAGTGCCCACCTTTGAGGACATTATGGCAACTTTTCAATGCATCAGGTTTCACGGTGTTTTCCTTCACCATTCATCGAATAAAATGTTTATTTTGACGTAAGAACCCTCAGTGCGCGAGCGCGACTCTCACTTGACCAATTTTTAAAATTCACTTCGTAAATACTCACCTATTACTTATAGGTAGGTACTCACTCAGTATCAAGCCGCAGTTTTTCAAGAAGAGCTCTATCTATACATCACTTTGTCAAAGCTACGAGTGAAATGGCAATCTTATCAACTCATAATAGATTATATGTAGTCTAGATAGTCATACGCATTTCTTGCAACGTCATAAAGACATGAATGCGTTTTGTAGTCACGATCTTACAGCAATCGGCATTCTTAACCCACGGGTCAACCATTGATCTTTTGTACAGGAAATGGTTCGCTCGCTATTTCGATACCGAAGTATTTAAATATTATATTGTTACGTGTAGAGCGCGTATGATATAATGTTAATTATCTTTAAGTATAAGTACCCATTAATTAAAATAACACAATCAGACGTCTTCCGATTGTAATATTTTTTATTTCAATTTAATTAAAACCCCAGGTTTCTATCTTCCTCTCCTTTTATTCTTAAACTAGCTGTAGCCCGCGGCTCCGCTCGCGTGAATTTAGGTTTTTCATTACTTCTGCGGGAACCATCGCTTTTTCCGGGATAAAAAGTACCATAATGTGTTAATCCAGGTAATAATCCATCTCCATTCCAAATTTCAGCTAAATCGGCTAATTCGTAGTTGCAGCGTGAAGGAGTAACAGACAAACACACACATATATACAAACTTTCACCTTTATTATATTATAGTGTAATGTGCACATATAAACTTTCGTACTTTAAATACGCCGCTCCCAAAATAGGTTCAGTGCTAATGCCGAGTTTAACAATATTAAAATTTTCACATAAAAACTTTCATCCCCTATTTTACCACCCTTAAAGGGGAATTTTCCAAAACGACTTATACAAATTTTTAATACTTATCTGAAGCTGATAACCTAAATGACGATTTTCACGTCTCTAACTTCAAAAACACGGGACTTTCATATAAACTTCCAACCCCTATTTCACCCCCTTAGAGGGGTAGTTTCTCAAAATCGTTTCTTAGCTGACACCTACCCATTACAAAGAACCTACCTTTCAAATTTCAAGTTTGTAGGCTTTATACTTCCTGAGATATCGTGATTAGTCAGTGAGTGAGTGAGTGGTAACTCTCTTTTATATATATAGATAGATGTATGTATAAATCTATATCAAAATTGGTGTTTGGTTACTTACTACTCTACTGTACTAAACCCATAACCTATTCAGCTACCATTAAATTGTAAAGTGCCCCTATTATCATATTGAGTATAGACCACTAACATTTCTCCCGAAACAAATCTACTGATCTAATCATCATAATCATTAGTCATTGCCGATACCTAACTGAACCGCAACAGTGTAATGTTACTTTACAGAAATATTTTTTGTATGAAATACATTAATACTGAATTTTGAAAAGTCGTAGAACAAAAGTTGTTAGTGTTAATGTAAACAACTACAGGCCGAAAGCGATTTGGTGTTTTTTTATATGACCCTGTTTATACAGGATCATAATATATATAGTTACACATAAAGAAGAAATCTAATTAGGTAATCATAAAGCTTTCTATATTGGGTACAATACCTACAATCTATTATTTAACCGTAACTTATTTTTGACCTCAAAATGTCATGCTTTGTAATCTATCGTCCATATATGCCACGATTTGTGTACATAAAATTGGAGATACCACAACATTTTCACAACTCCGATGTTTACATTGCACTTATACAGAACGGAAAAAATGGAAACAACACTGTACCTAGGTAGGTACATTCCTAACAGAGATTACGTCAGATAAAAACATTATCTACGATATAAATATGAGAGCAAATACATAGATCATCAAGATATCGCGTTCGAAATGTTTGCCAGATAACTAGAATAATAAATACCCCGCTATAAGCTAGCTATAAGAATGTCTGTTACATTTTCATTCTTTAAATTATGTATTAATAAAAAACCTCTCTTTTGACAGGCCTAAACAATCAGTTCAAAACTAAAAACAATTCAACATCAAAAACTAAAAACGTGCTTTTATTGATACGTAATTTCACAGTTTTTGGTACGGAAAAATAATTAATAATCGTTCTGCGCATAAAATAAAAATATGCTCCACACCTTTTGAATAAAAAATACGAGTATTGTGAATTTGTGACCATACAAAGTTTGCACCACAACCACTGTTCACTAGCAACTGCAGTTCCATAAAAGGATGTTCAAAATAAATGTATCGTACTCTAATCCTTGTTAACTTATAGCAGCTGCCATTGTGGTCGATTCTGTGGTACAAAATCTCTAAACTAAACTAATTTAAAATAGTGCTATCCTTTTCAAACTGCTCCCGATGGAAAAGGATAGCACTATTTTAAATTAGTTTAGTTTAGAGATTTTGTTCAACAGAATCGACCACATTGTATCAATTCGTCTGAATTTGCTTGTTAAAAATTAAAATTACTCATGTTAGTCACCTGGCACAATGTAGTCTAGGCTGGCACACGTTGTTTTGCCCTCAGACTACATGTTTTGCCATTTAGGAGGAAAGGAGTCAAAAAATTTGATAAATCGTTCAAGCCGATTTGGAGGAGTTTGCTAACAAACGCTGCGACATGGGATTTTTTATCTAATATAAAAAATCTATGTTTAGGGGAATTATTTGAATTTTAAAAAACAGTTTTTAGGTCCATTATGTTGATTATAATTTGCGGCTCAAGTTTGCCATGTCCTATTCATAATTCAACCATATAAAATTCTAAAGAATTCCTATATGCATACATTATTACATTCCCAAAGGCCAATCCCTGATTACTTTTAATCCTACTTCAAAGCCCAAACGCAATAAATACACGCGGAAGTGTTGAAACGAGTTTCCTAAATCCTAAACTCATTTGGAGCATTCATCTATCACCGCCGTTCGACGTGTTGCTTTCACATGTGGTACACTCACCGATATGAATATGAGGATGAGCCCCTCTCAACATTTTACGTAAATTTTCTTCATACAAGAAGAAAGTAGCGTCATCTGAATAGACATTTTATATACCCTGAACAGGGCGGACGGCGTGAAAAAATGTCCATTTATCGGTGCCAATAATACCAACAGTAGTCAGTAAGGCCACGCTGTAGTTTCCTCAGCGGCCACCTATATCGAATTTTGACAGATGGCGATGTACGAGAAAGGTTTATGTAAATTGTTCGGATGCGGACGGTTATCTGTCAAAATTCCCGCTAATATGCCACAATATGGCGGAAACCGTTCCTGTGAAAACGCGTGTGCGAACTAATAACAAGTGTCATGAATTCATGATCTGTAGCGTGGAAGGCGGAATAATACTGCGGTCGGCTTACTACTGATGCCATTGGTGTCAAACCAAACTTTTTTGACCCCAAAATTTTTTTGCGTGGCTCGGCGGGTCCTGCGTATATGTCTATTGGTACACTATGGTACCGTTTATCTGCCGTCGTCCCCCGGTTTTGAGTTCTCACTAAACAGCGTGAGACAAAAAGTAATTATAAAAAACTAACGAACAGAGGGTATTACAGTGAACTACTTAGGTACTTTGTTGGAGTTTATTTATCGTTTGCAAGTGATAGTCTCACACGTTTTTACTTTTTTTTCTCTTGCGTTTTTAGGGTTCCGTACCAAAATGGTAAAATGGAACCCTTATGGTGCGACTTTCTCCGTCTGTCTGTCCGTCACACTCGATTATTTCAGTAACTACTGGAGCTATCGATATGAAATTTGGAATAGTTGTGTATATTAGTGGCCCAATGACACTGGAATAAAAAAAAATGGAAATTATTTTTGTTCTTATTTAAAAAGGGGGGAAAATCGGAGGGTTGAAATTTAAAAGTGAGATAACTGTACTGTGTGGGGTATCATATGAAAGGGTTTACTTTGTACATTCTAAAACCGATTTTTTATTATTTTTTAGTCATGATAGTTTTTGATTTATCGGGGAAAATGTCTAAAAAAATACCGTTCCCCCCCCTTATCTCCGGAGTTTACCAATCGAAAAATCTCAAATAATTATGGTCAATAGGAATTCACGTATATTTTACAGGAAAACTATAGCCAATGCTCTAGCTAGCATAGTTTTTTTGATATTAACAATAAACCTCTACAAACAAAGTTAGTTTTGCGGTTCATTAACAAAGGTAATTAAAACTAAGTACTCGTTGTCAAATAAACATATTGGTTTTGCCTGATTGTTTTGCTTCAGTACTTCTTGAGTACGGAACCCTCGGTGCGCGAGTCCGACTCGCACTTGGCCGGTATTTTTATTTGTTTTTGTTGGATGTCGCTTACTTGAGGACTTTGTGTGTAGTCATCACAGAATTCACAGAGTAGCGTCAACTCTTGAGTTGCTTTTGTGTAACCGATAAAGTTATTGATAAAAATGTGATGATAATAATAAACTCTCCAAACGTTAGGCCAGTTATTTATATTTTTGATAGTTTCAACCTGAGGTGTCAATTAATGTCGGCTCAGAATTGTTCTAGTTAAAGCTTATTTTTAATTTTATAATGCTCCTAAATTTAAACTTGATAGAATAGCGATTTTTAGTCCATCACTGAATTTTGTCATAATCTTGTAGTTCTATCGTCATTTGTCAACATTGTCATCGATCGGTATATCGCTGAGGTATATCGATCACTGTTTCTTGTCATAACTTCCACAGGTAAATACCTAGTACCTGCACATTATTTCACTCTTCCATTGCATCCATGCATTGTCGCAGCCTCATTGTCCGGGGCAACAAGGGCCAATGACGTCAGTCGTGGCACCATTTTCGTTATAAGTATGTCTAACGAAACATTGATCAATTTTTAGTTCGGTAATGTTCCAACTCCTGTATACCGCAACATGGCGGAAATCTGAGGAAACTCGCGTGCTGACTATAACAAAGTAATTATGATCTGTAGCGTGGACCGCGGTTCATTGACAATACTGCGTCCGGCTTACAACTGTTGGTCATAACAAACATTTTTGACACCACTAAACTGGCGACATTTTTTCGCGCGGTCCGTCGTGTCCTGTGTATATGTCTAATTGACAGTTTTAACTATTTATTTACATTTGTAGGTATATGTAGGTACCTACTAGGATTAGCATTAAGAGTGCTCCTAGGCAGCGAAAATCTATAGCGGTGACGATGCATTGAAGATTAAAATGCGCTTACTAGTGCATGCCATGTATGCTATACGAAAGCACTAAAGAAATGGTGAAACCCCAGCGTATGAGCAAAAAGTAGGTAGGTACCTACTTACCTACAGCTATACTTAGTATATACTCTACTACATCGTTGTTTACATCGTTAACCCACTTTTGAATGGTTATATCTGATGGTACGTAGCTAATGCGTCTTTATAATATTATTATAATTCAATCCATTAAAATGTAATTTAGCAGTTATACAGACGAGTCTAATCAAAACAATTAGTGATTGTTAAGAAGGATGTCGTTATTGACTACATCTCAAATGCATCGTATTATAAGTAAAATGGAAATTTTGGACCAACTTTTGGGGTGACTTTCTATCGTGAAAATTTCTTCCAAGCGTGTTTCTGCTTCTACGCGAATTTAAATTAAAAACCCAAAATATATGACGTTTTCTTCTTATATTTTTTAACCTGCAACGTCCCAAAAAATCCTTATAAGTAATGAACGCTTAACCACTTTTACAATACTCATTGGTTTTTATTTTTTAGAGGTTTTTACAGAAACACATTCACAGCGCAAGTCAATATACCTACTCATAAGACGGAAGTCTGTACGGTACACAATAAAACCAGGAACTCAATGTTGGGTATTTAGTGGTCGGAATATGAGGGAAGGGGTCAATAACTCCTGACTAAATATAGTTTATGTGTTAGGTATTTATAAATAGTCGTGCTGCAGTTTGGGTGTAGGGCTGCCAAGTATTTTAACAATTTCTCTATGTCTATGAATTAATTACGTACGAGTGCGTTTGGTTTTGATGACCCTAACAGGAAACACATTGTCCTGGCCCCGTATTGTATTGCACCTACTCATATTATTATGCATTGCGATTGACGCAATCGTTGAAAATATATTCCAGCGAAGTTAAAAACCTAAGTATTTAAGTTCCCTTATAGACGTAATTTTAAAATAGTTCATATTAGGTATGTACCTACTAAGTAGCTGTTGGATTTACTAATATTATTAGTGTCATATTTAATGAGTAAGTAATGACTAATGAATACCTACCGATAATAATAATTAATTGATATTCCTAATCATTATTTAACAATGTTCACTTTTAAATTCTTTACATTCAGTGCATAATATTATTGAATTTGCACCAATTTTGTCGCTTCTTCCCTATACTATTACTTTGTTATGCTAGCACATTACGTATGCACTTCCGATTACCTTATATCGAGAATGACAATAATGATTATTCATTAAGTAATCGTATTACACACACTAGTAAGTATTGTAGGATTTTTTTACCAGTGACATCGACCTCGAAAACATTTGTGTATAAAAAAAATAATAAAAAAAATCCCATTTAAAACACATGATAATTCTATTTCTTTTTTTTTAAAAAGGGAACCGCCTTCAAAAAACCAACCCACTGAAAAGCAAAAAAATAATTTTCTAATAAATCTGGGTATACTTACCTACCTACTTAGTTTTTGAAGTCGGTGCCATTAGCCATACTCAAAATGAATTGCGAATTTTGATTTGGCACCGACTTCAAAAACTAAGTAGGTAGGTAAGTATACCCAGATTTATTAGAAAATTATTTTTTTGCTTTTCAGTGGGTTGGTTTTTTGAAGGCGGTTCCCTTTTTTAAAAAAAAGAAATAGAATTATCATGTGTTTTAAATGGGATTTTTTTATTATTTTTTTTATTTCATACTTTTTAGTGATAAGTAGGTTTTGGGCTAATTAATACAACCTTATCAATTTATTCTAGTGGTAGGTTTTTAGTGATAATTATTAATTATACTTACCACTAAAAACATATCATATCATATGTAATACTGACTTTGACATACCTACTATTATATTATGCTGTATGCCTAATGACGAGGAATGTTGTTTCGCGATAGATCAAATAGATCGGTCCAGCCAAACGCGAGATAATCACGGACAAACCTAAATAGAGAACCTCTTTTTTTGAAGTCGGTCAATTAAAAACATATTTTATTCAACTTGAGAATCACTATCTCTTTTGAAGTCTGTTAAAATCTACACTGTAAACTAATTATACCGATCGCAAGCGATTTTCCGTTGAGGAGTTCCGCTCTCCATCTCCGAAGATATTCATTAGATCTCGACCAAATTGAAATGAGTCTACCTGTGATGTATGGCCTACCTTATAAAAAAAGAATCATCAAAATCGATTTCGCCGAACTCGAGATAATCGCGAACAAACTTAAATACAAATATATCTATCAAACTAAGAACCTCTTGTTTTTTTAAGTCGGTTAATATACTAAAACCTTCTCCAGAATGTAACAAACACTTTCCCGAAAACCGCATCAAAATCGGTTCAGCCAAACGCGAAATAATCGCGGACAAACATACATACATACATACAAACATACATACAAACATACGGGTCGAATACAGAACCTCCTTTTTTTTTTGAAGTCGGTTAAAAATTGAAGCGATTGCGAGATTTCAATTTTAATGATTTTATTAACCATCTGATTTTGCAATATTTAATTTTTAATCCAATCATAGATATCCGCTTATAGGTATATATTATTTTAGAGCACAATTTTAGATTGTTATGAATCTACAAACCTAATTGCATAGTTTTAAACAACTACCCATGCTACGCTACGTGCAATTGCGTGCACCATTGCATATTTTTAAAGCAAAAAGCACAAAGACCCAAACACATTATCATTATCACATACCTATTACTTTAATTTATTCTAAAGATTAAAATAGGTAACTTCATATAGGTACCCATAGAATTCCATAATAAATAAAAATTCCCACCAAAAACATTTACATGTAAGTTAGGTGTGCCAAAACTTAATTGTCCTAATGTTACTAAATCTTATGAAGAGTGAGCTCTCCCCTCTAAAAACTAATAATAATAATGAACTGAAAAATAGAACCCACATGGTCTATTTCTTGATCAAAACGTAATTCTTGGCCGTTTGATAGCAATTTTACTGATTTCTGACTAAAATGATTTTATTATGCATAAGAGGCGTGATGTATTGTTAATTGTAGGTACTCGTATAACATGGCGGAAACGTGTTGTCTTCAAGAAATCGTAATCACTTCAAGTGATTCACTGTCGTAATCATCGATGGAGTAATAAAATATCTATCGGTCCACATTGTTTGAGTTATTGCTTAATATTCGCATGGGACAATTGCTTTTTTGCGAAGCCTAGAAATATTGTAGTTTCAACTTTAAATTAGAATCAATTGCTTTAATTGTCTATTATTATTAAAAAAAGGATAGTGATTTGTGAAACCGATAGAGATAATATGCATAATGCTTTTTAACAAACCTATTTATGACAATAAACTTGATATAAATCGAAGTTAAGTGAAATGGAATTAATAAAACAGTGTTTTGGATTAGTAAGTAGGTATTAAGTAGGTATAGTTTCAATATTTTACTATTGTTATTAGCAATGTTTTTTATCTCAAACTATAGGTATTTTAAAGTGCATAGACCACGTAGAAACTAATATACCACGTAGAAATATTTCGATTTTTTGCGCTTCTAAAGCATTATCCCTTCTATTTAATTCCTTATCTCTATTGACGCTACATTGATCTATTTTTATGTAGGTACCTACCTATCTGCTTTTATCGCAGGAAGTCTGGCTGGTGTTAATAAGTGGAGAAATATAATAAACTTATCTAACTTTTTTTCGTCGCGTTCAACATTTTCAATACTTAATAATATACGGATTAGAGATACTTACCTGCTATCATAAGGGCCACAAGCTAGGAGATGCTCTCATACATTTTTCACTTGAATTAATCTTGAAAAATATACATTTGTTGTTAAATTTATTGATATTTACGATTTACTTAGGACTTTTTATACCCGCAATTTAAATATCAGGCGAATATTTATTTTAGTTAAAGAATAATACGGCATTTAAAAAACGCCAAATTTACACATGTGTGCGTATCTAAGTACATACCTTCACCTTGTGTTACTAGCGACATCTATTATAACTACCTAAAACAACTACGTGTCTGACATATTATTTTTGAAGTTGGACAACGCCATCATGATAGATGGCGTTGTATAGATACATGATAAAAATACTTCGCTGGCGCGGCTGTTTACATCCGAATTACATGGTAGGTACCTACTCGAATTTGTTGAGTTCATAAAAATTCTATTTTTCGCAATTATTTAACTAATCCAACGAAGTAGGCTTATGGAATTCACTTTGCGAAAATAAGAGTAGGTACCTACCTACTAAAATCTTCACAGTGTAAAACTAGATGACCCGGCAAACGTTGTTTTGCCATATAATTCTTGACGTGACAACGTCTTATAAATCGATAGAGCCGGCTGCACGCACAAAAAACATGACTCATCCGGCGTTACCGGCGTTACCTCGCTCGCGTTACCTTGCTCTGAGGCGTTCCATGTAAGGCTTGAAGTGCAAGCGAGAGTTGTCACGTTCAACTATCGTCAGTAAACCGACTTTACAGACAACCAATTTTTTTTTCTCACTTATAACAATCGGTCCATCCGTTTCGGAGGAGTTTGGTAATAAAGAAAAGCGAGAAAATTTTATATATTAGAAGAAAAAGATGTTTAAGTACTTGAAAATGTCCAGTTTAGAAATGTAGTTCGAATATCAACCAATTTGTGAATTGCGAACTCACGTCAAACTCGGCAAACTTTTTTATATAAACCTGTGAAGATGATATTGTTTTTTGACGTGACAACGTCTTATAAATCGAAAGAGCCGGTTGCACGCACGAAAAAACATGACTCATCCGGCGTTACCGGCGTTACCTCGCTCATGCGGCGTTACCTCGCGAGCGCGGAACGAGCGACAAAGAAGACGTTGTCACGTTCAACTATCGTCAGTAAACCGACTTTACAGGCAACCAATTTTTTCGCAAAATGGATGCCATGAGCCTAATTCATTGTACCTACTAGTTAAATATTTGCGAAATACAAAATAAAATTTGAATTTCGCGGGCCGACCTCCGTTTTTTTTACACACTACTAGTAAGTACGTGACTGTGATCTCATCTAATGGTAAGTGACGATGCAGCTGCAGATGTTATCGTACTACCTTGGAAGAGGTAAGCAACCCCTAGCGGTTTCTACACAGCACACACCGGAACGGTAAATCGCTTGGCGGTGCGTCTTTGCTGGTAGGGTGGTGACTAGCCACGGCCGAAGCCTCCCACCAGACCAGACCTGAGCCAAATAAGAAATTATAAAATTGAAAATTCCAAAGTGGCCCGTGGCGGGAATCGAACCCGCGACCTCCCATTCAATCCAGGCGCGCGTCACTGCGCTATAGTAGTGTTATTATCTCGCTGCAGACTCGGTCATAAATCATTCGAGTGTTTCGCTTTTGTTGTTCTTTGTTGAGTTGTGCATTACTGCAGAACAGCAAAAGCGAAACACTCGAATGATTTATGACCGAGTCTGCAGCGAGATAATAACATTACTATAGGAGGTCGTTGTGGCTATGAGTGTCGTTTCGGAGAGTGTAGGAGTTCGGGACCAGCAATAGGCTAATAGATAATTGCGAGACTTGCGAGACTCTTGCTGCTAGACCAAGACCAAGACCAAGACTCGGAGTGCAAGACCAAGACCAAGACCAAGACCACATATACTAGCGCAAGACCAAGACCAAGACTGGCTGAGTCTCGTCTTGTTCTTGCATTTGGGCAAAACTTATATTTACCGCGGCAGTCTCCGAGTGCCACAGGTCTTTCTTTTTACTGATATTTTTATACCTAATCATTTTTCATTTTGTGCTAATAAAACAGTCGGGAAGGAGTTTGGCGAGCATATAAAAAGATGGAGCCGAGCATTATATCATTATACAGGGTTATATAAAAAATACCAGAAACCTCTCGACAGCTAAATGATATCATTAAAAGTAACAACTTTTGTTCCACAACTTTTGGTTTAACTCGATATTTTGAGAAATATCACTTATTCAATATTTTGCATACATTCTTTCTTTGTAATTACTCTGTAGTCTGGTACGTAATATCGGCAACGCCGCGCGCGGTCACTGATCCGTGATTTGTCCTCCCCGCCCCGCACGCTGCACCCCTTCGTCGTTAGGCTAAGCGCACACTGCGAAAAATAAACGCATGTGATTAATATTCGCAAGTGCGATGCGAATTTGTCAATATTTTGTGTTATACTTGAGTCCCGCGCACTGCGGAAATAGTCGCAAGCGCAACTCTCTCATGTGACATGATTGCTCCCTGTCTTTCGTGGTGCGAAAATAAATCGTGGGTTTTTTACACACTACAAGTAAGTACTTGACTGCGATCTCACCTGATGGTAAGTGATTATGCAGCCGAAGATGTTAGCGTACTAACTTGGAAGGGGTAAGTATAACCCACCCCTTACGGTTTCTACACAGCATCGCGCCGGAACACTAAATCGCTTGGCGGTGCCTCTTTGCTGGTAGGGTGGTAACTAGCCACGGCCCAAGCCTCCCACCAGTCCAGTTCTAAGAAAAATTAGAAATTATAAAGTTCCAAAGAGGCCCGTGGCGGGAATCGAACCCGCGACTTCCCACTCGAATCCGAGCGCGCGCGCCACTGCGCCAGGAAGATCGACAAAAAATCGACAAAGATTGTGGTGCGCGTACTTAGGTATAATATTCGGATTGCGATTAAATTTCGCATTGAACATGCGGAAAAAAATCGCATCGCAGTGTGCGCTTAGCTTTAATCTTTCGCCAGTTATTGTGAGCATTGTGCATCTTTATCTTTCTCATTAGCACCGCCTATGTCTTAACCTGTCGCAGCGGTTTGGCAACAGGGACAGTCATAATCGCTGATTACCTGTATTTTGTTTCACAGTGTAATGTCACTTTACAGAAATAACATAATTTATTAAATTTTTGTATGACACAAATTAACACGAAATTTTGAAAGTTGTAGAACAAAAGTTGTTACTTTTAATGATATCATTTAGGTGTCGAGAGGTTTCTGGTATTTTTTATATAACCCTGTATAATATTGACACCTCGGGGTAGAAAGGTCGTATAAACCATTTTACCGAAAATGAGTTATGAATGCAGTTTTATTCAAAATTTCCCGCTCTATCGATTTGTCTTTGTGACGCTTTCAAATTCGCAAAATAACGGGTTATACGACCCAGATGACTTCAAAGTTTGAACACAGTTTTTGTGGAATTTATGATGTAAGAACCAAAAAAACTATTATTGCTATAACTATTTGGAGTAATACCATATTAATTTAGAAGTTCAGGGTGTAAAAGACAGTAGATTTGAGCCAAGTATGGTGTAATACCTAAGTAACAAAATGCGCTTGGTTGTAAAAACCAATGATAATTACAATTTAGTTTTTACACCCTGAACTCAAGTTGATCAACTGACGATAAAGTATCTACACCCATTCGGAATACATTCGTGAAGTGCAAATTGGCTTTTGCATCCCTAAACAAATAACTTGAAACGAAATTACGTTCGAAAAAATACATTTTAAGAAGATGTAGGTACATCGTCGGCGACTCGTCATACTAATTTTTTACGTTATTATAAAATAATATACTTTTTTTTACAATAATAACGGGCCTCCCATTCCATTTTTTATCAACGTCATAGATTAGAGTAATGCAGATAATAGTTAAAGAATTTAGTTTTAATTTTCGTTTTCTCAAGAGGTCAAGTGGTGTGGTTCAATGAGAACAGATAGTGAATTGACGCCGGTGACAATAGATGTTAAGAAGACGCGCCCCATTCATTCAAAATCGCTTATGTTTTATTCGATTCGCATGGAGTTTGACAGAGTGGGGCGCGTCATTGTAGATTGAAATATCTATACATGGTTTATACACCTTTTGCTTTCAATTGATTTTTTGTTTTGATGATATTAAGGGCTTATACGACGTAGTTTACTATTTCTCAAGGCTTCTACTTCCAAATCACTTTCTTCCTTTTTTATAATATTCAGATGAATAAATTCAAATAATTTAGTTGGAATCTACGGGGACCGTCACTAGAATCCTTCCAATCTCTTTCCCAGCACACTGACTCCTATTAGTAAAGGTTATTTTACATTAACCAACATAATAAAAAGGCAACCAACGTTGACCAACATTAACAACGTAATATAATCGTAAGAAAAAACAATTAATACAAAAATGTTTCGGAAACAACTTGAAGATAAAGGTGAAAGGTACAAAAACAGAGAAGAAGACTCAGAACTATAAAGAACTATGGGACAAAATCCTTGTGAGCCGAACAAAGGGGTCTTACAAAATTTAATAACAATCTATTTACAATTTCTACTGGATAAATACTGCCTTGTAAATTGTACTAAGAAATTTTTACTGTACAGTTAGTCGCATTTTAAAGAATGCAAGGCCAAAAATGACTCAAGGATAGGCAATATCCCTGCCAAATATTCTTCCGATGATAAAGAATACGTAAAGATGTTGATTGAAAAGCTACCTGCGCATTTCCTCAGGAACTCAAAAACGTTATATTTGTGTAGAATTTAAGAAACTTAAGAACCAGAAACAGTGTGAGAGTAATGAAAAATGACTCAAGGATAGGCAATGTCCCTGCCAAATATTCTTCCGATGATAAAGAATACGTAAAGATGTTGATTGAAACGCTACCTGCGCACTTCCTCGGGAACTCAAAAACGTTATCATTTGTGTAGAATTTAAGAAACTTAAGAACCAGAAACAGTGTAAGAGTAATGGTAATGATGATCAGATGTAACGTGTTCGAGAATCGGTTTTTACATGATATTATTCAACAATGAATAGAATATCAGTTTTCCTAAGCCAAGGAAAGATATATTTCTTTTGTGTACAATGAGAATATGAATGAAATGAAACAGAAAACTAACATACTTATTTAGTTTCTAGTAACAATTCATCAGCTGATAACATATTGTTATCAGCTGATGAATTGTTACTAGAAACATCCCATCGACTCTCCAACAAACAAGACAGACAAACTCCCATCGACGTAGAGTTTTGTATTTGACAACAAGAAACAATTTACGAGAAAGGATTTCCCGAATTTTCTTCGTCTCGGGATTTTTGTCCCCAGCGATGTACCGTCCGAAAACACACTTTCATTTCAGATATCAGGATTGTAAAGTTTTTAAAAACAAGTACAAATTAAGTATTCTGTATGTGAAGAGGTACTAGAAGAAACAATCAATCTTTATGAAGAATCTATAAAAAGGAAAAAGGGAAAAGGATGAGTACGAATTCACGATAACTGATAAATTCACAAAAATGGAAATAGCGAGCATTTGGTAAATTATTACTAAAGTTGAATGACCATCAGTTGCCTATTTCAACTGCAAAATACAATGATTTGATACGTTTATGTGATGAATAAATCATACTTAAACCATATCAAGATGAATTTTTGAATTTACCCTAATAAACGAAGACGATGAAGATGACCGAGGTGAAAATTAATATAGAAATAAAGTGCTGTCAAAGTTTTATATTTTTGTTAATTTCCAACATAAGAAGATAATGCTCTGATCAGCGTTAATGATAATAATTACTGATTAACGTTGTGTTTTACGTCTTCTTAAGTATTTTGTACTTTTTTTACTTTGGGCAAACGAAGAGATCCATAGCTACCCGTGTGCTAAATATAAAAACGGTTAGGAATAATGAACCTCAGAAGTCATCGATCGCGGAGAATCTTCTGCAACCAGGTACTACACTGGATTGAGCCCCATGGTTTTATCCACAGACCGTCACTTTATACCTAGGCTGGTTCTAGCTTCTAGAAATTCAAAAACACTGGAATTTCAATCGTGAAGACGGGTTTAAATTAGCCAATACGTGGAATACGATTGTAGAACTGTACAAACCGAAGCAAAGTCGCAATAAAGCAAGGGTGAAAAATGACGTTGTTAGTGTGTGTTTGCGTGACAACTCGCGAAATGAAGTCAAAAAGATCTAGGAGGAGGGTAGACCGATACGGTCTATGCAATTAGAACGAAATATTGGCAAAATATTATGTATTTACAAATAATCGTGGTATGTACTCGTAAAAATCGTTAAATTCTGTCTTCAAACCACGAGGAAAGCCTTAAATCACTTTGTACTTTGCTTTAAGTAAATTGGTAATGTAAAAAAAATACTTAAATAGTAATTTTGATTTATTAACTGGTTAAAAATTGTAATAAGTTCATATGTAGGTACCTGTAGGTACTTAGGTTAAATGGATTTTATCACTCAAGTTTATATTAAGTTATGTAAATTACTATAAAGTTATCATAGTTACGACTCTCAACGTCCAGAAAGTACCTATTGATTTTACGACTCTCTCTATTTTATGTTAATGGTTTTTTAGCACAATAACAACGACTTATATCTAGTTACAACTCATTACAATGGCACAACTGAAATAATTAGGGGGTGTATAAACCAAGTTTCAAAAAATTATTGGTCGTAAATCTTAAAGTAAGCTAACTTCTAAACTAAGAGATTGAGAATAAAATAAGGTTATCCATTGCAAAAAACATATAAAATTAATAAAATATCGCTTAATAGGGTCAATATACCTATAAAAACAAAAAAGTTATTTGCCAAAAAGTTTAAAAAATTTTCTTTTTTGCTCGTCCTGAAAAGTAGGGTTTTGGTTTTTACGACCTTTCTACCCCGAGGTAGCAATATTATATACTAGCAGATACCCGCGGCTTCGCCCGCGTAAATTTCAGTTTTCCCTATTCTCACGGGAACCATCGATTTTTCGGGAATTAAAAGTAGCCTTTGTGTTAATTTAGAGCGAAATCTATCTCCATTTTACCTTTCAGCCAAAAATTTTTAATAGTTGCAGCGTGAATGAGTATTTCTCCCGCTGGAACAGTGAAAAACAAATATTCACGCGGCAGAAATAACCATTGATTTTCCCGGGATAAAAAATAGCCTTCTCTTTTCTAATTTTCAGCCAAGTCAATTCAGCAATTACGGCGTGAAGAAATATTTTTCCCGCGTGGATATCTGTTTTTCACTGTTCCCGAAGGAACCATGGATTTTTCCGGGATAAAAAGTAGCCTTAGTATTAATCCAGGATATAATATATCTCTATTCCAAATCAGTTCAGTAATTACGGCATGAAGGCATACTATCTATCACTATTATCATGGAAACCATGAAATTTTCCGGGATGAAAAGTAGCCTATGTATTAATTCAGGATAAAATCTATCTCCGTTCCGAATTTCAGTCATATCAGATCAGTAAGTGCAGCGTAAAGTAGTATTTTTCGCGCGTGAATATCAATTTTTCAGTTTTCCCGCGAAAACCATGGATTTTTCCGGGATAAAAAGTAGCCTTTTTACTAACCCAGGATATCATCTATCTCCAGTCTAAATTTCAGCCAAATCAGTCTTGTACTTGCGGCGTGAAGATTTTTTTCCGCGTGAATTTCGGTTTTTAATTAATTCCACGGGAACCATGGATTTTCCCGGGATAGAAAGTAGCTTATGTGTTAACCCAAGATGCAGTTTATAGCCATTCCAAATTTGAGCCAAATCGGTTCAGTAGCTGCGGCGTGAAGGAGTATTGAAGCTTGGTAAAATACGAACTGTGGAGCCCCGTTTCACCCCTTTAGGGGGGGAATTTTGAAAAATCCTTTCTTAGGGCACCCCTAGACCTGATAAGAAACCTGTGTGCCAAATTTGAAGTCTCTAGACCCAGCGGTTTGGGCTGTGGGTTGATATGTCAGTGAGTGAGTGAGTCAGTATCTTCTTTGATATACCATGAAATTTTCCGGGATAAAAAGTAGCCTATGTATTAATCCAGGATAAAATCTACCTCCTTTTCGAATTTCAGTCATATCAGGTCAGTAAGTGCAGCGTAAAGTAGTATTTTTCACGTGTGAATATCAATTTTTCAGTTTTCCCGCAAAAACCATGGATTTTTCCGGGATGAAAAGTAGCCTTTTTATTAACCCAAGATATCATCTATGTCCATTCCAAATTTCAGCTAAATCGGTCTTGTACTTTCGGCGTGAAGATTTTTTTCCGAGTGAATTTCGGTTTTTAACTAATCCCACGGGAACCATGGATTTTCCCGGGATGAAAAGTAGCTTATGTGTTAACCCAAGATGCAATTTATCTATATTCCAAATTTGAGCCAAATCGGTTCAGTAGTTCCGGCGTGAAGGAGTATTGAAGCTTGGTAAAATACGAACTTTGGAGCCCCGTTTCACCCCTTTAGGGGGGGAATTTTGAAAAATCCTTTCTTAGTGCACCCCTTGACCTCATAAGGAACCTGTGTGCCAAATTTGAAGTCTCTAAACCCAGCGGTTTGGGCTGTGCGTTGATATGTCAGTCAGTCAGTCAGTCAGTCAGTGTCTTCTTTTATATATTTAGATTATGAGCCGAGTAAAGAAAGTAGCAAAATATGTGAGGTACAATATCAAGTATCTACCTAAAGAGGACCTAGGATTATGGTAATATTTATGTGCTAAAATTGAACTACCGCACCACGTTATACGCGCACACGCGCGTTTTCTATTTTCAACTCTATTGCGTACGGGTAATGTTGTGTATTAGACTAAATATTTTTTGTACATATTGTAATACAGATTTTCGACTTTCGAGTGACGGTTAAAATTTATTGCCTATCCCGAGTCTGATGATAAACGTCGTAACTGTTATGTGTTTAGCAATCAAAATTAAGCCTTACCTGCTTCACTTTAAGGTTTATAATAACCCGAAGTTTTTGCTAGTATAAACCTTTTTCTAAAAGAAATCCGTGTTGTGGGTAAATGCAACCATTTTTGCGTTGATTTTTAGGGTTCCGTAGCCGAATGGCAAAAAACGGAACCCTTATAAATTCGTCATGTCTGTCTGTCCGTCTGTCCGTCTGTCCGTCCGTATGTCACAGCCACTTTTTTCCGAAACTATAAGAGCTATACTGTTGAAACTTGGTAAGTAGATGTATTCTGTGAACCGCATTAAGGTTTTCACACAAATTTTTAAAAAAGTAATAAATTTTGGGGGTACTGTAATACTGTAATAATACTTAGAACTGAAACTCAAAAAATTTTTTTTCATCAAACCCATATGTGTGGGGTATCTATGGATAGGTCTTCAAAAATGATACTAAGGTTTCTTATATCATTTTTTTCTAAAATGAATAGCTTGCGCGAGAGACACTTCCAAAGTGGTAAAATGTGTGTTCCCCCCCCCTGTAACTTCTAAAATAAGAGTACAGTACGCGCGGCGAGAGTTTGGCTTTGACCTTCGGGTGGAGGGGATTACTGCGCATGGGTACCCATATTCTGATTGGTTGATACCCAATTTCTGATTTCTCTGATTGGTTGATACCCAATTTCTGATTTCTGCGCAATAACGGTCAAAGCCAAACTTTCGCCGCGCGTACTGTATGATAAAACTAAAAAAAATATATGATGTACATTACCATGCAAACTTCCACCGAAAATTGGTTTGAACGAGATCTAATAAGTAGTTTAATATTTACAATAAAACCTCTAAAAACAAAGTTAGTTTTGCGGTTCGATAAGAAAAGTGGTTTTTATGGTTTTATTCCTCCGGTTGAAGTACGGAACCCTCAGTGCGCGAGTCCGACTCGCACTTGACAGGTTTTTTTTTCTTCAGCGGGTGTCAGATTGCTTGCGGGATAAATATATATATATGTATATATAAGTATATATACTATATATACTTAATATACATAAACTAGCTGACCCGGCAAACGTTGAATTGCCATTAGGAATATAAAAAAAACATAACATCCTGCTCTCAGACCTACCGATCATACACTGCAAACTTCATAACAACCGGTCGAGCCGTTTCGGAGGAGTTTGGTAACAAAATTGGCGAGAGAATTTTAAATATTAGAGAATATAATATTATACATATAATACCTATACTGAAAAACACCCAGACACCGGAAAATATTCCTCCTTATCACACAAACCTTTACCAATATCCCACTATTGAGCCCACGACCGACTGACGTCGCAACGGCAGGTTCGCTACCGCTACGCGATTCGGTCGTCAAAATAATAGATATCAATATTATAGTATAAGTAGATAGGTATAAACATTTCAATCCACGACGACGCGCCCCACTCCGACAAACTTCATAGGAATCGAATGAAACATTAGCTATTTTCACAAAATGGGGCGCGTCTTCGTGGAGTAAAATGTCTATAGGTAGGTAATTACTTGTTAGATACTTAGTAACAAGGTAGTAGGTGCATAGAGTTACAGTAGTACTGTAATGATATACCTACTCTATGAGCTCCTTGGTTCGATCCCTGGGTCGGGCAATAACTAGTTTTTTTTTTGTTTTTTATCAAGAAAATTTTAGTACCAGCTCGGAGTTGATTGATCTCTCTCCGAAAATCTGATATTGTGGAATATAAATGATATCTCTGAGTATTGATATACGCCATCTATGTCCTTTTTTACGCTAACAATTGGTAGAAAACGTAAGAACCACAGATCCTGGATTGAAACCATAGCGTCTATGTGTGGGTGCTCGTCGTGTCCCTACGCTGATAGAGATGACAGATTTTTATATTTGAACTAGATAACGAAATGGTTACGTTTTAGTTTAAAATAATGATGTGATAAAATAAAAGGCAACGTTGTACTTCCGCAAAACACATATTATTAAAAATAGTTCATTACGATTGGAGTAAATGATTAAAAACTGTAACTATCTTAAATAGCGCCATCTAGCGGCAATCCTTCCTCGGATAAACCGTTGCATTCACGTTAAATTTTGCCGTTATGGCAAGTACCTATGAGGGCAAGTAATGTTTATTTTATACGACTTATTGGCGTCCGTTTCCTATTTCTTTCATCAACACCTATAACTTTGTAAGATTAACCTTTAATGATAGTAGACACCTACCTACACACGTACAATTAATTAATACAAGTAATTGTATTAGGTGCTATCCCTCCAACTTAAATTCAACAAGTTTATAGGCAGGTAAATGCCGACATAGCGTCAACACACCAAAAATATTTAAAACCAGATGTTATTTTTCCACACCACCCCAACCAATGAAGTAATAAAATATGACTATAAAATCAAATGTGGGCAACAGAACAGCTAAATAAGGCGCAGCGCAGATCGCCGCTCAGGCATGAGATTCGAAATCAAATAGGTCGTCCGACGCTGAGCCAACCAGTTTGTTGAGTGCCGTTATCGTCTCGAGTCTCGACTGTGCAACCCGATCCGCCTAGATTTTATATCATGCGATTGCTTTACATCAAAATTGAAACTGGTTTTAACTCAAAAAGTCGGTAGAAAACTTAGTAGGTAGGTAAGGTAACGACACCAATTATGGACGGTTTAAGGACAAAAAAATATATATTTCAATATATCTCCTTAGATAAGAAACATATACAGTTAGAACTAAATGTAGCATGAAGGTTGGCTTTTCCTTTATGTAATTTAATTATAATAACTAGGCTAAGATAACTAGGTCAAATAAAATAATTAAAATATTCAAACTGTATTTAAAATATTCATTCAACCAATGATGTACAGTAAAAATCTGGTAATGGACACCCAATAATGAACAAGATCTAGAAATGGACGCCCATTAATTAACATGACTTTAAATGATGCTGCAGATGAAAATAGCTGAGATTACTTTACTGGTGGTAGGACTCTTCTTGCGGAGTTCGTCCGGGTAGGTACCACCGCGGTGTCCGTTATTCTACTGTGTTTCGGTTTGAAGGGCGCTGTACGCCGACGTGATTACTGTTCAAAATGAGACCTAAGAACTGTTGTCTCAGGGTGATGAGTGCAGTGCAGTGTGTCGTATGATACTGCAATGCAAAATTATGGGACGCACTGCATCTGACATGGGCAGACGTATCACTTAACATCAGGTGAACGTCTTGCTCGTCTCATCATTCAATGATATTAAAAAAAAAAAAAACTTAATCAACTAGGAAAAGAGCTAATAATCCTCAAAGGGCTGAACAGATTTTTATTAAACAAAACATCCAACCGTCCACCATCACACATCATCATTCACCTTTCATCATCATTTACCATCTCGATAATTTTCAGCTGTCAAACAGAAAACACCGCATCAGAATCGGTTCATTCGTTTATAAGCTACGGTGCTCTAGACAGCTACACAGATACATATGTTAAACTTATAACAACCCTCGTTTCTTTAGTCGGAGGTTAAAAAATAACTGAAATAAAATTGATCTGTCCATCACTGGGAACTGTAGAATTCCAGTAATGAACATAATATGTCTATAACTGGGTATTCTTTAGTTTCCAATTATGGACATTTTATGTCCATTACTGGATTCTGTTGAGCAAAATAAAAATAAAGTAGTTACTTTGAAAGAGAAAATTGAGCATCACACAATAAAGCTCAAATTCTAGAACAGACAAAAAAAAGTAGTTGTGACACAATGTTCATGATTGGTAAATGCTTGAAAAAAAATCCAGTAATGTACATCATCAAATTCGCATTACAAATCAAAACTGTCCTGGCTTATTGCTGTGGATTATTTGGTCAATTTATCATACTACACATAAAATAATGTCTCATTTCTATACCACACCTCTATTAGAGTCTATAAACAAAAGTATTCACTTACTTCCTTAAGGAAATCATTAATAGAACTGGATTATTTGTGAACAACTCACTGCACACGAAACTAACCATTCGCCATTTTGAAACAAAATGGCCTAGGGAAATGATACGTTACCTTTTGACAGATGGGCTGTCAAAGTCTATGTTTAAGTGTTGCCAGAATTTAAAATCAAATTTGTACCCTTAATTTATAAACTTTTTTCTTTTTTTGTCCATTATTGGGGTGATGTACAACACTGGTGTCATTACCTTAGGTATGTACCTAGCTTGGTTTTGGCTTGTTCAGAAATTCCTACTAGAGGCTCTCTACTAGGAATTTTTCTTCAAGAAGTCAATTTAATTAGGTAGGTAGATGCTCTCTGTACAAAACTGCAAACATAAACGTTATGAAGAGTATTTGAAAACAACTCTGATTTACTTGTAGGTATTCATCGCAATTAAGGAATAAAAAAATTATCTCGTTTATTTCGAACCAACAATTTATATTAGGAGTACCTACCTATTATTAAGCCAAAAACAATTATTCTAAATTGAACAATTGCGAAAGAGCTGATGCAATTCAATAACTTCAATTCAATTCATCCGAATTTAATAGTTAGCTACGGAATATTTAACAAAAAATTGAATAACATTTTTAGCGCAACTTTGCGGAACATTGAATGTCACTAAGTTGTGCCCGATCAACTATCAAGTTGTAAAAAGTGCGTCGACCTTGCCTCGGACAGTTTTTACACCATGATGTCATGTTGTTTGTATACAGTCTGAATAAAAAGCACCTGTCTCGGAAACAAAATAACTTTTTGAAACTTGCATTTTATATCGGCAGCTAAAACGTAACTTATTTTAGTTAACCTTAGTGAACTAAGTTAGAAAAATAAACAGGATGAACAATTCCTTCGATGCCTGAAACTTTTGCAAAGTACATAATTTTTGAATTACGCACCTAATTAGTTTTTTCTGATATAAATTGTTTTGATTTTTTTGAATATTTTTAAATACAGATATCAGAATTCGTATTTTTCCGAAGGAAAATAAAGTAATACATAAAGGTCACTTGTTAAATGCACCAATCTAGAAGGCTAGCCTGCTTAAGTGACCGTCTCATAATAAAATTTAGACGTGTTTCAAACCTTGCACTGGATATTTTCGTCAAGTACAAAACCGGTCATTTTAGTTTTTGTTCGATTTGGACTCAAGATTCCAGAAAACCTGCGAATACTCAAAAATATTTGTCGAGACCGGTGTATCAGCTTAAGCCAAATCTTTCGTTCGGATAGGAAACCAGTGCAAATATTCACGTTTTATCCAATAAGAACTTAAGGGGATTTATTAAATTTATTTTTGTCTTTCTCACTCTCACGGATACATTGGTAGATGCGACATGCAGCGTCGCGGAAGAATATAACAGAAAAACGACCTTTTACCTATTTAGGTACTCAAAAACTAAGCCAGTTATCAAAAATCTGTTTCCAAGCGTTTTACGATATTAGTGTTACCGACACATTAAAACAAAAATTACAATTAAGTACATTAATTGTAGTTTCCGAATAAACATAGGAAAACTGAGATTTTGGAGCAACTTTTGGGAGAACTTTCTATCGAGAAAATTTTATCCAGTCGTGTTTCTGCTTCTTAGCGATTTTAGATTAAAGACCCAAAATACATGACGTTTAAATTTGAAAGTTATTGTCTTTATAGTTTTTGAATAAAATTTCATTCAAAATCGCTTAAATACGACTTCTACGCCGTTAACACAAATCTTTGAAGAATGTTGAATTAATGTTTTGTTGTTTAAAACTTGCCACTATAATAAATATGTATATTATCTGATTTAGATACATACGTAATACATCACATAGTACGTGATACATCACGTAAAGAGTCGAAGTGAAACTACAGTAATACAAAAAAAATACTGCAAGATATGATAACCATGTCATTTGCCGTCGATGAGTTTCATGCTTCTTAGAAAACGAACACAAAGTTAATTGTTCATACAATAGTAACTGTATGGCATCATGGGATGTCAATGTTTGAAATGTACACGAATTGTCCACTGCCAAACACCATTCATAGACCAGCCAACTTTAACATATAGGCAAAGTTGAATATGTTATTTTGCAATATATTTTATTTAGAAAAAAAAAACACTTTATTGACAATTCTTTCGGTTTCAGTTTAGTGTAGAGTCATCTCAGAATAGGCTTGTTTCAATTTTAATTATATAAAAATATTTATTACATAAAGTAACTCAGAAAAACAAGTTGCTAAAAGAACTACATGTAGGTAAGTATAGTAAAATATGATATGTTCAAAATGTAGCATGTGCAATTTAAATGTCAAAGACAATACCAGGGCCCTGACTTGAACATTTGTCAGCACAGCAGTCAAGTTGGACCGATCGGCTTTCCGTCGGCCCATCCGTAGATATCGAGTATTTTTTATAAATAATTCATAACTCATTTTATACAACACGTACTCTTTTGTACTTGTAGTTGGTGGAAAATAATAGATGCATTGTTTTAGTTGACAGACAGTTTTATTTATAGCTATTTATTATTGTACACTATACGCTCTTACTCCGTATAAAAATAATTAATGCAAAATTAAAAAAGTACTAGAAATCAATGCTCTACAAAAAACTCAACTTTATTATCCCGACTTGGCAATTGGCATGTACACTGCCTTACCCCTAGACTATGTATATGTATATCTATGTACTGGTACCTATAATTATCACTATAAAGGGACTGGTCTAACGAAACTTAATTTTATACGTATAATAAATTATGTTCTCTAACAAACTAAAGTAGAGCTTAAAGATATAAATTATTTTAGCTTAATTAAATAAATTAAGACGGAAATTGTTTATGTTTAAAGCGTAGGCGTTAGCTTTGGCAAGTCCAGTGACTTATGTAAAATACTTGTTTTAAATAATGTTGTAAGTTTTTTATTACTTTTCTTCTGTTTTATGTAGCTGTCTTGGCATCTATGGAAAACGTGACTAGGATCAGAATGGCTGTCTTAAGCTTATACAGACAGGATCCTAGTAAAGGGATCGTAAATATGGCAGTTGGTGTAAATAAATCAATCAAGTTCACATTATTGTGTTGGTGCCTCATGGTGCATGGCATTTTGAAGATTGTGTTGAGGGCCTTGCGTAACGAAAAAGCTTTCTCAAGATTAAAAAAAACGTTTTGATTTCTATAATTGAAACTTTCTCACATTACCAAAATAGAAAACGAGCTATTAACAAAAATATTTTTGCATTATTGGTTTTTGTGAACAATTTAACATACAATCAAACATAAAACCTTTTTAATAGAGTAATGTACAAACGGTCTCTCACCCTAAACGCATATACCCGTACTCCGTTCCGTCGTGGGTAATAAGAACTAAGTAAGTAGGTACTAACCTACCTACGAGGTAGAATAACAATGTCTGTGTAGCAATTGCTATTCAATGAACGAATGTA
Organism: Coenonympha arcania; assembly: GCA_036785405.1. Classification (NCBI taxonomy): domain Eukaryota; kingdom Metazoa; phylum Arthropoda; class Insecta; order Lepidoptera; family Nymphalidae; genus Coenonympha; species Coenonympha arcania. The sequence goes on from CM072069.1 coordinate 6,289,055, forward strand.
GGTATGTTAGGATGAATTTTCACTTAGGTATGGCTTTTACCTATTTTGATAAAAAACCTGTCAAGTGCGAGTCGGACTCGCGCACACTCCGTACTACAACCGGAGGAATAAAACCATAAAAACCACTTTTCTTATCGAACCGCAAAACTAACTTTGTTTTTAGTGGTTTTATTGTAAATACCAAAAAAACTACTTATTAGATCTCGTTCAAACCAATTTTCGGTGGAAGTTTGCATGGTAATGGACATCATATATTTTTTTTTAGTTATATCATACTCTTATTTTAGAAGTTACAGGGGGGGGCACACATTTTACCGCTTTGGAAGTGTCTCTCGCGCAAGCTATTCATTTTAGAAAAAAATGATATTAAAAACCTTAGTATCATTTTTGAAGACCTATCCATAGATACCCCACACAATCATATGGGTTTGATGAAAAAAAAATTTTTGTGTTTCAGTTCTAAGTATGGGGCACCCCCAAAATTTATTACTTTTTTTAAATTTTGTGTGAAAACCTTAATGCGGTAAACAGAATACATCTACTTACCAAGTTTCAACATTATAGCTCTTATAGTTTCGGAAAAAAGTGGCTGTGACATACGGACGGACAGACGGACAGACAGACATGACGAATTTATAAGGGTTCCGTTTTTTGCCATTCGGCTACGGAACCCTAAAAAGTCGAAACTGCTCTCATCCGGATAAAACTTTCCGACGAATTGAGAACCTCCTTTTTTCGGTTAAAAAGCTCTCAAAATATAGTTGCTACTCATTCTGTCAGATTTGAATAAAATCAATTCCAACTTAACGATCCAAAGGCGTCAAATATTCTGCTTTCAAAATTGCCTTTCAAATATTTTATTTAAACGCCTGGTGTATATTATAAGCCTTATATGGACAGGTGACTTTTTAACCTGTTCTTGGTTCATTATGCAACTTGTTAGTGATCGTGATTTGTGAGTCAGAAGTTGCAGTGATTCACTGATTGATGATGAACCAGCGATCGGTGGGCGAGGCAATTCAAAGTGAACTTGTACCTATTTGAACCACCTCGTGGTAGGTATATTTATAAACCTGTGCTGTTAAAAAGACGCTTTAAAAAATAAAGGTTATTATTAGGTCGTCAAGCCAGCCGCAATGTTTTTGGAAATCTAGCTGTAACTTATTCTACCTTTGTCCTTTATAAAACTATTATAGTTATTATTTATTAATTTGTAGATATAATTATTCGTTTCGACATTCGATTATTCGAAATGCATTCATTTTAATATCGGTGTTACTTGTTATGAATAGGCATATAGCCCGGACAGGGCGGACAGCGCGAAAAAATGTCGCCAGTTTATCGGTGCCAAAGATGCTTGTTTTGCCACCAACAGTAAAACCACGCTGTAGTTCGCGCAGCCACCTATAGAATTTTAACAGATGGCGCTGCTGTTTGCTTGTACGAAAAAGGTTTACGTAAAGCTTAAATCGTTCGGTTCCCCATATCCTGAGAGCTTGTAAAAAAAGTTTTACGTAAATCGTTCGGTTCCCCATTTTCTGAGGTTTCTTATCGGTATTTTTATGTTATTATGTGGCATGACCATCGACATTCTTTCTTTGAAAGGCTCTAGGGAAATGTGTTTAATACGTTTCAGGAATCCTTCGTCCTTCTTTCTTCAATTGATTCTGAAGGCTCTTACGACCGAACGGTTGATTGAGATTAAAATTTAAATTCACATAATTATATAAGGTTTCAGACTTCCATAATACAGGCTTGTGTTTGCATGTCATTCGCTAATAGCCTAATAAGAATAGCCTACCATACCTAAGAAGTGACTTCATACCAATTACAAACGTAAATCTTTCTCATAGTGTTCTTATTAAAATAAACTACGTATTATACCTATTTGAAAGCCTACGAGTATAAGTACAGTAATTATATTGCGAAAGCGATCGTCAAAGAAGCTCATTCCCACACATCATAGTTTCACATTTACCTTCGGGCTACGGGTAACGACTCCATCACGTTTCGGGTTATCATATCAATACCGAAACGTGTAACGAGTTAAGAACTAAAGTTATTTGGTAGGTATGATTATTGAAATTGAAATTTATTTATTGATTAGAACGATTAGAACATTAAGGCGAGGCATCGGGCATAAAGCGGGGAAAACAGTTTTTTTGAACGAATTATTTAGGTGTTTAATCGTCATTCCCGATCTTACAAAAAATACACAATACACATGAAGATATCATCTAAAGAATGTGCTAATTTGTAACACGATAGGATTTACTTTACTCGATCATATAAAATCTTGAAATTGACTTAAATAAAATTTTTAAACGAATGATTTCTTAAGAAAATTTCTAAATATGCACATAATTTTTATATAGAAATATTTGTCTTGAAGTACTACAGAGAACCTGCTAAATTTTGGTGTTCAGTTGAAGTCCTGTATCCAGCAAATTCAAATTTATCCCAGAACTGGAATAATAACCAGCGTTTTCAGGACATGCCGCGCCGCCCGCTACCCCGCCAGTATCAATTCGGCGCTTGCCAACGTCGGGTGTGTGTCGGTTTTGTGCGCGAGTCAAAGGACCTCGCTAACCCTCGCGAGGCGACGCGATTGCATTTCTGTACACTCTCGCGTGACGCGTCGATCGGCTTCTCGCGCGAGGGCATTCGCATAGAGTATATTGAGTATAGGGCATTCGGTAAAACATGGCGAGAAAACTCGCGGAGAATGTACTTCCCCATAAAATACTTTGATTATATATATATATATATATTTTTTTTTTTTTTTTGTTGTATTAATTTACCAAATGACAGTTAAAACGTCATTTTACTGAATCTAATTAAAAGTCGTAGTATAAATATATAATAAATAAAGTATCGATATAAAAATAAACGTATCCCACCAAAAACATTTTCATGTAAAATGTTGCCAAGACGAGAGCATATGGCTCACACTGTCGAAAAGTTATCAAATTTCTTATATATTTAATTTCTTCTAAATCTATACAATACTATCTAACATACAAGCTCTAACTTCATAAACGCTACACTTTAGTTACAATAATGTCTTGGCCGTTTCGCTACCGTCACATGGGCGTACAGTAAAAAATTTATCCCACCTACAACATGTTCCTGATTTCGAATTTTGATTTTACAGGTGCTGCAACTTCGTGTCTAATGTTGAAAATCATTAAAGTATTATGGCCGCCATTTTGAACTTTTTGTTACTGGGCCGATTGCTTTCAAAATCGACACCTAACCATGGCAGTAAGCATAGAGAAGGAATTTGTGGTCAAAATTTAAAAAAGATCGCCGCCATTTTGAACTTTTTTGTTACTAGGCCGATTACTTTAAAAATCGACATCTGACCTTGGCAGCAAGCATAGAGAAGGAATTTGTGGTCAAAATTTAAAAAAGTGGACGCCATTTTGAACTTTTCTGTTACTGGGCTGATTACTTTGAAAATCGATATCTGACTATAACAGCAAGCATAAAGATGAAATTTGTGGTCAAAATTTATAAATGTGGCTGCCATTTTGAACTTTTTTGTTACAGGGCCGATTACTTTGAAAATCGATATCTGACTATGGCAGCAAGCATAGAGAAGAAATTTGTGGTCAAAATTTAAAAAAGTGGCCGCCATTTTGAACTTTTCTGTTACTGGTTAGTTAATTACTTTAAAAATCGACATCTGACCTTGGCAGCAAGCATAGAGAAGAAATTTGTGGTCAAAATTTAAAAAAGTGGCCGCCATTTTGAACTTTTCTGTTACTGGTTAGTTAATTACTTTAAAAATCGACATCTGACCTTGGCAGCAAGCATAGAGAAGAGATTTGTGGTCAAAATTTAAAAATGTGGCCGCCATTTTGAACTTTTTTGTTACTGGTTAATTACTTTAAAAATCGACATCTGACCTTGGCAGCAAGCATAGAGAAGAGATTTGTGGTCAAAATTTAAAAATGTGGCCGCCACTTTGAACTTTTTTGTTACTGGGAAGATTGCTTTTAAAATTGACTTCTGACCTTGGCAGCAAGCATAGAGAAGGAATTTGTGGTCAAGATTTCAAAAAGTGGCCGCCATTTTGAACTTTTCTGTTACTGGGCTGATTACTTTGAAAATCGATATCTGACTATGACAGCAAGCATAAAGATGAAATTTGTGGTCAAAATTTATAAATGTGGCCGCCATTTTGAACTTTTTTGTTACAGGGCCGATTACTTTGAAAATCGATATCTGACTATGGCAGCAAGCATAGAGAAGAAATTTGTGGTCAAAATTTAAAAAAGTGGCCGCCATTTTGAACTTTTCTGTTACTGGTTAATTACTTTAAAAATCGACATCTGACCTTGGCAGTAAGCATAGAAAAGAGATTTGTGGTCAAAATTTAACAAAGTGGCCGCCATTTTGAACTTTTTTGTTACTGGGCTTTCACTATCTGGAATAATAATCAAAATTTTCGGGAAATGATGTCGACAATCGAATTCTGGCCTAAGTTATAAGGGTTTGAAAATACGGCGAAACACTTCGAGTAAAGGTAGGCTTGCGCTTCGCTTGGCACGTCTTAGCGGGGTCACTACCGTGTCCCCAGATTTGAGATTAGTATGAGATAAATTACGGTCTGGGGGTCTGGTCTATTTACGTTACGTGTCGGCTACACTTCGTGATGTGAAATGTTTAAAAAGCTGATGGCATTTACGTATATAAGCAGACGATATTACTGTACATACTGTAGAATATGATGATGAGCTACCTCGAATATCCTCTTATATAAAAAGAAACCCGTCAAGGGGCGACGAATAGTGGAAATAAATTATCTTATGTTCCAATTGCAGGACAAATTCCACCGTTGCTATTTATTTGACTGCTGTTCTGAAATATTTTATTCTATGCCGCAGCGCTAACATCGGGACGAGCGTAACGAGAGTCGTTGCGTCTTACCTACGAAGTGTGAGACGCGCGGGGGGCACCCCACACCTCACCTCCTAAAATCTTGCTTCGCATGGGAAAGCCTCGCCTTAAATGGCACTGTCGCTTAGCGGCTTATTAAGGCGAGTCATCGGGCATAAAGCGGGGAAGACAGTTTTTTCGAACGAATAATTTAGGTGTTTAATCGTCATTCCCGATCTTACAAAAAATACACAATACACATGAAGATATCATCTAAAGAATGTGCTAATTTGTAACACGATAGGATTTACTTTACTCGATCATATAAAATCTTGAAATTGACTTAAATAAAAGTTTTAAACGAATAATTTCATAAGAAAATTTCTAAATATGCACATAATTTTTATATGGAAATATTTGTCTTGAAGTACTACAGAGAACCTGCTAAATTTTGGTGTTCAATCGAAGTCCTGTATCCAGCAAATTCAAATTTATCCCAGAACTGGAATAATAACCAGTGTTTTCAGGACATGCCGCGCCGCCCGCTACCCCGCCAGTATCAATTCGGCGCTTGCCAACGTCGGGTGTGTGTCAAATTTTGTACGCCTGATCTTTCGTTCGCGCAACGGTTAAATAATTAAAAATGGGGGGTAAAATAATAAAATAAGGAACAAATCAGTGTTAAAATCGAAGAAAAATACAGGAAAAAAGAACTATAAGAAAAGGAATGTAAATTACTCTCTTAGTAAAGTTATGTTGATTTGATTTCGTTATAACGTTATGACATATAGAACACAGATTAGAAAATTAAATTTGTACAGAATGACTAAACAGCTAAATCTATAAGTACGAGTACTGTCGACCGTTCAAGCGTTCGCGGTCGAGTAAGTGATAAAATTAAATATGTAGGATTTGGACATTTAGGAATTTCAATAAAACAAGAGCTTATTTATACTTCGAATTTAAATTTGATGCAGTAAAATGACGTTTCATATTTTTCTGAACTCCATTAATCCTTCGATGTTTCACCAAAAATATTTAAAATATTATAACATCAGAAAAGTGACTTTCAAAGCGATTTATGTGATGGCGGCAGTATACTCTCGTCGAGGCTTGACGAACGCGAGAGTGTACATGTATCACTCGTTTCATCTCGCTAAGTTTCGTCTCGCCTCGTGTGCTCTCCGCTCCGAGTCGTTTTTGTGCGCGAGTCAAAGGACCTCCCTAACTCTCGCGAGGCGACGCGATTGCATTTCTGTACACTCTCGCGTGACGCGTCGTTCGGCTTCTCGCGCGAGGGCATTCGGTAAAACATGGCGAGAAAACTCGCGGAGAGTGTACTTCCCCATAAAATACTTTGATTATATATATGTATTTTTGTTGTATTAATTTACCAAATGACAGTTAAAAACGTCATTTTACTGAATCTAATTAAAAGTCGTAGTATATAAAGTCCGTCCAACGAGTCGAGATACTAAATGTAAACATTGCCATTCATTTACTCGTAGCGACGACAGAACAAACAAATCTTTCTATCTTGTTTGTTTGCTATCTGCCGCACGGCTCACGAATATAAATACAAGAATGCTCAAGGTCAAACGAGGCTAAAGAAGGGATTGAAAACATTCGGATGGCCATTTGGATTTGTAGTTTTTTAATCTATTTCATTCCGTGTCCTAAAGCGCTCGGGGTGATACATAAATTTCGTTCGTTCTTTGTTATTTCGTGTTATTATTTTCACTTCAATTTTTGTTATCTGTTACTGTTACTGGTTTTATAATTAAAGTTATTTGTTGTATTGGTTGTTGTTTATGTTATTTGTGGCTGTTTAGTATATTTAGTTGGCTATTATGGAACTTTGTTTTAATTTACTGCCAGTTGGACGAAGTTTCGAGTGGCTTTTGTTTGAGCAACCCACCACTATCTTCAATACCCTGGTCGTGCTACTCATCCGTCTTCAAAATCCTCACTGATCAGCTCTCTCCATATTTTAGCTCCGAATTAATTTTGTTCCTCTATACTAAACCATCGGTGAAAAGAAAAAAAATCATACTAACTTTTACAGGAGAGGTGATCAGTGAGTGAGTCAGTCAGTCAGTCAGTGAATCAACCAGAGCAGCAATATGTAGTAATTATATAAGATTTAATACTCCTTAAATAGTAATTATCAAAATATAAATTTATTTTACATTTTACAAATTACTTACAAAACCATGCATAAGCGAATGACCTGGCAGAAGGTTTGTTTACATTTAGTATCTCGACTCGTTCGACGGACTTTATATATAATAAATAAAGTATCGACATAAAAATAAACGTATCCCATCAAAAACATTTTCATGTAAAATGTTGCCAAGACAAGAGCATATGGCTCACACTGTCGAAGTTTTATCAAATTTCTTATAGAGCAAGACTTCTAACTATACAACCTAACATACAAGCCCTAACTTCACAATGGCCGCCATTTTGAACTTTTTTGTAACTGGGCCGATTGCTTTCCAAATCGACATCTGACCTTGGCAGCAAGCAATATGAAGGAATTTGTGGTCAAAATATAAAAAAGTGGCCGCCATTTTGAACTTTTTTGTTACTGGGCTGATTGCTTTCATCATCTGGAACAATAATCAAAATTCTCGGGACAGTCGAATTCTGGCCTAAGTTTATAAAAAATACGGCGAAACACTTCGAGAAAAGGTAGTGCCCTCGCGCTTCGCTTGGCTCGTCTTGGCGGGGACACTACCGTGTCCCCAGATTCGTATGAGATAAATTACGGTCTGGGGGCTATTCACGTTACGTGTTGGCTACACTTCGTGATGTGAAATGATTAAAAAGCTGATGGCATATACGTATATAAGCAGACGATATTTTAAAATCAAAACATTTTTTGCGAATACTGAAAAATTAATTTTAAGACAATTGACAATCGCGTCAAAGTAGAGCATTGTATTTCCTGTGTTGAAATACATTCAATTTTACACTCTTAAGACAATGGACGTAAAGTTCATTTTTCTGTCTTATTTTTTTTTCTTTTTCTTGATTCACTTCACTAAGTGTGTGAAAACATTACGAGAATGTCATACCTGTGGTGACTAAAAAAAACTAAAAATTAACTAGATGAGTAGAGCTCGATGTGGCGAGTTTGGAATTGTTAGTTGCGATGAAATCTTACACAACGACTGGCTGAATTTACCTGATGGTAGACTTTGAATACTTCTACAGTCTACTGGACCTCATAGACAGCTTTAAATTAAATTAAAAGAAAATCATTTAAAAAATATTAATTAATTACTATATATTTTTTTTTAATATTTATTATCAAACCAAAAACATCCGCATTATAAATAATCTATCGTTTACAAAAAGTTGATCATACCTACTTGAAGTTCTGAAATATTTTATTCTATGGCACAGCGCTAACATCGTGACGCACGAAACGAGAGTCGTTGCGTCTTACGTACGAAGTGTGAGACGCGCGGGGGGTACCCCACACCTCACCTCCTAAAATCTTGCGTAGCATGGAAGAGACTCGCCTTAACAATTGAACACAGAATAACATGAACGATGACAACTGTAAAAGTATAAACTGCGTAACAGTTATCACGCCCACCTACGAAACATATAATATAACAACTGTTCACTATTACAAAGGTATAACTTAACTTTATTGTAATGTTCGTGCAGCAGCAGTATTATCGATCCATTAAAGATTTCGGCAAAGGTAAAAAAGTAATAGACTGCCATTAGTTTCGATCCAAGATAATGCATAATAACTCGTTCCGTTAGACTACTAACAAACCAATTTAAATATTGAACGGAAGCAGGCGTTATTTTGCGGAAATCCATAATTAGCACGACAGATTAATTTGTTTGCTATAATCTGCGACTTGAAAAGAATCTGTATGCTCCAATATGCAGAAACACCGCCCACATGCATCACCACAAACACTCCACAAAATTTTTCCAACACTTTCTTCAGGATATGTTGATTTCACAATGCGGAATTGTAGAGATCTCTACGATCTGTCCTGCTAAGATGTTTACCGTTATTTCCAAAAAAGTATACTCGTCTTCTTGTAAAATTTACATTAACTCCTATTATGATTATTTTAGATTTTTTTAGATTTTAGATTTTTTCCATAAAAATAAACAAAAATTAGTTTAAGTATGAACTTGCAGGTAAAGCCATTTTACATGATAACCTACATATTATAGTTATTTCACTTTCAAATTTCGAAGCCCCAATTTTTCCACCTTTTTAAAGCAAAAATAAAAATAACTATATCAATATATTTTATTTCAATTGCATAATTGCCACTTGTATGTACACACTACACAACTACTCCAACATGTCGATAGCGTTTGTCTTTTATATAATAGTTACTGAAATAACCGAGTGTGACGGACGGACGGATAGACCAAGAAAGTATCATCATATTCATAAGGTTTAATATTTCACCATTTTGGTATGGAACCCTAACTACGCACTCAACTAGGCACTCACGCTGATTTACTCGTATACTTACCTACGAATCGAAAAAAAACCGGACAATAAATCGTAACGTAGAAAATCGTTTGAAAATAACCTTCCAGGGTTTCCATAAAAAGGAAGACCGCTTCATTTTTCTCGCCATAACATCGACGTTGAGCGCCAACTTTCCCCTGGAAAATGTAGTTTTTTCACCACATTCCTCGCCGGGTATTCTTGTACTGACCACTCCACTCGTAATGTGGCAGAACGAGTCGGTTTATGCGACGGCTTTTACATTTTTTTACAACTAGCTTCAGCCCGCGAATTTCTCCTGTAAAATTATGCGAGTTTTACTTTTCATAAATCCACGCATATGAATAAAATAATGTGCCTGTATGTATAAATTTGGACATCGTAATTGCTTGTAATTTTTGAACTATAGTTTTATTGGCTGCAGCTGAACTATTTTTAAAGAAACTTTGAATATTTATGATCTTTAAAACTTACCTACCGTGTACTGTATAATTCAATCCGCGAAGGCCGAAGACGCCCCACTCTGCCTAAATCCCTTACGTTTCATTTGATTCGTATAGAGTTTGACAGAGTGGGGCGGGTCACCGTGGATTGAAATTTCTGTACCAACCTACCTATATTTAAAAGAAATTTAGGGTTCCCGTAGTTCAATGGTTCCCGGCCCCGCTGGTATTTAAAAAAATAGTAAATCTAAACTTGCATTGATTAATGTTTACAGAACTTCTATTATGTCTTCACTGCATTATTATGAAAACGTACGTCTAATGACTCGGTAACAATTAAATATTATTGCAATGTCAATTAAAAGTTAAAACGCGGCCATCCAATGACAGGTGTGAAATTCGATATTCTCTATTATTTACTGTTGCTTGTTGCTTGTATTGTTTTGTTGTAAAAAAACTTAAATTAAGTAGAAACATTTTGTTAACTATACGTAATAACTAGGTAACAATAACAAGTATTGTGTTGCGTAACAAATACTCAAAACTATAGTTAAATAAGACATAACAAACGAGTTATGTCGCCAATGTAATGTAATAATAAAGGGCCTGTTTACGAATAGAGTCACATATTTAAAGTATGGTTTTGTTTCTGTATTTTTTCTTTCAATGGCATAAGTCCCACTAAAACTTTATAAAGGAACATTTTGTTAGGGAGCACAACTATTAATAATATGTTTCTCTGTTTCGAAACAAAAAAAAGTTTTAACTTCAATGTCATCATATTATACCTAGGTACTTAAAATATGGAAAAACAGGATTCCGTACCTTCCCTTGTACGGAACCCTCGGTGCGCGATCCTAACTCGTACTTGACCGGTATTTCCATTCAATTGTTTTCAAAACAAATTACCAGTTTTACACTTCAATATAAATGTTTATAAATCCCTACCCTATGTTTATAAAGTTCAGTTATTTAACTTATTAATTAATTTGACATAAGTAAAGCTTCCGAATCACAGAATATAACGCTGAAATCTGTAGCATATTTGCGTAAGATAGTTTGTTTGTTTATAAGCGATTTAGTCAGGAATATTACAAACAATTTACAAAAAGCTCCATTGCATGCATACGTCACAACGAAAGCTGTTCACAGCTCGGTGTATTATTGTCATGATTCTGGGAATTTTGCCCCTTCACGTACAAGATTATCTTGTGACTTACTCGTAGAGGAAGCATAAAATTTTATCTTTTCCAAAAACCAGTAGCTACTTCTCTTAGTTACATGTAAAAATATCTTAAACTGTGCTTAAAGTTTACTTAGGCAGTCTTTATGGCTTAAAAGGAAGTCGTAAACTTCCTTGATATTAAAATAGGGACAAAATTTTATATTTTAACGGTTTATTTTTTTATTTAAAAGCTTGCATTGTATAAAATATGAAAACATTTAACTATTTTTTACAGTCCTTTTAGACCACAGATTACTGTTTTAGACTATCTCATCTTGCACTATATTATAGACTGTTCTGCTGATTTTGATCTTAAAACCATTTTTAACCTATCGTGTTCAGATTTAACTTGATTAATGAAGATACAAATTTCAATTTCGAGTCCATCACATTTCTCCAACGTTTCATGATTTCATCACTATTAACAATTACTTATTTATTAATACGAACGCGGAAAAACCATCAAATTTCATTGCTTAGATTTGGAAACGCGCTTACATGTAGGTAAATGTTTCCAATGCGATTCTAATCATTGGCTTAGTAAGCGTTACTCATACGATACTAATGATTAGCGGCCGAATTTATCGACGTTAACACGTTTTAAATTTTTTCGAGTGCTTTACTAACCGACCCACTTTATTCACAATATGTAGTTATCACTTATGACTTGAACATCCAGTTCAATTTATAACTTTAAGTAAATTTTCTTGTCCAAAATGTTAGCTAGATGTCGACAAAATTTTGGTGGTCGTGTACCTACACTTTACCTACACTACAGATATGTACAGCGACAGAATTATCAGAAATAGCAACCGAGTTTGTGTTATCAAATTACGAAAAACTTTAAGGCCCACTTTAACTTTTAGGACCCACTGAAGATGCGTCCCGCCGCGGTGCGCGGAGCGACAGATAACGCGCGCGGTGACGGAGGCGCAGATCTGCCTAACTTAAGGCAGAAACATACTTGCGTGTCGTGGCGTGTCGTGACGCGCCAGGAGCACATCGGTTTCATACATTTAGTATGGCTAGAGACACATTATAGTGGAGTGGCGTGTCGTGTCGCGACCTGTCGTGGCGCCGACTGCTCGCCACCGATCTGCGCCAGAGCGCCAGACGCGACACGACACGCCAGGCAAATGTGTTTCCAAACCCGCGGCGCGTGGCGCATCAGTAGGGATGCAAGCTTTTTAAAAATATCGATATATATCGAACTAAGTTTATAATTTTAGTAATATATATCAAACTTTTATTGATTGCGTAACATAATTTATGTATGTAATTTATTATACCTCACCTATGTAAATGAAATGAAACAATGAATACAATTTTTTTTTCAACAATTTATTAAAAAATTGTTTATTTCCAATATTTTGTACTAGCTATCGAATTTAAAAATAATAACTTTGACAGTCTGCCAGAGTCAGAGACCAGAGTCCAGAGTCCAGACTATTAACAACATAACACTCACAGCACGGCTCACCCAAGACAAGAAGGAGAGAACAGAATCAATTTCTTTTTTAAAATGTGCTTAACGGCTCTGGCTACTGAGACTTTTGAGCCTGTAGTATATTTACACATAGGTATCAAGTCTATGATATTTAATTACCTGGCCCTGATTCTGTAACTCGATATATCGATATTTTTAAAAAGCTTGCATCCCTAACTGTTCCGAAATAACGCCAGAACGCGCCACGACACGACACGGTAGTGTGCACACTCACAGTCACGACAGTAAGCGCCACGACACGACACGACACGCAAGTATGTTTCTGCCTTTAGCGGTGTAAAGGCAGAAACATACTTGCGTGTCGTGGCGTGTCGTGACGCGCCAGGAGCACATCGGTTTCATACATTTAGTATGGCTAGAGACACATTATAGTGGATTGGCGTGTCATGTCGCGATCTGTCGTGGCGCCGACTGCTCGCCACCGATCTGCGCCAGAGCGCCAGACGCGACACGACACGCCAGGCAAATGTGTTTCCAAACCCGCGGCACGTGGCGCATCAGTCATCAACGAGAAGTACTAGCGGATGGTTGTCAGCTGCGTATTTTAATAAAAATGACGGACGAGCTTATAGAACAGCTTTAACAAGACGATGAAATTCGCCTTTTATCTGTCTCCCTCTGTTTACAGAGTGAACCCAGTACCTTCTTTTCTTTTTTTTTGCTCTCAATAAGTTTCATTGCTAAGAGAAATTGCAAATCTTCATCAAAATCACTATCTGAGTCCGAAGACAACATTATATACGTTTAATCGCTGCAAAGGTTCGACACATACTGTTCCGAAATAACGCCAGAACGCGCCACGACACGACACGGTAGTGTGCACACTCACAGTCACGACAGTAAGCGTCACGACACGCCACGACACGCAAGTATGTTTCTGCCTTAATCTGCTCCCCCGCGCGGTGATGCAGATTACGACGGCCTCGCGCTAAATAAACTCGTATGTTCACTGTGTTGTCGATCGTCGTGGAGAATGGACGAACTTATTCAATTTCAAGATGTTGCAGTTATATTTTCATTTTAAGGTTTTTGTATACAAGAATTAAAAGACACTGCGTCCACAGAAGATTTTGGACAGTATCAAATCACGCCCAGGACTGCGGAGCCGGTGTGTCATACCCCGCGGCATGCCCCGCGCTCTCGCGCAGATTGGAAGAAACTGCACGCGGCCGCCTTCCTGCGCGTTTTCCCGTCGCCAGTGTGTTGTGCTTAGCGTGATTTCTATACAAATTGAGATACTTGCATACAATGGTAAAATCTGCCATCCCGCGCTACGCGACGGGGCGCGGTGCAGTGGGTAGAGCGCCTTAAAAGCCTCTGCCAAAGTAATCAAATCTCAAAAAAAAACAATAAGTAGGTACCTAAGCTTCATTTTAGAAGCTTGTCTTATTAAATAAAGAACTAAGCAGTAGTTAATCTTAATTAGTTAAGTGAGATTAATTACCGGTTCAAATTATAAACGTTGAGAAATGGCCATGAATGGCATCTTTGGTTCGTTAAAAGAAATTAGAAAAGGCTCTTTTGAGGCTTTGGAAATTTGTTCTTTAAACAAAAACTTAAGGTAAGTATAACTAATTCCTGTTTAAACATAAAATTTCAATGGTAATTTATGGTTAAAAATCAATCAAGTCATCAAATAAGTTATTTAATCACTACCCGCAGCTCCACCCCCGTTAATAACGGGTTTTTTTATTTTTTCGGGCTAAAAAGTAGCCTATGTGTTAAGGCGAGTCATCGGGCATAAAGCGGGGAAAACACTTTTTTTGAACGAATAATTTAGGTATTTAATCGTCATTCCCGATCTCACAAAAAATACACAATACACATGAAGATATCATCTAAAGAATGTGCTAATTTGTAACACGATTGGATTTACTTTACTCGATCATATAAAATCTTGAAATTGACCTAAATAAAATTTTTAAACGAATAATTTCATAAGAAAATTTCTAAATATGCACATAATTTTTATATGGAAATATTTGTCTTGAAGTACTACAGAGAACCTGCTAAATTTTAGTGTTCAATTGAAGTCCTGTATCCAGCAAATTCAAATTTATCCCAGAACTGGAATAATAACCAGCGTTTTCAGGACATGCCGCGCCGCCCGCTACCCCGCCAGTATCAATTCGGCGCTTGCCAACGTCGGGTGTGTGTCAAATTTTGTACGCCTGATCTTTCGTACGCGCAACGGTTAAATAATTCAAAATGGGGGATAAAATAATAAAATAAGGAACAAATCAGTGTTAAAATCCAAGAAAAGTACAGGAGAAGAGAACAATAAGAAAAGAAATGTAAATTACTGTCTTAGTAAAGTTATGTTGATTTGATTTCGTTATTACGTTATGACATATAGAACACAGATTAGAAAATTAAATTTGTACAGAATGACTCAACAGCTAAATCTATAAGTACGAGTACTGTCGACCGTTCAAGCATTCGCGGTCGAGTAAGTGATAATATTAAAAGATAAAAATTAAATATGTTTAACTTCTTAGGATTTGGACATTTAGGAATTTCAATAAAACAAGAGCATTATACTTCGAATTTAAATTCGATGCAGTAAAATGACGTTTCATATTTAACTGAACTCCTATAATCCTCCGATGTTTCCCCAAAAATAATTAAAATATTATAACATCAGAAAAGTGACTTTAAAAGCGATTTATGTGATGGCGGCAGTATACTCTCGTCGAGGAACCGCGAGGCTTGACGAACGCGAGAGTGTACAGAGTGTACATGTATCACTCGTTTCATCTCGCTAAGCTTCGCCTCGCCTCGTGTGCTCTCCGCTCCGAGTCGGTTTTGTGCGCGAGTCAAAGGACCTCATGTCACAGTCATGGCGAGAAAACTTGCGGAGAGTGTACTTCCCCATAAAAAAAATTTGTTAACATATATATATATTTCGTTGTATTAATTTACCAAATGACAGTTAAAAACGTCATTTTACTGAATGTAATTGAAAGCCGTAGTACGTTTATTTTTATATCGATACTTTATTTATTATATATATATACTAGTAGGGCGCGTGGGGGCGCGGGCCACATGTGGCCCGCGTGCTGTCTTCCCCCCTATTTGCCTTACAACTTTAGTCTCAACATTCCCCATACATTTTCTATGAAAAAATAAATTCCGCCATTTTGATTTTTTTTCTATCCATCGAATAGACCTTTAGGTCCTGACCACTTCTTGTCGAGAAACTGTATACTTTCCATCTTTTATACTTTCCGAGATATCGACGAAATTCGAATGGCGGCCATTTTGTATCCGCCATTTTGAAATTTTTTCAAATATATATATATATTTTATATATATATATATATATATATATGAGAGCTGATGAGTGAGGATTTCGGAGATAGGTGAAGAGCACAGCCAGGGTATCAAAGATAGGTGGGGGGTGCTCGACCAAATGTCATTCGAAATGTCATCCAATTGGCAGTGAGTTGTAAAAAATTCCAAAATGGCGGATACAAAATGGCCGCCATTCGAATTTCGTCGATATCTCGGAAAGTATAAAAGATGGAAGAAAGGTTTCTCGATATATATAATAAATAAAGTATCGATATAAAAATAAACGTATCCCACCGAAAACATTTTCATGTAAAATGTTGCCAAGATAAGAGCATATGGCTTACACTGTCAAAAAAGTTATCAAATTTCTTATAGAGCAAGACTATACTAACTCTAATAAGTAACTCTAAGAGCTCTAACTTCACAATGGCCGCCATTTTGAACTTTTTTGTAACTGGGCCGATTGCTTTCCAAATCGAAATCTGACCTTGGCAGCAAGCATTAAGAAGGAATTTGTGGTCAAAATTTAAAAAAGTGGCCGCCATTGTGAACTTATTTTGTTACTGGGCCGATTACTTTGAAAATCGATATCTGACTATGGCAGCAAGCATAGAGAAGAAATTTGTGGTTAAAATTTATCAAAGTGGCCGCCATTTTGAACTTTTTTGTTACTGTGTCGATTACTTAAGAAATTGACGTCTGAACTTAGCAGCAAGCATAGAAAGGGAATTTGTGGTCAAAATTTTAATAAGTGGCCACCATTTTTAACATTTTTGTTACTGGGCCGATTGCTTTTAAAATTGACTTCTGACCTTGGCAGCAAGCATAGAGAAGAAATTTGTGGTCAAAATTTATCAAAGTGGCCGCCATTTTGAACTTTTTTGTTACTGGGCTGAATGCTTTCATTATCTGGAACAACAATCAAAATTCTCGGGACAGTCGAATTCTGGCCTAAGTTATAAGGGTTAAAAAATACGGCGAAACACTTCGAGAAAAGGTAGTGCCCTCGCGCTTCGCTTGGCTCGTCTTGGCGGGGACACTACCGTGTCCCCAGATTCGTATGAGATAAATTACGGTCTGAGGGCTACTCACGTTACGTGTCGGCTACACTTCGTGATGTGAAATGATAAGCTGATGGCATATACGTATATAAGCAGATAATATTAAAATCAAAACATTTTTTGCGAATACTGAAAAATTAATTTTAAGACAATTGACATACAGCGTAAAATTGAATGTATTTCAAATGTTATGTTGGTCGACAATTCTGAGAATGAAATAACTTAATCGCGTCAAAGTAGAGCATTGTATTTCCTGTGTTGAAATACATTCAATTTTACACTCTTAAGACTATGGACGTAAAGTTCATTTATCCGTGTTATTTTTTTTTTCTTTTTCTTGCTTCACATCACTAAGTGTGTGAAAACATTACGAGAATGTCATACCTTTGGTGACTAAAAAAACTAAAAAGGAACTAGATGAGTAGAGCTCGATGTGGCGAGTTTGGAATTGTTAGTTGCGATGAAATCTTACACAACGACTGGCTGAATTTACCAGGTGGTAGACTTTGAATACTTCTACAGTCTACTGGACCTCATAGACAGCTTTAAATTAAATTAAAAAAAAAAATCAATTAAAAAATAATAATTAATTACTATATTTGTTTTTTTATATTTATAATCAAACCAAAAACATCAGCATTATAAATAATCTATCGTTTACAAAAAGTTGATCATACCTACTTGAAGTTCTGAAATATTTTATTCTATGGCACAGCGTATGTTATCGTGACGCACGAAACGAGAGTCGTTGCGTCTTACCTACGAAGTGTGAGACGCGCGGGGGGCACCCCACACCTCACCTCCTAAAATCTTGCGTCGCATGGAAGAGACTCGCCTTAAACCAGGGTATCATCTATCTCCGTTCCTAATTTCTTTGTAATCGGTTCAGTAGTAGCGACGTGAAGAAGTAACAAATATACACGCGTACACACACTTACTTTACATTACAAACTTTCGCCTTTATAATATTATTGTGATAAATAAATAATCGTTGGTAAGTAGAGCAGTAGGAGCCCTGCCCCCTGATTCTGTATCGTTCAATTAGTTAGTTAGCAACCCTCATTCGGTTGTTAACTAAGAAAATGGAGACAAAAATCCTATTTTTGCATTATATTTGCACAAGTTACCAATCTAGATTGGTATGGTATCATGTCAACATACCGTGCTAGCTGCTAACTTGTGCAAAAAGAATACAAAAATAGGATTTTTGCCTCCGTTTTCTTAGTTAATAACTCAGTCAGGGTTACTAACTAACAAACTGTACGTTACAGAATCAGCCCGCTGGGCATTGTGTAGCTGCAGGTATTCGGGTCAAAGCAACACCTGGGTGAAATTGAGGCGTCATGCGAATTACCTACTCGCATGAGGCCAAGAGACAGTTGACTAAAGATATATTATGACTCGTCAAGCGTAAGCCTATCTACACGAATACTATAAAGAGGACAGATTTGTATTTTTGTGTGTGTTATGTGTACATCTCATCTGTGTTTATGTTTGTAATGAATAAACCTGATTGAAGTGCTGATTTCAAAAATTTTTAATCCTTTAGAAAGCTACATTTACCCTGAGTAACATAGGCTATATTTATTGATAGAAAACAAGGAATCCTTACTAACACTTTAGTAACGTAACCCAAAGTGTGAAAAATGACATAAAACATCTTACGTCGTCGCATGCGCTGCGGAAAATTGATGATAGAACAAAAGTACAAGTATTCTACAATATTAAAGAACATCAATACCTACTTACAAAAAACTTCGCGATACTATTATTAATGTCCAACTATTACTATAATTGTCACAATAACACCCGTGCAAAGCCGAGACGGGCCGCTAGTTTACAATAAAATAAAATTCTCGTGTCACAGTAACCAAACTCCTCTGAAACGGCTTGACCGATTTTTATGATTAAATTTACGTTCGGTAGGTCTGAATGACAAAATAAAAAAACTGAAACTTTCACATTCTTATTGTAAGATAACCAAGTGTGTGACCCATTAGGTATCTTTGCTTAGCAGTAAATCCATGCTAAGTAGAGCGCGTGTCTTGATAAATCGTTTATTGCTTTAAAATGGAATACATTGCCGTGGGTTTGAAACTCAATAATAATAATGTGTGTTTACTCGTGATTATTGCAGTAAACGAGTCAATAAACCTGATTTAATTATTTGTGATAAAACACTACGTTATTGAAGGTGTATAAAACAGAATTAAATGGGTGTGTACTATGTTTAACTTCTTTTTACAGAGGTTTAAATAGTACATTTCAATATTTAGGTACTACTTACCTACTTACATTAAAATAAAACAGCAAAATACTTACCAAATATTTCACTCCAAATTCCAATTGGCTTTAGTTTAGTTGCGTCTCAAAATTCGATTAGAATTTTTTATTGTTCATAATTAAACCAGTTGCAGTTTTATTTAAAAAGGTAGGTAATAATTTACATTTTTCCTTTGGACATTACCAATGCTTAAATTCGAAGACAGTATTATTCCATCTGAATGTTTAGAGATAAATAAAATAAAAATCAAAGCTTCCATATTTAGACGACCAAAATGATGTCATAACGTTATAACATAATGAAAATGTCGTAAGTTCAAGGCTCCCAAAGTTTTTAATATTATTCTTATGTAAAAATATTCTCTTAGCCCGCCCCAGCGCAGAATGATTTTATCAAAAGCGCCAAGCTGCCACTGTTACTAACCGAGCTTTTTAATGTGTTTTTAACGGCTTAGAAGCCTGTATTTTGAATGAAGTTTTATTTAAAAACTATAAAGAGAATTACTTTAAAATTTATACGTCATGTATTTCGGGTCTTTAATCTAAAATCGCTTAGAAGCAGAAACACGATTGGATAAAATTTTCTCGATAGAAAGTTCTCCCAAAAGTTGCTCCAAGATCTCAGTTTTTCTACTTTTAATCGGAAACTACAATGGATGTAATTGTAATTTTTGTTTTAATGTGTCGATATAATATTATCCAAAAACGCTTAGAAACAAATTTTTGATAACTGGCTTAGTTTTTGAGTAATTAGGTAAAAGGTCGTTTTTCCGTTATATTCTTCCGCGACGCTGCATGTCGCACCTACCAACGTATTCGTGAGAGTGAGAAAGACAAAATTAAATTTAATAAATCCCCTTATCAATGAGGGTTTTTAAGTGAAAATACTTTGGTAAGCGTAAAGCGAGCATATTTTAGTACCAAACCAAAAAATGAATGTTAGTAATCGTACCTAATTTTTTTAGCATAGAGATAGGTATTTAGGCACTACAATTTTATCAATAAATAATTACTTTATTGCCATTAACCTATAATATCAAGTCTGTTATTGGTTTACCAAAATAATAAATGCCAAATAATATTTGAACTAGAGCCGGGTGGTTAGCATTCATCCATGACGACAGATACCGCTACGCCATAGCGGTAGCGAACCTGCTGTCTGCGTCGGAGGTCGTGGGTTCGATTCCCACTTCTGTTAAATGTTTGTGTGATGAGCATGAATATTTTGCAGAGTCTGGGTGTTTTTCTATATGTTATATTTGTGTATATTAGTATGTATACATTTATCAGTTATCTAGTAGGTACCCATAACACAAGCTATCGCTTACTTTGGGGCTAGATTGCGATGTGTTTAATGTCCTGATGTATATTTATTTATATTTTATTTTTATCCATCCAAAATATTATTATACGCAGGCTTTTATCTGACGAATTTTATTCCAATAAGTTTACCATAATCGGCCTTCGAGTCGCGAAGATTTCGTACAAAAAAATTACTTGTAAGGGATATCTACATTCAAAATACCACCATTAAGTGCATAACCAGAAGTTACATAAAGCTGTATATTTTCTACTTTGCTATTCTGTATTCATAACGAATCACGAACGAAACTCGTAAGTATAACTTAAATTGATGGCAAATATTTATTTTACAGACTCCATGTGCCTGTTAAACAAATGCTTTCCACATAATATTTGTCGACATTTATCGCCTTTCTCTTTACATAACAGTTCATATAATATACCTACATTTAGGTATAATATGTAGGTATATTAATATAATATTATGATGATAAAGGATTGTGTGAAAGGCATTTTGATGAAATTTTTGATGAAGAATGAACATAATATTAACTGTTACGTAAAGATATTGTGATTCATTCTTATATGAACTTAGTATATGCATAAATCACTTGTATGCAAATAAAACTTTTTAGACTGGCTCTTAGACTATCTTGAGTATCTGTCGCTTGTAAATTATGGGATTTTTAGTGTTTTCTAGCTGATTTCTGAGCTGTTTCAAAAAAATTGTTGAATTTCAAAAACCTCTTCCTTATTCCTTGTCTGCATTATGAGAGAATTCCTGTGCATAATAATTTCATCTTTCTAGAAAAACAGGACTCAATGATAATGGGTCAGTGAGTGAGTGAATGAGTCATGACTTTTCTATTAATTTAAACATTTCCTTGCGAATCCGCGTAGACTTTAAATATCCAGGAGGTCAACAACACGGATGTAGAATTTAATTCCGTAGCTAGGCGACAACAATATTGTAACTGGGGGGTTATTCATGTGACGCGTCAGCTACATTTCGTGAAGTGAAGTGTTTAAAAAGGTTATGCCATTTAGGTACTTATATAAGCAGACGATATTGAAATCAAAACATTTTTTGCGAACACTCAGAAATTAATTTTATGACACAATTGTCGTTTTGAACTACATTCAATTTTACGCTCTATGTCATAGAGCGCAAAATTGAATGTAGTTCAAAACGCAACATGGTCGCCAGTCGTGAAATTAAATTAACTTTACGCGATAAGGGTGAAAGATTGTATTTCCTATTTTGACGTTGAAATACATTCAATTTTACATTCTAAACCAATAGACGTAAAGTTAATTTTTCAGGGTTAACTTTTTTTATTTCTTGATTCATATCACTCAGTGTGTGAAAACGTTACGTGAATAACCCCCAGGTAGGTAATTAGGCATTACTTTTTTAATCGAGTTGTACAATTTTAGTGTTAACGTCTTAGCACCTTTTACATTGGTCAATTTTACCAAGGATGCGGCACGATGACCTCCATACGCGCTAACAAAGAGGGCAATGTGTGTAAATATCTTCACTACTTAGTAACTTAGCGAGTATGACCTTGTGGTACACATTTCCATATAGTGGAACCCACTTACTGCGCTATCACATTGCACAGTCATCGCTGACGCAGCGACGAGGATTTTGCAAAAAACTAGCAGCATTTTAATTCTTGCTTCCTAACTATAATTATTTTGTCAATTGGCTAAATATTACTTAGGTGCTAGAAGTGTGGTAGAAGATACGTAATAAGTGTGAAAAATACTTATTACTATGGCAGCCGTAGCCATACTTATTATGACATATTTGCGATCTACGCAGAAACCAGTCGATGGCCACCCCGACCGGTCAAATAGAACGAAATTCAAAAAATGTATGAGAATTATATAAGATGGCGTCACCTAGGGTACGTCACTCAGACTTCAGTACAACAAACTTTTGACTCTTGACAACAAATCTTGTCGCTCATCATGGAGCCGCGCCGCATGTCACGCAAGTTTAGACTAGAATGAATGAAATGCCATCTCCATAGTTTTGTTATCTCTATGCATGTTCCTTTGTCAAAAATAATGAGCTCAGTGGCATACTGTATACTGTAAATTCGTTTTAAAACCTATGAGTTAACGATTACTGGTTGACTGTTAGGGTCTGAATTCTGATTAACTCACTGATATTTTGTAGGTATAAGTACATGCCTACTGATTGTTTCTAAACTTCACAACGACGGACCGTGGTGCAAAATGCAAAAATTGGCAGTTAGGACTGCAAAAGGCTCGATGCTGCAAGATAAGTAGTAAACGTGCCCCACTCTGTCAAAATCACTAATGTTTCATTGCTTTCATTCGATAGAGTTTGACAGAGTGGGGCGCGTCATCGTGGATTGAAATAAGTACCTATCTACAACGGTCAATGTCCTCTCATTTTCACATTTATACCAAAGCACTACCAAGCCTAATAAATGAACAATAAACACTTATCGATTTACAATTGATAATGTTCAGTGATTCAATGTAATGAATCCACACGCAATTCTGTTACCTATTAGGTGTTTTTATGCTTTGTGTAATATATTAGCTGATCTATGCTGAATTATGGTCGTGCACGCGGTGCATTTTTGAATTCATTGTGTAGATCAAATGAAAAAAAGGTAATATTATGTTGATTAATCAAAAGATTAATTATTATATTCATTTACATTCAACAACCCAGAAAAATGTTTGTGAAAAGCTTAAAAAAGCAACAAAGGTAAAAAATAACTAGATCTACAAGAATCACTACAAGTAAACTGCCAATACATTCTCTTACGTCAATAGCATAGAGCATGAAACACGATTGGCGTTAAATTAGCAGTCATAATTACCCATTACATGATCATGTCTATGGTTCATCAATTTTATTACCGACTCCATTTGAATAAGTAGGCTAAGTTGTTAATACTTAGATTTTTCTATAAAAATCTTTATTTGTTCAGTAGTCAAATAACTTACGGACACTACATGATCTGTTTTTGTAATAAGTACTAATGACTCTACCATCTGAAGACTGATTTAAACCGACAAAAACCGGCAATGAACTAACATTCTTGCATTGACATCTGTATTTTAGTATTGATATTTTTAGTTCTTCTGACTTTGTTATATTAAAATATTAACAAAATATGGGTTGAAAAGAAAGTAAAAAATCCCGCAGTCATTAAAAGTAAGTTAAGGAGAACAGACAAAGCGTATACATTCATAGCAAATGAGCCCCAAATTAAACCTGCTAATTCGTACTAAGTTAGCGTGGTAGACTTTGGGTTAACCGTTTTCATTCTGGGAAAAGGCCGAATTCTTTTAACAAATTGAGACGAGTGTTGAAGGTTAACCGGCTATGGTATTTACAGTTTTCTTTTGTCTTTTCAGGATGCCAGTTATGTGATCAACCGACGCTACACGAAGAGCAAGATGTCACCTGTCTGCCACAACTTCGTACAGAATGCGTGGAAGAAAGACTTCTGTTCAAACTGTTTCAAATCGCGCGAAGAGCACGCCAAGCAGGAGAGGCCGACGGAGGGCAGCAAATACTCAGTTAGTCCCTTCCAGAACAGAGCCACATACTTCAAGAAAACTCCTCCCAGTATCCTTAAAATACATGCAAAGAAAAAGGGCAAACGAAACGTACGATTCCCCGAAGAAGTATGTAGTGTCATAGGTTACGGAGGCGATGACTGGTCTGACAGCGAGGAATTCGAAGTTTCAGAAGACAACGACGATGAAGACACTTTCCCAGACACAGAGGAAGAAAGGGAACTGCACAGAATAACAAAATCTAACACGGACTTTAATACTGTTAAAGCTAACCTTCTCGGTGAATCTCTAACAAAGTCATACACATCTTTATTATTAGGAAAAGTTCAAACAGATTCCGATGGCAAGAAAAAGACCTTAATGGTATCAGTTACCCCTTTCGGTCAGGACAACAATGGTAAAAGTCCTAACGTAAAAACACATACTCGAAAGCCGGCCGTAATCAATTTAGCTGAGCAAACAGAGGAATCATCCAGTTATAAAACGAATATTGTACTATCTACATACATTAAAGAATCGGAAACGATTATTACCACAGAAAACGCAAATCCAAATGGTATTTTATGCACCGAAAAATCTTTACTAGAAGAAATATCGGAGACGTTACAACAAAATAGGATAAGTGGTACAGAATCTAATTTAGTTCAAAACGAAAACAGTAAGCCTTCAATCGTTGAAGGAAAAATGAAACAAAGTATGCAGGATGAGTGCGAGAGAAAAGAAATGTCTGAAACGAAAAAAAACAGTATTGTAAGAAAATCACCTCTAAACAAAACCCAAGAAAGGCCAAAAGTAAACCTAAGTCGCTCAGAGTTCAAATTTTGTAAAATAAACATTGAAAACAGTAGCGTCGACTCAGCAGTAGATACTCTTAACTCAACTGCAAATAATTCACTGACTTCCGATGATGAAAGCTTCAGTGGTCGCGCTGACTCCGATAACGATGACAGTGGTCATTTCTCAGAAGGTCACAAAATTGAAGAAACCGTTAAAATAAAAGTATTCAACGAAGACAAAAACATCAAATTGTCTCCCATCGGCCAGCTTCGGAAAGTAGACGGACAGGCTAGTAACGGATATTCCACATTCCAAAGTCCGATCATTGACATGCCACCGATCATTCCCAAACAGACGGAAACAGTGTTCTCAGCGGAAGCCAGTCGCGAATTGGCGGGTGAGCCGGATGGTAGGGCAGACCCTGACGACACGAGCGAAGCACCAGCGCTACCAAGCAGTCCGGTCCCTACGATGGATCCTCGTCCATCGTTTTTACACGGCATGATAAACGATATAATACCAATGAAACCGGTCCCTCCAGAAAAACCAAAACTACCCGTCAAACCAGTTATGAAACAAAATAAAAAGAACATTACGTCATCACCACAGGTTACGCATGTGCAAACATCGAAAAAAGAGGACGAAGAAAATGCTGTTAAGTACTCAAACGATCAAACAAAAAGTGAAATTAAAGAATACCGGTCCGATCCCGTTTATTACGCGAAGCCAGTGTTGACAAAGCAAGACAGCGACACTTCTTTGAATAGTTTATGTAAGCGTAAGGCCCCCACACCACCTCTCTCACCTACCGAAGAATACTCAAGCAACATATACCAAAGAAACCCAAACGGATTTATGAAATCAGATTCACCTTGTGTAAGGGAGATGGAAAAACGAGAGAGAGCTGTTATGTCCTCGTTACCGAAAATGCGAACACTGGACGATGACATCAAAAAATCGGAAATCATACCCGAACCAGCGCCGAGGCGAAATATCTCACTGTCTCACGACAATTTGTTATTGGACGAAAAACGAAAGGGGAAGCTGAAGTTTTCCATTAAAAAGCTCCTCCGTATTGGGTCTTCAAAGGATCTCGATAAAAAAGAATTAAGCATCGCCACTGTTACAAAAGTCGCTGCTAAGACCGAGGAGATATACGACTTGACCCCGAAACCTAAACCGCGTCTCGTCATCATTCACCCTTTAGATATCAACGGATCAGGCGTTGAAGTTGTGAAATCGAATTGTGAAATTTCCGAGAGTCTACGTCGCTTGAGTCACGACGATGTTTCGTCGATATACAGTGGGAGCAGTTCCGCGACGGATGACGCGCCTCCGAGGGTAGTCAACAAGCCGCCTCCTCCTCCGAGGGTATCTAGCGAGGACTACAAGTCAGCAACCAACGTGCCAAAGCCTGCGAGACCACCGCCACCCAAGTCTATAGCGCTGCAAAAGAAACAGAAACAACAAGCTTGGTCTAATGCCCCGAAACAGGATGACAACATTTATGCTAATTTAGGTAAGACGAGGTATCCAATTTTCCACTTAAAACTGCTGTATTTGAGTTGCAAATGAATTTTGATAACGATGTCCTCCCAATTGCTCGGTCACGGCGACAGTCAATCTCTACAGTGATTTACCAACTGCGTGGTAGATATCATAGTGCGCAAGTGTAGACAGATACACTCGCATAGCCGGGGAAATAAGGGGATCGCCGAGCTTAACGTGCTCTCTGGGGCACAGAGATGAAACACCGTACATAATGAGGTTACACTTTCCTAGGTCTTCACTAGAGTTCTTCAGAAAATTTTCTTTAATCATACATGAGTCATCTTTTCCAATCCGGTGCAAATAAAAATTTCACCGTCTATTTACTCACAAATCAATATTCTGCTTTAGCGTGAGTGTTCTTATTAGTATTCTATTCAAACTCTAAACGAGCATTTCATTTAAAACAACAGAAACTTTATTTGTTTTCAATTACCTACAGGCAATTTCGTATTGCTTGAAATACTAAGGACGGAAGCTTACGCAATATAAATTTCATTTTATGACAAACTTATGGAATACAACTATTTATTTACGTAATATCCATTAGATTAGTCGCTGAACTTCCGATGCAATTTATTAGAATATACATTAACATATTTTACATCAGCTGTACAATTTCAAAATAGATATTTTTGATATAATATTATAGATATTTCAAAATAGATATTTGATTATACAGGGTGTAAGTGACACCGTAACGAAAACTTTGAGATAAAGTTGCATTAAATATCTTCTGTAAAGTTACTGAATTAATTGAACTCGAAAGTTAATGATTCCAGATATTGACATTTTTGAGCGCGCAATGGATTGTGTACAACGCGATCACACCGCTCGGAATATTTCATCGAAACTCAAAAGTGCCGCGCTCACGCCGCGCCGCTCGCAGTGTGTCGCGTCGTCTACTTTGTAGGTACGCAAGTACCTACAAAGAACGTACCTACGAACCTACGAACGTACCTACTCTCAAATTACACTGCGTTGCGTAGGTATAGCGAAGAGAACAGAAATTGAAACCAACCTCATAAATTAATAGCTACAGTAATGTCTCTTCTAGTGTAAAAAATAGCTTACCTTAATCTTTCTCACTTCTGATCAAATAGGGTTCAAAATGTCCACCGCCGACTTGCTAGTAGATCCTAGTCCGGCGCAAAGTTTCAGCGTGAACTCGAGGCATAATAATTAATGTGGGATCACGGTCACTTTCTGCGCGCAGGGCCGCGAACGCATTTGCAATACGACCCGCATTTCTGTTGCTGTATTGCACTCGGTTACGAAAACCCTATCTTTGATGTAGCCCCAGAGAAAAAGTCGAGAGGAGTCAGGTCCGGAGAGCGGGGCGGCCAAGCTTGAGGACCAAATCTCCCAATCCAGCAGTCGCCGAAAGTATCATTTAAATGCCGTCGCACGGGGAGCGTGACGTGTGGAGGGGCGCCGTCGTGTTGGAATCATGCGTCGCGAAGATGGGCAAGCGGCATCTCTTCGAGTATTTCTGCAAACGTTGTTCGCAGAAACTCATGATACCGTGGACCGTTCACTCGCTCCAGAAGGAAAATGGGTCCAACTACATTGTTTTTAAAAATGCCAGCCCACACGTTCATCGACCAACGTGTTTGGTGCCCCGTCTGCTGCAGCGCGTACGGATTCGTATGAGCCCGCGGATGTGCGAATTGCGCCGGTTCCACATTCCATTTCTCGTAAATGTGGACTCATCCGTCCAAATCACGTTCGACGCAAAGTTAGGAATATCGACGTGTAAAGTTACTAAGTTACTAAACACTATCTAATCACCTATCAGCACACACACATCACCTAGTTCACAATGCTATCACACACAAATTATTGTAATTTTATTAATTAACGAATTAATAAAAACGAAACGTAAAAAATTAAAACTAATAGAACAAAATCACACGTAACACGACCGCTCTCAAAAAACAAATTCTGCGAACTGCCGAAAATAACTAAAATTTGTAGGTATTTTATACAAACTAACTACAAAAATAGAATAGGTAATACCTACTAGTCGCATCGAAAGTATCGTATCGACCAGCCATGCCTCGTTATCGATAGAAAAAATGATACACAGGTGTCTTGAAATCCTAGTTTAGTAACCATCATAATACGGTTGCGGATAATTGATGTTTTTTACACACTACAAGTTAGTACTTGACTGGGATGTCATCTGATGTTAAGTGACGATGCAGCCGGAGATGATATCGTACTAACTTGGACGGGTAATAAACCCATAACGGTTTCTACGCAGAATCGCGCCGGTGCGCTAAACCGCTTGGCGGTACGTCTTTGCCGGTAGGGTGGTATTACTAGCCGAGGCCGAAGACTCCCACCAGACCCGACCTGAATTAGAAATTCTCTGAAGCAAATTCTTCAAAAAGCAATCACATTAGTTGACTTATGGTTGTTACGATTATCGTGCATTAATATCCAAACACGATTAAGTACTTGTTATTAATTTCGCCAATGTAATCAGAAACCATGATAACATTTTATCCATGTCTGTCTATCTCATCCACAGTAAAAAATGACCTTACTTTTAGTAATTTAGCTATGGTAATGTATTAATAGATAAATAAATAAGTGCGTTAGTAATTACCGACGCACTTGAGTGCACTCATAGTACATAAATCGTGGCTCCAATTAAATAATGTTGGTAACTGAATAGTAACATTCGCATAAAATCAGTGATCAACTTTTAATAGCCAATAGTATCACTGATTTTATGGGCCAGCTATCGATAAGCGTATTTATCGATAGCTTGAAAACACTAGTCGGAAACGCACAAAAGAAGCCTATTATACTGATAAGAAAGTATTGCCAGGTAGCTAAATCTTAAATTCAGTGGGCAGTGTTTAGTTTTTGGCAGCGAGTTCGGATTTGAGTAGGAGGTCCCGGATTCGATTCCCGGCACGAACCAGTTGGAAATTTTATTTCTAAATTGGCTCAGATCTGGTCTGGTGGGAGTAATTGGCCGCGGCTAGCAACCACACTACCGGCAGAAAAAGGAAAGTCCCAAGTGCGTGTTGAACTTGCGCCAACCAGAAGAAAACAAACTCAAACACAAGGCTAGAAAATCAAAAACTCATAAAAAGATAAGTGGCTTTCAAAAATAAACTTAGAAGCGTTAAAGAATAGTGTAAGAGTGAATAGGCATTTTCTAGGCAAGCGCGCTCCATCCTAGACCTCATCATTGCTTTCCATCAGGCATGATTGTCGTCAAGCGCAAGCCTATCTACAATAAAAAAAAAAAAAAAAAAAAAAAAAAAAGAATAATCTCACTGTCTAATATCTCGAATTAAAGTTTCTCACTTCATGCACTTTCACAGCTAATAAGAAAATTTAGACGATAAGTACCTACCTAACAAAAGGCGATTCACACTTTTTTGGACCCGACTGATTATTTTGTCCTATGAACGACTGAATTATTCCTAAATAAAAAAACTAGCGACATACCAGAAAAATTTCGTACATTTGGCAAGGCAATGGAAGTTTTGCCTAATTACCGGTAAACTCGACCATTTGGACAACACTAACGTAAAGCGCTCGCCGTGACGTCAGCGCGTCGGTTTCTTTTGTCGGCGCGTAGGTACCTATGCGAGCGAGTGGTCAGTGACCTCAAGCAAGTAAACAGCTGATCGATCGATCGATCGAATCTAAATTTTCTTTACATTACAGCTTTTTGAAAAATCAGTGAAATAACAGTATTTTTATTTATTTTTACGTTTAGTCACATAGTTAAAATGATTTTATTACAGTATTAGGTAAAAAGGAGGTAAGAAAAATTGGAAAATTCATGAAAATCCCGATGAAAAATTTCACCACTAGGGAAGCTAGAATCATGTACTGAATCCGTGGTACGAGTTTTCGTTAAGCTGTCACTTACACCCTTTATTTGAGAGATCGGAACGCTATAATAAAACTCTGCTATGACGGCTTTATCTGAGATATATATTTTAACAGACTTTCATTAAAAAAAACAGCAAAGTAAAACCATTACATTACGTACACGCAAGTAAATAAATTATAGATCATGAGTCATTGATTTCAGGAGAGATCCGATCGGCGCTGGCGCCACGGAAACCAGAGCGGACGGCGAGCATGCGCGAACGCGAGTCACATCTCGAATTAGTCAAGCGTAGGACTTCACTGGACGACGACAAAGATGACGTTGACGATGCACAGGAGCTCGTGCAAGCGACCAACGACCCGGTGATCAACAGCTACGACGAAGTGTACAACAACCGAAAATACGACGAAGAGAACTGTGACTCGGCCAAGAACAGCGACAGTGATTACGAATACGTCCACCACGCGAGGTCCAGCTCACCGGAATGCGACGCAGGCATCAAGACCAGGGAACGAGAAGTCGAAAGATCTGAACGCAAGACTGACGACACGACCGAATTTCCCAAATACAATTTCAGGTCATCCCTCCCATACTGTGGTAGCGAGACAGAATCGGAAATTTACTCCCCCTACAGTTTCTACAGCACGGACAACATGGACAGCCCGACGAATGATGACTACCAGGGCGACATGACTCCGAAGAATACCACGAACAAACTGCGAGTAAGGAAGGGCAGGAGCGTAGTACACAAGAATCTGGAGGATAATTACGGCGCGGTCGTTATCGCTAACCACGAGGCGCTCGCGCAGGTTTTAGAACAGGTAAATTGGTTCGTGCCTTACGGCGCTCTTGGGAAATCGGCTTGACGTAGATTGCTTTGCTTTGGTTCAAATGGCATTAGCTGTCTCTTTGTAATTACTTGGTTCGTTAAACTGATTGCGCACTTCGTTGTACTTAGATCGCAGAATGGAGATTAGATAGTTCTATGGCAAGAAGTTTTCGAAATGTTATGTGAAATTAAAGCTAAATTGGCAATACCGGACGCGCTTTTTAAACAAACCAACTCTACTGCATCTACTTAATCATTACAGAGTTCATAATTATTATCCATTGCAGGGTTGCAAGAAAACATTATTATGCTGGTAATGCTCAGTCAAACAGCATTGTTATACCACCAATGATATGTGTATTTTAATTGCCGGGATTCAGCTTGTACCTATCACACTAATAAAATAAAGGTGATACAGTGTGCAAGTTTCTTTGTTTCCCCTTCATGCCGCAACTACAGAAACGGTTTTCCTGCAATTTGGAATTGAGATAAATTGCACCCTGGATTTACAAATGAAAAATCTATTGGTTCCGCGGGATTAGTCTCCGTCCCCCCGTCACCTATTCAGGCAATAACCGAGCTGCACTTAATCTACCTTTGCGTCGCTTCCAGGTCCAGCAAAGTGCAACCATGCAGCCTTCATTGCGAGGTCTCAAAGCTTGCACCAACCTCCGCTGGAGTGACTTCTCCATCCAGCAGAACAAAACCCTCACGAAGGCTGGCAAGAGATTCTTCTACCCGGCGCTGTGGAGCTCCAACCAGGGCCCAGTCAACGTCACCCTGATGCTGTACAAAGAGCAGATGGTCTCCCAAATGGTCTGCCAGTCGGTTCAGCCGAGTACGCTGAGTTTGAACGCGATCACGGAATTCTGTGACTTGGTGCCAATGCAGCAGTTTGGGGAGGATGGTGAAGATTTGGTACAAGGTGAGGATTCTCTTTTGGCTTTTTCGTGATATGGTTCTGAGGTTCTGGGTTCGATTCCCAGGTAGGAAAACAATACTGTTTCTATCCAGAAATTGTCAGTGCTAACTATATAAAGTTGGTTATACAACTTATATTCTCACCTCATCATTTATATTTATTCTATTTGTAGTGATTCTACCACGCCACATTCAGAAGTCAGACAAGAAAACTTAGTCCATTGAAAAGTTACATTTGGGGTTGCGTTTTTTAGAGGACGCAATTTTATTTTTTTGATGTGTAGGGGGGGTCAGTGTAAAGCTTGCAAATTAAATTCTCTACAACTTTGGTCCAGTAACTTTTTGTCGTAGAACTATAAATAAAAAAGTTATAAGTGAAACTGTAAAGAAGTTGAGCGACAACTTCAAAAACAATATAGCTATTCTTACAATAAGAGAGGTTAGGAATAATAATAATAATAATAGCAGGCAGCTGTTCTTTTGTTCCCTATGGTCACTTGGGTATTTTCTACCTGAACAGGATTCTCGGTAACAGCCATCAGATTTAAAATTATTTTAAAAATCATTAATTGTAAAATCCTGTAATGGAATGGAAAAGTCATTAATTATTAATGATATTGCAAAATTTGTAATTAAAAAAATTATAATAACAAAAAAAAAACAACTAATGACAAATTATAATATAGGTATAGTTAAGAGTACTGAAAAATAGTCCTCACTTCAGAGCGCTGTAAAACCTTAGCTATTGACTTAATGAAAAAATGTTGTGAATAAAAGTTGTTCCTCAAAAAACGATCTACAAAAATGGTCTAATAGCATTTTTTCGTAAAATGATTAAAAAAAAGTTAATTATATCAAAATTTATATTTTTTTCTTATTCCATATTTTTTTCTCGAATTTTTAAACATTTTCACTTATAACTTTTTTATTTATAGTTCTACGACAAAAAGTTACTGGACCAAAGTTGTAGAGAATTTAATTTGTAACAAAAAAGCTACCAAGTTTTTTTTATCAAACAAATAGTTTAAGAGATATATCGTAAAAACCATTTCAACCCCTATTTTCAAGATGGCGGTCGTGGGACAAGGGTGGCGACCCCACAAACTTGGTTTTAGCTTTACACTGACCCCCACTACACATCAAAAAAATTAAATTGTGTCCTCTAAAAAACGCAAGGTTAAGCCTAAAAAATTTAACATTTCAATGGACTAACTAGGTTTTACACTTTTCGAACCATACAAATTCACAGTAGTCAGTTCAAGTGAAACTCCAAATCTTATCCTTAATTCGAAGAAGTCTGACCAGTTAATCCCTTCTTTCTTTCCAGCCACAATAGTCGTGCTAGCGCACGCACAAGTCGACACAATCCAGTCGTACGGGGAGCACCTCAACCCGACCGAGGGCTCCAAGGACCAGCAGCTCCAAGCCGACCAGATCCACGAAGCGGTGTTCATGATGCTGCAGCTCATCAACGGGCTGAAGTGCCTGCAGGCGCGCGGCGTGGAGGAGATCCCCGACAGCCTCACGTCGTTCATCGTGCTGCGGGAGGCGCAGGCGCCGCTCGGCAGCACCCTGAACCTGCCGTCGCCTGACGACCGGCTCAGCTCGCTGTCTGCGCCGAAGACCAACTGTTACGGACGGCTGTGCATCTTACAAGGGTGTGTATCTAACCCTGATTTTTTATTACATGGGCAACAAATATACATCATCTGTGAAAATTTCAACTATCACGGTTCAAAAGATACAGCCCGGTGACAGACGGACGGACGGAAGGCGAAGTCTAAGTAATAGA
The DNA here is from genome assembly GCA_036785405.1 of Coenonympha arcania. Classification (NCBI taxonomy): domain Eukaryota; kingdom Metazoa; phylum Arthropoda; class Insecta; order Lepidoptera; family Nymphalidae; genus Coenonympha; species Coenonympha arcania. The sequence continues at coordinate 6,322,860 of CM072069.1, forward strand.
GTCCCTTTTTACGCTTTGGGTACAGAACCCTAAAAATTATACAATCCTAAAATGGCCCATGGCTAGTAAGGTAATTTTTGACTTTCAATGTGTATTGGATCATCGTTATTCAGCTACCCTCAGCACAAGAAAGGATGTGTTTATCCAGAAATGTGATAACGCCGGTCCCGACGATCGAATTTTCGTCAGATTCAATGCATTTCTGACGTTTCACATCAAATACAGACAAATTCACGAAGATATTAATCTGACTAAAGTGTCCTGAAGCGCGAGGAATGGAAGCCTAAATCCTGAAAATCTGACCTCATTCGTTCATAATGGCTAGTATTCCAGGTAGTCCATACTTATACCACGAAATACAGAAGGGTACAGAAGGTTCACTCTGCATGATGATTTAAAGAAATAGCGACTCTAGCCCTAACACAAAAAGTGCAATTCAGTTCGCAATAGCGCCTGTCTCCGCCTCTGGTATGCACCTAAAGTTGTGTTCTCTTTCTATTGCGTAACTTTGTCTCTTTCGACGTAATAAGGATGCCTTGTAAACGGGCTCACGCAGCGCGTGAAATAGACCGTACAACCTAGCTGGAGCGCTGCAGCCGTCTGAAATTGGTCCGTCGTGACGGCTACTTGTATGTTCCTCGATCACGAGATAAGTGAACACAGCCTGCTTATACTGACTATTACAACTACAGCCTACTGTCCATTTCTTTTCCAGATTAACCGACGACATGAACTGCAGTAAGTCCACGGACGAAGACCTCAGTTCCCTCTGCAAATGTGCCACCAAGGCGACTGAAATACTCCTACCGGCGGACAAACTAACGCCTCTCATCAAAGAGATCCTTCTAGAAGAACGCGCAGTGTCATTAAACCAAGCGAAATCAGTCCTAGAGTTCATGCTCTGGGGGCCTTTTGACGTCGTGCAAGGCGTACCAGTCGAGGAAAGGGAATTGTCCCTGCAGAGATGGTTGGACCTTGAAAGGGCAACGGTCCTTCACGGTTTAGTTCGGACAAGGGTTCAGTTAAACGTCTTCGAACAATTGCATTTGATGTTCTTAGTGCGGTCCACTGCCAAAGCTATGTGCGACGCGTCAGTGTTACTTGAAAAGGCCAATGTTATTTAATTATAGACGTTTACGAAGTCCGTTGAGCTTTATAGATATTTCAATCCACGAAGACGCGTCCCACTCTGTCAAAATCACTTAAGCCCCATATTCACTAGGCGTCGCAGATACATGTCGCTCGACATTCACGTAGTTGTCCCTGCAAAAGTTGCGGGACAATGTCCCGCGACATACGACTCGTTCTCATTGTCCAGTCGTGATCAGTATGTCGCCCGAGGAAGTAGTGTTGTTCAGTGCAGCTTACATAATTATTCGAAAGACATTAGCAAAACGTAAAAAAAAGAGCTGGTGGGTCCGGGAATTTTTGCTCCAAAGGGAAAGTTCAAGTCTAATAACCAGTCTTCGAATGCGCGATGGATCTTTCCAAAATTTTACTAGAATGTCTAGAACCGATTTCGAGATACTTTTAAATATGGTTGGGCCGGACATCGTCAAGCAAGACACAAAGTTTCGGAAATCTATCGACCCTCCCATCTGACGCGCAATAACATTGAGATACTTGGCAACTGGAGATAGCTATATGGTTCAATGTCCTATACTTTTAGAGTGTCAAAACCAGTAATTTATCCCACTATACCAGAAGTTTGCAAAGAATTGATAAAGGCATTAAATTCTTACGTTAAAGTACTTAAGTATTAAATATTAATCGATCAGGTTCAATATATTTTCGTTGGACCACACTACTGCCATTTTCGGAACACAAAGCGGCACACGTTCTCACCACTCCAAGCCTGTCCGGCGACTGTCGAGGGACACGAATGTCGCACGAAGTCGACGCTCGCAGACCGTCGACTTGCGACATGTTGTGCGACCCGTAAATGTCCCGAGCGACGTCGGGCGATGTCGGGCGACATCGCGCGGGACACGTGAATTTCGTGTCGCGGGACAGAGTCGCGCATCAAATGTCCCCTAGTGAAAATGCGGCCTTATGATTCATTCGATTCGTATTGAGTTTGACAGAGTGGGGCGCGTCATCGTGGATTGAAATATATATATATACTTGTGGTTATGGTGTGTATTGAGAGAGCTGCGCTTGTGTGCGTAACTGCAGTAAAGAGCGCAATGGCTCACCGGACTTCGTAAGATCAACTATAGAGTACTCGTAAGTTAACTGAGAAAGAGAACGCCATATGAAAGAGATGCGTATTTTTAGATGTGTAATATACATATTATTATCAGACCATTTTTATCATACCAAAATCATGCCATAATAAATACCACACTCAACAGAAAATGCCACTAATTCATACACTGTGTAGCAATAACCCCGTCGGACCGCCTGAGTGCAAAAATACAAACAATTACTTAGTAAGTAATTAATTGAATAAAGTCATTCATTACAAAAAAAAATACATTTTTTCAAATTGGCAAATAAGTTGTGGTATATTAGGTTTGAATATCGATTCCATTTATGCTCTCTGACGGTCCTACAGTTTTCGTTACTTACAGTAAGTACCTATCTTTATCCTAGGTCTTGGCAATAGATATAAAAATCTGAATTTGTAAGTTTTTTTCTAAAGCTTAGTCCTATTATAAACTGGCCAAATGGTCTACCTGCAAAAGACTAAAATATTTAACTTATCTCACAATGTCTTTTCATATCCTTTCTAGTTTCGATAAAATAAAGATTTTTGAAAATATTGGACATTGGTCTAGTAGAGATTAGACGCATCTGTATATTTTAGAAGTAGCCTTAGTTATTGAATGTATGTCCAATACATTTCTAAGCTTTACTCGAATTATTTAGTTGTAATTTGTGTGCGTGTTGTGTTCTTTTTATGAGAACGTATTTAAGTTTGTATGAAACATACTAACCTTTAATACCTTTAATTAGGTACCTAGGTAATATAGGTTCCTTGAAATGTTTATATAAATACTTACTACAAATGTTTTATTTACAATACAATAGAACCTTACAGAACTTTCTTTCACAACTCTATATAAAAAACTAAACACGCACACAATAAACGTTAAATAGGTATATTAATAATTTTTAATACTTAAGTTGGGCACCAGTAAAAATATAGTATTTTAAAAAAAAGAAAATATATAAATAGAAATGAGAATAAATATAATTTTTTGGCATATCTTTTATTTCAAAACTTTTAATTTATTACTAAATATTCGAAAAGACAAAAATAACAAAAATTTTAACAAAATTCTTGCCAATTTTTGGATAACATGAGAAGATAAACAAGGTAAGCCGAAATCAGAACTGACTTGCACACAATATACTCAAATACACAAGGTGCCTTGTATTATACACGACTAACTGTAGGTATATTTAACACTTTGTAATTTATATTATCTACTTATATTATAGTTATTTAGTCCTGTAAGCGACGCTACAGTTCAAATGTCTAACTGTCTCTTGTAAGAAACATTCATCGAATATGAAATAAACAAATTACTTAATAATTCTTGTATTTTTTTATCTTAGCTAGGTACTTTTCTGACGAAAATCTGGTAGGTATATATTTTTACGTATATATTTTTTCAGCGAAAATCTGATAGAGTATAAATTATTGAACAAAATCAGACCACATAATTTGGAACGAATCGTTATTTTTCTTAAGAGACAAATCACTTTTCTAAGTTTTCAAAGGTATTTAAATGAAAAGGATAACAGTCAGTATGTAATAATGTTTATTGTCTCAGTAAAGCGAATTCGCAACACAGAAATCCAAACCATCTGCTTAGTTACAGATTCTATAACTATTTTAACAGATTCTATAACGTATTTTTTTATTTTACTTAATTTCAAAGAGTTTCATTAAAATTAAATTATCACGATACTAATAATTCGATAAATAATTCACGTTTATAAACAGAAGAGTTTCTACTTACAAAAAATCAATAATTTAATTTTGTATAATGAGATTTCAAAAAAGTATTGATGTGAATATGAGATTTCAAAATTAATTACTCAAATAATCTCATGTAATGACTTCTTACACAAACTAGCTATCATTTAATTAAAACTTAATGAATTAAGCACATAAATCTTTTTGATGCAGTTAAACTGCAAGATAAAATTACACGACGCAAAAAAAACTAAAGAAGACTATTTCCCATAATTTTTTTTTTACAAAAATACTGAATGGAAAGATGATGCAATAAATAAATATAAAAAAATGGGAATTTTAAAATGGCACAAAAAACTTTGTAACATTACAAATTAAATTAGCAAGAAAATAAAATAAAGTATGCGTCAAAAGGCTTAAATTAATTAGATTTATTTTACAATATAAACCTTCAGTGGAATGTTCCGTAAAAAAAAAAATATTATGATAAAGCGGAATATTGTACAATTAAGGTATATTGCATGAAATAATTAGTTTAGAATACATAAATAATACAATCTACTAATAAATAGTACAATCTGCAATTAATATAAGCCACACTCTTTTGCTAAAATAGATAGATAGATAATTCTTTATTGTACACCAATAAAACATGAGAAAACATTAAACATTAAATACGACCAAGTAACTAAACTTGCACACTAGATAATCGGTTTTTCTTTTTTTTTTCTTTTGTGCAGATATCTTTGCTGATTTTACATACAGTAGGCCTACACTATTTACAGCTATGTCTATCTATTCAAGCTACTATACAGTTCAACCTAGAACAGACTATATCAAAAAAATCTTTATCAAAATGAAAACAAATATTTAAATTACACAAAAAAGACACAAATAAACACACTATGCTCAACGAGCGTCATTCGTTTCATTGGAACATGACCCTTATGTTGTAATTTTGACACTTGCACTGATTATAATTACTGTTGTCTATGGTTTCTTACATATTGCTGCTTTAGTGGAGACAAATACAACATATTATTATAGCAAATTTTCAATGGATAAGTTGTCAAAATTAAAAGTGGCTTTCGTTTTAAAATAGTGCTATCCTTTTCAATTAGGAGTATTTTAAAAAGGACAGTAGTATTTTTTGAGGCGTAAATTTATTTAAGTTTCGAGATTTTGCACAAAAGAATTAGCACCAATGAGTGACAACATAACGTCGTGGTGCTAATTCTGTTGTACAAAATCTCTAAACAAAACTAATTTAAAATAGATTTTGTGGATTTTTCACAACAGAATCGTCCACATTGTCCATAGTTTAATGGAACAACAAATTTTTCTGGTCCGGTGGCCATCACTGGAACTAACGTCGCGGTGGTAATAGGGCGGTACCAATAAAACAGAATTTGACGCAAACAGCGATATAAGTTTGTGGCACTTTATAGTCACTAGTTGAGTGACCGAGCTTTGCTCGGTAATATTACAGCTACTTACTAATAGATGGCAGCAGGAGTTTACTGTAATAGTTTTACTTTAGCGCCAATAGATGTCAGGTATAGATTTATATTTTTTTTGTAAATACGACATTTTCTTAAAATGAATCCTAGCTAGATCAATTTATCGCCCCCAAAACCCCTTGTATACTAAATTTCATGAAAATCGTTCGAGCCGTTCCCGAGATTCAGATTATATAGAAATATATATACATATATATATACAAGAATTGCTCGTTTAAAGGTATAGGATTTTGTTTGTCAATGTCTGGGTCAAATAACAAAAGAGCGCAGAGAAATATCTTGAAAAATTAAGTACCTACCCCTAAAATATCATCTAAGCTGCTTAGCAATGGAATAATATCAATACATTGGCGCTATTCATTAAATGACAGAAACAGATCCAAAAACCTAGTATATGGTATTCTACATTTATACATATTTTCAATAAGAATTGACTTAACTTCTTACAGCTAAAGTGGACATATTATTACACTTACAACTATACTAATGTTTTTGACTTGTAAGGTCGAGTTTTTGCCTACAAACTTCGATGTAAATCAGACATATAGATTTTAAATTAATTCGAACCTGCTTTAGTGTAGAAACTCGAGCTTATGCGACTTAAGTATCATAATTGATAATATATTGATATTTATCTACATTTGTGATTCTACAATATTGCTATTATCATAGTATCTACAGTCCTTTGTTAAAGTATACATATTCAGGTGGTTTTCCATCCGTATTCTTCAATATCTCCTCATATCGGTCCTTTTCGAATCGCTTTATTGTTTCGATGGACAGTTTACTGAAAAGTAAAAGAAAAATGTTATTCACATCCCGAGTATGCTAAAATAGGAACACAGTATACATACAACCACTATTATCCGGCCCTCAGTTATCCGGATTATCCGGACTACCAACCGCGACAAATTTAAATATCTACAGCTAATATAATTTCTATTGCCTCAGTGGGCTGATTTTGTATCGTTAGTTAGCAACTCGCATTGGGTTATTAACGAAGAAAACGTAGTAGGAAAGACTAATTTGTTTTGCTTTAATCCGCTTCTTGAAAAGATTCTGTATGGTTCGATGTGCAGGAACACTGCCCACATGAAACACCACACACAATTTTCCAAGACTTTCTTCGACGTACGTTTCGTCCCGACACCGGGACATCCTGAGGAGATGTTGACTTCACAATGCGAAATCGTAGAGTGACTCTCGTCTGGTCCTCCACGCGGACCCTTGCGGGTGACTCTCGTGTCAGCAACGCTTTCTACTGACTGACACTATACTGTTCGTCACCATAACTTCGGCTGAACTCGTACCTCCCAACGAAGAAAACGTAGGCAAAAATCATATTTTTATATTACTTTTGCACAAGTTTGTATCATGTAATGTTTGTATATAAGTGAGATTTCTGTCGGAATTACACGCACACACCCCTCACACACACATACACATATCACACACACACACACTCGTACATACAAGCACTCGCACACACAATCACACCCATTCACTTGTTGCTGTGATTGAAAATTCTTGACCATTTTTATTGAAAGAGCTTTCGCAAAATCTATTGTATAATTATTGTTCTTCGTTCATTATTGAAACTTTGTATTTGTATCCTTGTAACTTATACAGTACTATATAATTGTAATCATATTTGGCCTTATTTCTAGTTTTAACTTAAACTGTATTTTTATATTTTGTAACACTGTTGATTACACTCAAATAAATAAAACAAAATAAAATGTCAACATACCATGCTAGTTGCTGTTTTCTTAGGTAACAACCCAGTGCGGGTTGCTAACTAACGATACAGAATCAGCCCACAGATCTGGTCTGGTGGGAGTTTCGACCACGGCTGGTTACCACGCTACCAGCAGAGATGCACTCGCCAAGCGATTTAACGTTCCGGTGCGATGCAGTGTAGCGAGTAGCGACCGCCAGCGGTTTAAACTAGTTTCAAGTTGGTGCGATAACATCTTCGGCTGCATCGTCACTTGACAACTGGTGAGATTATACCCAAGAGCACCCAAGTTATAACTTGTAGCGTGTAAAAAAAAAGATACCGACGAATTGAGAACCTCCTCCTTTTTTTTGAAATCGGTTAAAAGACTTCTAATTTGAATATAACTTACCATTTTTGTGGGAAAAGAGCGCAAGCCGTTGGTACCATGATTGTTAGGCTGGAAAACAAATAATTTACATCAAATAGGAAGCAGTGTAATTTATAGCCGTGTTCGAGATCGCAATCAAATATTATGAATGAAAAAGTTGTTACTGCTTCACGCCATAACAGCTATAGGATAGTTTAAATATGGAATACAAATGGATAAATAAATTTTTGTCTGGGAATGTCGTCCGTTCTGTCAAAAAAACCGACTCTGTAATGAGCTCTGTAACCTTGCCAAGCTTTGTAACATAAAAAACCTGTCAAGTGCGAGTCGGACTCGCGCACTGAGGGTTCCGTACTACAACCGGAGGAATAAAACCATAAAAACCACTTTTCTTATCGAACCGCAAAACTAACTTTGTTTTTAAAGGTTTATTGTAAATATCAAAAAAACTACTTATTAGATCTCGTTCAAACCAATTATCGGTGGAAGTTTGCATAGTAATGTACATCATATATTTTTTTTAGTTTTATCATACTCTTATTTTAGAAGTTACAGGGGGGGGACACTCATTTTACCACTTTGGAAGTGTCTCTCGCGCAAGCTATTCATTTTAGAAAAAAATGTTATTAGAAACCTTAGTATCATTTTTGAAGACCTATCCATAGATACCCCACACATATGGGTTTGATGAAAAAAAAATTTTGAGTTTCAGTTCTAAGTATGGGGCACCCCCAAAATTTATTACTTTTTTTAAAATTTTGTGTGAAAACCTTAATGCGGTTCACAGAATACATCTACTTACCAAGTTTCAACAGTATAGCTCTTATAGTTTCGGAAAAAAGTGGCTGTGACATACGGACGGACAGACGGACAGACGGACAGACGGACAGACGGACAGACGGACAGACAGACATGACGAATTTATAAGGGTTCCGTTTTTTGCCATTCGGCTACGGAACCCTAAAAATTGGTTGCCTGTAAAGTCGGTATACGGGCGAAAGTTTTACGTGACAACGACTTTGAGTGGTAAAATAATTTTAATGTGAATATTCATTCGTATAGTAGGAAGAAGGATGAAATGCCTTTCACTTTTTGTGTCTGTCTCTCTCGCTCTTAGGCGGGCTAACCATGCCCGAGTGGAAGGGACGCGTGCCTCTCACTCGCTCTCATTGTGAGCGCATAAAGTGAGCGGAGCGTAACACAGTTTCTTGAAGTGTCACCCGGCAAACCAATTTATAAGACGTTGTCACGTCAAAACAACACACACACACATAAACAAAAGATACTTGAATACCAATACTATTTGAATATAATTTAAGTAATTTTCCAAGTACTCGTGACTCTCATAAGCCCCCGCTTTATCTTAAGTACGTAGTCGTAAAACCCGTCAAATGCATCATATAATTTATCATGAAGACTTGAATTGCTTCATCTATAAATTATTGAATACATATCAAAATTATAGCAACCGGCGTAATTTGAAACCGCGTCCCTCAGCTATCGCAGCTGGGGGCTTTGCCACTGAGCTACGGGAGCATATCGCTCAAGACGGTTATTATTATATTCAAGGCTGTCAGCAAAGGTCTACCCGCGAAATTCAATTCGCAACATAGAAATCCAAACCAATTCTTTATTTGGTTTTTCGTAGTTGGTAAGTTAACACATTATAGATTAATTATAGGCTTGCAACAGTAAAATTGCGGGATTAGTAGTATCATCTTGGCGTGTTTACCCCGTTTTTGAGGAAACTTTCTTGAGCAGGAACAGGGTTATACAGGGTATAATACTTCGCAGCTTCTTTCTAGCGATTTAGGTTTACTTTTTGTGTATAAATCGCGTCGAAAGAAGCTGCTCGCATAGTTATCATCGAACTTCACTTGGTAAGTTCGTTTGATTTTTAATTATGCTTCGCAGCTTCTTTCGACGCGATTTATACACAAAAAGTAAACCTAAATCGCGTCGAAAGAAGCTGCTCGCATAATAATCATCGAACTTCACTTGGTAAGTTCGTTTGATTTTTAATAATCTAGGCCTCATCTTATTCTAAAAAGTCTAAAGTTTATGCGGGCTTCAACTTAACCCATATATCATCAATATCATACTTACCATACGCCAACGAAGCCAGTCTGTATGCCTATATGCGCCCATTTTATCCGCTGCATCCACGCCTTGGGCTCAAGCCTCTCCATTATGAACGGCAACATCAGCATGCCGGGCGCGCACATTATTATTCTGTAATAGCACAATGTAAACATAATATCTAAATAATAAGAAAATGATAAAAAACTGTGGGACTATGAAGTGCCACTTTTTAGGGTTCCATACCCAAAGGGTAAAATGGACATTACTAAGACACCATTAGTTTGTATGTCATCAGGCTGTATCTATTGAACCGTTATAGTCAGACAGTTGAAATTTTCACGCATAATATATTTCTGTTAAAACACATTGATTCTTTATTTTGTATTTCCATGATCTGCATTTTCATGTTTTATGCAAATAAATTATACCTGCTTTATTGTTGCTACTATATACAGTATTTGTTGTAAACACTTAAAAAATAATAAAATAAATATTACAGGATGCTCATTCGCAACAAACGTGCTATGCTAAACACTAAAAAAAACAAATATTTAAGGCTCCCATCACATCAAACGTGATTTTTTTGCTTTTGCCCTTTTCTATAGATAAATGGTACGAAACCCTTAAGTAAGACTCGAACTTGACCGATTTATTATGATATTATGCTTTGCAGCGTCTTTCCAGCAGTTTAGGTTTACTTTTTTGTGTATAAATCGCGTGGAAAGAAGCTGCTCGCATAATTATCATTGAACTTCACTTGGTAAGTTCGTTTGATTTTTAATTATGATGACTTTGGCAGATTGCCATGCCATTTTTATAGATACTGCTTCAGTCTAGCCGTAAATATAATACATAACAATACGTAGTACAATCGTAGCCAAGAGCTTTAATATGCTTACCTATACTGTTTCTACAATTGCTTTTGGCACGATATTTGAAATATGAATAAATTCATGATCAATTTGTCGATATGATATGTAATGACTAGGTAGTATAATGCGTCTGGAATTGTAAAATTATAATAAGTTATACCTATTCAAACACAAAGCTTACCTAGAAGTGACCACTTGTGAAATGCCTTTGACGGGAGCTAATTGTGATTTACCAATTATTTTTCCATTTTCGTCGGTTACGTCTAACCCCAGTAGTATTTCGTTTTGCCTCATTAGTGGAATGTTGACCCAATTGGCGGCCGCGACCGCCACGAATGGTACGAACCGCTGAAAAAAAAATGTAACTTTTTCAATAATGGGGTAAATACGACAATCTCTCAGAGTATAATGCTGGCCAAACTCACAACTGACCATTTATGGGCATGGATTGGCATAACAGTTATACCTTGTCTGGGAGGCTTCAGCCGTGGCTAGTTACCACCCTACCAGCAAACACGGACCGCCAAGCGATTTAGCGTTCCGGTGCGATGCTTGTAGTAACCGTTGGGGTAAATTTACTTACCCTTCCAAGTTAGTGCGATAACGTCTAAGGCTGCATCAGCACTTACCATCAGGTGAGATCGCAGTCAAGTACTAACTTGTATAGAGTAAAAAAAACCTATCATGCCATAATTCCACACATGGTCAGAATGATCCAATCATGCGTCATGCCGATTGGATGATATGAAGGATAGTGTATGGCCGGCAGTAGGCCGTTTTTCACAGAAGCCATCACCGAGACATCACTGAGAAGAGCAGATGGCACCGAAGTAACAATACATACATTCACTACGGGTCATGTGTCCACGGCATCACTTCATAATATGATCTCAACCCAAGATAATCTTGGTCTCGATTTCATCCGTCGTAAGGTCATATCTCATGGATCAACAACTCACCGCTACAATAGGGTTCTTGGCGCGCTTCTGCACGCCGAACTTGAAGGCGAAGGCGGTGGCCATGGCGGCCGTGGTGGCGGACACGTACGCCACGCCCATCTGCGTGGTGCTCAGCGGCGACGCGGCGTTGCGGTTGGTGTAGTTGACCAGCGCGTTGAACGACTGGTTCACCCACTGCCAGAATACCACCGCTGTTGTTGTTCTACAAAAGGAAATTACGGTGAATATAAATAACTAGCTATTTCCTGCGTTAATTTAGGGTTTTCACAAATCCCGTGGGAACCATGAATTTTTCTGGAATATAAAGTATTACCTAATGCCTATGCGTAAATCATGGGTGTGATGTACCTCTATTCCAAATCAGGGGCGCTGTTCACGATACGTGTCGGTTACATTTCGTGATATGAGATTTTTAAAAAGGTGATGGTATTTACGTACATAAGCAGACGATATTGAATTCAAAACATTTTTTGCGAACACTGAAAAATTAATTTTAATACAATTGACATAGAGCGTAAAATTGAATGTAGTTCAAAACACCATATTGGTCGACAGTTCCGAGATTGAAATTACTTAAGCGCGTCAAAGTCGAGAATAATTGTCCTATGATGATGACATAGTAATATAATATGACATACTATAAGTTTTACACCCTAAGGCAATAGGCGTAAAGTTCATTTTTCAGTGTTAATATTTTTTCTTTTTCTTGTTTCACATCACTGAGTGTGTGAAGACGTAACGAGAATGTCATAGCTGATGAGTAGTAGTGACGTGAAGTAACAAACATACACACATACATACTTACACACATACAAACATTTACCTTTATTGACATTATCGGGTTACCCTGTGTATTTTTCTTCTGCTTTCTGGGCACAAAGATTTGAGATAGCACCAAATTCTTGAAACTCGTGTCTCATACAATGGAGACAAGTTATATAAAAGGTTTAGCGCAATTGCCACTGGAATAACCAAAGTAAAACAGGCATTGGCCCAGCAAGCCTATAAGTTATAAAAACCAGTGGTTATAGTTGAAATGTGATTTTATTATTTGTATTTTTTATAATTCATTGATTTAGCTCTCTGCACTTCTTTTCCCACACAAATCTACAAACTAGGATTAAAAGTTGCAACCGAGTTATTTGTGCATGTAAAGATTTAACGTATGTATATTTGAATATTTACCCATGGAATAGAATTCACATACCTATACCATTGTAACATGGCGCCAGTGATGAGGCAGCCTCCTGGCATTTGGAAGGACATTCTTCCAAACACATTCTGCAATTCCCCACTGTCTGGGTGGAAAGCTGACTCGTACAATTGCTTGGCTCTCACCACTTGAGATAGAGGGGTACCACTGGGCTCCTTGCCTTCTCTGAGGAAAAAACATCTTATATTGATAGCTCTATGGTTAGGGCCATTGAAAATTCTCAATATGAAATGAGTTGTACAGGAAGTCTATGTCACACAAGCAATGGAGAGAGCTTGACGTATTTCTACTCTATATTAAAAGGCGATGCTTGAACACCATGCTACTTATTCTATAATTCTGTTAGTACAGTAATGTTTAAGGTAATTGGGAAGAGAAATGTCGGTGACTTCTCAATAAAAATATGCCATACTTTACATTAGCATGATTGTCAACCAGAGAAGTGTTACTTTGCTGCTTGCTATGCTGTTTGTAAGTGGCACCTTATATAGCTTATGAAAATTGTGATTCTATTAGCACAAAACAAAGCATTTTTTTTGCAGTTAAGCATGGCACATTTCTGGTGAAGAAGCGCTTACTCAGTATTTTAGTTTTACAGATTTTAGAAATAAATTTAAAAGTAGCATAACCTGGTCTTCAGATATCTCATATATATCAGTCCTAGTTCCATAGAAGAACCAGAGTAACAGTGAAGCTGCTTTCTATGGCTCATAGCATAAATGGATGCAGGAATGAATGGACCATTAACCATTGGACAGTCTTGGCAGACTCCCTAGCACAACCCATCAATCCCTACAGATAACACCAAGAGTTACAGAGAGTAGCTGGATCCAAAACTGTGTCAACCAAACTGAATTCCAAGTGTACTTACTTATATTTGAAATAAAGTTCTTTTGCCTCATATAACTCTTTCTCTGGCACCATAGATAGCAAAGGATTAGAAATGAAAGCAAAATGCCTGAATCTCCCTACAAATGTGCTCTGATCCCACAACGGCTGAGTGATATCAATCCTCTTTTCAGACTCCATGATCTGAAATTAATACTTTTACTCACTAACCAGGAAAAGACCAGTTAAGGCTTTAGGTATAGTCATTTATTGTATGGATACGTTTCCGTAATAAACATTGACAGCAGTAGTCTCTAGTATGCACCCGTCTACGTCCTTGGATCTCACGAGAATACCGCTATGTAAATTGAGACAAAAATAATTAAATTCATTATGCAGAACTTATGTAAGCTGACTCTATATCAATAAAAATATTGAAATTGCTCTTTCTATGGCAAGTGTGATTATTAACAATTACTTACGCTATCTTAAATTAATTGCGAATACGAACTATTTATCCAAATTAGTTATTAGGTATATTTAATCAAATTAGTTTCTTTTTGGTAGGTATAAAAGATATCCCCGCCCGAAACCTACAGATCAGTGATCACAGATATAAGAGCACAAAACACAGAGCAAGGAATAACTATACTCCACAAAACTTCATTGACTTTTGAATCATAATGACTGAAATCCTGTCACAATCAGCTGTCCAGTGGGCAATGTCAAGTTGATGTCATTTCGTTACCACAGACAAAGTCTGATTTTTATTACAAACAATTAGATAAAATTTTTTAGACTTTGTATAGGATACTTCATCTAAGACTTTGTAGAAAGAATATTTACCTGTAAAATTGTACAAGGTTCCTTGAAATGTTAACAAATTTTAAATCATTACAAATCAAATATTTTGTTTTAACTTTTCCCCATACAAGACAAACATTTTTATCGAAAATATGTGTCGTGATTTTGTCTATGACAGTAAGAATATGGCGGCTGTCGTTTCAACAGCCGATAATATGACCATTCAAAAGAATTCGCAGATATTAGTAAATGTTGAAGAAGCTCTTGAGGATCTAATAGTAGTGACATATTGTACGGAAGATAAAAAATTCCAGGGCGTGCTTTTGGACTCCAACAAAGGGTTCGTATTGCCCTAACAATCGTGCCGTATTATTATCGATTATTTCTCAACCACACGATTCATTCGCTATTTATAATTTTTCTTACAGTAATTTACCATTCGGGGTGTACAGTCTCAACCCAGCTTTCTCGAAACAGGCGGAAAATGCCGACACAAAAGACGACAAACTACATTCCGTTAGTCAAAGATTTACATATCAAGAGCCCCAATATGCCGTCGAAGATCTACAAAAAACAAAGAAGTCTGCTTCCAAGGCGAAACCTCAGCCTCGACAAAAGATGACGGTGAGATTGAGGCCTAGAAAAGTGTTGTGTTCCAATTGCCAGGGGATTTGCAATGAAAACAGCGAAAATGTAGACGTGTCCAAGAAACGCAAATTAGATTCAGATGACGACGCGCCCAAGGACGGTTCTGAGTCATCGAAGATAGAAAAAAAGTATCTAATGGGCAGCATGTTGATTCCCAAACTCTCCAGGCTTCAACCGAGTGAGATTTCTAGTGCTATTAAACCTAAGAGTGTATCAAAACCGATCGACAAAAGTAAAAGTGCGAAAAGTGCAAAGTCCTCTGACGATGACGAAAAAGCGACAAAGGAGCTCGCTTTTGTCAGTGTTTCAGACAGCAGTGATATATGTGATAAAGAAGACTTAAAAGATGTTGACAATTCTTTCAGTAGCATATTTTCAAATGCGAAAACACTGAAAATATGCTTCGGTGAAGGTGAAGGTACGGTTGTCAAAATACCCCCTCTAAGCGGCGATTTCAATGAAGATTCGGGTGTGTCCTGTGATATGTCTAAACCAATGAAGCCTGATTCTAAAGCTGTTAAAAAAGCATTGAAAAAAGCTAAGAAGCAAGCAAAGAAAAAAGTTGAGAAAACTGTTGATATATGGATAGGTCAGTCGCCAAAACATTTGGGGGCATTATCACCTAGAAACAACATATCCACAAACTCCCCAGGAATAGATTTACTAGAAAAGAAGCAGAAACACAAGATCAAGCATAAAAAGAAAAATAAGTTACATAAGCAGAGAGATGAAAACACATCAAAATGTGGAAGTGATATTGAGTATTTTGGGGAAATTAAAAATGATTGCCTGAAGCAGAAATTGTCGATCAGTTTGCGTAGGTTAAGCAGTAACTCATATGAGCGAAGGAATGAGGAGGAATCTGATGACGGAGAGATGGAAACAGTACCAGATTTCCCAGCAAATAGTGTGGAAGGTGTTGGTGGTAGATTACTAAGGGTTTCACCTGGAGACATTGTGTGGGGGAAGGTATTTGAAATGTTTTATGTATACAATAACAAATATTGTCTTAACTCTATCATGCAGCCTACTACAAGGCCAGGATAGATCCCCCAGAAAGGAGATTGAGGTGTTTAGCCTACCCTGCCTATGCAGCATATGTGGAGAAAATTCTCCCTTCTTTTGTCAATCTCTTTTCTTTGTCTATCAATGTCAATCACAGATGAAAGAGAAAAGAGAGCAACAAAAGTAGAGAGTCATATTTCTATGTGCACATCCTAGAGCAGCTGGTGACCAATTTCAGTGTAGCATACTTTACACATCAGAACATTAAAGGGGTGAAGTTTCTGGCATGCAGGTTTTATCCCAATGTAGGTACTTCACTGTAGGTATTGCTGTCATGAGGCTGATTGTGTGGAAAAATGTATTCATGGTAATCATCAGCTGATATACTTTACAAATGGTTAGCATGGTTTGGAAACAATTTCTCCACCATAAAAGGATAAAATGTTTACCACCTCCTAGTAACCATTTAGTGGTAGATATAGGTTTCTATAATTTAAACCACTAAAAATTGCAAAATCACCGTTTTTATTTTTCACACAAGTAAGTACAGAACATAAAGCCGAACACAATGTAGGTACCTCCAATCACATCGCAAGCGCATCGCGTTTATTTGTCGACAACAAACTGAAGTTCGCCACGCGCGCCGTCGCCGCGCGCGCCACGGCCGCTCCCGGACGATGTTCGCTACATTACATTAGCTATATACAATTGCATGTCTGTTTGTTGAACATTAAATTATTTACATATTAAATTTTTATATTACATATTATAAATAATAGCTAAGTATACTACATTACCCCCTTCCTGAGACCGTGCTACGGGCGATAAAAATCAGGAAACCTAACCCTGCGCCCCGATCTAGATCTTTTGATAGGAAGATCTTCAGTTTTACTATGATCATCTGGTATGTTTGTATGTGTGTTTGTACGTGATGTATGTGTGGGGTTTGTAGTGGATTTTGTTTTATTTTGATTGATTGATTGTTGAGGTGAGTCTGAGGTGTGTTGTGTGTTTGATGTATGATTGGCATTTGGGTCGTGCAGTATGTAGGCTGGCTTAAGGCGGTCTATCGATACTGTTACCTGATTTCCTTTATATATTATCTTAAATACCTTTTCACCTCGCTCCAACACCTCGTGAGGACCTGTATATGCAGGTTTAAGAGAGCCTGTGGTTGTGTCGTCTCTGAGAAATACGTGAGACGATGTTTTAAGTTGTTTGAAAACAAAGGTTTGACGTGTTCCACTGTGCCGATTGGTGGCAGTCGGCTGGAGGTCCTTTACGAACCTACGTAGCCGTGACACGTAATCCGACATGTCTGATATCTGATTGTCACTGGGCTCGAAAATGTCGCCTGGAAGACGCAGAGGTTCTCCGTACACTAGCTCGGCGGATGATGATTTGAGATCTTCCTTGACTGCACTGCGAATGCCTAACAAAACAAGTGGTAATGCATCCACCAAGGAAGATGTTTTGCTGTGGCATACGATCGCTGATTTAAGCTGTCTGTGAAATCTTTCCACCAGGCCATTACATTGTGGATGATATGCTGTAGTCCTGCGATGCTGAAAACCGACTAGCTCTGACAATTTCCGGAATAAAGAGGATTGAAATTGCATCCCCCTGTCAGTTATGACGTCATGCGGACAGCCAAAGCGTGCAATCCATCCATGAACTAGAGCCTTTGCTACAGTTTCTGCCGTAATATCTGTTATCGGTATTACTTCAGGCCATCGCGTGAAGCGATCTACAGCCGTGAGGCAATACCGATAGCCATTCGAAACTGCAAGTGGCCCGACGAGGTCTATATGGACAAAAGAAAATCTAGTCTTTGGAAGCTCGAACGATTTTAAAGGAGCAGAGACGTGTCTGGTGATCTTTGATCGCTGACATTCAAGGCAGTTACGTACCCATTCACGGCAGTCACGTTTCACGCCAGGCCATACGTAACGGTCAGATACCAGTGTGGCAGTTGCGTTAGCACCTGGATGACTCAACGAGTGCAAGCTGTTGATTATTTGGTGCCTCAGTTGAGTCGGTACAAAAGGTCGTAACTTACCATCTCGGTCATCACAACATAAGTCTCCTTGAAGACCAGGCAGCGTCACCATTTTGAGGCGTAGCGATGTGTTACTGCTCAGAAGGGTCTTCATTTCGCAGTCCGCATTCTGAGCTTCTTGTAACGTCTTCAGGTCGACAGGTCGTCCGATTGCCTCGATGCGAGACAGAGTATCTGCCACGATATTGTCCTTACCTGAGATATGCCTGATGTCAGTGCTGAACTGTGAAATGAAGTCCAGGTGACGAAATTGCCTAGGCGAACAGTTGGCTTTGTGAGAGCTAAAGGCGAAAGTTAATGGCTTGTGATCCGTAAAGATCGTAAACACTCTAGCCTCCAGCATATGGCGGAAGTGCTTTACGCTCTCATAAATAGAAAGGAGCTCTCGATCATAAGGAGAGTACTTCTGTTGGGAAGGGCTGAGTTTGCGAGAGAAGAAAGCCAAAGGTTCCCAAGAAGTCCCTCTTAGCTGCTGGAGTACACTTCCTATAGCCTTGTCGGAAGCGTCCGTAACCAAGGCAAGCTTTGCGTCGCAGACGGGGTGCGCTAACATAGCTGCCTTGCATAAGCTGTCTTTGCAGGTGTTGAAGGCCTCGAGTTCCCCAGCTGTTAAGTTAACTGGATGTGAGCCTTTCACTGAGCCTGTTAGGAGGTTATTGAGCTTAGCTTGATGAATCGCTGCGCCTGGAACGAAACGACGGTAGAAGTTTATCATTCCAAGGAATCGCCGCAGTTCCTTAACCGTTTTAGGAATTGGAAAGTTGCGTATGGCTTCAACCTTTGCTGGCAGTGGCTTGGTTCCCTCAGCTGAGATGCTGTATCCAAGAAATGCTACTTCAGGAACACCAAAAACACACTTACCAACGTTGATCACCATACCGTATTCCTGTAGCCTAGTGAACAGCTGGTGCAGGTGTTGCTGATGGGTCTCCTCATCTTTGGAAAAGACCAGAAAGTCGTCGATGTAGGCGTAAACGAAATCCAAGCCACGAAGCATTTCATCTACAAAACGCTGAAATGTCTGTCCGGCATTTCGAAGACCGAACGTCATGAACGGAAATTCGAAGAGACCGAACGGCGTAGTGATTGCTGTTTTTGGGATATCGTCAGCGTGGACTGGAATTTGGTTAAAACTTTTGACCAGGTCAATCGTCGAAAAAATTTTGCATCCTGCAAGGCTGTGGGCAAAATCGTGTATGTGCCTGATCGGATATTTATCAGGTACGGTGCGGGCGTTCAGCATTCGGTAGTCCCCACATGGACGCCAAGTGCTGTCCTTCTTTGGGGCGAGGTGAAGAGGGGAAGACCATGGAGATTCTGATGGACGACAGGTACCAATCTGCAACATAGCCTCAAATTCAGCCTTTGCAATTTTTAATTTTGCAGGTGCTAGCCTACGCGGTGTTGATGATATAGGTGGTCCAGGTGTAGTGCGAATGTGATGAACTGTATTATGTTTGAGTGTACGATGCATACCAGATGGATTCACTATATCAGGGTACTTAGATATGATATTATGATATACTGTGTTACCCATAATAGTTTTCACTGAAGATATGCCCTCAGAAGAAATCGCAGACAAACCCGCGGTACAAAGTGTAGTGCTAGCATCAACGAGGCGCTTACCGCGGATGTCGACCATTAGATTGAACGCGGATAAAAAATCAACGCCAATAATTGGCTTAGTGACGTCCGCTACAATAAATGCCCAAGCGAAGTCGCGGCGCAGGCCTAGGTTTAAAACTAAATGAATAAAACCGTAAGTGTGAATTGTTGATCCGTTTGCTGCACATAACTCAAAGTTCGTTTTCTGACGATGTTCTTTTAACGCAGATCTTGGATAAACGCACAAATCGGAACCGCTGTCAATTAAAAAGGTTATATTATTACGTTCATCTTTAATAAATAAGCGACCAGTGTTTGGACAGTCGCCGGCCGCCATTACCGACTGCCCGCGGTGTTTACCGAAAAGTCACAAGGTTTCGCACACTTATTTGCTCGATTCCCGAAAGTAAAATGATACCAACATAACGGGTGTTTTTTATGTTCCGACACTGATCTCGTACGGGATCTGGAAGAAGAGCGTCCGTTCCGTTGTTGATGTCGAGATCTCTCGCGAGGGTACCGGTTCGGCGGACGCGAACGGGCTTGCTCGTCGACTTTAACAGCTAGCCGTTCCACCATTTGTTTGAGTTCCGCGATCTCGGCTGCGACGCTGCCGTGGCTGGTAGATGTAGCGGCCACGGTGCACGGCGTGACGATGTCGTGGACGTGGTCGGCCAGGTCGGCGAGTTGTTCCAACGAAAGCGTCGGCTGGGAGGCGACCAACGTTTGTATATTGCTGGGCAGGCGTTGGCTCCAGATTGATTTAATAAAGGCTGCGGGGACAGCCGGTCCGGCCAGGTCTTGAAGGTGCCGGAGAAACTGTGAGGGCTTTCGGTCTCCCAACTCCTCGTGAGTCAGCAACTGCTTGATTTTTTTCTCGTGGGAAGCTGAGAGTCGGCGAATTAGTTCCGTTTTAATTTTGTTGTATTTGTGTCGCTCCGGTGGGTTTATAATGATGTCTTTCACTGCCTTGGCGTGTACGAGGTCCAAGTTAGTTAAAACATGAGTGAATTTGCTCGTATCATCTCGTATGCTTTGGCTTTGGAACTGACCTTCAAGGAGCGCAAACCAAATTTCCGGTTCGTCTGGCGAAAAAGGTGGAACCTTTATCCGGGTTCGGCGGTTTTCAGCTGCTGTTGGTTCTGCGGCGTCCATCTGCGGTGTACACTGAGGCGGCGAAGGGCGCGTTTTCTTCACAGCCCGCGTCGTTACATGACTCGCGCCTTGATCTTCGTCACTGCAGCTACTGTCGCTCATTTTTACCGGTCGAGGGTCACCAGTTTAGTGGTAGATATAGGTTTCTATAATTTAAACCACTAAAAATTGCAAAATCACCGTTTTTATTTTTCACACAAGTAAGTACAGAACATAAAGCCGAACACAATGTAGGTACCTCCAATCACATCGCAAGCGCATCGCGTTTATTTGTCGACAACAAACTGAAGTTCGCCACGCGCGCCGTCGCCGCGCGCGCCACGGCCGCTCCCGGACGATGTTCGCTACATTACATTAGCTATATACAATTGCATGTCTGTTTGTTGAACATTAAATTATTTACATATTAAATTTTTATATTACATATTATAAATAATAGCTAAGTATACTACAACCACACTTAGCATGAGTGGCATCAGTGATGATAATACCCTCCATTAACAAAATGGGAAAGACTTCCTTTTCCTGTCCTGTCTATGCTAGGGGCTGACGAAATGTGGACAGCAAATTCAGTACTAGTAGACAGTAGTTCATTATGATTACCATGAGTACATTTTTCTAACATATTAATCAGAGCTAAATTTGTTAAAAAAATCTAGCCTCATCTGTACTCTAAGTGTTTAAACACACGATGCCGAAAATACGCGACCGAAGTACCGTGGCTGATTTTACGTTCCGACGGATTCAGTTAATATGACACACGAGAGCCGAAATTACGCGGCGGGCATTACTGCCTCCCCGCCCCCGGATCTTTGTCGACAATCGAACCGAACTTCGGTCGCGTATAATGTGTTGCTTAAACATTGCCGCCGAATCGCTGCCGAACTTACGCCCCACCGAAGTTCGGCTGTACGCTATAACGCGACGTAATTTCGGTTTGGTGTGTCATCAGTAATTTAATTCGTATTGCAGGCGTAGTCACGCCGAACTTCGGTCGCGTATTTTCGGCATAGTGTGTTTAAACGCTAAATGAGTAAATGAGTAGTGCGCAAAAGTTCTGGTTTCTAGATGGGGTGTCTGGTTTGGGCTGCATGGTACTGTCAGAAATGCCCTGTTAATTTTTGATTTATATCAATGAATTGTAGATATTTTTGTTGTTGTAGGTAGTGGGGTTTCCCTGGTGGCCAGGCAGGGTTCTGAGCGTAACCACCACTTCCAGTGCCCATGTAGCGTGGTACGCCTCTACTACGTCGTCACTAATGCCATGTGATAGTTTGAGTCCCTTCTTGGAAGACTATAAGGTAAATTATACATGTTTTATCATTTGTTAGGTGATGGTACTCCTTAACTACTTTAAACTAAGGTTCATTGTCTTTTGCATTGTTACAAATTTACTTCTATTTCCGGGACATTCTACCACTCATCTTATGGGCCACAGTAATTGCTTATATTACAGAAAGATATTGCTTATATTATATTAAAGAGATTTTTTACTTCTCAGGTCTTTACTTTACTTTGTGTATTAATATTCACATCAATTTTAAATTTCAAGCACCTTTCCTTGCTTAAGAGAATGCTCATGTCAAGTAAATACTCAAAGTGTTATATGTTTATTAAATTTTTAATTCATACTGAGATAGATGTAGTGGTGCCCACCCACTCAAATTCGAAAAACTTGACGACATCCACATGACACTTGAATTATAATTTATCAAGCAGGCATTTAACATTAGCAAGTAATGAAACAATCGTAACATATTATTAAAAATTACAGATACGCTTCAACAAAAAGAAAAGAGGACCGTACAAGGAGGCAGTAAAGCAAGCAACTATTGAAGCAAAGAGCATGGAATCTCGGTCAGACCCATTAGGGAGCCCCACACATGCAAGTTTGGCAACTGTCTCACCGCGGCCCATTGATGTGTTCTCATAATTATACAGAAGAGAGGAGCCCTGCCTAACTGCATCCCTAAGAAGATTTTGATCACTACAAGTTTCGCTGACTGTTCAGGTTTTGGGACTGTGTTTTTTACATCATTTTTTGTTAGAGTCTATATCTTTTATGTTCCTGGACTGCTTTGCTGCAGTTTTAGTCTTCTGTGGGCCCTGATATGACTCTGCTTTATCATTCAGATGAGCTAGTAGATTGTGTAAAAAAACGTATTCATCCTAATCGTAATCGGAAACAACAATTGGTTCGACGATTTACGTCAACCAATCGGGGCGCAGAATTTGCAAACGATTACGATAACAATCAATACGTTTTTCTTAAGCAATCAGACCCCAGCTCAGCTTCCTCCAGAAGCCAAAGAGGCCGTCAGGCGGCCTAGGGCTTCAAGGTGTGTGTGTAGCTTTCGTTGATCGGTTACTCCTTTGCATTTGAGCAGTACGTGCACTAAGGTCTCCATGCAGGCTCTGCACAGAGGGCTCTTTATGATAAGATATACAGCACACGGAGACTCGGAAAAACAGAAGGAGCCAGAAAAATCTTATGAATTAAATAAAACACTAATAACTCAATAAGACAAATATAATAACGTGTGCCAAGAGTCCATCCTATTCATATGCTTATAAAATCTATCTTTTTCCTTACTCTGAAAAGCCGAATTTAAAAAATAGTTGTGATATTGCGTTCTGCACAAAACTCATTGACCATTAGTTGTAAGATTAAAATAGTTTAGCATTTGTGAATATTGAGCAAGTTAGGATGGAAACGCTAAACACTATGCACTTAGGTTGCGAAACGTGTAGTGTGGAAAGTATGTTTCCATATGTATATTATGTGTTGTTATGTCGCACGTAATTCGCTCTCAGTAAATCTGATAACATATCTATTATTAATTATATTACTTATCTATGATCTATGTTTCGTAGTAAACTGTTGATCGCTCATTCCATATCTAATATATGGGAATGATATGTCTGGTAGACAAATATTGATCACTTGATTTATCAAAAACATTTGTCATTCTCATATATTTTCATCCTAGCGACATTTTGGCTGTCAGTCAAAAGGACAAACAGACTAAAACATGCTTGCTTTGAAGCGCTTATAACAGCACTAATACGAGTTATATGGAAAGAGCAATATATATTTATTAACTATTGCTTAGTATTTATTGTACATTATTTTTCGTAATAAAGGAAAAAAATTGGAAATTTTGGTGCGGCAAAGTGCAAATTTTCAAAACCACAGCATCAAAATTTCTAAGGCAATCATTCTCTACCAATATGTTTATGTCCAAAAAGATAACGTAAAAAGTTAAGGCTGTTGAATGTAAGAGTTGATTCCATTCTAAGTTCTAGAAAGCTAGCATAGATACCTACTGGATTTAAATAATGTGAATAGGATAACTGCAAGATTAGAATTTTATTTGTACTATATATAAATGTTAGTTGTGTTTGATGAAACATGCTACAGCCATTCCTTTACTTTATTTTGTAGGTTTTGATTTGTATGTGTTTGAACTCTTCGGTACCCGGACCCCCAGCCCTCCTAGCAGGGGTAGGGGATAAAAATTTTAGCCCTCGATTTTGATTTTAACCTGTAACAGGGGACAAAAATCCTTTCACCAGCAAGCTAAAGCAGAGCAAAGAGGAAAAGGAGAAGCCTTTTTTCAATGAATATTAACTCTACCCATAAAGGGTAGAGATTCAGAGGCTCAGAGATTGGATCAATTTATAGGAGGGAAAAACATTTTATCTTCTCCTTGTGGAGAATTTGTCCCTAGCCCCCATGCTAGCCAGGCAGGGCTCGTCTCATATCAGATTTCGATGTGATCGATCACACGCGACGCGATCACAGTTCGATGTGATGATCACACTCGATGCGATCATAGCTTGACGTGATTGATCATTACCGATGCGATCTTGACGTGATTGATCATTACCGATGCGATCTTGACGTGATTGAGCATAACCGAGCTTGACGTGATTGATCACACCCACATGGCGATCGGCTAAAAATGTATCAATCATTAAAGAGCTGTATCGTACTCACGCGTCACGTCATGATCGATCACACGCGGCGCCATCACAAGAAATAAATGAATAGAAAAAATAGGTAGTAGGTACCTATACTTACCATAGAGATTTTTAAATTCAAATTATTTTTTTGCAATTTATTTGTTATTTATTTTTAAGGTTTCCTAAATAACTAAAAGAGGGTAAGCTGCAACAGCAATAGATTTATTATATTAGGAAATAATTTAATTTTATTTACAGATAAACCTAACTATGTATTATTATTAGCTATATGTATAGCTGTGTATTTTGTGCAAAAATCCTTTTGTTTGTTTTATTTTATTGAACCAATTGTTCTGGTTAAATACATAAAAAGATAAATAGAATAAGACATTTGGAAATGCATAATATATAACTTTATTTTACAAGGTTACCTACCTTGTAAAATAAAGTAAAGTACATTTTACATAATCTTAACAGAGCACCTAAATGAATACTGTGTTCTTAAGTTGCTAATGCTTAGAACAATAATTATGCCAATGGTAACATGATTTTTGTCTTTGTCATAATTATTACATATTTAATGGTTAAAAGTACTGTAATTTAATATTAATATGTTAAGTCGCTACATTCAACCGTGTATCTAATTATTACAGGAATTGTATTTTTAATAAATTAAGTGTATAATACTGCTGTATTTTTATTATTTTATGTAAGCGATCTTCATCATGATCTATTGAAGGCTGAATATGTAATTTATGTTCATTATTATTTATTACCAGTTCGGTCAGACCCACCTGCACCTCATTTATCAATCAATACACATAATAATATATTATGTGGCTCATTATTAACTAGCTTTTGCCTGCGACTCTGTGAGCAGAAGAAGTTATTGTAAGTAGCTTTCTAAATTAGTACTTTCACATGAAGGTGTGATAGCCCCTTTTATTAAAATAAAAAATATTTTCAATTGAAGTACAACAATTTATCAACTATTTGTTCCGTCTTAATAAAATTTGAATTTAGCGGGCAAGGGCAGCCCGACCTCAGATCAATAAATAAGACAAAATAGCCTGATGCAGTCATAGACAAAATACTATCGCAGAGAGAAATAAGTTTATATCTGTGGTTCATCTTGTGTGAACGATTATTCATCGTCCCGCAAAGGAGACAAATAGGCAAACACGCAAATATACTGGCCACACATGGTCGGCTTCATAGGCGCGTGAATTGCCGACCAGTACAGGCGGACCGCCTTATTATATATGTCTATGTTATTTTGTATTTGGCTCCATGTGTAGGCGGTTGTATCGCCTATTTGCCCATAGGTCGAAAATTTTGGCAAATACGCGATCATCCAATCACAAATACAAATAGCCATGTAGAGTGCCACCAAGAAATAAAATTGTGTCTATGACATTCGAATTTTTAAAAATTTGACAATTAAAGTCAATGTCAAAGCTGTTTTTGCCGTTTGTTTTGAAACTTATAAAGTTTATATTTGCAGTAATTACGATATTATTTAAAAATGAGGAGAACTTATAGATCTAAAAAAGAAACAGGCGGTGTTATAGATCCGCGAGAGGTCGGCGCGTCTTTTGATGCATTCTATATACAAAATATTAAACAGAGTAAAAGGGAAATGTCTGTTGGATTTGGAACGTCGACGTTCGCATCGAATAAAGTCCGAAAAAGAAAATATGTAAAACGATTGAAAGAACAATCGCCTATGGCTAATGACCCTAAAACTGAAGGATCTAAATTTGAGTGCTTAACCCCTGACAAATCCATACATTTAAAAAGAGAATTAGATCCATTTGACCTGCTTCTGGATAATTTGTCTACGAGTTATAAAGAATCATTACAGGCAGGAAATAATGGGTTGACTCCAGTACCTACAAGAGGGTAAGCCGTTATTATATTTAAAGTACCTACTGTAGATTATGATCCAGTAAAAAATTCATCAATAGACAGTCTATAATATGATTAATGTGTAGGATTTCATTAGTTTCTCAACTCATTGCTTTAACATACAGCTTATTAGTGCGTTGTATATGCATTATTGTAGAGACAAACAAACTAGCCCGTCACATGTCGAGGTGGGGATAACGAGAATGTCTCTTACGTGTCGCCAAAAATGACCATCGCAAAAAATATAGCTGAAGATGTAACTAGCTATACGGACCCCTGTCTATTTTTACACAGATTTTTATTTTTAGTACTGCAAAATACTGGAGCCCGACCTCTAATGAATGAAAATGAATGATCCTACTAGAATTTACACTGAGGGACAGTGTAAATTCTAGTAGGATCATAACTGTGACCAAAGCCTCCCATATACACAAAGTAAACCACAACACCAGAAGCCAGACTTAGGCTGGGTTGCTTGACTTGACTTTAACTGAAAATTATAGTTAAATATGGCGGCCTGACCCTTATTCTAAAAGACATAAGAGTCAGGCTGCCATATTAACCTATAACGTTTTGGTCAAAATCAAGTCAAGCAACCCAGCCTTAATAATACAAATTACAAACCCTACATAATACCAGTTCAGTTCAGTTCACCATAGTTTAACTTTTATTAATATAATTTTACTTAATGAAAACACTGTGCATAATTTTAATTATGAATGTTAAGAAAATTGGTAGGTTTTGTTTACCCACAAATGATACTCATTTAACAATATTTTTTTTAATATGCATGTTTACATGGTCCACATCAACTTATTTCAAAATTCATGTAAATTGCTTATGATATACTAAGTAGTTAGGCTCTGAAAAATAACTACCTAGATATTGCTAAAATATTTCCTGATTAACTGATATTTTAATTTAATTATTTAAAGGAAAAGAAAACCAACATACACGAAGACAAGGAAGGCATATACAAAAAAAATTAACTATAGCCGTGGAACAGGTAAAAATTGCTTATTAGTTCACAAATTAATTTAGTAATTAGTTAGTGAACTCTATTTAGATTACAGAAAGAGTTACTTAAAATTTTTCAATATGATTTTTTTTTCAGATTCAGATGATGAAAATTCCAATGATACTGGCAAGAGTGGTATAATTCATGACCAATCTGATATTCTCAGCCACAAATTAGAAATAGAAAAAGATGAAAGAGTTCCTTTCAATAATGCAGATCAATCTATTGATAACATAGATTTATACCTATTAAAAAGTATTGCCAGTCCATTATTATCAACCAGGGAAGATAAATTGAGTATGTGTGTTAAATCTCCTCTATGCAGTACACCATTTCATAAAAAGTACAGAGGCAAATCAATTTACAAATTCTCACCCATATGTGTGGAATTTGATGGAAACAGACATTGTAATACTATAACTGAAAAAATTGATGAAATTAATATGGTGGAACATAAAATTAACAGAAGCCATAATCAACATTCTATTGTAACTGAAGAACTTCATAAAAGTCAGGTCAATAGCAAAAATGATGAAAGCGATTTTAAAGGCGTATTTGATCAAAAAAGTGTAGATTATGATGAAGTAAATTCTCCCATACTAACAAGCAGATATAATACTTATAAAAGTAAAAACCTACCAATGCCTATACATCAATGGTCTAAATATAAGGAAATATCTTCACTTCAAACAAGTGAAGAAGAATTATTCCTCGGTTTTCCTAAGAGAATATCAGATTCAGAAAATATTAATTTAAAAAATGTGATGAATAAGCTAGTCGAAATTAATGAAAATACAGTTGAAGATGTTCAAGTAGAGTTAAAATTTAGTAAAACTAGCAAAAGCTTTATGGAAAACAGTAATGATAAATACTGTTGTCAAGAAGATATGAATAATGTTTCAAAGCCAGGCACTAGTATTGATGAAAATACTTCATTTGTAGAAAAATCTTTCGAAAAATTAAAAAGGCAGCAATGTGTATCAATATCACCAAAAATTGACTTTGAGAAACAAAAACATGATTGGTATGCAGGGAATACTGGAATTCAAAATAATGATAACGATGTCAATTTTCAAAATGATGAAAAAGAACTCAGTATTTCAAATGAAATGACTATTGAAAGAAGTCAAATATCATATTCAGAAGAAAATGGTATTGATGTTGATAAATTAAATAATAGCTTAAATGAAGAAAATACTTGTAAAGAAAGTTACTTTGTTAAAAGTGAACTTAGTTTGAATGAAGAAGATCCTTCAGAAGCAAGTCAAATACATTCCTATGAAAATAGCTTGGATCTCATTCACATAGACAATGTTTCAGAAACTAGCCAAATCTATTCAGAAGAAAACAATACTTTCGAAAATGAAAAACATTCAACTCTGTCATGTTCAGAGGGTAATCAGGGAAATGAAAGTTCAGATGATAGAGACAACATTTTTAACGACAGTTTAGATTCTGGATCCCTTTATGAATCATGTAACAGTGAAAATGAAATGTCTCATATTGAAATAAATAATAAAAAGCTGTTAGTTGTAACAGAAAGGCTTCATGATTCAGTATTCAATAGATATTATAAGAAATATACAGACCTTGATTCCATTTATTCATCTGAAAGTGATGAAGGCAATGAAAAGTCATACTCTCGTGATATAAGTAAAAATAAGAATTCTAGTATCAAAGAAAATAATATGTCGTTTTCGGAAAGCGCGGAATCGTCATCTGATGCTTTTTCAGATTCAATCGTTCCTGACAGAAATAATAAGTCGTATTTCAGTGAATTTGGCAGTAATAGAAATAATACTATTAAAAACAATAATTCATTTTCGGATAGTTTTAAATCATCTGATGATGATTTTGGAAATGATATGAAAGAAAATACAATGATGAATATAAATACTGATCATGAAAATGATGAAAATAATAAATCTGTTGAGGATGTATTTGTCAGCTTTGTAACAACAAGAAGGAGAAATGAAATAGCAAAACATTCCTTTAAACTATCTTTTGATAATACTTGTATGAGCACAAGTAGTGCTGATCTTAATGAGACTGTTCTTAGTAATAATAAACGTAGTATATGTAGCTTAAACGAAAGTATTGATCTCACTCTAATAGGTGATGCCAAATTAAATAATGATATTGTAGCAGGTCCAATCTGTGATGATGAGTTATATCGAAAAGAGAATTCGGTTACGGTATCTGATATTCAGCTGGAATTATCACTCTCCCCAAGAGTAAAAAGAGTAAGTACCTCTGTAAGAAAGTCTGTGACAACAAGAAAGAGTGCTAAGTTGTCTACAGAAAATTGTGACAAAATATCGATTAATAAAAAGATAGAGAAAAGAGAGGCTGTAAAACCAAGAAAAAGTACTAAAAAGTTATCTACTAATATAAATAGAGAATCCATAAGTAAAGAAACAGATATCAGAAGTAGTTTTGTAACTAGAAGATCTATAAAGCATGATACAGATATCATAAGACGTGTATCTACTAGTGAAGAAGATGATGATAACATTTCAAGAATTAGTGTTGTACCTCACTCTACAAATATTGATAGGGATAGCTCCAGAGTGCTTAGGGAAAATAGTGATAATAAACCTATGGTGACTGCTCAAAAGGTATCATTCCAAGAATGTGACGCTATGATATGCAGTAAAGCTTATAATATGTCTACATCTGATATAAAACCAGGTATAGTCCTGGAGCCTGGTAAAAGATGGGAGAGATCACTCAGTATTTATAGAAGAGTAACAGAGATGGGTGATTTAAATCAATCAATATTAGATGAGACACTAAACACCAAAGGGAGAAAATATCGACAAAGTGTCATTAATACTATGGAAATGCAAGATATGTCAGGTACATATTTAAATAATTCACATGTTAGTATGATAATATTATCGTAATTGCATGATTATTGTGTGGTCTAACTAAAATTATGTTGAGTAGTTTGTATTTGTAAAATGTAAACTCTTTTGTAATACAAGTAAAACAATAAGATTATTTATGAGAGAATAATTTGACACCAGCAATCAAAGTTTCAGTGTAATGTCAGGTTTTTATTTTTACTTATAATCCTTATTTTATTATTTTATTTTAATTTCATGTTTTATATTTTAATTGTTTTACAGTATCAGTAAACAATGAATCAGTTAAAAGCCATAGAAGTACCCTCTTCACTAAACCCAGCAGGTCTACTATTAAAATTGTGAGGGTAAGTACTAACCTACTACCAAAGATTTAAATCTTTGCCTACTACGAAAGAAGAGATCTAAAAAGTGTAAAATATGATTTAAGTAGTTTCTGCACTCATCTTTTGTGAATTACCATCACGAAATTTAATTTTGTATTATTTTATTCATTGATTTGCTATAAAATGCTGTTTTTATTTTGTACATTAAAGCAGCAATATATTGAGTGGTCATCAATAATATAGTAGTTTATGTAACGGTTACATAATGGGGGGTATTAAAACACGAGTGTGAGTTTAAAAAACGAGCCGCAGGCGAGTTTTTTAATAGTATCACACGAGTGTTTTAATACCTAATTATGTAGAGTTTCATACGTACATTTGTATGTATGGCACCAAAATTCTGCAAATATGGCGCAGAACCATAGACAATAGACATTGTTGTTGTTGTCTATGGTCAATCATGGCCCATCCATACTCTCGGCAACTACTCGGCAATGACTACCAACTATATGTTGTCTGTGGATTCACTTAAAAAAATATTACATAAAAAATATTACCCCAGATACAAATACAGGAATCCAGAGCCGTGTATCGTTATGGATATTAAACAACTTTCTTTAAATATTTCCATAGTAGAGCGATGTTATTATAAATAACTTTATAATAATTATAGAAGTCTGTGAATAAAGTAGGTAATTATTTGACACATTTCGATTTCATAATTCGAACTTTAAGCAATGAGCGTAGATAAAATAATTAACGATTGTCACCATGCACATTAATTATTACATATTATTGAAGGCTTTCTATAAAATATACTTAGGTTACATATAATATAAGTTTGTGTTTCTCAGAAAAGCAACAAATTTGAGCATGGAGTTGCGAAATTGAATTATAGATTTGGCGTAAATTCTATTTCTTTATAAGTCCGTGGAAGGTTTTTATAAACCTAAATTAGTTTTTAAAACCATATGTGCCCATATAGCTAATAATAATGAGATTCATTCAGTATGAGTTAAGGTGTGGAGAAGTCTTTTTACATTGTTTCTAGATTTACAATATTAGTGCAGTGGATACATAAAGCTAACCAGAGATTTTTTTTTCAGGAATCCAACACTTCCAGATATAGTTTATGTTCTACATCTTCAATATCTGAGGACTTAGGTATTTATGTTTTTTATAAATATAAAATTAAAAAATATATACTCTAGGTAGTATAAGTTAGTACTAGACTGCGATCACACCTGATGGTAAGTGAGGATGCAGCCTAAGATGTTATCGGACTAACTGGGAAGGGTAAATAAATTTACTCCAACGGTTTCTACAAGCATCGCACCGGAACGCTAAATCTCTTGGCGGTGCGTCTTCATGTGTATCACATTGGTAGAAACGTGGTAGAAATTCAAAATATAATTTGGCAGCCCCGTACATAATATGCTCAAACCGTTGAAACGAAACGTCACGTACCTACGAATTTCGAAATCACATCAAACAAATTGTCTTTGTCTGTGGCGTATTGCGGCTGTGGTATTGTGCACAGATTAAAGATATTGTCGTATTGTGTTCTGTGGCGGTCTGATTCTCTTCTTTTTGGGACTGGCTTTTTTCATTCATTCGCGGAAGCGGACGCTGAGTCGTTGGTGTCGCATCGTGTCCTTAATTTTTATTTTTTTATTAAAAAACAGTTTTCGCTGTGTAACACTAATTGTTAGTGTTTTTAGCTGCTGCTATTGATTAAGCAGTAGTAGGACAATTTACATCGTGTAAAACCTTTGTGATTGACTCGAACTGTTTGACTGCCATTCGTTATCCCTAACGGGATAATAGCTTGGTTTGGCCTTTGTTCCAACAAAAGTGTCGAAAGCAGAGTGCATGCATCTTTCCCTGCAATACCCAGGTTAGTTCGACTGGAAATTGAGCTTGTTTTTACCAAATTTTGTTTGCTTGCGTAGTACCATCTACGTAATCCGATTACTCATAGAGGGGAAAGTTCGTCAATCGTCATTCACTTCCTAGTATCGCGGATTTGTCATTGTGTGAACTCGGATGGTATTTTGCAGGATTTTTGACTGAAGACTGTGATGATACGCTTGTCGAGCTATCGAAACTCTCGATCTCCGCGCATGAGGTCACTGTGCTAGACAAGTTTAATGAAACATCGAGTCGGATAACCACAGCGCGTGATTACGTCCTGCGACGCTGCAATCAGACCGACGTTGTGCTGTTTGATGAATGCTATCCAGACACGTAAGTGTTTTGTGATTATTTACACTTAACTATCCACCTTCGAATAACATCTTTCTGTGATGAGTCAAATCTCAAGTCAGAAGCAAGATGGTGGCATGGTAAACACATGTTATTTTTTTTTTTGACAATGGATGCCAGTCTGTTATGCAGGCACCACACATGGCTATTTGTATTTGCCTATTTGTTATCTCCCCTACGTTATTTAACGCTGTACTCGAGCACATCTTTAGACAGCTAAACTGGGACCACTTAGGTCTAAACATAAATGGAGCTCGCCTAAACCACCTAAGATTTGCTGATGATCTGGTGCTTCTTGAAGAGAATCCAGCAACAATAGAACAAATGATGCAGAGCCTAGCAAATATAAGTAGAGAAGTTGGTCTAGAAATCAATGCTAGTAAAACAAAATTGATGACAAACTCAAGGGAAATAGATGTAATGGTAGATGGCAACAAGATCGAATTTGTCAAAGAATATATTTACTTAGGACAGATAATATCCCCTTCAGATGATATGACAAAGGAAATAAACAGGCGAATAGCCCAAGGATGGAGAAAATACTGGTCATTGAAGGAAATTGTGAAAAACAAGGATCTAGGCAATCACATAAAAAAGAAAACATTCGAGACTTGTATTTTACCAGTTCTTACTTATGGTTGTGAAACTTGGTCAATAACACTCCACCACAGGGAAAGGCTAGCAAAATGCCAACGTGCTATGGAAAGAAGCATGCTAGGGTTAAAAATAAAAGACAGAGTCAGGAATGTAGACATAAGATCAAGAACAAAACTTGCAGACATTCTTAATCGGATAGACATCCAAAAATGGAGATGGGCAGGACATATGCTACGCCACCCCATTAACAAATGGAGCAAGCAAGTCACCCTCTGGCAGCCTAGAGACGGCAAAAGAAATAGGGGCCGTCAAATCAGAAGGTGGGAGGATGACTTGCGGCTGACAGCAGGACCATACTGGATGAGAGTGGCAAGAGACCGGACACATTGGAGAGAGCTGGAGGAGGCCTATGCCAAAAGGCACACCAAACTTAGGGACCTTTTGTAACCCTGAGTTTAGGAATAAAAGGCTATATTATTATTATTATTCTTTACATTTATTATTCATCATCATATTTTCTACATTTTTAAATATTTCATTATAAAAAAAAAAAAAAACATTTAAAAATATAAAAAATAGCGGTCCACCGGCCTCGGGAACAGGGTCCAAGCAACCGGCGGTCAGGGCCCCAGAGAGAGGAACCTCCTGACGATGCGAGCCGTGTCCAGGAGTACAGCCTTCTGGATCTGGCCCTTGACCCAGCTACCCAACGAGAGCCTCGAAAGATGTTGGTCGAGGCTCTTGGCTATAAGACCATTAGCAGAAATTATTATTATTATTATTTGTTATATTTGTCAAATAACTTCCATGTGTGGAGAGTATATTTGCCAAAATTATTGCCATATTTGCCTGTTTGGCAAATACAGCCAATAACAAATACGGTTTTCCGAACGACTGTCGGTTTTTTGAGACACATCAAAGGAGACAGGCAAACACGCAAATATACTGGCCACACATGGTCGGCTTCATAAGCGCGTGAATTATCGACCAGTACAGGCGGACCGCCTTATTTTTTTGTATTTGGCTCCATGTGTAGGCGGTTGTATCGCCTATTTGCCCATAGGTCGAAAATTTTGGCAAATACGCGATCATCCAATCACAAATACAAATAGCCATGTGGAGTGCCGCCATAAACATATTTTTTTAGGTATCTACTTAATGATGGTAATTTGTTCCTCACTAAACTTTTCCCAGAATTTTTCAAAGTAATGACATATTATGAAATTGCTCCATGTAACTAAGTATCTACATAACTACCTTCTGTAATTACTTGTCAATCATATAATTAATTATTGTAATACCCTTGGCCTGTTATGAAGGGAAGGTTTTTAACATGTTTACAGTGGATGCACCACTTGTGAGTAATTATAACTTTTACAATATTGTTCGTTATTGATGTAACTTGGATATCTATACTTTATTGACTAGATTTACTGATCATGTTGACCATCATAGCTGTTAATTCTTCTTAGTTGTGTCCTCTTAAGTGAGGGTCGTTATCATCTATGAGATGACGCTTATAGATCAAGGCTCGCTAAGAGGTACAGTGTTGAGCCAGCAGAGAGAACCTTGAATATTTACACAAATGGCCTTGCATATGCTATCTATCCACCAGGTTGGCACACTGCCTCTGTTTCGCTTCCTCTCTATGTGACCAGTTAGAATAAGTATCTTGATGCTGTTTGGCCTTTTCCAAGTGACCGAATAGAAAGAGACTCCTGCAGATAAATCTTATAGATTTATGGATCTGGATCTTCAGCTGCTCCAAGATTATGCATGATATTTATCTGTCTAACTTGTTGGTAGGGCTCTGAAGAACTGCCGCAAGATCGGCGAGGGAGTCTATGGCGAGGTGTTCCTGTGGCGTGCTGGAGACGGCCGTGCTCGCGTGCTGAAGATAGTGCCCATCGCAGGAGACACCAAGGTCAATGGAGAGAACCAGAAGGATTACCACGAGATTATATCTGAAATTGTGATTGCTATGTGAGTTTTTTTTTTAATTTATTTGCTGTGCTAGGCTTGTGCTTGAAGCACTTTGCCTAGAAAATGCTTATACACTTCATCTCTTGAAGGCACCCAGATTATAATTGGCTGGGAACACGAAAGCTAGATGGGTGTTCTTACTTCTATGCCTTAGCAGTGTGTATCAAAATGTGTTTTGTTTAAGTTGGTATTTCTAATTTTTTTTTCTTTTTGTTTCACAACTGATATTTTGTTTCTTAAAAGGCACATTCTCAAAATGTGGACTATTGAGCTATCACTTCCATATCTCCAAATACACTTGAGATATTTTTTTTTTAAATAATGTTATTCTTCATACTTCCATAATGTCTGATGTTTATTGCCTGTTTTATTTCATATCTGTTTATAGTAACAAGTGTCTGCTATTTTAATATAAACCAGATAAAGATTTCATACATTTAAGTTTATAAACTCTTTAGTGATTGTAGGTTAGGGAATAAAATAAATATTATTGCATGCATTATCTCTTTATCACCTAAAACCACCCAAGTCATTAATACTTGAATAGGCTGTCACTGCAGAATTTTGTATATTCAAGGGTATTGCTTATACCCAATACCCTTAGTTTTCAGAAGATAAGAAAACTTAATAAGTTCTTATGCAATGGATCTCTTTAACTGGAAATTGTCTAATTATTGACATTGTGTAAATACAATGTTTTGTAAGATCTGCTGCTGAAGGTGGATGTTAAAAATGCTTTCAATTCAGTTGACAGGGGCGCCCTACTAACACAAGTCAAGAGCAAAATTCCAAATTTATTTAGCTTCCTTTGGCAATGTTATGGTTCATCTTCTAAATTAACTTTTCGTGGCAATGAAATTATTTCCGCTGTAGGTTGTCAACAAGGTGACCCTCTTGGCCCTGCTCTATTTTCATTAGCAATTCACCCAATCATCCAACGCCTTAAATCAAAACTTAATGTTTGGTATTTGGATGATGGGACTTTAGGTGGTGACGCTAGTAGCTTATACAGTGACCTACAATTTTTGATATCAGAATTCAAAACAATTGGTTTAGATTTAAATTTTTCAAAATGTGAACTTCTGATTCCTGATATACACCCGGAAAAAGATTTAATCATACAAAAATTTAACACTTTAGCTCCTAATATAAAAATTATAAACAAAAGAACTCTCCAATTATTGGGCTCACCTGTCCTGAATGAATCATTCCCTCCTTTCATTGATGAAAAAATTCAAAATTTTCAACAAGAACATAATAAAAAATACTTTGGCTTTAATTTTAAATGTAAATTTAAGTGATCGAGAGTGGTTACAGGCTTCTTTACCTGTACGTTTTGGAGGTTTAGGGATACGCTCCGCCTCTAGTGTTGCTCTCCCTGCGTTTCTGTCTTCGATTCATAGCAACGAAGTCTTAATAAATAAAATTCTTTCGAATTGTCCAGAAACCTCAGAAATAAGCTATATGAACGAAGCCAGGGACGCTTGGAGAGCGGCATGCCCAAACTCAGACTTCCCATTAATTCCATCTTCTCAGTGGCTGTGGGATGGGCCGATCTGTGAGCAAGTACGGAACCGTCTCATAAATACGTGCTCAAGCTCTGCAGATCGTGCTTCGATCGTGATCTCGTCTCTTAGCCGTTGCCCAGTGGGAATCTGGTTTGTGGTTGCGGGCTCTCCCTTCTCCCAACACTGGCACGCTTATTGATTCGTCCACTTTTCGGATAGGCGTCGCCCTTCGTTTGGGCGCATCTTGTTGTGCACCACACCGCTGTCACTGTGGTGTTGTCGTCGACCAACTCGGTCACCACGGTCTTTCCTGTGCGAGGAGCGCAGGTAGGATTCCCCGACACGCCAGCCTTAACGATATCATCCGCCGTGCCCTTACCACCGCTAACTGTGCGGCCGTTCTTGAACCGAGCGGTCTAGTGCGTAGCGATGATAAGAGACCGGACGGAATGACCCTGATTCCATGGAAGATGGGAAGGCCTTTAGTGTGGGATGCGACTTGTGTCGACACACTTGCACCGTCCCATCTTCCTGGAACCCAAATTAGGGCTGGTGCAGCGGCTGAATCCGCTGAAAACCTCAAGAGGCGCAAATATGTATCCCTGGACAGTGGGTACATATTTGAGCCTATTGGGGTCGAAACTATGGGACCGTGGGGACCGGGAGCAAAGAAAGTTTTTAAAGAAATTTCTTTACGCCTGGTCGATGCAACGCGTGACCAAAATGCTGGCCTCTACTTTGCCCAGCGAATTAGTATCGCGATACAACGAGGCAATGGGGCTAGCATTTTGGGCACAATTCCCTCTGACAGCGGTCTACTAGATTAATTTGTTTTAACATTTTTTTTTTTAGTTTAATTTGTAGTTTTTATTTTAGATAAGTATGTAGTTTTTAATTTAGATATAGTTTAATTTTATACCTAGTTTTAATTTTTAATTTAAGCTTATTTTTTAATTATTATGTAATGCTTTTGTATTTTTAATTTAATAAATCATATATTCTATTTAAAAAAAAAAAAAAAAAATGTTTTGTATAAGCAATATCCTTAATTTTCAAAAGACAAGAAAACTTAATAAGTTCTTATGCAATGGATCTCTATAACTGAAAATTGTCTATTGACATTGTGTAAATAATTTCAGTTAAAGAGAGAATAAAAACTTTTTAAGTTTTTTTTTTGTCTCCTGAAAAGTTTATACGCCCCTCTGGCTTGAAGCCATTCAATTATTAACTGTATTGTTATTTTTGATTTCAATTTTGATTTATTACAGGGAATTGAGCGCCCTACGCGCTCCTATAACAGAGATTGAAAAACATTTAGATGAAGGGAAGGGTGTTGAAACTCTGGATTTACATTCTGTAGAGAATGCTACAGATGTTTTTAACGAGGTGAGTTGATGTGATCATACCTGTACTTCATTAATTGTAGAATGATCCTGTGACAGGTGGCCCCTCTCTAGCAGTTACTGGCAGAGTTATGTTATTGAAGATAATACAAAATTAGAAGTTATTTTTCTCTACATTAACGTTCCTAGGTCGACGCGGCATTATAGCATGGGTCGAGGCGCGCTAACGACCATATTCTGAATGTTGTTGCAATTGAGTTGAGTGATATCGTATTTGTGCAAAAACTGGATTTTCATCAGTTGCAATAATACAGAACCGCTACCTCGAAATTGTAAATAAATGTACAGAATGGTTTAATTTTATAAAATGGTACGAGTCTGCAATGTCTGATATTCTGTTGTAAACATAATACTAAGGATGACGGGTCAGCGCTAAAAAGGGTACGAACCGAAAGAGAGATAAAACACGAAAAGGGAGAGAATCGCACTATAGCTAGTTGCAAGTAAAATTAGACATAAATCACAATGTTTTAGTTTGTCTATAAAAATACACATACCCTCGTTTATTTATATATAGGTTTGCTTGAGACACTTTTGTGAATTTTGTATTACACCCTTTGTCCACATCCTCTGTCCTTAGATAGTAAGGCAATGGTTGTAAAGCAGTATTTATTGCGTATCACTGTAGTTGGTAATTTTATTAGGCATAATGAGACTCAAATGTCTCAGGATGATGAACAAGCACAGTATGATGCAGCATAATATGATATTGCAATGGGATATTGTCTTGGGATAAACAATCTGCTCTGTCTTCATTTTACTTGAAAAAAAAAACAAATTAATAATTTTACAATTTGCTTGAGAGAGTATAACAACTCTCACTTTGACGACCTCCCTGGCGCAGTGGCGGCGCGCTCGGATTCGAGTGGGAGGTCGCGGGTTCGATTACCGCCACGGGCCACCTTCATTATCATCATTTCATTTCTAAATTGGCTCAGGTCTGGTCTGGTGGGAGGCTTCGGCCGTGGATAGTTACCACCCTACCGGCAAAGATGCACCGCCAAGCGATTTAGCGTTCTGGTGCGATGCTTGTAGAAACCGTTGGGATAAATTGACTTACCCTTCCAAGTTAGTACACTAACATCTTAGGCTGTCATCACTTACCATCAGGTGAGGTCGCAGTCAAGTACTAACTTATATAGAGTAAAAAAAACTTGGCTATAATTTTTTGACGTTTTCATAAAAATTTTGACCTTTTAATATGGTCTTACTACCTACTTGAACCTACCTGCTTGTACTTGAGTAAAGTAGGTACATATGAACTGAGTTCTCGCAATAATGGAACCCACAAGAAGATTTGCGCCGATATTGCCATTGTTAGTATTTCCTGCTATTGTATTTAAATAAATAGGAATTCCTGATGAAATTTTGCTAAAACGTCATACTTTAAGGATGCCAAGAAATCAATGGTATTGGCAGCTGCATACGATTTGAATTAATTTTCCTGTTTCAAATTCACATGTTCCATTGTGCATCAAAACATGTTGGGTTTGATGTCCAGGTTTTACTGAAGATACACTTATACAGTATACAAAATGGCTATTCCCTTTCCTTGAAGTAAAGGCTTTCATCCAAGCTAATATGAATAGCATGGATCATGTAATAATGTTCTAATACATATATAAAATTCTCTCGCCAATCTTTGTTACTCAAACTCCTCCGAAATTTTCGGTGTATGATCACTAGGTCAGAGTGTTGTTATCTATTTTTTTTTTAATATCTCTAAGGGCAAAACAACGTTTGCCAGGTCAGCTAGTTGCCTTTATACACCCATCTTTAACGATCATTGAAATAAAAGGTTTGGAAAAATACAGTAGGCAATCTCTGTATTCAATACTGTTCCTCACCATTTCAACTTTTTATTTTATTTATTAGAAAAATATTAATAAAATAAAAATTATGAGTACATACCTTATAAATTATTGTAATTCAAAACCTTTGTTAATTGCAAGATGTTATGATTAGGTAGATTAAATAATCATGATTAGATTTATTATTTAAACGATAAGACCTGTTTGTCGCGGTGTCGTAATTTTTTTAAATAGTGATTCATACAAAGTTGTGTGATCATTGTTGCCATATTATTCAAAGGAAAATTCTAGGAATTTATGTAATTATTAACCATTTTAAATAAAACAAAAATCTGGTAGCACACTAGAGCATGTGCGCGTTGTTTACATATTAATAACCTGTCAAGTGCGAGTCGGACTTGCGCACTGAGGATTCCGTACTACAACCGGAGGAATAAAACCATAAAAACCACTTTTCTTATCGAACCGCAAAACTAACTTTGTTTTAGAGGTTTTATTGTAAATATCAAAAAAACTACTTATTAGATCTCGTTCAAACCAATTTTCGGTGGAAGTTTGCATGGTAATGTACATCATATATTTTTTTTAGTTTTATCATACTCTTATTTTAGAAGTTACAGGGGGGGGTGGACACACATTTTACCACTTTGGAAGTGTCTCTCGCGCAAGCTATTCACTTTAGAAAAAAATGATATTAGAAACCTGAGTATCATTTTTGAAGACCTATCCATAGATACCCCACACATATGGGTTTGATGAAAAAAAAATTTTTGAGTTTCAGTTCTAAGTATGGGGCACCCCCAAAATTTATTACTTTTTTAAAATTTTGTGTGAAAACCTTAATGTGGGTCACAGAATACATCTACTTACCAAGTTTCAACAGTATAGCTCTTATAGTTTCGGAAAAAAGTGGCTGTGACATACGGACGGACAGACGGATAGACAGACATGACGAATTTATAAGGGTTCCGTTTTTTGCCATTCGGCTACGGAACCCTAAAAAACTAGCTGTTGCGCGCGGATTCGGCCGCATGAATTTTGTTTTCTACATATTTGTTATAATGCTAACTACAAAAGACTTGTGTGAGAACAACTCCGTCATACATATAATTTTTTCGTGACTAACCATTTATTCAGTGTATGCAATGAAAGCTCGCCGAAAGAATCAAATTTTCCCATTTTTGCAACATTTTTCATTGACACTCCGTTCATATTGGTTATGCGTGATGTTATAGCCTATAGCAGCCTTCCCCGATAAATGGACTATCCTAACCTAACCTAAATAAATATAATTTTTCAATTGAGACCGGTAGTTCCTCAGAATCGAACAAACAAACAAACTCTTCACTTTTATAATGTAAATATATTTTGACAGCCGAAGATGAACAAAAGTAAAGAGAGGATAGATTTTCTCTAGTGAAATTGAGAAGATGGCTATGTCATATCTTATACATATATTATTATGCTAGATTTATCACTTGCAATATTATTTTGTCGTAAAAAAGAGAACGATATAATCATCGTTATAAATTGAAACTTGCAATATTCGAGACTGCCGATAAGGCGATTGGCATGACCCATTTTACTTATCAACAATTATGACTGATCTGTACCTAAAGTATACAGATACATGCTGTTACTGTTTTGCGGTTTTCGTCCTTTTAACTGTTCGTTATCAGTTGGTGTCATGACTCATGAGCCATCTTCGAATTGATACTCGAAGGTTAAGTTGATAAAAGATCTTTGCACATTCAACTAAAAATATGGTGCAATTAGCTTCCCGGACATCCAAAGTAAAAGTATTATTGCAATGCCAGATTGTTCTTGTAGTCCACATATCGTTTGGTAAAAAGTTACTCCTCTTGACAGCGTCGGGTTTCGGGGGAGAAGTTGCGTTTTATCAGCTCCTTAAATATTTTAAAAACTATGCGACTTAGCGCAAAAGTGCCAAAGACAAAAGTAAACTACATTAAATTGCAAACAAAAATGTTCTTTAGCATAACCTTGCTATAGTGAACGCTTCCAGAGTTCCGCAAAAGTGCCAAAGACAAAAGTAAACTACATTAAATTGCAAACAAAAATGTTCTTTAGCATAACCTTGCTATAGTGAACGGTTCACAGAGGTTTAAAGTAGTAATCACACTCTACTATTTGGACATATAGTAAAAGTGATTGTCTATAATTTGCACTATATTTTATGGTCTAAAAAACTATAAAACTTTTTCAATGAACACACCTTGACGACTGAATGGCGCAGCGGTAGTCTCCGGCTCTTTGTTTATTCCCAGTACTAAGATAATGTTTGTGTGATGATCATGAATGTTTACCTTGTGTCTGGGGGGTTATCTATATATTGTATTTATGTATATTTATCAGTAGCTATATAAATATAGCTACTGACTTCTATAAAAAACTGTATAGCCAGCAAGGATCATCAGGACAATTCAATTACAATTACCAATGTAATGACATATCCCCAATTGAAGAGTTCACGGAGCCTGAAATACTCAAACAAATAATGAATCTTAAACCAGATAAAAGCCCAGGATCAGACAAGATTACAAATGAATGTATTAAATATGCAAAAACTCTACTACTGACACCTATCACTCTA
This sequence comes from Coenonympha arcania, assembly GCA_036785405.1. NCBI lineage: Eukaryota > Metazoa > Arthropoda > Insecta > Lepidoptera > Nymphalidae > Coenonympha > Coenonympha arcania. The sequence continues at coordinate 6,365,912 of CM072069.1, forward strand.
CTATGGAATAAAATATTAGATGAAGAAGCAGTGCCTCACCAATGGACAGAATCCGAAATCATCCTGCTGTACAAAAAAGGAGACCCAGCGGATATAGCAAACTATCGACCTATTAGCCTGATGCCTTGTCTCTACAAACTGTTTGCCTCCTGTCTACTGCAAAGAATATCTTCCGAAATCGATGCACACCAACCAATCGAGCAGGCGGGTTTTAGAAGCGGTTTCAGCACCGTAGACCACATTCTAGTAGTTGATCAGGTAATAGAAAAATATTTAGAATTTCGCAGACCATTGTATTTAGCTTTCATTGACTACAAGAAAGCATTTGACACTTTGTCACATAACAGCATCTGGAAAGCCCTGAAAGAACAAAACATTCATGAAAAATATATCAATATCTTGAAAAATATCTATGCCAACAGTACAAGCAGAGTCAAGCTAGACAGAACGGGTGAAAAAATAAACATACACAGAGGAGTAAGACAAGGTGATCCGATTTCCCCAAAATTGTTCATAGCCGTCCTTCAAAATGTAATGAAAAACTTACCATGGAATAAGCAAGGAATTAACATTAATGGACATCACCTTAGTCATCTCAGGTTTGCAGATGACATCATCCTGTTCTCGGAAACTCCAAAACAATTAAACACTATGATAAATATGCTTCACCAGGCAAGTATAAAAGTGGGTCTAGAAATGAATCTTGACAAAACGAAAGTTATGACGAATCATCACATAGCACCCAATATGATAAATAACACCCCTCTCGAATTTGTTGATAAGTATGTGTATCTGGGCAAACAGATCTCTTTTAGCAAAGAAAGGAATATGGCAGAGATGGACCGAAGAATAGCAATCACCTGGAAGAAATATTGGGCTCATAAAGAAATATTCAAATCAAATCTACCATTACAAACCAAAAGAATAGTTATGGATTCAGAAATTCTTCCATGTCTCACCTACGGTTGCCAAACCTGGACATTTGATCACAAAACTAGACACAAAAATTCAAACCACTCAGAGAAAAATGGAAAGAAGTTACCTAGGCATTAAACTGAAAGATAGGTGGAAAAATGTTGATCTACGTAAAAGAACAAAGGTGTCTGACGCTTTGACTTTCGCACAACAGAGAAAGTGGAGGTGGGCTGGACATGTGGCCAGATACAGTGATGATAGGTGGACTGTCAGAACAGTAAAATGGTCCGGTCCACGAGGCACCAGAACGAGAGGCCGCCCAGTAGCCAGGTGGGCGGACGAGCTAGTGGCGTTAGCCGGGAAAAGTTGGATGACCACTGCGACCAACAAAGAAAAATGGAAGTCCTTGGAGGAGGCTTTTACCCGAAGGGGGTCCATACAGTTAAATTAATATTTTATAATTTATATTAATACTTATTTTAAATTAATATTTTATAATTTATACTCTGCATGTAATTATTATTGTATTATTGTATTTTTCTTTTCTCTCTCTGTATGGAAGGAAATAAAGCTGATCTTATCTTATCTTATATTTATCAGTTATCTAGTATCCATACAACAAGCTATCGCTTACTTTGGGGCTAAATTGTGATGTGTGTAATGTCTGATACATGCTCTCGATTTCCCCACCTATATTAGGACGTTCTTTCTCTCACGAGATATTATCTTAAAAATATGTTATAATTTTTCATACTCTATAAGAAATCTTGTATTATAACAATGACATTTTTGAAAAGAGCAAGTGCCGAGTTTCTTGCCAGTTCTTCTCGGTGCAAACCTGCTTTCCGAACCTGGCGGTAGAGTTTTGACTTTTCATTTATGAGCCTATTATTTAGGCCTATGTAAAAATAAATATTTTAATTTTCATTTTTTTCCGCGAACTTTGGTAGGGGAGAGTATGATAATACCGCGCGGTTGATAATACCGCGCCCCAGTGTAACATAATATCTACCTATGGAAAGCTAGCTGTGTATGCATCACGTGATCGCCCATGCGATTGAGAAACCCCTCTCCGCCCGTCAGTGGCCCACAAACAATGGTACGAATGATACGTATGCAGAGAACTTTCGAGTGCGTTTCTTATAATTTTTCTGTGACTGATGAATCCAGGTATGTCCTTCTTTTTTTAAGCTAAATTATGTTGTAGTAATGTAATTTGTAGCGTAATTTAGTGTTACTTAAAGTAGATATGAGTTTTAGGGCCAAAATGTTGCTTGTAAAATTCTATTGTGGTGGCAAAACAAAATGACGTAGGCTGACAATACCGCGCTCAAGGCGCGGTATTGTCAAACGGGGCGCGGTATTATCAATTGCATATAATATTATTATTTTTCTTTTACAGATGGCTGAAAGTGCACCAAAAAGAAAAAAGGGGTCTTGAGATCCATTTCAAATGAAAGCTGCTTTAGAAGCTGTAAATAGTGGGACGAAAATAAAGCAAGTAGCAAGAGCATTTATGCTTCCAGAATCATCAATAAGAGATAGATTAAAAAAAGGAGAATACTATGACCCTCGACTTGGCCGAAAGGCAACATTTTGAAAAGAGGATGAAAAGGAGTTAGCTGACCACATTATTATGTTGTCTAAAACATTTTTTGGAATCTCACAGCAACAGCTACGCAAACTGGCTTATGAGTTTGCGGTTGCAAAAAATATTAAAAACATTTTTTCAACAGAGAAGGAAGGGCATGGCTGGTAAATGCTGGGTGTATGCATTTTTGAAAATAAATTCTAGGATCTCTTTACGACTTCCGGAGCCAACAAGTATGAATAGAGTGTTAGGAAAAGCTTTAGCAAAAGGAAAATTTGTGAAGAGAAGAGTGTTAATTTCTAGCAGTGAAGAAAGCAATGACATTCCCTTAGCACAATTATGTGATGATGATGATGACGATGAGATAAGCTCAGACACTGAAAATGGCAATACTAATGATATAATGTAAATTATATGGTGAATTCGGACGCAACAATGAAATTTGGTTGTTAGTTGTATGTAATGTAGTAGAAAAGAAACGGCAGAAAATTATATTTGCGACTATCATTAAGATAAATATAAGCACTATACCTAGTAATGTACAATGGCTGCGAATGATGCCTAAATAAATGTTGATTAACCTATGTATCGCCTATTATTTTTAACGCACGGTATTATCAAACCGGGGCACGCTATTCTCAAACCAGTCTGATAATGCCGCGCTTTCATAAGTTTTCTTTTTCTTCCTTTATTTTTACATAGGTGTTGTAAAAAGTAAATATTGTATTTAAATTTGATTGCTAGGTAACCTGTAATATTAAAAATCTAGCTGGAGTCGATATGATCTGCACTAATAGAAAATTATAGCTATATTATCTTAAGGGCGCGGCATTATCCAACCTTCCCCTACATTCAAATGAACTAAAATTAAAGTTCTATTCAAGTGACTGGCTCCAAAGTTCATAATGTGATTAAGAACTTTCGAAGGGAGTCTGCCTCTGGCGCAATCTAATACCATGCAAGTTAATATGTTGCCAAGACAAAATAAATATACTGTTTAGTAGGAAACCTATCCTTATAGATTTACACATAATTAATATATACATGTTGTTTACCTGCGTAACACATCTCATGCCATTTGCGTATTTTACGTTTCCTCATAGCAATTCTGATGACGTAACGGAGTAATGGGAATTAGTTAAAATATGAATCATTCTAAAATGCGTAGCGTGACGTTATAGTTTTGTTTTGCCGATTGCCTATTACATATTTATAAGCTTGTGATATTAGCAATGACTTTTTCTAGAATTATACGATTTCTATTATCTTTTTTTTTCAATAAGCCTAGTAGCGAGATTTTATATCAAAACTAGCTGACTTATCTCACTGATTATATCAAAACTTCGTTTTGCCGTTTAGGGACATCAAATATAGATAACAACCCGCTCCCGGACCCAGAGATCACACCCTGAAAGTTTCATAACGATCGGTCCAGCCGTTTCGGAGGAGTTTGGTTACAAAGAAAAGCGAGAGAATTTTATATATTAGATAAAACAAGACGATTGGTAAATACTCGAAGCTATACGGAGATTAGAAGCGTACATAAAGTGTATAAACAAATATTATACTTATACTGAACACACTTTGCGTCATAGAACGTCTGGTGAGACGTTAGAAGATAATATACTCTTTATAATATATTTATAAGACTCGTGTCGTTGGCTTGTAAGCCTTGCACGCGCCGTGGTTCTTGGCACGTGCCGTCGTAGCACGTTGCGAGTGACGTACGATGTGAAATTAAAAAAGTCCCAACGTAAAATACTACCATTTATATAGGTATTTTTTCAGGCAAACATAGATTTTTTGATTATGAAGAAAACATTGGGGTAGAGTGATTGAAGTGCACATTTTCCACTATGTAGTATAATATTTGAAGATTTCAACATGAAACAACTGCATTAATGATTCCGAAAATAAAAGCTTTACTGATTTCTGGCCATCTGAGTGGTATAATCTTTTAAAGGAAGTACCTTATCTACTACTAATTGCGTTAAAAACTTAGTTTATTTGCCAGTTTGTCTACCCCTTTGCGTGCGTGTAGCGAAGTGATTTTTAAGAATATTTTTAATGAAAAGGATTCTTGGAATGGTGCCTCCATCACCTCATGAGATATAAAAATAACGTAATAATTTTTCATACTGTGTAAGAAAAGTCAAGTCAAGTCAAGTTTAATAAATTGATGAACACCAGCAACGCACATGAAAAATAGTAACGTTCCGCGTAACGTTCCACCTGAGCCTGTGCGTGCAAGCGAGAGCGCGCCACAAGCGATAGAGAGGCACGATAAAAAAAACGATACAGAGGCCAAAGACGTTATCACGTAAATTTATCGTCCGTAAATCGACCTTACAGACAACCAATTTTTTTTTCAATTGCAGGTTCTAGCGGTTCGCTGTGTATACGGTAGCTACCCGTCCCGCCTGCTCGACCTGTGGGAGCTGTACGACGAGTGCACTGGCTCGGACAACGACAACCCCGCCATACTGCCCGCGGAGCAGCAGTTCATGGTGCTGGAGCTAGCCAACGCGGGCCAGGACCTCGAGAGCTACCAGTTCCACAACGCGGAGCAGGCGTACGCGCTCTTCCAGCAGGTATGGGATCTTGTGTATACGGTAGCTACCCGTCCCGCCTGCTCGACCTGTGGGAGCTGTACGACGAGTGCACTGGCTCGGACAACGACAACCCCGCCATACTGCCCGCGGAGCAGCAGTTCATGGTGCTGGAGCTAGCCAACGCGGGCCAGGACCTCGAGAGCTACCAGTTCCACAACGCGGAGCAGGCGTACGCGCTCTTCCAGCAGGTATGGGATCTTGTGTATACGGTAGCTACCCGTCCCGCCTGCTCGACCTGTGGGAGCTGTACGACGAGTGCACTGGCTCGGACAACGACAACCCCGCCATACTGCCCGCGGAGCAGCAGTTCATGGTGCTGGAGCTAGCCAACGCGGGCCAGGACCTCGAGAGCTACCAGTTCCACAACGCGGAGCAGGCGTACGCGCTCTTCCAGCAGGTATGGGATCTTGTGTATACGGTAGCTACCCGTCCCGCCTGCTCGACCTGTGGGAGCTGTACGACGAGTGCACTGGCTCGGACAACGACAACCCCGCCATACTGCCCGCGGAGCAGCAGTTCATGGTGCTGGAGCTAGCCAACGCGGGCCAGGACCTCGAGAGCTACCAGTTCCACAACGCGGAGCAGGCGTACGCGCTCTTCCAGCAGGTATGGGATCTTGTGTATACGGTAGCTACCCGTCCCGCCTGCTCGACCTGTGGGAGCTGTACGACGAGTGCACTGGCTCGGACAACGACAACCCCGCCATACTGCCCGCGGAGCAGCAGTTCATGGTGCTGGAGCTAGCCAACGCGGGCCAGGACCTCGAGAGCTACCAGTTCCACAACGCGGAGCAGGCGTACGCGCTCTTCCAGCAGGTATGGGATCTTGTGTATACGGTAGCTACCCGTCCCGCCTGCTCGACCTGTGGGAGCTGTACGACGAGTGCACTGGCTCTGACAACGACAACCCCGCCATACTGCCCGCGGAGCAGCAGTTCATGGTGCTGGAGCTAGCCAACGCGGGCCAGGACCTCGAGAGCTACCAGTTCCACAACGCGGAGCAGGCGTACGCGCTCTTCCAGCAGGTATGGGATCTTGTGTATACGGTAGCTACCCGTCCCGCCTGCTCGACCTGTGGGAGCTGTACGACGAGTGCACTGGCTCGGACAACGACAACCCCGCCATACTGCCCGCGGAGCAGCAGTTCATGGTGCTGGAGCTAGCCAACGCGGGCCAGGACCTCGAGAGCTACCAGTTCCACAACGCGGAGCAGGCGTACGCGCTCTTCCAGCAGGTATGGGATCTTGTGTATACGGTAGCTACCCGTCCCGCCTGCTCGACCTGTGGGAGCTGTACGACGAGTGCACTGGCTCGGACAACGACAACCCCGCCATACTGCCCGCGGAGCAGCAGTTCATGGTGCTGGAGCTAGCCAACGCGGGCCAGGACCTCGAGAGCTACCAGTTCCACAACGCGGAGCAGGCGTACGCGCTCTTCCAGCAGGTATGGGATCTTGTGTATACGGTAGCTACCCGTCCCGCCTGCTCGACCTGTGGGAGCTGTACGACGAGTGCACTGGCTCGGACAACGACAACCCCGCCATACTGCCCGCGGAGCAGCAGTTCATGGTGCTGGAGCTAGCCAACGCGGGCCAGGACCTCGAGAGCTACCAGTTCCACAACGCGGAGCAGGCGTACGCGCTCTTCCAGCAGGTATGGGATCTTGTGTATACGGTAGCTACCCGTCCCGCCTGCTCGACCTGTGGGAGCTGTACGACGAGTGCACTGGCTCGGACAACGACAACCCCGCCATACTGCCCGCGGAGCAGCAGTTCATGGTGCTGGAGCTAGCCAACGCGGGCCAGGACCTCGAGAGCTACCAGTTCCACAACGCGGAGCAGGCGTACGCGCTCTTCCAGCAGGTATGGGATCTTGTGTATACGGTAGCTACCCGTCCCGCCTGCTCGACCTGTGGGAGCTGTACGACGAGTGCACTGGCTCGGACAACGACAACCCCGCCATACTGCCCGCGGAGCAGCAGTTCATGGTGCTGGAGCTAGCCAACGCGGGCCAGGACCTCGAGAGCTACCAGTTCCACAACGCGGAGCAGGCGTACGCGCTCTTCCAGCAGGTATGGGATCTTGTGTATACGGTAGCTACCCGTCCCGCCTGCTCGACCTGTGGGAGCTGTACGACGAGTGCACTGGCTCGGACAACGACAACCCCGCCATACTGCCCGCGGAGCAGCAGTTCATGGTGCTGGAGCTAGCCAACGCGGGCCAGGACCTCGAGAGCTACCAGTTCCACAACGCGGAGCAGGCGTACGCGCTCTTCCAGCAGGTATGGGATCTTGTGTATACGGTAGCTACCCGTCCCGCCTGCTCGACCTGTGGGAGCTGTACGACGAGTGCACTGGCTCGGACAACGACAACCCCGCCATACTGCCCGCGGAGCAGCAGTTCATGGTGCTGGAGCTAGCCAACGCGGGCCAGGACCTCGAGAGCTACCAGTTCCACAACGCGGAGCAGGCGTACGCGCTCTTCCAGCAGGTATGGGATCTTGTGTATACGGTAGCTACCCGTCCCGCCTGCTCGACCTGTGGGAGCTGTACGACGAGTGCACTGGCTCGGACAACGACAACCCCGCCATACTGCCCGCGGAGCAGCAGTTCATGGTGCTGGAGCTAGCCAACGCGGGCCAGGACCTCGAGAGCTACCAGTTCCACAACGCGGAGCAGGCGTACGCGCTCTTCCAGCAGGTATGGGATCTTGTGTATACGGTAGCTACCCGTCCCGCCTGCTCGACCTGTGGGAGCTGTACGACGAGTGCACTGGCTCGGACAACGACAACCCCGCCATACTGCCCGCGGAGCAGCAGTTCATGGTGCTGGAGCTAGCCAACGCGGGCCAGGACCTCGAGAGCTACCAGTTCCACAACGCGGAGCAGGCGTACGCGCTCTTCCAGCAGGTATGGGATCTTGTGTATACGGTAGCTACCCGTCCCGCCTGCTCGACCTGTGGGAGCTGTACGACGAGTGCACTGGCTCGGACAACGACAACCCCGCCATACTGCCCGCGGAGCAGCAGTTCATGGTGCTGGAGCTAGTCAACGCGGGCCAGGACCTCGAGAGCTACCAGTTCCACAACGCGGAGCAGGCGTACGCGCTCTTCCAGCAGGTATGGGATCTTGTGTATACGGTAGCTACCCGTCCCGCCTGCTCGACCTGTGGGAGCTGTACGACGAGTGCACTGGCTCGGACAACGACAACCCCGCCATACTGCCCGCGGAGCAGCAGTTCATGGTGCTGGAGCTAGCCAACGCGGGCCAGGACCTCGAGAGCTACCAGTTCCACAACGCGGAGCAGGCGTACGCGCTCTTCCAGCAGGTATGGGATCTTGTGTATACGGTAGCTACCCGTCCCGCCTGCTCGACCTGTGGGAGCTGTACGACGAGTGCACTGGCTCGGACAACGACAACCCCGCCATACTGCCCGCGGAGCAGCAGTTCATGGTGCTGGAGCTAGCCAACGCGGGCCAGGACCTCGAGAGCTACCAGTTCCACAACGCGGAGCAGGCGTACGCGCTCTTCCAGCAGGTATGGGATCTTGTGTATACGGTAGCTACGCGTCCTGCCTGCTCGACCTGTGGGAGCTGTACGAGTGCTCGGGGTAGGGGGGCTAGTCTTCCTTACCATGCACCAAGGGGTTTAAAGAATGCTAAAAAACATCACGTGGTTAGTGAACGGCCCCTGAGGAGCTAATAGCGATCTCCGAGCAGGTGCAATTTGGGCCAATTTTTGGCAGCTGTAATGTTAGTGTTGAACATCACACAAGTCCTTCCCTCCAGGTGCTTCTTTACGACTAAAACCTACTGATATGTTATGTATTGAGTGCTCATTTATATCGAGACTCTGCGTATATCGGCCCGGCATCAATGCCAACAATTTTGGTATTAAGTGTACCAATTTTTTTTCGTTCCATTCTCCATCAATGTTATTACAACGTAATCAATTTTTAAGGTCTTAAAGCTGTTTCCATGTGCAGAACTAAAATTACCATATCATATTGATGTTAACATCGCAGTCGCCAAATTTTTGGGTCAAAGTAGTGTATATTTTAGTTTTTGTATAATTTTTTTTTTGCATCTTTTGTTATTTTTGTGTGCCTAATTCGTGTTTCTTTCAGCGTGATTTCTCAGAGTGGCATGAATTTGACAGCTTCGGAGGGTGGGTGAATCTCTAGTGGCAAGTTACACTTCTTGACTAGATTTTCACTTATCCTTCGCGGCTGTCGCACCCCGCTTTTGGTGTTCCAGAGTTTTTTTATTTTTTTATTTTAGTGTCTCTAATTTTTGCTTAGTTTTTATTTTTCCTTTTTTACTACTTTTGATCTTGTTTTAAAGTGTTTGATGTTACATGTACAGACAGCACTTTTAAAACTCATTAATTAATCATTTTAATTTTGTAACTGATTTAGGGCTGATTTTTCAATCGCCAGTTAAACTATCTGAGGAATAAATTTGAAACATAAATATTATGCTATACAAAATCTGTCAAAAGGTAACGTTTATCTGGCGATTGAAAAATCGGCCCTTAGCGTATTTGTTTTGCACATAGTGTCAGTAAATTTTTTTGTCAGTAACTTAGAAGGGCAATCAACAGTGAAAATTGTTCACTGTTGATTGTCTTTCTAAGTTAATAAATAGACGCACTTCACGTTTATATTTTCATAGATGATAGTTGAGACAGATCTGATGTGTTGGGTGAAACAGATGTGTCTATTTTGATCCCTAGACCAAATTAGATCAAGATGCTCGTCAAATTTGATCTACTTCTTTATTATGCTTTCCTGAAATCACGTGGACTGTCTCAAAATGAGGCACAACCGATTTTGATGGATTTGTGAATTAAAGTGGGTCCCGTGACGATTTAGTTTTACAATAAAGCTTTCCTGAAATCACGTGGACTGTCTCAAAATGAGGCACAACCGATTTTGATGGATTTGTGAATTAAAGTGGGTCCCGTGACGATTTAGTTTTACAATAAAGAGGGCAGGGCAACAGTCATGACAGATTAGTTAATAAATCTCTGTTTCTGTGCTGTTTTCTGTTTACTCATTTGCTTTAATTAATCTATGTATTTGGTTGGCAGGTGGCGTTCGGTTTAGCGGTCGCAGAAGAAGCGTTCCAGTTTGAACATCGCGATCTTCACTGGGGAAACGTGCTCATAGCACCCACAGAGCAGAAGGTAGTATATCATTTTGTTGCTGTTAATTCTATACTAGTTGAGTGACCGAGATAGATGTCAGGTATAGATTTATATATTTTTTTTGGTAAATACGACATTTTCTAAAAATGAATCCTAGCTAGATCAATTTATCGCCCCCAAAACCCCTTGTATACTAAATTTCATGAAAATCGTTCGAGCCGTTTCCGAGATTCAGATTATATAGAAATATATTGCTCGTTTAAAGGTATAGGATTACAAAAAGAATTGGCTCCTACTTTCCAAAGTTTTCTCTTTTGATTGGTGATCGATGTGACCACTCTTGGAACATTTGCAGCCGAAAACTTGGCATCCTGAACAAGTCATAATATTAATCACTTTGAGATGTAGGTGCACCGGCATCTCATCCTCCATGCAAACGTTGCACAGAGGGGATGTCCGTAATATCTAGAATGCGATGCTTATGTGGCACAGACTTAGGAAACAGTATGGACTGGCCTACCTACACAACTTTCACAACCTAACCTACACAATTAACGTGACTATTTTTCATCTGTCAAGTGGTGTATAAGATGGCGTCATCTACTAACTCCAGTAACTCAGTTCATGAACATTTGACAACAAATCTTGGCTGGGTTAGAATGAATGAATGCGGCACCTCCGTAATTTTACATCTGTGTTATGTGGTGATTGTTTTCAACCGCTTCAAAAAAGGAGGAGGTTCTCAATTCAACTAGATTTTTGTTACCTCATAACTTTTGACTGGGTGAATCGATTTTGTTGATTCTTTTTTTTTATTAGAAAGCTGATGCTTCCCGTGTGGTCCCATTTCAACTTAGTCCAGTTCTGATAATGGTATCCATGAGAAAACCATATAAGTATCAAATTTTTAATTGGAAAGGATGTATTCAACAGTATTAGTTTGATGAGAGTTGAAGTCGGTTTTTTTGTTAATTAATTAACGTATATTATGTTTGACATCTCGATTCAAGAGATAATGACGCATATAAAGAAGTTGAAACCAGAGATATGCCCAGGACCAGACAGCATTTGTAATGAGGCACTAAAGCTAGGATTGCCTATATTAGTCACAATATTAGAGAAACTTTTTAACATGGTGCTTGAAAAAGAAAAGGTCCCTATTCAATGGTGTAAATCAGACATAATATTACTATACAAAAAAGGGGATCCACTAGATATCACAAACTACAGACCTATAAGTTTATCAAGCAGCATTTACAAATTATTTGCATCAATCCTGACTAGCCGAATTACACCTGCTATAGATAGGAAACAGGCAATAGAACAAGCTGGCTTTAGATCTGGCTATTCAACAATTGATCACATTCATGTACTAGAGCAAGTTATTGAAAAATATACAGAATACAACCAAAAACTATATCTAGCATTTATAGACTACTAAAGCTTTTGACAGCATAACTCACTCATCAATATGGAAAGCACTGGAAACATGCGAAATAAGCCAAAAATATATCAACATAATAAAGTCAATCTACACCAAAAGTGTTAGCAGAATAAAATTAGGCAGGTATGGAGAATACTTTCCAATAGAAAAAGGGGTAAGACAGGGAGACCCCCTGTCTCCTAAACTATTTATAGTAGTACTGGAAGAAATATTTCAAAAATTAGATTGGAGTAACAAACGCCTGCTGTTTAAAAACAAGAGACTAAACCACCTAAGATTTGCCGATGACATTATTCTTTTCGCCACAAACGCAAGAGTTCTAGAAAGAATGATCCGGGAGTTAGACATAGAAAGTAGAATGGTGGGTTTGCAAATGAATACTTTAAAAACTAAATTAATGACAAACGGCACAGAAATCCCTATTAGAGTAGAAGGAAATATGATAGAATACATATATTTGGGCAAGAAAATATCATTCAATATAAATAGAAATGAAGAAGAAGTAGACAGAAGAATCCAAATAGCATGGAACAAATTTTGGTCTCAGAAAGAAATTCTAAAAGGAAAATATGAACAGCACCTTAAAAAAACTATCATGGACACTTGCATCTTACCCAGCTTAACATATGGAAGCCAAACATGGGTATACACTAGAAAAATAAAAAACAAAATAAGAACTTGCCAGAGAGCCATGGAGAGGAGTATCCTCAAGATAAGAAAAATTCATAAAGTCAGGAGTACAGAAATAAGGAATAAAACGAAGCTTACAGATGCCCTGGAGCATGCATTGAAAGCAAAATGGAAATGGGCCAGTCATGTGTCCAGGTGCAGAGACCAAAGATGGACAGTAACTGTGACAAATTGGAGAGGACCACCAGGTAAAAGAAGAGCAGGAAGGCCAGCGAAAAGATGGTCTGATGATATTGCGAAATTGGCCGGAGACGGTTGGATGTATGAGGCCAGGGACCGTGAAGCGTGGAAGAGGATGGAGGAGGCTTTCACCCAGGCGATGGGATCTATCAGTGAATAAAATACTAACAAAACTAACACCTACATTAACTTACTACATCCTAAACTAACCCGACTAATATAACTAACACATATAATATAAAAGTGAAAAAATTGTAATTGATGGAAATAAATAAAGCTTTATTATTATTATTATTTCCATATTTAATTTAACTCTCACACCCGGCACATGATAAATATATATAAAAACCAAAGACCAAAGACATATAATAAACTTACTTAAATACGCAAAATTTAAATAAACATACATATACGCTACACACATACATATATGTGCCGGGCGGAGGACTACACGCCGGCAGGGGAGACCAAAAGGCCGGGGGTCAGGGCGACAGGCTAAGAAACCGACGGACAATCCTAGCCGAGTCGAGCACCACCGCCCTCTGCATCTTGGCCGCAAGTGAATTGCCACGGAAACCCAGCCGCCGCAGATGGTGAGCGAGGCTGACTGGGATTAAACCGTTGGCAGAAATCACGATAGGGATGGTTTCAGTGGATTCCACGTGCCACATGGCGGAAACCTCGTGAGACAGATCCAGATACTTTCGTTTTTTCTCCGTCTCAGCTCTCACGAGGTTCTCGTCATACGGGATTGTGATGTCCACTAAAAACACCCGCGACTGTGCCCGGTCCATCACCACGATATCAGGCTTGTTAGCCAAGATAGTCCTGTCCGTGATGATTGACCGGTCCCAATAGAGCCGGACGCCGCCGCGCTCGAGGACAGGGACCGGCGTGTACCTGTAATAGGGCACCCTCTCATCCAAGAGTCCGTACTTCAGAGCAAGCTCTTCGTGTAGGATTTTGGCTGCTTGGTTGTGCCTGTGCAAATACTCAGTGTTGGCAAGCGCCGAACAGCCCGAAAGTACATGTCTAAGTGACTCACCGGGATGGCGACAAGCTCGGCAAATGTCCTGAGTGCCATCCTTCAGAATGTACTTTCGGTAGTTCCGCGTCTTAACCACCTGATCCTGTATTGCACAGACAAAACCCTCGGTTTCCCCAAAGAGGTCACCGAAACGCAGCCACTGCACGGACGCTTTTCTATCCACGTGGGGCTCATGAAGGCCTTAAAAAAGCGCCCGTGCAGCTCCTTCTCCTTCCATACGGACTCCCGGTCAGAGGTGCTAAGCTCAACCGGTCCCTGCCACTCGGCGTTGGCCAAAGATAGGGGGGTCAGTCTTTTATCACATTCTATGACTTCCCTATGCATCGGAGACTCCCTTTTCGCCCTAAAGTAAGTTCTGAGGCTGTATATCTCCCGGTTGTGCATGGTCTTGACGTTGAGCATGCCTCGACCACCACACTTCCGGGGGATATACAGCCTCATCACAGAAGACTTCGGGTGGTGCATACGATGGGTAGTCATAGTTGTGCGGACTTTCCTATCCAGGGCATCTAGCTCGGTCTGAGTCCATCTGAGCACGCCAAAGGTGTACATGAGGACGGGCATGACCCAGCCGTTATAGGCTCGGACTTTATTGGCACCCGACAAATAACTCTTACAAATCTTTGCCAGGCGCCTAAAAAAGACCTCGCAAACTGACTGTTTCACGTCCGCCTCCTGAATCCCTAAAGATTGTGACATGCCCAGATACCGGTATGACTCAGCCTCGGAGAGGGTCTTGATGCTCAAAGGCTCGAGACTGCGACCTGTCCCCTCTCCACATGCAGGACCGCACACTTGTCCACCCCAAGTTCCATTCTGATGGAATTGCTGAACTCAGTGGTTATGTTCAACAATTCCTGCAGACGGGAAGCGCTGGGTGCCATCAGCTTGAGGTCATCCATGTAGAGAAGGTGAGGTACCTTCGGCCCCCCTCTCCGAAACTGAAAGCCTGTCCCGGAACCCTCCAGCAATGTGCTAAGGGGGTTCAGAGCCAGGCAAAACCAAAGTGGACTCAAACAATCGCCCTGAAAGATACCCCGCCTTATCCTGATTCGGCCATCCGCAGCCGCCAGCCGCTCGCCATGGAGACAAAGGATCGTACTCCATTGCCCCATACATTCTCCGAGGAAGTCTCGAACTGCACAATCAACTTTATACAGCTCGAGGACCCTCAGGAGCCATGAATGAGGCACCGAGTCGAACGCCTTTTTATAGTCAATCCAGGCGGCGGAAAAGTTCCGTCGGCTGCGTTTGACCAACTGGCCTGCGACGGAGTCGATGAGAAGGAGCTCCTTAGTACCGCGACTACCACCCCTACACCCGTTCTGAGCCCCAGACATGATCCCGTGGCTGTCGATATGACGGGTAATTTTGGAGCTCAGAACAGATGTAAGGGTCTTATAGATGGTAGTAAGACACGTAATGGGGCGGTACTTAGTCAGCGGTATCTGTGGTCTTTGGAGCTAAATGAGTGATTTATTTTTTATTAATCACTCATTTAGCTCCATTATGTTTGACTCCAATATTATTATGTTTGACTCCAGTACGCGACGTTCGTGCTGCGCGGGCGCACGCACCGCGTGCCGCGGCGCGGGGTGGCCGCCACCATCATCGACTACTCGCTGTCGCGCCTCTCGCTGCGCCTGCCCAGCGCCGACTCGGCCGCCCTGTACAACGACCTGGCCGCCGACGACGGGCTGTTCGACGCCGTGGGCGACTACCAGTTCGAGGTGTACCGCCTCATGAGGGACAAGCTCGGGTCAGTGCAGTCATATCCATACTTAATGCTAACCGCGCCAACGCTATAGTACAGTCGCGGAACGAAAAGGTTCGTCGATTTTCAAATTGATTCATTCAACGTATCACGAGCACATATTACGTTTTGAAACTGTGTTACAGAATAGACTCGAGTTAGAGAAAATAAAATTTAACTGTTCGTTAGTAAAGTTCAAAATTGTTCAGATCAAGGTAGTTTGATTATTTATCTTGTCAACAAGATTATTATGGATAAACTGCAACCTTCTTGTTAATTCAACCTGACATTATTATTTCTGTTAAAACTATTGTCAATCAGTCAATGTCATAATTTCAAAATATCATATTTTATCCTAAATAACTAAGGTTTTAGTGAGGTTTTAATACATTTTGGTATTATATTTGGTTTAATACGTTGACGGGATAGAAAAAACAAGCAAAACCTTATTCGATAGCAAACGTCATATTTATTCAAATGTTAGCAGCGCTGTTTCTTGCACTGGAATGTTGGCATAATGGACTCTTGCAGAACTAGAGTACTAGTGCAAACGAATATCGACACTAAGGTGACGAACCTTTTCATTCCGCGACTGTACATTACTGCAGCGGCCAGCAAAAGCGGCATTGATTGATGAACCTGAGCGGAGGCAGCGCCGAGGCACACGTACGTGCCTAGTTGTGGCCAAGGGTTGTATAGGACTTTTCTCAAACAATGCGCGGAAAACTAAGTAGCACCTAGGCAGAAATCATAGATTTAAACAGGTCGTCGCTCGCGCTCCGACAAGATAGAGCCCTACCTAACAACAACATCTCCGTGAGTGCGGCAACTTTTTGTTTGTAGTGTGAGTGTGTCAAATTGAAATTTGTATGGTATATATATATATATATATCCTATTTATTATTTATGAATATCCCATTATAGCCTTCCCATTGGTTTTCAGGAAAATGAAGAAATTGTACTAATGTAAAATTAACTTTGTTACAGTAATGATTGGAAGAATTTCGAGCCCTACACGAACATACTCTGGCTGCATTACACTGTGGATAAAATGATAACGGCCCTCCGCTATACGAGGACCAACACGAAGATACACAAGCACTACATAGCCAAGCTGAAGGACATCAAAAACAGGATCCTGGAGTACGGGAGCGCCGTGCAGTACGTCCTCACTGACAACGAACTGTGAACAAACGAACTAAAACTATGCTAGATTAACACTACAATTAACTTTAAATGTATGTAATTTGTAACGTAAATATTCCAATATGGACGTCTTTACTCTTAGCACTGTACACGATTGTTATGAATGTTTTAAAAATAATTCTGACCCAAAACTCTTGATAAATGATCATAATTATAATTACGGTGTATATAGACACGTTTGCTTTGGTAAATTTGTTAAAGTTTTAGCTGAACGTATCATTCACAATGTTGTTGCATCGAACCAATATTGGCAGAGAGGGGCCTTCTTGGACAAGGTAGTGCCTTTGTTCAGGTTAAATAAATTCAACTATATAAACATACATTGTTGTTTTATTTCTGTTACTTGAATTATTATCTTAGTACAGAAAGCCCCATTTTCACTAGGCGACATGTCGCAGATACTTGTCGCTCGACATTCACACAACTAATTCATTAGTTAACTAATCATCAGAACGTGAACAATAAGACTGTTCCGTAAGTGGTACATTATAACCCGTTCAAGAGCTTTGCTGATGATTCCTCCTCTCACTTCATGCGACCATCACCCGCAGGCTGCAATCGTCTGATAACTGAGTACAGATGCGCGCGGGTAGCAGTCGTATGAAGAGGGAGAGGAAGTCTGAATATTTTAATGGAGCTGTATCGAGCCCGCCAAAATTAAATTTTGTTTGGTTTTTTCTTTGACAAGTCATGGTTTTTCACAAGCCAATATCATACAAATGTACCAAATTAGAATAGTAATGGCTTGAAAATTTCGCAGGTGAAGTAAATTACCTATTATACTACAATATAATCGTGAAACGAACAGTTCCCGCCTGGCATGCTATTAAAAGTCATTCAGAATTTCAGACAAGACATTTCTTTTGTTCATTTTCTTTTTCTTCAGGGTCATGTTGTTTTGATGGTTTTGTCCTTGTGTGGTCTGTGGTCATTCGACTTTGACAATCTATATAAGTTGACAGTTGACTGTCGACTTGCTGTGGAGCTGGAGAGCCGCTGTGCTCATAGATTATACACTCATGGCTGTGCTGTGGAGTGTGGATCACAGACCACACAACTAGAGTACTCAATAGCTCTATGCAACTAGAGACATTGAATTAATAAGTACTTCGTACAACAGTACTTGTTAATTCCATGACTAGACATTGTGATTTGTGGTGTTAGTGTTACCAATTACCAACCTACTCTTAGGCACGTAGTGATTATCACAGACAACACTGGCACACAAAGGGCACACAGGACCCTGGAGTACAGTGCGTTCAGCGTTATTTTGCCTCTGGCTGTCATATTGACTAACCTGAGCTCTGTGTTGCCGCTTAAGGTTTGTAAGATACCCGGTATGAAACTGCGAAATATTTTCATAGTTAAATTTCTCAAAGTTTGAATGTTAGAATTTAAGTTTGTAATCTTTGGATTTGGTTTGTGGGTATATTTTTATCCCAATATTCATAGGTACGGGCTCAGGACTTATGCGGGTAAAACTGCAGGGCGCCAGCGCGGCGCCGATACTTTAAAATAATTAGGATAGGTATTTGAATTAGTATTATGTACCTCAAGTTTGCATTTATCTATATACATAGGTAATATATGACTAAATTAAAAAAACATTTTTATAGGTTTTATTTATTTTGAATAAGAGTGATCCAAGCGGGTCGCTAGTGGTTCGTCACTGTCTGCTGATGAACGTGAATCGTCGGAACTGCTGCTGTCCGATTCTGTATCAGACTCGTCATTTAATTCTATAATAAATTTGTCGATTTCAGAGTCTATAATTCCATCTGTTTTAATAAACTGTTGTTCAATATGGCACACATGTTGACACTGCTTCTGCCAGTCTTCTGCAGTGATCGATTGGAACGCTTCTTCTGTTAATTGTAGTATCTTGTCTGCTTCCTGTCCAACATTTTTAGCAGCTACACGCCTTTTCAACAGGCTCCACATAAATTCTATAGGATTAAGTTCACAGTGGTATGGTGGTAACCTAGCCACTTTGTGTCCATGCGCTTCAAGAAGTTGATCAGCTTCATGTTTTGGAGCTTCTTTATGCTCTTTTATAATTTCGTATAATTGAGCTTTCACCATAGTAGGAAGATAAGATAACCCCTTATTTGTGATCCAATTTTGCATATCAGTTTTGGTAGAGCTCATTGTTGGTGCCTTGTTCACCTTTACAGTGTGATAGGGCGCATTATCCATAACAATTAAACTATTAGGCGGTAAATTGGGGATGAGTTTGTCTTCTAACCATTTCATGAAATTCGTCATGTTCATGTCATCATGGTAATCTCCTGATTTCGACTGCGATTTAAATATTAATTGTGCATTTGGAATAAACCCCATTTCGCCACCTGCATGAACGATGATCCAGCGTGCACCAACTGAATCGCTTTTTAAAACACCTTGTTCATTTTCCATCTGCCAACATTTGTTGACAGAATATGAAGCGTGTATATAAGTTTCATCGAGATATACGATAGGTCGGCCTTCATTTCGATTTTGTCTTAAAATATTTAAGTATCTGTACCTCCAGGCTACAATGTCATATCGTTCCATTAAAATTTTTCTTTTAGAACCACATTTTTTAAATCTAAATCCAATTTGCCGAATTATTTTCCATAGTGTGGTACGACCTCCATTGAAGTTAATATCAATTTTTAATTCAGCCAAAAGCTTGCCCAAAGTAGGCAACTCCTTTCTGACTACGTACTTATATTTGATGTATTTTAGTTCTGATTGCACATAGTTCAAAATCATCTAACTGAATTTTATTCGATTGGCAGCGTTTTTTCCTGGGAGTACATATTTTCTTAGACGTGGAAGCAGCAACCTCACACTCCTTGGTAATAGTGGTGACAGTTCTCTCAGAAACGCCTGAAATACAAAACATTACATTAATAACATGCATATTGTACATTTTTTTTATTAATCTTGTTATTAAATAATACATAATGTAACAAAGGTTTGTATTAAAGAAAAAAATCAATCGGGACTGGCGCGGGTGAAACCGCAGGGCGCAGCTAGTTTATACAATAAGAATCAAATACTATGTTTTTAAAACAAATATAATTATTATTATACATATACCTATGTACGGAATGTATTACAATTAAAACATCGTGCCTACATACAAACAATAATCTATTAGCAAAACAAATAACTTTCGATCACTAATAACGGGAAACTATTAATAGCAGGTAACACTAATTTACTTACCAGTCATGGCGGCTACACGTTGACGAACATGTTCAAATGGGATTATTGGTCCTCCATTAGCTTTTTCCCGTTCACAAAAATTACGAACTGAGGATACAATTTTTCTGCCGCTACTTTGAATCCTTTTTGGCATGATTAACACGTTTAAAATAAAAAAAAAATAAGAAAAACGCAAGGAGCTTCACACTGTGTTAAAGGTACTTGTCAGCAAGAATGGCGGGTAGTGCCAACCTAACAGAAACAGCTGTCAGAGGCAAAATAACGCTGAACGCAGTTAAATAGTGTTCTGTGCACAGGACACAGGTGATTATATACCTACCTACACTTTGGTCTACGATCCGTCTGTCATCTTCTTTGCAGTTCTCAGTATTTTTACATTTTTTTGCCACTGAATTCTGAAAATAGAAATACAAATTTCGTTATTTTCACAATTGAAAATTCTTAGCGTAACCCATACTGAATTGTTTTAGGTTGTGTGTGTGTTAAAATTATCACATTGCTAAAATAATTGTCATAAAAACGAAATGAAAAATATATTAAACTACAAAGAGTAATCCACGAAACCATTTATTTTGTGTGCAGTTGTAATAAAGTTAATGCTAAAGGACTGTAACTTGTATTATGCAGGGCAGCAGCGACTCTCTGTCTGGTGGGTTTCTAGTGCTTTTATATTATTTCATGATAAACTTCGTGTCACGAACGTGCTTTTAACTTCGCGTATTTGTTGATATTGTTTTAGTTATGGGCCCAAATATAAGTGGTTCGCCAGCTGTTTTGCTCACGCCAGGTCGTACGAGGAATATAGCCCAGGATATGGAGGCGTTACGACTTTCTAGACAAGATAATCCATATTTACAGGTAACTGGTACATAGTTACTTGATGACTTATGTAAGCATCAGTATATTGCATGTTGAGCTGATATTAACCGGTGATATAATGGTTTTAGCAAGTGATGGCGAGCAGGGAAAGTTTAATAGACAGCCACGCTGACGAATGTGAATCAGACGATACAATACTTATGTCACAGGTAGTGTAATTGAGAAAATACGTTTTAAACTAGCTTTTTAGCATTCCTTTCGCTGTTCTGTATGTCTTAAGTAGTGTCTAGAACCCTTGCTTATATGAAATAGTATTTTTTCCAAGATCTGAGCTACTCTGAATTATCTTAAGCTATAGTAACTTACTATTTTAGTTACTACTTTAATCAGACCCCTGAATTCATGCATTAAATTTTATCAACAAGTTAGCTAAATATTAACTTTAGTTTAATTGTGTGTGAGCTAAGTTAATTTGTGATATATAAACTCTTCAGGAATTTGGTAGCACAGCTCTGAGCTTTGTGGAAGACGACCCAATGACTCTGAAAGAAGTTCACGAACATCTAATAAGATCTCCTCCGCCCACTAGCTGTTTTCCTCATGGTATGTATTCTGCATAATAATTGTAACCTATATAAAAAGGTGATTGCAGCCACAATCAATGTTGGCAAAATTAAAAAAAATTTAAATGTTTCCTCCCTTATCTCCAAAACTTACCTATTGAAAAATCAAATAATTATGGCCAGTAAAAATTTATGTATATTTTTTCTAAGAGAAATAAAACCATTGCCCCTAACATGCTTATTTTCATATAAACATAAATCACACTTGGCTGTTTAATAAGTAATATTTTTTTAAGGAACTAATACATCCAACAACGCTACGTAGTTATGAATTATAATTTGTAGCCAAGGAAATATCTAACTTCCTGTTTCTTCAATAACTTATGTAATTTTCATTTACCATTGCCAATTAATACTTTCTCTTCCACTAATAAATCATATATGCATGTGATCAAAAGGAATTTAATATGAAAAGGAATGTAGAACTATGAAAATTTGCTGATTCAATATTTTATCACAAATATAAAATTATACTCATACATTTTAGCAAATTATAGATATTTAGCAACACTGAGTGACAGTTAGTAGGACTCAAAACATTGTTGTTATTGTTTTTATTAATTAAATCAACTTTAGTACATTATAAAATGCTTATGAAAAATAACTTTAGCCTAACCAGTTATCTAATAAAGATCAGCCCTAGATTGTGTAATAAGTATTTGTTATAATTATTGTGATCACAGAAAATTCTACCTGCTGCCTGCTTAGATTAATGAAAAGTTTTTGCTAGACTTACTATATTGAGAGTATTTATTCATGGGCAAGGTATCCATTGTCGAATTTTACAAATTCAGTATGGTATCTAGTTGAAGTCCAGCTGAGACCAACCGTTAATCTATAGAAGTTAATATAAGATCTATAAAGCATACTTTGCTGTGCTAAGACTTAATTTTCGTGCTAAGGTAACGTTGGTATCTGTAGAGTTAACTAAATGTGTTATTAGCAAAGACTTTTACCGTTTTTCCACCGCAGCCACTGAGATGTTACCGAGAATGACGGATATGAATGATCAATATGAAGTGTGTCTGAAATCTGCAGTGGAATAACGGTATCAGTCAACAAAATTGGCGACGCCCAAAAATCTGAAGAATTATGAGCAAAGGCTAGAGCAAAGTGCACTCTATAGATCTCAGCCTAAGACCGCTGCCTGTAAGAAACCCTAATCTAAGCATATTAACCTTTCTCTCGCTGCTCACGAATGGACGAAGACTCGCTATCGTACCGTGCGTCGAGCGCGTTTGACTTCACATCGGACACGCCGGTGTCATATAGCGCTTACTCCGTCAATTCACAGGAAAAGGTTACTAACAATGTCTTTATAATTAATTGTTTTCATGTCCTCTTTTGTCACATATCTGCTTCAAATTCCAAACGGGATGATGTACCATTTAGTTTGTTCCTTCAAAATTTGTAGGTCAGACAATGGGTATAGATTTTGACGTTTTGTCATTTTCATGAAGATCTGTAGGAAATGCTGTCACCATAGTTGTTCCAATAACTCGCTTCCCTAAAATTGGTACCTAAAATAAATTCTGTATGCATAAATTAAATCCTTAGAATTTGAATAGGATTCTTTGTAATTGTGCTTTGGGTGCTTGGTTTTTAATTATTGGTTTAAAGGGAGTTCAGTAGATATAATTGAGTATGTAAAAAAATATGTATAGGTATAGGGAATTATTTTCCATCCTATTGTTTCTTTTCAAAGTAAACTAACGCTAACTTGGTGATGCTTTTGTTTGTTCAGTTGCGATCATATCCTTGCTCATTTTGTGTTAGTAAATAATTATATTTTTTGTTCACCACATATGTGTATTTATTTATTTGTATAAATGTGTATTTATTTGTCCATTCGATTTTATTCTTTTTAACAAATGAGACAGATACACAATAGCAAGGGACCAGACAGAGACAATCGTAAAGTGCTCTCTCTCTAGTCCCTCACTGGCCGTTTGCTATATCTGTCTTATGTGTCCAAAAATAAAATAAATTAATGGACATTTTAAGTAGTATAAGTTTAACGATCTTTGTGTCTCTCCTTATTTAAATTCGCATTTGTCATCTATGAGTTATGGCAGATTACAATGATAAATTAAATGTAGATTAATTGCTTGGTAAACTTGACGCTAAGAATGAAAGTCCTGATAGTTCCAACTCTGTTGCACAAGTTTTTGGTTTCCTTCTAAAACAGAAAAATTGTCAAAAAGTACTAGATGCTAATGTTATATAATATACTTATTAAAAACATGCTATTCAGGAGCTACTCCCAGTCCTGTCTCCGCGACGGGGCGGTAGGAGCGAAGAGAACAAGAATAACAACACTCCCAGCAGACCGAGGTCTTCCAGATCCGTGTCCCCCAGGTCGCACGACCTGAGCTTGTGCGGGCGACCTCTTTCGTTACCAGGTTAGTTTACGTTTTTTGAAATTAATTATTATTGATAGGCTTTTATTTTCTTTATATGAAAATATATTTATACAGGGTTATATAAAAAATACCAAATCGCTGTCGGCGTCACGCGCTGTGCCGATGTTACATTACAGATTAGGAACAAGTAGAGTATCACTGTAAAACATGGAATATTTGAAATTTCTCAAAAAAATCGAGTAAAAATAAGTCGTAGAACAAAAGTTGTTAGTTTTCATGTAAACAAATATAGGCCGAGAGCGACTTGGTATTTTTTATATAACCCTGTATATGAAAAGCAATGATTAGGCAAAGGGGAATGGGAGCGCATTTACCTAGAAAATGCTTATCAATCTTATCTTGAAGGCACCCAGCGACTAGTTTTCGTTTTCCATCCAAGTATGATACTTGGATGGAAAACGAAAACTAGACGCTTGAAGCATGTTACACATTCCACGGCGCATAGTCTATTCGCTTAGAATTTGTCGTTACATACTTGTATCGACAAATTCTAATTCATGCGCACGGTCACGGTCGATGCTGCCAACTACTAACTTTTACTGGGGAATAAAACCCAACCTGCAAAGACGCACCGCCAATCGATTTTGAGTTCAGTTGGGATGTTATGTATTATTATTAATGGTTAAAGTAAAGGGTTACTTACCCTTAATTAAGTACATGCATACATTGAAGTAACTACATCGTCGGTTGCATAGTCACTTACAGTGAGGTAAACTTGCAATCAAGTACTAAAGTAATCTATAAAACACTAATATTCCAGGTGAAAGTCATCTACGCGTAGCACTAAGTAAAAAGCCGACTACGCAGCAGAGTGAAAGGTTCTCCATACTGCAGCACCCACGACCGCTGCGACGACCCGCGAGCCGCCGCGACGACGACAGCGTCAAACTGGTGCAAGACGACAAGTAAGGCGACTTCGCGCACCGTGAGATAGACCCACGCAAGTTTTCCTAAGAGCGGGCTGCGGGATTGACCCGTGCAAAGTTTTACAGTGGGATGTCATTTTTTCCATGAAAAGTTTCAAGAAAGTGGGATTTGTCATTCTCCCCCACGGAAAGATTGACGGAGAGTGAGATTTGTAATTTTTTTCCTCACACGCTGTTTTACTGAGAGGGGTTAAAGTTTTACAGAAAGCGAGAGTTTCCCGATATAACGTGTGTTAAAACAATGGCGCCAGAAGGCGTTACCGACGCGTAACGACTTTTTACGTTTGTAGCGTCGACATAAACAAAATTTTCCTATTCTATTGTAATTTTAAAATTTGCAAATTTACATAGGCATTACAAACATCAGGCATATTTTTCGCGGACATCGCAACATTTCGCAACATTTTAAAATTTCTACTAATAAATCGTGATCTAATTTTAGTAGAATTTTAATGTAGAGTAATTCCATCCGACATTACTAAACTAGTATCTCTGTTTGATAAAGCTTAAATAAGCTTAAATGAATTTGAATTCTCTTCCATTTCATTTATAATTATTTAATTTCTTGCCTTCAAGCAATTTAAACCGTAGAATAGAATTATAGTAAACAACTACTATGTACTTCAATTTCTACTTGCAAGTACAAGATTTGTTGAAACAGTTTGTTTTGTAAAATATCAGATGAAATTCTTTCAAGTATAATTTTTGTCATCGTCGTGGAAGCAAGTAGAATTTTAGACTTGAGCACTTACAACTAAATAAACATTGTAGTGGAGTTCTTGTCATCGAAACTATGGTCAAATTGGTGCAATCAATTTTGTTAATTATGTAATAATTTGTTATTATATTGATTAGTGTTAAATGTTTCATTAATATGCTAGATTTTAATCGTTTTTAAATACACTAAATTAATTATTTACTAATAATAATTGCCTTGTGCAATTTTCTAATTAACTATTTTTTGTAAAACTTTGTTAATTTTCTTTTTTGTTACATTGCATCGTATTCACTATTTAAATACATTTCTCTTTTTTATTTTATTAATATAACATAGGACATTGCATGAGTCTATACATAATACTTGTGGTTATAACTTGGTCGTAAATAGTCGTAATGTCATTATCGTAAGAGAGATTCTAATAAAAATAAAATTAGCAATGTTACTAATATAATTACTAAACTCGATGAATATAAGATTAGTTCAAAGTGAAATCGTGATACTAAACTAAAGATCGCTTTTAGATGATTGAGCAAGGTAACTTAGATGCTTTGCACTTAATTTTAAATGTCATCCCGTGACACTAGTGCTTCGTTCAGGGGCGGATCCAGGATAATTTTCTGTTAAGGAGCAAATGGGGGTTATGATAACTTTAATCTGAATCCGCCTATGGCTTCGTTTATAGTTATTTCCATTCTATGGACAATTACTTAGTTATTCTATTTTAGGAAGTAATTTTTTTTTTTCAAAATATATGATGACTAATGTGGCGTGTATAATAAAATTGGACTATTTGTTTAATTTAAACATAGTCGCTATTACTAGAATTAGTAAAATAGTAATATGGATTTTTAACCACTAATATATTTTTCGCGGCATTTAAGTTTAGCGGTGACCGTTAACGAAGTCGATAATAACGCTACTCACTATGGCTACCCTCGGTATGGCAAGGGATTTCGATTATTTACCAAAGGACATTCAAACGTATTGGTATAAAAATATGTTTGAATATATTATGAATTGCTATGCTTCATAATTATGCTTCGTCGTGCTGCGGTATGCCGTATTGTGGAAGCATTTATATTTTATTAGAAATATGTGTAGAAGATATAGAACACCGATTATATTGAATATAAATTGTTTTATTCTACTAAATCAGTTACAAAGGAAACGGAGGGAAAAAATGACGATGCAATTTTACAATGAGTAACGACATAGACTAAGCATAGACTACACAAGTGTCAGTGACAAGGAGTATAGAAAATTAACACAGATAATAATAAACATTACAGCTTGCGTTCAATAATCAAATTATACTAACAATATGTTTGAATAGCCACTGGTGAAAACTAAAAATCCATTGCTGTGCTGTGATCAGTATAAGCCATTACCTGCCGCGACTTGTAATGCCATGTTGTTTAAATAAGGCAAAATATCTTTTAATATTTCTTGTTCAAAGAATTTTCAACTTGTATTGTGTAAGTAAAAAAACCCCATTTATTAGAGAGAGAGACGCTAATGGAATTGAATTTTGTCTTAGACTTAAAAGTGAGAAAATTGTTACCATTTTATATAAAAAAAAATATTTTGTTGTAATTATTGATTTAATTCAGTTTTTCTATTGTCTTGTCTTATTCCATGTGATTTTCGTGGATTTAGACTTTTCAAAAAACTCGTTTATTTTTCGGATATGCCTATTTTACTTAATATCCAGGTTACTTACTTACGCTATTAATTAAATTATTTATTTACTTTCGTTCCAAATATTATTCAGATTGGTTCTGTATTTATGGCATGAAGGTGTAACGAACATACAGACATCAAAACATTGACTATTATAAGATTAATAGAATTTGGAAAACTTAATATTTAAATAATAAAAATAAATACTAATAAAGACAAACACCGTGAACTCTCTTTTTACTCAACGTGTCAATCACAAACATATTAAAAACTGGTTTTTACGTTTTTGGATGTATGATGTTTCATTTAGTGGGAAGTGATTGTAAGTAAAAACGGAAAGGTTCCAAAATTAAGGAGATACACACATTCCTAAATGCTCATCCTAGTGTTAATTATTATTCCTAAAAGTGTAGAAATTGGTCGCTAGTTCAGCTGTACACTTAACTAAAAGTCAAGCTGCCAGATCTAAAACTAATGCCGTGCCAAATCATTATTTTCAGAGTTGTCAGTCAGTTTTAAAGACCGAGCAAATAATATAATAACAGTCCTATTCTATTTAACACAGAGATCAGTGTATAACTGACACGAGTTTGTGGGTTCTCTAATAGCAGAGGGGTTAGTATGTACAGGTTTTTGTACGAATTTCGAGTCGACTCGCTTCGCACAAACGAATCGAAATCCTCCATGCATTTACAGGCAGCGCCATCTGTTGACACTCGAATGTCATCGGCCATCCATAGATGGCGCTGGCTGTAAATGTATGGAGGAATTCGATTCGTTGGTGCGAAGCGAGTCGATTCGAAATTTGTACAAAAACCTATACTAACCCTACAGAATAATTAGCGTTGATAATGTTGGTAATTACACTATATCTTGATATTTTTCATTTTAGCAAAACTAAGGAAAACTATGTAAGTAGTTCCTGTCACAATCTTCTATTTGAAAAGCATAGACGTGTCTACAGAATAAATAAATAATTGTTTTAATTGATTGTGGAAAATTTAGAAATTGTATTTATTTTATATTATTCATTCAGAATCATGTATTTATTCTCTATTCAAAATTAAAAAAAAAATGTAAATGGCGGTTTCCACTATTTGATTATGTATTCTTCTGGAAAATATATTATTATTATTACTTAATATTTATTGTTGGTTAATTAATTAAATAAAATTACTCTAACTGTATCAATTATACTTATATTACGTTATTTTCTCATAAACTCTATTAAAAAAATGACTTGATTTAACACGAGCTTATATAAGGACGCAAAATTAAAATTAAATTTTATTACTATGTGATTATCAATAAATTTACGTTAAAATGATTTATTGATATTTAAAAATTGATACTCAATTATAATCTGGTTCTAGGTAGAAGTAGTCTGGTTAGGTATGTCGTAGGAAAATCAGGTAAATGGTATCTTTGCGAATATCCTAGGCGTAGGAAATTTTGTCAAGGGACGATATCTATGGGGTGGAATTTTGAGGAAAGTGAACCGTTCATATCTATGGAATTTTATCAGTGGTCACAAGTAGTATGTAGATACATTTTTATCTGCATCTTTAATGCAGATAAAAATTATCTATGTTATGTATCTAATGTAACAGCAGGAATATGAGCTATTTTCGCAAAAACTTGATGCTCAATCCTGCTGTGTTTATCAACGAAAGATCTGCAAGAGGAACAATTTTTCCCGTTTTTTAACATTTTTCATTGATGCTCCGTTCGTATTAGTTATGGTGTGATGTTATTATAGCCTTGCTTGATAAATGGAATATCCAATACAAAAATAATTTTTCATTTCGGACCTGTTGTTCCAGAGATTACCGCGATTAAACAAACAAACTCTTCAGCTTTATAATATAAGTATAGATAAAAAAAGCACAAATTATAACATAGGTGAACAGCAGGGCTAGACAATGTCACTTAAGCGTTTGGCGTTAACGCTAGTCGCTAGTCGACAAAAATGTATGGACAAAACAAATGACTGTAGAAAAATCACGACATTAATTAACTAAACACGCTGTGTTTGATACTGTCGGCTGTCAATTGTCAAGCGAAGTACGCTAAAGTTATCTACAGGGTTCGCGAGAACGCCAGCGAGCGTTGATGTTAGCGTTGTTAATTATTCAAACACAGCGTGTTTAGTTAATTAATGTCGTGGTTTTTCTACAGTCATTTGTTTTGTCCATACATTTTTGTCGACTAGCGACTAGCGTTAACGCCAAACGCTTTAGTGACATTGTCTAGCCCTGCTGATCACAGAAAATAAAATAAAGGGGAGTTATTTACGGCCGAAATCTGTAAAATAAACGGCCTTGATTCTTATGCAAACATTGTTCAGTATGTGAGGTGTTAGGTAGGTTGGATACTTATTAACTATTACGTAAAATACGCAATTAGAGAATATTTAACCTTTTGCCTGTGGTACGGCGTGCCATTTCTACATTCCATAATATTATTGTTATTAGTCGAGGTCTGATTAAATTGGCTGATTGTTCCAAATCATTGGAACCAAATGTGAGGTAAATGGGGCAGATTTTTGTTTTGTCAGTTTTGCATAACTGATTAAAAAAATTTGGTAGACTAATTTTGCCGAACCATCTTCAAATACTGGCCACTTTAAAAATATTATTGAGACCTCGACTTTAAATTATGTACCAAAGAAAACTTTGAATATGTGTAATTTTTAATAATAAATGTACGTTATGTACGTTATATCACTGTGGTTGGAGCCAGTTAATTAATTTTATTGTTTAACATGTTTTTGCAAAATGTAAAAATTCAAATAGTTATGAAATGATGCATAGAAAAACCTATTAATTTTCTAGCTTGTTTCTCAATATTAATCGATCATCTGCCAATCACCAAAGAGGTGTTAGTTGTCCTCATAATGCTTTACAGTCTACGGACGCAGTTTGTCCAACCACCATCATCAACCGACCCACGGGTCACGGGACTTTGGGTCAATTTACATCGCGGCGGAATGGAATGGAAGAGTCTTTTTTTATAAAGCATAATGAACTTTATGTCAATTGCAAAACATACGAATTAATTAAGAGCAAAAAAGGTCGCCCGGGGGAACCTCGCGCATTTTCGAGAATTCCCCTAATAGCTACTGTATGCTATGTACAATTTCGTTGCAAAAAGTCGCATTCATTTCATTCCGCGGCGGCGTAAATTGACCCTTAGTAAAGACTGGTAGAAATATAGCAAAAAGTATTGTAAAATCAGTTTACTTAGTTTAGTAGTACCAGCCGGTAATTAGGGTTCACAGAATCTCTAAATTATTACTCTGACATTTGCAAAGAGACTACCTTTGCAAATGTCAGAGTACCTACCAAATGTAGTTACCAAAGAAATAGCACTAATTCTAGTTCTAAAATTTACTACTTTTATTTTAGTTTAATTTAGAGATTTAGCAACCCAAATAAGAACCAATTGTAAAATTATAATGATCCGACCACATGATGTTGTTTTGTTGTCCTTGTTGGCCATCGCTGGTCGATGACTTTGTATTGTAATTAATGAAATGTGTATGGAAATAAATGAAAATGATATTACTTGATGGTTTCCTTTAAAATGGTTCATTTCTGAGCACCGTATGGCTAGTGGCGTTTTTTTGATATTAGACCATTGTTGTCTTGATATATTCGCAGTTCTTATATTCCTATACAAATCGCCGATAATTTTCTTATTAAGTACAAAAAATAAAAATATATCAAAAAAACTCCTACTCGCCATGTGGATATCCTTAAATTAGAAAGGGACGCACTACCTGAAGTGCCCTCTCACGCGGACCGTTTTTTTCATCATAGTGCTCAGTCTTCTTATAGTATAATATCTTTGGTAATAACTTTATGCTCTAAAGCTATTGTCCACAGACAAAGAAATAAAAAAATATCTCCTGACAGAATTTGCCTACACTAAGTAAACTTGCCTAGCAGTACACATAGCCGTTGGGACGACGTAATTAAAAGTAGAGCAGGACAAAACTGGCTGGTGGTGGCAAGAGACAGGCAACGCAACGATGAACATATCTGGGGGGAGGCCTTGACCCACGAGAGGTTTTCAATAAGTACTCAATAAATATTATTTGTCAAGTTATATTTTATCAGTAGATACCTATTAAGTTAATATTAGGATTCCACTTTTTTAATTATATTTTTGTATTGAAAAAGGAAAAATAAAAGGCATTTTTATTTACTTATTTTTACCTTATTTTGGCTAGCATTTTGGGATACGTCTGCTCGCTACCGAGGTCTGGAGGGAAGGGGGAACATCTCTTGGTATTTGTAAACTGACCTATACAAATCGGCGTTAACTCTCGTGAAAAGGAATTAGAGTCAAAAATAGTCTACTACTAATTTTTCTAAGTCTATTATTAATTTTTATCTACTAATTTTGATATTACGTAAGTATCCTTTTTTCTCCTTGTGTCCTACCTGCACCTACTAACCCATTATTTAAAATAGGCAAGTAGATCGACTGCCTATTTCTTGGGATTCAGAATAATACACAAAAAAATTTATTTATAATTTTATTAAATTAATTCTATAACTTTTTTACATATAGTAAATTATATGTGCTTTTTTTCGTCAATTACATAGAATAATGCTGCCACCTCACTCAGCAGTAGTCAATAGTACCTAATGTTTGCCTCTACTGTACGTTCAGACAAGACGGACCGCGCTTCACTTTGTATCAACGAAAGCTTAACAATTTATTATTAAGTAGATATTACATAATCTAAGATAAGGCGGTTCTAGACATGCATAGACATTTTTGCCGGTTATTTGGCAATCATAGAAGGATTTGTTGTTGTCAACCATCAGTTTGTAGTATGGGAACATTTAGGTACCTATAGTTTATAAGTTTAGTAGCTTTGTTCCATGCTACTTGTTTTAAAATTAATTTTATTAAAATAATATATTATCTACAAGTAGATATTACAATATTATCTGTACCTACCAATGCCTACACATATCTAAAACTGTCTGTTAGATAGATAGATATATACCTAATTATAAAAAATATACGTGAACCTTAAGTTTGTTGATAATTTTGTTTGTAGGCTTACCATTACCACTAACTGATCTACTATTATTATTTTTGAAAATGAAAAGTTTTGCACCAATGAATTTACATCAGTTGAATGAATATGTGAGAGATTTATTTACCACGGAATAAGTGTTGTTACCTTATACCTATTGCAGTTTGTTGAATATGGAAATAGCTCGACATTTTAAAAATATTTTAAGGTTCCTATTAAAATATAAATATGAAATGGAGCCATCGAACCACTAAAGCATGGAAGCCGTCGATTCTTTACAAATTTACCTTTCATCAATGGTACCATAGTCAAAAAATAACTTATATCGCTGAAAGTGTAGCAAGCCGTTATTGGCCAATGACCTAGGAAACAATATGGACTGGCCCTGTCTACAAAATTAGCGTGACTATTTTTAATCTGTCAAGTAGCGTATAAGATGGTGGCACCTAGTAGGTACAGTAACTTTTGACTACAAATCTTGGCGCTCATAATGGCGCCGTTGGACACGCAAGGCAAGGCTAGAAAGAATGAATCCATCCATACATTTGAAAAGAGCAAGTGCCGAGTTTCTTGCCAGTTCTTCTGGGTGCAAACCTGCTTTCCGAACCTGGCGGTAGAGATTTGACTTTTTATAAGAGCCTATTATTTAGGCCTATGTGAAAATAAATATTTTCATTTTTTCATTTTCATCCATCCTAGTGATTGGTCGATTGATCGGTATTGTCAACCACGAGAATCAACTAATCAACATACTTAGGTCCAACAACAATAATCAACATACTTCCATGCTTTTAGTACTTTGATGATTTTATATTATGTATTCAAAATGCAACAGATTTTACAGATCTAATTGTGGCAATAAAAGTCTATTTTTTAAGTGAACAATAATAATTATAATTCATTTTAAGGATTTGCTTTGTTTACATTTAAATTATAGGTACAATTAAAGGGAAACCCGTTAGTAATATGACATTAATTATAATTTTTGCCTAACACTTGGTACGAGTACTAAAGAGTGATTTCTGGCAAAGGTCCACGCAGTCTCACCGACCTCTCACGCCGCTCCCAGACGATTCGGTCTGAGAATATAATCTATGAATTTGTATAAAAATTTTTGCTCCAAATATTTACAATCAGTGATATATTTTTTTTACAATACCGGACTTATTTTATAATTTACATCGACCGAACCGTGTTCGGAGCGGCGTCGAAGGTCGGCTGGTTAAGAGGCATAGCGGGTGTGCCCGCGAAATTCAATTTCTTTTTCGCAATTTTTAAGCTACTAATAAGATAAAATAGGCTTAAGGCAGTTAAATTGCGAAAATGCCAGTATCATCCTCACGTGTTTATATAACAAATCATTGCTTAAAAGTGATGAGTTCAAAAAACTATTCCGAGATTTGCCAGATACGCACAACTCGACACTCGTACTAATTTCTTAGAATGGACATTTTCAAGCTAAGATTTTAATATAAACATGTAAAGATAACACTGCTTTTCCCGCAATTTGACTGCCATATGCATATGTCTAACTAGCGTATAAATTGCAAAAAACCACAAAAAAAATTTGAATTTCGCGGGCACACTCGTTGATTTCGCCTTAATGCAATTTGTTGCTAATGGTCCGAGACTCGGTGGGAATGTACAAAGAGGTACTCGATAATTGCTGGATGTTTAAATCGCAGGTCCAGCGTCCATGCTCGGGGAAATAGAGGTAGTAGGTGTAACGTATACTAAACATCTAGTTTTCATCGAGAAGGCACCTCCATTTCCCACCGCGTCCCTGGCTAATATAACACTTTTCTTATCTAACTCGGTGCGCGCGTACAGTGCGTCGCACCGCCTCTAATACCCTATCGTTACAGTGTAACACCTGTATTATATTGTAAGTCTACGAAGGAGGGTAGTCGGAAGATATCGCAAAACAAACACACTGTAGCAATAGGATACAGACAATTTAGTTAAGGAAGAGACAACACCAAAGGCAGCTGCACCGTAGGCCACTACCGGCGCCCGCGCTTCTAACACTCGCTACGTTACTCTGACGATACCTTCTCCCTGTTTCGTGAAAGTCTTTGTACACGATTAACATTTTGCGTTCATATATTTTGTACATATGTAAAAAAAATATATATAGCGTAGGTTTGAACCGATTTCAAATAAAGTTATACATGCAAATATTACTAAAATTGATTTTTTAACTAGCTAATTATGACTGAAAAAATTGTAAGTAAGTAAGGGAGCCTTTCCGAAAATTTATTCATTTTAGTGTAGTAACTCTTATAGGAAAAAAATCGGGATATCATCTAGGTATATTAACATCGTAGCGGCAATTTAGAGCTTGCCACATCTAATAGACCTCAACTGTGCATGAAAATGGTATCGTGTACAAAGACTCTAAAAATTAACGTTTAGAATTAACATTCAAGTAGGGGCTTATACAGAATTTGTACTCTTAAAGCGTCCCGTCGCCGCTTCTACCCATAACACAGTTGCAAAACCAAACCCTGGCGAAGGCTGATCACTTTGGGCTTTGTTAACTACAGGGTTTGTTTATTTGGGATAGTATAGGTTTCAAGATATTACCTTAACACAGGTTAAATACAGGTACTTACTAGAGCTTACAGGCAAAATCTCAGCTCAATATAAACATCTTATTCGACCCGTTTATATTTTACCTTGTGTACAATCAATTTCAAAAATCCATACATTTCTCACAGTCTAAAACGGTGTGCAAGTGCCTGCATTTTACTATTAACTGTCAAGAATTACATTATATTAGAAGAACTTAAGACAACATCATTAAGTTCAAAATATTTCTATGCAGTAATCTTGTATACTGACTGGCCGAGTGCATGCATTGCAAATTCTATATGGACTTTTGAAGTTGACTGTACGTGGGACACCAAATATCAGAGATATTCGTGTATATAGTGAATACAAGAGATTGCTAACATTTTGTGATCAAAGAAAAATTTTGCTGTACCTACATTTACCGTCCCTTGGTCAGATTTATACATATTATTATGTCCCAAATAAGGAAAACCCTCGAGTTACTTATCTAGATACTGTATGAGGCGTGCGTGAAGCGAAACACTGGTACATAGGTACGGTTTGAACGAAAAATAACAGAGCACTGCCTTAGAAATAAATAAAATATAAAAGTATTTGTTTGTGAAACATTAAATAATTTTCGAAATAAATATATTATGTATAGTAAATATACATTTTTATTGACATAGTCGAGGCAGGATATGACGGACGCAGTGGATGCTGATCACTGATCGCACATTACATAGAAGAGCTGAGGGTCGGGACATGCTACAGCAGAGTCGATGCGCATCGAAGCGTCAAATTCTTGACAAAAAATGTAAGCATGGTGAGTGGGCTAGTTTTTTTGAAGTATTTTAACTTATTTGATAGTGAGAAAGCGGAAAGCCGACGCCAATTTGTATAAGACTAGCGGCCCGTCCCGGCTTCGCACGGGTAGACATAAATAGGTACAGATATTTAAGTTATAAGCATGCTAATTAAAACGACCATGAATTAGAAAAAAATTGTATGCTAATTTTAAAGCCTCCCTGTACACAACGTTAGCTGTGGTATTTGTAGGTGGCAACAAAACGTATTGATTTTCAGGAGATCCTACTCGAGAAAGTGCCACATACAATTGCCCGTGGGAAAAGCACTCTTTCCTTAAGTCGATACCAACTATGTAAAAAGTTTGTCCCTGGGATTTATTTATTGTTAGGGCAAAGGATATTTTTAAAGGGAACTGTAACCTTTTAAAAGTTATGGGCAAATCAGTTGGTATCATCGGGATCCGCGGAACATGTGCGAGCTGACCGGCCGCGGGACCCGTATTTTTATTTTTATTTCATGATATCTTGTGAATGGAATGTCCGATTTCAATAATTCAAAAAGTAATCATCAGGTATTGAGACAGTCTTGAATATTAAATTATTTATTTGGATAAAAATTTATAAATGGTATGGATAACACGGTCTGATTTTGATCGGCATTTCTATCAATTTGTTAAATGTAAAAAAGTAGTTATAGTGACGTAACTACAATAGTTAGACAGATGGTCTCGTGAAGTTTTTTGTAGATATTGATATATTCTATAATATTGTAGAACATTTCTTTGTCCTATTATTAATACTCTTCGCAGCGTATGCGATGAAAGACATTTTATGGCTAATTTTTTTACACCTTCGGTATTAAAAATAGGAATTTCTAAAGATTTCTATAGTAATCTAGTACTAAATATAGCCTATGTTACTCAGTGATAATGTAGCTTTCTAATGAAAAAAGAATTTTTAAAATCGGTTCAGTACTTTTTGAGTTTATTCGTTACATACAAAAATACAAAAATACAAATCTTTCCTCTTTATAATATTATAAGTGTAGATAGTGTAGATAATAACGGCGCCACCTTTTAAAAAAAAAATATGGTAAATTCCGCATCCCATACAAATCCGCGATAATTTATCACGATCGAATAAGTTAAAAAAGTAAAAAATTCCGGTACAACGTATAGATTCCTTTGGATAGGTACGTTCATTAATTAAGCTGCGCGCGTCACCACGCCTCTTTCTTATTTCAATAGAAATTTGTGCTTTACGTTGTAGAGATACCTACACGTGAACATGCCATTTTGAGTGACGCTTTGATGCGCTTCCTCTTCTTCGTTAGCACGTCCCGAATTTTACCTACTGCCTGTCTTGTAATATGTGGTCAATGTTAGACAATCGGTTACCAAACTCCAATGATGAGTTGCAATACCGTTTAAAATGGCGCTT
Source organism: Coenonympha arcania (assembly GCA_036785405.1). Lineage (NCBI taxonomy): Eukaryota > Metazoa > Arthropoda > Insecta > Lepidoptera > Nymphalidae > Coenonympha > Coenonympha arcania. The sequence goes on from CM072069.1 coordinate 6,402,757, forward strand.
TTTTAACCGATTTACAATCGACATTCGTCACCATAGCCTCAAGCAATTATTTTATAAACGTACTGACCAGTAAACAGAAAAGCGTAGAAGTATTGAATGGAAGCAGGCGTTATTTTGCGGAAATCGTAGAAATCGTAGAAATCGAATTTTGCGGAATCGTAGAAATCTACGATTTCGCATTGTGAAGTCAACATCTCCTGAGGATGTCCCGGTTCGGGACGAAACGTGCGTCGAAGAAAGTGTTGGAAAATTGTGTGTGGTGTTTCATGTGGGCAGTGTTCCTGCATATTGTACCATACAGAATCTTTTCAAGTAGCGGATTACAGCAAAACAAATTAATCAGTCCTGCTAAGCGTAGAAGTATTCTATCCACTTAAATATGGCGTACCGCACACGTTTGTGTGTACCTAGGTACTGTCCTATGACCACAAACGAGAAAGTCCGATTGGTGGTTTAGTCCGCACGGCTGAAACTCTGCATGAATTCACTTTGACAAAATACACTGCAAACCGATCTTAATGCCACTAACTTTGACTTTGGTACTAATTGTCGAAAGTAAGAAACGGCGGCTTCTATATACTTTTCCGTTCACTGTTAATGTCAATAATAAACTTGATGCTAAGGGTTTATGAGATTAATAACTCATATCGCATTGTAAGAAATTTCCTATCAAACAGGACGATAGTAAATAGGTTAACGCCTGCGCAGTAAGTAATACGGTATTTGACTGGCCCATAACTTATTTTTATAACAATGCAACATTGAGTTGATACCTACATGGAAAACCATAGCTCGCAAAATGATGAAGCATCGGGCTTTTAAACTATATTACGCTGTGAAACGCACCAAAATTACTTTTTACAATATTATTTTTATTTTGATAAATTATCTATTGAATATAAAATATATTAATTTATGAACTCGCGTAGACTAGTTTTACTAGTTGAAATAAAAATCTAAAACCTACATTTAACGAATTAGGTACAACTGAAGAATGAATGAAATATTAGTTAATTTCACCAAGCATTTATGATTTAACACACGTTTCGTTGAATATCGTAAATCTGTCTCTTTTTAACACATAAGTAATATGTTAGTTATGCGGTTTACAAAAAAAAAAGAGAGATACAAATAATGAACAACTAAACCATGGTTAATTACTCGCTGAATTAGAGGCTAGGCCCCATTTCGTTTTATTTGAAAATGTTACAATAAAACTTATCGCTAACTTATTTCTTCAACTAACGTTTCCAGCCACCTAACCGTTAAATATGGCGGCCGCTAAGACAATCGGACCGCCATTTTTAACAGTGAGCTGTCTGTTAAAGTTCGTTGATTCCACTGGCCCTTAAAGCATGCAACCTATAACCGTGAATTAAATAATTTTACCACAATATATAAAGACAATTTTGGTGCGAATTACAAACGTAACATTTTAAAGATTTTAGTTCCGAAGTGAGAGGCGCCCGACGGTCACTCGCGGCTCAGCCGCTCACCAATAACGCATTATCTTAAGAGATCAGACTGTCATTTCAATAATCATATACGTTTAAAACTATACTTAGTACAACATCCATACCTAAAACAATTTACAGTGTGAATTTAAAATATAGAACATTTATTAGTGTCGATATCATCTACAATTCTACATGGTTTGATGGTTTCAATTGCACCATGATTGCCCAGTTTTTGCATTAGAGATTATAATTAATAATAATGTGCGAAAAAGTATGGAATGACTTTAATAATTACTTCAGATTTGATTCTCCTAAATTCATAGTATTTAATTTAATTTTATAATATTAATGAGTGTTGTGTGTGATTAATGAGTGAATCAATATTGACGGGTTTTAATGCCGATATTAAGGGCTAGTTGCACAGGTCGTGGTAACCAAACGAGGCTGTGCAATTAGATCCAACATTGGTGTTGATATATCAGATAAGTACTCGTTAATTATTAAAAAAAATATATGTCTTTCAACCACTAAATAATAAGTTGATATAGGTATGTACGGTCAATTGTAAACATAGACAAGGTATGTATTTATTAGTAAATTATTATAGCAATTGCAACCATCAAAGCCACTCAGGATACGAAACATTCAGGGCAGTTGAGATTAGAATCGAGCAAAGGGCCACATTTTTTCATCAAAAATATCAAAATAATATACAATGAAACCAGTCACGCATCATAAAATGAATTAACAATTTATTATTATAAGATACAATAGTCATAACAAAAATATATTGTGTAATCTTCTCTAGAAGTCACAGTCAACGCCACGAAAGTTGAAACTGCACACTCGCTGCACAAGAGTCGATTTATAATTCGAAAAATTATTATTATAAAGAGCGGCTGTGAAAGAATTGTTCAATTTTCGTGACGCGTTCTGCGTTTGTTCTTATCAACACAGTGTATTGTCCAGCTTTTCATTCCATATAATATTATTTTTGGTATGTGAATGTCCACATAAATAAGAAACCATGCGAGTAACTGAGCCAGTATAGCTTTATTAAATCTAAATAAAAAATCAATCGCCGAGAGTTATTTAATGTTACACTTGAGTGTATATAACCCATAGGTTTAGGTTAGGACAGCTATAAATAAAATATTTCCAATTTAATCTCACTTAAACATAATATTTAACTTTCAGCTTTCAAGTAAGTTACTACTTCTAACGAAAAAAAATTTTTGATAAATCGTTTTTTTTAAGATTTTTAAAATATTCGTATAAAAATTAACAAACAAATCAGGTACTATAGTGACGTCATTACTCGCAGTGGCCTGTGACAATGAAGTGAGATCATAAAACATTGAATATTAATACTTAACAATACGGTGTTAGTCAGCGATGTTGGACATAATGATTACGGATGCATACACGTCACATGAGTTTTGAATTTTACGTTGCATTCACAAAACTTTCTCTGCCACGTATGCATAGTGGTAATATATTACCTGATGTTTCGTAATTAATGTTGGGACACATCTGCACTTGTATAATGCATCATATTTAACACGTAATGTTAACAAATCAACGTTCGCAAAGTTCGGAAGGCTGCTTAAGCGCTTCGCCGGTAGTGATTGTAGTTTCGGCTAATGTGACATACAGTTTACACCACTTCAGTAGGTATGCCGCTCTGAAATGACTGCGCAAAGACACAAAATAAATATGCTCGCTTTACCAAGCGACTTGTATCTCCGCTGGAAACTTAGTTCGGATTGGCAAAGTTACGTGATGCGAACTGACAAACATCGCGAGCGCATTGAGCCAAAATTTCGGCGACGTTATTTACGCAGGTGTATCCCGACACTTGACCATTTTAAAAATGGAGTTTTACGAAATTATTAAATAAAGCAACACAATATTAAATAGAAAGTTAAAGAATAAAAGTATGCGATCTGTGCGATTTTTTATATAAAAGTCTCAAAGCCGCATAGGTTTTTATTGGATTTTATGTTTACAAACTTAATATTTTTTTGTTGGTTGCCATATTCAAAATGTAAATTTAATACAGAAAGAATATAGGTACATAATTTATTTATTTATTTGTAGATAAACCGCCCAACATGCACAGATTTAAACTATTTGATTAATTTTTACAATTGAAAATAAAATAAAATTATATACAAAATATAAAATTGATATCTATAATACAACATTCGCGTGGGAGCGACAAATTATCATCGTTTAATTTAGGTATTATTTGTGAAAGTCGTCAACAATAAGTACCTTATAATGAATTTCAATTATTATAATTGATTTCCGACTTTAATAAATATTTTAAAGAAAATAATTAATTAATAAAATAAATGTGATAGGTTTTTGTTTACAAAATATTCGGGGCTTGTTTCCCTTGTGATGATATCGTAGATTTTCGTAAGCTGGTAATATTTACCCTTTTTAATTTTTAATTTATTAATTTTCAACACATGAAAAGTCCAACATTTAACACAAAATGAGCAAAATGTGTTTTTAAGAGAAATGAAGAAAAATAAGTTTTTTTTTACATTTTTTTTTGGCAATTTTGTACTCGGTAATGGTCGTGGAGCGTGTGTGTGTGTGTGTGTGTGAGCGTGTGACGTGCGACGCGGGCGCGGGGCGAGCCGCTCACGAACAACATTCGCCTCGGTACATGTACCAACAAAATGTCCTACGATTGTTTTGTTTTATACGAAGATAGTCGCGCGCCGCGCACCGCGCACCTGAAATAAAATGAAAAATTTAAATATAGTATATATAATATATAATATAAAAACACAAAAAAATATATATAATATAAAAACACAAAAAATACCAAGTCAAGGTCTGTAGTTGTTTGCATTGACACTATAGTAGTATTATTATCTCGCTGCAGACTCGGTGATAAATCATTCGAGTGTTTCGCTTTTGTTGTTCTTTGTTGAGTTGTGCATTACTGCAGAACAACAAAAGCGGAACACTCGAATGATTTATGACCGAGTCTGCAGCGAGATAATAACACTACTATAACAACTTTTGTTCTACTTACTACTTTTCAAACTTCAGTATTTGGTAGATACAAAAAAAATGTTATTTCAGTAAAGTGACATTACACTGTTGCGGTTTCACTCTGCGAATTCGCGTGCAGCCGCGCCGTTGCCATTTGCCAATGGTAGATTACAGAGTAGAAACAAGTAGAGTATCTTGTAAAATATTGAATATTTGATATTTCTCAAAATATCGAGCAAAAAAAGTCGTAGAACAAAAGTTGTTAGTTTTAATGTAAACAAATACAGGCCGAGGGCGATTTGGTATTTTTTTATACAGTCCTGCATATCAGCAGGCTGAGTCAAGTGACAAATAGCGTTGAGTCACTAGTGACTAGTGATGTTCCGGAGATCCGTATCCGCAGATATCCGCTGGAAAAATAAGATCTGTGTCCGTATCGATAGAACATCCAACAAACTCGCTTCTAAGTTTTCTTCCACTTTGCTGATACGAACCGCTAAACGCGAAGGAACACTTTTCCAGCTTTTTTCCCGGCAATGATAATTTTTGAACACATTTTCCTCATGACAAAACATAATTCTGTTTAAAAATTGACTTCAATCAATTCAAATTCAATTCAAATCAATTCATGGAAGTCAATTTCATTATCAAAGTCACAGTCAGGGGAGCGTTATGAAATGCCTCTTTTGCCATTCTTTGCTATGAAAAAAAAATCACCATGGTAGTGGTAGCGATTTGTTTAGAGTCTCTAAATTTAGCGCGTCTAAAAATATACACTATTTACACTTACTGTGCACCTTTGGTCTTTCACTAAGAATTTAATTTTACATACAAACAGCTACATTCTTATCTATGCACATTTCCTATTTATTTCATTTATTTATTAATTTATGTACCAGAAACTTAACTTAAAATTATACAAAGAAAAGACGTGCACAAAGTACAGCTTATCTCTAAATAAAATAAAATAAATAAAATAGCCATTTATTTCATAGTGCGTCCATGGTAACAAAAATCTTTCTTATAGATAACTAATTTATTACAATAATATGTCAACAAAAATAATTAAATTTAGTTTTATGTCAGATTTTGATTCAGAGTCATAGATGTCTTTTCTGATGTCCGTAAAAGAAATGATTTAAAATTAAATATTACGCACTAGTCGCCTCAGCGGCGTAGGCCTCCCCCAACTTTCTCCAAAGCTCCCGGTCTCGAGCTTTCCTCATCCAATCCGATCCCACTCTCTCCGAGAAAACGTCTCGCCACCTTTTCCTTTGACGCCCTCTTTTTCTTTTCATATCCCTTGGTATCCACTCTGTTACCTTTCTTGTCCATCTTGTCTTGTCCAGTCTACAGATATGTCCAGCCCATCGCCATTTCAATGTCCTTATAGTCTTTTTTATATCTAATAATTTTGTCTTTTTTCGAATAAGTTCATTATCTCTACTGGAGAGATAAAGATATAACATGTTTACGGGCCCATTAGTTTGAAATCCAGATTTTTATTAAAAAAATTTAGGAGACAGTAGTCAATAAAAAATAATGTTTAGTTTTGGTTCAGCCTGGTACCGGATTCCATACATCCACGGCTCACTGTCTGCTGAGCGAACTACATCGTGGCCTTGCGTGCTGGTAAAAAAACAAGCATTCTTGGCACCGGTAAACTGGTGTCATTTTTTCGCGCCGTCCACCCTGCCCTATATGTCTATTGATATAGTACTGTTCTTGCACGCGCTGAATTTAGAGACACTAAAGCCAAATCGCTACCATTGTCAACCTCACCTAGACCCTGGTAAACCGCGCGCGTGCAGGCTTGCTGCCGTACCGCGAGCGGCCGCGCGCCACGCCCACTCCGCTGTCGGCGCTGTGCCCCGACACCAGCGACTCGCTGTCGCTCTGGTTTGACGTGTAGCCGATCACGTCCACTTCATCTGAAATTAAACAAAATCACGTTACAGAATACACATTTTGAAAAGTGTTTTAGACTTTAGGCTAGGTGTAGGTATGGGCAACCTTTGACATGTAATGGGCCCTCAGGGGCCAAACTTAAGTGTCAAACACGTTTGCTGATAGCTTTTAAAAGTACTGCGGGGCTAAACAAAGTAACAGTCGTTAAGCGTTGACGATAGTAGATAAAAATGTATGGACAAAACAAGTGACTGTAGAAAAACCGACTACGACAATTTGAACGCCCCCTGGCGTTCTCGCAGACCTTGTAGATAACTTTTAGCGTACTTCGCATGACAATTGACAGCCGATAAGTAGTGAACAAAGCTAAGCATAAAGTAGATTCTGCTTTCATTCGGTCACGTGCTTTTTCTGCAGTCACTTGTTTGGTACATACATTTTTATCTACTGTCGTCAACGCTAAACGACTTTTACTTTGTCTAGCCCCGCAGTTCATAATTTTTAACGATAGACATAGGCAGGAATCAGCCTGCTTGTTCACTTGATTTCGCAGGAAAGAGCATCAAACCCCATCTCACTCGATTTTCCTCAATTGAAGTAAGTATAAGTAAGTAAGCAGTGGAATATATATTTTTAATTGGGGTTTTTAAGTGTATCTTCGGAACATTCGAATGTATACGGATAAATTTCCGTATAAAAACTGTTTTTATTAACTATAAATTTGTATTGATCCAATTGACTACCTCATTGGCTATATTTGTATTAACATAAGTTAGGTACAATAGTTATATTTATTTGAAAGTTTTATCTATATTAAGTAGTGTCTGAAGATTTATCGTTTCCACACAAAATGTAGCGCTCGGTCTAGAATTCAAGATTATCTACATAACTCGAGACTACGTTACCCTGCGTCCGCCTACACTTCGACGTGATGGGATCGATAACATAATCCTCTGGGACGTAGCGTCTGTGTAACCTGAGAGATGATTCGATTTCACTTAGATCGGATCTGATATAATAATATGCAAATCTTTCACGTTCGCATTTTCATGTAATATTATCTTCCGCAATTTGGAACGTTGTTGGCATCGATTTGCTGCAAAAATATTGAAAGATTTTTTTTAAATAAGTAGTGTTTTATTAGTTTAATGAAAATATTTATTTTCACATAGGCCTAAATAATAGACATATGAAAAGTCAAAACTCTACCGCCAGGTTCAGAAAGCAGGTTTGCACCGAGAAGAACTGGGAAGAAACTCGGCACTTGCTCTTTTCAAAAATGTATACCTAATAATATTAGGTATTATTTTTTTACTTATTTTTTTAGGTATACCTAATCTCTATAAACTAATAAATACTGTGAGCAGATTTATTCAGTAATTTCGAAGTATAAGATTAGAGTTTAGGTGCAGGGGGCAATCCTTTTTTTTATAGACAGAAAATGCCTAACGCATACCCCTCCGTCAGGGGAAACGGATGGGTTATGTGGCAGGGGAGAATCCTACGGAAGTTACGGAACCCATATTCCATGTTCCCATGAAGATAGTACATTCAAAAGAAATGTATTTTGTAATAATGTCTAATTCAAACTAATAAAAATTAAATGCACATATTTAGCCGATATTGCGGAGTATATTATAACATTGAATTTTAGGTGCATAAGGGGATGAAAACAAATGGGACTGAAGGTACCATTAAAATATTGAGAATACGTTTTTTTTTAATATTCAAATATTATCGAATAATTTTCTGTTCCTAATATCTCTCTTTCTACCGAACGGATTCCTTATTTGAAATAGTTCTACATTTAATTCCGGAAAAACAAAAAGTTCCATTGGGAAGTAAAAGAAGTCGCTGGAAACAGCTAAAATCTACTAAAGAGATTATTCTATTATTATACCCGAGATTGTTTGTGATATCATAATACTACGTAGAAAATACTGATGATAATGATATTAGATGTCTATGCACTGCGTCTATTTTCATCTCGCTTTCACAAAATTTGATCTGTATATTTCGCTAGCTGCATAAACTCTATTACGATTGCAGACCCCAGTGTTCTTATCATTATTGTTTTGAATTGCTGCCTCTAGCTTTTCATGTTCTCTTTCAATTTTTAGAATAATACTTTTGTCAAATTATGAAACTGTTTTTAAAGAAAATATTGTGGGGTTTTCGTTAAAATATATTTGCACCGACAATTTTCACTGGATTAAAACACAACCTTGGAATAAAGGACCTTTTCATTTTGGTGGAAAAAATAAAAATTAATCAAACTTATTTGTAGGCTCTTACACTATCAAAGTAATTAATATTAATTGTCGACTTGAAACTAAGGTTTATCTTAAGTTGGAATTCTGCGAAAACTCCGAAGAGCCCACAGTAAACTTATCTCAAATTAAGTACCTACCCTGTGTAGATGTATATTTTATTACTAAGTATAAGAATTGTAACTTGTCTAATATTAAACATGTATGTTTACTAAAATAAGTATACTGAAATAAAAATTGTAAATATTTTTCATCCAAGTTATTGTGTCTATGCCACAACGGTACTTGTGGAAAAGGAAAAAAAATAGTCTTTAGTGGTGGAACTACTCCTTTCCACACGTACCTATGGTTGTCAAGGAGATAGTACCTAATATTTTTAGGCGCTTTTAAGGCGCAAAATATAAGCTTTTAGAAACTCTAAAACCATACCGCTACGACTTAGTGCGTGTTACTAAGAAACATGTTTAGACTACGAGTACGAAACATGTTTTGAAATCATCAAATCACATTTCATATTCGCTTCAAGCTCGAGGCGAGGCAGATGGTATTTACTTTTTGCATCGCTCGTCTCACTTGTCGCAGATTAAATCGAGGAACACTGCATTCCATTATAACCTCTATGTGTACTCGATATAAGAGTAATATTTGTATATGCAACCGTTTTGCCATTCACGGATAGGCTGGGGAAATTTGATTTCAGAGATAGATAGCTATTATTAATAACTAGAATTTATAAAATATAGACGTTTATGTTTTTGGAACCTGATGGCAAATGGCTATTAGGAGAGAATGGAAGAAAACTCCATTACTGGCCCTCATTTATCCCGGGAACTTTCACTCATTTATCCCGGGAAAATCATGAAATTCCACGGGATTTGTAAAAAAAAACGAACAATCTTCACGCGTGGACAACGTCATAATATAATTGGAGCAAAGCGCTATCATAACAGCAGCAAAAAAGTTTAATTTGAACGTAGATATTAAATTAAGCGTTCATAAGAGAAATATCTGCTATTTTTTAAATAAGAAAACTTTTTATAAAAATAATAAAAATCATATCCATTTAGCTTAGTTATTTTTATGTAACGTATCCATGTTACTTATTTGTGTTAAGTTACACCCACTTATATGCAACCTAAGTATAGTGCTTATTCCTTAAATATACATGCCTACTAGCTTTTACCCGTTTTTACGCCGACGACAATATCAGATTTCCTTTAAAATCCAGGATAATAAGTAACCTATGTATCCAGAATTAACACACAAGGAGTGTACACACTAAAATACATACTTTCGCATTTATAAGTAAGAAGACAAGTGTAATGGGAAAACTTATTAAAAGAATTGTAGAACTCACACGACAAATAAAGTACTAGAACTGAATTCGTTTTTAATTTGTGGGGAAATTGCCTCTCCGTGAACCAAAGAATCCAATACCATACGAAAATTAGGGCTGCCAAAGTTTGTTTTTAGGGTTCAGTATTTGTTTTGTAACGGGATTACCGGCGAAATCCGGAAGGCAATATAACGTCCGATTGAGTTCGTTTGGAAAAAGTTGAGTGAGTTGTTTTGAACATGTTTGGAACTAACTCAGAGCGTATGCCTTTTATACTGACCGAATAATGTGTCCGTTGCCAGTGCCCCCAGGCCTACAAAAGTTTGTGAACCTAGAAAGTTGATTTCGTTGGTTTATAGTTAATACGTGTTTTTCGTATTTTTATTGTGTAAAAAACACCTTTTCTCAAATCTAGTCGAAACAGCTTTCCTTGAGACAAATCGAATTGCTGTAATGGACGGCTATAGTTTTATGAAAATCCACATTATCCACATTACATAGAAAACTGATATCTGGTGTGTAAATTAAAAATGAATCGATCTTTTACTCCGAAACATTTTAGCCAAGATGGTAACTTATCACAGGTTTTGATTTAGGTATTATAATATTATCCAACAGTGGATAGGTATTAAATATTATTTTTATTTTCAATTTTTTTATTTTATTGTAATCTTTGAGGCAGTCTTAGTAAAAATTGTTTCATTCCTAGAATATTGAGCAAACCTAATCATATTTTGAAAATTGATAATTTTATTTGTTTTTTTTTTGTTTGTGTTAATTTGCATGCCAATCTTATACCTTTAAACGAGCAATTCTTGTATGGTATGGATATAGCGAGGGCTTGTAGGTAAGTATATTTATAATTATCAACTATGTATAATACGTGCCTATAATTACGTAATATAATAAACACAATTGATGAAGAAAATGGCTACAATAGCAAAGGTACTGCGTTCACGCTGTAAATTTTTATTCTCATATCTACAAATTGAATAAAATGTAATGTAACGACCCTCAATAAAGTAGCTATTTGTTCCCATCCGCATGGGTACACTTCAATGACTTTTGCCATCTATTTTAGATCCAACTTGTAGGTACTCGTAACGGCAGGATATTATCTCTGATTTTGTTCAAAATGTGTTGTATTTGAGTTATAAGATATCATTGATCTAAAATTAATATTTTGTTACGAACGTAGGTGTTTACTTACTTAGAAATTACTTTTAAAATTACACTGTCGCAATTTGTATATGAACTTAAAGGTTTACGTGTGAAGAATTGTTTAGACAGAGTGGAAATATACTTTTTATGTACGAAAGAATGATGAGGCGAGGAAGACATTTTCTGATGTAGCCCCTCCTCCACTCACTCAAGTCACACCAGATGGAGTGCATCCCACAAGCTGGCATTGCAATATCAATGCAATGCACTGCACTGCGCTTATCACCGAAACATAATCAGTTCTCAGCATGTCTCATTTTCCCAGTAATCTCATTAGCTGCAGTGCCCGAAACACAGTAATAAATTAATGCTTTACGGCAGAGTTATTAACACCGCGGTGGTATAGGTATCTACCCATAAAGACTCCGCAAGAAGGGTCCTACCACTACTAATAAGTAATGTAATTTTAATGAATTACTTGTAATGTTATTATTTTGTAGATATGCTTGGCAAATTAAGATGATATGGTAGCAACAATTAGACGGGCAATCATTTTTGAAAACACCTATTCGCGTTTTGCTAAGTTAGTATAATAGTTCGCACCTTCTCACGATTTTAATTCTTTCACCAAGCATTTAATCCCCGTTAAATGTGTTTGAATTCATTGAACATTATTACAAGTTACGAAGAGTTTTGGTTTGAGATACGTGATTCGTAGACAATTGAATCGTAGACCCCAGCATACGAGGGGGGAGGAGGGTGATACGAGGAATAGGGTTCGATTGGCGGCCATTTAACATGTATAACAGGAAATTGGCGCTCGGTGCCGACGCAATACAACGCCGGGTGCAGTTTGTGTTGTAAAGTAATTAATCCGGCAGTGTTCGAGTCTATAAGAATCATGATGATACGAGTTAAAGCCCAAGTTAACCACACCTCTAACCGTAGTTAAATAAATATTCTTTGTTATCTCCTTTTTGAAAATCGCTCTTTATAATTTATCATCTGATGAAACGGATAGCATTGCGATGCACCTACCTACTAAACGGGAGGGGATAAATTTCTAACATTTATTAATTAGTTGACCCGGCAAACTTTGTTTTGCCATGTAAATTACTTCTCACTTCGGGTACGAAAATAGTTAACGAATTATTTTCAGACCTTCGGTAGGTATGACCACAAAAAAAAATTATGGCAAGAATACAATACTCGTAAGTTTTAGGCATACCGTAGACGTAAACCACTAGTAGGTATACAAAGGTCACTGTTTCGATAGACTAATATATCTTAGGATCTGCCATTTGGCAAAATCGTGCCGGAGGGCAGGCAATAGTTGACCCAAATAAATCTACAAGACCTTACTCCATCCAAGATGGAGAAGATTGATGTGATCTATATCTCAACTAATATGAGTTCAATATTTTTTGCTATTTAAGATACGTTCTAAGGCGCAGCAAGTTGTGGTAAGTGGCAACTTTAAAGTTACCATTTGTTACTGTAAAACTAACACAAAGTGAATGTACTCTCAAGCCATTTATAAATAAATTTATAAATAAATATTCAGACCTATAGGAATTATAATTATTTAATTTAGCCGCAGCGATTACATCTATATACAGAAGATTAAATATTTATTATGTTTGCTTGCATCGCTACTTACTTACCAACTGCATATTATATAAGATTGCATTCATGCACTTATTTGTACTTGAATAAAATATAATGGAGATTCAGTGGCTTATTGATCTTTAGACGCGAAACTCATACAATCCCATACGATCGATATATCATCACGAAACCACTCACAAAAAAATTACACTAATGAGTGATAATACATTAATATATATTTTTTTATATTTAATTACTTTAAAATAGACAAAATAGAACCGAATCCTCGGGTCAAATCCCTATACCTCAATTGGTCGGTACCGGCAATCACATCTGTGATTTCATGATACTGTGCTATTATGTAATCTCCTAGTAATATTCTATGAACGCCAATGAAGGCGGAAGGCTTTATTGTTCATTTAAATGAATTATTATGAAGATAACAGTAATGTATCACCATCTCGCTTAATTTTATTATCACTTAATAATTATTTGATTTACACCCAGATAAAATTTACGACAGGAAAACATATAAATAACGGAGTTTAAGAGATTAAGCGGAAGTAGGTGATACACTAACAGACAAGGGTTCCAGGCAAGTGACGACACCAGGAAGCTTCGGGATTTATGGGATAGTCGTGAAAAATTTAAGGGCTCGAACGCAATAGGATCGAGATATAAAAACAATGAGAGACGAATTTTGCTTTTCACGAAATTCAGACAGAAACAAATCTTCAAGTCGATTCAGTTCAGATATTGGCATTTAGATGTCACTAGGCAATACAATTTGTGTAATATTTTGAGTTTTTGGATGAAAGAACTGAAAGCAGACGAGAATACAAATATATTCATAAATAAACAATTTATTAAAAGAGTTCCTGCACAAAAAGCGTATTATCATGTTAATGAATTTTTAGATCAAAATGAAAGCATTTGTTAAATTGTTATTTGAAACAATAAGTCGGCGGGTAGTTGTCAAAGTAGACACACGTCTTTTTGCATTGCTCTAATGCAATTTATAGTATTTAATTACATAAAAAGTATTTAGTGAGTGTATCATGCTATAATTACAACATACCTGCCAACAGTTTATTTCCAAAAGGTAAATCCTTCAATTATTAAGCACAATCACTGCAAGTTAGAAACAACATCTTAGTCCATCACTTACACAAAACAATGGAGGCTATTCAGAAAAATATTCAAGAGCTGTCACAGAATTTCTACAAAACCATGGCTGAGTTCCAGCAAAACCTGCAGTCTGCTATCCCGGCTACCAGTCCCACCTCTAATATTGCAGCACAATTTAGCGCCTTCCGGAACTTTGTTCTGTCGGCACTTAAAAGTCTCCAGGGTCAGGTGGAAATCCTCAGTAGGCAGTTGGATAAGCAGGAAACACATAGTAGGAGAAAGATACTCTTGTTTCATGGTGTCCCAGAAGTAGACAAGGAAGATCTCTCTGCATCCGTGGTGAAGGTTGTCACTCAGCACCTTGGAATGTCGGATTTCTCGTCTGCTGCCATTAGTCGTTGTCATCGAATGGGAAAATCTAATAGTGAGGGGCCTCGGGCTATCTTGGTCAAATTCTGCGAGCTTACAGTGCGGAACAAGGTCTGGTTTGGCAAAAAAAAACTTAAAGGCACCGGAATCACTGTGGCGGAGTTCCTCACAAAAAACCAGTATGAAATCTTCATTACGGCACGAAAACAACTGGGCATTTCAAAAAGTTGGACAAAATTCGGACAGGTTTTTGTGGTTTTGCCTGATGGTAAACGCCAGTCTGTAAGTTCTATGGCTGAGCTGAGTTCCATTTCAAAAGTGAATGACAGAGAGGAAACTGGCGGTGCTCCAGGTGTTTCGACTGGCCCAGCTCCCAAGCAAGATGCTGGTAATGTGCAGCGATCGAAAAGACAAGGCAGGAAATGATTTTTCTCTTTTAAGTCAACCGGCCAAGTTATTTGTGTAGTTATTGTAACTCTAAAGTTTTGTTTTAAGTACCTACTTAATGTTTAATTTGGTTAGTTTAGCTGTTTAATCGTATAAAGATTACAGGCCTACGGGCATAACTGTACGGCATAACTGTATTCGAAACTTATAACTTGATGCAGGTATAACAATAATTATTATTTACGATAAACTCTAAACACGGCTAATTATTGAGTCATTTGTCAAATAAATAAATTTTAGTTGTCAATTAAGAATGTAAAGCAAATGTCAACTGTCAAGTCAGTTGTCACTACAATATGTTTGACAATTTGTTTTCGTTTTCAGTTTTTTGGCTGTCAGTGCTCTGTGGTTATGGTTCTCACCAAGGTTTTTTCTTTAATTTATTTTACGGCCCTGGATACCGGTCCTTTAAGGCCTATCTCACCAAGGTTGTACAAATGCTACACAGATTAATGTTTAAATTGAAAGCTAATCGGTTTCAATGTGAAATCAAGTTTGTGCAAAGTCAATAATATTATTGTGTATTAGTGTTTGAATAGGTATATTGTCCTAAGATGTACGTAAAGGATACCTGTGCAAATTGGTACTTATTAATAGGTATATTGTCTTGTGTTAATAACTGATTATGATCTTGGCATAAGTCTTTCTCCGTTTTCTTTAGTTCTATTGCATATATATATATATATATATATATATATATATATATATATATATATATATATATTTTTTTTTTCTTTTATCTCCTCGTGTACCTAGGTACTCACTATTACTGTACCTTTGAACTGTTGGCATGTTGAATAGCGTGATATTCAGGCGCTTGCTACATACTTTGATATAAAATTGTTATTGTTGATTTTTAAATTAATTTTTATTATTTTAATTTTTTTTTATAGTTACTTATATATATTTATATGATTAATATTAATATTTCTTCTGACAATGTTTCAGATAGTGATAATGGCGATGGTTTGCCTAATGACGTTTTTTTTTCTCCTGAATGTTCCTCCGATGAGAGTTTCCACAGTGTTTGCATTCCTCTCAACTCCCACCTTGAGTCCACATTTGTAAATTTTCCCAAGGACTTTAATGTTGTCCACATAAATGCGCAAAGCATTCCTGCACACTTTCCCGACTTCCTATCCTCTTTCGATGTTAAGAACATTCACGCCATTCTTGTCTCGGAGACGTTCTTAAAGCCTTGCCTACCCTCCACATCCTACTCGCTTCCAGGTTTCCATCTAATTCGTAATGATCGAGTGGGGAAAGGTGGCGGTGGGGTGGCAATATTCCTTCGGAGCAATATTGCCTTTTCCATCATAGACAAATCTGCTTCTGATTACTCTGAGTCCTTGGAATACTTACTATTAGAACTGTTGTTCGGTACTCGTAAATTGCTATTGGGTGTATTTTATAGTCCTTCGTTACATATAAACTACTTTCGCGAGTTTGAAATTTTATTAGAAAATCATGTACTCAATGCGGATCACACTATTATTATGGGTGACTTCAACACTTGTATAATGAAGGATGATTGGCGAGCTCTAAAACTAAAAAATATTATTAAAAGCTCAAACCTCTCACTACTGCATACAAACCCCACTCACTATTTTCCTAATTGTGCTCCCTCGCAACTTGATCTGATGATGGTCTCTAACCCGGAGTACGTTAACGTACATGGTCAGCTACCTGCAGAAGCGTTTTCGTACCATGATTTGGTGTATGTAAGCTATAAATTACGTCCTCCTAAGGTGAAACCTACTGTAGTTATGAGGCGTGCCTTTAAAAAAATTGATAAACATAAATTTTTGCGTGATTTAAGTCTTATAGACTGGGATGCAGTTCTTCAAGCCCCTACACTGGACGATAAAGTTTCTGTCTTTAACTCCCTCCTTACTGAACTTTTTGATCGTCATGCTCCTTTTCGGCCAATGAAGTTAAAGCATCTGCCAGCTCCCTGGCTCACCAATGATATAAAGGTTCTTATGACTAAGCGCAATTCTGCCAAACATAAATATAAATTAAGACCTACAGAAGTTAATTCGAATAGATACAAACAATTACGTAACCGTTGTAACAGGATGTGCAGAGACGCTCAGCGTAACTACATCCAAAGTTCAATAGAAGGTAAGGATACCTTAAAGGTATGGCGGTTTCTGGCGTCTTTAGGTATCGGACAGCAGAGGAAGGACGTAGCGGACAATGTTGACGTCAATGTTCTGAACAGTTTTTTTACCAATGTATCCACTAACATTCTTGATAAAGCTCAAACTCTTTCTTCCATTAATTTGCTTCCACGTCCTAACTTTCCCTTATTTAATTTTAAGTCTGTCAGTTTGGAAGAAGTCAAAAAGAATATTTTTGCTATAAAATCTGATGCCATTGGTAGTGATGGGATTAGTCGCAAAATGATTCTTTTAACTTTAGATAATATCTTGCATGTAATCTCGTATTTAATAAATTACTCTCTTTCTTCTTGTAGCTTTCCAAGTGCTTGGCGTATTGCTCATGTAATTCCTATTCCCAAAATCTCCAATCCATCCCAGCTTTCACATTACCGTCCAATTTCAATCCTTTCTTTTCTCTCCAAAGTTCTTGAGCGTATTGTCCATTCCCAACTCTCATACTTCCTCAATCAAAATTGCATCCTTAGTCCATTTCAATCAGGTTTCCGCAAGGGCCACAGTACGGTGACGGCTTTGACGAAGGTTGGTGATGACATACGGTTAGCCATTGATAATAAGCAAGTAACGATTCTGGTACTGCTGGATTTCTCGAACGCTTTCAACACGGTTGACTTCGACATTCTTTTGGCTATCCTCATGTCAATTAATATTTCTCCAGCTGTTGTTGATTGGTTCAGATCTTACCTACATGATAGAACGCAATGCATCCGAGGCAAGTCAAGCCTGTCGTCTTACTGTCGTCTTAGTGCTGGTGTCCCACAGGGCGGTGTCCTATCTCCTTTACTTTTTTCTATCTTTATTAACACTGTGACTAATCTTCTTTCCATACCTTACCATTTATATGCAGACGATTTCCAACTTTACTTATCCACTCCGGCTGACCACATCTCTGAAGCCATAAGTCGGTTGAATCGTGAGCTGGTTTTAGTCGCTGGGTGGAGCAACTCCTATGGTTTACTTGTTAATGCCAATAAATCCCAAGTTATAATTATTGGTAGTTCTCATCAGGTTTCTAAACTTAATTTCTCCTCTTTACCACCTGTGGTCTTTGATGGATGTGCGCTTCCTTACAGTGAAACTGTCAAAAATCTTGGGATTATTATGGATAGTAGTCTATCATGGAAACCGCAAGTTGCAGCTGTTAGTAGAAAAGTATTTGGGGCGTTTGGCTCCTTGAAAAGGTGGAAAAATTTTTTACCAATTAAGACCAAAATATTATTGGCCAACACTCTCCTTCTTCCCATCCTAGATTACGCTGATGCTTGCTACTTGGATTTGACCGAGGACCTCTTGAACAAGCTGGAACGCCTGCAAAACCTTTGCATCCGATTCATTTTCGGCCTGCGGAAATATGATCACATATCGCAATACCGGAAAGAGCTTAATTGGCTTCATATAAGGCATCGGCGTAATCTACATATTCTATCTCTTTTATATGCTACCCTCTTCCACCCGTGGTCTCCGCCCTATCTTAAGGAGAGATTTAAGTTCATTAGTTCGCTTGAACGTGAGCGCCCCCTGCGCTCCTGTTGGGACTGCAAGTTAATTGTCCCCAAGTGCAATACAAGATCATACTCTGAATCTTTTACCATGAAGGCGGCAACTCTGTGGAATGCTCTCCCGGTTGAAATCAGACGTGCCAAATCACTAGCGGTTTTCAAAAAACGTGTCAAAATGCACTATCTATCGCTTTGAAACATTGAAAGATTTATTCTGAAATAATATGTATATAGTATGTATTAATATTGTTTATGTATGTTTATATATATAATACATATATATATATATATATATATATATATATATATATATTCTACAAATTTGTTATTACTATAGTGTGTATGTATTAGTTTGTAAGTCTATGTATGCTATTTTATTTTTATTGCGATTCCCCGTCGTTTTTCAGATCAAAGGTTCGTAATTGTGGGTTACCTGGTAGAGATCACTTTAGTGATAAGGTCGCCCTTTGTGTTTCTCGGTTTTCTATTCGTTGTTATTTTATGTACTAATTTTTAAGCAATAAAGATATTTAAATAAATAAAAATAAATAAATAAGTCCGCCTCCCTTGTTACAGCGCCCTTACACGGTGCCGTTTTTTTAATGGACATGTAACTAAATAAATAAATGAAATGAAATAAATGTCTTTAATCTAAAATCGTTTAGAAGCTGGATTAAAATTTTCACGATTGGACACGATTGGATAAAATTTTCTCGATAGAAAGTTCTCGCAAAAGTTGCTTCAAAATCTCAGTTTTTCGCATTTTTATCTGAAACTACAATGGATGTAATAATAATATACAAAAAGCTTAGAAAGAGATTTTTTGAGAACTGGCTTAGTTTTTGATTAATTAGGTAAAAGGTAGTTTTTCTGTTATATTCTTCCGCGATGCTGCATGTTGCACCTACCAACGTATTCGTGAGAGTGAGAAAGGCAAAAATAAATTCAATAAATCCTCTTAAACCTATGAAATCTAAACTGTGTTACTTTTAACCACTCGCTTGCGCTGCGAAGTTGGGTAAAAGTAACCCATAACCTTGTCGGCATACAAATTGTATGCATGACATTTTCCTCACTATCCTTCGCGCTCGAAACGGTAACCTATAGAGAATCTAATTTGCCATCCAATTTGAATGGAATTGAATTTGTTCGCGCGTCAAATGTCTTGTGAGATTCGGATTTTTAGCGAGATTACCCCCCACGCTGCCCCCATGCTCCTTTCCCATTTCTATCAATGTCAGTTACAATTATATTTTAATCTCACTTTACACGTTTCCACGTTTCCTTATTGATACTTTTTCACGAAATAGTACATAATATAGTTAGCAGGATAGTATATAGTAATAATAATGTAGTAGTATATAGCATAGTAAGCCTAGGCTTAAATTAAAGCTAGGTATTTACGTTCGAGTAATGTTCGCGTAATATTATTCTAAATTGTTTCGAATGTAAATGCTGACCTTTTTGCTTGAATATAATATTGTTAATACATATCGAATCGAAAGGGTGTGTGTGAATAAATCGAACATAGTGAACGTGCCGATTTTGCCTCGATTTTTGAGATCCGACTGAATTTACTATAATCCGATTAATCTAGGGCGATTAGACTGTATTTATATAAATATTTTGTGATAAAGATATTTTTAAAACCAAATAGAATCAGCTGATACGTGACGCTGTGATAGACTTATTGATATCTACATCTGCGGAGTTTGATAGTTGAACCAAAAAGGAAATTGCAACCTCACCGTATTTTGGTGAAGACACGTATTATAGACAACCAAACTTAAGTTATTGAAATTTAGATTTTTTACATCCTTATTTCCATTTTTTTAAGATGCGCAGTTTACGGCTTCAGTCGGCGGGATTTTTCGCCTTAGGACGGATATTATGCAAAGTAGTGGCATGGCGCTTGATCATCGCTTTATACGAGGCTTAAGATCTTTGACCTTTTTTATACATATAGCAAGCAGTTATGTTCCTGGGACAGTAAACCTAGCTACTTAAGGATTGCTTGAAATACAGTAGCTCAATACTCTATGGAGTATACAGTGTTAAGGTATTTCAAGCCAGTTATTAACTTCAAAGGAGGCGCCTAAGTTACGGAGAAGGATCGATAATTGATCCGCTGTAATGCCTGCTTTTGTCTCATATAATAAGCAAAATAAGAGCTTTAGTAACCGTGTGGTTAGTCCAGGTTTTTGTACGAATTTCGAGTCGACTCTCTTCGCACAAACGAATCGAATGCCTCCATACATTTACAGCCAACACCATCAATGGACAGTCAAAGAGAGACATGCGGCTGTCAATAGATGGCGGTGCTGTAAGGCTAAGTTCATATGGCCGCGCGGCACCGCGCGCCGCCGCGCGATGTTAGAGTTCACATGACAGGGTATATACGAGCGCCAGTCTGGCATTAACATTGATATACAATGGACGTGGAGGAGGCAATTTGCTTGTGGATTTTATATAGAAGACTGAGACGTCGCAGAAGACGACAAAGGCGATACTGGGTGCATCCAATATTAAGTGACAGACTTTCTTCAAGCCTGTTTGTCACCTTATACCCTGAGTTGAGGTTACATGAAGAAAAATTTTTTAATTATTTCCGTATGTCAGTTGCAACCTTTGATTTTTTATACGATTTCATTGAAAATGATTTAAAATCCAGTGAAAATGCTGTAACATATTGCATATCACCAAAAGAAAAACTCATTGTAACATTGCGGTAAGTTAACTGTTTATTAATCATAATCACAGTAAAAATTATAAAAAATAAGAAATTATGAGCGAGGCTTCTTGGCAAATTAACTTTTAGTTTAATTGAACAGATCTAATTCTTGAGAATCTTCGTATGACGGGTCACAAGTAACATCACCCGGGGGTGATGTTACTTGCGATGAACTTGTGGGAGGTGAAGTGTATGAACTAGTTGTATAGCCATATTGTGTTGATTCTCTATCAGAGTACTGCATTGGGTTGCTATATTGAGAACTTTGAAATGAAGCATGATAGTTTCTGGGTGGTCGTTGTGAGCTATATGAAGTAGACGGGTAGTTAAAATCTTCAAGTGGCTGTGCTCGTGTAGCTTGGTATCGTTCTAATAAATTATAAATTTCAATTTTCAGTTTTAAACGCCGGTTTTCAGGAACTTTTTTTATTTCCCTAACCAATGAAAGACAAAATAATTTATCTTCATCGTCATCTTTCTTTTCTGCTGCATTATTATTTCGAGTATTTATGCTTTGTTGTAAAAGATTTGCAAAATGTTCATCGGCAGGGTGAAGTTTGAATTTTTTCCGGAGCACATTTTCTGTTGAAGCTTGAACGCCGCTGCTGTTAACTGCACTATCCAAATCAGGATTCTCTGTAACTTCCGCAACATCAAGGCTGTTGTCAGTTTTTCGTTTCTGGACAACTTGTTTAAGAAATGACAATCTTTGGAAATACGCAAATGAAGATGGTGTTGATGCTGAGGAACCGGACTTCAAATGTTTTGTTTTCTTAAGTTCTTTTACATAGGCATCTCGTAAATTTTTCCTTTTTTTTTGCAAAATCGATCCTAGAAAGTAAATAATTAATTATTAGTTTTCATTGCAAAACTATTGAAAAATGTTGTACGATACGGGTGCATAAAGAGTCCTTATGACCTACTTTATGCAAATTGTACTTTGTGCACTTTATGCTCACGTGCCACACTGTAAACACTCGCTATGAATGTGTTTTCTTTGTAGCACTTATTCAGTAAAGATTTACTTAAAAGAAATAGACATAGACATAGAATTAGGAATAGGAATAGGAGTAGGCATAGGAGTAAGTAGGGGTAGGAATAGGTATGGGAATAGGAATTTGACGAGGAATAGGAGTAGGAATAGAAATGGAATATTTATCGTGGCACGTGAGCATATGCACTTTATGCTCGCGTGCCACACTGTAAACACTCGCTATGCTTGTGTTTTCACTGTAGCACTTATTCGGTAAAGATCTACTTTATGCACGTGTATCTTAAATAACTATTATGTTACAGGTACCTAGCAACTGGTTCTTCATTTGCAGAGTTACAATATGGTTATAAAATTGGCAAGTCTACGATATCGGGTATAATTAAGCAAGTGTGCCAAGTTTTATGGAGAAATTTAAAAACTTTGGTCATGAGTCCACCAACAAAAGAAATCTGGACACAAATATCTATACAATTTGAAAATAAAGCATATTTTCCAAATTGTGTTGGAGCGTTGGACGGCAAACACGTTCGTTTAATACAGCCACCAGAATCAGGATCAATGTATTACAATTACAAACACTTTTTCTCATTAGTTTTAATGGCTTTATGTGATGCTAACTATTGCTTCATATGGATAGACGTTGGAGCTTACGGAAAAGACAGTGATTCGGGTGTTTTCAAGGAAACGTCATTATTCAAAAAACTCTCAGAAAATTCGTTGAACTTACCAGAGCCTAGATCTATCACAAATAATGAGAGCGATGCATTTAAACTACCATACGTAATTGTAGCTGACGAGGCTTTCGCTATGACTAAAAATTTGATGAGACCCTATGGTGGTAAAATGTTGTCAAAAGAAAAAAAAATATTTAACTACCGCCTTTCTTTAGCACGAAGGTATGTCGAATGTACATTTGGCATAATGTGTAACAAGTGGCGTATCTTACACCGGCCAATAGACGTGAAGATAGATTTTGCTGTTGATATCGTCAAAGCTATTTGTGTTTTACATAACTTGGTAAGGATGAGAGATGGTATAAATCAGGACGATATGATCAATCCAGCGCCATTACCTAATGTGAATCCAACTAACAGTGGACGAGCAATCCATGAAGTAGATAATATTCGAACCTTTGATTATTTACTCTATAGATGGAGTATTCGGGGCACAAAAGCGTCGAAAAAAATAGGCGAGAACTGTTCACGCCTAAAGTGCTCGCCGCTCCTCAGTGTCGATTCTCACTTCAAGAGACACGCACGCACGGCTTTACTTTTGATTTGTCTTATTTTGGTATTAAAATGGCAAGTTGTGCAATAAAAATCTGTAGAAACTACAGAGGACGCTTACTAACAATTAATAAAATCGCTTACCATCGGTTAGTAACTCAAAACAAATAGTAATTAACAAAAACAAAAATAATTATAACGATATATTTTTTCCACATAACCAACGCGTCGTGTTAAGGTGTTGCCATTTACCCGATTGCGAATTTTCCCGTATGGTGCAATAGTAATTATTGTATTTTTAAAGCTGATCAAGGTACTATGTATGGGGTATGTTTCCAAAACGAAACTGATGTCAAAATTAAAACAAAGAGACGCCATTTTGTTTTATTTGTTTGTTAATTGATCGAATTCTTTCACATTCGGTATTGGAGCTCACTTGGATAATTCGATATCAAAATCATTCGATTCGATTGCAAAATCGATGGGGTTCCCTATGAGGATATGATCATAAAAAAGGAAACTGATGTCAAAATAAAAATAAATGGACGCCATTTTGATTTTTTTTGTTAATGGACCGAATTCTTTCAAATTCGATATATGGGGTTCCCTATGATCATAAGAAAGGAAACTGATGTCAAAATAAAAATAAACGGACGCCATTTTGAATTTTTTTGTTAATGGACCGAATTCTTTCAAATTCGATATATGGGGTTCCCTTTGATCATAAAAAAGGAAACTGATGTCAAAATAAAAATAAATGGACGCCATTTTGATTTTTTTTGTTAATAGACCGAATTGTTTCAAAATCGATATATGGGGTTCCCTATGTTCATAAAATAGGAAACTAATCTCAAAATAAAAATAAATGTTTCCAACATTTATTTTTATTTTGGGTTTAACAGTTTCCTTTCTTATGATCATTATTTTATATCGAATTTGAAAGAATTCGGTCCATTAGCAAAAAAAAATCAAAATGGCGTCCATGTATTTTTATTTTGACATCAGTTTCCTTTTTTATGATCATGGGGAACCCCATATATCGAATTTGAAAGTATTCGGTCCATTAACAAAAAAATTCAAAATGGCGTCCATTTATTTTTATTTTGACATCAGTTTCCTTTTTTAAGGTTTCTGATAAGATCAGGTATCGATTTTGAAAGAATTCAGTCCAATAACAAAAAAGTTCAAAATGGCGGCCAATTGTTAAATTTTGAACACGTTCTTTCTTTATGCTTTCTGCAAATGTTCGAAAATTTTCTATCCTAATCTTAATGCAAAGACGGTTACTCAGCGCCGAAAGAAGTTACCGTCTTCAAAGCAGCTTCAGCGTTTCAATACGATGCTGTGTAGCGGACAATACAAGTTCAAATGAAATTATAATTTATGATGATTTTATTAAAATTATGAAATCATTTTACAGATTTTCCCCATACATTAGCTGGTAACTCCCAAATGCAAATGGCGCTGACGTAAGACATAGGCTATGCTATGCGTGTGTGCGTGACTCTCGCACACACGCTCATAAATACTGGCCACTTTTTGATGCATCGCTTATTACGTGACGCGGTATCTATAGAGTAAATAATCAAAGATTCGAACTAAATTCATAAATTATTTTGTTACTGAAGGTAAATTAGATTGGCAAGATAAAATGGTGTAATAGGTACCTACCTATGATTTTATAAAACTTATTTTAAATAAATAAAACTAATTAAAAAAAAACTTACCCAAATTTTTCTTTTTTTCTTCGGAATCATCATTTTTGCAAAAAATTAAAACTAGTTCTTCCCAAGACCTTCTTTTTAATATTTTATTTGAATAATCCTTAGAGTTAAGATTCCAAATCGCATCTCTTTTTTCGATTTCGTCGATAAGCAAATCGATAGGCACAATGTCATCTTCGGTACTCATTGCATCGATCTATGTGTCTTTCCGTCTCAAGGCGCGCGGATCAACTGAACAGGTCGATACAGGTTTGAAATACTTGTGCCGCGCGGCAGCGCGCGGTTCTAGATCTTGCGCGCGGGTCAGAGCGCGCCGCGCGTTGGCGTGCGGTACCGCGCGGTAATGTAGACGATAATTATCGTTTATATTGATCTTGTGCCGCGCGGTTCGTAGTTCCGCGCGGTACCGCGCGGCCATATGAACTTAGCCTAAATGTATGGAGGCATTCGATTCGTTTGTGCGCTACGAGTCGACTCGAAATTCATACAAAAATCTGTACTAACCCCTCTGCTCCAATTCAACACTTTATCTGTCTAACGTTTGCTCTAACTCTACGTGCTAATTAAAGATACATAGTGCCGTGGCCAACCTATTTCTGTTTCCTGATAACAGCTCAGCACGAAAAGTTTATCATGGCCGACCGCAATACTCTAGTAGATTTATCTTTATGCTTTTTATTCTTTATTTTTAAAGCAGAATTATTTTTAAAGCAGAAAGGGATTTCGTATTCCCGTAGGAAACCAATAAACCAATCCTCGTAATTTAAACGCATAAAAATCATATCAGCCTTCGTAGTTCCTAAGCAATTAAAAAAATCAAACATTGGACATAATATTGTGTCAATTCCCTTGCCTTAACTAATTTAATAGGTATAAAAATAGAGCTAAATTTTTTATGAGGAATATTTTGAAAAGGATAAAACTATTTTCACTTGTATAACTTTTCACTAGGTATGTAAAATAAATGAGATAGGTAGGTAAATAACAAGTAAGATACACAAAAGCACAATGGATGGTCCATAATACACTCAACAGTGCTGTTTTGAACTTGCTCTGTTAGTAGGTACTTGTTTTCGATGCTAGGTCACCATTAAAACACCTCGAATCCCCAAATTTTTTCTCATGCCCATTGCCTTCTCGATGCGGTACATAAGTAAAGGTACTTCATCGCTTAATGTCAGAGACACAATTATTTTAAGTAAGTACCTACTACCTAAAATCTGACAATAATAATTCTAGAGCCTTTCTCTTTAAGAAAATTCGTTAAGGTAAAGACTTTCAAAAACATCCAGAGGCAATGCTTTTAGGTTAATTGGTAGCAGCGGCGCCTCGCGACTGGCTTCCACTCCTGATTTATACCTACAATAAAAACCTTTAACGCCTCGGAAACACATATTTTGTTTGTTGTATACTCCCATGCTTTTATTAAAGGACATACATGTACAAACGAAATATGTATTCGAGTTAGGGACGTGCTAAATCAGAATAGTACATTTCAATATAAGTGCGGAAAGTTTGTCATTTCTTTACGAGTCCCGGTTTGTTGACCCAAGCCGAAGGCGAGGGTCAACTATAAGGACGAGTAAAATGACAATTCCGAACGTGTATTGAACGACGTTTTTTAATACATTTGCGAAAAAAATATTGGTTTTACGTGTTTGCCTGCTCCGTGTTTGCATGCCGTGTTCGTGTTCATGCGCTCCTGGTACGCCCGCTCCGGTGCCGCGTAGGAGGAAAACACAAAAGCACTAGTGCGAAAAAGAATAACTTTGCGCACGCTAAACATACCTACATGGAAATGTCAACTTTTTGAGCAAATGTATTAAAAATATTTTATTACACACCCTTCCTTTGAAATCATATATCATAACTAAAAAAATAACTTTAAGTTTCATTTCATTACTTTCTAACCTTTTATTATTACATATTTTTATTTATTATACCCTTCTGCAAACTGGGTAAAATAATGTACCCAGATCACCGTTCAATATTTCGCTAAGTCCAGTTTTAATATTAATATAATTAATTATTTTAGCCTGTTTTAAATTTGGGCTTAAACTTGTGCCCAGATTATTTTAACGAATGCAAACCAAATCAACGATCTTTTGGATTTCTGCGCTTCAACAATATCACATTATGTACACTAAAAATATAATACCAATTAACCTGCATAACAGTTACGTAATTGATCAAGTTACCAAAGTACGGAAATTTCAGTTACGTTAATAATAATTATCCACAAATAGATAACCCGGATGCAAGCTAACTGCATATGGGGGAGTAATTGCATTCACGTTACCACCTGCCATCTCACCGCGTTATCGGCAAATGGCTAAATCGGCTAAAATAACGGGCAAAAACGTCAAAATGGATTGCAAGAACGATTTTGACGTTAGACCTTATTGCAAGTACCGTAAAACATGCTTAATTTAAAGATTTTTTTACAAGTGCGGTTTTGAGCTCGGACCATCCATCTCATTTTCAAAAATGCCGTGACTTTTGATTTGGTTGATAGAGGCTTCAAAAAAGCCGCAGGCAGACAGATGGACAACAAAGTGACCTAGAAAAGTTCAGTTTTTCTCATTTGAGGTATTGGTGCATGAAAATGTTGCCAGTAATCAGTTCTTCGACAATAATATCTTCATTTTAGCACCAAACATAAAGGGAGTAAAACTATATACTTATGCGTTGCAAGTTTTAACCTAGTTGGCAGATTCAGACAGAATCCCACTTACTTTTGAGTCTGTATCTGTGGACGCACGTTATACTGGTAATTTTGTTATAGCCAAGTGTAGATAGTAGATACACGGTTCAACTACGTCCAAAAAAATGTATCTGCATGAAAGGTTTTATCTCTGTTCCGCTGTAACGAATCATAAAGAGCGCGAGGGTGGGGCGCGAGGCTGGCATTGTATCGGATTTTCAGCGACGACAGTTCGCGATGCGGGCATAAAAAGTGAAAACAAAGATTTGCATATCAATTGCACGGCAACTGACTTGCTTTGCAGTTGCGATACTCTTTCTTTATTGAGGAGATTTTTCGTAGCGGCGTTTACTGTTTTATGTACTGGTTCTCTTTTATCAGGTCTACGAAATCTAGAATTCTGCATAATGCGAGTTTGCATTCACAAAAACAGACATTGTTTTTTGTTGCGAAAAAATGTCTCCCTTTTGTAATAAAAAGCGTACAAGAAATACTAGCTTTATAGTATGGATACTATACAGACCGAAACGGCTAGACCGATTTTTATGAAATTTTTGTCTACATGCGGTAAGTCTGAGAATAGGACGATAATTATTTTTCATATCACTAAATGATAAAGTATATGACGACCGAATGGCGTAGTGGTAGCGAACCTGCCGTCTGCGCCGGAGGTCGTGGGTTCGATTCCCACTACTGGTAAATGTTTGTGTGATGAGCATGAATATTTTCCAGTGTCTGGGTGTTTTTCAATATATTATATTTATGTATATTAGTATGTATGTATATTATCAGTCATCTAGTACCCATAACACAAGCTATCGCTTACTTTGGGACTAGATTGCGGTGTGTCAAATGTCCTGTATATATAAAAAAAAAAAATTAGAAATAATACGTAAACCAAACAACGTTTGCCGGTTCAGATTTATACATATATCTAAATATGGATGTTTCCTGAAAATTGGAGTGCTTATAAACCAATCAGCTTGTCAATTATTATGGGAATTCAAAGAGAAATAAGGTCTAAGCCCATCGCCCGTACGATAAGTGATTATAATTTCAGCAAAAAAACCTGAACTCTTCCTCAAACACAGCCGCGCAGATAATTTTATAACGCCCAGCGCGTCCGGCAATTTATCTGCACAGTTTATCGCCCAACTATTTATGCCCTCTCCCTCCTATACTGCCTTATTTACAGTATCCAATATAAGAGCGTAGGAAGTTTTATCAGTTATCATGGGAATTCAAAGAGAGATAAGGTTCACGCCCATCGCTCGTACGAAAAGTGATTAATTTCAGGAAAAAACCTGAACTCTTCCTCAAACACAGCCGCGCAGATAATTTTATAACGCCCAGCGCGTCCGGCAATTTATCTGCACAGTTTATCGCCCAACTATTTATGCCCCCTCCTTCCTATACTGCTTTATTTACAGTAGCCAATATAAGAGCGTAGGAAGTTTTTCGGTTTGTCCGTGCGTCCGACAGTTAAATTGCGAAAGTTAATGCATAAATAAAAGGCAACAATACAGCCTTTGTTGCGCGCTCGCTCGACGCCCACTGGATTAAAGGATCTGCTCCAGTAATGTAATTTTTGGGGAACAGAAGTTTCTTTCGGCACAAAGATCAGGAATATAGTACCTACCAGCTTTTGATGAACCCTCGGGTTTCGATGCATTTCAAAGAGAGAAAATGGAATTTTTATTCTCATTTACGCAAGATTTCCACTCAAAAAAAAATTCATCATATTTTACGGTTAATTACAATTAATGTAATCTTACTCATATATAAGATTCTCCTGTCACATTTAGTCCAGTCAATGAATAACCTAAAAGGGGGTGTAGAGTGCATGAGAGGGGACCTAAGCAATTTCTTCTGAAACTTGTTTAGGGTACTTAGGAAGTTAACATACTAAAAGTCCTGACGTCTCGGAGGTGAGCCGGAGTGGGGAGGGGGGGGGAAAAGGTACCACTTTTGGGTTTTTCACTAATATCTCAGAAACGGTGCGTCATAGAAAAAAAAAATCTTCTAATAAATTAAAGCTCATAAAATTATCTAAAACTTTGGTCTTATTCAATTTTGCCGTATTCCTAACCGTTTCCGAGCCACACGCTCCGGAAAAGTTAATACTACAAAAAAAAAACTTATCAGATAATAATCCGGTCAAGTTAGACATAAAAATAGTGGTCAAATAACAATAATTCCGACAGAGCCAAATCTTCATAGAGACCTTAGGTTTACCAGAAGGAATAAAGTGTCAAAAGTCCCCATCAATCCTATGTGTGCAACAAAAATTATTCGGGGTCAAATATCAAAATTTGAGGTTTATTGGATTTTTCTCGAAAACGGTAAGTTTTCTCAAAAATAAATTCAGGCCAAAGTTGTAGGTCTTAAAATTATCTACAAAAATGGTCCTTATGATTTTTTTACTAAGAGTTAACATTCCTGAGATATCGCGATTCTAAGAGTCACATTATATATGATATGCACATATATATACATAATCAGGCAATTACAATTGTAGTTGCTGAAGATATTGATTTCTTTGTAGTTACTACTTACTGCAAGGACTCCAATGGATAAAATAGTTTATTTTCTATAACTTCCTAACATTAACCGTTTACGCAGTGTACGCAACGGAAACTCTCAATATGGAACAAATTTTCCCATTTTTGCAACATTTTTCATTGATGCTCCTATTGTATTGGTCGTAGCGTGATGTTATATAGCTCATAGCCTTTCTCGATAAATGGACTATCCAACACAAGAATAATTTTTCAATCAGGACCCGTAATTTCTAAAAAACAAACACGTTGATCCGCTCCTTCGTTTCAGCGAAATGGCGATTGCCATAATAAAAAAATTATAGCGAGTCAAACTAAGAGATAGGTATTTGCTGTTGTGGATTATTTTTTAGAACTATTAAAGGAGATCAACTCCGCAATACATGATTTTTGCGAGACTTTAGCCGTTTACGCAGCGTACGCAACAGAATTATGGCAATCACCATTTCGCTGAAACGAAGGAGGGGATCAACGTGTTTGTTTTTTAGAAATTACGGGTCCTGATTGAAAAATTATTCTTGTGTTGGATAGTCCATTTATCGAGGAAGGCTATGAGCTATATAACATCACGCTACGACCAATACAATAGGAGCATCAATGAAAAATGTTGCAAAAATGGGAAAATTTGTTCCATATTGAGAGTTTCCGTTGCGTACACTGCGTAAACGGTTAATGTTAGGAAGTTATAGAAAATAAACTATTTTATCCATTGGAGTCCTTGCAGTAAGTAGTAACTACAAAGAAATCAATATCTTCAGCAACTACAATTGTAATTGCCTGATTATGTATATATATGTGCATATCATATATAATGTGACTCTTAGAATCGCGATATCTCAGGAATGTTAACTCTTAGTAAAAAAATCATAAGGACCATTTTTGTAGATAATTTTAAGACCTACAACTTTGGCCTGAATTTATTTTTGAGAAAACTTACCGTTTTCGAGAAAAATCCAATAAACCTCAAATTTTGATATTTGACCCCGAATAATTTTTGTTGCACACATAGGATTGATGGGGACTTTTGACACTTTATTCCTTCTGGTAAACCTAAGGTCTCTATGAAGATTTGGCTCTGTCGGAATTATTGTTATTTGACCACTATTTTTATGTCTAACTTGACCGGATTATTATCTGATAAGTTTTTTTTTTGTAGTATTAACTTTTCCGGAGCGTGTGGCTCGGAAACGGTTAGGAATACGGCAAAATTGAATAAGACCAAAGTTTTAGATAATTTTATGAGCTTTAATTTATTAGAAGATTTTTTTTTTCTATGACGCACCGTTTCTGAGATATTAGTGAAAAACCCAAAAGTGGTACCTTTTCCCCCCCCTCCCCACTCCGGCTCACCTTCGAGACGTCAGGACTTTTAGTATGTTAACTTCCTAAGTACCCTGAACAAGTTTCAGAAGAAATTGCTTAGGTCCCCTCTCATGCATTCTACAACTCCTTTATTGATTGGACTAATTGTTTGTAACCACACTTCTCTGAAAAACCAGCTTGACTGATTTTTGTAATTTTTTTTGTATTCATTCGGTAGGTCGAAAAATCGGTAGTAAGCTATTTTTCATACCCCTGAATGAGAAAACAATGTTTGTCCGGCAGCTAGTACCTACCTATATTAAATTCACGTATCAGGGGGCTGATTGTGTAACTTTTTACGATGAAATGGTATTCCTTGACCATCAAAGTAAAATATTCCTTAAGTGTATCAGTTTAAAGTCACAAATTCATTACAACCGATTTCAACATGGAGCGTTATGGAGCGTATCGTACATACCTAAACGTATAAGAACGCATACACAAAATTGAGCTCTAATTCAACAGTTCCTAACAAATTCCTTGATTTCAATGATTTGGTAGGTATATCAAAACTATTTTTTCATGTCAGTGAGAAATAATTTATGAAAATGGAAGAACAACGTTTGCCGGGTCAACTAAATAGTTAAGCTGCTGCTAAAGCTGTTATTATATTTTACAGTTCTAAATTTGGAATCGTCTGCGAAACTACTCACAATCCCCTGCAAATAATCGTATGATATTATTTTACATTTATGTAGTAGGCAACTATACTCTTTCCATTAGTTTATTTTCTATTTGACACATGAAACAGATATAGCAATAGCGAGGGACCGGAAAGAGACCACTTTACCTCTATCTCTCTTGGGTCTTTCGCTATTGCTATATCTGTTTCATGTGTCAAAGAGAAAATAAACGAATGGAAACAGTATAATACCTTTGCATTAATTTCTCTGAATCTGAAGTAATAACTTAAAGCGCGAACCGTCTGCAGTAGAGAAGTGTAGGAAGGATCGTCAAA
Source organism: Coenonympha arcania (assembly GCA_036785405.1). Lineage (NCBI taxonomy): Eukaryota > Metazoa > Arthropoda > Insecta > Lepidoptera > Nymphalidae > Coenonympha > Coenonympha arcania. The sequence goes on from CM072069.1 coordinate 6,435,395, forward strand.
TACTACCTACTTGCCGTTGACGTGTCTGCATGTGAGCGGAATCATACGAGTCAGAACCCTCACTGGGGAGACGCTATACGTAATGCTTCAAGTAATTGGCTAAAACGACCAATGGGTCTATCAAAAATATACCAATATGCCGCGCACCGCTTTATATGGTCTCCACATTATTTAGCCTTATCGCAAGTAGTTTTTAATATTGTATAACAGTCTATTAGGAAATTAAAAGCTCTTACAATAGGATTATTTAAACTTGTCAAATAGTGTTACATTATTTTCTTTAAGTTATTGAGCGTGAAAGTATATTTTAAATTATATATATTTTCAATACTCAAGAAATATGAGAACATACTGCTGCATCAGGTTAGAGTTATAAATACGCGTATGACGAATCTCAAATCATACCCAGAACGTGGGTAGTTAATCAAATAATCAGTATAGTCTGGAGTCTACTCCTAGGTGCGTTGCTTTTTGTCTGGAACCCCTCGAGGGTGGAAGGCAATATGCGGGGAATAAAAGCGGTACATTTGTTTTGGAAATTATTTGTTAAAGCTACATGACGGGCGAATTAAATTTCACTTAGGACGCCACGAGCATGCTAACTGAAATGTGTGCAGCATTTCATTTCATGAGATTTGCGATATGCAGATATCATTTAAGGAGTTTGTCTATTAAAGTTTATATCTCTCTAATAATTCTCGTGCTTATTTTTGTTACCAAACTCCTCCGAAACGGCTCGACCGATAATTGTGAAATTTTCTGCGTATATTCGTTAGGACTGAGAGTAGGTCGTAAGCTATTTTTTTATTTATATCCCAAATGGCAAAAGAACTTTGCTGGGTCAGCTAGTATTTATATGAAATTCAGATATTTAAAGACTTCACAATCGAATTAAAGTGACACCTACTTTAATTCAATAAATATGAAGGTAAACGCAAGTACATGGTAAACAATGATAATTGTATACAAGCATTATGGCATAAAAGTAACACAGGAGAAAATCCAACCCTCTACGCCTAGCAAGGAGGCAAAATTCTTATCTACTGGACTATGACGGCTATAACAATGTTGTTCTATATATAAGGCCACATATCCATCATGCTTAACACATATATCTCATCTCGTAATTCAGAAATCCATGAAACTATTATCCAATTAGCTTACAGCACTGACCGCCGCTTCGCAAAGCCAACAGAACAATTGGGGCCCATTCATTACCCACTGGAATATTATTCAGGGGACAAACAATACACCGCCGGCCACTATCTAAGCATACCTAGAGGCTAGAACAGTCATTCGACGACTTGGCGCAGTGGCGGCGCGCTCGGATTCGAGTGGGAGGTCGCGGGTTCGATTCCCGCCACGGGCCACTTTGGAATTTTCTAATTTCTAAATTGGCTCAGGTCTGGTCTGCTGGGAGGCTTCGGCCGTGCCTAGTTACCACCCTACCAGCAAAGACGCACCGCCAAGCGATTTAGCGTTCCGGTGCGATGCTTGTAGAAACCGTTGGGGTAAATTTACTTACCCTTCCAAGTTAGTACGCTAACATCTTAGGCTGCATCATCACTTACCATCAGGTGAGATCGCAGTCAAGTACTAATTTGTATAGAGTAACAAAAACATAGCTATATGATATCGGGATTACACGGAAGCCTTGAAGTAAGTAGGCATTTCAATATGACCATGCTGATTGCCGAAACAAATACTCGATGTTATGTTGTGTTGTGAACTGGCGACTGTAACTAGTGCCTATCCAATCCACCGATAAAAAAGCTGAGGAACGAACGATATATATATCTACATATAATATCCGAACGATTTACGTAAGCAAACAGTAGCGACATCTGTCAAAATTCTGTAGGGCTGCTGAGCGAACTACACCGTGGTCTTACTGCTGGTCACAAATCTAGAATTTTTGGCACCGATAAATTGGCGACACTTATTCGCGGTATCTGCCTATGTCCGCTATTATCGCTAGTTATTTTCAAGTCGAACTAGCTTCAACCCATTACCCACCACACTATAATATCTTGAAAATACTGAATCGATTTTGTTATAACTTTTCCAGTTACCAAAGTTAAAAGATACTGAATATAAAAAATAAATAAAGTGTAATTCAGCTTCTGAGTCCTACAAATATACATACATATTAATATACCTAATAGTTAATAGCGAATAATAGTTATAATTTTTTATGGTAAGTTATTGTTTCAACTTAGTCCCCGTCATGTCCACTTTTTAAATAAATACACACATAAATTTTGGACATAAATGTTAAGGTTTCGCGTACCTACATTTTCGAATTCTGGGTACGGGAATGCAAATGCCATCAAAGCTCTGAGAAGTCAAAGATAATCGCAATCAAGTTGTAACCCCATCTCGATCTGCTAAGTTAAGACCTCAGCCCGAGACAATGGGCGTAATTACTTGATGACAATCAACGAACGTTGACTTGACGGCGATCTACGTAATACCAGTATCAACTATCAACTGACCGAATACGATCTATTGTTGGGGACGTGCACCGGGATAATGGATTGAATCCTATTGTTTACCGTCTTCGCTATTCCTGAAGACTGTATGCTACGAATAATATGTGCTAAAAGTGTCTTGGTAATGAAACGAAAACTGTGTATTTGCTAAATAAATTTTTGCAGCAAATTTCAGCAAACACATATGAAACAGCAAATTTCACACATGATTTTTCAAATACGGGCTCTTATGAAAAATAATTAATAGAAAAGAGAATAGAGAACAGCGCCCGCCATCATCGGAGGCTACCACAATTTTGCGTTTCATCAACTGTAGGGTACAGGTTTTTGTACGACTTTCGAGCCTACTCGCTTCGAATAAACGGAACGGATTTCTCTATGCATCTACAGCCAGCGCCTCAAGCGGACACATTGTGAACTAAACTTTCGGCGGTTGTCCACCTTTACTAACCCTACCGATACTCGCAATGTTGGCCGGCCGGTGGCTATTTCTCCTGATAAACGGACTCAGCAAAATATTACGTATGTAACTCACCGCTCTCGGACACGGAGGAGGGCGACCGCTCCGCTGTGGACACGCCCGAGGAGGACTCTAGCGACGAGAGCGAGTCGGTGCGCGTGGCGTGCGCGTAGCTCGCGCTCTCGGACAGCGCGCGCGCCACGTCGCGGCTCGCCCGCAGCTGCGCCAGCCGCCGCCGCAGGTACCGCTGCTCCCGCGCCAGCTGCTCTTTGTGCGAGGAATGCACTATGTGACTCACCGCTCTCGGACACGGAGGAGGGCGACCGCTCCGCTGTGGACACGCCCGAGGAGGACTCTAGCGACGAGAGCGAGTCGGTGCGCGTGGCGTGCGCGTAGCTCGCGCTCTCGGACAGCGCGCGCGCCACGTCGCGGCTCGCCCGCAGCTGCGCCAGCCGCCGCCGCAGGTACCGCTGCTCCCGCGCCAGCTGCTCTTTGTGCGAGGAATGCACTATGTGACTCACCGCTCTCGGACACGGAGGAGGGCGACCGCTCCGCTGTGGACACGCCCGAGGAGGACTCTAGCGACGAGAGCGAGTCGGTGCGCGTGGCGTGCGCGTAGCTCGCGCTCTCGGACAGCGCGCGCGCCACGTCGCGGCTCGCCCGCAGCTGCGCCAGCCGCCGCCGCAGGTACCGCTGCTCCCGCGCCAGCTGCTCTTTGTGCGAGGAATGCACTATGTGACTCACCGCTCTCGGACACGGAGGAGGGCGACCGCTCCGCTGTGGACACGCCCGAGGAGGACTCTAGCGACGAGAGCGAGTCGGTGCGCGTGGCGTGCGCGTAGCTCGCGCTCTCGGACAGCGCGCGCGCCACGTCGCGGCTCGCCCGCAGCTGCGCCAGCCGCCGCCGCAGGTACCGCTGCTCCCGCGCCAGCTGCTCTTTGTGCGAGGAATGCACTATGTGACTCACCGCTCTCGGACACGGAGGAGGGCGACCGCTCCGCTGTGGACACGCCCGAGGAGGACTCTAGCGACGAGAGCGAGTCGGTGCGCGTGGCGTGCGCGTAGCTCGCGCTCTCGGACAGCGCGCGCGCCACGTCGCGGCTCGCCCGCAGCTGCGCCAGCCGCCGCCGCAGGTACCGCTGCTCCCGCGCCAGCTGCTCTTTGTGCGAGGAATGCACTATGTGACTCACCGCTCTCGGACACGGAGGAGGGCGACCGCTCCGCTGTGGACACGCCCGAGGAGGACTCTAGCGACGAGAGCGAGTCGGTGCGCGTGGCGTGCGCGTAGCTCGCGCTCTCGGACAGCGCGCGCGCCACGTCGCGGCTCGCCCGCAGCTGCGCCAGCCGCCGCCGCAGGTACCGCTGCTCCCGCGCCAGCTGCTCTTTGTGCGAGGAATGCACTATGTGACTCACCGCTCTCGGACACGGAGGAGGGCGACCGCTCCGCTGTGGACACGCCCGAGGAGGACTCTAGCGACGAGAGCGAGTCGGTGCGCGTGGCGTGCGCGTAGCTCGCGCTCTCGGACAGCGCGCGCGCCACGTCGCGGCTCGCCCGCAGCAGCGCCAGCCGCCGCCGCAGGTACCGCTGCTCCCGCGCCAGCTGCTCTTTGTGCGAGGAATGCACTATGTGACTCACCGCTCTCGGACACGGAGGAGGGCGACCGCTCCGCTGTGGACACGCCCGAGGAGGACTCTAGCGACGAGAGCGAGTCGGTGCGCGTGGCGTGCGCGTAGCTCGCGCTCTCGGACAGCGCGCGCGCCACGTCGCGGCTCGCCCGCAGCTGCGCCAGCCGCCGCCGCAGGTACCGCTGCTCCCGCGCCAGCTGCTCTTTGTGCGAGGAATGCACTATGTGACTCACCGCTCTCGGACACGGAGGAGGGCGACCGCTCCGCTGTGGACACGCCCGAGGAGGACTCTAGCGACGAGAGCGAGTCGGTGCGCGTGGCGTGCGCGTAGCTCGCGCTCTCGGACAGCGCGCGCGCCACGTCGCGGCTCGCCCGCAGCAGCGCCAGCCGCCGCCGCAGGTACCGCTGCTCCCGCGCCAGCTGCTCTTTGTGCGAGGAATGCACTATGTGACTCACCGCTCTCGGACACGGAGGAGGGCGACCGCTCCGCTGTGGACACGCCCGAGGAGGACTCTAGCGACGAGAGCGAGTCGGTGCGCGTGGCGTGCGCGTAGCTCGCGCTCTCGGACAGCGCGCGCGCCACGTCGCGGCTCGCCCGCAGCTGCGCCAGCCGCCGCCGCAGGTACCGCTGCTCCCGCGCCAGCTGCTCTTTGTGCGAGGAATGCCTCTTTTCTCGTTCCTCCAGGCTCTGGAATAATTAATTTGAGGATTTAATGACAAAAAAAGAGGCTGCTGAACAAGATCATGAGCGAGCTGACCCCGCTCGCAGACGGAAACGTCGGGTAAGTGGCTACCACCGCCGCCCTCAGCCAGCCGTCGTATTGTAGTACCGATGAAGAGACCCCAAGACAAACCCAGTGGGTGTAGTGCACGAAAGGCACCGGCACGATGTGTTCGTCAGAGATTCTGGAGCCTCTCAATATGCTCAGTTGTAGGCCAACGAGGGGGTTTTAGTGGTAGCCGTCCACAGGAGGCCAGATCCTTCATGAGGAGATTCCTCATCATTGTTTCCATTAGGCAAGAATGTCATCAAGCGCAAGCCTATCTATATAAATACTATTAAAAACCCGCACTGTAAAATAAACTCGACACGAGCAATCACTAATTAAATGCCATCGACCAGACGCGAACTATTCCAAAAAACTGCACCATTACTTAACACTTACTAAACACTTTACACGGTATTTGAAACCGACGTGTAATTAAACATGAAAATTGAATTTCCTATGTTACTGGCTAACTCTACATTCTACATCTCTGGTACGCATCTCTGGTTTACATTCGTCTGGTAAGCATGGTCAAAGGCAGATGTAAAATTTTATAATAATATAAGTAAATATATTGTTTTGTCTATTGCAAACTGATGAACTTAAAGTTTACAAATGTCTTAAAAGTGTATTTAAAATTGTTATACTTGTGGTCAAAAATAGTTTACTGCCCCTGAGCTAGGTACCAAATAGTTACAAAAAGGAGAGAACCACCAAAAACTAAAGGCTACATGTACTTTTTTATATAAAAAAATCTTGAAAATGTTGAAGTCAGTACACAGTGTCCGTAATAGTATACTTTGAATGTAGTCCGGTAGTGGGTTGATTGATCAGTGAGAATATTACGATTTAAGTTATAATCGATGTCGGTGCCTTATGTTTCAAAATAATTCATAATCGTAATGGAGAGATCTGTATATCACCGGAAAAATTATCCTTTAAAAAAGTAAATGATTATACTTATCATTATACTAATTATGATTATGCTAATGATTATTGTTTTTTTTTTCCTAGAATACTGAGCGATGCAGATACCTAATCATATTTTGTAAACTGATAATTTTATTTGTTTTTTCTTTGTATAAATTTGCATGCCAATAATATGGTATGATATAGCGAGAACTTGAATTGTATTGTGTACCATCATTGTAATAATGTACCTATATCAGCAAATAAATAAATTGAATTGAATTGAATTGAATAATTGAAATAAACGTGCGAAACTAATGAATTGCGGACAATGTTGACTTTGGACACTACACTTTCTTTGCTTGTTACTCGCAAATAATAATAAAATCCGGTAATTAAAAGCTGCCGTGCCTTTAGGCTTTGACTACGTTCAAATCGAAACCGAAAATGTTCATTAAAGTTTGTATTTTGGAAGGGTTACTTTAATATTGATTTTGGAGCGGGAATTATTAATAATGGTGGATGGTTTTCATTTATGAATTAAGAAGCCATTTGATATCCAATGTCATATGTTACTTATATTTTGTTAAGGGGATTTATTGAATTTATTTTTGTCTTGCTCACTCTCACGGAGATTTGGTAGGTGCGACATGCAGCGCCGCGGAAGAATATAACAGAAAAACGACCTTTTACCTAATTACTCAAAAACTAAGCTGGTTATCAAAAATCTGTTTCTTAGCGTTTTTGGAAATTATTATTACCGACACCTTAAAACAAAAATTACAATTACATCTAATCATACTAAGAAGCAGAAACACGATTGGATAAAATTTTCTCGATAGAAAGTTCTCCCAAAAGTTGCTCCAAAATCTCAGTTTTTCGAGTTTTTATCGGACACTACATTGGATGTAATTGTAATTTTTGTTTTAAAGAGTCGGTAATAATAATATCCTAAAACGCTTAGAACAGATTTTTGATAACTGACTTAGTTTTTGAGTAATTAGGTAAAATGTCGTTTTTCTGCTATATTCTTCCGCGACGCTGCATGTCGCACCTACCAAATCTCCTTGAGGGTGAGAAAGACAAAAATAAATTCAATAAATCCCCTTAATGTCTATCACTTTTTTGGTCCGACTTAGAAAAGAAAGAAGAAAAATCATCAATCAATTTTTTAATAAAAAAAAACTTGAAAAGAGCCATTGAATGATTTATGAGTATTGATTGTGTAGTAGTAGTGAAATGACAGCCAGAAAAGCAATAACCATAGAGTAATTTGTATGGCAATAACATGGCCAAGAATGAGTCGCTTTCTCGCACACAAAACACCGGTATAAGGAAAGCTTTGGATTATTATTTTATTGAAACCAATTTAAGTTCTTTTACCTTCCCTATAATTTACCAATTTCAGAATTTCCCGCCTAATAGCTATAGGGTAAAGTTGGAGGGATGGACGGACGCATTTTTTCCTTCTTTGTATTTAAAGCACAAAGATTACAAATAATTCACTCACTTATTCAACCGACTTCAAAAAAGGGGAGGTTCTCAATTTGACTGTATGTTTTTTTATGTTTTTGACTCGGCGAATCAATTTTCATCATTCTTTTACCCGCGTGGACCCATTTCAATTAAGTCCAGTTCCGATAATAATGGTTTCCATGAGAAAACCATATAAGTAAGTCTTAAATTTTTAATTGGAAAGGATGTATTCAACAGTAGTTTGATGAGAGCTGAAGTCGGTTTTTCGTTAATTAAAACCGTATATTATTTAGGGTTCCATAATGGCATACCAAAATGGTAAAAATGGAATCCTATATACTTTATTTTGGATTCGTTACAAACCTGCCTGTTACGAGAAAATAGACATTCCGTAAAAAAACATGTAAAACATTTAATTTTAAACTTGAATCAAAATAACCATGCCGTACCTAAAAATCCACTCAACTGAAACACGCAGAAGACTATATTTTAAAACCGTAAACGTTTCGCGTTATACAGGGTGGATGCAACTTAATAAACGCGGCGCGGCGTTTTATTTAACATCGAGCCGGGATAAAAATCCGATGTTCGCCGATCGGTGCATCTATATGCAAAAAAATGAAAAACATCGACGCTCATGTCCGATCACGCTGATCACAGCGATCAGACACGCCACCGGGGAGCGTATGAGCAAAATCCACCAACCGCGTTTTTTGTAACATACAGACCTTAGCCTTGTAACATACAGTTTTTTTTGTAACATATACGACTAAAAATAAGTAGAGTCTCGGGTCTGTCCCATAGATTTTATAGCCAATAAATAGGATAGGTCATTGGGTGGATATCTTGTTCTAGACAAGTAAAAAACCTCCACCAACGACCGTTGAACCGGTTAAACGAGAAAGATAAAAGATTGCCGAGGAGCAGAAATAGTTTTTTGAATTATTATTAAGAAAAAAAAAACACTATTAAATTCTAAATCATTATTAAAGATCCGATCCAATTGCGCATTGCATCGGAGTGAGTAACAAAATAATTTATCAGGTAAAAAGAATTTTGGTAGGGAACTTTTTAAAGGAAAAAACTTTGGAAAGGAAACTTTGTTAGGACCAAAGGAAAAATGCATTTCGAAATAATCACTGTCAAACAAGGTTGATGGAATTTGCACAAAAAGCCTTTGGGAGTGCATCAACTAATCAGAAACCGTGCAGCGTGTAGGTACAAAACTAAGTTGGTGGATTTTGCTTATGCGCTGCGAGGGTGCGGTTTATGTACATTTTTTTCCACTCGACCGGTTGCTGTGACATGTGATGGGGGACACATAATTTTATAACGTTCTACCTATAATATTTATTTATCTCTATTATCTGCCTCAACCCCTTTACTACTATTTGGCCCGGGTCTCCTCTCAGTCTTGAGAATCTTATGGAGAACGCTCAGATACGCAGGTTTCTTCACACTTTCTTCTCACCGCTAAGGAATGACCACTGACACACGCAGTCTGCAAAGTCTGATGTCTGCGTCTGGGATTCGAACCCCGACCTTTGATTAGGAGGCTGTCGTTTAAACCACTGGGTTTATGTTGTCCTCATCGTACTTATATTATAATTCAAATAATAATTACATACGGATCACAACACAATATCCTTGCATGGGTTCGAACTTCGGTTTTTTTACTCTATACTAGTTAGTAGTTGCCTGCGATCTCACCTGATGGTAAGTGATGATGCAGCGTAAAATGTTATCGTACAAACTTGGAAGGGTAAGTAAATTTACCCCAACGGTTTCTACAAGCATCGCACCGGAACGCTAAATCGCTTGGCGGTACGTCTTTGCTGGTAGCGTGGTAATTAGCCACGGCCAAAGCCTCCCACCAGACTAAACCTTAGCCAATTTAGAAATTATAAAATTCCAAAGTGGCTCGTGGCGGGAATCGAACCCGCGACCTTCCACTGGAATCCGAGCGCGCCGCCACTGCGCCAGGAAGGTCGTCAAAAGTACCCATTTAAGTACAAAATTATCTATTTCTTGTTTTCTATCTATTAAGCTATGGATTTCCCGGCTGATCTGATAATTCGCGATCTTTCGGTTTTCAGGCAATTTCTTCGTTACGATAGCCTACCTACTCTTGTATGAAATGTCACTTAAGCTTTATGTCTATCACTCAAGCGTGCATGCAGCCTTATTCGCATAAAAGAAATATTATTTAAGGAAAATGAACTTATACTTTTCCCGTTTATTTAATACATAAACGAAACATGAAAGAGAACGGAGGAGACAGCGGGAGCGGATTATAAATTGTAATACACTGCCTCCTTCGGAATACCTTTTATTTTAACATCTTTGTTTATAGTAGGTACGGTGAATGTAGATACTTAAGATATTATTGGAGACGCAATTTTTACCGAGTAAATACGATAATATTATTTTTCATTTCATTAATGATGTTTATTTGAAAAGACATGGTTTTCGTTTGAACTCTTTGATATTACTAATTTGTTTGTTGATTTTAGGTTAAGGTACCCATAAGATTATTGATTGAGAAGAGGAAGTTATTCTCATTTGATTAAGCTTTTTAATGTGTACTATTAGCTAGCTTAGCTAATAGTCATTTTGTCTCCTTTTTGCTCCTTTACTGAGGAAATCAGTATTCCTGTATCTCCAGTTAAAAATCTTGAAAGAAGATGAACAACAAACTGATAAAGAATACCAAATTTTGCAATTGAAACAGAGACGCTTTGTTTGTTCGGTCAAAAATACATCATGTAGAGGAGAAAAGCATAGGCAAAAAAAAGCTTATAAACATTTAGTAATCAAAACGAAAAATTTTAAACAATAAACTACTAACGACGTAAAACTAAACCAATATTAACATGGAAAAAAGTCGACCTCGAACAATTTCAATTCAGATTGAAAAACTTGAAATAACCAATTAAGGCATAAACCAATCTTGTCTCAAGAATTCAGACGCAATGTTTAAAATTCATCACCAATTTACATTTTATTGTAACTAACTTTACGGAGTTTGCACAATGTCTAGGGACTAGTGGATTTTTTACCAATCGTCTTTTTTTTTAATAAATATTACATTACACACATCGCAATCTAGCCCCAAAGTAAGCGATTGCTTGTGTTATGGGTTAGATAACTGATTAATATATATACATACTAATATACTTGAATATTATATATTGAAAAACACCCAGATACTGGAAAACATTCATGTTCATCACACAAACATTTACCAGTAGTGTGAATCGAACACACGACCTCCGACGCAGACGGCAGGTTCGCTGCCGCTACGCCATTCAATCTTCTACAAAAGGAAATACATGCCAAGAGGTACTGACTACTGTGCACTCTACTGTAGTATAAATGAAAATACTTTGAAAGTTTGATTTAAATGACAAAGAGATGTTATACATTCAGGATTCCCTAATCCTGAATGTATAACATCTAATTATCTATTAAATAATTAATAGGAACCTATCTAATTTTCATATTTCAGCCAAATCGGTTTAGTAGTTGTGTGACTTACACATAAATTAATTCAAACATACAAATAAAGAAAATTGGCTTGGCCTCAAAGACATAATTCATATCGCGGGCTTCAAGCCAGAAGGGCGTATAAGTTAACCTTACTTCTCAGAAGACAAAGAAAACTTAATAAGTTCTTATTCAATGGATCTCTTTTACTGAAAATTTACACGTGTCTCATGAGACGCACATGTCTATAGCCAGGTGCAAATAATTTCAGTTAAACTTTTAAAGAGATCCATTGAATAAAAACTATTTGTTTTTTTCTCTATACTTCTTAACTCGCCCCGCTGGCGTGAAGCCTGCGATATCTACTAACTACTTCTAACCTTCTAAACTGTAAAGGAATGTGAACATAACTACCAAATTCAGACTTGAAAAACAGGTCACACGAACCATCATTCTTCTGAATTCAAAGAAGTGTAGGCACGCCTCAAATCCGGCATTTACCTCAACTGAAAATACTTGCAGAGATAAGGAATATTGAATGAATATTTTTTGTATAACCACAGCTTATCTTGGTAAATCGTAATGGACGAATCTATTCGTTCCCGTTTTATACATCAGTTATCTTCGAAATATTCTGGACAGGGTTGTCTCCAGACAAGTATTGATTACGTAGTCATATTGATGCTGTGACGATGTCCCTGATTATTTCAGAGTTTCAGTAAGATTCTTGGTTCGATCCTCAGCACAGGAAATATATATTTTATATATTCTAAATTGCCTGAGATCTGTCAATTCAGCTTCAGTTGCTTACAAATTCTTCAATCAAAGACAGCAAATTATCTCGTAAATTACTGCCTAGTTTTCATCTTTGACTGCACTGACGAGTTACAAGATCATTAAATCGCTGGTGGTATAGATATATCAATTCATGATGACGCGCCCCACTCTGACAAACTCCATACGAATCGAATGAAACATAAGCGATTTTGACTGAGTGGGGCGCTTCTTCATGTATTGAAATATCTATACCTGCCTACATTTTTCCTATAAGTCGGGTAACTTTTCAAAATATATCTTCCAGGTTGCTTTTGTTTAATCTTCCACCCCTGATCCGGAAGCAAAACCAGTGATTCCTCGCACGAATATTATTATGATATACGAGCATCCGCTACCATTAGATGATAAATGTGGCACATTATTTTTTCAGGGCTGCCTCCAAATAATTTTCCAAGTGGGACAAAATAGAGACAGAGGACGCTCGGTCGTGGCGGTGAAGCCTGGCAGATTTATAGGGGGATATTTCATCTGACCCCCTGGATCCCCAATCTCCCGGCGATATCAGGGGTATCTTTACCTACCCCTAAGGCCGCATTCACTTTAGATGCGAATTTGTAACGAACGGCAAGGAAACATTGGTCGGATGATTTTAGTAGTAATGGTACGTTCAAAACCTTTGATTTGCGTGATGACATTGTAGTTAAAGTTGGTGTTGTTGTAAAATAAACACAATGTGTTAGACGCTAGCATATTGCTCTTATGCAAAAAAATCTTTCTTATCGACGCGGTTAGTTCGATATTATGCCACGCTCGCACTTTACAGGTCTGTATGAAACTAGATGATGTTTAAAGAAACAAAGCGTTAAAGCCCCGATATTCTCCCAAGCTATATAAATAGCTGAGCTTGCAGCGAGATATAATCGCTAGTAACATAGTCTGACGAAGCCCTAAATTCCCCGCCGGCGGTGCATACGTGTACTTTTTTCCCTTAATGCGCTATCGATTGATGTTGCTTTACGCTTATTTTGGCATAAATTAATCCTTGTTGAAGGGGTTAAGATATATTTGATGAAAGCTTTTCGTTAAGCTACAATTTCCACCGAATGAATATTATGACGAGAGTGCAGGAGGTTTTAACGCGGTAATCCAAACTTTTCAGCTATACGAGTATGTTGTCTAAAATATAGGTTTCGCTAGCATGGAATATGGTTGGTTTTTCAATATTTTCCGACGTACCTTTTTCTTTCCCGTGATTAAACGTCTATCTGAGGAATAGAAAGGAGGTCCAAAGAAAGTTCAAATTTAACACTCAAGTTCCCTTGATGATATGGAAAAGGGTTATGGAATTTCTTTGTTTAATTCGAAAAAGGAGAGGGTGAACAACACACGATTGATTCATAACGAGTGTTGACTCCACAAACATGTTTTCCTCCAATAAAAAGAGCGACATTCGCGGTTATGATTGTTTAAGTGTATCTCCCCACCCTTCACCCCTAAACCAATGTCTCCTGGCGACAAAGCACGCGATAAATCGCTAATGCGCCAGTCAATTTGATAGAATACGTAATAACTCGTGTCGAGGCAATTTGGTGGGACGCGCTCGTTCCTACGACGACGGCGAAAGCCCACGCCCTCATACGGCTAGGTACTGAAGGAAATATTCCTTTCCTTTAAGCCACTTTTACTTTTCTTTGTTTAGTCCCTTTTGCTAGTCTGAACGATAGCATATGTGAAAGGAAATGGACGGAAATGCGCTTCTTGTTAGATCTAAGCAATTAATCATGTTTTCGGTTAGTAATACCTATTACGGATTCGGTGGTTTAATATAACATTGTTTATATCGCCCGTTTTTCGAAATGTCTTCGGCTAAAATGGCATCACAATGTTTAGCTAGCTAAACAGGGTTTAAATGCTTGGTGGCCTACGATTTTAACTGTTTTATTACAACATGCTTGTATGGTAGATGGGTAGAAGCATTGACTTCGCCGTCAAGTGGGCTATGAACAAACCCTACTAAATCTGAGAGAAGACTTGTCCGTAGTTGTGGTCGTGATCAAACTTGAGTAAGTCAGTTAAACATACCTACTTATTTCAGTTTTTTTCACACAAAAATTGATATGTAATCTCGGTTAGATTATCTTGATGCTAAGCTGTCTACTTTTAAAATGAGAGAAATATGGTTTAGCTACTAATGGTGGTTCAAAATATTCTACTTATCTATGGTTTGCCTTAGTAGAAATAGAATATTGGGAACCGGCATGAGCTGACCAAGTGCAGATTGCCAGGACTTTGAGACAGTTCAAGTTGCTTCATGATGTTTTTTTCAACGTTCAACATACTTACATATTATTTTATTTTGTATAACCTACATTACCTACAATATAAACCGGATCGTCTCCAGGCAAAAATAAATGTAAGAGTAATTTATCTCTTTGTTCATAAATTTATTTTGATATATTCATAGCAATAATCCAGTTTATTACTGCGTCGGTAAGCTCCGATATATAAAGACAATATTTCGCAATCTGTGCTGGAAAAATACATTATGTTTTCCTCCATCACTCCAGTATTGACGTGGAGATTTATTTTTGTTTTTACCGCGGCGGCGAATTTGGGCGGAATTATAAGGTCGTGGCAAGTTATAGGGCTATAAAGATTGTAATGGCCCCCATGGGGGAGTGTTTTCCAAAAAGTTGCATGCAATAAAATGTAATTTACCTATCATCTACAATAAAGAGTATAGCGATAAATATACAAAATCCGTGAAAGTACTTGAAAGTTATAGTTATCTTTTATTGGCACTGCTGCCATGGCAAAAACTCGAATTTTAGTCATCTTTAGCATTAGAAATTTTTTAACAGGGTCCAAGCCTACTCCTTTGTATGGAAATAAGAGCTTACACGCATCATGCTGCTTATATATCTATAGTGAAAATAGCCGAGAGTCGAGACATGCTATGTCGAGACATGCGTGGTGAAACTAATTCGGAAAAACTTTCGCCTTGTATTGAGAATTTTTCAAAATAGAACCTCGTGAAACCAGAAGACCAACGACGAATTCGCTTCGTGTATAGATATTTCAATCCACGATGACGCGCCCCCCTCTGTCAAAATCCACACGAATCGAATGAAATATACGCGATTTTGACTGAGTGGGGCGCGTCTTCGTGGATTGAAATATGAAATATCTATATGTCATATTAAAACTAACTCTCACGAGTAAGTGTTCGCTACTCGCATGGCCTATTGGAATCAGAGGTCTCTATTTAGGCAATGAATCAACCAATTTCAATCAATAAACCCCTAACTATACGAAACATTGGAGTTTCAACTTCCAAATTAATTAAGCCCATAATATATCAAAGGGCGTTCACTTTAAAGGTTAATGTAATTAGTAAGTAGATCAATCAGGAAGTTAAAGCTCAGCGTAATTATAATAATAGGTAATTATTATTGTAGACCTGACCTCTGACGTCAATTCTGAAACGTATCCAATTTTATTTAAGACACAAACGAAATCATTATTAAAAGCACAAAATTTCTTTATTCGCGTAAAGTAGAAAAAAAAGGATTTTAATTACTACATTACTTTTAATCAGTATAACATTGCTATTTTTGGGATATCTCCAAACTGTCTTTTTTAGCAAGTATTACTTGGATGTACTCTAAAATGGTTCTGGCATGGAGTACTGCAGTCACCTTTGGGATGTCTCTGCCAAGTATCAGCTCGATGCATTGGACTCGGTAGATCGCCGCGCTCGCAGAATAATCAGCAAGGAATCGCTAACACGGGCAAAACTGCTCAGTTCGACGCAATGTTCCCTGTTTAGCGGTTTTTTACAGGATATATTTTGGTTAGCGTGCTCAGGAACTACATTATCTTGTACCTCCTTGATCCTTCACCTTTCTACCATAGGACTGCAAGACGCCGAGAGCGGTGGCGTCCTTATGTGGTTGACGTCCAACAAACTCGCACGAAACGTTTTTCTTCCACGTTTCTGATACGAACCGCTAAGGTGTGGAACGCCCTTCCAGCCTCCGTGTTTCCAGCCAAGTACAATCTGGGTGCCTTGAAGAGAAGAGTGAATATACATTTTCTAGGCAAGCGCGCTCCAACCTAGACCTCATCATTGCTTTCCATCATGCATGATTGTCGTCAAGCGCAAGCCTATCTTCAATAAAAAAATACTCGTATAACAAGCTAATATTTCACTGGAATTTTCCTTTGACCTTTACGTATAGTAGGTACTTTTTCTTGAATATAGCATCAACGTGATAAATATATTTTGAGCAAGGAAAGTTGATTTATTACTGAACTGAGTCGGGTTGGGAGTACGTTGTAGCACAAAAACTTGCTCAACAGTTTGTAAAATTCACGAACGGACCTACTGAATAGGATGTTGAAGGTTTCAGGATATTTCTCGCCTTTCAATTTACGTGAAACATGTGTTGCGAAGTAATTTTGGGCTTACTTCTGCTATTGATTGACTTGTTAAACTACGTTTTCAACCCAGCTACAACCCTCCTTTTTTCTGTAAGTCTGTAGATTGTAGTCCTCTCTCATTTACAATGTCAAAGCTTTGAAATGACAGCTTATACAAAGTGCGTAATTATGTCAAAGTTTGCCTGCATTTTGCAGATCAGTCTTACAGACAAGATTTTACATATTGTTTAATAAATATCTGGGTGACCGAGCTTTGCTCGGTTGCCAATAGATGTCAGCAGGGTTCATATTTTTTTTTTGGTAAATTCGACATTTTCTAAAAGTGAATCCTAGCTAGATCGATTTATCGCCCCCAAAACCCCCTGTATACTAAATTTCATTAAAATCGTTCGAGCCGTTTCCGAGATTCAGATTATATAGAAATATATATATATACAAGAATTGCTCGTTTAAAGGTATAGGATATAATCAGTGAACCATTTTTCTTTGTTCACGGTTCATACAAACATATCTAAATTATGGCATAGAAACCTTAATTGAATCTCACAAAGATTTCTATCGTAAAGTATCGATTGAAAAGCAATAGTGGCAAGAATAACTCGGACACACGAGTATGTAGGGTTGCTACACAGGCGTTAATCAAGCACGCAAGTGAACACTGTGCCAAATGGTGTATATTACAATTTGACACAGGCGTTATTTTACCGTCCTCGTTATTAAGCTTACTTGAGGTTTTTTTTTTAATTAAGGTTTGATTTATTTATTCTAGCACCACTTACCATGTATCCAAGTCAATGTTTCTTAATACCGTTGGTTGCGTTGCTATGCCTATATATTGCTATTTTATTTTTTACGTGTACAGTATGGATGTACAATAGAGATATTTCTATCTATTTATCTATGTCATTTACTACCTAGTAACTTTTTTAGCTGACTCGCACTCGGTCAGTTTATTTTTCGATATTTTTCCCCAGAGGCGAACAATACGGGACCCTATTACTAAGACTCCGCCGTCCGTCTGTCCGTCTGTCACCTGGCTGTCTCTCTCGAACCGTGATAGCTAGACAATTGAAATTTTTACAGATAACGTATTTATGTCGCCTCTATAAAAACAAATACTAAAAAACGGAAAAAATATATTTAAGGGGGCACTCATACAGCAAACGTGATTGTTTTGCCCTTTATTCTGGTACGGAACTCTTCATGCGTGAGTCCGACACGCACTTGGCCAGTTTTATTATTTAGGTTAGCTCTAGCAACCCTGTGTGAGCGCGATGTTTACGAGGTGCGTTCGCGGATAACTATCGATGAAAATTTATGACGAGTCGCGGGTAGATAATAAATTTTGGACCCACTTGTTAGACGCGCCGCGGATCGGTTTAGTATCCGCACTCGATATAACTCGATATAACTGCGGCTTAAGGCGATAAAGATTAACTATTGATAGGTTCAGGGAGATGTTGTGTTGGTATTGGTGTTAGTTTCGTAATAAAGTAGTGCGGAAAGTATGGGTTGGTAAAACTATCTACGTTAATAATTTCACACCACTGCAAGGCTGGTCTCCGATAGAACCCGGTGGAAGGAATCATTCTGCACGAGGCTTCACTTAGGCTGCATTAGACGTATGACATATTTGCGATCGCCGCAAAAACTAGTGAATGGCAAAAATGGAAGGAAATAAAAAAAATGTATGAAAATGACATTTCCAATCGCTAGTGACTTCCGCGCAGACAACAGTCATTCATTCAGTCATTCTCTTACAATTTTTGAATGTCATCTTATTTGAGCAATCGATCGACAGCTTTTGGTGACAATCGCAAATATGTCATATAGCAGGATACAGTTATATGCAGGATCGCCATCTTCAGCAATGAAGGAACGACTGAAGAGAGATAATCCGCCAAGTGTGAGTCGGACTCGCACACGTAGGGTTCCCTACCATTATCTTTAAAACGTAGCGAGATGATGATGAAGCCAGAAGGCCCATTTACCTACTACTGTTCAAGTAGAGTGACAACTGAAGAGCGACAACGGAAACACATCATCTGTTAAAATTTCAAGTGTGTAAGTATCACGGTTCAAGAGATACAGCTTGGTGACAGACGGACGGACAGGTGGACAGATGGACGGTGAAAATTCAGTAATAGGGTTCCGTTTCTTACCCTTTGGGTAAGGAACCCAATAAAAAGGTAAATCCAAGAATTGGTTCTATCAAGAGAATAAACTATAAAGAGTATTGGTTCCCGACTCCCGGCCGCGGTGATCACCGGGGAATAATATAAAACAAACACTATCCATTGTCTGAGCGCCGTAAATTAATATCAGCACAATGGCGATACCATCATTAATATCCAGGGTTTTATTGATATCGTTGCGTTTTTATTCAATCGGACAGCGACACTGCACGCAAATGTTTCCTTAATTACCCTGACCAATGATAGCCTAGTTCTTACTTTGGTTGGTTGTGAACAAAAGGCTGTCCAAGATTCGAAACCCACACGCATAACCAACTTCTCGAAGCAGTTTTTTATAAGTGCTGGAATGGCGAACCCGCACGGGAAAGCGCAGTGGTGGCAGACTTCCGACCAGATTGACTGACGACTTTAAAAGAGTCGCGAAAAGGCGCTGGATACAAGTAGGCAGGCTAGAAATAATTTCAGTAGGCCTTTGTCCAGCTGTGAACATCCGTCGGTTGAAACGAACGAAAGAACAAACAGGCTCTTAAGATTCGATCTGCCTTTTTATCTGCCTCCCAATTGCGTAATTTTGTATCAATCATTAAAGAACCGCATCAGTGTCAAACATGATTTCCGAGTATTAAGATTGGTCAAAAACCTGCATGTTTTGAGATTGATACAGTTCTTTAATGATTGATACATTTTTACGCGATCGGGCTACTGATGTTGAGTGACGATGCAGCCGATGACGTCTGACTGATGAGTCAATGAGCCAGGACTTTATTATAAATAACTAGCTGACCCGGCAAACGTTGTTTTGCCATAAGGTATATAAAAAGTAGCAAAGTCGAAAAATAAAAATAAGAAAAACCTCAAAAGTTCTGCCTCATGACTTTTAGTTTTTTTTGATAAATATTTGCTCGGAGTCGTATGAAAAATGGTAACCCTACAAGCATAACCGGGTTCCCGCTATCTTACAACTTGTGAATTGTAGCCATAACCGCTGCGCTGCTGGGAAATAACAATTAAAACCATTGTTATTACTGAAGATAGAGTTACGCTAACACAATCATACATTATAACGAAGTGGTAATGTAGAAGCATTTGCCAGTGTGTGTGTGTGAGTTTCATGTATGAAATTTATGTATGAAATTTTAAAGACACTGTATTGTTGGTTTTTACAAAAACGATAAACTGAGCAACAAAAATAATGTATCTTTGCTCTATATATGTAATCTTTTGTCGATTTGTTGTTTTAATGAACACACAACATTATGTACTACATACGCAAAAACACGTCTTTTTCATACATTCGATTATCAGGATTTTCAATAACGACTACAGTCAGTCTCGTAAATCGAGTTTCTATTGTAAATAACAACCAGGATTAACGCATAGAAATACTTTTTTCCTGGGAAAATAAAGTTCCCCGCGAGATAGGCGAAAACCTTAATTTCACCCACCGATAATATTGTAATAATTGATATGCTGAAAACCTACCTCATTCATAAAAGACAATATTGTATTTTAAAACACTTACCCCCTTATTAATAAACGTGGAGTGAAGATGGATTAGTTAAACTTTGTTTTGTCTTTTTTCATCAAATGTCAACTTCCACATGTCAGTTAAAGACAAAACAGAGTTTCAATAATCCATCTTTACTCCACATTTTAAGATACGGGGGTGTATGTTCATTTAGAGGTAAAAAGGGGAATATTATTAAAATAAAATTAAGAAAGTTCACCGTAACGCGTCTTGATGGCATCGATGTTTGTTATTTGACGTCACCTTCCTTATAATTTTACGAGACGCTTGCAAAGTATTACAAAAAGTTTGCAACATTCTTAGTAGCTTTTCAAGTCAGGTAGCGTTTGCAAAATGAACAGGGAACGTAAACATCCGATATCAGGCATGATCGAGCCCTAATCCAATTTCTGGTCCAAAACACAAATTCATCTAACAAGGGCCGTTGGCGTTCAATAACACGTCTAAAAGAAGACTTGGCGATCTTGACCGATTCTAAAAGCTTTTACATATTACAAGTAAACGCATTATATGCAGCGTAGACCTACGTATACTAAGTTGTATATTAGTTATTTATGTAGGTATAAATAATTAAATTGACTTACTCAAATTACTTTTTTTGTGATTCCCTTTCCACTAAATACGAGAAAATACGAAAATTAAGTAGTAGGTACAACGGAATTTAATTTGATTTAACATCAGTTCGTATGTCGTATTTGGCGCATCCCCATGGAAAAGAATACCACTATTTTGAGACACGTCAAATTAGTTTACCATTTCTGTTGTACAAAATCTCTTGTACAACAGAAATGGCACCAATATATGCAACCGCGGGCTCGTCGACGAAAGCTTTCGCTTACAGAATAACACTGAAAAGAAAATATTCACAACGGCTGAACTTGACAAGTGATCAAAGTACATGTAATATTTTTTGGACCTAGTGGTCATGAACGCGACTAAAACCAGCTTCCTTTATACAACGATTATACTAACCTCTAAGAAAGGTGACTTTTTGGCATCCATCTATCGCAAATCAGTTCCCTCCGACTCACGACGACGCTCTTATCCTTAGTTGCGTAATAAAAAAAGTTTTCGCATTAAAAAACTTACTAACGAATCTTAAAAAACAACATTCCGGGCCTTTTCAGAGTTGCTTGTTTTATCGCCACTTGTGATTCTATTCTCCGCTGCTCGAAACTTCGACGAATAGGTTCTTGACGGATAACAAGAAAAACAGACGTAACGCAAAAACAATCAACAAAATAATTACTAACATAAACAACAACGTTCAGAATCATACGAATGATAAAATTAGTTTTGAAAAATCCTTAAGAATTAAATTAAATGCTATGTTATATAGCCGTTTGTTATTAGGATTTCCACTATCTCAAAATATATACCTAATGCAGTGTAGGCTAGAATAACTAAAACAAAATCTATCAGTGTGTTAGCTTAGAAGCGTTATTTTTCGAAATAGGTCAGCCGAATTATGATTTAATACCAAAATTCAATCCAAAATTTAATACTAAAATCACACTATCACCCAGTTATTAGAAACCTACATAATTTTCTATCTAACATCGCAATGCTACGCGGAATAAAACACAGGCAACTCTCATAAAGGTATCCGTGCAGGTAAACGGGCTTTTAGTTTTACCGACATTACCAACACAGAATTTCCCGGCAGCTTATCTCGCTGCTCGGTTCCACGAAAATCATTTGCGACAGCTCGCGTCGCGTCGCAAAGATTCAAAGGCTATTTGCATGTATGCGCATTTCGGGCGACACAATGCAAGTGGGGAACGGAATAGATTGCCAATAGGAATCAGCGTCTCGGTGCCAGTTCTCTTTCCGCCGATCGCATCTGTCACGCGGCGCTGTTTCGCCCTGCAAATTGTGCCGTTCCATTTCAGGGATGAATATACTTGTACGATTTATGGGAATCGCACGAGCAAAAGCGACGTGCGGGCCTGATGGGTTTGCTTTAAAGGTTACTCCTGTTATCGTTATAACTTTTTCCTCTTCTTCACTCATTTGGGATTTTTTTGATGCACAATTGTGTACAGAAATTATTATCCCGCCAATCTGACAGACTAGATTGTTAGCGAGTTAGCGCTCTTATCTAAAAAAAATACACAATACGCATCTTCTTATTCCTTACATAGCTAACCGTACAAACCTAAACACATGCAATGTCGCATACTAATATAATTTATCCTTAAGTATTATATTTTATTTAAGTATTATTTACATGTGTCTGTACTGAATTTAAACTATTTTATAAATAAATAAATAAATAAAAATTAAACTATTTTATTACAGAACCTATACCTATGAGTATAGCTAGCTTAGACAACGGGTCTAAGCTCTGTTTTTAGCTCGGATGTTTCATTGCAATTTCGAAACATCCTTACTTTTCCCTTGTCTACATCGCTACATCATAAAGGGTAGATTATGTGATATTCAGATACATAAAAATGAAAGTCTTTACTCATTCATCAACTCACTGATTCGTCATCACCCAGCCCGAAGCCTTTAAAACTAGAAAACTTAAATTATGCACAAAGGTTCCTTTAATAATGTAGACGAGGAATAAGAAAGGATTTTCAGAAATTCCTATCACCTACCAGAGCCACCTACGAGAGAAGCAGGGATGGTCCGATAATTAAAATCATTATTTTAATTTTTCATCGATTCCATACGCTAATGCTGGCACGATTTTGTCCTCAATGAAAAATCCTTAGCCCTCGCCACAAATCCGTCTGGCAGTGCAACCCTTTACCGCGTAAACATGATCCGACTTATTAGAGGCCGGCGACATCCGGAGCCGTATTTTATTGGTAGGTGGAAATTAAAATATTAACCTTACCCTAACAGAAAAGGTTCTTGGTATTTCTCATTAGGCATAGGTTAAGGTTTTTATGTGTTCTACGTTTCTTATATGTATTTCTGGAAGAATTTTTATAACTATTGTAGGGGTCTAGGTTCGAAGAAAAGAAAAAATTTAATTCAATTTGAAAGAGTTTTCTGTAGAGGATTTCTGGAGGAATACATATGTGTGTTTTATACCTCTTTTACACTATGAAATTAACTTTTTTTATAAAATGTTCAATGACTAGTCAGGTTTAGAATAGATTTTATTTTAATTTTCTATACGAAGGATATTTATTTTAATTTTATGGCGACATATCTTGACGTTCACCTGATGTTAGGTGATACGCTTTCCCATGTCAGATGCAGTGCATCACACGATTTTGCATTGCAATTAATTACAACGCACTGCACTGCGCTTATTTTACCCTGTAATCGCGTTGACTAAGTCTCCTTCAAAATGAAACACAGTATCTATGTATTCAACAATTCCGCGTCAGGCACTGCGGTGACACTTACCCGGGCTGACTCCACAATAAGATTTCGCATTGTGAAGTCAACATCTCCTGAGGATATCCCGGTGTAGAGACAAATCGTGCGTCGAAGAAATTGTTGGAAGAATTGTGTGTGGTTTTTCAAGTGGGCGGTGTTCCTGCATATTGAACCATACAGATTCTTTTCTAGTAGCGGATTATAGCAAAACAAATGAATCTGTTCCGTAAGAAGAGTCCTACCAGTTACCACAAGTAAAACCTTATGTTGAGGTTGTCATCTTTTTCACCCGTTCAGTTAAATCGATGTACTTCTCCTATGAAAGAGGAGGCCCGCATGATAAGCAGATAATAGCTGTATAATTGAGACCGACATGCAGTAACTAGGCAGATTTTGCCTCCTTTTATTTTGATAAAATCGTAATTTGACTACTAGTTATGTAAAGTTCTATGAAATCATAGTTGCATATCAACGCAATCGTTCATTACTCTAATGAGTGCCGGCTAGGATCCAGTTTGCAGTCAAATTTGCACGCCGAGTAGGTTTTAGCAGAAATTCAATAAGTCTCACCCACGCACTGTGCATGCCGCCAACTAATTGTGCAGGACATTTTCAGCTGGGAGCGAATTCGAATCGAATCTGTTTTGCCTCAGCGCATTTATACCTCCGACAAATATGTCAAGCCCTATCGGAGGTAAATTCGAATCGTAGAGTACAATTTCGAATTGTGAAGTCAACATCTCCTGAGGATGTCCCGGTGTCGGGACGAAACGTGCGTCGAAGAAAGTGTTGGAAAATTAGTGTGTGGTGTTTCATGTGGGCAGTGTTCCTGCATATTGCACCATAAAGAATCTTTTCAAGTAGCGGATTATAGGAAAACAAATTAATCTGTCCTGCTAGTCATACTAATTCTCCATAACATCTGATTTCTCCCGTTGATCGTTGATCTCTACCCTTAACGTTTGGCTACAGAACCCTGGAAATCTAGCAGATTAATAGCAAAAATGCTTTGAGTATAATGCGGGGTCGTTGCGTCGCCGGCCTCTAATTGTGTCCGGATGATGTTTATAGGGACGCAGGTCGCCGTACTCGAGGACCCCTGGGGGTTAATTAGCCGTTGCTTCGTTACTAGACAGACCGAAATTTAAGTATATGTCTTGCTTTTTACGAGCTCTACTTAGATGTTATTATATTTTGGTTGTGCTGGGCTGTCACTCAGTTTTCATCACATTACAACATTTATATAAACTAGTTGAGTAACCGAGCTTTGCTTGGTAGTATTACAGCTACTTACCAATAGATGGCAGCAGGAGTTAACTGTAATAGTTTTTCTTTAGCGGCAATAGATGTCAGGTATAAATTTATATATTTCTTTTTTGGTAAATACGACATTTTCTAAAAATGAATCCTAGCTAGATCAATTTATCGTCCCCAAAACCCCTTGTATACTGAATTTCATGAAAATCGTTCAAGCCGTTCCCGAGATTCAGATTATATAGACATATATATACATATATATATACAAGAATTGCTCGTTTAAAGGTATAGGATTCAGGCAAGAAATATTGAAGCCAATATGATAGGGTATGTAAGAACCGGTGCTTACGATAAGATTGATAAATGAAAAAATAACATTTTAAGCATACATTGCGTAAGTATTGAATTAACTACTTGAGCACGAAACTCGCACCTTACAAAATATAAAGAACTTTTTGTCCACATTTATACAATTCTCCATACACGAAATATGTTTAAGAGGCGGTAATTTTTGTTCATTATTCTTTGTAATCACGCTATAAATAAACGCAAAGTTTGTATGCATGTCAGTGTAGGTGTGTAACTGAGTTTGTTTGTTACTACTTCTCGAAGCTACAAAACCATAAAATTTTGAAATGGAAATAAATAATACCCTACATTCACAGATAGGCATTGCATCCCGGAAAAATCCATGACTCCCACCGGATTTTTTAAAACTTCGGAAATTCTATTCGCACTATACACGGGCAACAGCTAGAGGAAGTATACGTTTATATGGTAGGACGTGTATGTCAAAGGTAAAACGACATATAATAATAAAGAAATATAAAAATCTACACGAGCGAACATAAATAGCAACTGATTACTGTCATTACGGCTCTCACAACATAATCTATATATATAAAAGAATGAGGCATTTTGGTGATTTTGGTTGTTCCAAGGATTCCGCCAAAACTATAGGTCGTAGAGATCTGAAATTTGGTACCTAGGTAGATATTAGGTCATGAATTCGTACTAAGACGGGGATTCCAGAAATTCAAATTGTAAGGGGTAAAAACCGTTGGTTTTTTGGATTTCCCCATACAAAAGTGAAATATTTTTCGTTGTTCCAGGAATTCCCGAAAAGCTACAAGTCGTAGGGATCTGAAAATTGGTAACTAAGTAGATATTAGGTCATGAATTCGTACTAAGACGGGGATTCCAGAAATTCAAATTGTAAGGGGTAAAAACCGTTGGTTTTTTGGATTTCCCCATACAAAAGTGAAATATTTTTCGTTGTTCCAGGAATTCCCGAAAAGCTACAAGTCGTAGGGATCTGAAAATTGGTAACTAAGTAGATATTAGGTCATGAATTCGTACTAAGACGGGGATTCCAGAAATTCAAATTTTAAGGGGAAAAAACCGTTGGTTTTAGGGATTTCTCCATACAAAAGTGTAATTTTTTTCGTTGTTCCAGGGATTCCCGAAAAACTAAAAGTCGTAGAGATCTGAAATTTGGTACCTAGGTTGATATTAGGTCAAGAATTCGTACTAAGACGGGGATTCCAGAAATTCAAATTTTAAGGGGTAAAAACCGTTGGTTTTAGGGATTTCTCCATACAAAAGTGAAATTTATTTCGTTGTTCCAGGGATTCCCGGAAAACTACAAATCGTAGAGATCTGAAATTTGGTACCTAGGTTGATATTAGGTCATGAATTCGTACTAAGACGGGGATTCCAGAAATTCAAATTGGAAGGGATAAAAATCCTACTTTTAAGGGATTTTCCCATACAAAAGTGTAATTTTTGCGTTGTTCCAGGGATTCCAGCGAAATTAAAAGTCGTAGAGATCTGAAATTCGGTACCTAGGTTGGTATTAGGTATATCATGAATTCGTATTCAGAAAGGGATTTTCGAGATTCAAATTTTGAGGAGGAAAAATTTTGAATTTTTTGGCCGCCATTTTGAACTTTTTTGTTACTGGGCCGATTGCTTTGAAAATCGATATTTGACTATGGCAGAAAGCATAGATACGGAATTTGTGGTCAAAATTTAAAAATAGGCCGCCATTTTGAACTTTTTTGTTACTGGGCCGATTGCTTTGAAAATCGATATTTGACTATGGCAGAAAGCATAGATACGGAATTTGTGGTCAAAATTTAAAAATAGGCCGCCATTTTGAACTTTTTTGTTACTGGGCCGATTGCTTTGAAAATCGATATTTAACTATGGCAGCAAGCATAGAGAAGGAATTTGTGGTCAATATTTAAAAAAGTGGCCGCCATTTTGAACTTTTTAGTAACTGGGCTGATTGCTTTGAAAATCGATATTTGACTATGGCAGCAAGCATAGAGTAGGAATTTGTGGTCAAAATTTAAAAAAGTGGCCGCCATTTTGAACTTTTTTGTTACTGGGCCGATTGCTTTGAAAATCGATATTTTACAGTGGCAGCAAGCATGGAGAAAGAGTTTGTGGTCAAAATTTAAAAAATAGGCCGCCATTTTGAACTTTTTTGTAACTGAGCCGATTGCTTTGAAAATCGATATTTAACAGTGGCAGCAAGCATAGAGAAAGAGTTTGTGGTCAAAATTTAAAAAATAGGCCGCCATTTTGAACTTTTTTGTTACTAGGCCGATTGCTTTGAAAATCGATATTTGACTATGGCAGCAAGCATAAAGAAGGAATTTGTGGTCAAAATTTAAAAAAGTGGCCGCCATTTTGAACTTTTTTGTTACTGGGCCGATTGCTTTGAAAATCGATATTTGACTATGGCAGCAAGCATAGAGAAGGAATTTGTAATTAAAATTAAAAAAAAAGTGGCCGCCATTTTGAACTTTTTTGTTACTGGGCCGATTGCTTTGAAAATCGATATTTGACTATGGCAGCAAGCATAGAGAAGGAATTTGTGGTCAAAATTTAAAAAAGTGGCCGCCATTTTGAACTTTTTTGTTACTGGGCCGATTGCTTTGAAAATGGATATTTGACTATGGCAGCAAGCATAGAGAAGGAATTTGTGGTCAAAATTTAAAAAAGTGGCCGCCATTTTGAACTTTTTTGTTACTGGGCAGATTGCTTTGAAAATCGATATTTGACTATGGCAGCAAGCATAGAGAAGGAATTTGTGGTCAAAATTTAAAAAAGTGGCCGCCATTTTGAACTTTTTTGTTACTGGGCCGATTGCTTTGAAAATCGATATTTGACTATGGCAGCAAGCATAGAGAAGGAATTTGTGGTCAATATTTAAAAAAGTGGCCGCCATTTTGAACTTTTTTGTTACTGGGCAGATTGCTTTGAAAATCGATATTTGACTATGGCAGCAAGCATAGAGAAGGAATTTGTGGTCGAAATTTAAAAAAGTGGCCGCCATTTTGAACTTTTTTGTTACTGGGCAGATTGCTTTTAAAATCGATATTTGACTATGGCAGCAAGCATAAAGAAGGAATTTGTGGACAAAATTTAAAAAAGTGGCCGCCATTTTGAAATTTTTTGTTACTGGGCCGATTGCTTTGAAAATCGATATTTGACTATGGCAGCAAGCATAGAGAAGGAATTTGTGGTCAAAATTTAAAAAAGTGGCCGCCATTTTGAACTTTTTTGTTACTGGGCCGATTGCTTTGAAAATCGATATTTGACTATGGCAGCAAGCATAGAGAAGGAATTTGTGGTCAATATTTAAAAAAGTGGCCGCCATTTTGAACTTTTTTGTTATTGGGCAGATTGCTTTGAAAATCGATATTTGACTATGGCAGCAAGCATAGAGAAGGAATTTGTGGTCAAAATTTAAAAAAGTGGCCGCCATTTTGAACTTTTTTGTTACTGGGCCGATTGCTTTGAAAATCGATATTTGACTATGACAGCAAGCATAGAGAAGGAATTTGTGATCAAAATTTAAAAAAGTGGCCGCCATTTTGAACTTTTTTGTTACTGGGCCGATTGCTTTGAAAATCGATATTTGACTATGGCAGCAAGCATAGAGAAGGAATTTGTGGTCAAAATTTAAAAAAGTGGCCGCCATTTTGAACTTTTTTGTTACTGGGCAGATTGCTTTTAAAATCGATATTTGACTATGGCAGCAAGCATAAAGAAGGAATTTGTGGTCAAAATTTAAAAAAGTGGCCGCCATTTTGAACTTTTTTGTTACTGGGCCGATTGCTTTGAAAATCGATATTTGACTATGGCAGCAAGCATAGAGAAGGAATTTGTGGTCAAAATTTAAAAAAAAGTGGCCGCCATTTTGAACTTTTTTGTTACTGGGCCGATTGCTTTGAAAATCGATATTTGACTATGGCAGCAAGCATAGAGAAGGAATTTGTGGTCAAAATTTAAAAAAGTGGCCGCCATTTTGAACTTTTTTGTTACTGGGCCGATTGCTTTGAAAATGGATATTTGACTATGGCAGCAAGCATAGAGAAGGAATTTGTGGTCAAAATTTAAAAAAGTGGCCGCCATTTTGAACTTTTTGTTACTGGGCAGATTGCTTTGAAAATCGATATTTGACTATGGCAGCAAGCATAGAGAAGGACTTTGTGGTCAAAATTTAAAAAAGTGGCCGCCGTTTTGAACTTTTTTGTTACTGGGCCGATTGCTTTGAAAATCGATATTTGACTATGGCAGCAAGCATAGAGAAGGAATTTGTGGTCAAAATTTAAAAAAGTGGCCGCCATTTTGAACTTTTTTGTTACTGGGCCGATTGCTTTGAAAATCGATATTTGACTATGACAGCAAGCATAGAGAAGGAATTTGTGGTCAAAATTTAAAAAAGTGGTCGCCATTTTGAACTTTTTTGTTACTGGGCCGATTGCTTTGAAAATCGATATTTGACTATGGCAGCAAGCATAGAGAAGGAATTTGTGGTCAAAATTTAAAAAAGTGGCCGCCATTTTGAACTTTTTTGTTACTGGGCAGATTGCTTTTAAAATCGATATTTGACTATGGCAGCAAGCATAAAGAAGGAATTTGTGGTCAAAATTTAAAAAAGTGGCCGCCATTTTGAACTTTTTTGTTACTGGGCCGATTGCTTTGAAAATCGATATTTGACTATGGCAGCAAGCATAGAGAAGGAATTTGTGGTCAAAATTTAAAAAAAAGTGGCCGCCATTTTGAACTTTTTTGTTACTGGGCCGATTGCTTTGAAAATCGATATTTGACTATGGCAGCAAGCATAGAGAAGGAATTTGTGGTCAAAATTTAAAAAAGTGGCCGCCATTTTGAACTTTTTTGTTACATTTGTGGACAAAATTTAAAAAAGCGGCCGCCATTTTGAAATTTTTTGTTACTGGGCCGATTGCTTTGAAAATCGATATTTGACTATGGCAGCAAGCATAGAGAAGGAATTTGTGGTCAAAATTTAAAAAAGTGGCCGCAATTTTAAACTTTTTTGTTACTGGGCCGATTGCTTTGAAAATCGATATTTGACTATGGCAGCAAGCATAGAGAAGGAATTTGTGGTCAAAATTTAAAAAAGGTGGCCGCCATTTTGAACTTTTTTGTTACTGGGCCGATTGCTTTGAAAATCGATATTTGACTATGGCAGCAAGCATAGAGAAGGAATTTGTGGTCAAAATTTAAAAAAGGTGGCCGCCATTTTGAACTTTTTTGTTACTGGGCCGATTGCTTTGAAAATTGACGTCTGACTATGGCAGCAAGCATAGAGAAGGAATTTTTAGTCAAAATTAAAAAATGATGAACTTTTTGGCCACCATTTTGAACTTTTTTGTTACTGGGCCGATTGCTTTGAAAATCGATATTTGACAATGGCAGCAAGCATAGAGAAGGAATTTGTGGTCAAAATTTAAAAAAGTGGTCGCCATTTTGAACTTTTTTGTTACTGGGCCGATTGCTTTGAAAATCGATATTTGACTATGGCAGCAAGCATAGAGAAGGAATGTGTGGTCAAAATTTAAAAAAGTGGCCGCCATTTTGAACTTTTTTGTTACTGGGCAGATTGCTTTTAAAATCGATATTTGACTATGGCAGCAAGCATAAAGAAGGAATTTGTGGTCAAAATTTAAAAAAGTGGCCGCCATTTTGAACTTTTTTGTTACTGGGCCGATTGCTTTGAAAATCGATATTTGACTATGGCAGCAAGCATAGAGAAGGAATTTGTGGTCAAAATTTAAAAAAAAGTGGCCGCCATTTTGAACTTTTTTGTTACTGGGCCGATTGCTTTGAAAATCGATATTTGACTATGGCAGCAAGCATAGAGAAGGAATTTGTGGTCAAAATTTAAAAAAGTGGCCGCCATTTTGAACTTTTTTGTTACTGGGCAGATTGCTTTTAAAATCGATATTTGACTATGGCAGCAAGCATAAAGAAGGAATTTGTGGACAAAATTTAAAAAAGTGGCCGCCATTTTGAAATTTTTTGTTACTGGGCCGATTGCTTTGAAAATCGATATTTGACTATGGCAGCAAGCATAGAGAAGGAATTTGTGGTCAAAATTTAAAAAAGTGGCCGCAATTTTAAACTTTTTTGTTACTGGGCCGATTGCTTTGAAAATCGATATTTGACTATGGCAGCAAGCATAGAGAAGGAATTTGTGGTCAAAATTTAAAAAAGTGGCCGCCATTTTGAACTTTTTTGTTACTGGGCCGATTGCTTTGAAAATCGATATTTGACTATGGCAGCAAGCATAGAGAAGGAATTTGTGGTCAAAATTTAAAAAAGGTGGCCGCCATTTTGAACTTTTTTGTTACTGGGCCGATTGCTTTGAAAATTGACGTCTGACTATGGCAGCAAGCATAGAGAAGGAATTTTTAGTCAAAATTAAAAAATGATGAACTTTTTGGCCACCATTTTGAACTTTTTTGTTACTGGGCCGATTGCTTTGAAAATCGATATTTGACAATGGCAGCAAGCATAGAGAAAGAATTTGTAGTCAACATTTTAAAAAGTGGCCGCCATTTTGAACTTTTTTGTTACTGGGCCGATTGTTTTCAAAATTTATATCTGATTATCGCAGCGAGCATAGAAAAGGAATTTTTGGTAAAAATTTAAAAGAATTGGCCACAATTTTGCACTTATATGTCTTACCATGGTAGCAAGCAACCACGGCCGGATGGACGAACGGACGGTGGAGTCTTAGTAAGAGCTTTTACCCTTTGGGTACGGAACCCTAAAAATGGCCACCATATTTAACTTTTTTGTGACGATCGAATTTTTCAAAATCAATATGTGACTATTACCAGGAAGCAAGAGAAAATTTTGTGGGCAAAATGGTGTGTAATGCAGGAATTTTGGAAATTAAACCACCATAGTAAAGCATAACTCAGAAGTTAACGTGAGCGAAGCCGCGGGCGTTTGCTAGTACTTGATATATGAAAATGAAAGCATAATTCTCCTTCATAACTACCAGTAATTTATCAATAACAAGCTCCTATTTCTATATGAGACTCACGGAATAACTACATCATTAGTGGACGTTATGTCAATCTTTTCTCAGAGAAATGTTTAGGTAGACAATTTTCATCGTAAACAATAATTTCTTGTTCCAATATATTATTTTAATATTGTGATACAAAGATACAAATGTTCATTATTATTTTCATACATGAAACATTGAAACAAAATATAGTAATTCCACAGATGTTGAAAACTCACAATCATAAATATTCAAAATAATAACGAATATGAAATAAGGAGTGTGTAGCGAAAATGGATTTAACCTTTACGAGAATTTCATTAAAATATTATATTGAAATTTGATTGCTTTTTAGTTTTTTGACGACATAATTAATATCAATTAGCTAGGTATAAGTTTACCATTGAATCGATTGGTTTTGGAACCTGAAAAAGAAATAGATTAAAGAGCCTAGGTATATTAGCTTAAAAATTGCAAAAAGCCAAATAAAATTTGAGTTTTCGGGGCAGAAATCAGAATACTTATTTCGACTTCTCTGAGTACAGACTCTTAGACAGAAGCCACGCCCCACTCTGTCAAAATCGCTTGTTTTATTCGATTCGTATGGAGTTTGAAAAATGGAACGCGTCATCGTGAATTGAAATAGCTATACTGTGCTTCTCTAATTAATAGTTTCTGTGCTTTTGATAGAGCACATCTATCAAAGAAGCGCAGGGCGCAAAATACGCTCAAAGCATCGCAGCCGCCAAAGACTTTGACAAGAACTCCAGTAATCTTCGTTGACTTATTTGTTTTTCAGTCACACAATGGATCTACATCGTATAATTTAAAACTTAACGTGAGTTGAGTTGTGGAGGGGCTATTACATTTTTGTTTTCAAAGGGACAAAGGGTTTTCGTAAACACGTGGAGGGGCGTTCATTTTTAGATGAGACGATCTACACACTTTTCCATCAATGGAACACACATTTTTGCAGAGTGGGGTTAGTACAGATTTTTGTACGAATGTAGAGTCGACTCGCATCGCACGATCGAATCGACTTGCTCCATACATTTAAAGCCAGCGCCATCTATTGACAGCCAAATGCTGGATGTAAATGTATGGATTCCTCCATACAATTACATCGATTCGTTTGAGCGATGCGAGTCGACTCGAAATTCGTACAATAACCTATACTAACTCTGCTGTACTTACTGGCCACTGCAAGAGTATAATTAACCTGTGGCCGGATCCGTGTAGCCACGAGCCGGGCTGCGGACCTCTGCCAGCAATAAATATCATCCCGGAGCAATTAGAGGCCGGGGAAAGAAATGGCCACGTTGCGCATTGTCAGGGCTGCACTTGCCAACTTTTCTCTACCCGGAATACGGTGTATGGGCGCTTTTACTCTAGCTCTACACGTTGACCAAGGCGAAGCGAGCGGCTGCGAGTGCGAGTGAGAGATTAGTACTTACCTCTCACTCGCATTCGCAACCACTCGCCTCGCCCTGGCCAACGTGTGGAGCTAATTTTTTTAACATTATAATTTTCACCGTCTCGATATTACCGTAGACAACCTAGGGACAACGGCAACACAGGAGACTCAAATGTATGGCATTATTTTGAAGGCGTTTTTAAATTACCGTCGACGGTAACGTGCACGGCATACCGTTGCCGTCAACGGTAGTTCACTTCTTTCGTTGTGCCGTGGACGTCTACGGTAATGTCGTGACGGTAAAAACTATAAAAGAGCCCTATATTAAGGTTGGGAACATGATTTTTGGACAAAGTTGACAAGGTATTCAGATATCAATATGTACTTTAGAAAGTCCTTCTACATTGGAAACAGAAGAAACAAATGATAAAAATTTATAATCAAATTGTAAGCTCTGAAAAATGATTTTTCAATGCCATGAGGTCGGAAAACCGTATAGATTTGCCTACTATTCGTCGTCGTCGTCGTTTCAGCCAATGGACGTCCACTGCTGGACATAGGCCTCCTGAAATGACCGCCAAACACCACGATCTTGCGCCGCCTGGCGCCAGCGACTCCCCGCGACCCTCTTAATGTCGTCCGTCCATCTGGTGGAGGGTCGACCGACACTGCGCTTCCCCTACCTTGCCTACTATTATTACGTTAAAAATATTAGATATTAAATAATAATTAATAATAATAGAGTTAAACCCTGTACTATAACATAAGTGCTTTAAACAGTATTAGGTATGGTTCGCAGCCCTAACGTTGGCAAGCACTACTTTACTACGAGTTTCTGCTGAGAGGAATATTGTACGTTGAGCAATATGATAACAGTGATATAACTATAGTTTTTTTGCTTGTAGAAAAACGTTAGTTAGGATGTGAAGCCATGAAATTTTTATCACAGTTTATGATATCTCTTCCACTTGACAAGCGCAACAAAGCAAAACATTTTAGTTTATTTCAGAGAAAAGAGACGTGACCGAAAAGTACAATGATATATCTAAATCAATCAATTATTCATTTCTTAACTACTCCTACTTGGAATAATAACCCTTGCAAAAAAAATCATCTATCTACAATTCAATTTAGACTTTTTTAAATTTTCTTCTAAATATAATAATAATAATAATAAATACACTTTATTTGCACCACACAAGAAATTGTACAAAACAGAAATACATAACAAACTAATTTTAGGCACAAAAGGCGGCCTTATCGCTTAGCAGCGATCTCTGCCAGGCAACCTTGAGAAAAGGAAAACAAAGGAACTAGATTTTGCAGGTGGTGTAGATTCATGAACTATATACATACAAATAGCTACAAACTAATACATAAACTAGGTTAAACAAATAAACAAAGATATTCAATACATAATCATCAAACTATAAACTAATATATACAATATAATAATATAATGTCCACTAATAAGGACAAGATAATATGAATAAATAACAGTCATCATTTGCATCAACTAGGTACTCAAATAGTGATCTTTGACCGCATTCTTGAAAATGTACAAAGATTTAGACTGTCGTATCTCGAGGGGGAGTGCATTCCATAAAAGAGTTGCCTGTACGGTGAAGGATTTTTGGAACATCTTTGTTTTATGGAATGGCATTTTAAGTGTCAAGGTACGACAGGTTCT
This sequence comes from Coenonympha arcania, assembly GCA_036785405.1. Lineage (NCBI taxonomy): Eukaryota > Metazoa > Arthropoda > Insecta > Lepidoptera > Nymphalidae > Coenonympha > Coenonympha arcania. The sequence goes on from CM072069.1 coordinate 6,470,596, forward strand.
AAGGTCTGAATGTTCCCCAAGAAATTTGAATTTCTCCTTGAGGTAAGGAGGGGTTCTAGGATCATATAATACACAGTACAGTAGAGAAAGAACATGCAGATCCCGGCGACGGCGGATAGGGAGCCAGTTGAGCTTTTGTCGAAATTCAGAGATATGGTCATACTTGCGTAGGCCAAATATAAACCGAATTGCAAGATTTTGGAGACGCTCAAGTTTATTCAGCTGGTCTTCATTCATATTGAGAAAGCTTGCGTCCGCGTAGTCAAGTATAGAGAGGAGGAGAGATTGTGCTAACATAACCTTGGTAGGAATTGGAAGAAAAGACTGCAACCGCCGCAACGAGCTCATAGCTGCAAAGGTTTTCCTGCTTAATTCTTTCAGGTGTGTGGCCCATGACAGCTCCCGATCTATATGTACGCCGAGGTCTTTAACAGAACCGCAGTATGCAATGGTAACCCCATTAAATAACACTGGAGGAAGATTAGGCCAGTCAACTCTGGCGATCATCCCGGGGCTACCAATAATTATAGCTTGGGATTTAGCTGGGTTGACCTTCAGACCAAACTGAGTGCTCCAAACAGATATAGCAGCGAGGTCTCTGTTAACAGCAGCTACTGCAGAACTAAGCTCACCAATAGGTGCTGAGCGATAGATTTGGATATCATCTGCATACATGTGATAGAGAGAAGAGATGTTATTTGTGATAGAATTAATGAAGATTGCGAAAAGTAAAGGAGACAACACGCCACCCTGAGGGACCCCAGCCGTAACATCACACCAGGATGAAAAACTTTCATCTACCCGGATGCGCTGTCGGCGGCCTTTGAGGTAACTCCGAAACCAGTCTACCACCGATGGAGATATGTTAATAGAACGTAGCAGCCTCAGCAAGATATCATAGTCAACAGTGTTAAACGCATTACTAAAGTCAAGCAAAGTGAGAACTGTGAGCTGCTTATTGTCCATCGCCAATCGAATGTCATCAGTCACCTTTACAAGTGCAGTAACTGTGCTATGTCCTGACCGAAATCCAGACTGCAACGGACTCAGGAGTAGATGTCTATCAAGGAAAAGCCTCAGCTGATGATAAACAAGCTTTTCGAGGACTTTGGACAGGAAAGGTAAGATGGAGATGGGGCGGAAGTCAGAGACAGAAGTAGGTTTAGCCTTTTTTGGAAGAGGAATAATTTGTGCATTTTTCCAAGCATCAGGGAATTCGCCAGAGGAGATGGAATAATTGAGGATATGAGTCAAGACAGGAGAAACGATGTCAAGGATAGGTATGATCATGTTCCGGCTAATACAGTCAGAGCCAACAGCATTCGAAGCGATGGACAAAGTGGTCTTCTTAACATCACATTCAGTGAAAGACTCGAAGGTAAATGGGACGAAGTCAGGAGTGGACCAAGAAGAAAGAATACTAAGGGTACGCTCTTTTTCGACACTATCAATTGTGTCACAGGTTGAGAAGTGTTTATTAAGAAGTTCAACATCAATATTGATAGGTGTCTTATGAGAACATTTGCCAACTCCAAGTGACTTTAGAAATTTCCAGGTTTTTGCTATATCCCCATTTTCAACTGAGCTATGTATGTGGCGTCGTTGGGCATCCCTACACAATGTATTACAGCGATTCCGGGCTTTATGGTATTTTTGGCGCAAGGCATCAGTGTCATTAATTTTATATTTAGATTTCGCGGTGTTCTTTTTATTCATGGCGGATTTAATCTCGTCAGATAACCAAGGAGCTGGGAGATGCTTCATTTTAATTGGCCGTAATGGAGCATGAATATCATAAAGTTGTGTTATCAGCGAATTAAATACGTCAACTTTACGGTCAACAGTATCGGCACCAGCGACAACAGTCCAGTCTACCTGCCTGGCATCATCGCAGAGGCTATCTCTATCAATTCCACCAAAGTTACGATGCAGAAGAATGGTTGGTTTTACTTTGGGAGGACGAATTTTATAGGAAAGATAGACTAAATCATGATAAGAGAAAGCTTCAGCAGGGCATTGACCATGCTTAAACACTAGATCTTTGGAATTCACCATGATCAAATCTAGAAGAGAGGGAACACACCCAGGTGAGAAATGTGTGGCAGCGAGAGGAAGGATATGCATGCCACAGGAATCCACCAACGATTGCAGGTTCTTGCTACGCGAATCGTTTTTAATTAGGCACGTATTAAAATCACCCATAATAATAGTGTGGTCGTAAAGGGGAACTACTTTTTCTAACAGAGTTTCAAGGGAAAAGAAATAGTTAGGAACAGAAGGAGAGCAGTAAAATACTCCGAGTAATGTTTTTTTATGGGAGAGGGTAATTTCCAATAATAGGTGCTCGGCTGCGTCCGGTAGTGGAGGCTGAGGAGACGACCCAACGATTGAGAAAGGGATATGAGAACGTAGATAGATCGCTACTCCTCCGCCCCCCTTACCGACACGATCATTCCGGATTAATCTAAATCCAGGTAAGGAATACGAGGTGGAAGGTAAACTGGGTTTAAGCCACGATTCTGATACCAAGATTGCATGTAAATTACGAGAGTCGAAAGACGCAAGCAAATCGGGAAAGTGAGCCGGGATACTTTGTGCATTAATATGTACGACATTGAAGTTCTTCACGCAGTCTGAGAAGTGAGAATCGAGAGTTACATTAAGAGGAAGAAGAGATGTACTGTGAAAACTATCATTACTAGATGACGACAATGAAAGAAAAAGATCACTATTCATGTCCATACCGTTGCTACTTGACGACATAATATTATATTATTATAAAAAAACGACGAGTACCATCATAATATAATTTTTACCTCTGCAAATTATAGCTATTATTATTGATTATTATCAATGAAAAAGGGACAGAAAACATAGAGTGCCAGCCCATCTAAGACTTATCTTATCTGTTAACGTATATATTTTTGTTTAGCCAACCAGGTAATCGTTAAGCAGCGGGGCGCGCTTGCGGTTAACAAAAATGGAAAATTCTTTCCAAAAAACCAACTTCAAATGCCACTACAAAGAGTGAAATAATTTTTAATGTACACCAATTCGAAGTCGGGCAATGTTTTGTTCAATCATTAATAGTCCTTCGTATTATTAAACTTAATGTGCAAAGAAACGACAAAATTATCGTCAATACGGAGGACTATTAGTGAATGAACGAAACATTGCCCGACTTCGAATTGGTGTACATTAAAAATTATTTCACTCTTTGTAGTGGCATTTGAAGTTGGTTTTTTGGAAAGAATTTTCCATTTTATTTTTTACTTTTTAGTGGAAAACAAGTAATGCACAAGGTATTGGAAAAAATGCCCAAATCGCTGGAAGTATGCTTCTAAAATCTGAAGAGTTCCCTCAATTTCTCCAAGATCCCATCATCAGATTCTGACTTGATGAATACAGTCATTACTTGATGACTGCTAGGAAATGCAATAGTAACTATAAAAAATATCTAAATCGCTTCAAGTATACTAGCAAAATTTGAAGAGTTCCCTCGATTTTTACCAAGATCCCATCATCAGATCCCGACCTGATGACCATATTATAACCTGGAAAAAATTACTCTTTTAAACAATACCCAAATTACTTCAAGTGTGCTAGTAAAATTTGAAGAGTTCCCTCGATTTCTCCAGGATTCCATCATCAGATCCTGACTTGGTGACAATGGGACCATCTGTGAACTATACCCTTTCAAACAAAAAAAGAATTTTTTAAATTGGTCCACGCATCTTCGAGTAATCGGGGAACATACATAAAAAAAAAAAAAAATAAAAAAAAAAAAAAAGATTCCGACGAATTGAGAACCTCCTCCTTTTTTTTGAAGTCGGTTAAAAATAATTATAAATCTTCGGCTCTTTGGCCCAAACCGCTAATAAATTCCCGTAGAAGCAAGATTTACTATTTCCTCACCCGTTTACCTCCAGGGGGGAGGAGTAAAGGGGTGGAGGTTTAAATAGAAAGACTGAAAATCTCGTTAATTATTCCATATAATCTAGAAAGCCTCAGATTCGAGTGGTTGATAGGATTGTATGCTGTCCATAGATATGGCGCTGTCACTAATCACTAGTAAATGGTCAGTAGTAGTTAACAAAAGACAAACTGTGACCAACAAACAATGCGAACAAATGCTGCCGACTGATTGGTTCCCTGAGTTACGTCAGCCAATCGGCGGACAGAATTTCCTAACGATTACGATAACGATGAATAAGTACGTTTTTCTTACGCAATCAGACCCCAGGGTATCACATAACATCAGATGAACGTTTTGCTCAAAAAAGAGTTTTAAAGCTGCGGCTCTGCTAAAAAACTTCTTTTAAGCGACTACTGAAATATGAAGCTATCTATGGTTTATACACACTTTCCTTAAAATAAGACCCTTCGCACACGGCTCGTAAGCGTAGGCATAGCGTAAGCGTATCGTTATGACGCTAAGCATAACAGTATGACAATTACGCCTCCTATGATTCGCTGCAACACCGCTTCGTCTGCGGACATGTTTGAGTATTTTCGTGCTCGTACTGTTCTCGTCGTACGCGCAAATGACGATACGCTTACGTTTACGAAGTGTGCGAGGGGGGTTATCGTATAGAGCGTAACTTATAGCATCGAAAGTAGTACAAACAGCGTTTCGTCGGTGCGGCGCGGCGGCTAATGTAAGTTGAAGCGTAGCCGCTATCTGATACGTCATTAGCCGGCTAATTCGCGTGCTATCGCGTGACCCACTTCTTTAGCTCATACCGCGCTGCCACTTGATTTACATAATTGTACTAAGATGAATTGAACTTTGCTGTTGTAACTTGTACCCATCGACATAGCCAAGCATGGAAGTACTTCAGAAAAAGAACCCCATTCAATTAACTATTAAGTCCACTTACTTTATTTACACTCATATCAGGCCGGGTTTCTACCAAAGCGGAGCGGAGCTGTGTTTGAGAGTTATTTGTGATATATCATTAAAAGTTTTTTTTTTATTTAATTTCGATGAAAGTCAATGGAATTCGAAACGGTTTTTATATTAATTATTTTTCTTATAATATTTTGATATTTGTTTCAATTTTTCAAGTTTCAACTTAAAATATGTCATGTTTAATTTTTCTCTATTTCATCAAAACACAATATTTTTTAAAGATTCGTGAAAATGTGTGTATGTGTGTGTGATGTGTTTTAAATATGTAAGTACGAAGGGAAATAAAAACTATCGTTCTAATAATAATGAGATGTTTAATTATAATATGTAGACTTCTTTAGCTCATACCGCGCTGCCACTTGATTTACATAATTGTACTAAGATGAATTGAACTTTGCTGTTGTAACTTGTACCCATCGACATAGCCAAGCATGGAAGTACTTCAGAAAAAGAACCCCATTCAATTAACTATTAAGTCCACTTACTTTATTTACACTCATATCAGGCCGGGTTTCTACCAAAGCGGAGCGGAGCTGTGTTTGAGAGTTATTTGTGATATATCATTAAAAGTTTTTTTTTTATTTAATTTCGATGAAAGTCAATGGAATTCGAAACGGTTTTTATATTAATTATTTTTCTTATAATATTTTGATATTTGTTTAAATTTTTCATGTTTCAACTTAAAATATGTCATGTTTAATTTTTCTCTATTTCATCAAAACACAATATTTTTTAAAGATTCGTGAAAATGTGTGTATGTGTGTGTGATGTGTTTTAAATATGTAAGTACGAAGGGAAATAAAAACTATCGTTCTAATAATAATGAGATGTTTAATTATAATATGTAGATGATAAAAAACAACATTTTTTCGTTTTTCCCAAGCACATTATATAAACACGAGGGTACAGTTGAAAAAGACACGCACCTTTGTTGCCTTTAGAAAATTAAAGTGATAGTTTTCATAGTTGATCGTACATTAAAGAACAGACACCCATTTTTAAACAAAAGAGGAATATAATAATAAATTATTATTATATTCCTCTTTTTTCGATACAATTTGTATCGAGGTAGGTAGTAGGCGCAGACCTTACGAATGATATTGGGCAGAACCTTTCGTACAAACAACACCCACCGCCCTTCTCACGTCATATTATTGTTAACGTTACACAGTTACAGGATGTGTGCTTTCCTTTTCTTTGTATTTGAGGCGTACTTCCACTTTTTCAGTAAGATTAGACTGGAAATACGCTCTTGAAAAAGATAGACAAGAAACAAACAAATATGAAGAAAGGTTCATCTCGAATTATGATTTTTTATATCTTCTTATCGTTGGACTCGTTTACTAAAATAAATGGACAACAATATTATCAGGTTCCTTACACAAATATGGAATTCAGGTTACATACACAAATATGAACTACGAAACAGCTCCTGAGAATTTTCTTTTTAGCGTTGTCTTTGAGGCAGATTTTCAGTTTTAAATTTGTTCTACATATTAAAGCAGGAATCTTGAAAGTGCGTGAAACTTGAATTAACATCTAAATTAATTTACAAAGGGGGACCAAGAACAAATAAGTTTACGCTAAAGCAGCCCTCAAACATAACTTGTTCCGACAAGTTTACTAAGACTAACCGTTACCACTTACCACCGTACAGTCGTAATCCTCTTTATACAAGTTGGGCGAAGTTGGGCGAGCCGTATTCGCCCGTATAGTGTATACAGATGAATATTGCTGGCGACTAATTCCAACTTTTGTTTATTAGTAAGCTAATATCCCAAGACACTACCAAGTGCGAGCAGCGAATAGTAATAATTATAGTACGGTACGAATACGTGCTGCTTTCAACTATACGGAAAACTAATTATAAGATACAGCAGTATATTGCAAAAGGCAAGTAAACAGGACTTGAACCTGTCTGCGGCATACCTTAAAGCCTGACGCTATTAACCCTGACAACTTACTGTCGATATAAAAACTCGACAGGGAAAACTTGTGTATACTAGTGCGAGCATTAACAGGGCTCTGTGGACTGATGCATAAGCGTAGCAACATTTTGGTAAGTTCATATTGGACCCTAATGATGCTAAACTTCTTTCAGCAAAGAAGTTGCTGCTGTTCCTGGCGGCAACAAGCAATAGCTGGACGGTCAACGTGACACCAGGGACCATGAAACCTGAAGCTGCGATCAAGAAGCTGAAAATACACTGTGAAGGAATGCTAAAGCGTTCAGATCCTTTTCAAGATAGTGAGCTTACATCAGCTTCTATCAAATGACGTGATTGCCTTTCTTTGAGTTCCCAAACTCGAGGTACCTACTGTCTTTCACGTAATTGGCCCTGGCTATTGCCACTATTATTTACACCTTACAATATGATGAAGAAGCTTTGTTAGTAGGTACCTATAGGTACTTCTAGGTATATGAATATTGGAAATACTCATTTAAGATTTGACCGCCAACCAATATTCTGAGCTAAGCTGTCCCCTTTGCTTGCTGTGTAACTCGAGTTTTCATAAAAGCCCAAACAATTACGAACAAAAGAGTAGTAACTGGTGTTCATATTTTTGTACATAATTAAAACACACAAAGATTCACTTTGTAATATTGCAGTAAACGTAAACATACTCGTGCACGGCTCTAAAGCGTTCTACGGTTGAGTGTGTCCTGCCTACCTTTCATATGACCCCTAGGGAGGACGGACAAATATAGTCTTTGACGCGTCAACTATACAGCCTCCATACAGCATACGGCGCACAAAGGTAAATACTACGAGAGTTTTCAGGTACACCCAGCCTTAGCCTACTGAAAATACCTGCGGAATATTCTAGCTCTAAGGAGCAAGTGTATAGGGATAATAATTAAGTGCAGGATTTTCGAAGTGCCACAGAGCGCTAAGTCGTGTTCCATACAGCCGTGATGCCGGTTGCTCCGCACACAAAGCGGTGACGAATGCCGCCGTATCCTGCGTCCGGCCATCATTCATGCCACGGACGCCCTCTGCCGGTGTATTTTGTACAGCTATATTCGGACTTTATGACCGAATGTTGTGGAACTTAATATTTTGGGTCGGGACGCTTTACAAATGACCCAAAAAGCCGGTAGTTAGAGTTACATATAACGAGCGACTTGGGTGCTGTGTGAATATTATAAACTAGCTTTTGTCACCGACTGATAACGCCTATTTCCTTTCGTAATAATAAAACTGCGAATAATGTGACCCTATTATAAAGAAAAATATCGTAACCTCTAAAAGCAGTAAAGCTGCAGTACTGTTTTAATAATTTTATACAAACATAGTATGAAAATGTCAAAACAGTACTGCTACATTACTGCTTTAAGAGATGGTGGTACGGCCCCTGGTCCTTTATATTGACCGGTACTTGGCTAGCATGTAGGGCTATGCTACAAATCCCTATCATTCTAAGAAAAGACCCGTGCCGTGTAAGGAAATTAAAAAGTGGTTGAGACATGATACATTAAAGCGTATCGGAATCTGGAGTCTTATAGGAGAACGTCCATAAGTACGTCCTACAATCGACGAGATAGGTACTCATATGCAAAACTTACAAGCACCTACTAGATCGAGCCGATTGGCACGAATTGGTGCAAGATAGGATAAATGGAAGCTTTCAATGCCAAGAGTCTTCTTTTGTCACTGAGCCAATGCAAGTAAATGTGCATTGTGCAAGTTATAGTTCAGATTGTGTAGTTGGTGAACAAACCGAAAACAAGTAAATAAAGAAACTCACATACATACATACAAACAAGAACCCTAAAAAAATTACACTCCTTTTTTGGGCAGTCGTGTAATAATAAATAATTTAGAAGTAAAAATAAAAAACACGACTGCCCTGTGGTCAAACGACTTTTTCCAAAAAAGAAAGCATATGTTACTCAGAATGATGTAAGGATTCTAAGGATACTCTATATGTCCAAATCTATTCAGCCACTCAGAAGTTATGGTGGAATAAAGAAACTCACACATATACCTACTCGTATACATACGTACACATCCACGAACTCTAAAAATATTACACTCCTTTTTTTGGGCAGTCGTGTAATAAATGGTAGTACGATCTAGATTCTAGGTCATTTGCAATAATGTGTCAACAGTTAAAGTAGTTGCAGGGTTAGAGTGATAAGAGGAGGGTTCGAGCGGGGTTCGCGAGGGGGTGAGGCGAAGGAAGTGGTGTTCCGGAAACGGCGTCGGCCGGAAGCGCGGGCACCCTTTGCCGAGGTTTGTTTGTCAAAGGTTTCCAGCTTTGCTTCCACGGCCCACGACTACCTACTGAAGATTGCCCCTTTTTGATGAGGGAGAGGTTTGCGGCTGTTTTTTTAATTTTTATTTTGCGGCAAATGTACATTACTGACGGTATTAAGAAAATTTTATTTGGTAAATGCAAATACTAAGCGTTCGCAGAAGCTTTGCTGATGATTCCCCTCCCACTTCATACTACCGCCGCCCGCATTCGTCTGATAACGGACGAACTTACCACGGGTTCTCGAACGGTGTTGCACAAGACTAGTCCAGCCTCCAGGCGCTAGAGGTAGTTGAGTATGCAAAATCCGAGTGACTGGAACTATGACCGGATTCTTATACCTGAGACCCTAAATAATGACAAAACACATCTTGCCGCCGGCGCCGGGTGTGCTGGTCCCTTCCCGCTCCTTTCTGCATATCCCCTCTTCGCCCATACAGTAAGCAAGCAGTTTGCGGCTGTTTTTTTTTAATTTTTATTTTGCGGAAAATGTACATTACTGACGGTATTAAGAAAATTTTATGTGGTAAATGCAAATACTAAGCGTTCGCAGAAGCTTTGCTGATGATTCCCCTCCCACTTCATACTACCGTCGCCCGCATTCGTCTGATAACGGACGAGCTGGCTATAAGAGTATAGGTATATTTCTAAAACGGTTGTTGTGGTTAGGTTAAAAATAATTTCATATTATAAAACGCAGTATAGATTAATTATTATTCTTCTTTGCTTCTCGGCAGAAGAAAATCAGGGGCAACAACTAGAATATCGTATCTTCTCTCTCTAATATATAAAATTACGTGTGAGTTTTTTTTAACAAACTCCTCCGAAACGGCTTGAACGATTGTTATTAAATTTTCTGTGTATGTTCGGTAGGTCTGAAAAGTAGATCGTAAGCACTGTTCATACCCATAATGGCAAAATAACGTTTGCCGGGTCAGCTAGTTTATATGGATAAAAAAATCACCTAATATAGAGAGATGAATGTCTGTAGTGTACTTACCTTTATAAACCTTTTGGCTTTTGTTAATAATCCTAATGTGGTGTGTCGTGACGATTCGGGGCCGAGGGGAACCATATCCTTAAGCTTCTCCAAGCAGCTTCTGAGGTGTGCTCTTCTGTAACAAGAGAAAAGCACGGATTACATCTCCGAATTACTGTATAAGTAGAATAGACGTATACACAGGACCCGGCGGACAACGCAATAAATGTCATAAGTTAACAAATTAATCTGTCCTGCTATTTATTTATTATCTTTGATATATCGACGACGGAATGGCGTAGCGGTAGCGAACCTGCCGTCTACGTCGGAGTTCCTGGATTCGTTTCCCACTACTGGTAAATGTTTGTGTGATGAGCATGAATGCTTACCAGTGTCTGGGTGTTTTCCATACATAATATTTATGTACCATAATATGTATGTATATTTATCAGTTATCTAGTACCCATAACACAAGCTAACGCTTACTTTAGGACTAGATTGCTATGTATGTCATGTCCTCATACTTGTTTACTTATATCTAAGTAAAAAACTAATAATTACTCGTCACTTTATTGAAGCCTTCATCGATTGGTGAAGATGGAATCAGCAGTTACACATTTAGCATGTGTAAAGCAAATAATAACCAGGCTTAGTGACTGGTGATATATGTAGCACCCATACATTAGCTCCCTGTTAAGGAATTCTGTTAAAAGCTGTGATTCAACCTAAAACCACTCGCCTATAAGGCAACAGGCATGCCGTCGTCTAGGCTATTTGAAATGCAAAGGCATAATTTGCATAACCAGTGCAAGCTGACAGATGCCTTTGCCAACTCACCAGTGTCACCGAGGTTATCTCTATAACTTGAGTTTGTGTGTCTATAATCTTATAATATAGCCAGACTTTACGTATAATTTATAACCATCTTGATAAACTCAGATTTTTAAAACATTTTTAGGTTTTTTAGTTTTTTTGTAGAATATTTAATACAAGGCCTGGACGGATAAACAATCTTAAAAGTGGGAAGAATTCTATAGGTCCTTTTTACGAGTAATATTTTAAATTTTTCTATAATATTTTAATGTTATTAACCTAAAAACAGGTTACAATAATTTACAAACGATGTGAATTTATTTAATATAGGATGAGAAAATTCGACGTAAAACAGGTAAAAAATACTCGAAAATAAGAAAAAAGGAATTAAAGGAAAGCGTATGAAATAACAAGGAAATGTACAAATTTTACCAAAAAACAACAAAGGAATTATTGGGAAAAATTGGCATTATTATAAATTAGTCGCAGTAAGCCTCGCGCACCGCGCTCGATAACGAAGCCTATTATCCTTACCACTGGTTCTCGAACGCTGTTGTACAAAACTCACTTAATTATCACAGTATTGTGTCATACTAGTGATATTACTGTGAATTAAATAAACAAATTAGGAAGTTTCTAATAAAAACAGAGGTCAAAGAGACCGCACGCGACTTCAAAAGTGAAGCAATAAATACTCTATCAAAGTTTGCATACCCGTGCCGTCACCACACAATTTTTCACGCACTATAGCATCTTTCAAATCGACACACTCACACTACATGAAAAAGTTTCCGCACTCGCGGAGCTGTCATTTTTAGTTTAGGTTATATCTAGTCGAAGCGCGAGCGACGACCTAATATAAGTCTATGCTTAAAAATAAGTTTGACTCCGGAATCTAATCAAACCAGAGCTCAGCAGAAAAAGGAGCTAAGGTTAGCCGCCACGACAATATTCATTCATTTTGTTTTGTCAATACTTATGACGACCTCACTATCGCAGTTTTCACTCTCGTGCTCGATTCTCGACATAGTTCTCTTTAGAATTTTATAATTTACATATTATATTGTTAATTGCTAAATTGGCTCAGGTCTGGTTTGGTGGGAGACTTCAGCCGCGGCTGTTAACTACCATACGGGCACAGATCTACCGCTTAACGATTTCGCATTCCACTGCGATGCAGTGTAGCAACCTTTAGGGGTTATTTTAACTCCTTCCAAGTTAGTTCTATATAACCATCAGCTGCATCTTCATAATTTTGAGATTGCAGTCAAGTACCTACTAACTTGTAAGAAAAATACTATTGAGTATGGTAGTAGGGGGTTTCAGCCACAAATTGCGGCGGCGATCGTTTCATCACGAGCGGCCGTTGCAGTAACGAAATACAGTTATAGTGGCCAAATTATTGGCGTCTACCCGCCAGTGTTATATACGAGTACAAATAATACTATTGTACTTATTGTACGCTGTACACTGTACAGTTGTCCCAATTACTTTTTGCGTCCCGTTAGTGGGCCAGGATATGTTTTTCTAATTAGAAGAGTTTGACCAACAACTAATTAACAGCGGGTTGGCAGGCTTTACACACTTCAGGCATGCAGGTTTCCTTTATCATTGAGCAAATTAATCTATTCGCCACAAACGCAAACTAAGTACCTACCTACACTCGTAAAAGTTATTTGTGTGCTTGGGATTCCACCTTTAGACACCTGAACAGAAGGAGGTGGTCGCCTGAACTTAGACTCAATTGTATGGGAGTTATGTATCTTCAAGATCTCAACAGCTAAGAATGCATCTTTAAGTTTACAAACAAACATACCATACTCACATTTTTTTATTTAAGTATAGACCAGAATAGTAGTACAATTAGTTGCCTGCGAATTGCTCGTTAATTTAGGTGCAAAACAAACACTTTTATTGCACCAAATAAGAAACAGTAATACAAACAGTAAACAAAGAAAAAATTAAGCCGTATTACGAGCAATTTCTTACAGGCAAGCTTTGCTGATAAGACAGCTGAAAGAATAAAACAAAATGAGATTAAGTTTAAGTTCTTTGCATGTTGTCTCAAAATAGCAATTTGTAAGTAAGGCCTATAATATTATGATGGCAAGATTTTTAATTATTTAACTACCACGTTTTCCTATCTTTGTAAGTCATGTCTGTATATTTCGAAAAAATAATATAATAGAGGGTTTCAATACAACTTGTTTTCCTCGGGCTTCACAAAGAGCCCTTTGTTATCTGTATATCGAAGGTGACAGCTAGGTATCAAGTTATCACTCCATTGCTCCACCATTACAACTTGTGTAACATAATAATATAATGCCTCCTCTAAAGTAAGGAAACACCTACAAAGCTACTGTAGAGATCCTTGAATATTTCACACGCATAAATTTACCACACAGAAAAGATTTTCGCCATACAGAAAATCGCGAAGCATTATTGAGTGTCGGTTTGAAGGGCAATGTAGCCGTTATTAGGCAAAATGAAGTTTAAAAGAAATCTCGTGGAACCTCAGCGTGGAACAGTACGCTGGACTAAATATTCTATACAATTGAGTACCTTTTTTGTGCCGATTTGAAGTGCCCCCGTCAATATAAAAGTCATTCCTTGCTCTGTGGTGCCCCCTCGAAGTTCCATGGTATACTATAGTAGTGTTATTATCTCGCTGCAGACTCGGTCATAAATCATTTGAGTGTTTCGCTTTTGTTGTTCTGCAGTAATGCACAACTCAACAAAGAACAACAAAAGCGAAACACTCGAATGATTTATGACGGAGTCTGCAGCGAGATAATAACACTACTATAAAATTGACATTTATAATTTAAATTTTCAAATGACTTTGAATGACATTTTATTTTAGTTTCATGAACGCTTACGCCAGCTTACGCAACGATCAGCGCTAAAATGGCGAAAATCAAGTGTCTTCATTTTTACGTTGACACTTGACAGTCTGAAGTCCAGCGTATTATAGAGGTCTATGGTAGTTTGACATTGCAATGCAAGATTCTGAATTTTGACATCCTTGGGGCAGTGGCGCGCGCTCGGATTCGAGTGAAAGGTAGCGGGTTCGATTCCTGCCACGTGCCACTTTCGAACTTTATCATTTCTAATTTGCCTCAGGTCTGGTCTAGTTTGGCAGTGTCTGTTACCACCATTACCAGCAGAGACGCACCGCCAAGCGATTTAGCGCTCCGACGCGATGCTGGGGTGTCATTCTCGGAAACATCCGAAAATACCCGGGTGCCTTCAAATCAAGAGTGAATAGGCATCTTCTAGGCAAGCGCGTTCCACCTTATCCTGTATCATCACTTTCCATCAGGTGTGATCACAGTCAAGCGCTAGCCTATATATATAGCATAAAAAATATGCAATTGTACATCTGCCAACCATCCCCGGTAACCATAGCAATACAGCTATCACCAGTCAATTGGCGCCTTGAAATCTTTGACTCTTGAATCTTGACTGCATAATTGATGCAGCGTTAACCAATCAGCTGCATAGATGTAAGCTCGTCGCTTCTATAAGTATTTCTGCAGAATCAAGGGGCTAGCCTTGATTCTGCAGAAATACTTATAGGGTTAAATTCAAGTCGGTAAGATAACACCTTCGGCTGCATCGTTACTTCTCATTTCCTATTTTGTTTGCAATTACTCTACGTTAAAATAAAACAATGTTTCCTTAAAACGAAATTTCATGCATTACATATACTTTTAGCTCCGATCCCGCTCATTGTTTCTCCCCAAGTACATAATATATTATTCTATCAAAGTATATTTTGTTCGCTTTTCCGTGCCGTTGTCATTTTATCGTGGGAGGTAAAAAATTCTCTGCGTAGGTACACTTTTTGGAAGATCGTTAATTCGTTTCGATGTTATTTCGGGGCCCGGAGACAAAGCGGGAAGAGGGAAAAAATATTAATCCCGACAAAAACGAACAAGATACGAATACGGGTAGGTGAGCGGGAGCCAGACGTAGGAAAAAATTTCCCGCGTTTCCTTACAAAAAATTGTATAAACAGAATAAAGTATGACCGTCGCTTGTCCGTGGTATATACGAGTATAAGAGCACGAGAGATGGTTTAGAATATTAATGGTTTAAGTACTTGATAATCGTAATTTGTGATGAAAATGTTCAAATTACCACTAATGCTTATAGATGCAAAAATGAGGTTGTTGGCTAGTTTTCCATATAGTGAAAAGTACAGTTCCTACGGCTACCATGCTGCAATAGTACCTACGTAAAATTATATGAAATAACAAGCCGATCCGGCAAACATCGTTTTACTATTAGGGATATAAAAAACAGCTTATGACCTTCGCTGGGAGCGCGGTGAATACAACAGTGAATCCCTTACTCCTGCCAGCAGGTCCGCCGTGAAAACAGACAGTTTCTAGTGAGTGCAAGCCCCACATAACCCATCCGTTTCCCCGACGGAGGGGTATGCGTTAGGCATTTTCTGTCTATAAAAAAGTCCTACCGAACATATACAGAAAATTTCATAACAATCGGTTTCGAAGGAGTTGACACGAAAATTTTATCATATTAAATCTTGTACCAATTGAGTGCCAGAGACCAGTTTTAAATACGCATTCCCACAAGCTCTTTGGCTATAATAGACGCTACCTTTGTATTTTTACAAAGGTGCTTCTTACAAATTGAATTAATAAGTATATCGCTAATTGGGATAATTAAATGAGTTCTCCCGGAGTAAAATACGGCATTTCACAATTAGAAAGAATTACGTTGTTCAGGGCGTGCTAATAACCTTGTTATTACAAAATTCTATTTGGGAAATTTTCTTTTACGAATATTTTTATAAGGATCAACAATTTTATAAGAAAATATTTTTTGAGGATAAAATATTCCGCTCAAGGAAACATGCTTCAACATTTTATTTAAAAAATCCAAACAAGTGTATTCGCGTGACCTTCTATTTTACCTACTCAGATAACTTTTATAAATTCTTCCTGAGTAGATCGTTACAAATATATTAATATTATAAAACAGAAAAGTTAATTTACTTTTTTGTTTAATTCTCTGCAATTACAAGTCCGAATTGAATTTTTTTTTCATCTCACCCGCTCGGAAAAGAGATCTTTAATGCCCAAAATGCGGACGGGAAATGCCCTATTATATTCCTTCATTTCTCCCTAGGGCGAGAAAGCAGTATGAAAATCCTTTCTCGCCCTAGGGCTGCAAAGCATTTCTAAATTTGAACATGACGTAATCTCGTATTGCGTACATAATGTCTAAAGCTAAAGACTTCTTTTTTTAATAACGCATACGGTCAGTAACGAAGTTCGACCTTAGAGTTTGAATAGGTACATTACTATTTTGTTTTTACAGTTTCTTAGAATAAAAATAAAAATAATATCTGCTATTTAGTTTTATTAATCATAAAGGAAATCTAATAAAATCCATGATATTTAGTTATTGTTTATCTAATTGTTTTTATTTTTTTTTTTAATTTTCTATTATCGTTGTTTTCTCCCACCAGACCAGACCTGAGCCAATTTAGAAATTATAAAATTCCAAAGTGGCCCGTAGCGGGAATCGAACCCGCGACCTCCCACTCGAATACGTGTTTTTTAGCGTAAATTTAGCGTTCCGGTGCGATGCTTGTAGAAACCGTTGGGGTAAATTTACTTACCCTTCCAAGTTAGTACGATAACATCTTAGGCTGCATCATCGCTTACCATCAGGTGAGGCAGTCAAGTACTAACCTATACAGAGTAAAAAAATGTGCACTTGTGTTTTTAGTATATACAATGGAAATATTCATCAACTCATTCATTGCTGGTTCAAAACAACTACTCACTTTAATTCTCTTAATTAACAAATACAACTCAAAAACAACGTATTTATTCCTCTCGAAAAACTCTCCGCATTAAAATACTGAAATTTTAGTAAAATTCCGAGTTTATTTTAGTAAATTACACAAAGCAACATGCTGGTGCATTATCAGACACAGAGGAATAGCATAACAACATAACTTTGAGCCTAATATAACATTTTTTAAACAAAGGAATTTCAAAAAAAAACTTTTCTTTTCAGTTCATAGCAAAAAAGTCCATGTTGGGCTTCACTACCTATTTTTTTTTTTATAACATACATGCCTGTTGCTTCTAAATTTTCTTTTCAAAAATATTTAAAAATGCGAGTCATTTACTTTTATTTCTCTAATCTAATTTCCAAAATTAATCAATTACTTCACTAAACTTACTTACTAAATATAATAGCTTTAGCTAGCTTTAACGAAATTTAATCTGAATCTGGCTAACATTTTGAGAAATTGTTAAAATAAATATAATAAGGATTTAAGAAAATGTTGAATATAATATAATTATTAGGTATTTTGTGTTAATAATTTGTATTCTCACTTATAGTGGACGTCAGAATAGTCGATCTTGTCTTGGACTGTGAAGGTGAGAAGTAAGGAGTGCAACCACAATGCATAGTTTATATTATTGGATCAAACCCTACTAACTACTACGGCTCACAAAAAGATCGATCAGTTTGAGCAGTTACCCAGATTTGGAACCATTTAGAATTAATATTATGAACTAAACGAGGATTTTCGAGTAAAGTTTTGCATTATAAAAGTATAGGTGTGATACTCTTGTTTGCGCATATTAACATTCATCTTCAGTCTACTTTGTGTAGTTATTCCACTATTCGTGAAAAATAAATAGGGCAAGCTAATTTTACTCATCCACTTAGCACCCTAAACCTCAAGCGTTAACTGTATGAAAGTTTATTTTTCATGTTTCTCCTACTGACTTCGGTAGCAATTGGTTTTGCTTACCATCCTTACCAACAAAGACGTAAAACCAAGCGTTCCAGCGCAATGCTGTGTAGCATCAGTTTATTTACCTTATTCATAATAGTTCAGTTACATTTGCGGATGCGTGGTCTCCTACCTCGTAAGATTGCAGCTAAGTAATAACTTGAGCATTTGATACAATTTCGTGAAAAGACGAAATTGAGCTTACACCGTTAAAATTCTAAGCTCCAACCGAAATCACCAAAAGAGTTTATTCGGTGAAAGTAAAAAAAGTGATAAATTGCTGAGCTGGTTTTCTTTTCTCTTAGCTACGGAGAAAAATTACTTGCTTATTTTTTATTTCGTCTGCCCGCGTCCGGCATCGCCGAAGCTCGGCCGCCGGGCGGGGTGAGCGCGGAAAACCATCAGAAAACACTGATCACGTCTTAATGGGATTTTTCAGTGATGTATCCATTCAGGAATGTGGTCTTTAGACGAAGCTCCCGTAAAAATCGTAATTTTTCTAAAAATAAGGGCAGCACAGCGTTAACGTAAGCGTAACGTAATACGCGCGTACGACGAGAGCAGTACGAGCACGAACATTTTCAAACATGTCCGCAGACGAAGCGGTATTGAAGCGAATCGTACGATGCGTAATTTTCATATTGGTATGCGTAGCGTCGCTTACGCTACGCTTATGCATACGAGCCGTGTGCGAAGGGCCTTATTGTCAGTTTTACAAGGTATTTTAATAAGGTTTTTAATTTATTATGGCAAAAATCTGAATACGTCGAGAGACCACTGAGATTAAGCTTAGTAAAAGTCTGATGAAAAGTTTTGGCCGCGGTTTAATACTACCCCAACCAGCAAAGACGTAACGGCGAGCAATTTAGCTAATTAATTATTATTTAAATTCATACATACTCACAAACTTACTTAGATTTTTTTGATTCTATATCAGCTATTGCCCACGGCGTGAATTTCGGTTTTTTTACAAATCTCGTAGGGATCATCGATTTTACAGGGATAAAAAGTATCCTTTGCCACGTTCCGGGCTTCCATCTACATTTTGAACCGTTGCTGTGGCATCATTGAAGGAGAAACAAATCAACAAGCTATGGATATACTGTTATGTTACATATGTGACAATCTTGCTTTCATATCTTCGCAATCGGATAAAAGCGGCATTTAGGCCCCCGTCCAGTCAGGTAAGCGTTTTAAACGTTTTAGGTCGCATTGGCGGGTACCTCTGACTACAGAGCACATTGTTATCAGAGAGCCGCGGCGGTTTACGATCCTCGTAAATTACGTACGAGTGGGGAAACTCGTAAAAAAGTCGTCAAACGTAAATTGGGCGCGCTTCGCTATGATAATACCGGCAATCGCTGTAATTAGGCCGGCTACCGGGTAGCTCGGCTCTCCGCACCAAAATGAGAGTATTATGCAACGATAAGTGTTTGCGTACGATTGTTTCCTTGAATCATCAAAGTGATACCTAGGTATGCTAAAACTTATAAAGATGTATTACACCTACCTACCTAATAACCCACCTACGCGCTACGTGGATTTTTCAACGTCAAAACATAAACATTTTTCGGTATAACCCAAACACTTGCATTTAAGTTTGAACGCTCCTCGAGGATATAATTATTTACAATTTCAATTTAACATTTCAGTCCAATCAGTTCTACTGAACTTCGTATGTGTGTAATGCGATGTATACTATCACATTAAACGTACATATACGGAGTGCAGTACCTAGTCAAGAGTACGTAAGTACGCTTCACATAATTCACGGGAGTTTAATTCCGAAATATCGTATTTTAGCCGTGCGGGCGTTTTATTGGTAGTTAGAGTCGGTGAATGAGATCGCTAATTGCAATTGCAGAGTACGTGACTCTCGTTGCAGCGCGCTCGCGGCGAATGCTTCATTTGAGAACATCTACAACATCATTGCATTCTTCAGCCTCGGTACACAACGGCATTGTTTGGCTTATTACTTATACGTTGCTACAGTTACCGAGCGTTTAAATTTTCTAACAACTTTCCTATATAAATACAACTATATTTCAAAGTGAGGGCCAATCCAAACACCACTCTCTACTATATCTCTTAACATAGCCACATCTCGAATTTTAGACTGTCAAATTTAACTGTAATCTTTTATTATACTACCTGGCTTGCAAGCTGCATTTAGATTAATTGGATTTAGAAAACGAAATGATTTTACTATTTCCATTCCTTTATTTTCTCTTTGACACATGAAACAGATATAGTAATAGCAAGGGACCAGAAAGAGACCACTTTACCTTTATCTCCCTCTGGGCCCTCGCTATTGCTATATCTGTTTCATGTGCTTTCATGTGTCAAAGAGAAAATAAACAAATGGAAAGAGTTATAAATGTAATTGACGGTATCGTAAATGGCAGCGAGTTCTAGCCCTGATTGTTATAAAATTCGAAAACCGGATTAGAGGTTAGAATTTGCTATCAATAACAAACCAGAAGTCGTATTTGTTGCAGAGCCAGCGGACGGTGGACCACGAACTAAAAAGTCCAGCATGAGATCCTGCCCGATGGGTAAAGACAACCTTAAAATCAAATTGACTGGCAGCGGGTGAATGAGATATTGAGTGAAACATGCGGG
Source organism: Coenonympha arcania (assembly GCA_036785405.1). NCBI lineage: Eukaryota > Metazoa > Arthropoda > Insecta > Lepidoptera > Nymphalidae > Coenonympha > Coenonympha arcania. The sequence goes on from CM072069.1 coordinate 6,490,972, forward strand.
GTGGTGTGCCCTAAGAAAAGCTTAGCATAGCAGTGGATGTACTGGGTAAAGGAATATCGGATTTTCTTTTAAGAAAATCAGCAAGTAGTAAAGCTCTTTTGAGATTACACGCCGCTCCTTAATCGACTTTCGGTCTGAAGGACATTTTATTACATTGACTTTAGTCGCGACTAAGTCCGCGTGAATTTTGGATTTCGTTTTTTTTGATAATCCCGTTAGAGCCTTTTGTATATTTTTCCTCTCCAGAAATTCCTCACACAAAAATCACGTCGTTCGTTGCTTATTTATCGAGTAATCGAAAGGCTACCAAGAAACGAGCAATTTTAAAATTATAGTTATGATGATGGATGATAAATTGTTAGGTCTAATTACCTACCCCTAATGTCATTTGTGTATGTATAACTATACCATACCATACCTTTGTAGTTTACCTTAGTTTCTGACAGATGTTATAATAACAACAAGGGGGCACCGTACATATAGGGTCGTTAATTCTTCGCGCAAGTATTTTTATTTGTTATTGTCACGAACCAGTGCGGGTGGAGTAGGGGAGGTCGTAAAAAAATCGGACAAAAGTTAGCGACGTCCATAACGAGCCTTCATGTCGTTACGGATACGACACGGATACTGTAAACGGGATTTACGATTTGAACAAAAAAGAAGAGAATGAAAAGACATTCCATTTGGTCGACACAATGTAAAACTGATTCGCTCAAAGTCTGACTGAATACTTACCTCAATGGTTAATGTGCATATTAAAGTCCAAGATTTTATAAGTTCAATCCGATTAGGTAAAATAAGTGTGGTATCTACATCTAGCACAAACTTTAAAAAGATACCAAATGAAAGATTTTTTTTCATTGAATGTTTGCGATTTCTGCCATTTTTAATCATTAAAGAAACACGATGTATTAAAACTTTACGTGGAATATAAAGTTTTTGTGGAAACTGCCCATTCACTTTCCGGCCGTATACAATGTTTTTAAAATCGGTAAATGCCAAATTAGTCAAAAAATTAATGAGGCAGTAATAACTATTTAAGTAACATTCATTACCCATTTCCAAAATACACCCTATATCTAATTATTGGTGTAAAGGTTAATCTTTATTATTGGTGAGAAACTGAAATCTTTGCAGAACAAATCATGAGCTAAAGTTACCTACAGTTTAGACTGTGCTAAAGCATGCAAATTGTTAAAACTAAGTTACAATTTCGTGAATATTTCGTAAATATAAACATAGCTCCGTATAATCTGTGCATGCATGAATTAATTATTTGATGCGGGATATTCAATGCTAACGCTCCAGTAGTTTTACGTCGACGCCGATATGATGGAAAACGGTCCTGTTTTGCATATGAATTGCTGCAAGCAACTTGTCTGTCTGTTAACTTAAAAATGTATGGGGAATATTGGTTTACATTTTTTACATTGAATGCGTATTAAAAAAATAACGATTGTTGACTATTTTCAGAAACATGTAAAAAAGCGTACAAGACAGACATTTTTATTGGTGATGGTCGACATGGCTAAGCGAGTAGAAAAAAAATTGTATGATAAAAAAGTTTTTGGCAATTAAATTGAGATTTTGTGTATATTATTTTTTTGTTTAAAGTTATAAAATTATGCAGATTTTTTTTGAGTTGAATATGATATAAGTAGCAGAATCTAAGAGGCAGTATAGACTTATGCAGTAGAGATACAATAAAAGCAAACTATAAATCGCCGTATAAAACGTACTTACATTTATGAATTGTCACCTAAAAGTAAACAAGGGAATTGCCGCCATGAAATATTCGGGGCCATTTTGTGTCGTTGCTATTTCAAAATGGCGCAATATAGTGAATTTCTTAAAACGCGTCGTAAATAAACTGCTCTCACGGCTTTAGTGTGCAACCTGGTCGTAATGGTTTCCAGAGGATTAGATACTATGTAACATGGAAATGTTTCTAAACGAATAATAATTTTAAAAAGGGAATTTGACTTTAAATTACATTTACAGACTGGTAGCGACCTCACCGCAAGAAATCTGTGGTTAGAGGCGATGAACAACCGTTGATATGAAATTCTGGGAGTTTTACTTCTAAGGATTCGATGAAACATAATTCATTACCACTTCAATTTGCCTAACACTAATATTATAAAGCTGTCAGTTTGTATGTTTGTTTGTGTGTTTGTGCTTATAATATTTGTAACTCCTTTACGATAAAACTATACTCAACCGATTTGGCTGTGAAGATTTGAGAAAAAGATTGAGTATACATGGGCTACTTTTAATATCAGAAAATCCATGGATCACGCGAGATTTTTTAAAATATATATTATGAGGTGACTGACAAGCACTCATGACAAGTCTCGGCCTTCCCTAACTTTTATAAGCCTTTAACCTGACTTTGGCTAATCTGCGTAAAACCAAATAGGAAGAAAAAAATAGCCCCAGCCCCTGACGATATGAGCTAGTTTAGAATAGGTATTTATTTGCCCACGTCGAGAAAGGGATCCCCAAACTTTAGGCCCATCCGCGTTAAATTCATCGTTAAAATTGTGTACATTCATTGGCCATGTACTTTGCAGTTGTAGGCATCTCTCCACAGGGCAGTGAATGCTTATTGCATTGCACATTGTGTTTATACATTTAAACACAAGTGCTACACTCTCGTGATATATTCGTTAATTATGCGACTCATTTACATTTAATGTTTTTAATAGTTGCCGCGTGAAAAATGAGATTTTGACTACGGAACACTGGGAAATTATGGTAATGTAATATTTTTACATTTAAATGTTACGGCACCTGGTTCTACTGTATGCAGAGTATTTTAATAGACTTGGTTAATTAATTTCCCTCTAATTTATTTCTTTTCCTGTTCCCGCTTCGCTTTGGAGATCCAACTCGTATTCCAAAAAATCTTTCCTTCTTTCTTATCTGCATTATGAAGAAAACTTTTGAGAAAATTTTTAGATTTCTTAACTTTTTTTTCAGGTTCAGCGTTGGTTGATTTATCATAGTGCATAAGAGGATGAGTCAGGACTCTTCTTCTGGGTGTATGTAGTTTTAAATTAGTAAGACGTAGGATTTAGGATAAAAATGGTGATGATTTATATAATCCTTGAATTCAATTTCATTTTCAACACACTTATAGTCAATATATAGACTGTAAGAGTGATAAAACAGAAGCACTATATTGCTTCCCAGTAAAATTTATTGCAGAAGCTCAGTAGTTACAACACCTAACGGGTTACATTCTTATTTAGTTTACAGATATTATAAAACAAGTGAAAAATTATCACCCGTCTAGATGAATTTAAAGCGGAGAAAACCAAAGACCGTTTTGCGCAGTTTCATAACAAGAAAGACCCAAGGCGAAAGCTTTTCAAACGTGAAATATAATAAGGCGTCTCGAAAGGTATGCCAGCTATAGAAAACTGCAGACAATAAAACCGGGAATTTATTTAGAATGGTCGAGAAACGAACAGCGAACCAAGTTGCAGGGCTTTCCTAAAGTTAACGTAGCTCCGGTGACTTACCTTTTACCACGTGCAAGTTTAAACTTCGTCTAGTCCGTTCGAAAACTCCGTCTGCGTAAACTGTAGACAAGACTGTCGCAAATAAATAATTACACTGATATGAAAATTCCCTATTTTCTGATACGCTTTAAAATGGAACTCAGATCTGAGAACAATGAAGTCCAGAAAAGTTATAAACTGCAATCCAGCTTGTCGCAAAGTTATTTATTTAACAGTATTAATTTGATGGGTTGTGACTTGTGATAACAAGTAGAGAATGGAAATGATAAGAGTTGAAACGAAGGAGTGCGATTTTTTTAATACTCTTCACTTTAGTAGTTGACTATCGATGTGGCCAGAATGCTGGATGCCGGATGTGTGGTATATGGATATTACACTACTTTTGAATTATATATTTTTTTGTTTTTTGATCGGTTTAATTAGATTTTTTTTCAGTGTATGACATTATTTATATCCTAGTTTATTCTAGTTTATAGTAAAGCAATAAAAACAGAGTCAAATACCCAAAATTGCTTCAGCAGTGGGAGGAAATCCAGAAAACCGATTAACATAAAATTGGGGGATATAGTTTGGTGTTGGAGCGACATTTTTACTATTACACCACTCCATATTCAAAATCATAATTATTAATTTTTCTTCTTACTCTATTGAATTCTTAGGATAGTTGTACATATTTTACTGACCCCCAGTTCAAGACAAGTCTCCTCTCAGAAACAAGTTAAGCGCAAACACTGTCGCAAGTGTACGTAAGATAAGCACTCCTCACAGCGCAACGCCTGAGCTTAAATTCAATCTAACCTAGAAAAATTCCGTGAACAAACTTACCAGATACTATTACTGTTATTGCTAGTAGATGAAAGAATCATATTCTGCAAGAATATTTTTCTAAAATGGAAAAAAAAAATTGGTGGACCCATGGTGGTCCTTAAGCCATACTGATGTGTCTAAATTTTGGATGTAACATAGATACAATATCAAATCGTTTCCCCCAATTTATTATATTCAATCTTCCACACCCACATACGCCTCCCACATTTCAAGCTTTAAACAAGTATTCACGAAAAATAAACTGAAAAGACATTCGGAGGCCATAACGTTATGTAAAGACGTTAGAAGTAAAATCAATATAAAATGCGAAATTGTAAATTTTTGAAAAACCCGCGATAGTTTTTGATCAAAAAGGATTGAATAAATTGATATATTGATTTGCATACATAAACAAACAAACGGTCTCTCATCCTAAATGCATTAATATACTGTACTTCCGTGGTGAGTAAAAATACACATATACATAATATAATATTATGTTTATCGCAACCATCCATCGCATCGGTTAGGAGCTTTAACTTTGGATATAATCTCGTAGCCGTGATCGTAGAACACGTACTACGCAGGGAGATACGAGCATCTACGAACTTCGTAGATTCGTAGTCTACCGTAGCGTGTTGTAGCAGCATGCTACGTTTTGTAAGCGACTATACGTGTGGATTCATTCATTCTTACTTTTAGATTATAACCACCGATAAGAAACCTTAGGATACGGGCATCCGAACGATTTACGTTACCTTTTTCGTGCAAACAGTAGCACCCTCTGTCAAAATTCTGACTGCGTTTTGGTTTTTGGTGGCTGCTGAGCGAACTACAGTGCGCCTTACTGTTGGTGGCGAAACAAGCATTTTTGGCACCGATAAACTGGCGACATTTTTTCACGCTGTCCGCCCTGTCCAAGTAAGGTTTATGTCTATTTTTATAACTAATAACTTTTGCCTGTATCTGCTCGTAGTAAAAGTTTTGGCAAAAATTTAGGGCAAGGCACGAGCGATATTTTGTGTTGTTTTGTAATGAGGAGTCGCGTACTTTTAATTGAATTTTAGCTCATTTTGTCACTGTGTGGATCTCACTCAGTCGCTGTGTGGTAGTTTTTTGATAGCCAGCAGAAATTACACAAACCATTTCAACTCCAAGATGAGCGTCGTATTAAGTAGTGGACCGTAAAGAAGTCGACAATTTTCTTTAAATAAAATAATACAAATAGATTGAAAATATACGCAAAAGTACGTTACATATATAATATACATCGGCACGAGTTGCAATGTACAGGTTGCTCCAATTCCGTCAGTAATTCCGCGTTTCCACCGCGTAATGGAATATCCGGCGGCGACTGTTGGCGATGCGTTTTTCGTTTGAAGAGAGATTGATTTGGACACGGGGGGTATCGAAAGCTTATTTCCTTTGGCGAGGGTGTCGATTAGAATTATTAAAAGGACTTTTATAGGAAGTGACTTTGAAAAATAAGATGAGATTTCTTACATATTTTCATATAATACTTTCTTTTATATTTTATTTGACGACCGAATGGCGTAGTGGTGGTGGTAATGTGCCGTCTGCGCCGGAGGTCGTGGGTTCGATTCCCACTACTGGTAAATGTTTGTGTGATGAGCATGAATGTTTTCCAGTGTCTGGGTGTTTTTCAATATATTATATTCATGTATATTTATCAGTCATCTAGCACCCATAACACAAGCTATTGCTTACTTTGGGGCTAGATTACGATGTGTAAAATGTCCCGTATTTATTTATTTATTTTATTCACTTAGGCTTTTTTTAATGTACGAAAGAATGATGAAGAAATTCACAAGTCCACTTTATGCTCACCTGATGCTAAGTGATACGCCTGTTCATGACAATATCTTCCGATGCAAAGGCTTACATACCTGATACGTTCCTGATACGCACTGCAAAGGCCTGGAATACCCTCCCAGGCACTGTCTTTCCCGCCACTTATAACCTGGGCGGATTTTGCTCGATATATCAATATCGAGCCAAAACGAGCAAAAAATCACGTTTGTTGTATGGGAGAACCCCTTTATATATATTATATTATGTTTTATAGTATTTGCTGTTATAGCAGCAACAGAAATACATCATCTGTGAAAATTTCAGCTGCCTTATTATCACGGTTATAGAGATACAGCCTGGTGATAGACGGACAGAGGTTTTTATCCTTTGGAACCTTAAAAACTATTAAATTTGCATTGGTTCCCTTCAATACCGAAACATCGAGTTTTCCACCAACTAAAGAATCACCACAGACCAACTTGGCAAAGGTCAATACGAAGCGCTCCGTTAATTTAACTTCATAGGAAATTGGATTCAGTGCCAACGAGTCAAACAAATTGAAATATTAGGGTTAGAGGGGCGCGGGCGGAAACCGCGGACGGCGCCTATCTTTGAAGTATTATTAACTTTAATTAACAAGACGCGCTGGAGTTTCTTCCACGGCTTTTTTCCTTTTTAAAGATCGAGAGAAAAATATTCCGTGTCGAATTTTTGACGTGAATTTAAGTCTCTATAAGCTGTTATTTAACTTGAAATGTATGTGAGAGTTGAATTTTCGAACTTACTTTTGAAACAATTTTTTTTTTACTTTGGATAGGGTTGCGCATGACTACAATCATGACTGATGGACAGAAATGATGAGGCCTAGGATGGAGCGCGCTTGCCTATAAAATGCCTATTCTCTCTTCTCTTGAGGGCATGATTGATCTTCATAGATCTTCAACCGATTGAGCTGGTGTACACAAATAGATTAGATGACAATATTAATGGTAAGCTGTTTTAAGTCCCTAAATCCATCATATGGCAACACTCAAGATGTTGGACTAGTTATTTTTATTACTCGTAAAAGCTTTTTAATTTATATTGCTTCAAGTGTTCAAAAACTATCGAAATAATACATTTTGAATACTTTGCCAATATAAATAATTAAAAATTACAGCGACTTAAAATCTGTAGTAGGTATAATTCACCTGAGTTTGTCTTTGTAACAATTATGATGATAGGCAGGGAGCGCGTCTCGTATAATTTTATGTAAAGTGTAGCCGAATCAGTAAGTCAATAATAATAATAGCTTAGCGTTATAAAATCAATATGGCGGCTAAAGCCTGAGTGGTTTCTGTTTACGCGGTGCGTAGACAAACACAAACATTTGGATAAACGACACCTCACGGCTTGAGCTTTTAATAATAAATGAAATTACTTACGCACCAATTTTGACTGATTTTGTGTGTTACTTTAATAACACAGTGTGCTCTCCAATTTGGTTTATTGATTAGACTAAAGAGCACTATTTTTGGTGGGACATAATAAAGAACAAGAATCATTTACTTGTTTATAAAAACCAATGATATTGCAGCAGTTTATATTTTCTCGATTAGCAGGTATGCCCATCAATAATAAGAGAAGGTTGAAACGAATCCAAAGTTTATTTTTTATGGATTACAATTATCATATTTTTTGTGAGAATCCAGATTCCAAAATAATGGGCAAATAAAAATATTGCGATATAATAATAATAACAGGAAATGTGCATTAAAGTAAATACATATTTTGGTTTTGATTCGTAATAAAAAACTTACCAATTGTCTTTCTTCTTTTTAATATATTTTCGGAAAAGAAACAAAACATTTAGCTAAAGGACAAGATTATGTTACTAAGAAATCTAAATATCGAAGAAGAGAGGCAGCATACCATGCAGTTTACCCCAAATGAGGAAGCTAACGATCTTAATTTTCTTTTCATCTCACCCGCTCGGAAAGGAGATTTTTAATGCCCGAAATGCGGGCGGGAAATGCTATTATATTCCCTAGGGCGAGAAAGTAGTATGAAAATCCTTTCCCGCCCTAGGGCGAGAAAGTAGTATGAAAATCCTTTCCCGCCCTAGGGCCGCAAAGCATTTCTAAATTCGAACATGACGTAATCTCGTATTGCGTCTATAATAATGTCTAATGGTGGCACCACACATGGCTATTTGTATTTGTGATTGAATGATCGCGTATTTGCCAAAATTTTCGACCTCATGGAGCCAAATATGTTATTGGCTGTATTTGCCAAACAGGCAAATATGGCAATAATTTTGGCAAATATATTCTCCACACATGAAAGTTATTTGACAAATATAAAAAATAGGCAAATACAAATAGCCATGTGTGGTGCCACCATTAAACTGTAGACTTCTTTTTTTTTTTAATAATGTCAGTCGGTCAGTAACGAAGTTCGACCTTTGAGTTTGTATAGGTGTACATTACTTTTTGTTTTTACATTTTCTTAGAATATCAATAAAAATAATAACTCCTATTTTTTATTTTTTATTAATTATAAAGGAAATCTAATTAAATCCATGGTATTTATTTATTGTTTATCTAATTATTGTTATTTTTTTTAATCTTCTATTATCGTTGGTTCTTAGAAATTGATATTTCTGAACGCATCCAAAATACAAGTAGAAAAAAAAGTAACTCATTTTTTTTCTAATCGTGATAAATAATAATATTTTGTTTTTATTCATTACTGTTTTGTAATAAGATGAGTGATGATTTAAGGTGGATTTAATTAAGTGAGTGAAGTTATTGCAGAGTATTACTCAAGACAACATCTTACATACTAGCAATGCCGATCCAAGTGTTCTTCTAGTAATTTTCCTCGCTGTGGTGAGATGAAAATTTTGTGTTATGTACGGCCGCAAATTTTTTTGGGTCTCGTGTCCTTTGAATGCCTCGCTATGCTCAGGATTCTATTCTTTGAACCCCTCGCTGCGCTCAGGGTTCAACCCTAGAATCCTTCGCCGCTCAGCATTCAAATTTGACACTCGGCCCAAAAATCCATTTTGCGCCCTTGCATAACAAATAACTATTATCCTCCTCAGATTCATAACAATTTCCCACTGCTGGGACCCTCCACGCTTCGCCTAAACAATTAAACGCTAACGATCTCGATTAGTAAATCACAATTGCAAGGTGTAGAACTTAGCCTATTAACCAAATGCAGAGTTTAAATCGATTCATTTTAGCTGCGAACGACTCTGAACAAAGTTTTATAATGAATCGACTTAAATACCAGCATTGTTAGTACTAGCGTTGCAGACGAACCCGAATTGAAATTGATATAACAACATGTACTTATCCCACTGTTCGTTTATTTAATTAATAATCTTCCTATATACATACATACAAACTTTGCAAGTTAAAAGTTTGTTAAAAAAATCAACATAACTGAACGAACGAACGCTCTGAGCGAAAATTCAAAGGCGCGACCTTAACGATATGACACGATGAACCTTTATGTTGAGATGTATAAAAAAATAAGAGAGAAGATAAAAATGCAATACAGAAACGCTGGTATATATAGTCAAGTGATAGAATAAATTTCAAAACTAAAAATCACAATAATTTCATTATTCAAATAGGTAGGTACGTGACAAAAATTGCATAATACAAGTGGAAAATTAAAAAATTTTAAAACACCCACGACTTTTGCAGACTTGTAATTGAAAAAGGATTAAATAATTTTTTTGAAACTCCCCGACTAAAGGAAAGTAAGAACTAAGAACCTATCAGTATAATTACAAATCCAAGAAAATCCGTCGGAGCTGCCATTGCTATTTTCGTTTCCAATATCAATTAAAGTAATTAGTAAGTATTGATAAACTGCCGGTATATGAGAAGTATCAAGAACCATTGCCAATGACTCACTAATATATTATACAAAACTGTGTCCAAATCGGTCCAGTCGTTTTTGTAATAATTGAGAACATTCGTTTGCACTGCAAATGTTTTTTCTGGCGCCACCTGCTGATCGATGTTCGTAATAACTATCTAAGAACCATCGCCAATGAATACTTAACATTATACAGAAAACTGCATCTAAATCGGTCAAGCCGTTTTTGAAATAAATGGGAACATTCGTTTGCAATATAAATGTATTTTATGGCGCCCCCTGGTGATCGATGTTCGTAACAACTATCTAAGAACCATTGCCGCTGAACACCAAATATTATACAGAAAACCGCATCTAAATCGGTCAAGCCGTTTTTGAAATAAATGGGAACATTGATGTGCACACACAAACAAACAAACCAACAAACAAACAAACAAACAAACATACAAACAAACAAAAATATTTTTGCATTATTGGTTTTTGTGAACAATTTAACATACAAACAAACATAAAATCTTTTTAATAGAGTAATGTACAAACGGTCTCTCACCCTAAACGCATATACCCGTACTCCGTTCCGTCGTGGGTAAAAATACCGTTTTACATTTTGTATTATATCAATTTCAATTTACATAACGGTTCACAAATTATGATTGGCATGTGGTACGGTGGGCTACTTTCCATATATGCCATTTTAATATCGCTTTTATGACTTCTCCAGTACGGTCCATAGCTGCTTTACGTTGTGTGTAGGCCGGGGCGAAAGATTCTTGTGGTGTTACAAATCAACATGTTTAATATTCCAATGGCACCTTTATCCTATTGACTATAAGGTCGAGAGTTGTGTTACAGCATTTGTAGGCTGTGGACCAAAGGCTCACGCCATTAGGATGATTTCCACACAATTGCGCGCAAATATCAAGTGTAATGCGAACTGTCATAAAGCATTACGCTATCGACTTGTGTCATTCCTTTGTGCTGTCATTATCTGCATAATATTAATTTCGTTGTTTGGAAGTGAGAACTGTCACAATGGATCAGGGGATTATACAATTCGCCCGCCCGATTTCCACTAAAGCGAAGAGGAGACTAGACGAAAGGTGTTTTGAATAACCAATCAAATTTCGTTATTTCCACATCTATTCACCGCCTAGCTTCGGTGGAAATGGATCAAGCGGAGATGTCATAAGGATGTGTAAGGTCTATTACTTATTTGAAACGTCTTTATACGATTACGAGGCAGCCCTATAAGGAAAGAGATAAAGTTACGCGATAGAAAGAGAGCACAACTTTATATGAATAGCGGAGGCGTTCATGGCGCTATTGCGAAGTGAATTGCACTTCTTCGTGTCAGCGCTGGGGTCGCTATTTCTTTGAATCTTCTAGCAGAGTGAACCTTCCGTATACCATTAGACCTCCTATGGTATTATGGTATTAGTATAACTAGTACAGAAATGAAATAAATTATAGTTTCAAAGTGGCCTTTCCCAGGAAATAAACCCGGGTTCTCCGATCAACGGGGCTAGACAAAGTAACAGTCGTTTGGCGTTAACGACAGTAGACAAAAATTTTTGGACAAACCACGTGACTGCTGAAAAACCACGTAACCGAATAGAGGAAAACACGTTGTGTTTGATAATCGACTACGACAATTTGAACGCTTCCTGGCGTTCTCGCAGACCTTGTAGATAACTTTAGCGTACTTCGCATGACAATTGACAGCCGACAGTGAACAACGCTAAACGATTTGTCCATACATTTTTGTCTACTGTCGTTAAAGCCAAACGACTGTTACTTTGTCTAGCCCCGCTGATACTTACCACATCGACAAGCTGCACTAGAGGGTCGTCATAAATAAACAAGTGAAATTAATGTAAGACTTTATAGTGATAGATCCTAGAACAAAGAATAGGAGAGACAAAGGTACCTTCAAAGCAGTTTTTTTCTCTTTTGCAGCCAACCCCCTTTCACTCGTAATGTTTTGTACCTAATGCGCAGTTTTATTTCATTATGGCGACAAAAGAGTTCCTCACGAGAAACGACTCGTCCTTAATTCCAGCTTAAGCTTTAAATTTAAGCTGCCACTCCATTGCTGCGTTCGATTTCCAAAATCGAGTTACGACAAATATATTGCACATATTATATTTACGTATACATATTAGCTGAATCACATATGGTATAAATAAATAAATATGAGGATCACATGATATAGTGATTGTAATACAATATTTGCCAGGAAACTAGCTTGCGAAAATGATAGATACGAAAATGATAGCTCGTATATGTTATTTGTTGGTCAGTTTCCTAGGTGTTATTGAAAACGATTGTAAAGAATGTATTTTTATTAACAGCAGCAGTACCTACTTGGTGATCTCGCCTAAAGATAGTTGGCAACGATGCAATTGAAAAGTGTAAATTGTGTAGCTATTTGAAGTCGAGACGAACGTTCGATTCAATCATCGAATCGAATGAACGTGCAATAAAAACTCAACTACAACGCGTGTTATAGCAAGACCGTTCGCATTGGAACTACACCTTAATTCCGGCTTTAAATTCAAGCTTAGTTAACGTAAACTATTTACAGACACACTTAAGGCTAAGAAATGTTTGCTTTGAGCAATGCCTTGTATTATAAATGATGAATGCGAACGGAGAGCCATTGACGTCAGTTGCGCGCCATTTAATGGGGTTCCGTCGCTTTTATTGTAAATATAAAACATTCCTTTTTAATATAAAATGCAATTTTGATTAATATTCGCTTCGCCTGAATATTTATGGCGCTCTGAAAGGCTGGATGACGCCCGGATAAAATATTATACTTTTTTTTTAATTCCACAACTTTTCCTTGCGCCTGTGATGCGCGATTTTCACAATAAATCTTATACAATCTTATATGTTTGTTATTTTTCTCGACCGCGCTATAACTATTGTTTGAAATAAAGATAGCATGAACCTAATTTTTTTTTACTATGAAAACCAATGGAACATAAAAACAGTAGACAGAGCTAGGGGGCTATTCACGTTACGTGTCAGCTACTTTTCGTGATGTGATATGTTTGAAAAGGTGATGGTATTTAGTATTTACGTACATAAGTAGACGATATTGAATTCAAAACATTTGTTGCGAACACTGAAAAATTAATTTTAATACAATTGACTAGAGCGTAAAATTGAATGTAGTTCCAAACGCCATATTGGTCGACAGTTCCGAGATTGACAAATTCGAGCATTGTATTTCCTATAATGAAATACATTCAATTTTACACTACTTAGTGTAAAGTTAATTTTTCAGTTTTAATATTTTTTTCTTTATTTTGTATCACATCACTGAGTGTGTGAAAACGTTACGAGAATGTCATAGCAGGGCTATATGGTATCGTTGTAAAGTTCGCCAGTACTAACAACATGTTATAAAACATAGGACTCTGTTGTACTTAGATACTCAAATCGATTCTTGTAAATAAATAGGTAAGATCACGAAAAAAAATCTTAGAAACTACCAACTGCGGTATATTTTACACCGTTTTATTGAAACAAATGTGAGTCCAGGCTTTAAAACTACACAGAAGTACCATAAGTGACTTTAGCGCAATATACGAGGGAGATAAAACATTTGGAACCTAAAGTTAGTTACATGTAGTGCATAGTGCATATAGTAGGTACAATCAGGGTCAGAAATGCATATTGAATCCGCAAACAAAACCCTTTACAAGTCCTAGTGTAATATTACTTACGTAGAAATATTTTGTCACCTCAACGTTTTTGTTAATCTGTTTACGATAGTACGAGTATACCGTTTCAGCTGTTAAGCTAGAAAGTAATTTGGTCCTAAAAATAGTTGTAACTTAAAACATGATCAAAATTAGATAAATGGCGATGCCATTACTAAGAACAGAAGTTTTGAAAATACTTAAGTCGATGCACAATATTTGTACTGAAGTTATCTTTTTGCACTGTTTCCGTGATATTATAAAATTTAACTTTGCAAAATATCAGTCTTCCGTGCACTTTGAAAGTCAAGTTGAAGACGAATGTACATATACAAAGTTAATTTAAATATATGGAAGACGTAATACTACTCGTATTACGTATATGTAGTCGTAATTCAAACCAACTTAACTCGAACAAGCATCTCTCTCGGGAAAATTCGTCCCGTTCGTTACAACTCTCGCCAATTCATTAAACTCGATGTACACGCGCTTGATAGCGTTTTGTTGCACAGCGAGTGCGATACGATACAATACGATGCTATATTTAAATAAGTAAGTGTGGCAGACGTACGGACGGAGAAAGTCTCACCATAAGGGTTACATTTTTACTATTTTAGTATCCCTAAAAGGAATTAATAACCAGTCACAGATCAAGTTATACTTACTATCAGAAGTGATTATGCAGCCGTAGTCCATAGATATTAATAACTTAGAAGAAGTATATAGTCTTGATCGCAGACTTAAATATACATCATTATCATTTTCGTAATAGAATGAGAATGTAAAAGTAAGCTGGGCAAGTAGGAAAGAGAAACGTATTCATCGTAATCGTGAACAAATTTTGCCTCATGATTGTTTTCCTTACGCAATGGCCCTTAATCGTGAAAAAACGGTCGAGTTGGAATCGCGGAATTACCTATGTACAATCAAAAGTATTTAAAAAGGGAATTCTTTATTTTTTTATTTTGAGATACAGAACCATAAAAAAAACACTGAATATCGCATGTCACGCAGTGGTTGCCGTGCCTAAGATAATAACTCTCCTCATGGCTCTACGAATGTTTATAAAGATTTAACGCCACACTTTGCGTTCAAGTTTTATAAGCGCGTATAAAGTAAGTGTAAAGGGAATACAGGTGTTTGTTTCATGCTGCCATTTAGGTTTACTGTCTTACATATTTTACGAGTTAATTTGCATTTTATTTTAATTATGTTTTGGTTACACGAAATGTTTACTGGTGTAAAGTTTAATGTCCAATGAAGTTTGTTAAATATCTACAGTTCCAACGCATTCCTGGCCGAGAAGCCTAGAAGAACGATGCACCTATAAATAAGATAAAAATGTAAACATGCTAAAAGTCGCGAAACTAATGAAAGGTAATTACTAATGCACTGCAAATGGAAAACGTTTAAACGTTTGCACTCGCTGTATTTTCCATATTAGATACCTAAAGATACTTTATCACGCCTATAAAAATTCTAAGTCGGTATACTTACAAGAATTTTGGGGATAATATTCTCAACATCTACGTTAAGGTAAAATTGACGATTAGCAAATTCTATAAGATATCCTACTTCACTTAGTCAAAGCACCTACTAAGTACTCATCTTACTAGAAAAAATCATTATATCCTAACTATTAGAAAGTACTAAATATCTAGTAAGATTTAGAAAAAAAATTGTGATCTTTTTTAGCAAAGCGAATGATTCACCAGCACAATGAAATAATATAAAAAGTGTGCCCTATACCTTTGTTTTGCATTTTTCTAACAGTGTAGATCAGTTCCTCATCGACGCTTTGCCCTAATCTGATAAAACCCATATGTAAATTGTACGCAATACCTAAAATAAAAAGTAAAAATCCCCTTTTTACGTCCAAAGCCCGCTCCATTTCATTACGTCGACGCGACGACACTGGGATAAAGAGTTCGCAAGAAAGACTTTCCGAGCCAAGGTCTTTGTAATTCCCGTTTTAAATTACGGGTTAGTTAGCTTTAAACTATTTACAGACACTTAAGGCCGAGAAACCTTTGCTTTGACCGGCTCGCGCCTTGGGAAATTATAAAAACTGAATGCGAGAAAAAGGTCAACTTTTTACAATAAAATATAGCTCGGCTTTAACATTGTTAGTAGTAAATTACAAAGATGTAATTTTAATGAGGTTTCTTTGCTGAGCGTGTAACGCAACAGCTCGAATGAAATTTTAATTAAAAATGCTTCTACAATAGTAGTTTATGTAACGGTTACATAATGGGGGGTATTAAAACACGAGTGTGAGTTTAAAAAACGAGCCGCAGGCGAGTTTTTTAATAGTATCACACAAGTGTTTTAATACCTAATTATGTAGAGTTTCATACACTACTTTATCTACGCTCATATTATTATCTTAAATCTAAATCATAAAATCTTGCTAACGTTTGTCGTAAATCATTCACATTGTTTCATTTTTGTTGCAACTACTAAAATGTCAGGTGGAGTTAAATTTTCTTTAGTAGGTTTCACTGCTACCTGCATACTGCTAATGCTGCTGCATTTTTCAGCGCAAAATTTTGACTAAGTAACAAAAATAGCACATTAAATTGTAAAAAATTTGTATGTATGGCACCAAAATTCTGCAAATATGGCGCAGAACCATAGACAATAGACATTGTTGTTGTTGTCTATGGTCAATCATGGCCCATCCATACTCTCGGCAATGACTACCAACTATATGTTGTCTGTGGATTCACTTAAAAAAATTATTACATAAAAAATATTATCCCAGATACAAATACAGGAATCCAGAGCCGTGTATCGTTATGGATATTAAACAACTTTCTTTAAATATTTCCATAGTAGAGCGATGTTATTATGAATAACTTTTTAATAATTATAGAAGTCTGTGAATAAGGTAGGTAATTATTTGACACATTTCGATTTCATAATTCGAACTTTAAGCAATGAGCGTAGATAAACTCTTTTTGAATGCTGCAGAAATATTTTTTAATTATTATTAAATCCAAAGTTTTAAAATTTATTTTGCAGACCTGTTCAATAAACTGAAAATGAAGTTTATTTTTACGAGTATATTCAGATCTTTTTCAGAGTTTCAGGTTCCAAAATGGTAAAATGTAATCCTTCATCCGTAAGACGAACCGTATAAAGTATGTACATTTTTTTATGGAGGAGGTAGGTTTTAGGAAGTATGTACATTTTTCTACTCCTTGCATTCCTGCCAATAGCTAGTATGCCCGACTTCACTGCTGCTGGTTGCGCAGTGACCTTACGGACTATAAACCTCCTCCGGCTCACGGTTCAAGATCTTCCCGGAACCGCTGATAGCATCACATCAGGTAGACCGCTGTTTATTTTAGGCATTGTTAATTGTCTAACTGTCCCATTCGTCTAGCTCTCTTGTCCTCATTATAAATGTCTTATCAAGTTGGCATATCTATCCCATTGTTTTTGATTTTCCAGCATTCCCGGAATCATATTTGTTGGCTTCAATCTTTCCTCACCCCCATCGGCTCGCTGTCCCTTTTGTTCAAAAGTACGTACATATAGTGTTAGCTTGCTAAAGAGTCATGTACTATTATAGTCTAAAAGTCTTTACGAATATTGTCATTTTTTCAAGGAATTTGAAAAAGGAAGGAAATTTTAATTATGTCGATGTCGAAAAATGTAACTAATTTGGAAAATTTAATATGGAAGAAATATAAAAATGTAAAAAAAAAAAAAAAAAAAAAAAAAAAAAAAAAAAAAAAAAAAAAAAATTTACCTATCTGCTTAAAAAAAAAAAAAAAAAAAAAAAAAAAAAAAAAAAAAATGTAATAAGTTGCAAGAATTTTTTATTCATAATCCTGGACCTGCAGACAAATACGAATTTCTATCATTCGGCTAAGATGGAGGAGAACTGCTCACAATAGGTGACTCTATAGTACCAAACTAGTAGGGTGCGTGGGTGCGCGGGCCACATGTGGCCCGCGGGCTGTCTTCCCGCCTATAAAAGAATCGCCGCCATCTCGAATTCATATTCTCCATACATTTTCTATGGAAAAAATAAATTCCGCCATTTTGAATTTTTTTTCTATCCATCCAGTAGACCTTCAAACCCTGATCAACTCTTGTCAAGAAACCGTTCTTCCATCTTTTATACTTTCCGAGATATCGAGGAAATTCAAATGGCCGCCATTTTGAATCCGCCATTTTGAAATTTTTTTCAGCTCACTGCCCATTGGATGACGTTTCAAATGACATTTGGTCGAGCACCCCCCACCTATCTTTGATACCCTTGGCTGTGCTCTTCACCCGTCTCCGAATCCTCACTCATCAGCTCTCTCCATATTTTTGTTCTTAATGAATTTTTCCCTTCTATACGGAATGGTCAATGAAAAAAAAATTTTTCATACAAAATTGTTCAGGAGAGGTGATCAATCAGTGAGTCAGTCAGTGAATCAGCACGAGTAGCTATATATATATTAACTAGTAGGGCGCGTGGAGGCGCGGGCCACATGTGGCCCGCGTGCTGTCTTCCCCCTATTTGCCTTACAACTTTAGTCTCAACATTTCCCATACATTGTCTATGAAAAAAAAATTCCGCCATTTTGAATTTTTTTTCGGTCCATTGAATAGACCTTAAAATCCTGATCACCTCTTGTCAAGAAACCGTTCTTCCATCTTTTATACTTTCCGAGATATTGGCGAAATTCGTTTGGCGGCCATTTTGAATCCGCCATTTTGAAATTTTTTTCGACTCACTGCCAATTGGATGACGTTTCGAATGACATTTGGTCGAGCACCCCCCACCTATCTGCAATACCCTTGGCTGTGCTCTTCACCTGTCTCCGAAATCCTCACTCATCAGCTCTCTCCGTATTTTTCCTCCGAATGAATTTTTTTCTTTTATACGACACCATCCTTGAAAAAATTTTTTTTCATACAAAATTGTTCAGGAGAGGTGATCAATCAGTGAGTCAGTCAGTGAATCAGCACGAGTAGCTATATATATAGTAACTAGTAGGTCGCGTGGGAGCGCGGGCCACACGTGGCCCGCGTGCTGTCTTCTGCCCTATTTGCCTTCCAACTTTCAGCCCCTTCAAAATTCCCCATACATTTTCTATGGCAAAAAAAATTCCGCCATTTTGAATTTTTTTTCTATCCATCGAATAGACCTTTGGGTCCTGATCACCTCTTGTCATGAAACCGTTCTTCCATCTTTTATACTTTCCGAGATACCGACGAAATACGAATGGCGGCCATTTTGAATCCGCCATTTTGAAATTTTTTTCAGCTCACTGCCAATTGGATGACGTTTCAAATGACATTTGGTCGAGCACGCCCCACCTATCTGCAATACCCTTGGCTGTGCTCTTCACTCGTCTTCGAAATCTTCAATCATCAGCTCTCTCCGTATTTTTCCTCCGAATGAATTTTTCCCTTATATACGAAATGGTCATTGAAAAAAAATTTTTTCATACAAAATTGTTCAGGAGAGGTGATCAATGAGTGAGTCAGTGAATCAGCACGAGTAGCTATATATATATTAATGGGATATCATATGAAAGGGCTTTATCCTGTACATTTGACGTTCGAGAATTACTCTTATGCTTGATATTCACGCCGTACTTATTCATTGCGAAAATTAAAAACGCTTCCCAACTACGAATATAACCGTTTATCAGTAACACTCGGTGATAATTTTGATGTTTTACAATCATAAATTTTTCTTGCGGCACGAAATGTTTATGTACGTTAAATTTTAAGTCGTATTTTTAGATGTTTGATATTTATGATCTCTTAAGTTGAGATGTGCATACAGTGCACTCCTTTATGGAAACGTTATTTAAGATTTAAATATCACTAAAAACTTTTTATAGCGAATTTCGTTTAGTGCTTAAATACTTAAATAGTTATAGAATGCAGATTTATGCAGAAAATGGAGATATAGCTGCAACAATATCTTATTTTATTGCTTTTAGGCTCACAATGCAAGATTAATGTTTTAATTACCATTAGTACGTCTTTTATGAAACTAACCCGATTAAATTAAGTTTATACTTCATCCAAGTTACAGATATATACCTAGACAAAGCATTCTTAATGTAATCGGGTAATGTATCTTTTTTGCGATAAGGGAGACGAGCTCTCTAATTGTGCTCGCCTGCGGCGCGCTATAATACCAAATCAAGTGTCATGACTAACATACTTGTAACATAATGTAGGTACTATTACATTCATAACATTTTGGAGGTAATAATGTTACTGTATGGAATTAATTTAAATATACATAGACGACTTCTAAAGTCGACAAACAAACATAGTGTGGTATTAATTTGATAGATTGGCTATAATACTATTCTTCGAAAGTACAATAACAATTTCATCGAAGAACAAATCTACTTGGATGATTACACAATTCCTATACAATCCGCGAACTGGTGGAATACCGAAACTTGTGCCACACGTAGCAGCCACTCGCAAGCACTTCAAATAACGAGTGTTTCAAGCGGGAATCGAAGCCGGGAGGTCACGTACCGAACTGTCTAACGACCACTCAGCGGCGGGGAGCTCTTATATTACCATCTAAATGGCTTTCAATGCGATTTTGGTAAAAGAATATTGTGGATATCAGTTCTTAGTTTTAGGTTACTTCCGATTGCTTTTACACTTAAAATATTTTGCCTGAAGCAGATTGTGAAGCAGAAGGTGTAATGTCCATTACAGAACATTACACCTAGCCCCAAAGTAAGCGATAGCTTGTGTTATGAGTACTACATAACTGATAAATATACATACATACCTACTAATATACATAAATATAATATAATATATAGAAAAACACCCGCAGACACTGGAAAACATTCATGCTCATCACACAAACATTTACCAGTAGTGGGAATCGAACCCACGACCCAGAAGCAGGTTCGCTACCGCTACGCCATTCGGTCGTCATAGATAAATAGTAATAATTAGGTGTATTAGGAAATTTCAACATAGCCACAAAGAAAGCGATAGCTTGTGTTATGGGTACTAAATAATTGATACATTATGTTACTGGAAATCTGTGTAAACTAGGAATTGTATGCAATTAGAACAGAAATCCCAAAATCTATTAAATATATAGAAAAACACCTAGACACTAAAACTTTTATGCTCGTCACACAAACATTTTCCAGGTACGTGAATCGAACCCACGATCATCGGCGCAGAAGGGAGCCCTTTACCAATTGCGCCAATCGTCAACAACTGTTTTCCTTTCTTCAATTCACTACAACTTCAATCAATGATGTATATCTAATATACCTTCGTTTTTAGGGTTCCGTAGCCGAATGGCAAAAAACCGAACCCTTATAAATTCGTCATGTCTGTCTGTCCGTCTGTCCGTCTGTCCGTCTGTCCGTCTGTCCGTCCGTATGTCACAGCCACTTTTTTCCGAAACTATAAGAGCTATACTGTTGAAACTTGGTAAGTAGATGTATTCTGTGAACCGCATTAAGGTTTTCACACAAAATTTAAAAAAAAGTAATAAATTTTGGGGGTGCCCCATACTTAGAACTGAAACTCAAAAATTTTTTTTTCATCAAACCCACATGTGTGGGGTATCTATGGATAGGTCTTCAAAAATGATACTAAGGTTTCTAATATAATTTTTTTCTAAAATGAATAGCTTGCGCGAGAGACACTTCGAAAGTGGTAAAATGTGTGTCCCCCCCCCCTGTAACTTCTAAAATAAGAGTATGATAAAACTAAAAAAAATATATGATGTACATTACCATGCAAACTTCCACCGAAAATTGGTTTGAACGAGATCTAGTGAGTAGTTTTTTTTTAATACGTGTTGAATTAATATTCAACAAGTCTAATATTTGGTTTAACTTTGCTGACGACAGATGGCGTTGCACGTCCGACTCGCACTTTTCCGGTTTTTAAATTCTATGGGCAGGGGTGTTTAGTTTACTTTATACGTACTATTGAGAATGAGTCTTGATAGTACGGAACCCTCAGTGCGCGAGCCCGACTCGCACTTGACCAATTTTTATTAATTCAAGTGACTAGGTGTAAGTGGGTAAGCGAAGATGCAGCCGAAGTACTAACTTGGAATAGACCCCCACCGTCGTTAGAAAGTATCGCACCGGGCCTAGTCGTTAAAAGACCTTTTTCTAATTCAGAAATAATAATTTAATGTGCAGAGAATAGAATCAAGAGTTGTGTGCAGTTGAGACACTTCAGTGCTAACGGCTCGTAGGGTTTTCACGTCCGTTAGTCATATTACTGGAGTTTAATACTTAAATGAATATATTTTATTTGTGAAAGTACAATATATCAGGTGGATTATCATAATCGGCTCAGCCACATTACGGCCGGTCGTCGCCGGCCCGCGCCCGGTAGCGCCTTTGTGATAATGCCATATTTATGGTTTCCAAAAGTCACAATTCAGGAGATTTTCGTGTCTTTATTGCTTTTTAATCGATTTGGATACTCGTTTATGTTTATGTATGGCCAACTGTAGAAGGTCTTTGGTTTTCATTATCTTCTGTGATATTTTTTTTAATTATATAGGCTAGCGCTTGACTGTGATCAAACCTGATGGAAAGTGATGATACAGTCTAAGGAAGGTGGAACGCGCTTGCCTAGAAGATGCCTATTCACTCTTGATTTATACTTGGAAGAGAAAATGTAACCATTTTAAGCACATTGCGTGTACGGAGGAGTGTGATATTTAATCTTGTTTTGGAGAAGGGGTGCAGAAATCAATAATGGCTACTTGTACATAAATTACTGTTGAAAGATGAATTCTCATTGTTTAAGAGAATTATTTTGGAAGACAAATTATTGAGGTGAAAGTTGTTAAATAATAATGCTGGACTCGCACAAAATTTCCCATAGAAAAACATCAACTGAACCTAGGTATTTACTTCTCTCAAATGAACAAGGCGCGTCTTACACAGAAACGTAATGTTTAATGTTCAAGTTTGTAGTTGTATATATGTTGTTCAAGTATAAACTAAATCGTAACAATTTTTTAACTATCTTATCTACTAATAATAATAATATCTTTCCTAATATATTTAATAATATTAATATCTTTCCATATTATTATGACCTAATCGTAATATGGAATAAATAAATAAATATAAATATATACGGGACATTTGACACATCGCAATTTAGCCCCAAAGTAAGCGATAGCTTGTGTTAAGGGTACTAGATGACTGATAATATACATACATACAATATACATAAATATAATATATTGAAAAACACCCAGACACTGGAAAATATTCATGCTCATCACACAAACATTTACCAGTAGTGGGAATCGAACCCACGACCTCCGGCGCAAACGGCAGGTTCGCTACCACTACGCCATTCGGTCGTCATATAGTGAAAATATTATTATGTGTCCATTAATAGCCAACTCTTTGCGATAGCGACGAATTTTAATACAATAAATAGTTGGCAAATGAATAATCCTTGAAAGCACCCTAACTACAAACTTCAAATTTTTACATACCTACCATAAATGTTTATAGCTTATTTAAATAATGTTTTGAATAGACTAGAGAAAATATATAATTCATCGTCTTTGGTGTAACTGGCTAAATAACTGGCTTTTTTCTGTATGTACTTACAACGTTACGAAATCTCTAATCACACATACTGACATCGTCACACAAAATTATTGTCATTATATTTAATGAAAGTTGCCCTTCAAAACAAACTTGCGTTGCCAATTAACTGTTTCCACAGCGGCCGTCATTTATAATCTCCGTTGACTAGCGGAATTTCGCCATTCAAAAATTAACCTTTCTGAATTAGACGTTCACGAATTGTGCCAAGAATTTTAATATCATATTCAAAACAACGTTCATATTTCATTTCACAAGCAAACATGTTCCGTCTGCGACAAGACCATCGAGATTGAGTGCAAATTTAAAAAGCGTCAAGTCCGCGACCTATTTTTTGTGAAACACGTTGAACCAGCCGTCCATTAGGGCGAACAAACGAAACCTTTTATATATGAAACTGCGTTTACCGGTGGACGGGGTGGTGCGGAAACCAATGGAATTAATTAGCAGATCACACGGCGAGCGTATATTTTCAGTTATTTCAACGCGGCCGAAGTACCCCGTACACTAGGATGCCAATGTATTGTCTGCGACTAATAATAGAATTATGTAAAACCTGGCGCAAGGCATCTAAAAATACTGAAAAAAAAACTTTTTAGTCGTCTTCGTCTAAAGCTAAACAATACATATTATACAAATACTCATAGCGGAGAAATTACTGCAAAATAATTTTATAAGAGAAAAAAACTTTTTTAGGCACGATGGGCATTTTGAAATTGAATACACCCAATACACCCAAATATTTTCAGCAAAACAATCGACATCAATTTTTTGACTTAGTTCTGAGGTCACATCATACAAAAAATAATTTTGAAAATAGAACTACTTCTGTAAAAAGTTATCATATAAAAATAGTTATTTGTTATGCAAGGGCGCAAAATTGATTTTTGGGCCGAGTGTCAAATTTGAATGCTGAGCGGCGAAGGATTCTAGGGTTGAACCCTGAGCGCAGCGAGGGGTTCAAAGAATAGAATCCTGAGCATAGCGAGGCATTCAAAGGACACGAGACCCAAAAAAATTTGCGGCCGTACATAACACAAAATTTTACATCTCACCACAGCGAGGAAAATTACTAGAAGAACACTTGGATCGGCATTGCTAGTATGTAAGATGTTGTCTTGAGTAATACTCTGCAATAACTTCACACACTTAATTAAATCCACCATAAATCATCACTCATCTTATTACAAAACAGTAATGAATAAAAACAAAATATTATTATTTATCACGTTTAGAAAAAAATGAGTAACTTTTTTTTCTACTTGTATTTTGGATGCGTTCAGAAATATCAATTTCTAAGAACCAACGATAATAGAAGATTAAAAAAAATAACAATAATAACAACAAATAAATACCATGGATTTAATTAGATTTCCTTTATAATTAATAAAAAATAGGAGTTATTATTTTTATTGATATTCTAAGAAAATGTAAAAACAAAAAGTAATGTAAGTACACCTATAAAAACTCAAAGCTCGAACCTCGTTACTGACCGACTGACATTATTTAAAAAAAAAAAGAAGTCTTCAGTTTAATGGTGGCACCACACATGGCTATTTGTATTTGCCTATTTTTTATATTTGTCAAATAACTTCCATGTGTGGAGAGTATATTTGCCAAAATTATTGCCATATTTGCCTGTTTGGCAAATACAGCCAATAACATATTTGGCTCCATGAGGTCGAAACTTTTGGCAAATACGCGATCATCCAATTACAAATACAAATAGCCATGTGTGGTGCCACGATTAGACATTATTATAGACGCAATAAGAGATTACGTCATGTTCGAATTTAGAAATGCTTTGCGGCCCTAGGGCGGGAAAGGATCTTCATACTACTTTCTCGCCCTAGGGCGGGAAAGGATTTTCATACTACTTTCTCGCCCTAGGGAATATAATAGCATTTCCCGCCCGCATTTTGGGCATTAAAAATCTCCTTTCCGAGCGGGTGAGATGATGAAAATATATAGATACACGCCTTTCTTTTTGTAAGTTCTCTATACTCCTCAATACTTGGTGTCGGCATATTTTCGGCTTTGCAGAAAAGAACATAACTTGTCAATCTGATGTGATTACAGAACGGTGTGACAGGGGGCGGTGGTCGAATCCCCGGGACTCTAAGCGTTAATTAAGATAACTCGGACGGGGAACTAAACTTGTTTTAACAAATTGCTCCGACGGCCTTCACAGATAAATCTAAAATGTGCTAATGATTTTATTAATCAAAATCTTTTCGGCGAGGAATTTCTTTTTGTGAAATCGTAATGAACTGGGTTCAGGGCTGGCTGGGTAGGTAATTAAAGTTTGAAAGTAAGCTCGGCGTTTGCTTCCTTATTTTTACAATTTCTTGTACCTAAACATTTCGTACGGAAAATAAATTAAATATATTTTTTCACAGCCTGAGGGCGAAATTCTTGGAAAGACTTTCACCTTAAATATTTCAAATTTACATTTTTACATAATTATTTTCCAGTTGATTTGTTTGAATATTGACTCGATGAATGAAAAATACATCGTAAACATCAAAAAATTTTCATTATGGTTTTTGGCTTCAACTTGGCAGAAAAGAGTAGGAAAATTTTAGCGCTACTCACAGTCGCTACGTTTACAGTCGATAAACCTATTCAATTAATTTAAACAATTCACTTCAAAAATTTTATTTACGAATTGATTTAAAAAAACTTTTAGCACACAGAAGTACTATTAGTAACTATACCTACCTGCTCAGTAATTTTCAAATAGGTGTTCTACAAGATTATATAAGTAAAAAAAAATACAAAATAAAACGTTCAATATCAGTCAATTATAATAATTAATTAATGAATAGCAGTCCAACCGCAAACCGGCGGGGGCTAAATGAAAAGCTATAAAAGTCAGTTTCCTTGTAATTTGCGCGGCTAGTAATTACAGACATCAGGCAACATTCAGGGACTTGGGGAATAATGAACTTTTCCGGGAATAAAACGTCCACGAAACTAAGTTATGGATGAATGACGTTCTTGATTGAGTGATTACTTTCAAATAAGTTATTAATTATCATTAACGTACTCGTAACTAAATTAAAAGTAGAGGGATCCGTATTTTATTAACAAATATAGCAATCTTTGTATTTTTTTAACTTGTTTATTTATTGTTTATGCCAGTATCAGCGTCATAATATGAATGACGTCTTTGTAGTCTTTATAAAAATGTTTATGATAAGTTTTTCTAACTAAAATTATAGTAATTGAAACTAATATTGAAATTTGCAACCCAGCAGCAAATTGGTAATAATATTGCAACCCAACAGCAAAATGTCGAGGGCTAAATAACGGACGGTGTGATAACTACTCAAGCGAATATTTTTCATATTTTTTTATATTTCTTTTTGGCTTATAAGAAGTTGAATGTAAGTTGCAGAAAATCTAGTTTAATTAAGACAGAAAAAGCCGTAGCGCTTAAATATATTTAAGTAGTTAGTTTCCCTTAAAACTAAAAATAAGAAGATGTGAAGATGGACTTTTGGACAGATCCACATACGTTACGTGGTTTGCCTCATCTCAAAAACTCTCCCCACAATTCTCTAATCAGAAATTTACCCTGGCACAAGAAATAGCACTGGGGTAACATCAAACACGAAATTATGTACCCCAGTGGTGGGCGACATGCCATCAAGCGGCGCCTAATTCCGTTGTGCTCGTCAAAAATCCGCGAAATTTGCATTTTTTTTTGCAACTAGCTGCGCGCCGGTCGCAAAGGGCCTCTGAAACCCGCTGTGACCCCGATACGCTGAGAGCACATACAACGTGTCGCTCAATGCCTCTTTTTTCTGCAAAAATCGTGTAGGTATTACCGAAAACTAAATAGCAACTTGGCCTACTTTTTACACATTTTAAATCTTTATTTCTAACCTGGGCTGGCCATTTCACGGGGTGTTGCACGTGTAAAGTCTAGTAGCTATTATTTTAGTCTGTGGTAAAGGTCCGAATTAGAATTTTGGATAGTGCAGAGTACACTAATCACTATAAGACGTACATAATAAGAGCTAATGGTTCGATTAAGTTAAGTCATTAAAAAGAAATTAGATAAAATCAACAGTGACTTTACGCTTTATGAATAATTATTATAACATGCAATACTAAAACAATAGGTATCTGACGAAAGATTTAACAATTAACATTTTAAATACTACCTATACAATATCGAATTGTGAAGACAACATCTTCTGAGGATGTTTCGCTGTTGGGGTGAAACGTGGTTCGCGAGTGGTATAAGTGTTTTGCGTGACATTGTATGTGGATTGTCGGTGGTAATGGAATTGTTTGCTTGCATGCTTGGCTTTCATGCTTGAGTGGGAGGACGGACGGTGCTTGGCCGTTTACTGCATTTTGGACCATACCCATACCTACTTACTTACCAAACTACTTTAAGGGGATTTATTGAATTTATTTTTGTCTTTCTCACTCTCATGGATACGTTGGTAAGTGCGACATGCAGCGACGCGGAAGAATATAACAGAAAAACGGCCTTTTTTCTAATTACTCAAAAACCAAGCCAGTTATCAAAAATCTGTTTCTAAGCGTTTTTGGGCATTATTATTACCGACACTTTAAAACAAAAATTACAATTACATCCAATGTAATTTTCGATAAAAAGTAGAAAAACTGAGCAACTTTTGGGAGAACTTTCTATCGAGAAAATTTTATCTACTTAATCGTGTTTCTGCTTCTAAGCGATTTTAAAATACATGACGTGTAAATTTTAAAGTAATCTATATATATAAAAGAATGAGGTATTTTGGTTGTTCCACGGATTCCGCCAAAACTATAGGTCGTAGAGATCTGAAATTTGGTACTTAGGTAGATATTAGGTCATGAATTCGTACTAAGACGAGGATTCC
Source organism: Coenonympha arcania (assembly GCA_036785405.1). Lineage (NCBI taxonomy): Eukaryota > Metazoa > Arthropoda > Insecta > Lepidoptera > Nymphalidae > Coenonympha > Coenonympha arcania. The sequence continues at coordinate 6,519,192 of CM072069.1, forward strand.
AGAAATTCCATGTTTAAGGGGTAAAAATCATACATTTAAGGGTATTTCCCATACAAAAGTAAAATTTTTTCGTTGTTCCAGGCATTCCAGAAAAACTAAAAGTCGTAGAGATCTGAAATTTGGTATCTAGGTAGTTATTAGGTCATGAATTCGTACTAAGACGGGGATTCCAGAAATTCCATGTTAAAGGGGTAGAAATAGTACATTAAAGGGATTTCTCCATACAAAATTGAAATTTTTTCGTTGTTCCAGGCATTCCAGAAAAACTAAAAGTCGTAGAGATCTGAAATTTGGTATCTAGGTAGATATTAGGTCATGAATTCGTACTAAGACGGGGATTCCAGAAATTCCATGTTTAAGGGGTAAAAATCATACATTTAAGGGTATTTCCCATACAAAAGTAAAATTTTTTCGTTGTTCCAGGAATTCCCGAAAAACTAAAACTCGTAGAGATCTCAAATTTGGTACCTAGGAAGATATTAGGTCATGAATTCGTACTAAGACGGGGATTCCAGAAATTCCATGTTAAAGGGGTAGAAATAGTACATTAAAGGGATTTCTCCATACAAAATTGTAATTTTTTTCGTTGTTCCAGGCATTCCAGAAAAACTAAAAGTCGTAGAGATCTGAAATTTGGTATTTAGGTAGATATTAGGTCATGAATTCGTACTAAGACGGGGATTCCAGAAATTCCATGTTTAAGGGGTAGAAATAGTACATTAAAGGGATTTCTCCATACAAAATTGTAATTTTTTTTGTTGTTCCAGGAATTCCCGAAAAACTACAAGTCGTAGAGATCTGAAAGTTGGTACCTACATTGACATTAGGTCACGAATTCGTACTAAGACAGGGATTCCAGAAATTCAAATTGGAAAGGATAAAAATCCTACTTTTAAGGGATTTTCCCATACAAAAGTGTAATTTTTGCGTTGTTCCAGGGATTCCAGCGAAATTAAAAGTCGTAGAGATCTGAAATTTGGTACCTAGGTTGGTATTAGGTATATCATGAATTCGTATTCACAAAAGGGATTTTCGAGATTCAAATTTTGGGGAGGAAAAATTTTGAATTTTTTGGCCGCCATTTTGAACTTTTTTGTTACTGGGCCTATTGCTTTGAAAATCGATATTTGACTATGGCAGCAAGCATAGAGACGGAATTTGTGGTCAAAATTTAAAAAATAGGCCGCCATTTTGAACTTTTTTGTAACTGGGCCGATTGCTTTGAAAATCGATATTTGACTATGGCAGCAAGCATAGAGAAGGAATTTGTGGTCAATATTTAAAAAAGTGGCCGCCATTTTGAACTTTTTAGTTACTGGGCCGATTGCTTTGAAAATCAATATTTGACTATGGCTGCAAGCATAGAGAAGGAATTTGTGGTCAAAATTTAAAAAAGTGGCCGCCATTTTGAACTTTTTTGTTACTGGGCCGATTGCTTTGAAAATCGATATTTGACTATGGCAGCAAGCATAGAGAAGGAATTTGTGGTCAAAATTTAAAAAAGTGGCCGCCATTTTGAACTTTTTTGTTACTGGGCCGATTGCTTTGAAAATCGATATTTGACTATGACAGCAAGCATAGAGACGGAATTTGTGGTCAAAATTTAAAAAAGTGGCCGCCATTTTGAACTTTTTTGTTACTGGGCCGATTGCTTTGAAAATCGATATTTGACTATGGCAGCAAGCATAGAGAAGGAATTTGTGGTCAAAATTTAAAAAAGTGGCCGCCATTTTGAACTTTTTTGTTACTGGGCCGATTGCTTTGAAAATCGATATTTGACTATGGCAGCAAGCATAGAGAAGGAATTTGTGGTCAAAATTTAAAAAAGTGGCCGCCATTTTGAACTTTTTTGTTACTGGGCAGATTGCTTTGAAAATCGATATTTGACTATGGCAGCAAGCATAGAGAAGGAATTTGTGATCAAAATTTAAAAAAGTGGCCGCCATTTTGAACTTTTTTGTTACTGGGCCGATTGCTTTGAAAATCGATATTTGACTATGGCAGCAAGCATAGAGAAGGAATTTGTGGTCAAAATTTAAAAAAGTGGCCGCCATTTTGAACTTTTTTGTTACTGGGTCGATTGCTTTGAAAATCGACATCTGATTATTTCACCAAGCATCGAGAAGGAATTTGTAGTCAAAATTAAAAAAAGTGTCCGCCATTTTGAAATTTTTTGTTACTGGGTCGATTGCTTTGAAAATCGACATCTGATTATTTCACCAAGCATCGAGAACGAATTTGTAGTCAAAATTTAAAAAATTGGCCGCCATTTTGAACTTTTTTGTTACTGGGCCGATTGCTTTGAAAATCGATATTTGACAATGGCAGCAAGCATAGAGAAAGAATTTGTAGTCAACATTTTAAAAAGTGGCCGCCATTATGAACTTTTTTGTTACTGGGCCGATTGTTTTCAAAATTGATATCTGATTATCGCAGCGAGCATAGAAAAGGAATTTTTGGTAAAAATTTAAAAGGATTGGCCACAATTTTGTACTTATATGTCTTACCATGGTAGCAAGCAACCACGGCCGGATGGACGAACGGACGGTGGAGTCTTAGTAAGAGCTTTTACCCTTTGGGTACGGAACCCTAAAAATGGCCACCATATTTAACTTTTTTGTGACGATCGAATTTTTCAAAATCAATATGTGACTATTACCAGGAAGCAAGAGAAAATTTTGTGGGCAAAATGGTGTGTAATGCAGGAATTTTGGAAATTAAACCACCATAGTAAAGCATAACTCAGAAGTTAACGTGAGCGAAGCCGCGGGCGTTTGCTAGTTGTCTATATAGTTTTTGAATAAAACTTCATTCAAAATCGCTTAAATACGGCTTCTACGTTGTTTATCTACTTTAATTCCATAATACATGTTACAAATATATTTAATATATTTGCTCATAAAGAAAGCAAATGTAGTCTTTTCCAGAACAGACAAGGCGATTGCACCCCGTCGCCTTTATCCCGAGTCCCATTTAAATTCATCGGGACATTTCGCCGGCTTTGTTTCGGCGCAGCATCACAATTTTAATCACTTAGGCCGGCGGCGCGTGGCGCGTCGCAGCTGCTGTAGCCTTGAATAATCGCGCGACCCTTTAAAAGGTGCCTACTCACGGCGCGTCAAAAAATGAACCAAAACGGCAAGCATCGTTAATGTAAGGAAAAAAAAATTTGAACTGCAATCAATATGATGATATTTTTAACTTTTCTGCAGTTACAACCTATATTTATTACGTAGGTAATAAATACTTCCTGAGTGTCGGTTCATTTCTGTTAGAAATATTTTATTAACATTAAAAAACTCCACCAATCAGTATTCTATGGCCAGTACTACACTATCATTTCTTCTGTAATGTGAATGATATCTTTGCCCATCATCCCCTTAAGATACAGAGTAAGACTTTATTAACCCTCCGTGCACCAGGTGGGGTTTAATAAACCCCAGCCCTGGAAATATCGCAATAACTTTAAAACTGTGAACCCGCCACCGCACGAATTCTCAGTAGCTGGAATTGAGACGTTGCCACTCCGATTCGCGTCGCCAAATCAGTCCGGCGACCACCACCAAGCGAGCTACACGCTCTTAAAGTGCATGTGGGCGTCACACACCCCACCTCGTACGGCACGTTGACAAAAAAGTAAGCATTCTATTTGCTGTTTTTTTGCCTTTATGAGTTTAATTTATGTATGTTCAGCATTTTAAATGGATTTTTATTTATTACAGATTTATAGTTACATGAAAAATGACACACATGAAAGATGAAGATATTTTAAAAGCACTTTTGAAAGTAGAAGATGACTTTGAACTAGAATCCGGGGGTTCAGAACCGGGCTCTGAAGTGGAATCAGAACACTTGAAATTCCCAAAGAAGATGTTCAAGTTGCCCCAGGAACAAAGATCGTAAAACTAAATATACTAGTAAAAAATGTTATGTGCCAATATGTATGGAGCACATTGTTTTTTTTTGTCAAGACTGTGGTCGCTTGGACGACAATGATCTCAATTAAAATATACCTCCATTGTGTTCAATTTATATTAAATTATAAGGAAATATACTCTAGTTTGTTAATTAATCATGATTCCAATAATTAAACGTGCCATTTAAAATTAGTATATAAGAAAGTAACTGTTATAATAAGTGAATTACAGAAGTTGTGTTTTTTGTTCTTTTATAAAAATAAATATTTTATTACATACTTTTTAACCGGTCTTTAACTTAAACCTAATCATTACAGTGTGTTTATAAATACCTAATAATATTATTCACGAAAAACATAAAAAATATGTCAATTTTACAATTTTTTTTTGGGGTTTGTCACACCCCACCTAGTATGGGACGAGACTTTTAGTCACCTGGTGCACGGAAGGTTAAGAAGACAACAGGCCTTAAGAATAAACGACCACAAGTTTATTTCCGTCACAGTGTGTATTTTGATAAGAAGGTATTTTTGTAGGTAGGTAGGTAGTAGATAGGAAGGTATTTTATACCAGCGCTAGAGCGCCAGCTCATAAGGTGGCCGCGTTCGTTAACTATATTATATTATATTGCAATCTTGTCGAAACTCTTTGTATAATTAAAGCTTTGTTATCACGCTCGGCGAGACGCCGCGTTTTCACGCTCCGTGAGTAGCCGCCTTAACAACGAAATTTCAGGCAACCCTTTAATGGCGAACTTTTTTAAAAAGCCAAAAATCACGCCACCTTAATATTTCTCACAGCTTTTTTTGGGAGGCGAAACGAGGTTGCCTTTCGTTGATTCGGTCGTTTTTAATTACGGCTCGGTTTCAGCCTTTACGCTGCCACTGCATTTCACTCGACACCTATTTAGAAAGTTATTAATAAAAAGTCTGGAACCTGTGTGGGCACCATTTTTATTTGTTTCTCGCCGCGTGCAAGCGTTTGCAATAAAAACTTTCGTAACCCAAAGGAACCTTAAAAAGGAAAACGTTCTCGCATAATAGTTGTACGATGTACGATGACAGGGTTAAAATTTTTGCCCTTTTCTATTTTTAGTTTACAAAAATTTACAATAATTTGTCGAACCATGTCAACGGTATTTGCAAAATATATTTTTGTCTACTGATAATACTTCTGTTTTTTATTAAAACAGAGAATAGTACAGACATTTTGCAGACGATGTAAATAGTGCTTTAATGCACGTATTGCACTGGTTCATAGTATTTAATTTAAAATTCAAAAAAGACTAATTTCTGGGATAGCCTTGGACAGTACACCTACTCCCACCATGTCCTATGGTATTTTATTGTGGGGCAAAACTGCTGATATTCAAACTATATTTGTATTCCAAAAGAAATCCATAATAATGAGCCCACACTGGCCTCCCGTCTATCTCGACGGTGTCTCATGATTTCTAATAGATGGACAGTTGAACCTTCCACAAAATGAATAAATAAAATTTCTTCCCGCTATATTAAATAATAAAATTTATATCAAAATCCAAAGGTTAGAGCCACACTTGAAACTTAATTTTTTCAGCGTTTCTTTCTTGTGGGAATATCCAACCCGTACGTGGCCGGTTTTATAATAGCAATCGAAGAAATAGATTTAGTAGCCCTCAATTCAGGTAACTAGTTTGCAGCTATTCTGTAGCGTTCATCATCACCATCAACGGCGCTACAGCCCGTTATGGCCGAGGCCTGCTCCAAAAGATTCTTACATCTGTCTTTGTTCATTGTTATAATAGTCTTGCGTTTGACTACAGTCAAGTCTGATGAACAGAAATGATGAGGTCTAGGATGGAGCGCGCTTGCCTAAAAAATGCCTATTCACTCCTGTCTTGCACCCAGATTATTCATGGCTGGGAACACGGAAGCTGGAAGGGTGTTCCACGCTTTAGCGGTTCGTATCAGAAACGCAGAAGAAAAACGTTTCGTTCGAGTACGCTGGACATCAACCACATAACATTATATTGTGACACAAATGAAATGTGAGACATTGTGTTCGTTTCCCATTTTTTTATTCCAGTCTTCGCATTACTCCAACCAGCCAACGAAGTTTTAGCCGATCAACATTTCTACGGCCGTCTGGGTGTGAGTTCAGTAATTTTTTGGTGGCCTCCATAGATATAACACTAAGGATGATGGGTCAGCGCTAGAAAGTGTCCGAACCGAAAGAGAGATAAAACGCGAAAAGGGTACAACCTAATTTTACTTTCAACTAGCGATTGTCTAGTTGAAAGTAAAATTAGGTTGTATAATTATGGTTTAAGACATAAATTACAACGTTTTAGTTTGTTTATAAAAATACACATACCCTCCGTTTATATATAGGTTTTCTCGGGACACTTTTTTCGTGAATTTTGTATAACACCCGTGGTCCTTATATACGAGTAGTAAGTCAATGGTGGCCTTTGATCACTCTTGCGCTGTACAGTGTACATGCCCAGCGCACACCACACAGCCAGTTTTGCGATCTTTATGTGCTGGACCATTCCGTAGCGTTAGGTCTTATAAAAATAGCTTAGTATTATTCAAATTACCTGGAAGCGCAGGTATCGCGTGTGTGCCAAGCGATGCTAATCGCGCATGAGAGCCGATTACGCGCGTCGATTGATTCGCTGCGTCCACTTGTAGGGTCTCTGATACGCAAGCAAGCCAATTGACGAGCCAACTACGCAGGAGATATTGCAGTTTGAAACATAAATTCTTGTCAAAGGGTATCGCACTAGAAAATGAAGCTAGTGCGGTGAAAGAAAATGGATTTTTGCGTGACGAAAATCCCGTGACGAAGAAAATCCGCGAAAGTATTCAATGAAAGTTTCTATAACTAGTCAACAGAAAGGGCACGCATGCAATCACGTATGTAGATTTGGTATTGAACTCTTTGGAGTTGTACGTTCCAGTCAACACAGCCCACACAGCCAACACAGCCAAGACAGCCCCGTCTATCGAGTGACGGATGAAATCACACAGAAAAATATAAATGGAGTTTTATTTAAGGTGTTGTTCCAATTGCGATTTAAATATATAATCATCTCAGAAAATAAAAGTCAAATTACAATAATTATTTCTTATTCGATTAATATTTACCTACCTACCTACTTAACTTAAAAAATGTGCAAGTTTACAGAAACCCATTTCAATAATTTTTAAGATAATAACATGGACTGTTAAGGAATTTAAGTTCATGGTTGTTTGATATATTTCATTTTATTTGTGAAGATATTTTGAATTCAGAACCGCAATCGCAGCAGTGCAGCGTTGCCGCCGATTAATACGACGAACGACTCGCCATAATATGTATTGTAGCACTAATACTTTATTTTGTTTTTGACATAGATAATAGCGAGGCGGCAATAGCGAGGAATCAGCGACACACAAAAGTGAAGTGGTCTCTGTCTAATCCCTCGCTATTTCTATACCTGTCTTGCGTCAAAAGGAAAATAAATTAATGGCCAGTGTATAAACAGTTTATCTCCCTATTAAAATACCCTTCTAGTGTACCCCACACTACGAGTACCTACCGAGTAAAGCCCTCAAACGATAAATGTCCAAAAGCTCATTCGTGGCGCAGTGTCATAATTGTTTATATCATTTTAATCGCCTCATTACACAGACTGCACCGCGCTAGAATACTACGTAAACGGAAACCACTAATGAAAAGTTGAGACCCCTTCACATGACTGGCGCGAGCGCTGTGGTTTATGAAATAATTGTAAAACGTTTCATTTATTAACGATTGATAAATAATGAATATTAATGAATAGTCCATGATTGATCTTTTGAATATAAAAGCCTGTACGCAATCGCTCAATAATTAATTTGTAAATAAAAAAGTTAAGTACTATTTTATAAAATTGCCGCATAATATCAGAAGACATCAAGAATGTCATTTGATTCTTGGTCTTTTATTTGCTAGATAGAATAAGTAACTATAGTCTCGTATGCAAAAAAGAAATGATGTAAAATAAATATGAGTGTGATATATTATGTGTGGATTAATATTTACCTTCGAACTTCGCTGTCTTTATTTTTTTAAAACGTCGCGCTTGACGTTGCTTATGTGAAACGACCTTAGTGATATTAGAAGCTGAGGCTTTCATTCGCATAATATCGTTGCGAGTTCATTAGTGACGGCTTATGAGGTCAGAACATGACAGATGTTGTCATGAGCGAAATAAATGAATTCCTCACGTCACTATGAACAGTGTAGTGTAATATGATTTATCTTGGAGTGTATATTAAAATCATTAATCTTTCGAACCGTGTTTAATTTAAGAAGATACAAGGCTGGTTCTAATTAAAGTGATTTTTTACGTGTATAACTGATAATCACCTTCGCAAAAAAAAGAGACACAGGTATTAAATAAATCATCCTCACAAAATCTTTTAAATAACGAGTCATGGCGCTTTCTCTGCTAAAAAGTTGTCAGATCTTATATAGAGCCAAACCTCTGCAAGAAATATAAAAAAGTTTCTAAGATTTTTGTTGCTAATCTCCTACATGAACCATCCTTCACACAACCTTTTTACCATAGAACGGCAAGATATCGAAAGTGAAGTTTTGTTAGGTCAAGGTAATTTCGGAAGTATGATAATGGAACGGCAAGGCATCGTAAAGGCTTCCACCCATACGAACCAAAGACGCGTACGAAGCGGTTTGATTCCTCGTTCCTGATACGCACTGCAAAGGCCTGGAATACCCTCCCAGGCAGCGTCTTTCCTGCCACTTACAACCCGGGTGCCTTCAAATCAAGAGTGAATAGGCATCTTCTAGGCAAGCGCGTTCCACCTTAGACCATGTATCATCACTTTCCATCAGGTGTGATCACGGTCAAGCGCTAGCCTATCTTAATATATATAAATCTCGTGTCACAATGTTTGTCCGCGATGGACTCCTAAACTACTGAACCGATTTAGTTCAAACTTCGTGAATATCTATCATTTGGTCCAACTTAAAAGATAGAATAGTTTTTATCCCACGTGGACGAAGTCGCGGGCATCAGCTAGTATAGTATAAAAAAAATTGCATTATAATTGGATCGTTTCGTAGTTTCCTGCCAAAAAATGTTAAATTAGCAGACTCGGGGTCTTGGTGTGATTACAGTCAAGCGCTAGCCTATGTTGTTAAAAAAAATCAACAAGCAGACATGGAGTTCGGCTGCCTCACCTCCAGGCACTGTGACACAGGGTATGCAAACATGACCCTTCCCCTTCCTCTTATCGCGAGTACACAGTACATACATCTATGTAGTGTGCGCCTACTTCACGTCAGTTGGTAGTCATTCGGTGCACCACTCGAGATTCACTCATTAAATGTGTTTTACACCATACAACTCGGCTTAGGAGCACTCGGGTTTCGCAGCATCGATAGAAAAACGCTTTGAAATTTTTATTTTTAAGTTAGAATTTTAAATATCTGAGTTATCACAAGAAGTACTGAATTCAATGTCTCAACTTCTTCAAGTTACCTCTCAGAGTGACAAAAGTAAAGCCCATCAAGTGCCGCTTGGCAGGCATCACACACCTTTGGAGAATATTATGGAGACGTAATACGTAAATAAATATATTATTGATATTAAGAAAAAATGTTTTTGAAATTAGGGTCTTAGTTTACCTATACGATTTTTTTTCCTCATTATTTTCTTCGAGTAGGTATAAAACTGATTTGGGTATTAGATACACATTACAATAATTTTGAAGCTGGTCATAAATGTTTGCACTCGAGCAAAGGTAATCTGAAATTATTGTAAAAGACAGAATTATCCAAAATTAGGTTCTTCTTTTCATTACTATATTAAACATAACTTTGCCCGTGGCTCCGACTGCGTAAAATACGGTTGTTAACCAATACTTTGAGAGTTCTGGTTTAATATCCAAAACAAAAAGGGCTATTCCTAGTTCAGTAGTTGCGGCGTGACAGTGTAACAAACACACATACAATAATTCGCCTTTAGAATACTAGTGTGACAAATATTCAGTAAATCCAAGTAATAATAATAAGAGTACGTATTCGGTAGTGAAAATGAAAATGAAAATGAAAAATCTTTATTCTCACATGGGCCCAATTAATAAGCTCTTATGAAAAGTCAAAACCCTACCGCCAGGTTCGGAAAGCAGGTTTGCACCGAGAAGAACTGGCAAGAAACTCAGTAGTAACTCATAAACTAGAATCTACATAGAGAATTCTCAATTATGCAAGTTTTCACTCGATTTTCCTTCACTATTACCACCGAATACACGTAAAGAAGTGACATTCACCCCCTCCCGCCAAGGTACTAACCCCCCCCGCTGAGCGTGACACGAACGGGTAAGAACTGGCGGTGGCCATTACGCAATTTTTGTCAAAATTTGCTTGTAGGTAGGTATAATATTAGTATGATTGTCACGGAACCACGTCACGTTTAACCCTTTCATCGCGGCAGCTTAGCGATTTTTCCACTTTTCCGCTGTAAGGGTGTAATAATCTCTCCAGCGAAATTACGCAATTTGAGCCGCTTTTCAAATTGCCTGGCAACTGAGTTCAAGAGAAGAAAACGAGTAAAAAATTAACTACGGTTGAGCATTATTTACATAGAAAAGTAAGAAAGAAATTGAACTATTTCTAAATATTATAACTTCTTAATCATGATTTCTAACAATTAGGTATATAAGTCGACCTTGAGTAAGTGGAAACTGGTTATGCGAGAAAACTCTATTAGTGAGAGTATCTGCCAGGTCCCGTCATTTTGCCCTTCTAACTCTGAAACTCGTGTTAGTGAGAAACCTTTCTGAGAGGAAAAAGGAGATTTTGATCCCTCGAGCTCTAATTTTACCAGGTTTGACATTACAAAGTTTTAAAAGGTGTGCAAATGAAAAGCTAACAAGCCAGCGAGATAGGCCATAATATGACATATCCATCTCATTTTGAGCCCTGTCTGAGGCTTTAAAAAGAAGTGCTATAATTCAGGACTACAATTCACGACGGCGCACCCCACTCTGTCAAATTCCATATAAATCGAATGAAACATAAGCGATTTTGACAGAGTGGGGCGAGACGTCGTGGATTGAAATATCTATAGACGTAGATTAGTTAATTAGTAGATTTGGAAGCGGAATCAGTGCAGTTTCTAGTTTGTCTATGTAGGTACAGTGTTGCAATAGGTACATAGAGTGTGGGACAGTACTCGTATAGTAGGTATGTGCACTAAGCTGAATGCAAACGGTCTCAGTTCGGACTGTTTGCACACGTGCCTGAGACGATCACGAGCGCGGAGCATGTCCTGAAATATGTATCAGTGTCTTATTTGTTTAGCCATTTTGTACGCGGATATGGTTTGTCTATGGCTCCCTTTATTTATGGTCGGAGTTTGGAGTTCATTTGTATTTGAAATGGAGGTTGCAGTGAAGAACACAAAAGTTTTCAGTCACACTAGACACTTCTGAATTTTTTGAAAATGTTAATAAATTGGTAATGATAATAAAAACTTGTTACATCAAAGCTAGGTATATGAGGATAGAAACTGTTTTAACGAGATATAAGTTTTGTTTTTTTTTTTATTAATTGTAAGCTTACCCAAGAAAATCCGGTATTGAGTTTGGTCAAGAAGTTGTTACCTGTAAAAGACAAAAATAAATATTTATAAGTATGCAATAAATATGGTCATAATATAAAGTATGGTCGCTGAGTTTTGTGAGAAGGTGGCAAGAAATGTATAGAGTCCTTCGCAAAGTGGACGAAGGACATCACGAGATTCGCGGTAAGCTAATGGTGTGGTCCAAGATTCGGCTGTTTGGTATGAAGATAGATATTAACCTGGAGTAACATATAGGCTACTTTTTATCCCGTAAAAATTCATGATACTCACGGTATTTCTAAAAAACTGAAATTCAAGCACGCGGCGACGGTAATAAAATGTAAAATACGGTAACAATGTTAGGTAACAATAATATAAGCTTTTTGAAATGCACGCGTAACTTTTGCAGTCGGTTATCGATGGAATGAACTCCCACACAAAGCAACGAGCATTATTCGCCGGTTACCAATACTTCAGCTCAATTCCGAACATTGAAGCCGCAAAAATGTTGCACATAACGGGCTACGGTTCAAGTGTGAGCGAGTAAGTTATTTAAATTTTATTTTTACATACATCTACATTCATCAAAATCATCACCCTATTGCAGTCCACAGCTGAACTATGGTCTCAGAAAAAAAATCCATAACCACACATTATAAAACTTTTTTCTACAACATAATTATAATCATAATTTTTTTAACGTTCCAGGTAGAGTAAGCTAGAGCTCATTTACAACCTAGATTTGCTCGAAAATCACTTAGATAAAAAATTACCAAAATAAAATAAACTAACTAATATTTTTCCTATATTTTCACCTTTTATTTATATATTTTTTTGTAGTTATTGATATGTTCTTTAATATTGTAGAATATACTTTATCACTAGCTTCTGCAGCGCATGCGACGTAAGATATTTTATGGCATTTTTTTACACCTTGAGTTACTGGTTACGTTACTAAAGTTTTAGTACGGATTGCTTATCTTTTCTAGCAATAAATATAGCCTATGTTAATCAGAGTGTATGTAGTTTGTAATGGTGCAAAATTTTTTGTAATCGGCACAGTAGTTGAGTTAATTCGTTACAAACAACATGCAAAAACACAAATCTTTCCTCTTTATAATGTCAGTCATGAGGTGTTATAACACCACAGAAAAATTTGTGTCGATATTAATTATACGTTGAAATTATTGAAGTTACTTACGTTAAAGAAAATGTCAGTCCGCTCCCACTGACACCGCAAGCTACGTTAAATTAGAAATAGCGGGTAGTCATTCCAGTAGAAACGCAAGTTTATAGAGGTCCATAGCTTCTTGGGCATCGTGCGGTTTCTCTTAACGATTATGAGACTAGCTTTGCCTTTGGGCTTATAGAATGTCCATATTACTTGTATCTGACTTGTACGGAATGTACTGTAATCTTATTACGTGAATTCAATTTCGTTAGTTCAAAAACTAAATAGGTAGTTTGGTAAATTACTATACAAGATCGTGCGCCTGATTTTTTATCGAAATACTGATAAATTATTATTGATACTTTACTGAATGTTATTATTAACCAGACTATTATTACTGATAAATTATAATTGTTACAATAATTAGTTTTCAAGGATTACTCGCACGCTGCATCACAATTTACTATTATTTCACCTGGCATGATTAATTGTTACTTTAAACATTAACATCTTATATAGACTCAATATTGTGATAGATCTTATGGCCAAAATAGATAGGTCTATCAGTGGGTTCGATCCCAAATCCATGGATTCTTCAAAAAGACTTACTCTTTTTGTGTACTCCCGCAATCGCCGCTCATTAAATCTTAGTTTATAATATTTAATTTATTTTTATTCATTTAGAAATTATAAGTAGGTAGGTACTTGAACACTAAATAGTTTATCTATGAATTGTAAAATCCCAAACTTTTACGAGTTAAAGCTTGTGCCGGAAAGCGCACCAGGAAACTGTTTTTGGTTTACCAACCTCCTCAGTTTCTCAGCTTTACTGTAGAAACTGCGTTTGGGATGGCATCAGCGAAATCTGTATAGCGTAGATACGTATTCTCAGTTTCAAAATAACCTTTATAAATATCTACTACACACTTCAGCGCGCTCGGATTCGAGTCAGGAGGTCGCGGGTTCGATTCCCGCCACAGGCCACTTTGGAATTTTATAATTTCTAAATTGGCTTAGGTCTGGTCTGGTGGGAGGCCTTGGCCGTGGCTATTTACCACCCTACCAGCAAAGACGCACCGCCAAACGATTTAGCGTTCCGGTGCGATGCTTGTAGAAACCGTCGGGGTAAATTTACTTACCCTTCCAAGTTAGTACGATAACATCTTAGGTTGCATCATCACTTACCATTAGGTGAGATCGCAGTCAAGTACGAACTTGTATAGAGTTAAAAAAACACTTGTCGAAAGGTAAGCTAAGATAATCTAGTGCTCGCTGGCAGTAACACCACACGCCAACTCTAAATCGAAATAACTGGTGTTCATAATCCAGAAGGGTGAGTTAATTTCACAGTGAACTGCATTCTACAACTGCGCGGGCAATGTACTCGTTATCATCGTACTCCTACAACTAACTATTACATGCTACTGGATAGATTATCTCGTATTTTATACCTTTTGTGGAAAAATAACATTATTATTGTGCTTGACATCCATATGTCATGAGGCAAGTGAAGATGAAAATTCCGCACTTGCATTGAACGGAGGCTTTTAATATATTTGCGAACACAATATGAACACATATTTTGTAAAAAAAAAACAACGAAAAGAATTTTTTTTTTTTTTAATAAAAAAAATACATTAATTTTCTAATCAGAGGTTTTACTTATATTGTAAAAACCTGCGATTTAAACAAATACGAGTATAACTCTTAATCTCTAAGGACTACAGCAAAGTGAAGGTAGGCACGAGGTTTAAACGCTAATAAAAGACATAGATATTTTAATAATAATAATCAGATTTAACAGCTTAAGCCAAAGAATAGCTGAGACTAAAGAGGTTACAACGTGTCATGTTACTGTGTCGACTAACATTAGTCATAACATACTCGTAACTTAACAAAGTAACAGAGGATGAATGGAGCCGCGTAATATTAATTACGGTCATTTAGTCACGTCCCTGTATCCGGTGTTGTTCAATACACTAAAAATATGTCCGAGCGAGGTTTTTTGAGAAATGGTTATGGTAGGTACAAGGTACTGCCAGCAATGAAATTATGAATTTTTAGATACAAGCGTGTAATATGAGGTTTTTTGAATTGCAGACCAATATTATTTGACTGTAATTCATTCATTTTTGAGTAGTAACGTGCTGTCCTAGTGGGGACAAGAGGGGGCCATATTATGTAATATTATTAGCCCCCCCTGCTACGAATAATTTTAGCGCCTACGTTTCGTAGCAATTGACAATGCTACGGAAAATGCAACTCACAGAGCAAGGAATATCTTTATATTACTCGACTCGTACGAACATTGATATAATTTTGTTGTTCTTTTTAATGTAAATATTTAAGAAGAGCAATAATATTTGTACCCACTTCATATATTGGACAAAATGTCTATATATATAAATACTTACGACATTTTCTATCTCCGCAGTTTACCAATCCAAAGTGTGATTTTATTATTGATTTTATTTATGTATATTTTACAGAAAATATAAGTATAACCATTAATGTTAATTTTTGGCGTGACAACGTCTTATAAATCGATAGAGCCGGCTGCGCGCACAAAAAAACATGACTCATCCGGCGTTACCTCGCTCATGCGGCGTTACCTCGCTCTGAGGCGTTCCATATAAGGCTTGAAGTGCAAGCGAGAGTTGTCACGTTCAACTATCGTCAGTAAACCGACTTTACAGACAACCAATTTTTTTACAATGTTTTTGGATTTAGGTAATGATTGTTTATCACCATACAGATAAAGAGCTACTCAAAACGAATATTATAATCGTTTGATTCACTGAAATATTTTATGAATGAAAAATATATTAAATTGCAATAAAAAATAAATAAAACTTAAAAGCCCACATGCACTTTTTCTATGCTGTCACTACTTTTCTACTTATTTCGACAGAGCTTGCGTGAACACAATGAGTGAGCTCGAAAATTAATTGCTTTCTTTTGTATTAAGGATCTAAGAATTAATCGCTTAGGTTCCCTTTGTCTGGTATTTAATGTCGCGAAGATGTACTAACTCGACCGACTCAAGCCTCAAGGTGTACTCTAAAAATAAAATGTAAGAAGAACTGAGAAGTCGCTTGGTCAAATGAAAAAAGGCTTTTTAAAATTCTGAAGTTAAATTCGATAAAAGCATGCGTTGCCCTCGGGGTAGTAAAATAGGGAAACAGGACAGCGCCTGTTGCCCGATAGGCATGCCATTAGAGTCCGTAAAGACATCGATCGAAACTGGCGGTCTGTTTCAGCATTTTATTGCTCCACTGGGAGCAACTGTTCAAGTATAATATTATATATAATCACTCATGTTCATGTTACAACCATTTTAATCAGCAACTATGTAGAAACGGACTTGCAGTCGCGGACGCGACTCTCTTTGTGGTCCCTTCACTTCGTCAAGGTTCAGGTTTCCGCCATTCAAGAATAATTGGATCCCCAGTTACAACATGAGCTAAGGAAAAACCTTAAAAGCTCAAAAAATGAAATTAATTAAATCTTCCAAGTATTTAGTATAGAAATGCTGTGTTTTCGTGTACATAATATGGATCATCCAATTTTAAAATCGAGTTAAAAGTAAAATAACACGAAAATAACCATCGAAAATGGCGTTGAAAACGGGCGCGAATCCAACCTTATTAATTTACAACCGCACGTCACAGCACCTTTGGAAAGTATTGCGTACATTGCATTGCGGGAACAAGTCACGCGGGAACACATTAACGACCAGCCAGCGATGTACACGTGTGTTCAGTGTTCGCACCATTTACCTAACTCGTATAATCGCGTCGAGTCGCGGGGGTAATGGAGCGTAAACGAGATACCATCGACCCAAAAAGCCTTCAGCTATGAGGGGATGCACTATTTATAATATTTCCTTTCGCCAAAATACCAGACCGAAGGGCCGTAAAAATATTAAACACCATTGTAATTAAGAAGTTCTTCCTCAATGAAATGACCACAAATCGTCTTACACCAGTTGTTTCAATCTGTTAGTTATCTATGTATACTAATATCATAAAGTGAGTTTGTTTGTTTGTACGCGCTAAACACTTGAATTACTGGTCAAGATTGGAAAATTATTTTTGTGCTGGATAGACCATTTATCTAGGAAGGCTATTGTGCTATATATAATAGGAGCGGAGTATTTATGAAAAATATTGGCAAACGGGATTTATTTTTATTTTTAGAAAATTTCGAGAGTCGCTTAGAAAGTTACGCAAAAATCATGTACGACGGGATTGTTCTCCTTTAAAGGTTCTACAAATAAGTCCGTCACCTACTTAACAACGTGAAGGTGCTAACCAAAGCAAAACTTAAAGTTTCTTATCTATTAAAATATCATCTCCGTCAAGAGTTGCTCAATACCATCGACCGGAATTCACCACATCCATCCTACTCGCACATCACCGTGCCCCGCACGTGTGAGGGGGAAAACAATCGTAATTAGTAGATAAACTTCGTCATCGATAGGTTAAGTTGGAAAGATCAATATCATTATCGATACGAGTGTTGTAATGGATTTGGAGGAAGGAAATGAAGCGGTGAGTTTGCTAATGTATAATTGACTTATTTTGGTTTCGTGGCAACTTTGGGTGATTTACCAATTTACACTCCTTATTATTTTAAAGCGCATGTATGAGCATACATACAAGTGTTTTGTATCCAATATCAATACAGACTAACCAACTTCGTATAGTACGATTCACGAAAGATGACCACAAATGGCGGGCCTATTTTAGGTCGCTTTGGACTTATCTAACTAATATTATGGTCTTATTTATTTTAACTAATATATATGATCTCATTTAACTAATATATGGTAATTATTTTGGCTTAAGTCTTTTCTTCATGAGTGTACATGAAGAAAAGACCCGCCATTTGTGGTCATCTTTCGTGAATCGTACTATACAAGGGTTTGGTCGGATAGAATGACAGAGATGATGATTATGTAAACGAAACATGAAATAAGAAAGAGTTTTCCTGAAAGATAGATCTTTTCCGTATTAGGACAATTGAACCCAAAGTGACCACGAAACTCAAAGTTATAATCACGCTAGCCCAACTTGAAGGTAGTGGGCGGTGGGCCTTATTATGAAGCAGATTTTGACGACGGATTTTGATGAATCTATTTAGTGGTAGTGGTTTAAAGTCGGTTTTTTTTAAATATTTGAGCTCAAACTCCGCGATATATGCCAGGCAATTGATAGCTAATCACAAATTATACAACGCACCGACCGACGGCTCTCATAACTCAGTAATAATTGCGTACCACCTAATGCTCGGCCGGCTAATGGCCCGAGCCATCATTACGGTCCGGGCCGAATTTTAATCTGTACTAGTATTTGGAGCCGGGCCGTTTGGACCGCCTCTTAAATGTATTCCAGTAATGGACGCTAACCGGCCCTAAACGGGTATATAGGACGTAGGTTAAGCATTAAAAATTATGTCTGCCCAACGGAAAATCTGACAGGACGGCCGCTCTTCACAGAAACTAGTAAACGCACGGGAGATATAGGATAATAAAACGTGTGCTCGAATGCAGGTCTTTGGAAGTAGATAGAAGATAAAAAAGTTTTCAAATAGCTAGTTAACATCACAGATCATTTGACAATTAATTAAGTGTGGGTTCAACTAACGCCGGATAAGAATTGTTGTATGATACTAAGTATTAAATAATTTTGGTATGGTAATACTAAGTATTAATGGATTTTTTTTAAAGATTTGCGTGGTAGCGTGAGATGCTATACAGATCCTATCCTATCTATCCTGTGGCGCTACAGCCCCTAGGAGCGAGAGGAAACAATAAGTAGGGAGGCATAAGCGTCCGTAAAATGCAAAAAAGTTTATCTGATCAATGGGTGGGAAAACAGCGACTACAGTTGAAATCATATAATTCTAAATTAATTTTACCATTTTACCGTTGAGCTATTGAGATCCCGAACATTTAAAACATCTTTAACGTGGCTCGGGGGGACCGTCTACCAATCTTTCAAAAAATTAAACCGCGCAACGAACGAGCCTAAAATCGTAATAAATTATTATAATTTTCACAGTAATTTATTGCCGGATAGTAACCAGTCGGCTTAATGATCCGTACCGTCATTATGACTCCCGAATTTTAATGTACGAGAGTACAGGGCGTTCCGGGCCTTGAGTGTATCCTCCTTAATGGACGCTAAACGGCCTCGAGCAGGCTTTGTGGCGATGAGGAAATAATAGCATCGCAGTGGAGATACGTTTTGAAATAGACATGAGGCAAGAGATTAGCTTGGAGGTACACTTTAATACCTTGGATGTAACATAGAACTTGTAACGTATGTTACTAGTGGGCCATGTCCATAAGTTCAAAGTCGCTCAGCATGCTATGCTGGGTGTTTCTCTGAGGGATATAAAATCCGCAACGAGGACATCCGTAGGAAATGGCCATACAGTATACTCAATCCGAAAAAAAAAACATCCGTATGAGAACCAAAGTAACTGTCTGACATAGCCCAACGAATTAGCAAGCTGAAGTGGCAGTGGGCGGGCCATATCTGTCGCAAAACCGATGGCCGTTGGGGCAGACTTGTTCTGGAGTGGAGACCGCGTACCGGTAAACGCAGCGTAGTACGACCTCCTGCCCGCTGGACCGACGACCTGAAAAAGGTCGCTGGTAGAGGATGGATGAGTGGTGGCGCGCGCTCGGAAAAGCCTAAGATATCAGGGCGTCTATAGGCTGAGTGAGTAAGTTTAGTAAAATAGAACTATCCAAGGTACTGGAGTAGCGAGTAACAGCCCCGAATAAGTAGGTAAGTCATATCGGAGACCAAAGTGTACGTACTAAACTACCCCTGATTCTCTACATTCAATCGCTATCAAAAATAAATAGAAAGCTTATATACCTACTATTCGTACGAGTATATAATATGTCGTATAAAGCTGAAGTGGTGGTGTCTAATCTGAGCGCTAATTTTTAGACGAAGTGACAACGAAATTGACTAAAATCGCATCTTTTAGAAGTTGTATCGTTTATTTATTGCACGAAGGAGGACTATATGCGCATAATCGAGAACTGAAAGCAGCAGTGGCAATAAAAAAAATCGGGTTGACTAATGACATCACGGAAATTCACAAATGATCAGTGAGTAAGTATTTGGAGTCAAAAATGTAGAGTGTGCGGATTTACGGAGGTGGAGTGGGACACGCGGACAGACACACTCGACTGCACTCGAAACAGTAGCTCGCGCGCTTCGCATCGCAGCCCGCACTTTGATTGTTTCGCTGGTAGGGTTAGTTTTGCGCTCTCGAGAGCTTTCCACTCTGTCATACAAATTGATACTGCCTACTCTTGCTTACACTACTGCACAGTTGGCCCGCACAGTGTTATTTGCGCATGAGAAAATATTTTAGGCTTTGAGGTAAATTGGTTGAAGTTTTTTATATAATTGAAAAAACTGCGCTTGACTACAATCATGTTTTTTTATTCAATGTAGGTTTACGCTTGAACACAATCTCACCTGATGGTAAGTGACGATGTGGTCGAAAATGGAGCGCGCTTACCTATAAGATGCGGATTCAGGTATCCAGGTCGTAAGATGCGGATGTAAATATTTGTGACTTATTTGTGTCTGATGAACAGCAATGATGATGTCTAGGATGGAGCGCGTTTGCCCAAAGAACTCTAAGCCTATTCACTCCTCTCCTGAAGGCACCCAGATTATACTTGGCTGGGAACACGGAAGCTGGATAGGTGTTCCACACCTTAGCGGTTCGTATCAGAAACGTGGAAGATCCATCATCCTACATTATCCTAATAATCCCTAATTTTGGATTTTCGAAAATCCTTCCTTGACGGTTGGTAACGTCATGATTCATAATAGCTAAGTGTAGACCCAATTTCAGTCCGATTCGTGTCGAATTTCCTGTTCTCGAATATTCATAAGAATTTGCAAAAAGGCCACGTATGAAAGTAGCATCATTTAATTCGTACCTCGCTCCCCCTTCCAGCGTGCAGTATAATCCGTCGTGGATGTGCACGCGAGCTAAATAAATAAATTATTGGATCGATGGCGGACTGAGTGCATTTTAAAGTAAACTCACGTTACGGTAGGTTCAAAATGGGTTTTTTACGCGACCAACGTAGGAAGTGCCAATTTTCAGGATTTATACCGAGACTACGCAGACTTTCCCGAACGCTGCCCAGCCGAGTTGGATTCGGCGGTTCACCTCTTTCTCGAACAGCAACTTCGATCTGATCCTCTCATCTGATCTGACAAATCCCGGGACACGCCTTTACCCAGTATTTATTACTTTCGCTAACTTTGACCCACTATTATCAATAATATATTCCGTTGAAAGTGATTAATTTAGCACGTTGTCCAGTCAATTTTGCTATTATTTATAATGACCAGTCATTATGTATAATAGCTCTTTAATCACTATGACTGTAACATAGACACAGGCTGCTATGATGATAATAAAAATGGGGGTTTTCAAGTTTTGTTGCAATTACAGCCCGTTTGTTCCCAATCTTCTCCGAGAGCTTCTAGCTTACGTCTAACTTCACAAGTCAAGAATTTGAAGGGGATTTATTGAATTTATTTTTGTCTTTTTCACTCTCACAGAGATTTGGTAGGGGCGACATGCAGCGTCGCGGAAGAATATAACAGAAAAACGACCTTTTACCTAATTACTCAAAACCTAAGCTGGTTATCAAAAATCTGTTTCTTAGCGTTTTTGGATATTATTATTACCGACACTTTAAAACAAAAATTACAATTACATCAAAGTCCGATAAAAACTCGAAAAACTGAGATTTTGGAGCAACTTTTGGGAGAACTTTCTATCGAGAAAATTGTATACAATCGTGTTTCTGCTTCTTAGCGATTTTAGATTAAAGACCCAAAATACATGACGTGTAACTTTGAAAGTAATTGTCTTTATAGTTTTTGCATAAAACTACATTCAAAATCGCTTAAATACGGCTTCTACACCGTTAAGGTCTGTCCGTGAAACCTAAGCGACGTGGGGACTAGGGTCGCATGTAACGAGGGTAATAAAATTGCAACTGACGCTGCTCGACAATGGTGGATACGTCCGAGAGGACGGGAGGACGGGAGCAGAATGTGAATTACGCGTATGATACAAATTGAATAGACTGCAGTGCATGCGTGTAACATTCCATCGCTTCGAGCTTCGTTTAATTATATCACAGGTCTGCAAAAAAAAATGCTGTCTGGATGTTTTCAACTGATTTATATGTATTAAGGTGTTCTGAAAGCTGAAAAAAATACTCAAAAAATTCTAGAACGTCACGTTATTTTGCTAAACGCAAAATTTTATTACAAAAAGGGGTTCTAGGGCTAACTTGAAGTCATAAATAAATAAGTACAATTTTATTTTGATAATTGTTTTGTTGGCGTATTTTCATAGATTCTTCAAAAAGAAGCCTTAAAGCAGTTCTGCTTCACAATGGCGGTTTCTATGCTTCCATTCCTGTCGGTCATTCCGTACACCTCAAGGAAACCTACAAGAACTTGGAATTGGTTCAATTTAAAATATATTGACCACGGTTGGCAAGTGTGCGGTGATTTTAAAATCTTGGACATGTCGCTCGGACAACAATCTGGGTTTACCAAATTCCCTTGCTTTTTGTGTCTATGGGATAGTAGGACCGAGCAAATCACTGGAACAAAAAGTGTTGGCCTCCGAGGGAGCTTAACGTCGGCGAAAAGAACGTGTTGCATGAAACATTGGTGCAGCCTCGTCATAAAGTTCTTCTACCACCGCTTCACATAAAGCTGGGATTGATGAAGCAATTTGTAAAGTCACTTCCAAGAGATGGAAATTGCTTTAAATACTTAATATCAAAGTTTCCAGGCCTCTCGGAGGCAAAGTTGAAAGAAGGTGTTTTCACTCGACCAGATATTAGACGGCATAAGGCTGATCCACAATTCATCACAACCATGACAGATCCTCAAATAAAAGGGTAGATTGCCTTCAAAGAAAATTTTTTAGGCAATAACAAAGACCCTGACTACAAACAAATCGTCAAAAGAATTTTAAAAGCATTTCAAGCTTTAGGTTGCCTAATGAGTTTAAAATTTCATTTTATTCATTCCCATCTCGACTACTTTCCAGAAAATTTAGGAGACGTGAGTGAAGAGCAAGGTGAACGATTTCACCAAGATATTAAGGAGATGGAAAAAATATACCAGGGAGCGTCTCAATGATATCAGACTACTGTTGGATGCTTCAGAGAGACCTTCCAGATGCTTCCTACAAGCGAAAATGTACCAAAAGGAGTCTCACTGGGAAAAAGAAACGTGTTTAGTGCTTACTAATGAATGTTTTTAAGATAAAAAAAAATAAGTTTCGTTACGCAATTATAAATAAAAATTTTTTTTTAGTATTTTATCTTTTATTTTAAGGTGATAACTTGTTTAACATAGATACCTATATTGTCAGAAAACGTGACGTTCTACGAGCAAATGAAAGTCATTTTCGGATTCAGCACACCCAAAAACATAAGAATTACGCCAAAAAATCAAAACAGCTCTCAACTTTTTTTTTTGCAGACTTGTGTTATGTTTTAATGGCTGCCAAGGCAGCGTTTTTTTAATGAAAATCTGTATTTTTCTCATATGCCTAACTATTGAAGTCAAAATTTTACCGCCAAGTTCGGAAAGCAACTGAGAAAAAATGGGAAATGTGTTCACTGTTTTATAATTTTTGCTCTCGAAGCACGAGCTTTTTTGAATCTGAGGATTTAGGCATAGATAGTATAGTACCTACTGAAACATTTGACCGTGCTTTCTCCACTCCTAATTTGGGCAACACACTATTTTGGGGCACAAAATATGCATAACAAAAGGTACTTCCTTTTGAAGCATATACTAAAACAAAGGCGTTATTTGATAACACCTAGTATAAACTTAGTATTTTATTATTATTATTATTTAGCCGTCTTGCTGACAAAGTATGCAGTCTTTTTTTTTTTTATTTTACTAATAAGTTTATTTATTCACTACTGTTATTAATATAGTTCTTTAAAGTCCAACTACACTGAGTTTAACATTTGTCAGCATGTCCTTCTGACACATAGGCCTCTTCCAGCATCTTCCATTTTAGTCTATCCCTTGCTGTCCTCTTCCATGTGTTTCCTCCTACTTTTTTGATGTCGTCCTCCCATCTTCTGTGTTGTTTTCCCCTTTTTCTTTGCCCATCTCTCGGTATCCACTCTGTAATCTTTTGTGTCCATTTTTCTTTACTTTCTCTTGTCATGTGACCGGTCCATCGCCACTTAAGCTTTTTGATTGTTCGGAGTATATCCTCAACTTTTATGCTTTCTCTAATATCCTTTGCTCTTTTGCGGTCTTTGAGAGTGAATCCTAACATACTTCTCTCCATTCCTCTTTGGCATGTTTTGAGCTTCAAAAGGTTTTTCTGCGACAGTGCCCACGTTTGACATCCATATGTTAGGCAGGGGAGAATGCAGGTGTTGAACACTTTCTTTTTGACAACTATTGGGAAGTCTTTGCTTTTCATGACCTCTTTCAAGGACCAGTATCTCCTCCATGCACAAGTCACTCTTCTTTCTATTTCAAAATCAGCTTGATCTCTGAAGGAGATAGTTTGCCCTAAGTAGATGTATTGTTCTACATATTCGATGCTTTCATTGTCCACGTTTATATCTAACTGCTCCATATTTGTCATTATTTTTGTTTTTGTTTTGTTCATTGTCAGTCCTATTTCTCTGCTTTTCTCAGACAGTTGTTGAAGCATGTTCTGGAGAATTCCACTGTTGTTTGATACGAGGACTAGGTCATCTGCAAACCTTAGGTGGTTTAGTTTTGTACCGTTTATGTTTACCCCATAGTCTTCCCAATGCAGTTTTCTGAATATTCCTTCTAGAGCTGCCGAGAAGAGTTTAGGAGACAGTGGATCGCCCTGCTTCACTCCTTTAGATATTGGGAAGGTTTCTTCTAATTGATCCATCTTGATTTGAGCCGTACTCTCCATATATATGTTCCTTATGATCCTTAGGTACTTTTTTGGCACTCCCTGCTCCAGCAGGATCTTACAGAGTTGGTCGTGTTTTAACGAGTCGAACGCTTTAGTGTAATCCACAAATGCAATGTACAGAGGTTTTCTATACTCCTGAGTTTTTTCAATTAATTGCTTTAGTACATGCATGTGATCTACGGTGGAGTAGCCTTCACGGAATCCTGCTTGTTCTATCGGCTGCTCTTCATCTAAGGTTTTTGTTATCCTGCAGAGTATTAATTTGGAGAAAACTTATTACTCAATTATTAAGCATACTCAATGCTTTCTTAACTCCCCCTGTCTTTCTTATATGGTGTTCTATAACCTCTACTCTTCGTCTTATTCTGTCCTTCTTGATGTTGTTGCTAATTTTTTTACTTATCTGTGTGATCTTCATAAGTTTTGATCTTTTTTATCCTTTAATAGTTCTTTTCTTTTCTCTATCAATGTTTTTGTCTCTAAACTCAAGTTTCTTTTACCGTTTTGCTGGTTCTTAATTTGAGTTTTCCTATACAGTTTGTCAATTTTTTTGTTGTACAGTTCCTGTACTCTGTTCTGCTGCTCGCTGATAAAAGGTCTATTAATTACGTTAAGTCTAGCAATATTGCGTTTTATGGTTTTCGGTCTGCCTTTCTTTTGTTTAACTGTGTGGATAGTCCCCCTTACCATGCGGTGATTTGTGTTGAAATTGAACTGATTGATAACACTTACATCTCTGAAGGCTTTTTCATTATTTGTTGCGATGTAATCTATCTCATTCTTATATGCGCCATCAGGTGCAATCCAAGTCCACTTTTTGTTGGGTTTTTTCTTAAAGTGGCTGTTCATAAATTTTAGGTTTCCTTCAAGAGCCATGTTGATCATTCTCTTTCCATTATTGCTTCTTTTGCCATATCCAAAATTTCCAATTGGCCTTTCTTCTTTGCTTTGTTTTGCACCAATTCTTCCATTGAAGTCACCCATTACTATGACGTTTTTATGTGTGTTCTGTAAGGTCTGTGACAGTTCGTCATAGAAGGTATCTTTGACTTGTTCGTTAGCTTGTTCAGTGGGTGCGTAGATTTGAATTATTGACCAATTTTTGTCGTAGCCTGGTAATTTTATGTTGAGAACTGCAATTCTATCCGAGATGCCCTTGAATTCCTCTATCTGCTTAGCCAAATGTTTTTTAACCATAAAACCAACTCCATGTCTTCCTTTTAATATTCCTTTGTAGAAGAAAATATAGTCATTATGTTCTTCTATAGCATCTCCTTGTCTTCTAACCTCACTTAATCCTAGTATGTCCCATTTAACAGATGAGAGGGCGGTTTCTAATTCTGTCAATTTTTCCTGTGTTCTCAGTGACAGACAGTTTAGTGTTGCGATATATAGCTTGTCAAATTTTCTATTGTATGTGTTTTTAAAATTTGCTGGAAGGCTTAGGTCTGTCTCCCCCACGGGGACCAACCGGTTTGGGGGGTAATTGTTTGTTTGTTTTGATTCTAAACTAGTTTTATTTTTTACCGTTATTTGTTTTGTTTTCCGGTCTAAGGCTATCTTTGATTGCTATTCGTTTTTATGTTCCAAATTTGATTGTGATCTCCCTCTATATAAGCGGTGAAATGCGTTTATTTTATTAATTTTTTGCGGTGCCTTTATTTGCTCCGTCGCGTTATCTGCATCCTTGGGTGATGAAGTTGGTTCCCTTTTTCTTTTGTATCGGCTGAGTTCGCCCTTGTCCTTTACGATCAGTTTATCTTGTTTTATAAAGGCTATCCGTCCCTTTTTTCTTTCCTCTTCTAAAATAGGTAGCAATTCCTTTCTTTTTTCTAGAACTTCCTTTGTGAAGTCTTCCTTAATACTTATATTTTTAGGCAGCTTTTTCTTGTTACGTAAGATTTCATTTCGTTTCCAGGAATTCACAAAGCTTATTAACACAGGGCGTGTGGTACCTTTAAATACTCCAATCCTGAATGCCCTATTTATATCTTGTTTTGTTATATCAAATCCTGTCTTAATCATTGTGTCCACCAACATTTCTATTAAGTTCAAACCATTTTCCCTGTCCTCTTTGAGGCCAAATATTACTAAATTATTACCTTTCTTCTCAGATTCCAAGTTTTTGATTTTTTCGTTTAACCTTTGAACTTCAACTTTCAAACCCTTATTTTCTTCCAAGATAAGTTTTAATTTTTTATCAATTTGTTTCATAACTGATGTTGTGACTGCTTCTGTAATAGCAATGGTTTGACTATCCATTTTTTCTTTTATATTAGTAAGGAGTAGTTACATCTGGCTATCCATTCTTTACAGCAGAGTTATCCAATTCAAATCCTATGCGTCCTCGTACGTGAATATTCTAGCCAAATCCCCTTGATTTTCAAAGAAATTGGAGAATGGTAGAAATTTAAAATATTGGTAGTTTTATCAAGATTTGGTTGCACTATTGTTGCGAGTTTTCCTGTTATGTACCGAGAGATGGGAGACTGTTACAGGGGTTGAAAACACGCCTTGTACCTATATACTTCAACTTCAATTGGGAGATTGGTAGAAATTGATACTTAATTGGTAGAAATTTGTCGAGGCACTAGCACTTTTGTTGCTGGTTTTGGCCTTTTGGGGTGTTGTAGGTAGATATGTTGGCTTAGTTATACCAGTGAGCACTTATTTCACGATTGTTCTGCCAAAAAGTGGAATAGTTGTTTGTTATTTTTCGATTTTGGTCCGAGTTATTATGCGGGAATGCTACTTTCCAAGCAAAGCACTTTCGCGTATTTTTACCGAATGACACCTTTGGTACACTTCGCGTCGGCGCACTGTTGTTATTATATCAGATTTTGTTAATAATTATTGTCACTTGGTACTTATTTGGTAGGAATTTCATTTAGGTACGTTCATAGTTATTTGACTTGACAGTAGGACATAACAAATTTTTAGGTTAACTTTTCTTCAATATTTTATCTTATTTTTGCCGAATTCACTTAATTATAGGTTAGTTTTGACGAAGTCACTGTTGTTTGATAATTATTTGGTATTTCGTTTTGTTTTGCCGTGGAATGTTCACACTTTTCGAGCGTAACGGTTTTGCACTTTAAACGTTTATTTTTGTTAAATATCACTATTTTCACAGTTTTCCAACTATAATCACTTTTGTTATAACGTCCTTTATTGATTTAGAGCACTATGTTGTCTTTTTTAGCTCGTATTTCCACGAAATAGTTTTAAATATCGAGAGTGACACAGATTGCGTCCGAACTGTTCGCGCGCCGGAACCGGAATTTCCTTTAACTTAGTATTTAGGTACTTGTAAATATTTGGCTTGACAGACTTTATTTTGCGTTTGCGGCCATTAACGGTTTATTACTCCATTGCAATGCCTCTTATAGAGTTAAATCCTAGGTAACCATAAATCGACTCATCTGAATTGAAAACGTTACAAACGAATATTAGACAAACAAGCAAAACTTAATTCATTGATATAACTGAATACTATATAACTCGATACTGTGCAGAAATACTAAATATTTAATACCCACTTACTTATATCTCGGATATAATCCCTCTTACACGAGAGGCGATCTCTCCGCGTAGCTGTATCATAAAGCCTATTAACGTACTTTACGGTAGTCGGGACCGTACTAGTACGTTATCGCGTCTTAAGGTACTGCGGATATTTATAATACGTGCTCGTATCTATCTGATGAAAGTTGCGGTTTATGTTTCTATTTATATTTTACGTCTATGGTAAAGACACATACTTGTAACTCGTAATATAAAATATAGTCTGTTCGCTTTGAATTTGTCGTTACAACGTACTTGTACAGTCGGCGTCGTTTGATGTCCTTTGAGAAAATACCGACGCCGCAATCGGCCGCTTGACAAAATGAAAGCGAACGAGCTATACCTACTTGTAATGTTTAATGTGGGATACATTATACATTACAAGTATAGTTTGTTCGCAACTAGCGAACGCCCGCGGCTCCGTCCGCTTGAATTTCAGTTTAACGCAAACCCAGCGGGTACCATAGATTTTTCCAGGATAAAATAGCCTATGTTTTAATCCTAGGTATAATCTATCGTCATTCCAAATTTCATCCAAATCTGATGTCTCTGCGTGGTACAGAATGGAACGAAACTCAAGAAATGTATGAGAATTAACGCTGAATTGATCACATGACGTATTTAATTAGCGATAATTCTAATACATTTCTTGAATTTCGCGGCCTATAACCGCAATCTATTAAGTGGCTACGACTGCTTTGTTTATAATAGGTGATACAGTGAAAATTTCGGAACATCCTTTTTCTTATACATATATAAGTTATCATTATGTATGGAAAATCTTCGTAAACATTTTAGGTTCAAGAGTTTAAGCTGGGCTGCGATGAGTAAAGGAGTCATGTTTTTGTTTAATGGACCTCCGAAATCGAATACTCTCAGCACATCCTTATCTTCCAAAAAGTAACCACTCAACTTATAGCTGTACTTCTACCGGCTAAAAATTCGTGAATAAGAAATAAGTAGTCTTTAATAAACACTCCAAGTTCCGACAAATGTAAGTTCCCTTTCTTCCTTCACGCTTTGTTTAATACGTAAGAGGCTTACAGTATAATGAATTCTTAGACGAACCGCGCACTTACTTGAAATAACAGGAAAGTATAAGAAACGAAGCAGTAAAATGTTAAACTGTGACATTTTCCTTATCTAGGGCTACCAACTAGATAACAGTTTTATTCGTATATTTTTTTTATTTCAGCCAAATGCTTGGTGTCCAGAAGTACTTGGCTGTATTAATGTTAGTCAACTTCGATTAAGAAATGTGTGTGCATATATGGAACGAGAAACTAAGTGCCCGTGAAGTTAGTACAAGTTCAGTTGGTTCGAGATTAGGGGACTAACAGAAACGTTCAAAAAACTTTATCGAATTCTTTACATTAGTGCATCTTGTAAGGACCTGATTAGTTAGTGCTTTTATTTAAAGCTCCTTAAGCCGAATAAACGAATGCGAATTTTCAAGGCAAACCTCGACTCCCAAAGTATGGCATGAATTTACTTTTCTTTGTCTTCATAAAAAAATCCTGAAAAATGAGGTTAATTCTCCGAAATTCTTTAAGTTATTGGTGATATGAGCCATAATATAGGACTTTCCGATTAGGGATTTCGTGGTAACCCGGTGAATCGAAGCTTACAAGGTTCAGATGAAATCAATTCGGGGAAGTGTTCCCAGCGGGATCCGGGATTACTGCGAAACCATCGAAAAGACGACACATTTCTAATTGTGGAGCGTTAGTGTCGTGTCTGTAATGACCTCATTAATTGGATACTAGCTTTAGTTCACATTTATTCATATTGTTTAGGTAAGGGTACTATTTCATCCTATACCTGTAAATCCTCATTCTTGTAACAAAATATTAGAAAGTAGCACTACATCAAATTTCACATACTGTTTAATGGATTGAGCAAAATTCTTTCACTGAGAGATTGACTATTATTTAATAGGAAATGCTTTAACAGCTTCTAAGTACACTTTACTTACTACGTGAATAAATAAAACATGTCTAAAAACAGTCTACATTCGACATAGCGGTAATCTTACGAGCAAGGTCCTTAGTATATTATTTTGATCATTGACATATAAATCTATGGACCCCGGGTGTAATACAAAATTCACGAAAAAGTGTCCCAAGAAAACCGATATAAACGAGTGTACATATTGTGTATTTTTATAAACAAACTAAAACATTGTAATTTATGTCTTAAACCATTATCATACAGCCTAATTTTGAGCGGCATTATTAACGCGTGTTCTCTCTGATAAATCAAACATGAGACTGAAGTACGATTGAAAACCTTTTCGCGTTTTGGCTCTCTTTCGGTTCGGACATTTTTTAGCGTTGACCCGAAATCCATAGTATTATAATATATCAATGATTTTGATAGATATTTCTGTTCAATAGCAATTATGGTCTTGTACGTTATGACTGATCGATTCAATAGAGATGGCTTAGCTTTAAGAGACGTAATAGCCTTGTGAGGAAGGCAGCCTGTCACATACAGGGACAGATATAATGGGAATAAGCTGTATTCGGTATCAAAGGAACACGCTCGGAGCGCGAGAGACGCATGTAAATACATAGGAGGTAGTAGTGGCATATTATACTATAGTCCGTTAATTAAGTAAGTCGGTTTACATGAATTTTAAATTAAAAGGTAGTTGAAAACTGGTATAGAGAAACAATGTAAAATAATTATCGATAAATATATGGATCGAATAATTTTGATACTTTGCAAAAAAAATGTACTTGCTAATTTTCTCTCCTTCTTTATATTTTTTTCTGCAAATTTTCCTTTTCTATAAACTCCAAATTAGATTTATGGCCCCCGTAACTCGCAAAGTTTCACTTGTTTCGTTGTTTCATAAAACCTCATAATGTTAGTTTTATTTTTATAGTTTACTTATTTCTATACATTCAATTCAATAATATTAACTTTAAACATACTATTCATAATATTATTAATATGTAGTGACAAAAACGGAAAATAATAATCAAGTAGTATTTTTTTGTTATTTTTTCCCCCCAAGAAAGCGTTAGCATGTGTTATGGGTACTTAGATCACTGATAAATATACATACATATTAATATACATTTAAATATAATAAACTCACCGGCATATTTAGCGGAACATAAAAAAAAGGTCCATAATTAAAAAAAATATGGTTTTATTTTAAAATCTACTTACTACACTTCTTTTGTTATTTAAAGTTTCATTTGTTTTTACTTAAAATGAGATCACATTAAGAACAGATTTTGCGAGTAAAGGCTATTTGTGAAAAATGGTACATTTTTGAACTTTTCATGTAACCTGGAAAAGTGAAATTTAATATTAAAATTACAATTAATTAAATTAGAAAAATGGTGATTAATATCGCGTATTTCTTCCACGTGCTCTTATTAAAGTTTCTACCCGTCTAGGCATACTGAGAATGATGTTATCGATGGTCTCCTGGGATAGTCTCCGCCATTCCTCAACTACAGCGATTCGCAGTTCTCCCACGTTGGCAGGAGCTGGAATTCTGGACTTAACTTTTCTTTTCAGCAAGTCCCAAACGTGCTCTATTGGGTTCATATCCGGTGATCTCGCCGGCCACTCCATAACAGTGATATTCATATCATTAAGATAAGCTTGAGTTACCCGAGCAGTATGCGGCAGAGCATTATCCTGCATAAAAACAAAATCGTCACCGATATATGGGGCAAACGGTACGACATTTTCTTCTAAAACTTCTCTGATATAGCGGTCTGCAGTCAGACTCCCTCTGTCAATCACTACCAAGTCTGTGCGAGCTCCCAAACAAATGCCCGCCCAAACCATTATTGATCCACCACCGTATGCAACTGTAGTTTCAAAATTTGTCTGAATGTATCGTTCTCCTTTGCGTCTGTATATTCTTTGCCTGCCGTCAATTTGATTTAAGAGAATTCTGCACTCATCACTAAACAATACCTTACTCCATTGGTCCGCGTTCCAAAGTTGATGTTCCTGAGAAAAAGTTAACCTGTTTCTACGATGATTTACCTCGAGCCTTGGAGCCTTGGCGGGCACAAATGAACCCAAACCAGCTTCTTCGAGCCTTCTTCGTACCGTACGCTCACTTACGGTTACACCCCGCACTGCTTCTAACTCATGTCGGGCTTGGACGGCCGTCAAACGGGGGTTCCTACGTACACGAAGCCGAATGAAACGATCATCCCTACTCGAAGTGCGTCTTTTTCTGCCTTGTCCTGCTCTTCTCACATAAGTACCGGTCTCCCTGAACCGTTGGATACTGCGATGGATCGTTGAAACTGGTCGACGAAGATCTCTGGATATCACTCTGTAGGTTTGACCATTTCTTCGCATTTCGAGTGCCCTGGCAATCTCCGTTGGGGCTAAGTCAGGCATAATTCAGTCATCAACTCCAGAAAGATACGCGATTAAAAAAAATAAAAAACTAACAAAAACAGTATTTTAATGAAATTTTAAATCAAACTCAGAAGGAAGAAATACTCGAAGTTCGCTCCAGATAAGGTGTATTTGAATAAAATTAAAACAATTGCATAAAATGTGATGCTCAGTTGTTTTCTTAATTTGAAAATATTTCTTTTTAAATTAAATAACGTATAAACCAGCCAGCAACTTTATATGATACTGATATCAAACCTTTTTTTATGTTCCGCTAAATATGCCGACGAGTTTATATTAAAAAACACCCAGACACCGGAAAACATCTGTGTTTGAAGATATCTGAGGAAAACATTCATGCTCATCACACAAACATTTACCAGTAGTGCCCAAAGTTCACTAGTGAAAGCATAATATCACCGGTTTGTCAATATCCCGGCAACATAATATGAAATCTTGCCCGAAGTTCAAGTTGAGTGCTTATACTTCTAACCACCTGGTCTGTGCTTCTAACACTAAATGTTCTGTGTGTTCTCACAAGTCTGTCACCGAATGCTCGTAAATTAGGGCCTCAGTCCACCGCTGCGCAGAATTAACATAATAAAAAGGGCGCGCATTCATACTTGGGCGTAATAAATAAAGTTTTATGGCCAACGCTCTAATGCGCCCGAAATGTGCCAGGGGACAGCCGATCACTTTGTGTGGTATTTCACACTGGCTCTTTGTGCGTGGTTTCAATGTAATGCCCTATTGCTTGACAAAAAACTTTTTGAGGGAATGTAAAATCGACCAAAAAGTAGACTTTTCCATGTATGTTTAGCGGAAAGTATAATTTTCTGCACTAGAACTTTTGGAATGAAGTTTCTTATCGTGCGTTGCGAAAGGGGGCTAGACGGAAAAAATTAAGACGAAAAGTTGTAACGACACTTCTTGCTATAGTATAAGTTATTGTAAGTCGTGCAGCGTGCGCATGTTTCTCTGTCTGTCTCTCTCTCTCTCTTATAGAAGGCAAGCCAGATATACTTCGTTCCATCCGGGTGTCCCTTGACACCTCTCATTTTTTTTTGTTTTCCTCCTGCATTTTACATCCAAATCACGCACGGAGATTTTGATTACCTTTCGTAGATTCATTTATTTTACAGATACAGGTACATATTATTATTATTTTTAATTAAATATCATAACCTCCACTCGTCTCCGTTGTTTAACGATGCTTTTGACTCGGGTCAAAAAACCTGGACTTGACGAGAAACAACTTTTCCACATTTGTATTGGAATGTACTATTTTTTAACACTACAAGTAAATACTTGACTGCAAGTGATGAGTGACAATGCAACCGAAGATTTTATCGTACTAATTTGGAAGTAGTAAATATGTAAATCCTAACGATTGGTACACAGCATCACACCGAAACGCTAAATTGCTTTCCGGAGCCTCTTTGCAGGTAGGGTAACCAGCCGTGGCTAAAATCTCCCACCAGAAAAGACCTAAGTTAATTTAGTAATTATAAAATTCTAAAGTGGCTCTTTATCTCATTATAATCACTTCATAAATACATATTAAGTATGTTTGTAAAAAAAGATTTTTAAACAATACTTTGCCGAGCTTTTTTGTCAAACGGTAGCGAATAGCCCTACGTTCGTGTGACGATAACTGAATACAAAGGCTCGCCCTAATAGTTACTAACTTTGACGACAGGATTACGGCATGGCATGGGATTATGAAATTTATGAACACACTATTATTTTATGACCTCGGATTTAAGGGATCTTACTATCAACAGTACACAAAAGAATTTAAGGAGGTGTGGACATTACGGTTAGCCTTTTAGAGAAAAAGGTTGCCAAGGTTCTAATAAGTTAAAATTAGAGACATTCTCTCACTGGTGAGTTTTAACTTTTAACCCATTTATGGCTGATTTTTCAATCGCTACATAAACTATCTGAGGATTAAATTTGAAACATTTGCCATACATAATCTCATAATCGTCAAAACATCGGATTTATTCCTTAGTTAAGGATTATCTGGCGATTAAAAAATCAGGCCAAACGCGTATTGATTCAATATGGCATGTCTATCCTATAACTCCAATACAGAAGCTTAATGGGCGTGCCTAGGCACGCCCATTAAGCAATGATGAAGTAGAAACGAACAAAAGTAACCCAGAAATGGAAAACTTCAAATATATTCTATTCAATCAATGGTTTATAAAGTTTTTTTCAAGCAATTAAAACCTTCATTTTTTCAGATTTTTTCACCAAAAAGTTAAAAACGAGCTTCTCTTATAAAGTCTGAAAAAAGTCCACTACGAATTTGTCACTTCTTACAAATGAGTCATTTAAGAACCTTAACAAGCCCCCAACCGCTTTCCGTATATCTCAAAGTCAAAGCAACGTACGAGTATATCCAGCCACACTTAAAACTAGAATTAAAACGGTCACGGGATTATAGCCAGTATTTCTTTATAAGATGTGCTAGAATAGCTTTAACTAAATTGAAACATCTAATTTTTCTAAGAGAACTGCATCGCTCCTTCTGCGAAAGTTTATAGAAATTAAGCACGCCAAAATAGTTCGTATGGGATTCAGATAGGTGTTGGAATAGTTTGATATAAATCGATGTATGTAAACTTTGGTATGTGATCGACCCTACTGAAAAGGAATTCAGCGCTAGGGTTACTAATTCAAATAAAATCAATCAGAATCTCACTTTATAACTACACATCACAAGGAAGGGAAATCTATAAAGAAAATATTCTGGGAAAATTTCAGATGTTGTAGCACTCGCGCTATGCCTAAATTATTCATAAAAGCAGTATTTCAACAACACGTTAGTATATTATTTTGCTTGGTTGCTAGAAAACGTATTCTAGTGTCAAAGTAATATTTTATGAAATTACTGTATTTACTAACACTCATAAGTATCTGGTCGAAGCATAGCGAAAACCAATTATTAATATTAGGTTTTAAATTAAAAACAAACAATAGCTAGATCACAAGAGTTCATACTATCAAACAAGCAGTCAAACAATAACTTGTAATTTACTACAAAAGATCAACAAAATTAAAAATTGCCCAACCGAAATAAAAAAGAATACGATACATACAAATTTCTTCTCAAGACAAATAAATACCTAAGCACACAATACTTTGTTAAATCCTTGAAAACAAGTTATTTGATACGCGTTTTCACCGGCGCGCGGCCAGGTCCTGCTGGAAAACTACCCTTAGTTATAGTTTATACTTTACACACTCGTTTTTGTCTTTAGAGTAGATAAACGGACGCCCGTGACTTTGCTCAAGAAATCTCTTAATTTCACTCTTAGGGTAGAATTTTTCAAAAGTCCTTTCTTAACTGACGGTTACGTCATGTATATACTTAGTTGCAACATTAAAGTCTACCTGTATTATTTTTTGTATTAAAGTGTATCAATTAAAGTGGCAATGCTTTGAGCCTCCGATGGACGCAGTGCCTTCAGCCTGGTCCTATTATTAATGCGGTACCTACTCAAATATGACTTTCGAACTGCGAGTGCGTAAACTCGTAGTAAGGGTACAACCAAACCAATGGCGTAAATTTTCATAAAAACCATGCAACGGATTCGGGAAACTACAAATTATTTATTAATGGTTCATTTTGTGCCAAAATTCTCAATTTTTGTAGACGTCTCGCGTATAGTTAAGTTTATACTCATTTAGTGTTTTGTCTCAATTTCATTTTATCTACCACAGCTGGGCACTACTTAAACCAAACCAAATGAGCCCAAACTCGAGCGGTTTACCAGTTACCGCTGGCCACCAAGCTGGCCAAGGCTTCTTCTTTCTCTGCATGAGCAGTGCACGAAAAATACATTGCCGTCTAGACAGCCCTAGAGCTGGGGCGATACATTTCTTCTGCACACAATTTGCTTAATTTCCACATCCCTGCGAACAATTCCCGCGTGGGCTGGAGCGAGGTCCGATGGAAATCTATATTGGGGGGTATTTGCGCCTTTAAATGTCTCCATACATACCTACTGCCAATACTAAGACTTTTACAGCAACGTACGTTTACGTGGATTATAGGTCCATTTTTAACCCTCTGAGGAGGCTGAGAGAGCGAGTCCTCCTCTACTGAACAAGAAGAATTTTGTCATCACTAGTGGGTGACGTAGTAACGCCAGCAAAGGCTTTACACAATTTTGAAAGCATTGAAAAAATCTCTTCGACAAGTAGGTTTCCTAATGATTCATAATTTTTAATCGCACGTTCCTCCAAAGCCTTCTACGTAGAGTTGAAGTCTTAATAAACGTCAATTAACTATCAATACTTCAGTGCAAGATAGCATGACGCTGTGCTTTCAATTTGAAGTACCTTTTTACTAGTGTACAGCAGCTTCTACTCTGATATTAATGATAATGATCACGAGGTCACTACTAGAGCGGAGTGAAGAAACAAAGAAAGAAGAAAGAAAAAACAAAAACAAAAAAAAATGTTGTCTGTAAAGTCGGTTTACGGACGATAGATTTACGTGATAACGTCATAATCATAATCGTTATGATAATCATAATCATAATCGTAATCATAATCATAGTCATAATCATAATAATTATTTTATGTAATTTATATCGTGCCTCTCTATCGCTTGTTGCGCGCTCTCGCTTGCACGCACAGGTTCAGGTGGAACGTTACGCGGAACGGTACGCGGAACGTTGCTATTTTTCATGAGTGCTGCTGGTGTTCATCAATTTATTAACCGTTATCACGTCAAAAAAAATTATGCCACATGTAACAAAACAATAAACCTTACGTACTAAACCGATGCCTGAAGATTCCCCCGCAGAGTGGGGTATTTTATAGACAAAGAAACCTCATTGTCGTCTTCAACCAGGCAGTTATTGCAGACGAGGCTGTTAATATGCTACTTGACGTCAATCAAGCCTACGCCAGAACACCAGTGGAACCAAATCTTTTGATCAAACTTTTTTAATTACAAGCCTCTTGTAAGTAGGCATATTTATTAAGTAGAGGAGAGAGAGGGGGTACTGAAATCATAATTAACAAAGTTAATTCTGAAGATAAAATGAAGCTAATTAAAATCGGGCGACATCTGTGCCCCACTCGGTAAATTCGGGGAGTAAGAATTTGCTGAGGATCTTACAAACTGGCTAGTATTTCGGCAATCTTTCATACACTTCCTGTGTGCTGGTTCCGAGTTTTTTAACATACGTTAACTTAGAGACGCCGATTTGTATGGGATTAGAATAGTTAACCAATGTTGTGAATAGATGTCGCCATAAGAATTATATACAAATTCGTATTTACTCTCTCATTTTGTAATTACGTACTTACTCGTACATAACACTATTTTTACTTACTTAAAAAAAAGTAATCTGTCTTAGTAATCACAAAGTTGCCAAAATGAGCAATAAATAAGGAGCATACTAAATAATTTGTAAAATTTTGTGTCTTTACATCATCATTCGTTGTTACCAATATAAGAAAAAACGAAAAACCTTATAAAAGTTATGATATAATTGGGCAAGATATTATAGACGAAATTTTCATAGCTCGTTTACGTGCCGCGTTGAAGACATTTTTTATTACACGAGGAAATTTCGAAGGTGCCCAAAATAATTGAAGGACAAAGTATAATATAACATCAAAGGAAACAAATAAAGTCACGAAAATCGTTTACGTTACTTTAAGACGAGAAAAAAGATCTCAATAGTAATTTTAAATAACCACTCCAATGAACAAGTTCCAAGGAGGGTCGATAATAATGTTTTGTTATTGGAATTTAGAAAATGTCGAGATGGGACGAGGAGCTTTTTTTAATAGCATATTTAACTTTTAGAAAAGAATAGGAGAAAACGAAAAATATCCAAACTCCCCCGTTGCCATTGGAAACTCGTCGAATACGGTCAGCAACGGCGACTGACTGAATAAAGAACTTAATGGTAATCGCTAATTATTTATTTATAACCTTAAACATCAATCTTCACAGAAGATGTATTTCTGTTGCCGTTATAACAAAAGCTAGCCACTTTCGACTCTTTACTTTTGGTGGCCTGTACCTTCAAATTAAATTATTAATAAATGACTTATGACTTATTATACAGAGTACCACTCCAAAATCAACTTTTTCTATGAGCCTAGCAGGGTATCTAATACAAACAATACATAATCCCAAAATACCTAAAGTATTAAATCATTCGGATCGTAATATATGGACAGTTTAAAACTAAGCCAAACAACCCTAAAGTCAGGTCTCTTATTATCACGATGTAATTGCTTGAGATGTTCTAAGTGTAATTATAGGGGGGACACTTTCGGGGTAGATCGGGGGCAGGGGTAGGTTATTTGCTCAAATAGAGGGGCAATTATTACACAATGATGCTTGAAACGGCGACAAGTTTCTTGGACTTCGCATTCAAGTGCTTATTGAATTGATAGCACAAGTTTCGGTTTCCGCTTACTCGTCGACTTAAGTATTTAGAGCTTTTTTGTTGGAAACTAACCAAAAATCAGAAACCATTCTGATTTGTAATAGGATTTGTAATATGTGTAATAGGATTCAAAATTCGGACTGTATAATAGGTAGGGGAATCTTTAATTAGGCAATATAAGCACAAGCAAGTACAGCTCTATAATCCGAAAAATTCGATAGTCCGACACTGCACCGTAAAACACTTTTGTCGGATTACAGGTGGTTCACTGTACATTATTTTTGTAAAGTGTAAAAAACTGGAATTTAATTCAAAACCTCAGTGAACAGCAAATACGATCAAACTATCTAATCTGTGGTTTGCATTAAGAAGCAATTTCATAATGTATAATTTCTTTTGTTCGATCCATAATTACGCATATTATTACAGCGCAGCTATATTATTTTGTTTTAAATTCAATCTGTGGCTTACCGTGTCTATAATTTGGCCGATCGTGGGAACGATGAGTGGGCAAAACGCGGGAAAGGCTTTCCTATTATTTTTTTATGGACGCTTTTTGAAAGTCACTCAGAAGTTGAGAGACGGTGGCAGGGTTGCCACGTAGTTTACCTTTTGCACTCTTAGGCACCAACACTGGCGAAGTGCGAGTTTGTACTGGTAGGCTTCAAATACATTTGAAAACGTTGTAGAGACTCTCAGGCATATATCTGTGGCTCTCACGATGTTTTTTATCGCTAAATAAGTTGACATTTAGCTGAAAAAAAAAACACTCAGGCTCAAAACCTCTAAAAACGAGCCTCGAATGCTATCATTGTTTTTTTGATAGATTATAGTAAAAGAAAAAAAACTGAGGTTAAAAATTGCGATAAAGTTATTTTTCAGTACAAGAATTAATATCGCAAATAGTTAAATTATACGTATGAAATAACTAAATCTCTCAAAGAAATCGCCTCAAATTAATCGTAGCATCCTCTCATATCCTGGAGCGTGACGTGGACGGAATACGAGTAATATTTACGTAAAAATGACGTCATTCCTCCGCCATCAATAACTCAAAGCATCTTGGAAACGTCACTGTTTCTATTTCGCGGTGCAATAGTCGCGGGCAGCCCTAGCGGGTTATTTTTGTGGGGTGACTTGCGAGAAGCGACCATTTGTTTGAAAATGATAATATGAGTTAACTTAGAGACGAATACTCTAATATACAAATCACTATTTGGGTATAAGCTGCAATAAGAACGATCACACCATGCAATGACTTTATGACCTAATCGTTATCTTTACTTTAAAATATTCAATTTCTGTATTTAGTATAGTACATTACTGCAGCGGCTAGCAAAAGGGCGCATTAAGGTATGTGTTCCTGGGCTCCGCCTCGGCCCTAATGATATTTTATGGAATATGTGTAAAAGTCAACCATTAGAATTTAAGTAAAGTTAACATTATTTTAATTAACAAGCACCTTTCTCACGTGATATCTATGAATTAGCTTACTAACCAACCAGTAGGTATGCTAACATTTAATACACATTTAAACTTTATTTAAAGCACTACATTTTGTCCTTTGGAAAATAAGTTATGTCTGGGAGCTAGGGGCTCTTAAATCTTAATGTTTTTGCAACGTTAGACTTACTGATTGCATTGCAATTTTGACATATTTTGACTTCCCTAGAGTAATTGACGCACTGTCAGATCCAAGCGAAAAGCCCGGGTGCGATTCCGGGACTGGCTATAGCTTCTAAATTCTGTACAAGTGTGGTGGGAGACTTTGGCCTAACAGCTAAAATTGGTTTCGACACTTACCATAAGGTGAGACAGAAGTCCAGCACAAAATTGTAGGAAGATAAAATAAATACCTACACCCAAAAACTTGGAACAAGAAAAAGGTTTGAAAAACAAAGGAATAAATAAATGATCGCATAACATCGAATTGCTAAAGCGCATTGTCCTGAAATGGCGAATTCTCTTTTTTCCATACAACAACACTGGAGGCGTATATTCAATCAGATTGAGGACAA
This sequence comes from Coenonympha arcania, assembly GCA_036785405.1. Classification (NCBI taxonomy): domain Eukaryota; kingdom Metazoa; phylum Arthropoda; class Insecta; order Lepidoptera; family Nymphalidae; genus Coenonympha; species Coenonympha arcania. The sequence continues at coordinate 6,560,285 of CM072069.1, forward strand.
TAGTCCAAGAGACACTGGACAAATTATGTATAGATGATTAGGCCAGTATCGGATAAATAATGTACACAAATCTTACAAGTATACCCAAACCTACTTACCTGTTTACTATAAATTTTTGATAATCTGATAGAACCTTATAAACCAATTTTTTTCGTAAGTAGTCTTGTTTATTATTTATTAACGGGCTTATGTGTATTTAAAAGAAAGTACTAATTCACTTCAGTTAAGTAACAGACCAAATTCCTTGACTTTGGATAAAAGTTTGTGCTTATATCGAACACACTAGAAAAGGATTTTACAAAATAGCCAATGCATTTTTTATTTTAATAACATATTAGTTTCTCCTTCAACATGTTGATACGTTCTTAATATTATGAAATACATGAAATATAATAATACAAAATTATTCGATGTTTGTTAGTCCATCACACCACAACTGAAGCGATTGGCCTCTTTGGAATGCATGTTACAGTAAATGCAGTGTTACTAAAATTTGCTACACATCTATAGCGAAGTATACATTTCTTTAGCATTCTACCTTAAAATATAAGAAAAGGGAGCGAGAACATTATTCTGTTTCTTTCTTTCTTGTTAAAAAAAAACTACAATTTTTTTAAATAGGAACAGTGAACCTACTCTCGGCCTAAACAAGTCCCGGCCGGTAACAACGGAAAAGTAGCTCTTTCATTGTAAATATGAATAATATTCCAATTTCCGTGCCGCATAAAAAACTCGTATGCAGTTGGGCGGTAGTAAATATCCAAAATTTAGAGTGGATTTAAATTCCGGCCTGCGTCGGTGAACAACGTCCAGCCGAGAGATTTCAATTCAACGACTACGAGACGATAGTATGTCGTCGTTAGGTGCGATATATTATTTTTAGCGGTCGTATGTGTTTAACACGCGAAGGCACGCGTCTTTGTGGTCGATCCCGAACGAGGTGGACGGATCTAATCCGGTGCGCTACAAGTAGGTACTTGCATTAATTAGTGCTCCAGGAGCCAGTGAGGGACTGTCGCTAAAGCAGCAGTGGCACAGCATTGGACATCGTAACGAGTATGAGAAAACTTGATTTGGTCATCCTTCTATCAAGTATCTAACTATCACGGCTCAAGAGATACGGCTTGCTGACAGACGGACGGACGGACGGTGGAGGTCCCGTTTTTACTCTTTTCTTCGTACGTTTCGCTCAGCCACAGGAGCGTCTTCAAGAAATTTTTAATCGACAAACCGTTTTGCCGAATACACTTTGTCGTGCCAATATCTCCTGAGAATGATTATTATTTATTATTTATCATGGACTTCCGCAAATTAGCAACTAACCCAGTAAACATGGTGACGACCTTGTTATAATCTATGCCAGTTAACAAGTCGGGTGTTGTAAAAGGCGTCATTGTCTCGTCCATATGAAGCGAAATATCGGTTACAGATCGATCGCGAGTTCACTGACACCTCACGTCAATCTAATGTTTGACGCAATCGCTACCGACTCCCGAGGTGTAGACCTACTGTGTGCCCAGGGCCCAGTGCCCATTTCTCGCGACCCGCTCGGCTGAACAGGAAATAGATCACATACATACAGGGCGTCCCACGGCAATGACACATGGAAGAAAAGTACCTTAATTAATATTGTAGTAGCATTTCACTGAAAGAACAATTCATTAAAATTCATGGTCTGCATTTTATTTCTGATGCTATGTTATTTTGCAAAAAATAAACCCTTTCTAGTGATATGATAAAACGACATGTAATTTTTTTCTTGTATACCGAATTCGAGCCCCGGTTCAACCAGGCAATTATGAATTTGAAATCAAGTCTTCTTTTAGTGAAATGTTCTATCTACAATATTTAGGGTACATCCCCTCCATGCGGCATATTCTTGGAACGCTCTGTATATGTAAAAACATTTTTTTTTGTCATTCAATCAAATATGAATTTTGATTTACCTACTGCTCTCTGCTATTTTGTGTGACAAATTAATCAGATCGTTCGATGGACTTTTATCTATTGTGTACTGTGTTTTGTTACTAAAAACAAATATTTTCCAGGGTTACATTTCCGAATAGCAAAAATTTAATAACTATGCAACTACAAAAATAAAATGAGTGTTTTAATTACTTTGTTACAGTTGCAAGTAACCCACTCAAATAAGTTGGATATGAATTATAAATTCTAAAACCTACGTGTGACTAAAAATTCGGTCTTGGTGAAAAAATGTTTGTGGCGTCCATCGATATGAAACCTCAGGATTTGGGCAATTCCGAAAGATTTAATATACGTTATCCTTTGTCGTACAAGCAAACAGTAGGCGAAACTGTCAATTTTCTATAGGTGGCTACTGAGCGAACTACATCGTGGCCTTACTGTTGGTGGCAAAACAAGCATTTTTGGCATCGATACACTGGCGACATTATTTCGCGCCGCCTGCGCCCTGTCCAGGGTAAATGTCTATTGTGGTGTCAGATGAACGCTGTAAAAAATCAACCACCGCAACATTTGCCTTTTGTTTTTAGGGTTGCGTATTTATGAACTACGTATTGTGTAGATGATTTCAGTGTTCTTCTATCTTTCAACCGGTCGGAGCCGTGCGCAAGCGGTTGTAAAGGAGGTATATATCAGCGGTGCGGTATCAAAATGCGAGATCTCAGGGACGCGGCGGCGCTTATAAATTGTAGAGGGACGGAAACAGCGGATGGTGAAATGGTCCGGATGTGATATATTACACAAATATGACTTCTCCGCTTCAATTCGGCGGTAGAGGGTTGAATCTTACACACGGCTTGACTAACACTGACGCAGTGGTGTGAGCTTTGGATTATATTGCGGGTGTCGCAAATTAAGAATAAATAATTTCTATCGTTGTGCAAATTAGGCGTGGGGCGTCATCAAGCTCTTTGATTTATTTTAAAAATTGAACTGAATGCGATCTACTTTATTCGACAGACTTAGTGCAGCGAATTTGGTCGACGAAGACTTAGTCTTGGTCCTAAGTACTTACATTATATTCCAATCACCGCTTCATACCCCGATGGTTGCCTGGAAGAGATCGCTGTGTAGCGATAAGGCCGCCATATGTACATTAGTATAACTTTTGTGTATTTATCAATGTTTTCTCATGTTTTATTGGTGTACAATAAAGAATTTTCTATCTATCTATCTATCTACTTAAATTAATTTTTTTCGCAATCGAAGTGAAAAGTATTGTAGTGTACACGCAGGCAGGGTGCGGAGGGTGTATAGGTGCTATACCTTGGGAAGGTCCACAGTCTGATGTGGTGACTCCAAAAAAACAGAGGTTCCTGTCTGGAACTCGAATTCTGGATCCCCGTATATGACAACGACATAGACCATTACCTACTATGATTACTTAATTTGTCGCGGCCGTAAATAATGTACTCTACTCAGTCTCGTGAGTCATGACAAACAAATAGACCTTAATCTCTTGCACGAAGGAAACGAAGTAGTGTCGTAGAGTGTTATTAGCGGATTAGCGATGACTTTACGTTTCGTGGCCGGGATTACCCCCCGCCGCCCCGACCCGCTGGGACCCCGCGGGAATTAATCTGGGTCGCTTAGATAAATCGTATGAATCGGATGCTGGAGCATGCGAGATTATAGCATCACCGTCGTGCTTTGTAAGTAAATTGTATTTGATTATACCAGAGTTCTTGAAGAGAGGGCTTTTCGTGCTTACCTATTTGTGTTGATATTTGATGACTTCCTCGAGCAATCGTTCATTCAGATTTACTTTAGAATTTTATAATTTCTAATTTGGGTCAGGTCTGGTCTAGTGGGAGGCTTCGGCCATGGCTAATAACCACCTTACCAACAGATAATCGGAGCATCGTCCAAAGATGTTGATTCAACTGCAGTTGAGATGTTGAAAATGTGGTCAGTGAGTGATCATCTTAAGCGTTATAGTTTTCCCGTAGAATACCTGGAAGCCTTAGATATAATATGCGCCTTATGTTAAGAATGCTATCTACTCGTAAATCCACGGTTTCGTTGAAAAATAAATTATTTTGCGATGCTAACACAAAAAGTACCTGTCATCGCGTTTAAAGGATTTATTGCAAACACCAACTTGAAAATAAGATTTCCACGCTGAATTTCCGGTCAGTGACTTGGCAAGGCCCTACGAAGCCCTGCAGTAACCATGTTATTCAAGTACTTGTACTTGTGCCAACTTGTTTAAAAGGGTGCAGTGTTGACATAAAAAATAAAAAAAAGAACCAGAGTTTCTTAATTCAATGTGTAATTTCGAAAATCGTATTTAGAAGCTTTTCCTAGAGCGTGTTTTAAACGAGTCTATTTTCTCCTGAAAGTATATCCTAACGCCTTACTTACTTCGTACATTTATTTAATTATACCCTCAGGAATTTCCGGTTCCGGTACGCGACAAAGTCAGACGTGTTTTAAATCGATTGAAAATTTTAAATAGTTTCGTGCCGAAATAAGTCACTTTCCCGCAAAAAGTTGTAACATAGCTTCTGTTTAGTGTACAAGAAGACGATATACTATCAAAATTACGAATATTATCGTCACTGTGAGTAAAAATTTGTTCACAAAGTAAAACCTCCATAACCTACAAATTCGACTTTGACAAGCTAGAACGTAAACAAACGAAACAAACCAACGTCATAGACTAAATTGAGGAAAGTCAATACTGCCAACATACCAAAGAGAACTTTACCACGGATCTGACAGATAAAGGGTTGCCACACTCTTAATTTCAAACTGCCTAAAAATAATATTGTCATTTTAAATAATCAACGATGGACGACCAAATGCGAACTTTATAGGAAAAACTTAAAGATCATATGGATATGCAGACAATAACTATAACAAACGCAGTAACAAAGAACATTATGGAAGTAATGGATGAAAAACTCAAACCACTTCAAGAAGAAAACAAAAATCTCAAAGCAGAAATTCAAAAACTTCAAGGAAAAATAAACAGCTTGGAAATAGATAAAAAACGTAACAATATCATTGTTTTTGGAATGGGCGAAAGTGCGCAATCAACTCCCATAGATAGTGTAAGATCTATTTTACAGGAAAAATTGAATCTATCTTTGGAGAAGCATGAAATTATAAAAGCCCATAGATTGGGACCAAAGAACGAAAAACCAAGGCCAATCCTAGTTAGCCTTACTACTAGCTGGAGAAAGAAGGAGATCATGAAATACAAAAACAAACTGCCGAAAGGAATCTATTTGAGCGAGGATTTTAGTAAAGAAACTCTAGCAAAGAGGAAAGAACTTATGCCTAAACTGCAGGAAGCAAGAAAAAACGGACAGATAGCTTTCTTAAAAGGGGATAAGTTAATTGTGAAAGAATCTCAAAATCAAGCTCGCAACAATAGGAAGAGAATGGCTTCCTCATCCCCCCCTGCTACTACATCCAAGACTACAAGTAAAGTAGCTATGAAAAAAGTCAACAGAATAAATGCATTTGACAGATTATACAGGGAAAGGTCTCAATCCCTCACAGAAATAAGCAAAAAGTAGGAATCAGCGCACTTTGGTAACCGAAATAAAGAACTTAATAGTAAAACAACATTATTATTACAACACAGCATCACAAAACGCCCAACCCGGTTGGTCACCGTGGGGGATTTAGACCGAGACCCTCCAGGGATTAAATCTAAGAAGAATATCAATACTAATCATACAAAAAATTACCAAAAGAAAATATATATATCTACTTTGAATACCTTATCACTCAGAACCCCCGAAAAATTACAAGAGCTCATATTGTCATTGGAGAATATTAACAGGGATATTCTGGGGCTTAGCGAAGTGCGAAGAACAGGAAACAATATTGAAGAATATAGAGACTTCATATTTTCCTACAAGGGCGAAACTAAGGGACAGTTTGGGACAGGTTTTCTAATTAAAAAGCATTTAAAGAAGCATATAGAAGAAATAAAAGGTATCTCAGAAAGAATTTCAGTTTTGAATATAAATCTGCCAGGTTACAAGGAGAAATGGTCAATAGTAATACAAGTCTATGCACCGACAGAAGTGGCTAGCAAACACGACAAAGACGAGTTTTACAACGAATTAAATTTAACTCTTCAAACAACTTATAAAAATACAATAGTAATGGGCGATTTTAATGGAAAAATTGGAATGCAAAAACAAAACGAAGAAAAAGTTGTTGGTAAATTTGGTTTCGGAGTAAGAAATGATAATGGCCAAAGAATGATAGATATGGCATTGGAAAATAACTTGTCTTTCATGAGTACTTTTTTCAACAAAAAAGCATCGGATAAATGGACCTGGTCTTCACCAGACGGGAACTATAAAAACGAGATAGATCATATAGCAACCAATAATCCAAAATCTTTCTGTGACGTTAGTGTAATACACAATCTTAATTTCAACACCAATCATAGGTTAGTCCGAGCAACTTTGTTCACAAAAGAAAAACGTAAACCGAGAAGAGTTTATGGTAAAAAAGGACCTAATATACAGCCTAACTCCAACAGTTTTCCAAGAAATGACAACAATAACTCAAACAAGGTGCAAAATATATACGACTACCTAATTCACAAATTATATTCAGTGGGAGACCTTGAAAAACCGAAGGAAGCAAAAATCAGTGAGATTTCAAAAAATCTTATAGCAAAAAGAAAAGAATTGTTGAGTAAAGAAAAAACCAAAGAAACCAGAAAAGAAATCGCAAATATTAGTAAACAAATTATCCATAACCTCAAGAAAGATAAAATCAAGAAGAGAACGAAATGTATTAATAACCACATTATGAAAACGGGTGGCATCAAAAAAGCTCTTAAAGAATTAAACGAAAAGAAAGACTGGATTCCGCACATAAAAAACAAAAGAGGTAAAAAGGAAACAAAAAGAAAGTCAGTCATTGCCACCGCAACTGAATTCTATAAAACCTTATATACTAGTAATAATAATCCACAAAATATCAATCTAGACGACGACGATGACGAAAATATTTATGAAAAGCGAGATCGAATTTGCAGTAGCGTCACAAAAAAATGGCAAATCATCTGGGCCTGATAATATATCCAATGAAATAATCAAACTAACGCTATCAGAAAACTTGGAAACAATCTCAACACTGTTTAACGAGATCCTCAAAACTGAGATAGTTCCTGAACAATGGACTAAAAGTACTACCGTTTTGATCTATAAAAAAGGAGATAAAGATGATATAGGAAATTATAGACCAATCAGCCTAATGTCCAACCTGTATAAGATATTTACAAAAATCATCTTGAGAAGATTAACCTCCCAACTTGACGAACAGCAATCTGCCGAACAAGCCGGATTTAGAACTGGATTCTCTACGGCAGATCACATGCATGTTGTTAGACAACTAATAGAAAAATGTACAGAATATAATAAAGTCGTCTACTTAGCGTTTGTCGATTACAACAAGGCGTTTGACTCACTTGAATTCAACAGCATTTGGAGAGCGCTAAAAAATCAGGGAATAGCGAAAAAATATATTAGGATACTCAGAAATATATATACTAACTGCTCAGCCCAAATCAAACTCGAAACTGTTGGAGATGAATTTCCTATAAGTAGAGGAGTCAGGCAAGGTGACCCACTGTCTCCTAAGATATTTTCAGCTGTTTTAGAGGAAATATTCAAAAACATGAATTGGGAGCATCATGGAATAAACATAAATGGCACAATACTAAATCATCTGCGATTCGCAGACGATTTAGTACTTGTTGCGGACAACCCCAATACACTCCAGATAATGCTACAGGAGCTGTCAGACAACAGCAAGACAGTGGGTTTAACTATGAACAGATCGAAAACTAAGGTCATGACCAACGGTAGTCCCGACGCAATATTGATAGAGGGCGAGCAGTTAGAATATGTCACGTCTTATGTCTACCTTGGCCAACTCATGTCCTTCTCTAATCAAATGGATCAAGAGGTCAATAGAAGAATAACAAACGCCTGGCGCAAGTATTGGTCATTCAAGGAGATCATGAAAAATCCCCAATTTCCTATGTCTTCAAAAAGAAAGCTATTTAACCTATGTATACTTCCTTGCCTCATATATGGCTGCCAAACGTGGTCACTAGCTCAAAGAACCTTGCAAAAACTCGGGACTTGTCAAAGAGCTATGGAACGCAGCATGTTGGGTTTTACAAGGAAGGACAGGAAAAAGAGCACTGATTTAAGAAAAATAACAAAATTGGAGGATGTGATTCTGCAGACGAAGAAACGCAAGTGGCGATGGACGGGACATATGCTAAGGGAGAAAACTATAAAGTGGACAAGGTTCATCACAGAATGGGTAGTAAGGGACGGATCAAAACGCAATAAAGGGAGACAAAGAATGCGCTGGGCAGATGACATCAGGAGGACTGCTGGACCATTATGGTGGAGGATCGCGCAGGATAGGCAACTATGGAAGTACCTGGAGGAGGCCTATGCGTCCGAAGACGCGCTGACCACTACGGCATCCAAAGTGCAAGATTTGATGTAAACTGTTTGTATCTTAGTTTAAGTTTGGTAAATAGTCAGCAATAAAGGTTATTTTATTTTATTTTATTTATTTTACCCTCAGGAATAATGTTACTGTAATTGTTATGTGAAATTTACATAGCTATTAAATAGTGAATCTAAAGTTTTTGCTACCACGGCAACTTAAAATCTGCAGTACGTACTAACTAATTGTTTTGAATTTAATTGACATTTTTTATATTAATTTCATACAAAGAAATATGATTTAGCATGTCAATTAATGACAGCTTTAATCATACAGGTCTGATTAGCTAACAGTATTCTGAAAAAAAAGAAATAGGGTATGATGGCTTTTAATGTAAAACTTAAAAATAACGAAACTACGAGTAACTTATATTGTTTACAAATAAAAAATTGAAGGGCAAAAGTAGCGTACAATGCAATCTTTACATTATGTATATCAATGGTTTTCAGTAAAAAAGGTTTAAATAAAATACCTCGCCAGTGGAAATTAGCTGTCCGTCTGTCGTGAATTCGCTTTATTTGCGAAGCCTATTTAATTCCAAGTGAAATAAAAGAAAACTTGAAGTTTGCAAAGGAATGGCAAATAATTAAATACACGAAAGGATAGAATGTTGACACGCCAGTTTTTATATCATTTTATTTTAATTTGTGTTAATCAACAGTTCAAGTATATTATCTAGCTTCTGCCCGCGACTACATTTACAAGACATGAAGTTTAGAGTTGGCTTTTAAAAAATAGCGTATGTGTAATAAGAGATATCTTATGTCCCTTAACATAAGACATCTCTTATCATCAACGAGATTGGCTCTTAAATTCAATGATGGCTTGAAGTATTTAGAAACATACAAACTTCCACATTAATAGAAAGATTGATTGTTCCATATTTAACGATTACGATACTTGTTTACGACTATTGACATTTGACATAGTCAATGAATGTAGTTCAGAACGTAACAAGGTCGACAATCGTAAAATTAAATTTTCCTTCCCCGATAAGATTGAAAGATTGTTCTTCCTATGCTAAAATACATTCAATTTTATACTCTAAACCAAAAATCAATGGACGTAAAGTATTTTTTTTTATTTCTTTCACAACACTCCGTGTGTGAAATTACGTGAATTGCAACCCAGGAACCTATACTGCACTACTCCGCAAAGCTTCACCTACGGGTTAAAATTACCAATTCCTACACGATATTGTTGTGTTAACTTGGTTGAATCCATACAAAGTCTTTCAAGCGTCCTTTGATGTTACATTGAAGGGCGCAAGGCGGAAAGTGAAACCGATCATACGTGTTGGTAAAATCGGTATCGACGCCCTAACGCCTATTAAGCTCTTAATTATCCGCCCCTGCTTCAATGAGTCATCCTTTACGAATTTCACCAATATTTTCTTTTTCCTTATCTACATTATAAAAGGAATCTGTGTCCCAACAACCACCCACTGAAAAAAAGTTCAACTTTTAGGTCGGAAGACTTGTGCTGGCATGAAAGTCAGTGAGAGAATGAATGGATTAAAGAAGAATGATTTTTTAAAAAGCATAGAAAAAACAGAAATCTAGGTATGTGTAATGTAACTAAGCAAAATATAACAGCCAAAACAATGTTGTGAGGTAATAATTTTCCAAACTAATAATAAGTGTATCTTGAAAAGCAGGGCTTTGGAAGCCATTTAATAGCTTCTAGAAACTTGAATTGATCAGTCAGGATTTTTGCGTAGGTATGTACTTATTTTTTATTATTAGTCTTTAAGTATAAAAGCCATAGGTAGCTCCACTACAACATAAAAAAAATTGGTTGCCTGTAAAGTCGGTATACGGGCGAAAGTTTTACGTGACAACGACTTTGAGTGGTAAAATAATTTTAATGTGAATATTCATTCGTATAGTAGGAAGAAGGATGAAATGCCTTTCACTTTTTATGTCTGTCTCTCTCGCTCTTAGGCGGGCTAACCATGCCCGAGTGGAAGGGACGCGTGCCTCTCACTCGCTCTCATTGTGAGCGCATAACGTGAGCGGAGCGTAACGCAGTTTCTTGAAGTGTCACCCGGCAAACCAATTTATAAGACGTTGTCACGTCAAAACAATATTTTATTTGTGTTTGAGTGGGTTTAGTTTACCTTTAGAGAGTCAGGATGATGTCTATTGGGGTTTGCCAGTTTTAAATAAGATAACTAAAATAATAATAATAACAAAATATTATGATTATTCAGCCGTCCATTGTTCTTCACGAGTCTTCGTAAGCGAGTGCCATCGCACCCATTTTTTCGCTGTCGATGGTAATACAAAAATCAATCTATAAACATCAAGGCTTAACTCTTAAGCATGCATAATGCTTGGGGGCTCTTTGATGAAGATAAATATTGTCGTAAACGACTCCCCGCTCGCGTCATGCTGACTAGGTGTTTTTGTATAGATGTAGGAGCGCCGAACGTGTACGTTGTCTTGTTCCTAACCTCTTGTTGGTCTTCCTGTAACTACTGTATGTAGTTCCAGATTTAATAACATTGCTGTGCACCGGCCGTACATTTTTCAGGTAGGGTGGTAGCCAAACTCAGCCAAATCGAGCAAGGAAGGCATGGTTGCCAAAAAATTTGCCTGATATTACTAAATATGTCACTAAATTGCGCTAACACTATACAATGTACAGTCACGGAATGAAACGGATCGTCGATTTTCACATTGATTTGTTTGCACTGGGTATGTTGACATATTGAACTCTTGCAGTACTAGTGCAAGCGAAAACCGACACAAAGGTGACAAACCTTTTCATTCCGTGATTATACATTGACACTGACATATATTTGAAAGGCTGAAGTATGCATGTGTGTGTTTTTGTAACTCCTTCATGCTAAAACTACTAAAGCGATTTGGCTGAAATTCGTAATGTAGATATACCATGGATATTCTGGCTTTCAATCCCGGGAAATCCTATGGTGTCCGCAACACTTACATGTATTGAGTTCTTTCGTCTGTTCTACCAAATTAACCAATTAAGTACGCCTTGATTTAATATTATAGATCAAGTTGCATGTCCGTCCAAAACTACATATTAAAGGTAGGCTGTAACAGTGTTACCAGTGGGTAGCTAACGGGTGAGGGTCTCGTTGGAGATATCCGGCATGTTTATGCAAATGGTTTGGCACAGGATCGCGCCCAGCCTGCGAATGTTATCTACCACACGAGTACTAACCACTACGAGCATTTTAATTCCAAGTTCTATTCACTGTAAAAAAAAAATTACACTAAAAGGAAACATTATAAGTTCCAGTTTTACTTTACCAAAGCAAGTGACGGAGAATTGGTTTGACTTAGATATAATTCATTAGCTGCAATGATTCTGTAAGAACAATAAAATACTTCCTTATCCCTTGTCTTTACTATTTTTTTTTACTCTGTACAAGTTAGTACTTGACTGCGATCTCACTTGATTAATGATGATGCAGCCTTAGATGTTATCGTACTAACATAGAAGGGTAAGTATATTACCCTAACGGTTTCTACAAGCATCGCACCGGAACGCTTAATCGCTTGGCAGTGCGTCTTTGCTGGTAGGGTGGTAACTAGCCACGGCCGAAGCCTCCCACCAGACCAGACCTGAGCCAATTTAAAAATTATAAAATTCCAAAGTGGCCCGTGGCGGGACTTGAACCCGCGACCTCCCATCGTGTATAAAATTCATGTTTCTAGGGCCAATTGGCTGACCTGAGCGATGCTTAACCTGTGAGTTGATCAATTAATCAGGACTTTGTACATTTAAGAACCTTGCTGCATAAATGTAGCCCTTATTTGTGTTCTTGTTGGCCACAGTTGTTGGCATAGCATGTTCTGTGCATTACAAGGTCTTGGGCAGTAATGACGTAAACGCGGTTGTTTGTTACCCCAGGGAGCCAGAAATGATGGGGCTCAGATGCTAATCCGTGTTGCTTATGGTGACTTGTATCAATTGCATGTAACAAGTTTTAACAGGGTTTATGCAAAATTATGTACCTGTATTGTGTAACCTGTATTTTACGAAAACTGGAATATTGTAAGTGAACAACATATAGGCGTGTACGATGTACATGTTATTTTCCTGCATCGCATATTTTGTACCCACAAACATTGATCAAAAGTGCTTGCCTAAATTTCCTGGGACACTTAAATTTTTTACATCCTCTACAAGTTGGTAGGTACTTACTTGATGATGCATCCGAATTAGTCCACTTACGGTTTCTAAGACGGTCACAGAATCGCACCGGAACGTTTACTCACGGGGCGGTGCTTCCTTGCTGGTAGAATAATAACTAGCCCCAGCAGAAGCCTCCTATCAGCCATACACGTATATAAAGAGTCTTTTACTGTTTATGATAAGTGCCAGTCCTAACCTGCGTTTCATATAATTCGACCAACTCCCGCGGCTTACTCGACTTACCCTAAATTATCCGAACTTACTCGGGCTAGCTCAGAGCACAGACATCGTTCAGACGCCTAAATCACGAGAACTTTGCCCCTGTGCGGAATAAACGATCATTCCGATTCATGTCCTACGGGCCCTGAGGATACTTTCAAGTTGAAACTAATATTTGAAGTTTAAACTGAAATAATTGCCGGGTATCAATTTTCTCATATTTTATTTGGTGGTTTCGCAATTCGGAGTTCTCAAAAAGGCAAAACGCTACGGCCAGGTTAGGAAAGCAGATTTGCACCGAGAAGACCTGGCATGAAACTCGGCACATGTCAGGCGACGACGACCTCCCTGGCGCAGTGGCGGCAAGCTCGAATTCGAGTGGGAGGTCGCGGGTTCGATTCCCGCCACGGGCCACTTTGGAATTTTATAATTTCTAAATTGGCTCAGGTCTGGTCTGGTGGGAGGTTTGGCCGTGGCTAGTTACCACTCTACAAGCAAAGACGCGGAGCTTCTGAAAGCAGGAGGAACACCAATCCTGAATGAACCGAAGTGTCTCTTTAATGCCGTCATCACGAACGGAATAACGCCACAAAGAATGGAGCAAAAGTGTTACCGTACTCTTCTTCAAAAAAGGCGACAAGAACTTGTTAAAGAATTATAGGCCCATCTCACTTCTGAGCCATATTTACAAGCTGTTCTCCAGGGTTATTACGAACCGACTTGCCCGAAGACTTGACGAGTTCCAACCTCCGGAACAAGCCGGGTTTCGAAAAGGCTACAGCACCGTAGACCACATCCACACTTTGAGGCAGATTATGCAGAAGACCCAGGAGTATAATCTGCCTCTGTGTCTTGCATTTGTGGACTACGAGAAAGCCTTCGACTCCATCGAAACCTGGGCGGTTTTGGACTCACTGCAGCGATGCCAAGTCGATTGGCGATACATCGAAGTGTTGAGATGTCTCTACGACGCCGCCACAATGACCGTTCAGGTGCAGAACCATGCAACACATCCGATACCAATTCGAAGGGGAGTAAGGCAGGGAGACGTCATTTCTCCGAAACTGTTTACTTCCGCTCTCGAGGATGTGTTCAAGGTTTTGGACTGGAAAGGTTTTGGCATAAACGTAAATGGCGAATACATCTCACACTTACGGTTTGCAGACGACATATTGGCAGAAACGCCGCAGGATCTTGAGCAAATGCTGACCGATCTTAGCACTTCTTCCAGACGAGTGGGTCTTAAGATGAACGTGGACAAAACAAAGATCATGTTCAATGAATACGTCATCACAAGGCCCATCATTGTCGAGAATGCCAGCATCGAATTGTTCAAGAATATAACTACCTAGGACAGACTATACAGTTAGGTAGAAACAACTTCGACAAGGAAGCTGACAGAAGAATTCAGCTGGGATGGGCAGCATTTGGAAAACTGCATCAAGTCTTCAACTCGCCGATACCCCAATGCCTAAAGACAAAAGTCTTCAACGCCTGCGTCTTGCCGGTCATGACATACGGAGCAGAAACGTGGACACTCACAGTAGGCCTTGTCCACAAGTTCGAAGTCGCTCAGCGTGCTTTGGAGAGGGCTATGCTGGGTGTTTCTCTGAAGGATAGAATCCGCAACGCGGACATCCGTAGGAGAACCAAGGTTACCGACATAGCCCAACGGATTAGCAAGCTGAAGTGGCAGTGGGCGGGCCATATCTGTCGCAGAACCGACGGCCGTTGGGGCAGACGTGTTCTGGAGTGGAGACCACGTACCGGCAAGCGCAGCGTAGGACGACCTCCTGCCCGCTGGACCGATGACCTAAAGAAGGTCGCTGGTAGCGGGTGGATGAGGAAGGCGGAGGACCGTGTGTGGTGGCGCGCTCTCGGAAAGGCCTATGTCCAGCAGTGGATATCTATAGGCTGATTAGTTAGTTAGTTAAGCAAAGACGCACCGCCAAGCGATTTAGCGTCCCGGTGCGATGCTTGTAGAAACCGTTGGGGTAAATTTACTTACCCTCCCAAGTTAGTACGATAATATCTTAGGCTGCATTATCACTTACCATCAGGTGGGATCGCAGTCAAGTACTAACTTGAATAGAGTAAAAAAAAAGCTCATTTCAAAAGTGTGTTACGATGGCGGTTTATTATTTTCATTCTGAGAGATTCGTATTTGCCCAACAGTGGGCTGTAAAGGGCTTTAGAATGACGATACTTACTTGCTATGATCATTCCAAAGCCCTTGGTGATGATACTTGCTATGTATGCTCCTCCAATCCCCATTGTTTATTTCTATGCCACGCGTTATTTGCTCGACACCTACATTTCGTGTACAAGAAAAAAATGTATTGGCGAATTTCCTTTTTCCGGAGCAAAGCCCGATTGTTGACTCAAGCATTACTTGAGCAAACTTGTCGCAGGAGTTTTTAGGGATCCGTAACAAAATTGAAAAATGGAAACCTAAACTTTACAAATTATATTAATTTTTCGAATACATATATGGGATTGATTATATTTCATTTCGCTTCATTTTTCAGATAATTTTTATTATTATCGACAAAGTAGTAACTTCTATTGTACAGGCACATTTCGCGCGTTTAGAGTTAAGTCACTCAATTGATTTTTGTTTTCCTGTGGGGTGTGGGGCAACCCCATATATACTACCGCCGCTGCAGCCGTCGTCATTCTTTTATTGTGCGAGGCACCGCGCGCACGCTGGCGCTGCCATTAAAATAAATTATTATAAAAAAAAAAAAAAAAAAAAATAAAAAATAAAAAAAAAAAAAACTTAGTAAAAAGCATATAGTGAAGTGTTCATCGGATAAGAATACGGGTAAGTGTTACTGTGTATTTTTACCACGTAATAGTGATAATCCTTGTGAGTGTGATATTGTAATTAACCAAATTCCTAGCGGGTAATTGCGGGTTACCACGATGGATTTACATGACTTTTTTTTAGTAAATGTGACGCCAAAGTACATCCAGTCTACATACAATTTCAATTTTCAATTTATTTATTATTGAACCAATGAAAATGTTGCACAGTACATACTCACAGACCTAGCGTCTTTATGCTTTCCTGGTGGTTAACCGCGGGTTAACACGATGGATTTACTTGATGCATAGTAATTAGTGATCAAAGTAGTGAACAAACACTTGTGAACATTGTCACGGGCCTAGCATCTTTATGACGTCCTGGTGGTTAACTGCGGGTTGACACGATGGATTTGCGTAATGCATAGTAATCAGTGATCAAAGCAGGAACGATCACGTGTGAATATTGTCACGGGCCTAGCATCTTTATGCTTTCCTGGCGGTTAACTGCGGGTTAACACGATGGATTTGCGTGATGCATAGTAATTAGTGATCAAAGTAGTGAACAAACACTTGTGAATATTGTCACGGTCCTAGCGTCTTTATGCTGTCCTGGTGGTTAACTGCGGGTTAACACAATGGATTTGCGTGATGCACAGTATTTAGTGATCAAAGTAGTGAACAAACACTTGTGAATATTGTCACGGGCCTAGCGTCTTTATGATGTCCTGGTGGTTAACTGCGGGTTAACACGATGGATTTGCGTGATGCATAGTAGTCAGTGATCAAAGCAGGAACGATCACGTGTGAATATTGTCACGGGCCTAGCATCTTTATGCTTTCCTGGCGGTTAACTGCGGGTTAACACGATGGATTTGCGTGATGCATAGTAATTAGTGATCAAAGTAATGAATGAACAAACACTTGTGAATATTGTCACGGGCCTAGCGTCTTTATGCTGTCCTGGTGGTTAACTGCGGGTTAACACGATGGAGTTGCGTGATGCATAGTAATTACTTTACACTTGTCAATATGGTCACGGGCCTAGCTTTTTTATGCTTTCCTGGTGGTTAACTGCGGGTTAACACGATGGTTTAGCATGACGTTACACACTTTACCTCTTGATGGTATCAAAAACCTTTGGGTGATAACCCGATTGCTTTCTTTTATCAGAAAATGAGTCGCAATAATTCAATAACAAACAGCGTTCGATGTCACGCATACCATCGCCGCCACAGGCGCCATTGCCATCGACTCTTGTTCCCGTAGATACGGCACAAGACGCATTTACCGAACTCAAACCCAGAATAAAAAAGCTATTGAAGGAATTCGCTGTCCCGGATTATTGTAACCTATTAAAAGATATTAAAGGCTTAATCCAAAAATATCTGTTGCTATCGGGGATACCCCAAGGACCCGTGATATAAAGCTCCAGGCAAGGCAGCTTGGTTTAGGAATCACAGCTATAAACAGAGCTATGTATGACAAAGTACAAGCAATAAAAATATTGTCGCATGGCTGCAACTTACTCACAAATTCCCACTATATAGAAGAAAGAAAAAACATTATTTAGGAATACATTGCCGGAAAAATCAAAGCTTCTAAAGAGATTGAGAGGCAAGGAAGTCAAATTAAATAGGGACAGAAAAATTCGGTCTCGATAAGACCTCTCGCCCTCGATATCGAGGAAAATGATCTGGCCCTTCTTGTTACCAGTCATCAAACAGGGGGGGGGGCGCGAGGTGGATCGTATCGGATGCAGTATACACATTACCAACGAACAGCGGCGCGAACGCCGCCGACTCACACGTCGTCTTCAAAGACGATGGACACCAGCGGCAGGCTACAACACTATTGTTCCTGTCGGCTTAGTAGGCCGAAAATCCCCGTTGTTTTAGATGGGATTCGTAAAGGTTACCGCATACAGTTCATTCGCCAAGTCGAAAGCTATTGCAAAATTTTGAAATTCGGCTACTATTAGAAAATGTAAACACCGTAAAGCTCATTTTATATCGAATATTTTCGTAGCTCGAAAACGAAATGGCGATTATAGATTTTATTCTAAACTACAAACAGTTAAATAAATTTGTATCTAATTCTCATTTTAGGATTGAAGACCATAGAAATCCAATCCAACCCAAAATGATACCAAGGAACGGCTTTGTGACAACTTTAAACGTAAAAGCCTACTTACTCGTCCCTATATCAACCTCTCATCGTAAATATTTACGATTCACATTTAAAAACAAAAGTAATGAAAAAGTAGCTTCGCTATTTAAGATATTGTGGTTTTTAATCTATTATGATTTTTTATGTATTGGGATCACCTTCGAAGAATGTCTTAGAAATGTAAACAATACGTTTATGTTCCATAATTAATTATGATAAAAGTTGTTTACATTCCTGGCAGAGGCGTAAGTTCTTGGGTTTCATTTACAACTCTGTGGATATGAGGATTTCACTTCCATGAGAAAAATTTAACAAAATTTTTTTAATAGAAAAGTTCTCTCGCCTGCCAGGTTGCACTATTAGAAACTTTGCCTATTTAATAGGTACTCTTACATCGGCCTCTCCTGATGTAAGATATGGTGGATTATGTACCAAAAGACTTGGGAGACAAAAAAAAATTTGGCTCATACACCAAAGTTGCTACGAAACATTAAAACCTATGAATGATATTCTACCATCTTACAGTGGTGATCGGCGGACATTCTTATCTCATCTATTACAGTTTATTTTGACCTAGAGAACCCAAATAGGACTGAGCAGAACAAGCGTGCCAACGCCGGGTGGACCGCATATGAAAGTAATTTTCATATAAACTATTTAGAGCTGTTGGCGGGTTTTCCTCTGTCTTAAACCATTGCTCGCAAGAGGTCTAAAATTAACATCCTAGAACGCGTTGATAACACAACCGCAATCAGCAATATAGATCGGATGGGAGGAATTCAGTTTCCTCACCTAAGTGAATTAACAAGATCCATTTGCCAATGGTGCGAGGAACGAAAAATATTTGGTATCTTTGTATCGTAATATATTTATAAACAGAAAAGACAATGTAGAAGCCGACCGCGAATCTCATGGAGAAAATTCTGATTTATTATAATGGGAACTATCATAAAAGTTGTTAAGTACCAGCTAGTGACGTCAGCATTCGGAGAAGCAACAATTGACCTTTTCGCTTCTCGCACTACTGCCAAATGTAAAACTTACGTATCTTTGAGACAAGATCCTGATTCTCTTACAGTAGAGGCATCTTCATTATGCTAGATATCAATAGTTTTTTTTATACATTTCCACCTTTTTCACTGGTTTTAAAATGTTTACAAAAATTTTAAATGATGAAGCCGAGGATATCTTAGTTTTTTCCTATTGGCCAACACAGCCTTGGTTGCCCTTGTTAATGAACATGGTTCAATCCAAAATTATATTTGCTACCCGTAATTTCAATACTGGAATAGGAATTCCTGGACTTATCACAGTCCCGAGAAGAAACTTATCCTAAAGTTCACAACAAGTTTTGAAGAAGTTTACAATAAGACCCAGGAATGGCATAAAGGTTAATTATGGCATCCTTGTCCAAAAATACACTGCGATACATAGAAATTATGGTGGCTGTTCTGTCGTATCAATAACCATAGACCTTGCGAATTCTCAGCTTCATCCATTGTAATTTTTTCTCACGGAACAATTTAATAATGGAGCTGCGTATGGATCTTTAAATAGTCACCGCTCCACGTTATCGCTTATTTTCGGTAGTGAATTATCTAGTATCGATCAAATATAACGCTTACTTAAAAGTGCCTATAAGTTAGGACCAAATAATTAGTTATTTTACTTGCACTCTTTAAAGCACATCGAGTGCAAACTTATCGGCCCCTCGGGTGTTATAATAGAGATATCAGACATCGGCCGCAGGGCGCGAACGAACAGTGTATTTTAACCCTATTTTGAAGAAAATAGATCAATTTGCCGTGCTACCGCCATACAAGATTTTCATCGTCACGAAGAAAATTAGGCTGTCTATCGTCAATCCGCTAATTTCAATGCATATATATAATAGCCACACAACCCGGCATCTCCTCAAACCATCAGCAGATGGTTAAAGGTTGAGCGAAAACGGCGTGGATGTGCCGACGGTCGGCGCGCACAGCACGCGCCATATCGTTAGATATTATAAGAAATACAGCTGGCTAGACTAACCGCTCGCAAACATAATATGTGATATATATCATATACTCGTGCACTAATTTAATAGCCAATTAACTAAGTACGATTGATAAAATATTAGGAGGTAATGCAATTTATTGAACTGAGGATTGATTAAGATTAAAAAATAAATTCATATGTACCTTAGAGACGTTGTGTAAGGTTTATTCTGTAAATAAACGTTGATTTGGCATGATAAACACAATAATATAATTATTGTGTTTTACTACTTACCTTCACAAAATTTTCGTCTCTAAACATCTACTTTGTCGATAATAATAAAAATTATCTGAAAAATGAAGCGAAATGAAATATAATTAATGATCAAACGAACTTGCAAAGTGAAGTTCGATCATAATTATATGAATTCGCTTCATTTGAAGATATAAACACCCTCCCTCCCAACCCTCATTAGAAAATTTTGTGTTCTCTAAAATAATGACGACGGCTGCAGCGGCGGTAGTATATATGGGGTTGCCCCACACCCCACAGGAAAACAAAAATCAATTGAGTGACTTAACTCTAAACGCGCGAAATGTGCCTGTACAATAGAAGTTACTACTTTGTCGATAATAATAAAAATTATCTTCAAATGAAGCGAATTCATATAATTATGATCGAACTTCACTTTGCAAGTTCGTTTGATCATTAAATATTTAGCCAAAAAAAGATTTCGTGTTCCGACAATCCAAAAAAGAGGTAATAAGAATAGCTCACTTATTTTTATAGATAGTAAGACCAGCTGAGAGATTGCAACTAAGATAAAGGATTATTATCGGCATTGTTGTATAAACCCTAACCAAAAAGGACCATGGACTAACAGACATGATCTGAACAACTGAACAGGACATTGTCCCATGGTTCTTCTATGCATATAGTGTTTTGATACGTTTACACTCTTGATGGTCTGTATCAAAAATGTAAATGTGTAATGCAAATTTTCTCTTTTGTAAACTGAAATGATAAACTTTTGCAAAGCAGATTTGGAACAAGTAAGGTAGCTTTTCAGTGCTGAGATGAAAAAAATAATATACCTACGTATAAAAAGAGCCACAACAGGTTTGCCCAAGTGATGCCTGAGTAAACATTCGCGCTTGCGTTTAGTGGTATCCGGGAAGGGAATGTGTTCCCCCGGCAATTTTGTCAGGCGTCTTCCCCGGCACGTATTTATAGGTGTCAATAAACAGGCGCGGTCTCCCGGCGTCGAGCGTGGAAGAAATCTCTAATAGACTCAGCTTGAGGCGAGTATAAAACGTATTAAGTGGGTTGTCTTTCAAACTCGAAATATTTATTCTTTCAAGCCTAACCACAGAACACTAAATACTTAAATAGTACGCCTAACTAACAGACACTTATGAATTTTCAAACTCTACTAACACGTTCGGAAAGCAGTATTGGACCAAGAAGAACGGGCAAGAAACTTGGCACTAGCTCTAAATAATAATATGTTCACAGTATTATAGTAGTGTTATTATCTTGCTGCAGACTCGGTCATAAATCATTCGAGTGTTTCGCTATTGTTGTTCACACACTTGTTCACACAGTTGGCAAAACTCAACAAAGAACAACAAAAGCGAAACACTCGAATGATTTATGACAGAGCCTGCAGCGAGATAATAACACTACTATAGTTTCAAATAAAACCGATTATAATAGAATCCACTAGGCAGACGGAATTTACACTTACCTACTTCCAAGTCTTTTGAATAAACTTTGTAAATCAAAAACTGAGTCAATTTACTTATTAAGGTCCTATAACTGAGGTAAAAAATCATTCCTATCGTTAAAAAAGTTGATAAAAATATTAATATCACCAAGTAATTAGTAAAATAAACAGTAAAAAAATATCTGCTGCATCCTCTAAGCTGGAAGCGAATTTACATAAAGACGTTTATATATCTGACTACAAAAGACAGAAGTGAAAATTCAAACAAGGTGTCGGTTACGGTAACAGTGGTTTTTTCCCATCTTAAAAATGTCCAACGCGGCTTTAGAAGTTTTTACTTGAAAAATTCAAATATTTTCTTATCTAATGTTGTTTTTATTCTTAAGCTTTTTAAGAAAACCGAAAGTAACTTTTCACGAGAGACGTCGTTTGTCTTTCGTTCTACTATAAATCAGTTAAAAAGTAGATAAATCTACAAAGAAAGAGAACTGAGCATAATGTAACTTGACTGCTTGGGCTTCACTAAGGAAATATTCTTTTCGCAATATATGAGTATATTTCTGCCAAAATACAAGACCATCGGGTCTACTTAAATGGTATTCGGTATATGAATGTGTCAGCACATCAGTTTGCACTATTTTTTTATATTGAGAGCATACCATGCACTTTCCTCATATTTTACTCATTACTGACTGACTAATTATTTATTTAGCAGAGATCATATTTGTTTTTGTTTATTGTTTCCGCTATTAATTTTAACTCTCACACCCGGCATATACCTTATTATGAATACATAATATTCTTCTTGATTTTTATTGTTGGAAACTAAAAATAAATATAAAAATAAACAACTTTTTTATTCAGTAATAATTGGTTGTGGTTAAATACATCTTATCTTCTTCTAGGCTAGTAGCTTGATAGCAGAATAAAAAGCTTGAGAAAGCCGAACCCTAGCGCCCGGGATGAGCGAATGAGCGGAATGAACGAACGATCGCTTAGCCGGTGAGTGAAAGATCAATCACAACCCGAAGAGACACTTTGCAGTACTCGAGGAAATGGAATAACAATTTGATCTAAAAAAGGGGGTGAGGCAAATTACATTACTCGAGATAAATACTCTTTAAATAAAAATGCTCAAAAAATACAACTGCCACACACGGGAACAATATAGTTTTAAAAGGGCCTTGGGGATTATAATTCTCTAATTTTGAATTAAAGATTACCTAGACGTTATAGAAAATTCGAACCTTCATTAGCCAAGATGTTGCAAGGCTCTCAAAAAAGATTTTAGCGAAATAGTAAATAAAGAATCCTCAGTCATTTAGTGCCGAAAATCCAGGTCGGGGTCACCCACATAAATTCCACCAAGTACCCAAGTAGATATTATAAGCCAAATCTAACTTTTACACAGGACCGCAGGCCAGTCTCACTTATCACGTGACCGTCCCGGCTACAAGTAGGGGTCCGGACCTCAATATTTCAGATGGTTGCCGCTCGCGGGCCGAGTTACACGCGCTAGTTCTGTACGGTCTATTTTACGCGCCGTCTGACTACGGCAGCCCTAGTACGTCGTAAGAGATAAAGTTAGGCGATAGAAAGAGACCACAACATTGCGTTTGTTGCGTGTCGATTTTGAAGGCGGGGCCAGGCGCTATTGCGAACTGAATTGCACTTTTTGTGTTAGCGCTAGAGCCGCTATTTCTTTAAATCATCGTGCGGAGTAAGCCTTCTGTATTTGTACTATTTAGTGTTCTGTGACAGGGCTACGTCCGCGTAAACCTATTTCGGATTTGTACAAGATTGACTGAACTATCACAGGTCAAACAACAGTATGAAACAGGCTAGACATACAGACATCTGTGACGTATGCACCTGCTAAGATATAATTTTTGAAAATTCATCCCCTAAGGGAGAAAGATCAACGCCAGCAAAGCCGTGGGCGCCTTGAAGTAAATATAGGTCTATTTTGCAAGATCTTTTTGTTACTTGACCGAATTTAAAAAAAAATTCAAATCTAACCATTGCAGCAAGCATAGAGAAAGAAGCCGTGGTAAAGTTAAAAATTAAAAAAAAAATCCCGAAATATTGAACTTTCTTGTTATTTATTGGACTATTATCGAATAAATAAATAAATAAATAAATAAATATATACAGGACATTTGACACATCGCAATCTAGCCCCAAAGTAAGCGATAGCTTGTGTTATGGGTACTAGATGACTGATAATATACATACATACTAATATACATAAATATAATATATTGAAAAACACCCAGACACTGGAAAATATTCATGCTCATCACACAAACATTTACCAGTAGTGGGAATCGAACCCACGACTTCCGGCGCAGACGGCAGGTTCGCTACCACTACGCCATTCGGTCGTCGAATGAACGAAACATTGCCCGACTTCGCATTGGTGTACATAAAAAATTATTTTATTCATTGTAGTGGCATTTGAAGTTGGTTTTTTGGAAATATTTTTCCATTTTATTTTATACTTTTCAGTGGAAAACAAATAATGCGCAAGACATTGGAAAAAATGCCCACATCGCTTGAAGTATGCTTCTAAAATCTGAAGAGTTCCCTCTATTTCTCCAAGATCCCATCATCAGATCCTGACTTGATGAATACAGTCATTCCTTGATGATTGCAAGGAAATGCAATAGTAACTATAAAAAATACCTAAATCGCTTCAAGTATACTAGCAAAATTTGAAGAGTTCCCTCGATTTTACCCATCATCAGATCTACCTGGAAAAAATTACTCTTTCAAACAATACACAAATCACTTCAAGTGTGCTTATAAAATTTGAAGAGTTCCTTCGATTTCTCCAGGATCCCATCATCAGATCCTGACTTGATGACTATGGGACCATCTGTGAACTATATACCCTATTAAACAAAAAAAAGAATTTTTAATACATTTGCTCAAAAAGTTGACATTTCCATGTATGTTTAGCGTGCGCAAAGTTATTATTTTCCGCACTAGTGCTTTTGTGTTTTCCTCCTACGCGGCACCGGAGCGGGCGCACCAGGAGCGCATGAACACGAACACGGCATGCAAACACGGAGCAGGCAAACACGTAAAACCTATATATTTTTTTTCGCAAATGTATTAAAAAACGTCGTTCAATGCACGTGCGGAATTGTCATTTTTACTCGTCCTTATAGTTGACCCTCGCCTTCGGCTTGGGTCAACAAACCGGCACTCGTAAAGAAATGACAAACTTTCCGCTCTTATATTAAAATGTACTATTTCGAAATTGGTCCACGCATCTTCGAGTAATCGGGGAACATAAAAAAAAAAAAAATATTCCGACGAATTGAGAACCTCCTCCTTTTTTTTTGAAGTCGGTTAAAAATAAAATATTAAAAGCAGCTGCATTCTTGCATATAATAATGTCTATTGCGAATATTTAGCACTGTCGCGTCGCGGTGTTTCGGAGAAAAATGCAGCAAAAGTGCGGTGCAAAATGCCTTTCAGGTGCGACTGACGCCGTCGCTTATTATGAAATTCTTCTCAAGTTTATTGTCGACGGTACAAACAGAATTGTAGGTGCCAGGCGAGGATTATTACAGTGCATATTTTGCTCGTAGTTCTAAGGAAAGGCGTAGTTCCTAAATGCAGGGTGTAAGGAGACCGCTTCCGAAAAATATGGGTGGATAATACTTATGACTACTGATAAGATACCATGCATAAAAATGCAAAAAAGAAATGGTTTAAAAAAATAAAACAGTTTTTGGATATAAATTTCAAAAATCCTTTATAGCTCTCAGCGTAATGCAAACAATTTAATGTAATACGATTTATTATTTGGCGAGAGCGCAATCGTCCGCATAACTACTTTTTTTTTGCATTTTATGTATTGTATTTTATTGGTAGCCACGAGTGGTATGTGATACCTTATGACATAACTCGCTTTCGGAAGCGATCTCCTCGCCCTGTAATTAATCAATCAACGAAATCAAGCTTTTCAAGCAAATACACGGTATCGAGTCAACATTGACTGATGTTCCTGTATCGGGGCAAAACGTAGATACGAGCCAAGAAGTTTTTGAAAAACTCGGACTTTATGTCGAATCTATTAAATACCATACCTATAGGTATGTCACTTATTATTTCGTCATTTTTCCTGTCTATTATAATAAAGTTATTTACAAAATATTGTAATTTCAATCACTTACTCATTTTATTTCTAGTCACCCATATTTTTCACATACCTGAAACGAGAAAACAACAATTTAATCATCTTACTATCACCAACAATAAAATTAATTCAAAAAAGATATTGCGTGTATATTATTTGCTAATATTCTAACTTCTGTAATATCCATGCAGAAAACCTTTGTCGAAAGTTATTCTTACAAATAACGTTTATTTTCTTTCCGAGCTCTATTCCGATTATTTTCGTCATAAAAGGATGTAAGTAAAGTTTTACACACAATTGACCCGTCCGCTTATTATCCATAAAAAGTCGTAAGAATATCCACGGAAGACAAAGCCTATCTGTACAGCTAATAAAACTACGTCATAAATTTTATTATAATTTTACATTGCCCCATGGAAGAAAAACAAGGGACACCGAATAAATCAATCTGGTAAACGATATCAACATAGGAATGGCGGTATTAGGCAACGCTCGTTTCTCAGCACGTGATGGATTGGGGAGAATGACGGGAAGGCTTGGAGCAGACGACGCAGAGGAAAAACGCGACGCGTTTGAAACGATCGCTCTGACGGGTCGTAAGCCATTAAAATCTATATTTCTCGATCCTTTGTTAAGCAATTATAATAAGAATTTGTGTAATTCAACTGTTATATTATTTTTTTTGACGTGGTAACGTTTAATAAATTGATGAACACCAGCAACGCACATGAAAAATAATAACGTTCCACCTGAGCCTGTGCGTGCAAGCGAGAGCGCGCAACAAGCGATAGAGAGGGACGATAAAACAAACGATAGAGAGGCCAATTATGACGTTATCACGTAAATCTATCATCTGTAAACCGACTTTACAGACAACCAATTTTTTTTTGTTACAATTCATGATAATATATCAATGGAGGCAATTGAGTAAGAAAAACGTTTCCATCGCTATGTAATCGTAAAAAGAATATGCCTGCTGGCCGAATTCGTTTACAATAACGATCACGACGAATACAATCTAAGGGCCGGTGTTATTTTTTCAATGGACCTGAAGATGACATAAGTTCCATACATTATGACGTATTATAATATAATGATAGATTCTTACGTGAATTATTTCACGCGTTGCAAAAACGCTCCATACATTCAACCCCTAGCAGGAACTTCAATAGTTGTAGTTGATTCAAGACATAAGTTTTACGACTTCATCTGTCTAATGTAATGAATAATAACATTGACGTCGTCGGTCCGTCTGTTTATATGATGACTTTGCGTTCTGTATTTTTTCAACTTGAACATGATACGCATAGTAACTGTAGAAGTTATCACAGTTTTTACCAGGAAAACAAATATGTTTATACATATATTTAAAATGGTTATGCAGCTTTTTGACTTTCTATATGTGTGCACGACTGCCGGGTTATGGTCTGAGATTTCAGTCCTATTCATTTCGTTTTTCCGGATTCACCACTTGATTGATTCAACTGTACCTCTAGACTCAAGCAAGCAGGTACTGTAGGCTTGTAGATGTATGGAGCTGGCGCTAGAGGTATGGAGAACTCAGATCCGCTTATTGGAATCGAGTCGACGAATGTTGGGCAACCTAGTATTAACCCTACTGAACTACAATCTCACCTGTGGGCTGATTGTGTATCGTTCAATTTGTTAGTTAGCAACCCTCACTGGGTTAATATCTAGCAAAACCGAGGCAAAAAACCCATTTTTACATTATTTTTGTACAAGTTACCAACCTAGGTTGGTATGGTAACATCAATCATGTCAACATACCATGCTAATTGCTAACTTGTGCAAGAGAATACAACACAAAATAGTAGTTTATGTAACGGTTACATAATGGGAGGTATTAAAATACGAGTGTGAGTTTTTTAATAGTATCACACGAGTGTTTTAATACCTAATTATGTAGAGTTTCATACACTACTTTATCTACGCTCATATTATTATCATAAATCCAAATCATAAAATCTTTTGTCGTAAATCATTGCAACTACTAAGATGTCAGGTGGAGTGAAATTTTCTTTAGTAGGTTTCACTACTAGACATTTTTCAGCGCAAAGTTTTGACTAAGTAACAAAAAAAATTTGTTGTCTGTAAAGTCGGTTTACGGACGATAGATTTACGAGATAACGTCATAATCGTAATCGTTATCGTTATCGTAATCGTAATCGTAGTCGTAATCGTAACCGTAATCGTAATCATAATCATAATCACAGGCCCACGTGGAACGTTACGCGGAACGTTAGACATTGTGTTGTTGTCTATGGTCAATCATGGCCCATCTATACTCTCGGCAATGACTACCAACTATTATGTTGTCTGTGGATTCACTTAAAAAATATTACATAAAAAATATTACCTACCCCAGATAATTATTATTGTAACCGTTAACCGTTGTATTGCCGATAGCGGTACTGTAATCAATTCCTTCAAAACCCCAGATACAAATACAGGAGTCCAGAGCCGTGTATCGTTATGTATATTATACAACTTTCTTTAAATATTTCCATAGTAGAGCGATGTTATTATGAATAACTTTTTAATAATTATAGAAGTCTGTGAATAAAGTAGGTAATTATTTGACACATTTCGATTTTATAATTCGAACTTTAAGCAATGAGCGTAGATAAAGGTTTTTAATTCCATTTTCTTAGTTGAACACAGTTAGGGTTGCTAACTAACAAATTGAACGATACAGAATCAGCCCACTGATGCCCTGATAATAAGTGGACCTAGACCTTGAGAGGAGGTAACCTTTATCGGGTGCAACACATCTTCGCACTGGAACGCTATTTCCCTCGGCCATACTTCTTTCCCGGTAGGTTCAGATGCAATAAAAAAAGGAGTACAGCTGAAATACTTTTCGGGCCTCACCTCATTAATAACATAATAGTGTGTTTCGTAGCGCAGATGTGCCCGTGGCTGCCGCTAAATTAATTTACCGGCAATAATTTCGTACGGGAATTATGAAGGCAGTATAAATTACGGGGGCTTTGTCCAAGGTGAGATTAAGTTTTGAGGTAGATGAGTTATGGGTCGCTTTTTATTGGTTCCCGTCACGTTTTGTGGGGTAAAGGGCTTTTTGTTTCGAACTTCTCTTTTTGTTGCGTTGATATTAATTTGTTTTACGAATGTTCTTGCAATTTAAATTAGGTAATAACTTTTTATTTGAATAACTAGGTCTAGCGCGCGGCTCCCATATGGATTTTGTCTCAAATGTCGCGAGAACCGTGGACTTTTCATCCCCCGTGTATAAAACGAAGGAAAAATTTCTTCTTACCGCTTTTGCCGTGTTTTATCCGACAGAAAAATAATTCTATCCATAGAAATTATTATCTCAGCTGTCGTCGTCTCCGCATTGTCTGAGTTAAGTACACCATCGATAAATTTTTCAGCAGCTTATCTTTTTGCATTTAGCTTTTATCAATACCTGCCGACGTTGGCCGTGCATGACTACTGCCTTCTGCCGGCGGCCGGTGGCCACTGTCCAACAGTTATTTTTACACAATACAAGTTAGTACTTGACTGCGATCTCACTTGATGGTAAGCGATGATGCAGCCTCGGATTTTCGACGGACCTCCGACCAGATGGACTGATGACATTAAAAGATGCTGGATACAAGCCCACATTCCATATCGCGGTAATCTTATGAGTATGGTATTTTTAAACTATTCCTTCTCGGGAAAGCCTTCATATTATTTCGTTACTCCTAAACCCATGTCATCCCCTCTCTTTCCGCGACTTCCCACGTAATTCCAGATAATCTCGCGTAACAATGATCCAGTGCGACTCAGGATCCGTACAAAGACTGCAAATCATCGTTACTCTTACAAACAGTAAAGCGGCATTTATTTTCTGAATGGATAAACTTTTCCTCGACTGAAGTAATGCGAAAATTCTTGGTATTCAAGTATTTATTTTCTAGACTTAACAGACAAAATTGTTCTAGTATTTGGAAATATATCTTTTAACCATCCTCGGATAAAAGGACTTTTGGTTTTTTATAGACAGAAAATGCCTAACGCATACCCCTTCGACAGCGGAAACGAAGAGGTTATGTGGGGCTTGCACCCACTAAAAACTGTTTGTTTCTTCGACAAACCTGCTGGCGGGATTACGGGATTCACTATCGTATTCACCGCGCTCCCGCCAGGTCTCGACCAGCCACTTGTTTGCACGCTTAAAGAAAAATATTTTCCTGTTTTTTTTTTATTGATTTGATGTTTTTGCTATTATTTTTTGTGTACTGTAAATAATCTTTTGTTTAGAAAGGGAAAATGATCGGTCAAGGCACAAATCGGCCTTGAGTCTTTGCTTCATGCACAAAAAAGTAATAAATAATGGATATTCAATGCTCCAATACCATTGCGTTTTTGCATTTACAAAGCGTTCAGCGCAGGGCTGTCAATCTATGAAAATGCTTCATTTTGTTGTTGTCAATAAATAATTAAATTTAATTATTTTACAAATATTATAAAGTTTATATGTGTGTGTACGTATGTTTGTTACTCCTTCACTGCGCAACCACAGAGTCGATTTAGCTTATATTTGGGATAAAACTAGATTATATTCTGGTTTGTCAGTATGTTAATTGCGAAAAAATCCATGGTTTCTGTGAAATTAGTGAAAAACCGAAAATCATGCGGAAAAAGCCATGGGTAAAACTACAGTTTCTATCTACAGTCTATCTACAGTTTCGCATTGCAATTTGAGGATTTGTACGCATTTAAAATTAAACTATATTTCATGGGCAGATAAAAATACGAAGCTTCTTACTGTGTAAGTTGTTGTAGGATGAGTCAAACACATTCAAAGTATTCTATGTAGGCATAGAAATAATGAGGCTGGTGAGTACCTTAGGATTTATGTACCTTTTATGATCTATGAGATTCTGGTACCTTTGGACATATTATGTACCTTAAGTGCCAACCCTAGTTGAATGTAACGATGACGTCACGCGGCCTTAGCTGGTAGTTGCATGTTTGAGATCGTCACTAGATACGATGAAAACAAAAGTAGAAACTAAAAATGTAGCAATATTAATCAATCTTTAGCAGAAATAACATCAAATATTTTTATTTGGCCAAACTCGTGTAGGAATAAAGATATTCTATATACATAATATGCACATTTCGACGCAACTAATACTTAACTATTATACATTTACCCTGGACAGGGCGGACGGTGCGAAAAAATTTCGCCTGTTTATCG
Source organism: Coenonympha arcania (assembly GCA_036785405.1). Taxonomy (NCBI): domain Eukaryota; kingdom Metazoa; phylum Arthropoda; class Insecta; order Lepidoptera; family Nymphalidae; genus Coenonympha; species Coenonympha arcania. The sequence continues at coordinate 6,591,224 of CM072069.1, forward strand.
GTGCCAAAAATGCTTGTTTTGCAACCAACAGTAAGCCCACGCTGTTGTTCGCTCAGCAGCCACCTATAGAATTTTAGCAGAGAGCGCCACTGTTTGCTTGTACGAAAAAGGTTTACATAAATCTTTCGGATGCCCATATCCTGAGGTTTTTTTACGATATATGCATTTCACTTTTTCATGTGCAAAAAATACTCTATGCACCTACTTATATGACGGTATTCATCTATTTCTACTACAACTACTAAGGTATACTAAAATTTTAAGGTATTAAGGTATACTTAAATTTTATTTGGAAAAGAAACCAGGGTAAGGACAAAGATATTCGTATAAACATTTCGCTGCAACTAATAAGTGAATTACTATACATTTCACTTTTTCATGTGCGAAAAATTCTCTGTCTATGTATATTATGGTACTCATCTATTTCAATTTATACTTAAATTTCATTTGAAAAAACCAGGGTACGGACAAAGATACCTATTCAATTAAAAATTTCGCTGCAACTAATAACTACACATTTCACTATTTCATGTGTAACTCCATTCGTTTTGTGTAAACAGAGACCGGAGCTCAGTTTATGATTTTCACTGGAAGCGCAAATTCATTTTTCCATTCCGTTTCTATATTTATATGGCTTCGCAGAATTCACTTTGTGGAAATGAAAACGTTGCGAGCAAGATGGCCGGCCGGATATTCGTTGCCTATGTTTTGTTTGCTTACTAAACATATGTGATACAATTTTCAAAAGTTATGCCATTTTAGGTGAATGTAGGAGAAGGTATACGGAAACATTGCCTTTCTAAATGTTTACGAAACTATAAGGTATGACGCAAAGTGGCGAATTGCGACTATGTATTTATAGGTATACCTACGAATTATGTTTTGAATTTTAAATAATAAATTAATAATGTTTTAAGAATTAGTTTGTTATTTAATAATTATTTAAAACTTCATTTTTTTCATTTAATGACAATCGGAGTTTGGAGGAGTTTGCTTGTAAAAATTGGCATGAGAATTTTATATATTAGTTGAATCCTATACCTTTAAATGAGCAATTTCTTCAATATATATATATATATATATATATTTCTATATAATCTGAATCTTGGAAACGGCTCGAACGATTTTCATGAAATTTAGTATACAAGGGGTTTTAGGGGCGATAAATTGATCTAGCTAGGTTTTATTTATAGAAAATGTCGTATTTACCAAAAAAATATATAAACTGGCGATAAAGTAAAACTATTACAGTAAACTGCTGCTGCCATCTATTGGTGAGTAGCTGTAATACTACCGTCACCCAGATATTTATTAGGTAAGAACGTAAAATATCAGCCGTTGCAATTACTCAGCATTATAAATAACTAGTCTAGAATCCAGGCAATGTTAACCAAGGTCAGTTCTCGGTGTATAATAATAATCAGATGGAGTGAGCACCGACGAGAGACGTGGTGGAACGCACGTACCTATACTTAACACCAATTAAATGCATAAATACCGCATGACTCGATTAGAACCTTACAACCTACAATTATTTCCTAGAACACACACAATACACATAATACCTAGTGTCCTACGTTTTTTTAAAAATACACTACAAGTAAGTACATGACTGCAGTTTCACCTGATGGTGAAACCACCGATGTCATGCCAGCCGAAGATGTTATCGCACTAACTTGGAGAAAGTAACGTTAGGGGTTACTTAATTCTTCCAAGTTAGTACGGTTTCTACATAGCATCGCGAGGATGTAGATTAACATCGTTAACCTTACGTTGATTGCATTGTTTGTATTGTATCTAATTAATATCAATTATTAAGTTGAAAACCTCAAAGGCGCAAATATGTATCCCTGGACAGTGGTACATAAGGCCTTTTGGGATCGAAACTATATGGGACCATACGCACCGGGAGCAAAGAAAAACTTTAAAGAAATTTCTTTACGCCTCGTCGATGCAACGCTTGACCAAAATGCTGGCCTCTACTTTGCCCAAAGAATTATTTAGTATCGCGATACAACGAGGCAATGGGGCCAGCATTTTGGGAACAATTCCCCCTGACAGCGGTCTACTAGATTAATTTATTTCAACATTTTAGTTTAATATGTAGTTATTAATTTAGATATGTAGTTTTTAATTTAGATATTATAGTTTAATTTTTTTGCTTTTACTGTTTAAATTGTGGTTTAAAAATAATTATTATTAAGTTAGACTTAAATGGAACTAAATCGTACATACATTTGGTTGTACTTCAAATGTCTATGAAAACATAATCACTTTCCACTACTATGGAAACTAGCTGGAATGGCGATTTATAGCCAAGCGAGTTGTTTAACAAAAATCGCGTTTCAGGTTTGAACCGGATCGATTCCAAGCGCGGATGCATTTAATAAGTGGTTATTAATAGAAGGAGAGCATGTTACATATATTGTTATTTGTTACATCCGTAAAAGCTATCAAAATAATTAACCAACGGGTTAATTATTTTGATATTTTTCGATTGTCAGAGCCTATACATATACTCACTACAGAAAAAGGCGTTAGGTTGCACAGAAGATACACAAAATCATTATATTTTCAGCATTATACCTAATATCTGGGTGACCGAGCTTTGCTCGGTTGCCAATAGATGGCAGCAGGGTTCATATTTTTTTTTGGTAAATTCGACATTTTCTAAAAGTGAATCTAGCTAGATCGATTTATCGCCCCAAAAACCCCCTGTATACTAAATTTCATGAAAATCGTTCAAGCCGTCTCCGAGATTCAGATTATATAGAAATATATATACATACATACATATATATATATATACAAGAATTGCTCGTTTAAAGGTATAGGATTTGAGAAAAAAAAATGTCCGTTGAAATTAAAAGTGACTATTTGTCACATAGTTGCGGAACGCTTTTCAATGTCAATGTCGAGGCCATCACGGACATCTGTGCTAACGCGTGTCGTTTTAAAAAGAGCGACATAATATACTTTAAAATAAATCTTGTGCATCCAAACTACGTGAGCGCATAGTTATACCTACACTTATACACTTTTTGTTTTTTTTTCCTAAAGATATAGGTAATAAACTTTTAAATAAGTAGTAATTAATTGTCATCTGAATATATTATACAATTTTAATATTTTATAGTTATTGTAGTTCTTGTAGTACGAGTAGCTCTTTCTTTATTACAAAATTTAGATCACATTTTTACAAGCTCAATAACAACAGAAAAAATATATGCAGTAAAGGAATAACATAGTTTAATGAAAACATAAATCGACATTTTTGTTTCATTCTTTCCTTGACTACAAAACATTTAATTATCATCAATTATCGATATCTCAATCTCAGTCAAACAACACCATCCAATTACTCTACAAACGCCCCAATCAATCATTTCGATTATTTAAGCTCTTTATCAAAACTCAAACGCGATATTAAAATAATTAATCGAGTTGTGTGATAAATAGTCGCGTTTCAATGTCAATGTCAATGTCAATGTCGAGGCCGCTGTAGACATGTGCGATATATGCAAACGAGTGGCATTTAAATAATACTTTAATATATTTCTCTTTGAGTCACGCGCTCTTATGCTTAGAAATTAGAATGTATGACATCTAGGTGACCTTAGTTTGTAGCACTAAGCAGATATTGTAAGCTCACACTAATATTATAAGGGCAACAGTGTGTGTGTGTGTTTGTTTGTTACTCCTTCACACCGCAACTACTAAAGCGATTTCGCTGAAATTTGGAATGTACATAGATTATACTCTAGATTTAAATATAGACTACTTTTCATCCCGGAAAAAAATTATTGTTCCCATGGGATCTGTGAACTCACGCGGAAGGAGCCGCGGGCGTTCGCTAGTGAATGATAATTTTTAACCGACATCCAAGAAGGACTAGGTTATCATTTTTTAATGATCTCCATCTATAGCTCGACCAATTTTGAACAAATCTCAACTTTTTTTGAAAAGGCTAAGGTGATTATTTAAATTTGGTGACGAAGGACTTCAATGATGGATGTCGGAACTAAAAGGTCGTTCATAAAAAGCTTCGTCTGATTTTGTTTTATGTGTATGTGATTTAAATTCAGTTTTTACTATATATTTTTTTAATACAAGATATATATACATTATACATATTCAGAATTGATGTTACTCCACTATAGATAGTACTCGTAAGTACATAAAATTAAACCCGTAATCGTAAATTAGGTACATCTACGATACCCAAAAGGATGCAGTAGAGGGACTAAACTAATGCCGAGTCATGCCACGAATTAAATTTTAAGGAAAGCCAGAAACTATTACATCACCACCGATTTGTTAGCTGCATCTACTGCTAATAAAAGCAATTATTATTCTGTTAATAATTACCAGCATCTTATAATAATCTGTCCTCTATAAAACAAAGTCTTGAAAAACCACAAATTCTAATGATTACAGAATTACAGATTCCTTAGCTATTACTGAACAAGAGGAATTTTCTTGACATTTAATAAAGAAAATATTAAGAAACACCGAGGGGTATTAAGCACAAAAATTTCTCAACCGTACTTAATGTATGTAGTATATAATTATACTCATACTTGTTAAGAAGATTTCCAAGTCTCTACGATCACAGGGTGCCCACGCATGTCTCCCTTAACCCCCGTTCCCCCTCTATTTCCTTCATACGAATCTCTGAGCCAGGGCTGTCATTCGTACGGATATCAAAAATATTATCGTTTTCGTGAAATTATCAGGATTTACCAATATTTTTCCATGTGTGTTTTGCGTGCGGAAAGTTATTCTTTTCCGCACTAGTGCTTTTTTATTTTTTTTTCCGCCTGTGCGGCACCGTAGAGGGCGAACCATGAGGCGCCACCGGTGCACGGCACGCAAATACGGAGCAGGCAAACACGTCAAACCAATATTTATTTTTCGCAAATGTATTGTCATGTATTAAAAAACGTCGTTCAAAGCAAGTGCGGAATTGTCATTTCTACTCGTCCCTATAGTTGACCCACGCCTTCCGCTTGGGTCAAACCGGGACTCGTAAAGAAATGACAAACTTTCCGCCCTTATATTGAAATGTACTATTACTATACTCCTAATTAACTCTTCCAAATTAGTTCACCAGCCTTGAATGTAAGAAATCAATATGTTTTAATGGTACACCGTTGAATAAAAGCTACCGCTATCTTACTTACTAAGTTATTATACAAGTCACCAGAATGCTGACAAGAATACTGGCTGCAATTCTACGCATACAGCCAGGGTTGATACGTTACGTAAAAATGAGCCTACATTTCTGACAAGGGATGATACAATTAACCGCATTCCCGGAATATTCTTTGGCAAAATCACTAACTAATATTCATGGTCTCTAGTAGAGATGCCACGAATATTCGGCTACTATTCGGTATTCGGCCTATTCGGCCACTTTTTTGGTATTCGGTATTCGGCCGAATAGTACTTATTATTCGGCCGAATACCGAATACCAAATCGTGGACAAAAAAGACACATCATATTACTCAAGATTTGTATTTATTATCAAATTACAATATTTTAATAAGTAAAATTAATCAACGGTAAGTTGTGATGGATTTTCCGGATTTGATGGTAGCAAACGATTACGCTTTTCATCGTAAATGATACCAGCTTCAGAAAACAACCTCTCACTATACACGCTACTCCCGGGAGAAGAAAGATAAACTTTAGCAAATTTTTAAAGGTTTGGGTATTGCTTTTCATTTGCTGACATACACTTGTAAGGATCAGCTTTCCTATCTAGGCGAGTAGTTTTCAAATAAAAATCTATCTCATTTGCTACAGTATTCTTCTCCATGATCTCCTCATCATTACTATTTCGCATATTATCAGTAGCGACTTCCTCAAAGCATTTCCAGAAACTGTCGTGTATTTCAAATGTCTTATCATTTTCATTCAAGTTTCTTTTCTTACGAAGTGGAGAAGAATCTTCATCAGTACTACTAGATTCATCATCATCGACAAGCATGTAATTAGTGCCGAATGTTCGGCGGCCGAATATTCGGCGCTTCGGCCGATAGCGTTGCCGAACATTCGGTATTCGGTATTCGGCTAAATCACTATTCGTGGCAACTCTAGTCTCTAGGTCCCCTCCGCCGGATTTGGAAGATTTTTTTTTATTACAATAGGTACCTACGTGTCATTTTTTTAACTTCCACTTTCACATTCATATTTCTTTTGGTCTTTAGGGTCGAAAGTTTCGTTCGTTTCCATTCCAAACCTTTTACGCCAGAAGGAAAAAATTGATATATCTTTAAGAAACAAAAATTTGTTAAGTCGTCTGCGGATCTTTACGCAGTGGTCAATCAATGGCGTTTAAGTAAAATTCTTTCATCCTCACAGTAAAACCCTGACAACCTTACCCTACTCTGTGCACACTCAATTATTTCTGTCCACTCGTCTGAAATAATACGATATTTTCAATTTTTTTCACCGTTACAAAGATACTGGAGTTCGTTAATTTTAGCCCAACATCCGGTGGAATTTTTTGAGGACTTAATATTAGCTTATTTTATAATAAGTTATGCAATAGCTACTTCCTTGTCGCAGGATATTATGGAGAAATATTATGAAGAACTAAATACTATAAACTAAACCCAAACCACTTTTATAATGGTAGTGATGCCATGACATTTTTAATAAAAAAAAACTATTAAAAAAGCTATTAAAAAAACCACCAAATGTCGAAATTAACACATGTTAATTTCGACTTTTGGTGGTTTTTTTAATAGCAATCTATAGTTAGCTTTTTGTAAAAAATATCAAACCTTATTTTCATGATAAATAATAATAATCATTTTATAATAATTTTAAACGTGTTTTTTATATTTAATCTTTTAAAAACCTTGTTAAAAATATTATTAACTTAGAGTGCTATCATGAAAATAAGGTGTGATAAATATTAATGTTTATTTATTTATATGTATATCTATTCGTCAAGCAGTTACTAAAATCTTTCCACTAGCTCTTAAGCCGTCGGATTTCATTATTGCGAGAAGTTATTAGTGATTTCCGGCGAAATATTGGAAAAGGTGATTAATATTTTTTTGCTTAATAATAATTGAAGGGATTTTCCACTAATGATCTGTCACGGCTGGGAGAAACAAAAATAATTAATATTTGTCTGAAAATCAATTCGTAGGGCTTAACTATTGTTATGAAAGCCTCAGTGTAGACAATGGAATTAACATTTATAATAGAGTAATTCAAGATTTGGTTTCTTGAGGTATATTATTGATTATTCCACTACAAATATTTTGAGCATTCAGCTGTACAATTAATAATGCATGAGCTTAAAATTCTAGTTTTTTTTCCCCATTTATTTTTATTCCAATTCAATAATATTTTTAACAATGTTTCTAAAACAATAAAATAAAAAACACGTTTGAAAATATTAATAAAAAATTGAGTCCACCACTGGTCGCGGAGCTTTAACGGCCCAAGCCACCGGTGGTCAGGGTTCCAGAGTGAGGACCTCCTCATAGTGCCGTCTCCAGGACTACTGCCTTCTGTATACGGCCCTTGTAAATTTAAAAATTCTAGTTTATTGTTAGAATATACGGATGAATTAAAGTATGAAAGTTTTTTTTTAGTAATATTTTTTAAGCTATTGCATAGCTTCTATCGCGGGCCTTGAACGTGACCGAATCCAAAAATTCCGTAACGAAAATAACCTAACACCCCCCACTCCGACCGGCACAGCGGTGATACTTTTTAGTTTTGCCATCTATCGATGAATAGCAGAACTTTTAATGACTTTTTGAAATATCACGCTTGTCTATTTAGTTCAACAACTCGTCTCTAGGTGGCATTGGTTGTATAATTATAATAGGGTATTTTACATCATGTAAGAAAAAATATAAAAATGCATGTTTAAGATAGATTTTGAAAAAAGTAAACGCGAAACGTCACTATTTATTCATAAAATTGCAATGTGAATTTTATAATTCCATTTTAAAAATCGTCTTTTTTTATCTGTCCAAAAACGCCCTCCACCATACGTCACACCGACAGTACCGTGACAGTACACATCTAGTTTTGTGGTCTGTGGTACACATATACAAATTACTCTATGGATATTACACAACCTAGATTATCGCCACAGAGTACATCACAGACCACAATAGGGTATTTTACATCATGTAAGAAAAAATATGAAAATGCATGTTTAAGGTTTGTGGCGTTTTTACACTTGTATTTTTGCATTCAGGCACTAGACACCAATGATAAACTTTAGAACTCATTTTATACTTCGTCTTTTGCAGGGCTCTAACAGTTGTAATATTTTTATTTTTTTCCTGTTTCCAATGTATTGGAGCCACAGATCACGAAACTTGGAGCTTTTAATCAACAAGTGTTTCTTGTACTGTTAGAAGTCTGTGTTCGATCTATGATTGCGCTAAAGATAAAATAGATTATGTGTTCGTTCAGAAGTGTAAGTTTTAAATTTTAATACTTAGTCATCTGACCTTACATCTGACTGAACCAACTCGCTAGCAATATGTGTAAAATGTTTTTACGTAAATTATAAGAAAATTCATTAAAATATTAACATTAGTCTGCTACAAATCTAATTTTTTTCTTTTCAGTCCACTTTAAAGATTTTATTACTGGATTCTGAACATGACCATCCGACGTTTGACATTTGTTTTACTCTTTGGTTTTACTCAAGATACAGTATCATTAATCTGTGGTTATACTACTGTTGATTGTCTAGCTCTAGTCTATGGTTACTAACGGAGTGACGTCACGAGCCGTTTCCGCGCGAAAATTAAAAATCGTAATTATAAAATCGTTTTTAAGGCTTTTATTGGTTTTGAAAAATTGAAATAAAAATTCTATTGGTTTATTACGATCACAGGATTAATTTAAAACAGTTTTCAAAAAAAAGGTGTAAATGCCCATTGCATAAGTTGATAAACACAGTAGCTTTACCGCGGCAGTCTCCGATGATTACTTAATAAATAGCACACTCTAAGTATCCAATCAACTGACTCATTATGAGAAAACGCAACCGTGGAAATGCTATAATATAAGTCGCACTCCTTTAAGGCACTTTAAGGCTTCTAAGCAGTAAGCAGTCGCCGGCGATGAGCCGTAAGTACGCACGCATAAATATAATCGATTCACTCGCCCGATGTGACTACTAAGTATATATAGTACTAGCAAACGCCCGCGGCTTCGCTCACGTTAACTTCTGAGTTATGCTTTACTATGGTGGTTTAATTTCCAAAATTCCTGCATTACACACCATTTTGCCCACAAAATTTTCTCTTGCTTCCTGGTAATAGTCACATATTGATTATGAAAAATTCGATCGTCACAAAAAAGTTAAATATGGTGGCCATTTTTAGGGTTCCGTACCCAAAGGGTAAAAGCTCTTACTAAGACTCCACCGTCCGTTTGTCCATCCGGCCGTGGTTGCTTGCTACCATGGTAAGACATATAAGTACAAAATTGTGGCCAATTCTTTTAAATTTTTACCAAAAATTCCTTTTCTATGCTCGCTGCGATAATCAGATATCAATTTTGAAAACTATCGGCCCAGTAACAAAAAAGCTCAAAATGGCGGCCACTTTTTAAAATGTTGACTACAAATTCTTTCTCTATGCTTGCTGCCATTGTCAAATATCGATTTTCAAAGCAATCGGCCCAGTAACAAAAAAGTTCAAAATGGCGGCCAATTTTTTAAATTTTGACTACAAATTCCTTCTCGATGCTTGGTGAAATAATCAGATGTCGATTTTCAAAGCAATCGACCCAGTAACAAAAAATTTCAAAATGGCGGACACTTTTTTAAATTTTGACCACAAATTCCTTCTCTATGCTTGCTGCCATAGTCAAATATCGATTTTCAAAGCAATCGGCCCAGTAACAAAAAAGTTCAAAATGGCGGCCACCTTTTTTAAATTTTGACCACAAATTCCTTCTCTATGCTTGCTGCCATAGTCAAATATCGATTTTCAAAGCAATCGGCCCAGTAACAAAAAAGTTCAAAATGGCGGCCACCTTTTTTAAATTTTGACCACAAATTCCTTCTCTATGCTTGCTGCCATAGTCAAATATCGATTTTCAAAGCAATCGGCCCAGTAACAAAAAAGTTCAAAATGGCGGCCACTTTTTTAAATTTTGACCACAAATTCCTTCTCTATGCTTGCTGCCATAGTCAAATATCGATTTTCAAAGCAATCGGCCCAGTAACAAAAAATTTCAAAATGGCGGCCACTTTTTTAAATTTTGACCACAAATTCCTTCTCTATGCTTGCTGCCATAGTCAAATATCGATTTTAAAAGCAATCTGCCCAGTAACAAAAAAGTTCAAAATGGCGGCCACTTTTTTAAATTTTGACCACAAATTCCTTCTCTATGCTTGCTGCCATAGTCAAATATCGATTTTCAAAGCAATCGGCCCAGTAATAAAAAAGTTCAAAATGGCGGCCACTTTTTTAAATTTTGACCACAAATTCCTTCTCTATGCTTGCTGCCATAGTCAAATATCGATTTTCAAAGCAATCGGCCCAGTAACAAAAAAGTTCAAAATGGCGGCCACTTTTTTAAATTTTGACCACAAACTCTTTCTCTATGCTTGCTGCCACTGTAAAATATCGATTTTCAAAGCAATCGGCCCAGTAACAAAAAAGTTAAAAATGGCGGCCACTTTTTTAAATTTTGACCACAAATTCCTTCTCTATGCTTGCTGCCATAGTCAAATATCGATTTTCAAAGCAATCGGCCCAGTAACAAAAAAGTTCAAAATGGCGGCCACTTTTTTAAATTTTGACCACAAATTCCTTCTCTATGCTTGCTGCCATAGTCAAATATCGATTTTCAAAGCAATCGGCCCAGTAACTAAAAAGTTCAAAATGGCGGCCACTTTTTAAAATATTGACCACAAATTCCTTCTCTATGCTTGCTGCCATAGTTAAATATCGATTTTCAAAGCAATCGGCCTAGTAACAAAAAAGTTCAAAATAGCGGCCTATTTTTTAAATTTTGACCACAAATTCCGTCTCTCTGCTTTCTGCCATAGTCAAATATCGATTTTCAAAGCAATCGGCCCAGTAACAAAAAAGTTCAAAATGGCGGCCAAAAAATTCAAAATTTTTCCTCCTCAAAATTTGAATCTCGAAAATCCCTTTCTGAATACGAATTCATGATATACCTAATACCAACCTAGGTACCAAATTTCAGATCTCTACGACTTTTAATTTCGCTGGAATCCCTGGAACAACGCAAAAATTACACTTTTGTATGGGAAAATCCCTTAAAAGTAGGATTTTTATCCCTTCCAATTTGAATTTCTGGAATCCCCGTCTTAGTACGAATTCATGACCTAATATCAACCTAGGTACCAAATTTCAGATCTCTACGATTTGTAGTTTTCCGGGAATCCCTGGAATAACGAAATAAATTTCACTTTTGTATGGAGAAATCCCTAAAACCAACGGTTTTTACCCCTTAAAATTTGAATTTCTGGAATCCCCGTCTTAGTACGAATTCTTGACCTAATATCAACCTAGGTACCAAATTTCAGATCTCTACGACTTTTAGTTTTTCGGGAATCCCTGGAACAACGAAGAAAATTACACTTTTGTATGGAGAAATCCCTAAAACCAACGGTTTTTTCCCCTTAAAATTTGAATTTCTGGAATCCCCGTCTTAGTACGAATTCATGACCTAATATCTACTTAGTTACCAATTTTCGGATCCCTACGACTTGTAGCTTTTCGGGAATTCCTGGAACAACGAAAAATATTTCACTTTTGTATGGGGAAATCCAAAAAACCAACGGTTTTTACCCCTTACAATTTGAATTTCTGAAATCCCCGTCTTAGTACGAATTCATGACCTAATATCTACCTAGGTACCAAATTTCAGATCCCTACGACTTGTAGCTTTTCGGGAATTCCTGGAACAACGAAAAAAATTTCACTTTTGTATGGGGAAATCCAAAAAACCAACGGTTTTTACCCCTTACAATTTGAATTTCTGGAATCCCCGTCTTAGTACGAATTCATGACCTAATATCTACCTAGGTACCAAATTTCAGATCCCTACGACTTGTAGCTTTTCGGGAATTCCTGGAACAACGAAAAAAATTTCACTTTTGTATGGGGAAATCCAAAAAACCAACGGTTTTTACCCCTTAAAGTTTGAATTTCTGGAATCCCCGTCTTAGTACGAATTCATGACCTAATATCTACCTAGGTACCAAATTTCAGATCTCTACGACCTATAGTTTTGGCGGAATCCTTGGAACAACCAAAATCACCAAAATGCCTCATTCTTTTATATATATAGATAATATATACTTAGTATAGTAGGAATAGTCCACTGCAAGCTTCACTGTAAAATCTATACCTACTACTGTTATTAAGAGTGTCGTCTAGTGACTAAACGTGACGTGAATGGGTGTTTTCAAAAATGCTATCTAAGCCCTTGAGAGAGTTCCAAGTCCAGAGCGAGCCCTACATTTAATTTTTGAAATATTAGTTCGGGTAATAACGTTTTTATCCACCTAAACAAGTTAAACTTTTATCGAATTGGACAATTTTGGTGTCATTAGATTCAGTACACCTTAATCTAGGCTCATACGTTTTATTTTATTTTTTTAGTATTTTAGTTTATTTAAATTAAAAAAATATAGATACTCGAGGAATTTAGATATTTAGACGCTAATAATTTTTAACATAAGCAATATTTCTTAAAAAGTAAAACTTACGAGCATAGTTCTTCATTGTATCATTTCTTAAAATTATGAAAATCGGACTCCATAACGTTATCGCTTTCTGTATGAAAGCTTACAGACGATCCTCTTAAGCTGAAGACTATGTTTGTTTGTTTGAATACCCTAATTTAAGGAACTACTAGTCCGTATTGAAAAATTAATTTGGTATTGAAATTTGGATACTCCATCGAGAAAGGCTATGGGTTATATTATAACATCACGCTATGCAAAAACCATGTATGACGAAATAAGTCTCCGTTAAAGGTTCAAAAAAAATCCATAACACCCCGTGTCTATCTTTTAAGAATAATTCATTATAAGGGGAATATATTGTGGAAACCAAAATTCTAGTTACCCATAAATATAATAATTGTATGCGTTAATAAAGGCTAAAAGGAAATTTCAATGGAGTCTATGAAATATTTCTAAAATGGTCTCTATTTTCATGGGAACAAAAGTTATATTATAATTGGGCCAGCACAATTGGCGAGTCGTTCTAGTTCACGTGTCAGAGACAATGCTTCGGCCTAATGCATTTGCATAATTGTTTCGACGTTTCCACATTTTCCTTGTTCGGTCGTGACTGTTTTTTAGTCGTTTTGCGGTATTTATGTAACTAACTGCGTTTTAACATTTGTATGTTGCTTATAAAGTTAATTAATAAAGAAATAACATCTCTTGATATACATGTCCAATTTTTTCTAATTCCAAAAATATTCCAAAAGAAGTAGTAATAGCTACAATCACCACAACGAATATTAGTATAACTTTCGTAAGGCTTAGTTAAGGTAGTTTAAATATAAAATCTTAACTTAAACCTAACTTACGAACTCCATCGTGAGTTGGTACTTATTCAGAGCAACATTCGCAATAGCCTAGCTCCCTTTCGACTTGTCAGTGAATAACTGAGTGCGAAACATTAAAATAAAAACTTAACTGAATCTTACCTTACCTGGTGATTATAGATAGTACTAAGTCCCTTGAAATATGTTATGTATGTCCAAAATATCACTTGAACAACGAAAAACATCGTAAGTTATACACAAGATACTTCGCAATGCTTATGAAAGTCTAAATGTGCATTGCGTAGCCTCCCAAGTGATGGACTTTGGACCCTTCTTACTCTCTTGCTCTCTTTTGTCGCTGAGCCATTACTAATCATAGAATAGAATAACAAGTGGAAAATTAAAAAAATTTAAAAAACTCACGACTTTTGCAGACTTGTAATTGAAAAAGGATTAAATAATTTTTTTGAAACTCCCCGACTAAAGGAAACTAAAAACTAAGAACCTATCAGTATAATTACAAATCCAAGAAAATCCGCCGGAGCTGCTGTGATCTGTCTGTAACGGTATTGATGTTGCTGTTTACCAGTTAATGACTAATTCAATTTCTTGATACTTCTCATATACCGGCAGTTTATCAATACTTACTAATTTCATTAATTGATATTGGAAACGGAAATAACAATGGCAGCTCCGACGGATTTTCTTGGATTTGTAATTATACTGATAGGTTCTTAGTTCTTAGTTTCCTTTAGTCGGGGAGTTTCAAAAAAATTATTTAATCCTTTTTCAATTACAAGTCTGCAAAAGTCGTGGGTGTTTTAAATTTTTTTAATTTTCCACTTGTTTTATAGTTTTTCGATTAATATATTAATGTAATTTAAATTATATTATTATTAAAAAATGGAAATTAATCTTCAAACTAGCCATTAGCTCCTCTAGCAGCGTTTGAAGGCATCATCCCTTCCAAGTTCCAAGTCATAAAGAGACGTTTATTGTGGCGCCCCCTGCTGTTCAATCACAATAACAATTATCTACGAACCATTGCCAATGACTCACTAATATTCTATACAAAATTGTATCCAAATCGGTTCAGTCGTTTTTGTAATAATTGAGATTATTCGTTTGCATTGTAAATGTTTTTTATGGCGCCCCCTGGTGATCGATGTTCGTAACAACTATCTAAGAACCATTGCCGCTGAACACCAAACATTATACAGAAAACTGCATCTAAATCGGTCAAGCCGTTGTTGAAATAAATGGGAACATCGATGTGCACAAACGAACACACAAACAAACAAACAAACAAACAAACAAAAATATTTTTGCATTATTGGTTTTTGTGAACAATTTAACATACAAATAAACATTAAATCTTTTTAATAGAGTAATGTACAAACGGTCTCTCACCCTAAACGCATATACCCGTACTCCGTTCCGTCGTGGGTAAAAAAAGCAGAGAACAGAACAAAATCGAATATTCAACACGATCGAGATCGATTAGTCTTTGCTTACACAGCTTACCTTCATATTAACGATATGAATTTTAATACCCAGTAAATTTCCATACAATTTAATAGGGTTTAATTTAATACAATGTTTCCTAACAACACCAACCAACCCCTTGTTGTGAACTACGGACAAAGCACGATAAAATTAACATTATGATTTTAATGTAATCCTAACACACGAGTGCGATAAAATTGATAACATAATACCTTCCTATCATACCAAACACCGGTTTGTATCTATAATTAAAGTGATATACGTCTCATGTCGAGCAGTGGAAAACTATTTACTAGATTCTCGCATGCCATGTACAATGTACATGTGTAAACATACTACAAATAAATGGGAACATCGATGTGCACAAACTGTGGTGTACCACTCGTAGTCTGTGGCAGTCATCATACACGAGTGTAGGATACAGGTTTAGGTGGCGCCACTGAGATGTAAACTAGCGCCACCGAGACGTACTGAGCAAACCTATAAGTAGGGTGCCGCTCAGTAGCTTGGCTCTGTTACGTTCTAGCCGCCTATGCGGCAACAAGTGGTCACTCGGTAAGTCATTACATATACTATTGTGTGCATGACATTACACCGTTTACTTACTGTTTACAATTATTGAAGTTTATTATTTAAATAATCCCCAAGCGTCCAGTGGACGCCACAGTGGCGACGAGTAAACGCGCAGTAAGTAAAATTACCACTCAAAACAAGTACCTGTTTACGGAAATTGGTCAACAATAAAACATTAAATACTTAATGAGACTCATCAATGACATAATTTAAAGTAAACTCAGTCAATATTCCAATCAAAATAAAGAGGAAAAGAGAGAGACTATCGCTGAAATGCAGTTTTGTAGATTATCTTACTACCTTCATTCTCATATCGAGTTTGTTGTCAATTTTTAATTCTGCATGATTCGGATAGCTCATACTTTTACGATTGAGATTTAATTGTAGGTAGAAACCTTTCCACAGAAACAAAACTGTCTTCTGCGAATTCAATTTCCAAGCATGGATATTACAAATCTAAAAATAGATTATTCTACTACTATACTTTTATCAAACCGATAACTAGGATGATAAAAGAAATGTATTTCGTATGTTGTCGTCTATATTTGAGTCTAAGCACAGAGTTGTATTCAACGGTCAGCTGTGGCGTGGAACATTGGAAATACATATCACGCGACGGCTGGTTTTTGCAATATAAACTTTGTGTAAAAGCAAGGTATTTCAAATACTATAACTGTTGTTGATCAAATCCGTTTACAAATATGATAGAAATAAAACATTTTACTATTAAAATAAGTACCAACGATGAATCGTTAAATTCCTGTTAAAGCAAATACCTATCACTGCAAAACCAATAACGTACAATTAACAAATAACGTTCCCGTTTGAACAAAATATAAACTTCTATATAAGGTTATATAAATTATAAGAATGCACCTGTTGTTATAAAGTTTATAAGTTTATAATAACAATGTACCTGTTCGAACAAAGTACTACAGTGATAAATTTGGAATTTGATACCTATCACTGCAAAACCAAACAATAACGTTCCCGTTTGAACAAAATATAAACTTCTATATAAAGTTATATAAATTATAACAATGTACCTGTTATTATAAAGTTTATAATAACAATGTACCTGTTCGAACAAAGTACTACAGTGATAAATTTGGAATTTGAATTCCATACATTAAAAAATGGTTGTAAAGCCTAAAAATAACAATCGTTAAATGATTACCTGCTTTAACAAAGTACTACTTTGATAGATTCGAAGTTACGTGATTGTACCAGGCTGTCATAATATCAAAGGCGTTTTGCCCTGTCCATCAATCAATAAGTATTAACTATTGAAAGTCTATCGCCGAGTTTCAATAAAGCCTACTAACTATACTTTATGATTGATTGCATACGTATCTCATTATAAAATCAAGTACTCTTAATTCGTTTACAAATTTAATCTTATGTACTAAGTACGGAGTTGTTCCTGCTTCCTGTTAAGGGCTAATCCTTCATACAACTTACAACGAATTAATTGAATACCTGACTATTATGGACATCAAACATACCGGTATATGCAAAAAACGAAAAGTGCCAATTTAAATATTTATTTTCCATATTTTGTGTTTCGTAGTACTAAGTACCATTTTGAGTTTCGTAGTATTGATTCTGAAAATGATTAAAAGTAAACGAGATTCGCTGACCATTATTTATAGGTCGTTCAACATGTCCCAATCACAAATGCCTACGCGGCTATGAAGATGACATAACCTCCACAAGTTTCACATTATAATTAAATTTATATTATCAATTGTACCTAGGTTTCAAGTAGTATATTACATCGAGTCCATGTCATTTTAGTCTCCAAAACTACTTTGTTCACTTCAATATTAAAGTTCCCGTTTTAAAGCAAGCTTTAGAAATAGAATAATATGTTGTAGTGACCAACTTCAATGACTGTTCACAAGAAACGTGCAGTATTACTGCATTCTAGAGGTTTGCCACTACAATTCATATATTTTAACATAACCGGAGCTCACAAGACTGACGCTGACAAAGACGATATGCATGATATTATTATTAAGTATTTTCCCCTAAAAAACAGTAGTTTATTCGAAGGGCACATCTTTTAGTCGATGAATTAAGAATTAATCGAAAAATAAAGTTCTTAATTCGCTTGAGACATCAAAGCTCGAAAGTTCATTTTTGCTAATAAAGATGAAAGTCTATAGACCAAATGAGAGAGAAGTGTAATTCGAATAAATAATGGAACAATATTTTGTTACTCGGGGAGACAATTATTCAATTTATTTCATATAAGCTCACTTTACAACTTATTCATAGTCAGTACTTAAATGTTCAAAGTTATTAAATGGTGATAACTATTTAACGACTTAAAACTGAGTTTATGAGATACGGGAAAAACGGTAGTATTTTACCAGAGGCAGATTATGTTAAAACTGTACAGCGCAAACTATATGAATTCGGTGATAGATGAGACAGGACAAAATGCAACAACGAAATTGAAAGCAAAATTAAAAAAGATTTACTACTACCATAGATATACAATAACCATAGTATTGTATATAACTACTACCTACCAATTTAATTCCTGCTACCGATGTGGTGGTAAAAGTCACAAAGGTGACAAAAGTTGCTGCTGCCGATGTGGTGGTAAAAGTCACAAAGGTGACAAAAGTTGCTGCTGCCGATGAGGTGGTAAAAGTCACAAAGGTGACAAAAGTTGCTGCTACCGATGAGGTGGTAAAAGTCACAAAGGTGGCAAAAGTTGCTGCTGCCGATGTGGTGGTAAGTCACAAAGGTGACAAAAGTTGCTGCTGCCGATGTGGTGGTAAAAGTCACAAAGGTGACAAAAGTTCCTGCCCTGCAGTGTTTTATAGGTATGTGGATTCAAGGGTAATCCCAATAAACACTGCAGAACAAGGCCTATTAAAATAAAAAATGCCAAAAATAGTAATAATAGTGAGCAGTAAAACTAACCTAAAGTCTTCCAAAACAATTATAGTTCATTAGATGATTAATTACATTTTCCGCATAAATAACGATGCGAAAATCAAGTCTGAGGTAAATAAAGTTAATATTCTGTAATGCAGAAATAAAAAGTGATTTCATATCCTTAAAATGAAAGTTTCAGGACATAAAATATACACTATTATTATGAAAATTGTTAATAAGTAACTTCTTGAGAAAACTGCCATCACTATTAATATAATACTATAGTAATAACAGAAATACATTTTGACAAGTTCAAGGATATCCAAAATCACCATTGACAAATAAGTTCCGCCAGCTCGTCAAACTTATAAAGGAGTCTCACTTTCCTTGGAAGCAATGAAAAATAAAAAAGTAATTATGAGCTGGGAAGAATGGATATCATTGAACGTATAAAATAAGCTGTCGTCAAGGATTTCTCCGGTGAAAATCAATGAAAATCTAGCTCCATCTCTGCAAAGTACCAGGCGTTCAGCAATTTGGAAGAGAAACTTGAACTTGTAGACCAGACGTAGCGCTAGAAGCTGTTGCGTAGCACCGTAGCGGTAATGGCACGGCGTACGCTACGCGAGACAGCGTGCATTATTAAGCGGGACGGAGGTTGGGCGTTGCCTCTTACAGAAAACTCCTTTCACTTTCTGTAGTCCTAGTATCTCGTGTTAATTAAAGTTGTCTATATTTTATTTTAAATGAAAATATTATTTAGAACGTATATTGTTTAGTTATATATGAGATATAAGTTCCATTAAAAAATAAAAATAAAAAATTACTAATTTACTGAACGGTTCCATTATCGCGGGTACACGCAATTTAAGTTAACGAATATTTGAACCTTACAATCATAACACTCTTAAAAAGCTAGAAATTTAATGTGAGTTTTGACTTCTCCCTTCATGTACAAAGTGTCAGATTGTTAGCGCTTAATTTCTGTGGAAAAAGTAAACTTTTAAATTTTTGTATCGTGGGTGCAACAAGTAAACATTGCATTCTAGCACTCATTAATTCTTAATAAATAAAAACATTTACTTTCATTTTTGAAACAGAAAGTTAAATGATTATTGACAAGTTTAACGTCTAAGACATAATCTCCAACTATTAACAACGGCTATTTTACGACACTGTTTCTAAGTGATTATTTGCAGTTTGTATCAACTTTGCGGGTGGTATTATTTTCAAACTCTCAAAAAAATTTAATATGGAATTAAATCAATAAAAAAAGGAAAAAGACTTTCCTTTTATTATTTAAAAATAACTATACATGTACAAATTACAATTTTACAAATTTCGCACAGTGTCACAAAAACCTTACGGTTTATCCGTGCACTAATAACGCGATTTAAAAAATTAATGTCTGGAAGCGTCTATAGCGGAATCGCCCTAATCTGACAAATTTCGGTTGCTGTACCACATAACACACATATCATTTTGATCTTAGTTATGAGATATTTATTGCTCCCAATACATGATTCCATCGATCTTTGCAGTGAAAAGAAATTGCAAACACACTTCAAAAAATTAAGTTCCAACTGTTGTAACTTTAGTATTTATCAAGATATAAGGTATTATATCTATAATGTTAAAATTAACATTTAAGTATGTTAATTTTATATTATGTTAATTTATTCAATTTATTGTGAGTATGTTTGGGTTGCGTTGTCGGTTTGCGCCCCCTAAGGACTCAATGCAGTATCTCAGTGCCAGTGTAGAACTCAGTATGAATAAAAACAAATTATTCTTATTTTATAATTAATTTGTTCAGGCTAACATTCATCTCCTGAATTGGATTAGGTTTGTTATACCATAGATAACACTAATGCTATTATTAATTGTTCAGAGCAAAGTTTAAATGGATTTTGCAGTTCATACAAAATTCATAAAGCGTTGTGACTAGGAAGTCGTTCTATTCAGCAGATAACGGTTGTTTGAACCGGTTATGCACTGTTGATATTATTTATTATTGGTCTTTGTTTTTCATTATTATTTTCATGAAAAAACCCCTACATGAGCAAAATCTTTCAAAGCACTATCATTCAAAAGTATGGGTAAGCAGTAAATATTTTCGAAATATTTGATTTGGTTATGATATCGGAGAAACAACACTCCGGGTATCTATTGGTTTCATGTACAAATATTCCAGTAAATTATTATTTAAATGTTATTATTTTTATTAAACGCCCTTAGTTATTTTAAATGGACGATTTTAAATAACAAAAAAAAAAAAAAAAAAAAAGAGGGAACGGATAAGTAGCCAATATTTTAACATCTAGTTATAAAGACAAAAAAAAAAAAAATACGAAAAGGAAGGGATGTGGTGTACCACTCGTAGTCTGTGGCAGTCATCATACACGAGTGTAGGATACAGGTTTAGGTGGCGCCACTGAGATGTAAACTAGCGCCACCGAGACGTACTGAGCAAACCTATAAGTAGGGTGCCGCTCAGTAGCTTGGCTCTGTTACGTTCTAGCCGCCTATGCGGCAACAAGTGGTCACTCGGTAAGTCATTACATATACTATTGTGTGCATGACATTACACCGTTTACTTACTGTTTACAATTATTGAAGTTTATTATTTAAATAATCCCCAAGCGTCCAGTGGACGCCACACAAACAAACAAACAAACAGAAATATTTTTGCATTATTGGTTTTTGTGAACAATTTAACATACAAACAAACATAAAATCTTTTTAATAGGGTAATGTACAAACGGTCTCTCACCCTAAACCCGTACTCCGTTCCGTCGTGGGTAAAAACAAACCACTACAAACAAGATATACGATTTTAACAATGGAGGGGCGATTGTGTAAGTAAATCGTATTCGTTAAAAAATCTAAGTATTGTTTTGTTCGTCCTACTTATTAATTTGACTTTTGGGACGATGATTCCTGAAAATAAAATTGAACATCGGCCAACCATCGCCGGTTACCATAGCAAAGCAACCATCACTAGCCAATTAGCGCCTTGGCTGCATAATTGATACAAACATTAACCAATCAATGCCGACGCGACTCGACCGATGCTTGCATTAACCAATCAGGTGTTTAGATGTAAGCTCGTCGGTGCCATAAGCATTTTTGCAGAATCAAGGCCCAGGTTACATAAAATCTTCTACACAATAAATATTAACCACCGTAGGAATATTATATAGACTCATGCAGCTCTAAAACTCGACTAGACTCGACTGATTTTGATAAATATATTTGTGTATTTAAGAAGAAGAATTAGATTGCTTATTACCGGCCAAACACGATTTCAGGACAAACAAGTTGTCATCACTCTCGATCGAGAATTGACGCGTATGCCCAGAAGTGAGAAGTTAATAGGCTGATGATGAATAAGTTCCAGCTTTTAATAAAGTCAATATTAGTACAAATACAATGTTGAACACGATACTAACGCCGTTCCTGAAACAGATTATTTGCTTAAAAAAAAGTAAGAAATATTCGTATACTACCATTATTACTTGCACGCAAAAAATGATCATGAAAACTTGGTAAAAATTAAACAAACGGCGTGCATTTCCGGCGTTTTGCTTTCAAAAGCGCATTCGGTGCCTACCTAAAGAGCAATGAAATGTTTGTTCGGTATTTATTCGGCGAGCTTTGCATCGCATTTAATGTTCGCTGTTAGTGGTACGGTCACAGTGGGGTGGAAAGCGGGTTGAAAACTTTAAAAAAATTGTCTCATTAGTGCCTGCGATCTCACATGATACCTAGTAAGTGATGACTGACAATGTAGCTGAAGATAAAAACACACTTATTGTTACTGACTTCAAAAAGGAGGTTATAAAATTCTCGTGCCAATTTTTGTTACCAAACTCCTCTGAAACGGCTCCACCGATTGTTATGAAATTTTCTATGTATGTTCGGTAGCGTCTGAGAGAAGGTCTTAAGCTATTTTTTATCCCTAATGGAAAAATAACGTTTGCCGGGTCATTAACGTGCTCTAATAATGCAAAAAAAATAACAATGATGATAGTAAATAATAAAATTAAGGAGGTAATAAAAGTCTGTGTTCTATTGTAATCTGCGATGTTTTTGGAGAATAATCCTACTCGCTTCGCTCAGTAGTGTGGTAGCTGCGGAATTCGCCTGGAAAGCGACAGGAACACGGAAAGAAGTTGTATAAATATTTCAACCGCAATGCCTCCGTGCGAGCCTTACTGTGTGCTTCTAGATAGCGATTACTGAGTACCTACTGATTAGCCACTTTCTTGTATCACTACTCGATATTTGAATTGTTCTCGCGGTACATAATAATTTGCGTTCTCAATAAATCATAATTAAAATTTGTACTGTTATAATTATTATATAGTGTTACTTGAGAATGAAGGCCAAAAAAAGAAGAAAATGTACTAAAATCCGAGAAAAAATTAGCGCTAATTTAGACAGTCCGCTAGGTGTACCGTGTATGAGGAGTTCGAGGATACTAAAAATATTTTTTACACGTAAAAAAATACAATACGCAAGTGAATCCCCTACTCCCGCCGACGAGGTCCGTCGTGGCAAGCGACAGGTTTTCGTGGGTGGGTGGGTGTGAATTTCGTATTAAATCACGGAATTGCCAAAGTAACCGGAATTTAAAATACAGTGTTTTTATTATAAACGGATTGGATACTCTCTCTGGAACTCAGTTCATATTGTACAGCGTAAGCTTTGAAAGAACAACCATTATTTACGAGTAAACTTTCACAAAGTCGGATCTTGTAACAACGGAGCATTGCATCGTCAGCGCGCAGGATTTAGTCGCACTATTTCAGAATTCAGATCAGCTATTTGTTTCATTCGCCCTTGAAAGTGTACTGACTTACGAAGTTGCGCACTCATTCCTCATTCAAAGTTGTACTAGCAACTTATCAGTTTTAGTATAATATATTTTCAGTGCATTCAAATAATGATGCGTATGTTGTGAGCGCGCCGGATTTAGGCCCGGTTTCCACCAGAGCGGAGTGGAGCTGTGTGAGCAACCAATCAGATTTTGTCATTTTGACATCGGGGAGAGGAGATGTCGAAATGACGAAACCGGGTCTTAGATGCGCTATATCAGAATTTACATCAGCAGCATTAGCCATTTGGCATATTTGCGATCGTCACAGAAAGCTGCCGATTGACACTCAGAATGGAACGAAATAAAAAAATGTAGAAGAATGACAATTATTATCATCAATGAAGTCACGTGTCATCAATTTAGAGATCAGACATGACAATTATATAATTTTTGAATTTCTTTCCATTTCAGTCATCAGTTTTTGCATTGATCGCAAATATGACATAATATATGGAACTATTGGTGTGACGATTGACACTGACTTGTTATTCGACTGAGCAGAGTCAATTTAAGTCGGCTTACTAATTACTTGTTACAAAGTTATTAGGTCTTTCACCTTACACAGTATATCTAGGAACTCTAAAAAATAAAATCTGATAATGAAGTAGGTAGATATACAGGGTAATTTTTTTTTTAGTGCCCAAATTTTTTCTAGTAGTTCTGAATCGTTAATAGAACATAACTTCATAAGTAGTTTTTTTTTTCTTTTAATTTTTTTTTCTACCATAATTTTGTCCTTAAAAAAAGTAAATCAAATACACTATTACCACGGAATACCTAATCTTTTACTAAAAAATTGCGCGCCAAACGACATCATCGCTAGGCACCTGATACCTACGTTTGTATTTTGCCGACATAGACTCGCCGCGCTCGCGCCGCCTGTTTTTGCCTTTGTTGTTTGCCGACATAGACTTGCGACACGCCGCGTGTTATTGTAGAATTCGAAACCGCAGTTGCGGGGACGCCCCGCGTACTCGCATGCCACCCGCACCAAGTTAGCAATAAGCAAATAGCCATTCCAGTCTTTTTGAGTTTGTCATTTGCGTAACATCGTCCGCAATACTTTTCGTTCACAATGCCCGAATATTCAAATCGCGAATTTTATGAAATGGTGAGAGTGTATTTACTCAGTAATGAAAGCCTTCGAGCAGCTCAAGAAAAGTATGAAAGGGAGAGTGTACCACGTCTGCGAGCCCAAGGAATTCGGAACCCCACAGTGCCTAATCGAAGAACAATTTTAGCTGCCAATCAAAGGCTCCTCGAGCACGGCCAGTTCAGGACCCCTCGTCATGCCCGAGGGGCTGGCAGACCTCGACTGGCGGTCGACATCGAGGACACGATATTCGACTTTTTCGAACGTGATCCGAGGGCCAGTACGTACGATGCATCCCGCCGCTTCGGTGTAAGCCAGTACGCAGTTTGGAAGCTGTTAAATTCAGCTGGACTACATCCGTATCACTTTCAGCCGGTGCAACAACTCCACGCCGCAGACCCGGCAACGCGGAGAGCTTTGTGCGAGTGGTTAATTAATAACGCAGAAGCCAACATCCTATGGACAGATGAGGCGTTGTTTACTCGTGTAGGGCTTTACAATGTCCACAATGAACATTGGTGGGCATTTAACAATCCACATTTGGTGAAAGAAACTCATCATCAAGTGCGTTTTAGTGCGAACGTTTGGGCGGGCATAATAAAGGACAAAGTGATTGGACCCATATTTATCGAGGGTGCATTAACAGGGCCACGTTACTTAGATATGTTACAGAACACGATAGAAAGTTTGATAGAAGAAGTGCCAATAGCGTATTTACGTAACTTTTACTATCAACATGACGGCGCTCCACCACATTACGCAATTAGTGTAAGAAATTACTTAAATCATACGTACGGAGAAAGATGGATAGGTCGTGGTGGACCGGTTCAATGGCCTGCTCGATCTCCAGATCTTACCCCCTGCGATTTTTATCTCTGGGGTGAGGTGAAACGCCGAGTGTACGTGGAAGAAGCCCAAAGCCTGGAGGACTTAAAGTCCAAAATAATAGACGCATTTCGCGATGTGAAAAGTGACACTCGAGTACTGGCCAAATTAACTGACAATGTTATAAAACGTGCCTTCAAAGAGATGGACTTCATTTTGAACAATTGTTAAAATACAGTGATTAGGTGTGCCGTGTGTGTCTGTCTAGCGGGATTCAAGCGATGAAATAACGTAAGTTATGCTAATAATGCTATTAAAGTTTTGTAGTTATGTGCGTTTTCAGCTAAGTACCTAAATATCAATTGCTAAATGCTTCGTAAAAGGGTCCCATTGCACACTTCACGGAACCCTAAAAATTAGGTACCTAGTTCTTCTACTCAGAGGTCAGCGACCGCTGCCATGCGCGCCGTCAGGTATTGTATTGCCTAAACAGCTGATAGGCTTTAGTAGGGTGACCATAATTATCTGTGGAAAAGTAAATATCTATGATAAACTATAACTTTGGTATTTTTAGGTAAAACTAAAAAATAAAAAATACGTGTTTATTAAATTTCAATAATCTATAACATATTAAAATTTGGGCACTAAAAAAAATTTTTTCCTGTATATCGTGCGTTCATAACATCGGGCCTGTAGCAACGTTGCATCGCAGCGGGCTGGATTTAGCCGCGCTATTTCAGATCAGCTATTTGTGTGAAGCGCCCTTGACACTGGAGACTAGCCGACATGCGACTTTGTAGTCGGCACTCATTCCTCGTTTCAAACTTGCTTTTAGACAGTTTTTAGGCTTCCGCAGTATAAAATGTAAAAAGAAATGTGTAGACGGATTTTTAACCGACTTCAAAAAAGGAGGAGGTTCTCAATTCGACTGTATGTTTTTTTTATTTATTTTTTATGTTTGTTACCTCATAACTTTTCATTGGGTGAATCGATTTTGATGATTCTTTTTTTCAATCTTATTTCAATTTAGTCCAGTTCTGATAATGGTAGGTACCTATCCATGAGAAAACTATACATATAAGTCTTAAATTTTTAATTGGAAAGGATGTATTCAACAGTAGTTAGATAAGAGTTGAAGTCGGTTTTTTTGTTAATTAATTCACGTATATTATCAATAACGATGATCTACGCTGACGTACTAAGTAGGTATAGATACTAGTAACTAGTAAATGAAACATTTGTATAACTACATATCAATATGTATTACAACAACTATACGTTCGTCTCACAATACCGATCACATCATGATCACGGTCAAACCATAACCTTGGTGATGGTACCCTGGAGACTGACACAGAGTAGCTATTACATAGATATTACATAGATCGACTGTGCTAGCAATATACCTTCACCATTATATGTAAATTTTGCCTCGTATTGTGGTTACATACTCTATTCTAAACGAAATAAAGTGAAAAAGCTTCAATCAGCAATATATTCATTATGTACTCGGTATGCCAGATCTTTTTTCCTGCACGCACATGGAATCTTTGAAACCAGCTACCAACAACAGTGTTCCCTCAAAACTATAACATGGGGTTATTCAAGGGGCGGATAAACAAACTTAAGAGTCGGTAACGCTTTTGCAATTCCTCTGGTGCTGCAATGTCCATGGGCGGCGGTGATCGTTTACCATCAGATGAACCGCCCGCTCGGTTGCTCGCGTTGAGTATAAAAAAAAAGTTGGAGTCAATAATGCAACTGTAGCATCTGTGTGTTGATTGCTCTATGCGCGGGCGGGTCACGGACCGCGGTGCGCGGGAGTGGCTCATCGGCGCGTGACGTGGACGCCAATGTCAAGGCCGCTCCTCACAGTGTGGCTACAGAGTACAGATGCCTACTATAAACGAAATAAAGTTAATCAAAACTCGCAACATCCTCTGGTAGTTTGATCTGTTACCGGTTTAATCTGTATGATCCGGTACTCCATACAATATAAAAAGTATAAAATATTATTTATTTTATCTTGGCCTAGGTATTCTATACAATGACGAATGCACTGCCGGCAATGTGTTTAAAAGACGACAGCAGGGGATTGGAGTGGCCAAATCAGATGTTTGAGAACTCTAAAACAGGCATAAATTCGTATCTGTGATGTTTTTGGCTTAAAAAACACTCTAGGGGAAGGACAAACAAGACTGTATGGTGACGGGGTTTGGCAGTTCGTTTCTATGGCTATTTCGACAAAAGTCAATCCTACTACTATTTACGGTCATTTCAACCTAAGTTAGCCTAATTTAAAACCAAAATGTCATTACTTTACACATTGCCGGTGGACAGCGGGAACTCAATAGGTCAACAACAATAGGTAACAATCCCTAGGAATTTTATATATTACCTAGATCAATACAATATAAGACCAGGAAATTGGCAAGGGACCATAAACACACATACGTATAATTTTTGACATATTATGTGATAGATTAAAAAACTAAATAAATATAATATATTATATTCTACTGATATCCCAACACAAGTAAAAAGAAGCCACGAGTGGACGGAAGCCAGGTCATAATATTGTTATAAGCAATGAAAACAACGAAGCATAAAACCAATGAAATAAAAAGTTTCACCGTAAAAATGTACGAGGAACATGAAAAAGTTAAAATATAAAAATCGTTGCAATAAATGACAAAGTGTGAAAGATATTTCGATACGATAAAATTTTAGCACCATCCGAGTGTATCTAGCACGAAGAGTACAGACTAAAAGAAAAAGTTAGACTGAGAGCCTATACACACATGTTAATATCAAATGAAGCCAATGTACGATCGACACAACAAATAACTCAACCGAATGAAGTGGCAGGAATACTATTGTTACCACTGTTTACCACGGAAAATTACTTCAAAGAAAAGGTGAACTCGAACAAAAGACCAAAAAGATATCGATTAAAAATTAATATCATGTCAAATCTCAAAATCAAACGTTGATTATTGCCAGGGGCTTTAAATTCCATTCCCCCAATCCTAATACCTAATAGAAAAATGTCCCATCAATAAATATAGGATTTGGAAAAAATTATGATTACATCGAACGAAGCAATACAGTTTTACGAGACAGTTTCCGGGATAGATATCGATCAGGCGATCAAGCTGAACAGCGTTTTCGTCGTCTCTTGTTAGATTGAGAGCAAGCAACCACAAAGATATAAGTATTATAAATGTCTTTTAATTTGACATATTGTGACGAGGGTACTTGAAAGAAGCTTTTTCGAACCATTGTCAATGGTAAATCTACACAATTACAATGTTAATATTTCAGTCATAGAGGTCCAAGAAGGAGCCCTTGACTTCAAAAGTGCGGCAATAAATATTTTGCGCAAATTGGCAAACCCGAGCCGTCGCTACACAATTTTTGACGCACTCTAGCATCCGCACACCATACAATTTCAAATTGACACACTCACACAAGTTGGTAGCACTTAGCAAAGTGCGTTTAGGTCGATGATTTGATGGTATTAGCACGCAGTCTAAAACAATTGTCTACAATAATTAATATTCTGAAAATCGCGCCTAATATTCATAAAGATACTTTTAAGGTCTTTATCACTGATAAGTAAACTCAAGATATGGGCATCCGAAGATTTACGCAAACCTTTTTCGTACAAGCAAGCAGTGGCGCCATCTGTCAAATTCTATAGGTGACTGCTGAGCGAACCACAGCCAGGCCTTACTGTTGGTGGCAAAACAAGCATTTTTGGCACCGATAAACTGGCGATATTTTTTCGCGTCGTCCGTCCTGTCCAGGGTATATGTGTATTGTCTTTATGCAGACTATATTATTATCTAACAATCTTTGTTTAGGTGGCATGCTCCTTGGCTATGGCAACTAACAATTTAGGAGCGTTTTACGAGCTATATAGAGACTAGAGAGCCAGTTTTACGATTCGTCAGCCAAGGAGCCTATTATTCCCGTTTTACTTTAACCTGGTGTCGCGTTCACGATCGCCTACACATTTTACTGTATTTTTATTGAGATTACATCGATGATTATTTACACTTAAATTACAAATTCAAGAGTGGCTGCTAATTTTTCTTCTCTAACTTGCTTGCGAACATTTGTGAGAACCTCCATCGAGATAAATCGAAATTGCTGTACCAGTACAGCAAACAGAGGCCGGCAAAAGTAGTATGAAAATCTGTATCTGTCGTGATTAGCTAATCGCCGTGGCCAAATAAACAACATGGTAAACTCATACCTGTCGCATAATTAAAAATAAAAAATAAACCGATCTCTACACTGAAACATGGTTACCAAGGAGTTAAACGTACTGGCTTGCAAACAGAAAGACTTTTATTAAAAAAAAAAAACAAATGAACACTTTAACGAAGAAATTCTTAAATTATTATTGTTCGTTGTTCGTCATTGATTTTGAAAAGATTTGCGCATTCGTCCTTTTCAAACTATCGTCGTTTAACTACAGCTTATAAAGGTCGAACAAAGCCCAAAAATCAATCGAAGTTTGTAATTGACAAGACGCTGATTGTGTAATACTAACTTGAGGATACTGTGTAACTTAGATTACAAAAGCTTACAATACATAAAATATTTCCTCGGAAAATATCATTACAAACGCATAAATCATGTAAATACGTTCAATTTATTTAAAACTAAATAGTCACTCCAGTTGGGGCTTTAGAAGCTTTAATAAAAACTAAAAATAAACCGCGAAGTTCATAGTCGTTTTATAAGCAGTTACTTATGTAAATAAGAGTTTGTTTACGTACCTACTCGTCTTTTCCTTCTAATTAGAAGGCATAACATATCACACATGAAACTCTATCTCGGTACCAAATGGCGTAACAGAAACTTGCTAACTTTGCAGATGAGTTTTGAGTCGTAAATGTTACGGAAGCGCGGATTTATGATTAGAAGGGGGAAATGTGAGGGGGATGCCTCCTTAAACAACTCTTACACAATATCAACAAGACTAGCATAAGACACTATCTTTAAGCAATGCCGTGTCTTGAGTGTAGATATTTGAAGCCACGAAGACGCGCCCCACTCTATCAAAATCGCTTATGATTCACTTGATTCGTATGGAGTTTGACAGAGTGGGGCGCGTCATCGTGGATTGAAATATCTATATCTTTAAATTGATAAAAAAAAGCATAAGAACTGACTGGACGTGTTACTACAATACTTATGCTCCGACTTTTAATACAGTGCAGTAAAAATATATTTTTAACTATCATTTGGTAAACGAAATAGACAAAAAAATATACAAAATCAAATAATTTCACATAAATATTTTTTGGTTTTGAAAGTCACTTGTCTCAAGTAATTTATTCACTTAAACAAATATTATGAATGAATAACAAGAATTATGAAGTTTAGTTAAATACAAATCGTCATTTTACTGCATCAAATGTAAAGTTAGAGTATAATTATTATTAGTGTCAATAGTTTCAAAAAGATCTTGGTAATCTGTACTGGGCTGCTGCTGCACCAACTTAGTAGTAGATATGAGTAGTTGTGATTGCATTACGTCGATATAATTTCGTGTTCCAAATAATCCTACGCTAGGCCCTACTAAGCGGTTTGTGTGGAGGTCTTATTTGTTTCTCATTTACGTGATGTACGGGTGTCGAGTATCTTACTTGTGGTTACATCATTGAAATTGTTAAATGGGGTCTGTTTGTGTAACTCTATACCTACTCGTTGATTCTCTAGTAAAGAGTACAGATACTTTATGTAGTTGAATTTAATTTGGCGTGGAAATCCATTAATAGACACTGTTCCTTTTGATCATATTTTTAAATTATTATATCATATTTGAAACACCCGTTAATGTGATCACTATAAAATTTAAAAGACATAGTGTTAATTTGTTTTTTTTGCAAACAACAGTAGGTATTCTATTTCCAAGCAGTTCGAGATTTATGAAACGTATGTAAGACCCCCGATGCGATGTGTTTTAACTCCGAAATTTTTCGCGAGATTATGAGTTTAGTATGTACTTTATATGATCGCTAAACCATGACAGAAATGGATTTTCATACAACATTTCGCCAGTACAGCAATTTCGATTTATCTCGAAGAAGGTTATCAAAGTAATGCTCAAATTTC
This sequence comes from Coenonympha arcania, assembly GCA_036785405.1. Taxonomy (NCBI): domain Eukaryota; kingdom Metazoa; phylum Arthropoda; class Insecta; order Lepidoptera; family Nymphalidae; genus Coenonympha; species Coenonympha arcania. Next base: position 6,622,664 of record CM072069.1, read on the forward strand.
CAAGCATTTTGAGAAAAACGTAGATTTATATAGGCCGTCGTTCGCGCTCAGATGAAAAATTAAAAAATAACCGTGAAACCGATCCCAATTCCCAAACACAAATCGATTCAATCACATTGGGTATCATTTGAAACGTAACGACAAATCAAGTCGTCGTAACCGAAGATCGGCAGTCGATATAAAAAGTTTATGAGCCAATGAAGCCGTCGTGATGCGCAAATAACTAGCTGATGAGGAGATGACGGTCGCTATTCGCTCTTATAACCCATATACATATTATTAGATTCAAATAAAGGGATTCATCCCCCATGAAGACTTGAACTAGTATTGAGAATACTCGATTATTTATGAAATAAAATGTTTTAGTCGTGGATGACCCCGTAGGGTTTCCACCAAATGCTTTCTTATCCCTTGTCTCCATTGTGTGCGAATTTCAGCTTTCTAGGTACAAGGGAAGAAGGGGCTAAGACCAAAGGAGAGTCAGTGATTTATGACATTATTAGGACATCGTCAGGAATTTTATGTTTTTTTAACAGTTTTAGTTTTATTTGTTGCTAAAATATGCTTGTTTTACCTTCTTTCGCCAAAAATTTTTTACGCTAATTTTTATTCACTAATTTGTATTTTATTTATTTTATTATCCTGCGAAGCCAACCATGGGCAATCCATTTCATCCTGTCACTTGGATGAATTTTGAATATGGGTATATTTAATTCAGAATTACAAGGCGATGAAGGATCTACAGTCTACACACACCCTATATCATCCTTGGCAGAAACGTTGATAATGAAAGACCTGTTACATTACAAGGTAAAGTTGCTCGTGATTCGTCTTCAAAACAGCACTGAGAACCCATTCAGCAACCACAAGTAGGGAAAGTTCTCGCGTTGCTCCACCAAGAGACCTCATTACTATATATATAGCTACTCGTGCTGATTGGCCACTGACTGACTCACTGACTGATTGATCACCTCTCCTGAACAATTTTGTATGAAAAAAATTTTTTTCAAGGATGGTGTCGTATAAAAGAAAAAAATTCATTCGGAGGAAAAATACGGAGAGAGCTGATGAGTGAGGATTTCGGAGACAGGTGAAGAGCACAGCCAGGGTATCAAAGATAGGTGGGGGGTGCTCGACCAAATGTTATTTGGAACGTCATCCAATTGGCAGTGAGCTGAAAAAAATTTCAAAATGGCGGATTCAAAATGGCCGCCAAACGAATTTCGCCGTTATCTCGGAAAGTATAAAAGATATAAGAATGGTTTCTTGACAAGAAGTGATCAAGTTCCGAAGGTCTATTCGATTGATAGAAAAAAAATTCAAAATGGCGGAATTTATTTTTTCCATAGAAAAATGTATGGCGAATTTTGAAGGGATTTTTTATGGGCGGGAAGACAGCACGCGGGCCACATGTGGCCCGCGCCCCCACGCACCCTACTAGTTCAACTGTATGCTTGCTAAGTTAAGGTACAAAACCACTGGATATTTTACACCGAGCTCAAAACTAAGTAATTTACGATCCACGGCGTTAGTTCCTGCATAAATTCCCGGAACGTATTAAAACTGTTCTCCGAAGCGGGATATATACGGCTTTAATTTCTCCAAAAAACCATTAGTCAAGTCGAATTATTAAGAAAACATGACTGCAGTGGCGATAATTTTAAATGGTGGACATATTTTTTTAATCTTGCACGCTTTTGAGAACACTTCGGTCCGTTATTGGATGCAAGTGTACGGATGTACGAGGTACGTTGGTTATTTAAAGTTGGTCACATTTATCAATGCTTTTAGTAATTTTGAAGTTTAATGATACTTGTTGTTTATTCGCTAATGATTGCATAAAAACGTCTGTTTAACCCGTTCTTCAGTCTAATGATTACGATTGTTTACTTTCGCTGTATTTGTTACATAATTATCACGTAGCCCGCATTTTTTCATATTAGTTTATGAGCGCAATGATAAAAGTCCAAAATAATCCCAAAACTAAATTGATTCAACATGTACCTATTGCAACATTGTGTAGTATTCCAGAATCCTGGGTAAGTAAGTCTGATTGGCAGTGGGCCGGTTCTAAATGTCAAAAGGAAAGATGCTGTCTGATCTACCAACGCATTTGTCAAGTCTCTGAAAATGGGGCTAAAATTTGTCCTAAAGCTATTATGAAGTAGGCATGATTTTCGTTTTTACTTATTTCAAGTTAAAGGTAAGGTAAGCTTATCATGACAATCATATCTATTGCACTCATGCCTCAAGTGTTTTTTCTTACTTGATTACTATTTATGTTCAGTCGATAATTGATAAGGCAGTAGAATAGTTAATTAGCGCATAAACAAGTCGATGAATAGGGAATAAGGCTGAATCTCGCTAACGATACGTTGATGCAAGCGCAAATTCATCTGCAAAGATGATTATCAAACCTACAGTTCATCAGCGGTCATATTCGTCATTAGCCGTCATTGGTCAGCTGACCCACGTCCGACGCCGCCCCGGGTCATCGACCGGCGACAATAGTATCGCCAATTAATTTACTTCAAACGCGTTAATTCCGAGCGTCGCGGATGCCCAGGCGCATCGTCCATCACGACTCACGAGCGAAGCTAAACTGAAAATATTATCTACATCATTCATTATTATCCTCAACCTATTAAGGGGATTTATTAAATTTATTTTTGTCTTTCTCACTCTCACGGATAGATTGTAAGTGCGACAAGCAGCGTCGCGGAAGAATATAACAGAAAAACGACCTTTTACCTGATTACTCAAAAACTAAGCCAGTAATCAAAAATCTATTTCCAAGCGTTTTTGGAAATTATTATTACCGACACTTTAAAACAAAAATTACATTTACATTATTATATTCAATGTAGTTTCCGATAAAAAGTAGAATAACTGAGATTTTGGAGCAACTTTTGGGAGAACTTTGTATCGAGAAAAATCTATCCAATCGTGTTTCTGCTTCTAAGCGATTTTAGATTAAAGGCCAAAATACATGACGTGTAAATTTGAAAGTAATAGTTTTTATAGTTTTTAAATAAAACTTCATTCAAAATCGCTTAAATACGGCTTCTACGCCGTTAATGGGCTCAGGCCTCCTGTTTTATGTTTCAAGCGATTCATTTTTGTTACTGTAAAAGTTATGAGGGCAGAACATCCTAAGTTATTTTAGTACAATTCGTCAGGTGTTGCGTCGTATGAACAACACCTATTCGCAGAAGAGTAATACTTTACTTAGGCGTGGCACTGCGTAAAACGTGATTGCTTATAGTATCATTCTTAAGGGCTATTAAATCAATTTTTAGTGACCTACAGGTTGAAATTTATAAAGACACTTAATTTCAAATTTAAACGTCATGAATTTGGGTCTTTAAATTCGCTCTGAAGCAGAAAAATCGGAAAGTTCTCCCAAAAGTTGCTTCAAAATCTCCATTTTTTTATTTCGATCGAAAACTACAACAGATGTAATTGTAATCTTTGTTTTAATGTGTCGGTAATATCCAAAAACGCTCAGAACTCAGAACTCGCAATCAGAGCATGAAATTAGGTCAAACGTCGTTTTTCTGTTAATATTCTTCCGCGACGCTGCATATCGCATCCACCAGCGTATTCGTAAGAGTGAGTAGAACAAAAATAAAATCAGTATAATATCGCCTTAGCGGTCTAGCGGATGTTGAAACGAGACGCATCTCTGACGCCGCCACGCTGGCAGGATTTAACAATTTCTAAATTGGCATAAGTCTGGTCGGGTAGCTTTGCGTTCGGGTCTGCGGCTGATCTTATTAGCTTCGCTTATGATGGAAGCTGGACATCGGAACTGGATTTGTTAACTATAGGTTCAGCTAAGGTCAGAAGTCTGATAGTAACCGGTCAGTTGTGTGTAGGCTTAACTGGTTCCTACGAATATATTATTGGAAATCGCCATACGGCAAATCGTATCTACGCTTGGCTGAATAAAAGGGTCGTTTACATAAAGTTACATATATATTAGGTAAAATACTTTTTTCATTCTCTTACATGACGGTGCAGGATACCAGAAACCTCATTAGTACCTGAAAATAAAAAACATTTCTGTAAGTAATTGTTATTAGGACCTATATAAGAATTTCTATTTTATGCATTTTTCGTAAAAATGTTAAAATAAAAGTTACAGCTCATCTCATTTTAATTATTTTACTTGTATATATACAAGCCATGCCTACGGGGAATGGCGCCAAGAAAGTGCAGTTTCACGGTAACAGCTAAGCCGATTCGTTGCGCAAAAAATGAGCCAGCCCTTCTTTCACCAGATGAGGCTATTAACCGTTAGGAAATATCTGGAAACTTGTCATTAATAGATTGACCAAACACAATGTTTCTTTCATAATAAAAGCCACAGCGAAATGATTGTCAACTAAGTCGCAACAACATATTGGAGAATTGCTATAATATTTCAACCCGAAAGCTTTATCCTTTTCGGAGAGCTAGGCTATTCTTTAGGCAGGTAAGTAATTTCCCACACATTTCCTTTTATTAAAAAGTAGACCTCTTATACTGGAAGCGAAATGGCGCCGCAAGCAGCTGATTCTATTCAATAACATAATATTTTCATCTCAACTTCGCCAATAACTCTGAGTGCTAGTTTTTATTAGAATACGTGCCCATCTGCCTCAACGCGCTTTTCTCGCTTATTTTGTTATAAAATCCTATATGGGTATGCTAAAGCTGATTATTATTTTACAAAGATATAGCACACATCAGAAGGTGAAGATTTTCGATTTAAAAAAGTAGTAAGCTGCAAGATTTACTAGTTGAGTGACCGAGCTGTGCTCGGTAGTATTACAGCTACTTACCAACAGATGACAGCAGGAGTTTGCTGTAATAGTTTTACTCTATCGCCAATAGATGTCAGGTATAGATTTATATATATGTTTTTTGGTAAATACGACATTTTCTAGAAATAAATCCTAGCTATATCAATTTATCGCCGCCAAAACCTCTTGTATACTAAATTTCATGAAAATTGTTCGAGCCGTTTCCGAGATTCAGATTATATAGAAATATATATACATATATATACAAGAATTGCTCGTTTAAAGGTATAGGATACGAATAAAGTTTCTTATTGAAACAGTGTTTTTTTAAATATACTTTGGTTATAACAAACTCATTAACGCGAACTGACTAAAGACAGTGCCATCTATCGATAAGATCAAATAACACATCAAAATATAAAATGGAGATTTGTTTTAAATGTTATTCTAACTTAGTTTCTACCGAGTGTTCTACGACAGTCACGTTTCTGTATTAATTTATATTTTAATATCACTGTGAATAAGAATTTCATTATTAAGTTTAGTTATTGTTATTCCCTCAAGTACCAATTTTGTACCTAAGTATAACTACTTCGTACATTTAATAATGCGTTGTCTATAAAATGAAACGCTTTCTTCAGTTCAATAATAATTACGCGCTTGGAAGGTTCGATGTTCTTTTATACCGTTAATAATTTACAAAGTTCAGAGGCGGATTTCAATTTTAAGAATTAATAAGTATACAAGATTCTCGCCCAATTGAAAGAAGGGACATTTTATTAATTTTTTATGAATAGCAGTTAAGTAATATATGAAGAGGTAACGAGGAGGACGATAGATTCCAATTGTTTTAATTTTAATAATAAATTTCTAGAGAGAAAAAAAAATTGAAGTTTTTTCCATTATGTATACCTAATTATCATACAGGATATTAATGTAGGGTATTTCACCCTGTACTTTCCTCATAATTATAACTTCTAGTAAAAAGCTAAGTAACATCTCTAAAATCTGACGTGCATAACTAGGAATGATATAGGTATAAGTTTTTTTCCACGATAGCTGCTCGGCGTTACCCTGATACAGTTTCACGCATCACATAATTCCACTTACAATATGTCTACAGCAAGCCGAGGCGATATTTCAAGGGAATCACTTTCCTAAATTATGAAAATGGCATGGATGGCCCGTGGATGGATATAAATTACACTCATACGCGAAACTTTTTGGCACGTCCGTGAAGAATTGACTCGTTCGCCCGGCACTCTCTATTCTGTTAGCATGATTGACGTATGACAGGGGTCTTTGGAATTGTGGACGATTTTTTAAAAATCAATAATTTTAGGGAGATATTAAAAAAATATCAGTTGAATAGAATGGGAAAAACAGTAATAATTTTGATCTGGGAAAGTGTGAGATATTTTTACCTTGCTCAAGTATCAGGTCCAGGATTTTTTTTATCCTTCATTTTGACTAATATAATTTGATTTGTATCTATAAAGCAAGTGGTAAGTAGGTACTACGATTTGGAATATAATATTAAATGTTTTAATGCAGATTTTGACACACCTTTTTTGCTCCAATCGTCCAGAAATACAACAGCTGTGAATAACCCAGACAACTTAGCAAAAGAGTAGAACGAAATGCATTCTTAATAATTTTTCATTGACATTCATGAACTTATTTTTATTTATATATAAAGCTTTCTTACACACACATACAGAAAAACACAGATAGAGAAACAAAATACAACGGAACACAGTGAACGCAAAGGCGGCCTAATTGCTAGAGCAATCATTTATCTTAATATTACATTTCAATACTAAGGGCCGGTTGTTTCAAACGAGTCGTCTTCGTAACTTACGTTCGTCAAAATTTAACAGATACGTACGAACTTTAACATTCGTTAATTTAGGAGCGTTGCTTCACTGTAAAAAAAACAGTTCGTTATTGTTATTCGGGTTGCCTGTAAGCGGAAGGCTAATTTGGACGAATGTTTCAAGGGGAATTTTTTTTGTAGTAGCAACATTGATGAAAACAATGTCATTCGAAGCATTCTGTCAAATTTGACAACCTTGAATGACAATTGACAACTGCTTTATAGGTTAGAGTTGTTTGCGACTTTGTGTACATTTTCATTTAATTACCACCTAAATTGAATAAATTTTATATTGGGTGGGTGTGTTTATCAAAAATAATATAATGAAAATGTAGATAAAATTAAAGGTATGAATGATTACCAATTTACCATGTTTCTAACCTGGAGATAAAATATTTATGTGGGTGCAGTCAATGGCACCTATCACTTTTGGAAATCTTGCTATGTTATAAAATTTTGTTATAACTTTTTGGCTTTCTTGGTCAGTCCTTGGCATATATATATAAATTGGGGGCGTAATTTAGCGATCGCAAGTGTCACTCTATGTATTATTCGATACACTGTAGTTATAAGTAGTAAGTAGTGGTACTATATGCCAGCCACTAGAAATAGTTTTTAACAAGTGCATTGTGGAAGGGGCATATCCAAAGCCACTAAAAGAAGTGAAGGTGTGCCCTTTGTACAAGGGCAAGGGCAGTAAACGAGACCCGTTGTGCTATCGCCCGATAGCTATTATCCCGGCGGTAGCTAAAATTTTCGAAAACGGCCTAACTACCCGATTAACACAGTTTTTACAAGCCACTGACGCTCTATCTGATCGACAGTACGCCTATCGTTCGGGACGTTCCACGACTGGTATGGTGCGAGAAGTGATATCGAAAGTCTTAGATGCGCTCGAACATAAAAAGGAAGTTGCAGTTCTGTTCTGTGACCTCTCGAAAGCCTTCGATGTCGCGGACCATACCATCCTTAAAATGAAATTTCAGCACTACGGGATAGACGGTCCTGCGTTACATTTGTTAGCCGATTTCATGAGAGAAAGGAACCAGAGAGTAATAGGACAAGCCGGTTCTCTAAAATCAGACGAACTAACTAGTCATAACGGTGTTCCGCAAGGATCTTCCCTATCGAACCTAGCTTTTACACTTCTCCTGAATGACCTTCCTCGCTATATGAGCGATGCTGATGTTTTCATGTACGCTGATGATGTGGCCATGATAATTACAGCATCGACAGTAGATGAGCTAGAAACGGAGTTGAACATTAAAACCCATCAGTGTCTAAATTGGTTTCAGGCGAACGGTCTCGCTCTGAATATCAAGAAGACACAATTCATGCGGTTTAACTTGACAGGCCGTAAGTGCCGCCCCTTAACTATCGTATTAAATAATGAACGAATTGAACAAGTTGCAAATACTTCATTTCTGGGATTTCAGGTAGATCAGTGCCTAAAATGGGATTCACACATTGATAAATTGTGCGGCAAATTGTCTACAGCTTGCTTCGCTTTAAAACGAGTCGTATCAACCTTATCCGCACAGGCAGCCCGAGCATGCTACTTCGCTTCAATACAGAGTTCGTTGCAATACGGGATTGAATTGTGGGGCCGCGGCGCGGAGTGGGAACGTGCATTTAGGCTTCAGAAACGCGCTGTCAGGATATTAGCAAGGATACCCCAAGACATCTCAGCTCGGCCCTATTTTTCGAAATTAGGAATCTTAACCTTACCGAGCCTGCTGATTTACAGTACAGCTTTATATGTATATAATCATAAAAATGAATACGAGAGAAGAGGTGACGCAGGGAGTAATTTGCGATATCCTGACAGGATATTGGTAAAAGGCGGAAGACTGAAGAAAACCTCAAAATCCGTTAAAGGTATGGGTGCTGAGGTATACAATCGAATACCTCCATCGGTAAGAGATGCTGCCAGTGAATCTGGTTTTAAAAATAAGTTAAAGAGTTGGCTTGTCGGGAAGTCTTTTTATACCTATACGGAATTTTTAAATTGTAAGATAATATAATTATTATTATCAATGTTATAATAATATTTATTAATATATATATATATATATATATATATATATGTACTGATTATAAATATTATAATTGAAATTATTTAATGTAAGGCGTATATTTTAATAACGCAACGTACTATAATGACGTGTAAAGAAATTTACAAATAAATTGATTATTGATTATTATTGATTATTGATTAAGTAGTCCGGACATATCACCAACACATCTCATGAAGGATCCTGAGGCATAATACTGTAAGGTAACTAGGACCCTGATCGATCGGTTTTACTGCTAGATTTCTGAAACAATACTGAAATGTAGTACCTACCTTGCTAGATAGATACCTAAGTATGTGGTAGGTACCTACCTTTTATATCGTGATTTGAGGTAGGTAGGTACTTACCAATAAACGAATAAAAAGAATTAACAAGGTCGTAGTTAAGTATACATAATAACAAGACATAGTTACAATACATTATAAGGCAGTACAACAATAAACTTACTTCTCCGTATTCCTCTTTATTTCACTTTCTATTAAATCAGTTAAAAATATTGCAACTTCCTTTGAAACCCGGAATCCTTACTTCCTTACTAATATTAAGGACTAATAATATTATAAATGGGAAAGTGAGTTTGTTTGTATGTTTGTTCCGCTTTCCCGCCGCTTCTACTGAACCGATTTGGCTGAAATTTGGAACATAGATAGCTTATAACCCGGATTAACAAATAGGCTACTTTTTATTCCGGGAAATTCCATAGTTCCCGTGGGAAATTTTTACAGCAATCTATAGCTACATCTATAGGTACGTAGCTAAAGCAAACATCTTTGAAAGTAGGTATAAGGTTGTAATATTGAATGGGAACGGGAAATTTATGTTTCCCTCAGGATTGCAGGGCATGGCATGGCAGGGCGGTGGGCAAAAGCTAATGATACTACAGATCTGATACTACTACTACTGATCACTACAGCTGTGATAATGGGCACCATATAGGTTCTGAACTTAGCACTGTACGCTTTTAACAATGTGTGTTTAGCAATGGGTTATGGGTTAATAACATTATAACTGAGAAAACGGGTACCAATACAGACCCTAAACTTACAACTTTTTCGCTATTAACAATGTGTGTTTTAGTTGAAAAATGGGATATGGGATTATAATGGTCTCTATTTACATTGTGTGTTTTAGTTGAGCAATGGGATTTTGGGTTAGTAATATTGTAACTGTAATATTAACTACCTATATAAATTCTGACTTACCATTGTTTCACTATAAGTTTTTTTGTTTTAGTTGAGATAGATGAGTTTAGATGAGTCAATGAGATACAGGTTAAAAATATTATATTTGTGAAAACGGGTACCCATATAACATAGGTTTTAAACTAATAACTGTTTTGCTACTGAAAATTTTTGTTTTAGTTTACAAGGGATATGGGAAAGTAATACGATAAATGTGAAAATGGGGTACACAGCTGCTGAAATTGCAAGAACTCCAGGTTAGCTTAGGTAAGAATAGGTTGGTATGCAGCGTTGCGGAAGAATATATCAGTAAAACGACGTTTTACCTCATTACTAAAAAACTAAGCCAGTTATCAAAAATTCGTTACGAATATATTATGTTTTAGATGAGCAATGTGATATGGGATAGTAATGCTGTAAATGTGAAAATGGGTAGATACATTGAGCCCCGTAGTTGAACCTATATTGAGAACGGAAGAGGGAAGAGCAGTTAAACAAGTAAGCCGATGTTTCTTTTAGTTGTTGTAGTAGTTGGCTGTTTGTCTATCCCGTATGCTACTTTTTATCCCAGAAAATCGTTGGCTCCCACGGTATTTGTAACAGCCCGAAATTCACGCGGGCGAAGCCGCGGGCAAAAGCTAGTCTATCAATAAATTCATTTTCTTCAAATAAATTATAATTATAAATTCTCTTTTTAAAAACTTTTTTCTTTCTTCGTACTTCTCTTTCGTCTTCGAAAAAACTACCATTAAAGGTATTGAATAAAATTGATTCCATAGCTTGTAAATTAATAGAAAATAAGCCGCTCGGATGAAGCTCCTGCACTGGTTAACGTAAACGTAACTTTTTAACGAACGTTAGCTCCAACAAATGGTGAAGCAACGCTTTCTTTGACTTAACATTCGTTAGCGCCATATTTGAAGGTTACGTGTTCGTCAAAATGTGTTGAAACAACCGGCCCTAAGTATTGCCGATTTAACATTAATTAACCTTTTCATCAAATATCATGTAAGTACCCTTTGTTAAATCCGGTGGCACAAGCAATATGTAACGAAACAGCCTGGCTGTAATGCGAGGAAATGCAGATTCAAATTTACCAGCTCTCCACTATTGCTCCAGCTATTGCCTAATTTAGTGCCAGGTTTAGGCCAAAAGTTTTATTGTAAAGTATCAAAAAAAATACGTATAAATAGTTACAGGCCAAATGCCATTACCAATAGGTACCAAGTATTGAGATACAAATCTCCCTAGAGTGATTTTACCCAACTAGAATGATGTGAACTGTGAACCGGTGGAAGCCAGTCAGTAATTTGATAATGGAGATTCGACGTCAGGCGCGTACCGCATAACTTATGGAGATTCGTGTCTCGCGGCGCGCCCTTGCTCTCGATAGTTTTATATTGCGCTCGTGGCAAAGTGGCTCGCAGACGACGGAGTGTTACATGCTTGTACCTGAGGATATGGTCATCAGAAAATTTAACGCAAATATGTACGTATAAGGTAAAAACCGCGTGTGCCTACGTATAAGGTAATCTATAGTAGTGTTATTATCTCGCTGCAGACTCGGTCATAAATCATTCGAGTGTTTCGCTTTTGTTGTTCTTTGTTGAGTTGTGCATTATTGCAGAACAACAAAAGCGAAATATTCGAATGATTTATGACCGAGTCTGTAGCGAGATAATATCACTACTATAATCCGAAAACGAAAATTTCCGTGAAATTGGTGCTAATTCTGTTGTACAAAATCTCTAAAGTAAACTAAATTAAAATAGTGCTATCCTTTTCAAACTTGCTCCCTATGGATAAGGATACCGTTAAGTTTAGAGATTTTTCACAATAGAATCGACCACATTGATCTGTAATATAAAAACATAGTGTTAATATGGAAACTTGAATTTAACGCAAATCTTCTTCATACAAGAAAATAGTACCGCGTACCGCGAGTGCGGCTCGCATTTGGCTGGGGTTTTCTGTATTATTGTAAATGTTAACATTAAATAAAAATAACAGCATATATATTATAATTAGATATACCTAATGTTTTTTTTTTTGTTTTTCAAAATACGAGTAAGGTGCGGCAAATAAGCTGATGATATCATTATCCTTGAAATGTATTTTTTATTTTTGTTTACAATAATAACGGATAGGTACATTAAATAAATATAAGAAGAAACTAATAGTAATAAAAATCTATTCGCCTCAGAATATTGTCAAAACGAAGAATCCTTCTTTGCTGCTTGTTTACATTAAAAGGGAACGCCTTTGTTTTCAAAATTTTAGCTTTTTACGACTAGGTATGAACAGTTAGGGCTTGGAGATGATAAGTTGATTTTTCATTTTATTAACTAAGACGGTGTTTTGTTATTGTTTAGCAAGCTAAAATATTTTATGATTATTTTGTAACTTTATCCCCAAGGAGGTAAAAAGTAAGCTCGTAATTGATTAAAATTGCCTCTCAATTGAAAATAATTCCCGGAAAGAATCTTCGAAATTGCGAGTAGGCTGCCAAAATTATCCAATCAAAAGTTAATAATACTGGAAATTAATTATATTTGAAATAACGAAAACAATTCTGAGTACAAATAAATAACGTAAACAAACAATAATTTGATGGCTATATTCTACGTAAAGATGGTAGGAATCTAAGAATAAGACGTAGTAATTCCGTACAATACAGAGTGTTTCTAAATAAACAATTATTATTTTCCTCCTTATTTCAGTGTTAGAACAATTTCCATCAAAAAATTGGGCCATAAAAGTACCGAGTCCAAATTATGCCCAAATTCCTTGCAAGGCATACTCTACCAAAAAATTTGGCCATTTTAATATCTCTGTAGAGGTAGTTAATAATAATCTTAAGTTGCAACGTCACATACTAGCAGGTGCGATTTCTTATTTGTAATCAAATAAAATTATCTTAAACACATACTTAAAAATAATTATTTGTGATTTCGCACACTGTACAATATTATCATGATAGATACTATCTACTATTATAGTATGCCTACAGTCTGCAGAACTTTGGCTCCTTACTTTCATCAAGAGGTTTTACTCAGAAGTTAGCCCGCCCATTGCCGCTTTACCTACTGTCAGGTTCGGTAGTTTTTACATTACCTACTTACCTACTCGTTAGGTTCAGAATAAATTTTTCTTATACACAATGTTAATTAGCCATAACTTGTCCTGAATAACAAAATACCTCTCAGTTTTTTGAACCCAATATTCTCGCAGAAAAACAAGTAAAAAATCAAGAACATAATTAATCTCAAATTAGATAAGGATCTCTTGAATTATAGCCCTCTCTCTATACTTGTGTTTGTTTGAATGAGGGTTAATTCTACGGCGTTCCAGCAATAACAGCAATCACCTCTTATTGTATCTAATGATGCGTCTTATAGAACCGCTTGAAACTGTCTCAGTCCAACTCCAATTATACCTACTTATTTATAAGGGCTAAGTCTGCGATAAATTGGCCGGGGGCGGTATCCGTCTACTCTCGCTAAATGTTACTCAAGTATCTATTGAGCGTTTTTTTTATTTTCGTGCGCTGTGATAATTTACCTTATCTATTATCTAGCTTAGGATTTCTAATTGAACGAAATTCTAAAAAATATATCGACATCGGATCCAGCTCGGTCCCCTAATGGATCCCCAATGGATCGGTAACCTGGGGTCAATGAACCGAGAACTCTATTTCTCTTAGAGGTTTCTCACTAACCCGAGTCTAGAATAAGAAGGGCAAAATGACGGGACCTGGCAAATACTCTCACGATAAAAAGTTTTCTCGCTTAGGTACCCATATTATCTTCCTTAGGCCCGGTTTCCAACAAAGCGGAGCGGAGCTGTGTGTAAGTAACCAATCATTTCGTCATTTCGACATCTCCTATCCCTGTCAGTTTCGAAGATGTCAAAATGACAAAATCTGTTTGGTTACTCAAACACAGCTCCGCTTTGGTGGAAACCGGGCCTTATTAATACTTAGTAGATACTTTATAGCTAGCATTTGAATACAATCAAATTTTTTAATATTCATTAATTAAATTGTCATTCATTTGAAAGCAGTTTTACCTAACACTACGAGTATGATTCATAAGTTTGGTATTTTAATACATGTGCAAGTGAATTGTATTTGTTTGACCATACGTTTCTTCCCAGATAAGGCTTTGGCTAGCATCCTAAAAGTGAGAACTTGCGAAGTACTCGTACAGTCTCGTACGGCTTCGAAAGCAAGGAGTTCTCCTATCTATCGAGTTCGATTTGAGTTCAAACTATCGAGTTGAGTTGTGCAGATTTCTCTATGGCACAGAATCCTATAGGAGTGCCTTACGGTAGAGACGATTCAATCCGCAAAAAATTGAAATAAATAAAGACTCTAGCTATATTCAGTTTGCAATAGCGCCTTATACAGACTTTATTTATCTAACAATTGTATTCTCTTTCTGTCACGTAACTTTATCCCCATCTATCTCTTTCCTGCTCACTACAGGGGTTCTGATAAAACCGCTGGGTGGTCGGCGGTATGTACTTGTAGCCTTTGTACCTATAGTACCTGTGAAACTCATCTGCCCATGGTATTTTCTTTCGTCGCTAAGCAAATCATATACATACTCGCTGATCAAATGTAAAAGTCTTTGAGATGAGCTCTTGGAATTCGAACCCCACATTCCATTTCAAGGGGACAGAATTAGTATAAACCACAGTTTACACGGGTTTTAACAAAGTTGCTACCAAGATTATAATGTAGCTAATAGTGTTTATCAAATAGTTCATGATAAAATCGATTGCCGTGCTTATCTTAATCCTAAATAAATCACGGTGTTACGATCAAAACAATTTTATCTTACATTTTTGGTTGCGATGATATCCCAATTCTGATTTTATTAAACGTTCTAGTTTTCTTCTTCGGTTATATATACTTTTCTGACTCTAGAAGTGATTCTGGCAGACAATTTTTCTTCTTGATTTTTACAATGTCAATACTCTAAACTAAACCCATTGAACCTCAGACTGAGCATTGAACCCACTATTATTGTATTCCGTGACTGACCCAAACGCTTTCTGTGTCTGAACATGTGCGTGTGTGTGTTAGTGTGTATTTAAGTTGTTTGTGTGTGTACGTTCAACGTTGTATGTTCACATTGTGTAAGTTTTGTACCATAATTACGTTACTAACCTAACTAACAACTAAAAATTTTTAATTACAAATATTTCGAAGATGTTTCTTTGACGCATGCTGAATTGTCCTGGAAATCGGTTGCATTGTAATAAATACTTGATAGAGCTACTGTTACTCTAAATTAGAGTTTTGAGAACAATTTAACCATTAATATTATGGTGAATGGTGATGTGATACAGTGTGATTAACGTGATATCTAACATCCAGTAGTTACACACGAGTAGGTGCGCTGTTATAATGAACGCCGCCGGCGCTAGGTCAACTGAATTACCCGATGTAATGGTTTTATTAGGTGTTACGGGAATATACTGCACGACCTATAGCTCGTTGCGTCAGTCTATTTATATTTATTTCTGATTTTTTAAAGTGAAAATTTGTGCATTTTTTGGCGGACACCCCTTGCACTATTACCGTAAACGACATCTCAAGTTTTCACTTCTGTCAGCACTCCCGGACACCTCGGAATGCCACGTCATTTTTTAGGGTTTCGTACCCAAAGGGTAAAAAACGGGACCCTATTACTGAGACTTCGCCGTCCGTCCATCCGCTCGTCTGTCACCAGGTTGAACTAGAAATTATACGAATAATGTATTTCCGTTGCCGCTATACCAACAAATACTAAAAAAAAAAGAATAAAATAAAGATTAAAGCACACACAACAATCGTGATTTTTTACTCGAAGATCCAGAACTCCCAATACTCTTCTTGGCATCATCATCTCACTACGATGAACAAACACAAACGATAACGGTATGGAACACTTGGCTGATTATTTTTTGTCTCACAGACCCCTTGGCGTCTTTTTCTAGATCGACTTTTTGGACAGTAATACCAACATTGCATTTTTGAACAAGTAATTTTAATATGTTTTTAATTTATTTGTTACTTTAGTGACGTGAAGAGCGAAAAAACTATAAAACAAACTCATTAGAACGAAGTTTAAAGGAAACGCAGTGTACTTATGACGAATGTATGGAATGTAAGCTAAGAAGTTGGGTAAAAAAGACTCCTTTCTTTCTTCTTAAGTCCCGAGTACCTACGTTCTGCTTTTTTCATAGATTTACTGTTTGAATTAAATATCAGCTTTCCTTTTACCTTGAAAAGTACCAAGGAAAAAGGTGCCTACTTATTTGCTAAAAAAAGTCAAGTGTCAAGACCCTTTTTCAGGAAAAAACCTTTCCGGAAAAAGGTCGTGATATACGAACGGACAGGCAGACAAACAACAAAGTGATCCTATTAAAGGGTACCATATTTTCCATTTGCGGTAAAGAAGACTAAATAGAACTCACGGGCGTAAGAATCCAAATAGATAAAGGGTACCTTTTTGAGGACACTTTAAAGCCCCGAACCGGACTTCTAACTGGTTTTTCGTCCGCAAAATTATTTTCTTGTTCACTGCTCATAGCTCGGTTAGTTAGCTCAACTTCAAAGTGTTATTATCCCAGACCCCTTGCTAACGAGAGCACGGTGACCCGAAGTATTTTAATGTTGATTAAGCGATCGGCTGCGGCGGCCCGAAACTTGTGTGTGCCCTAAGATATTATTAATAGTTTTTTTGATTAATTTTGCGCTGAGGCCCTTGCTGCAACAATTTCCACTTATACGAACTTTGGAGGAAATCGAAAATATATACGTATGTATAATACGTAAGAACTTGTTTGTCGTCGTCGTCGTCGTTTCAGCAAATGGACGTCCACTACTAGACATACGCCTCCTGAAATGACCGTCAAAGTGGCCAAACACCACGATCTTGCGCAGCCTGGCGCCAGCGACTCCCCGCGACTTTCTTTATGTCATCTGTCTACCTGTTGGGGGGTCGACCGACACTGCGCTTCCCGGTGCGTGGCCGCCATTCCAGCACCTTGGGTCCTCAACGTCCTTCAGTCCTACGAGCTTGTTTGTAAACGCAACATTTACAGTCAACTGCAAGCTTCTATTTATAGGCAGCTAATGAAAGAGTACAGCTTACAGGAGCATTATTCTTTAATTCAGTTTTAAATAGGAAAAAAATATTTTTTACAAGAGTGAGGTATTATTTTATATCGGAGCTCTCGTCTCTTAGGCAGGCAGTTAAACAGTGTCTATCGAATTGAAAACCCCGAACCCACAGACGCCATCGTACATAATTTTTATAGTCAAAGACAGTGGCGCCACCTGTCCGATATCTTGCGGTGACAACTATATAGGTATTTGCTTGTTTACTTACCTGTATCTGAAAATTGTGGTGTAGGTACCTTTACGAGGCAACCAAGCGATCCAGGCAAAAATGAAATTGGGTCCCCATTGTGGTTTAGTTTCGTTTTGGTTTCATAGTAGGCATCTGTGCAGCCAAATTTCTAACCTGTTCAGTGTTCAACCAAACGAATAGAACTGTGAACGTTATAGATTGAGCAGCGTACTACCCCGAGTGGGTGTCGAAACCCGGCGAGCGATGCAAGTGCGGGTAGTTGAGTAATTGGCGGCCGACGCGATATGACAGCCGCCGCGTACACGCGAATTGGTTCAGACACTTCAAATTATGTCCGCGGCGAGGTAACACGTTCAGACGCGCGCTGGATTTGTACTCAACCAACTCAGTTAAAATGTAACGTATGAAAACGATAATAGATATAACATATAAGTTTACGCCGAAAACGTTAATTGAATTCAATTTAATCAGTTTTTAACCGACTTAAAAAAATGGGTTTGTATTAGTTTAGACATTTTTTAAACCAATTATATTTTAGAACAATAATGGTGAACTAATTTGACGCGTATAAAAACAGTCCTTACCAATAGGTATAACCTCCAACAGAACGGTTACCAATATAACATTAAATAAAAGCAAAATTGCGAAATCGTAATGATTTCACATTGTGAAGTCAACATCCTGAGGATTTCCTGGTGTCGGGACGAAACGTGCGTCGAAGAAAGTGTTGGAAGAATTGTGTGTGGTGTTTCATCTATACGATATTTCTGCATATTGAACCATACATAATATTTTCAAGTAGCGGATTAAAAGTATATAGCAAAACAAATTAATCTGTCCTGCTAATAACGGATTTTCGCAAAATAACGCTTACAATATTTAAAAGCAAAATATTTAATTACGAATAGGTAGTTTAACTGGACACAATTGGTTAAATGAGTCTCTGGAGTTTAATGAATAAGTTCAAGGACTTAGTAGCAAGTAGGCCTATAAGTAGAGTATCAGAAAATAGAATTTTAATATATTATTTAAGAAAAGTCTTACGATACATCCCTGAAAATAAAATATAATTAAAAATATAAACATTAAAATCGGCCAAGTGCGAGTCGGACTCGAGCAACGTAGGTACTAGGTACCATTATATCTAA
This sequence comes from Coenonympha arcania, assembly GCA_036785405.1. Lineage (NCBI taxonomy): Eukaryota > Metazoa > Arthropoda > Insecta > Lepidoptera > Nymphalidae > Coenonympha > Coenonympha arcania. Next base: position 6,641,095 of record CM072069.1, read on the forward strand.
CATCCAACGTATCTATAATACGGAACTCTAAAAACCCAAATCAAAGCAAAAACATCACGTTCGCTATATCGCCTCTAAAATATTTATTTTATTGTGTTTTTTAGAATTCTCTGTTATAGCGGCAACGGAAATACGTAATCTGTGAAAATTTCAACTGTCTAACTATATCTAACGGTTCAAGAAATACAGAGAAATAGTCGGACAGCGGAGTCTTAGTAATAGGGTCCTGTTGTGACCGTATGGGAACGGAACCCTAAAAAGATTGTAAAGCTTGATATTTACCAAACATACGTTGTATTAATAAATTCTTTCAGAAAAGAAGGGTTTATATTAACAAAACTGCATGAAATTTCGCAAAAACCGTATACACGAAAACATCCGTGTAGCCTTCCGTTCAGAGTAAATTAATTATTTTCTCCCTTCCGGAATTAATACATTGCACGAAAAACAAGCGCAAGTTAACTCACAAAACTCTTCCCGTTTTGTTTTTTTTTTATTTCATCCGAGATGGCGGACGACAAAGAGAAAAGGCAATAAACAACCTAGAACAATGACGACAAGATTTCCAGTGTGATGAATGATGATTGACTACCTGAATTCTTTAAAAGTGTAAACACATTCTGCTAGCGCAATTTTGAAAGAAAACATTATTGAATACACAATACGACAAGCAATCTAAATTCACAAAGGCACCGAGGTAAAATGTCACGGTTCAGGGCAAATAATGTGCATTTTGTAATAACTTAGTGAGTACATAAATATTGAAAGTTGTTCAGATATATATTACCTTTTAAATATGTTACAACATTTGCACATTTTTTTTTCAAACACAGTTTACAAATTTTATGTGACTTGGGAGATATTAAATCCTGGGAGATAATACTAGAACAACGGCTTCAACTCACTCTCACTTGGTCTGGATCGCCCGACCAGTTTCAGACCCATCAGGGGTCCTTCTTCAGGGGCATAGTACACGCGCGGGACGCCCGAGTTATACTGAAATCCCGAGTGATCCTGGGAGATATTTAAGAAATCTCACTGAAAAATAGTACAGTAATATAGTAATAGTAGTTTCTTGATTCATGGAGGAGAAGGCCAGATGACAGAAATTACCCATACAGACAAGGTTTTGCGTTTTGTTCGTACAACTTATTTTCTATGTGAATTTTAAAAGTGTGCACCAATTTATTTACTTGTGTCAGTCAGTAATAAAAAATTCCAAATGCGCTAAGAACGAATTATTTATAACTGGCTTAGTTTATTAGTCTTTAGGAAAAAGTATTTGTTATATTCGAGCTCTATGCACCATTTCGCACCTACACACCTACATAACTCTTCGTAACTTGTCTTGGAGACGGGCTTGATATTTTGTTAAATGACCATAATTATTTTGTTTTGTTTACACACCTACACAACCGTGAGGTTCGTAACCGTGTGGAAACTGGCTTGATATTTTTCTAAAGTAAATGATCATAATTATTTTTGTTAAAGTAAATGCTCCCAGAATTGAACGGGAAATGTCTTAGATCTGGTATCTTCTGCGTCAGGGTCTCACGTCGTAAATCACCATCGGATATTAACGGCCGGATCCACCTTCCATTGCAGAAATGAGAGGATTTATGTTGCAACTGAGTCTAGAACTCCTCGGCATTTGTTCGATTGCATAACCTTCAAGGAAATAGATAACCGATTTAGGTAGGTTTATGCAGCTACTTATTGCTTGGTATTCAGTATTCTACTAAAATCAATTGGTGGATCTAGACACTAGCTAATAGCCGCGCTTTGCTTCGCTCGAGTGATTGCAATTTCTATAATTTCTTTCGCTACAATTTCGAGAAATCCTGTACCCTTGTCTTTATAATGGTGGGATATTTTGTACAAAGTTTTAGGTGGCTGTGATGAATCTGTTGAATTTTAAAATTAGAACTTGTATTTTACATTTACGATTTACCTGAAGATTATAAGGTTGGTTTATAAATCATAATATAGTGCGTCCGGAATGTATTAACGTAGAAAAAGAAAGAGAGAGATAGAAAATAAATACTGTATATTTTCCGAAATAGCAGAATCTTTAGTGTTTTTATACAACTTGTGACTATTAAACTTTTAAGATACTTAAAATGTAGTCTTTTTGGGTTTGTCGAAGTAATTTCCTATCAAATAATATTAAATCTCTTTTTGATTGAATGTAGGAATATTAGAACCTACAGCAAACGATGTTTTCGAAGCATTTAAAGTTAGTAAATTCAGTCAAAACATTAAAGAATAAATTAGAAATTAAGTGATATTAACACTATCCTTACTAATATTATAAATGGGAAAGTGAGTTTGTTTGTATGTTTGTTCCGCTTTCCCGCCGCTTCTACTGAACCGATTTGGCTGAAATTTGGAACATAGATAGCTTATAACCCGGATTAACAAATAGGCTACTTTTTATTCCGGGAAATTCCATAGTTCCCGTGGGAAATTTTTACAGCAATCTATAGCTACATCTATAGGTACGTAGCTAAAGCAAACATCTTTGAAAGTAGGTATAAGGTTGTAATATTGAATGGGAACGGGAAATTTATGTTTCCCTCAGGATTTGTTAAAAAGCGAATTTGACACAGGCAGGGCGGTGGGCAAAAGCTAATGATACTACAGATCTGATACTACTACTACTGATCACTACAGCTGTGATAATGGGCACCATATAGGTTCTGAACTTAGCACTGTACGCTTTTAACAATGTGTGTTTAGCAATGGGTTATGGGTTAATAACATTATAACTGAGAAAACGGGTACCAATACAGACCCTAAACTTACAACTTTTTCGCTATTAACAATGTGTGTTTTAGTTGAAAAATGGGATATGGGATTATAATGGTCTCTATTTACATTGTGTGTTTTAGTTGAGCAATGGGATTTTGGGTTAGTAATATTGTAACTGTAATATTAACTACCTATATAAATTCTGACTTACCATTGTTTCACTATAAGTTTTTTTGTTTTAGTTGAGATAGATGAGTTTAGATGAGTCAATGAGATACAGGTTAAAAATATTATATTTGTGAAAACGGGTACCCATATAACATAGGTTTTAAACTAATAACTGTTTTGCTACTGAAAATTTTTGTTTTAGTTTACAAGGGATATGGGAAAGTAATACGATAAATGTGAAAATGGGGTACACAGCTGCTGAAATTGCAAGAACTCCAGGTTAGCTTAGGTAAGAATAGGTTGGTATGCAGCGTTGCGGAAGAATATATCAGTAAAACGACGTTTTACCTCATTACTAAAAAACTAAGCCAGTTATCAAAAATTCGTTACGAATATATTATGTTTTAGATGAGCAATGTGATATGGGATAGTAATGCTGTAAATGTGAAAATGGGTAGATACATTGAGCCCCGTAGTTGAACCTATATTGAGAACGGAAGAGGGAAGAGCAGTTAAACAAGTAAGCCGATGTTTCTTTTAGTTGTTGTAGTAGTTGGCTGTTTGTCTATCCCGTATGCTACTTTTTATCCCAGAAAATTGTTGGCTCCCACGGTATTTGTAACAGCCCGAAATTCACGCGGGCGAAGCCGCGGGCAAAAGCTAGTAGATAGATATGGCGGATTTTAAAACACGAAAAAAATCGTATTTTGGTTTGCTCATGAAATTGTGAAACTCGTGGCAACAGTAATATTTCTGTGCCGATTACGAAATTCATCGTTTGTTTTCAACGAATAAATAATTTATTTTCGCTCATAAATAATAATCTCTAGGCATAGCCGTCAGGTTAAACTTTAATCAAAGCCGGCTTAAGGGTTTTAATAACGAGAGATTTAACTAATACATGGATGGAGTTACGCTAGCAGCTATCCAAATACATAATATCGGCGTTTTGTTTGCTCGAATAACAATATTTGGGGCTGAGTTGATGGGTGCTGGAATATTAAAACGGCTCGAGGTGTATCATTTATCATAATATTTCAAAGCGGTGAAAGTCTAATGACTCTCTGTAATATTTAAGCTTTACAGACGAAGCCTGGGTATAGTATAGATTACTTGAATCGATAGGAACCTCCTTAATAACTCTGACCATCTAGTCTAGGAATTAGTTGCCTGTAGTATTGATATCTGAAGGAATATAATAATTTCTATATTCACAGAAAGAAATTGGATTCACTGTAGGCAAACTTTAACTGAGACACTTTTGAATGGGGCTTCGCAAAACTCAATGACTTAGTCAAAGTCCAAACCATTGGCTTGTTTCGGCCGTTGACTAACGAATTATGTGAATTGAATACAGATAATTAACGGCCAAAAAGCCGTATTTAGGTGATTTTGAATGAAGTTTTATGCAAGAACTATAAAGACAATTACTTTCAAATTTACACGTCATGTATTTTGGGTCTTTAATCTAAAATCGCTAAGAAGCAGAAACATGATTGGATAAAATCTTCTCAATAGAAAGTTCTCCCAAAAGTTGCTCCAAAATCTCAGTTTTTCTAGTTTTTATCGGACAGTAAATTGGATGTAATTATAATTTCTGTTTTAAAGTGTCGGTAATAATAATATCCAAAAACGCTAAGAAACAGATTTTTGATAACCAGCTTAGTTTTTGAGTAATTAGGTAAAAGGTTTCTGTTATATTCTTCCGCGACGCTGCATGTCGCACCTACCAAATCTCCGTGAGAGTGAGAAAGACAAAAATAAATTCAATAAATCCCCTTAAATATCTTTGCCAATTTACCAGATTGAATAATTGAATACCTTACGGAACAGAAGATTCCATCCGCAAAATGATTTGTACAAATAGCGACTCTAGCAATAACACAATAAAGAGCAATTCAGTTCGTAACAGCGCCTTATACCCACGACGTTATCAACCTAAGCGTTGTGATTTCTTTTTGTCGCGTTACTTTATCTCGTTCCGACTACCCTCTATCTCTTTCCGACTCTCTACGGTCTACAGGGGTCCTTATAAAACCGCTGGGCGGTCAGCGGTATGTACCAGTAGCATTTATACCTAGTGCCAGTGTCACCCTCTGGTCTAATTTCTATTCATTACCTATATCCATGTGATGCCACTCGATAAACAGAGGGTCAAAGAATTTGTCAAAATATTCGCGACAAACACACGGCCCATATCCATGAAACCGACAGATCTCGATTTGCTACGCCTTTAAAAACAAATAAAGATCTAAAAACGTATATTGATACTTATAGTTCCATAATTTAAATATAATATTTTTAGTCTTTACCACATTCCACGATCACCGCCGAAAATAAAATGGCTTTCGTACACCAAAAACCAAATAAAATCTGAACAAAAATCAAAAATACATTACGACAGGAAATTAAAACGACAAGAAAATAACTAGTGCAGCAAATGGAAACGTGAATATTTTATTTATGAGATCCAGCCCACAGTCTGAACAAATAGATAGACGGAAATTAACCTTAAACATTTTCGAAATTCGAGTCTCGGGGAAAAGCTAGATGTTTGTCAACGACATTACCTCGTGCCCGTGATCCGTAAAATTTACACTGTGTTATAGTTACAACATGACCAGTTTTCCATTCAACAAAAAAGAAAACTCTTTTTTCTTTGACTTCAAAAAAGGTGTCGGTTGTGTATTTGGCAAGAAGTGTCTGTGCTTATTATCCACAATGTCGTTATTTCTTACGACATCTAATAGGGAAAACAAAAGAAGACGATGTTAAATTTATTTTAACTCTTATATCGGATTTGAAGCTGTTATTCAAAATATTTTTATACATATTGTTTCGTATCGATCACTCTATTTTGTCACAATCCCCTGAGCAGCGCAATGTAGAAAACGTTTTTGAATAAAACTCCGTCTATTTTATTCCTATAGTCTCTGGTCTCAGCGTGCTAGGGGCTTGGGAAAGAGATCATAATTCATGACCGCATTGGCGTGTTAAACATGTCATTTTGTTTTTAATTTATACTCGTACTGTACCAGAAGCGTGTTTGTATTTTGATTTTTTTGAGATAGTATGGATTACTCGCGTTAGCTATTGTTTGGAACTATTAATGGTTAGATAACTCAAATTTTAATTGTTTAAAGCTTTATACTTATTGCGTTCATAAGAGGTCAAGAAATAATAATAAATTTTCCAAAAGGGGCACTTTTGGCAAATAACATTTGAAAAATGTATAAAAGTAATGGTTACTACCATTACTTTTATACAGATTCTATGGAAAAGGCATAATATGCCAAAATGTTATGTAATCGTAAACGCAATAACTGTTTGAGGGTTTTTCCAGAGAATGCACACTATCAAGCTGACGCCAATTTGATAAAAGGTCTTGACATTTCATTAATATTTGTTTCCTTAGTTTCAAAACTGGTCAAATAAAAAAGAAAATATAAATAAAGTTTAAAGAATATTGGGATCACATATAGAACTTAAAGTATATTTTTCAATTCAATCTCGTAAAGTTGTTGCTTATGCTAATCGTATGTGTAAGCTGCGTTTTGTGCTCTTGTGCATAAAAGTATATAATATGTAGTTATAAATAACTTTCCGGTTCTACTTTTTCATTCTAAAAAGCAATAACTCTTATGTGAGGCATATAAGTTTGTCGCAATATATTCTAGTGTAAATGTAAATGGCTTATTTCCAGTTTTTTAGAACAATTTTATCCTCAAATTAAATATCAACCCTCGCCTTTAGCTCGGGGTCAATCCATTAAATCTCGGGTAAAATGAATTGTTTTATGCTCTAGTTACAGAATCTGCTATTTACCAGCTAGGTAGCTATATGTGTTTTTAAAAACAAATTTATCATCGAATTAAATATCAACCCTCGCCTTTAGCTAGGGGTCATTCCATTAAATCTCGGGTTAAATGAATTGTTTTATGCTCTATTTACAGAATCTGCTATTTACCAGCTTGTTAGCTTTATGTACTTAACTTTCAAGCCGAGGTAGGCACGATGTTGAAAGTGACCGTTTTCAATACAGGGTGTGCTGGGATTACTTCGGAGCGGGTCGGGAGGCCGGATTCGACCGAACGTGCGGTACTTACCTGAAACAAAGAGAAATATTTTACAAGTTACGTGAGAGTAGTGCGCACGATGTTACCATGAGGAAGTATGAGAAATTAGGATAAAATACCAGCCAAGCGCGAGTCAAGCAATAAGATTTTTCTACCCGGTAGACACTGCTAAAATGTAACTTCGTTTGTTATAATATAGGTATATGGTAGCTTTACAAGTTTTCTGTAAAGCTGCAAGATAAATAAAGGAATAGGAATAAAACAAGTAAATAATAATTTAAAAATTAAAAAAACACGAATAAAAAATAGCCTGTGTTACTCGGCATGATGTAAGGATTCTAACGATACCCCAAACGTTCAAATCTTCTTTTGTGTCGTTCAGAAGTTATGGTGAAGAAACTCACATACATACATTCATGAACCCTAAAAACATTACACTTGTCTATTTGGGCACTTTTGTAAATATGCTAATACGTGGCAGCCTTCAGGTAAATTACTATAATGTTATCTTGTTTTCGCACGAATTTAGTCATATTTTAATTTTTTTGAGGACTCTTTAGTGCAAAAAAAAAATGAAACTTTTTATTTTACATTGGCATAATAATAGGCCCTTATGAGAAGTCAAGACTCTACCGCCAGTTTCGATAGGCAGGTTTGCAACGAGATGAACTGGCACGAAGAAATCGCTGTTTTAAAAAATGTCATTTTAATAAAGTATGAAAAATTATTACATATTTTTTTTAACCGCGCATTCCTATACATTATTTTAATTTTGTTCCATTTCCATTCCATCTATTGGATCGCCAAGTCATGTGCCTAGAGCTCAGTTATTCAACTATGATCCGTTAAAGACCTTTCAGTATGGCCATCGTACCGCACGTCTATCTAACGATTGATACACGCGTCTCGTTCAAACGGCGTCACGTGTGGCTCACGTTTAGCAAATGTATGTGGGACGAGCATATTTTATAGAGCACGTAAAAGGTTTCGCGTATCTGTTTTTCGGTATGTTGTTCTAGAAACAAGCATGGTAGGCATGCGGGTTAGAGCGAGATGATGGAGTATGATGCTAAGCCTTTAACTGACACGTGTACCACCATCTCTTAAAAAAAAGGTTTCGCGTACCTATCTGTTTTTCGGGATGTTGTTCTAGAAACAAGCATGGAAGGCATGCGGGTTAGAGTGAGATGATGGAGTTTGATGCTAAGCCTTTAACTGACACGTGTACCACCATCTCTTAAAGCAAAGGTTTCGCGAATCTGTTTTTCGGGATGTTGTTCTAGAAACAAGCATGGTAGGCATGCGGGTTAGAGTGAGATGATGTATGATGCTAAGCCTTTAACTGACACGTGTACCACCATCTCTTAAAGCAGTAATGTTGCAGTACTGTTTTGACACCTTCATACTGTTTGGTATCACCCTGGGCTTCAAAAAGACGAAGTTACACATCTCACGGTATTCTTGAAATAGAAAATTAATCTCAGATGTCAGACGAATAATGGATACGTTTTTCTCCATTATTTAACCAACTGCGAATTGTTTGCAGATGTAGGTAATAACACAAAAATCTCTAATATATAAAATTCTTGTATCACAGTGGTTGTAACGAAACTCCACCGAAACTTCACCGAAACTTCACCGAATTTTATGGAATTTTGCCTACATTTGTTAGGTCTGAGAATGCTAGTCGTAAGCTTTTTTTCATACCCCTAAATGGCTAGTCTTCTAATATATAAAATGCTAGTGTCACATTTCACACTCCTCCGAAACGACTTACTGATTATTATGTTTGTGTATATTCGGTAGGTCTGAGAATTGCATCTTTCATACCCCTAAGTGAGAAATAATTGACATGGCAAAACAACGCTTGCCGGGTTAGCTAGTAAGCACAAATAGAAGCTGCGTGTGTTTTTACACGACTGCCCAAAAAAGAGTGTAATGTTTTTAGGGTTCATGTATTGTATGTGAGTTTCTGTATTTGCGGAAGTCTACTAAATACAATGGCCAACAAAATGATTTCGCTATAATAATCCGAAGCATATGGAAGGTTGGAGAGATTTTTGTGGCACTGCAAGATGTTAAAACAGTAAGTAAGTAGGAATAGGGAAAAGGAAGCACAAATAAGGTTAATAAAAAAGAATTAAAATTACTTAATAATGATAAGTAACCGAAAAGGGCACAGACCGAGATTTTTAGGAATGCAAAAGTATTTTACATTCAAAAAAAATAAAGAAAGTTATGCCTGTACGTCTTTTATAAATTCCAACGTGCCAAGGGTGGGAACGTTTCAACCCCGCCTCGTGGCAACTACTCGTGTACTAGTGCCGGGTATTCGGCAGAGCCCTTCACTTGCGCAGCGCCGCAGGGCAGCAGCGATCGATACAGCAATCACGCTTTGTTCACACCTCTATTAACATGACAACTGTTCATGTCACCTCGAAGCCTGTTGATGGGAAGAAGTGCAACTGCACTGTGGCGACACAGGAGTATTGTATAGTTAATTATTGCCTAACTAAAGCATTGCTGTAAGTGAAGCTAGGCTTGATGTTGAGCGGTTGTAAGTTGTAACGATCACTTTTGTTTCCACCTCTGTTAACATGACAACTTTTTATGTCACCTCGAGGCCTGTTTGCCGGGATGTCGTGTAGTGTAGTTACACTGTGGCGACGCCGACACAGTAGTATTGTATCGTTACCTAAACTAAGCATTACTATAACTGAACATATAGTGGTAGATGGTGAGCGGTTGGTAACAAGTTGGTAAGCTCTTTGTTCACACCTCTATTAACATGACAACTGTTCATGTCACCTCGAAGCCTGTTGATGGGAAGTAGTGCAACTGCACTGTGTCGACACAGGAGTATTGTATCGTTAATTATTGCCTAACTAAAGCATTGCTGTAAGTGAAGCTAGGCTTAGATGTTGAGCGGTTGTAAGTTGTAACGATCACTTTTGTTTCCACCTCTGTTAACATGACAACTTTTATGTCACCTCGAGGCCTGTTTGCCGGGATGTCGTGTAGTTTAGTTACACTGTGGCGACGCCGACACAGTAGTATTGTATCGTTACCTAAACTAAGCATTACTATAACTGAACATATAGTGGTAGATGGTGAGCGGTTGGTAACAAGTTGGTAAGCTCTTTGTTCACACCTCTATTAACATGACAACTGTTCATGTCACCTCGAAGCCTGTTGATGGGAAGTAGTGCAACTGCACTGTGGCGACACAGGAGTATTGTATCGTTAATTATTGCCTAACTAAAGCATTGCTGTAAGTGAAGCTAGGCTTAGATGTTGAGCGGTTGTAAGTTGTAACGATCACTTTTGTTTCCACCTCGGTTAACATGACAACTTTTTATGTCATCTCGAGGCCTGTTTGCCGGGATGTGGTGTAGTGTAGTTACACTGTGGCGACGCCGACACAGTAGTATTGTATCGTTACCTAAACTAAGCATTACTATAACTGAACATATAGCGGTAGATGGTGAGCGGTTGGTAACAAGTTGGTAAGCTCTTTTAGTATGTCAATTACCTAACCTAAGCATTACTGTAACTGAAGATTGTCATATATGTTGAACGGTTGGTGACAATCACTCTTTATTCACACCTCCATTAGTATGTCAACTGTTAATAACACCTCAAGGCCTATCACCGAGATGTAGTGCACTACGTCAGTGGACTTTAAAACCATGAAGATCAACCACTAGTTACTCAGGTAATGCTGAGGAATTAGAGGTGTTTGACATACTACCACTGAGAAGATTAAAGGGAACTTTTAGGCATGCAGGTTTTATGATTGTCTCTTTCACCGCAAAGCAAGTGATATTTAGTTGCCAAAATTACATCTGATTACTTACTTGGTTCTGTAGTAAATACAGTATTGAATGAATCTCTTTGTTGCACATCTACAATGTGTTATCGTATCTACTGAAGTGTTGAGATAAATTGTTTATTTATGAGCCCGACGGCAAGGTGCGCCAACTGCCAAGTTAGGGGCATTAAATATTTATTGCCATGCCTAGCTCTATAAAGACGATTGTGTTTTAACACTTAGTTGTAACAACGCTTAATGCTAAACTTAAAGGTAGGTACTTAATTTTAGGGCCAGTTGATTGAACGAGATGTAACAGACACGTAAGTTGGAACAACGAGGTCTTAATAATAAATCGATGTATTTTTCCTATTGAACTATAATCATTTTCGCTTATCTCAATAAAATTATAATGACAACTGAAACTCTTAAAAGTGAAGAAGCTGTAAGCTGTGGCTCTTATAGATGTTACAATTAAAGCTATTTGCAATTCGAGCAACTCTCTAAAATGATGTAAGTTACTAAATATTTGTGACGTGAATACGTATTTAGATTTGCTTCCAGTACTCATAAACCGTTCTCGGAGAATACAATGGGAATAGAAAAAAAGGAGTTTAGTTTTGAAGTTTACTGTTGTAGCTACACACTCGTATGGTATCTTACAATAAAATATCTCAAAATCTGTCCGTTATTTATATTACCAGGACAGATTAATTTGTTTTGCTATAATGAGGAAACAGGAACACTGCCCACATGAAACACCACAAACAATTTTCCAACAATGCAAAATCTTCTTCACAATGACAATGACTTCTCCTGACTCAACAACATCTCCTGAGAATGTTCCGATTACGGGACGAAACGTGCGTCGAAGAAAGTGTTGTAAAATTGTGTGTGGTGTTTCATGCGGGCAGTGTTTCTGCATATTGTACCATACAGAATCTTTTCAAGTAGCTGATTATAGTAAAAGAAATTAATCTGTCCTGCTAATTATATGGACTTCCGCAAAATAACGCCTGCTTCCGTTTAATGTTGTTTATATTGTCAATATCTGTTATCGTCAGATGGACAAAGCAGTTCCATTATTACCATTTGCCAATGGAACCCCAAAAAGCAGCCATGTAACAATGTAACATTGCAAGTGCAACTAATTGTTCAAGCTAAATGGTTTTCATCACGCGCCGGTACCGGCAGTAAAAATTTAATGTCTTTCCTCGTTAATTGTTTGCAAAAAATAGCAAACATCAGCATAGCGTTCTGACGTTGAACTGAAACTGCTCTCTGTTAGCGTTATGGGCCAAATATTTTCCATGAAATAGATTTGGCTATAGCCCGAAGCTGGCCGAGTACAAGTCGGAAGTCTTCATGAGTTTTTAAGACCTATCAGAGCTATTTTGATTGCATAGCATATTTATGGAGTAGAAAATCTCGCATTTACACCGACTTTCATGGAGCATATCTAATAACGCTCGGTGATGGACTTTTTTTATACAAAAACTTTGTTTCCAACACTTATAGGTCAGTTTTCTACTTCATCGACGTATGGAACGCTAAATCGCTTAGCGAAACTCCTTTGGCGGTAGGATGATAATGGCAATAGCCGAAGCCTGAGCCAATATAGAAATTATAAAATCCCGAATTAGCCATTGTCGGTAATCGAAAACGGGACCTCCCGTGAAGATCAAATCTCGCCAAAAGGGCCAGGGATTAGGGATACCGTCAAAACATTTCGTAGACATTGTAACCATTTGGTTCTCTGTGCACATTTGAGCCCGAAATCGCTTCCATCCGCGATAAGTTTATCGCGCTCGAAATGAGAGAGCATTAAATTTTTACTACCACACTGGCTGCCACACTCGGCGTGATGTAAGTTGAAACACATTCAGTTTCAACAATTAGTTGCAATACTACATAGTTTCAGAGTAGAGTAATTTCTACAGGCTCATACAATGGTATTAAATACAGAGAGTAGCTGCAACGTCTTTATATAATGACCTAAATGATCGCAAGAATACCATTGCAAAGAAGGGATTAGGTCATCAATTTTCAATACTACATTAACTCGTATTAACTATTTCAACTTTGTTGCATCATAGCTTGGTCAATATTTTTTTGGGAAATTATTGTCACAGTGTTTCTAACAAGTCCTCCGAAACGGCTACGTTTACGGCTATTTTAATGACTTTTTTTTTGTGTATATTCGGTCAGTCTGACAATGACGACGTAAACTATTTTTCCTACCCGTAAGTGAGAAAAATAAGTTGCTATACAACGTTTGCCGGGTCAGCTAGTATTTCTACAATATGAGATAGGTCAATAGACATATATACAGCGCGAAACAATTTCGCCAGTTTACCGGTGCCAAAAATACTTGTTTTATCACCAGCAGCAACCCCGTAGTTCACTCAGAAGCCACCTATGGAATTGTGACAGATGGCACTACTGTTCGCTTGTGGGTACGAAAAAGGTTTATGTAAATCGTATGTGATGCCCTGCATACATATAACACCGATAAGGAACCTGAGGATTCCTTATCGGTGTTTAGGTAAATGATTTCAAACTGCAAAAGTTTTTATTAGAATATTATATGTAGGTATAGGAAGGACGAGAATTTAGAACGGGGATGGAGATAAGTTGTTAATATCGTCATAGCTCATAGCTCGGGGATCTCGCGGGCTGAGAGAGTGACGTCAAACATTAGCATGGCCGCTGACCGGTGACCGAGTTCGACAGGGCGACAACCTTTCATGTGCAATGTAACGAGCTACCACAATTTGTACTTTTTTATCACCATCGCTAGTACTACGCTATTCATAGTTGAATTAATGTATAATAATATGGGAGGGATTTGGAAGGGAATATATTATCTTTGCGCAATCAAATCAGAATTGAGGAGATCCGCAAAAGAACCAAAGTGACCGACATAAATCAACGTGTCGCAAAACTAAAGTGGCAATCGGCGAGGCACATAGCCCGTAGGACCGATGGACGTTGGGGACCCAAGGTGCTGGAATGGCGGCCAAGTTACTTCTTGACAACGTATCTTGTATTCCTTCTTTCTCTGAGCACTTGGCGAGTAATTGCGCACCCATCAATCAAAACACACGTATTCTGTAACTCAGTGCCTATCAAAAAAATTATGGAAGGTTTCGCTACACACATTTTCTATTTGACGACCGAATGGCGTTGCGGCAGCGAACCTGCCGTCTGCGTCGGAGGTCGTGGGTTCGATTTCTACTGGTAAATATTTGTGTGATGAGCATGAATGTTTTCCAATGTCTGGGCGTTTTTCAATATATAATATTTAATTATATTAGTATGTATATATATTTATCAGTTATCTAGTACCCATAACACAAGCTATCGCTTACTTTGGGGCTAGATTGCGATGTGTGTAATGTCCTCATATTTATTTATTTATTTATTAACAGCGAGATCAAAACCGTACCATTCTTTAAATAATGGAAAACCCGATTTCCAATAAGGAAAATATAAGAGAATTCAAAACAGATCCTTGTCGTTTACATACGAGTCGATATTCGACAATTGATATTCGGAACGTACCATTATGTAGGAGATAATGGGGGACTAACGACACAAGTTCCGAGGAACTTGCTGTTTGTCACCAATTGATGGAGTGCTGGCGGGAGCAGACGCTTTATTATAATTGTATTTTCATGTATGCCATCGATTACTTTTACATAGTAAATTCTTACATCTAAATAAATTTTAAGTACGTAAGTTCTGCCTCATTCCTTCATTTATTCTCTGCTGATTCGACATTGTTCAGCTTCAACCTTTGGACACACGGGTGGAACTGAAATTTTGCATAGAAAATTGAATTTCTTCATTACATTTATAAGGACGCATTTCTTGAAATTAATGAAAAGAAATTAGTGTTCATCGAAAAGTTCGACTTGCACTTGACTGAATAACATTATCCATTATTACAAGTTTACAACGACGAATAAGGCAGGTTTGCCATCTCAGGTTTGGTTATCACATTTTCTACAGCGAATCAGCCTGGCTGCTTATTACACAAATTCAGTCAGCATTGTCGAGCAAAACAGTTTCTGATTGACGTTTAAGTAAATTCTTGCTGCAAAGTTTTGATTATCAGTTATAAGTTACCCCAAGTCGCCCAAAGTAAGTTAATTGTATTACAAAAATAATGAAACTTCGCCGCTTGTTCTTGACAACGATAAAAGTCAATTCGTTTCTATGATAAGCACTGAATCTACCAAACTTTTCCCTTTTTACACGACTGCCCAAAAAAAGGAGTGTAATGTTTTTAGGGTTCATGTATGTATGTATGTATGTATGTATGTATGTATGTATGTATGTATGTATGTATGTATGTGAGTTTCTTTATTCCACCATAACTTTTGAATGGCTGAACCGATTTGGACAAATGGGGTATCGTTAGAATCCTTACATTATTCCGGGTAACATAGGCTATATTTTTTTTGGAAAAAGTTAATATGGCGACCGTGAGGCGCCAATTTCAAAAGTGGAAATCAAAATGTTTTCTACAATTATCACAATATGGGTATCAAAATAAAGGTATTAGAGAGTAGTAACCGAATATATACATATATATTTAAAAAAGTATAAAATAAAAATAAATAATTAAAAAATTAAAAAACACGACTGCCCTGTTTTAAAACGAACTAAAAAGTAAAAAACAAGTTATTTTAGTTCATCTGCATATTGACAAAGGGAAAAGTGGTCAAATTTCTCATTAATTAAAACAGATAAACATATTATGGCAGTCGGGGGGACCTCTTAGAATAGAAGGTGTTCCTCAGAACGGTCCCCCGACTGCCATAATATGTTTATCTGTTTTAATTAATGAGAAATTTGACCACTTTTCCCTTTGTCAATATGCAGATGAACTAAAATAACTTGTTTTTTACTTTTTAGTTCGTTTTAAAACAGGGCAGTCGTGTTTTTTAATTTTTTAATTATTTATTTTTTCCCACATTCTATTATTATTTACTAATGCGGGCAAAAGGGGCCCTTTACTGCATTAAAGTAGAAAAATAATTAAATATTTTTTACTGTAAAACATTAATAGGTATGCCACATTAATTGAGCTTATAAAGATAATTTTTACATCTCTAATAATAAAATTCTTGTGCCGAAACTCCTCCGAAACGGCTCAACCGATTCTTATGAAATTTTTTGCCTACCTTGGGTAAGTCTGAGAATAGGTGCAATTTATTTTTCATACCCTGAATGGCAAAACACGTTTGCCCGGTCACCTATTTTTTTTATAGTTTTCTTGTCATTACCACCGAATACATAATATTTCATTATTGAACTTCCATCGAGTCAGTCGGACTGTACATAATAAATCTAATAAACCGTAATAAGTACCTAGACAGTTTAAATATTCACTGCAGAATTAAGAACATGCATCCCAGTTAAAAATATAGAGTAAATGTACATTTTATTTTACTCGATGTTACGGAACCCTTTCAATGCGAAATTGACTCTCACTTGGTATCTTTGTGTGGACTTTTCAAATCGGCTGAACTGATTATGATGAGTTCACAGACTGTACGAAATTGACTCGCACTTGGTATCTTTGTGTGGACTTTTCGAATCGGCTGAACTGATTATGATGAGAGTTCACAGACTGTCGAGAGTTTGAGGATCCCTGGAATTAGCAGCAAGCAATTTCAACGCGAACAAAGCCACGGTAAGCAGTTAGTTGTAAATGGAATATATAATTAATTAATTCCTTTTTCTCATTAGTATTGTTTAGTCTAGATGTCAGGAACCTTTTAGTTAATTAATCCCTTTTAGTTCTTAAGCTCCACTGAAAACTTAATCGGACTGTCTGCGAGGGATTATTCCTCATTTAAAAAAAAGGCTTTTTGCACGTTTTATAAAATAATACAGTTTTATTTCTCTGAATAAAGCCATACCAGGTAATTTTTAACATCGTCATAGGTAAATATAATCGGCTTTAATTACGTGAAATGTATCGTCTGCGAATGACCACTTGGATTTATTTATTTTTATACAACTTCGGGTGCCGCGGATCTCATTGGAATAAAAAGTAGCCTAAGTATGTGTTAATACATCCTTCTGATACGATAAATAATCTACATCATACGAACTTTGACCAAGCTAATTATTATTAAAATATTCGGTGCATTTCTGAAGCTTTTACCTTCGTGATACTCGTAACATAACAATTTGATGAAATTTAATAGGAGCTTATAACTGGATGGAAGTCCCATATTACTTAATGAAAGTCTAGCGCTAGTCAGATTTTCGGACCGAATGTCACTGAAAACTTTGGTAACCTAAAGACGGAATGTCGTTCATCATCACCACACATTTTAAATGGCACCATAAAAATTAAACAAGTCTGCGCTGTCACGCAGCACGCTATATAGTTTCGCTCTGACCCCGGAGCATTCTCATTTATGATGAATATTATAATATATTTTGCAACTTTTCTATAATTTTGCGCACTTGCCTAGTACTTTGTTAAGAAACCGACGAAACCGAATACAAAAGCTATTCGTCATTGATACAAAAGTGTTTCTAATCGAATTGTCGGCAGTGTACAACAAAGTTACTGTCGCAAAACTCTTACGAGTCAATAAGTTTTAGATAAAGAGATCCTCGAAGTAGGGCAGCGGATTCAATAAAGCATCCTTCGCAATAGATAGGTCTTAGGGCCGCCATCCTTCCCTACACAATGCCTAACGCCGACTTACAAAGAATCAATATTGCCTTCCCAGACTTTTTCCTTTGAGCGGATTTTCGGTAAAGATTTCCATTATACTTGACTTGTTCGTGCTACCTACGTCCTTCAATTTATATTGAACATGTCCCGTTGGCACAGTTGTTAGCTGGTTCTATCTGGGCTTGGGTCTACAATAGTTAGGAGGTTCTATACCTGAGGGGTTACTACAAGTTTTTGTACCAATTTCGAGTTGACTCGCATCGCACAAACGAATCGAACTCCTCCATACATTTATAGTCAGCGCCATCTATGGACAGTCGCTGACATGTATTTGTCAATAGATGGCGCTGGCTGTCGATGTATGGAGGAATTCGATTCGTTTGTGCGATGCGAGTCGACTCGAAATTCGTATAAAAACCTGTACTGAGTACTAACCCCTCTGTTAGTTTTTTTGTCGAAAACTTTTGCAACAAAGTTTCTTTTCGAACGGTATCGCGCAGGGGGCTAGGCGGAGGACAATCCAGGATATTTTATGCGTGACGAAAATCCCGTCACGAAGAAAATCTACGTCAAAAAAAAGTTAGAATGAAAGTTTCTTTTACTAGTCAAAAGAATGGGCACACTTGCATTCACTAATAGAGATTTTATAATGAACTCCACAACGCGATCTATCAAGCGATGGGTGCAATCACACATGAAAATCGGTCCCATACTTTGAAACCCTCAAAACCGCGTTTGAATTCGAACTGAATTTAAAAGTTATGTCAGCAAACTTTCAGTATTTCATTTATTTTCCCATACAAAGTGTATTTTTTTGTGAAACTCCTACCAGAGATTATTTATTATTATTAATATACCTAATGTTGCTAAAATACTACCGTACCTTAGATCTGTATTGAAACAGGTTCTGGTATAGTAGCGTCAACTTTGTTATTTCACTGTATTGCAGTGTTAGTTTCGTGTGATCTTTTATATTTAGAGCGCTCGGTTCACCTCTATGTCACGGTGAAAGTCAACAAAAATAGGAGAGTGCAGTGTAAGACCTGACGTTAAAATTTTGTATTTGCCCCGGTTGTTTCAAGATTTTATTTATATATCTTTCATTGGAGTTATGCTGTAGTGAAGGCCTTTTACAGTTATTGTAATTGAGTTGTTCATTGCACTTTAGTTTTCGCACCCATTGATCGAGATAAGAGAGTAATTATTATTTTATGTAATATCAATTTCTCTAGGACCCATTAACACAAGTTATCGCCTACTTTGCAGAATAGGCATATACTAGAGATGGGCCGAATATTCGTTTTATATTCGGTATTCGGCATATTCGGCAGCTTTGCCGAATACCTATAGAATGTAAACAGATGGCGCTACTGTTTGCTCGTACGAAAAAGGTTTACATAAATCGTTTGGATGCCCTTGTTTTTGGGTTTCTTATCGGTGCATTGAAGGTATTGTTTTTGTCATCCCCCCTTCGTCTTGAAACTATCTAGCCCCTCGCAAGTCGCAAGTTGGCGCGATATGAAATACGCTCTTCCATTTGTGAGAGCGCGGGTCATCAATTATTCGACAGCGGCGCCTGATCCGTGAAACTTAAGTCGTTAGCCGGTCATTAATAGTTGCGGATTGCGAGTGCCGACTGGTTCGTACGGGTCACTACCTAAGTACCTTCTTAGCTAATATTCGGTATGTACTTGAACTGCTAAGCCTTGATAACATTTTTTCTCCCAATAGCTCAGGCTGTACAAGTACTTGCTACAAAGAAATTTTTGTTGAAGGACAATTCGCCATGATAGAAATTCAGAGTAGCCAATTGTTGCCTAACTGTATAATAGCATACTGTGATCGAAGACCCATTGTCGACCCTCTGGCAATCGATTAGAACCTAACTATTTACATAGGATTTCTCATTACAAGATAATGCTGTTTCTGCCGAGAAAACAGTTTGCTGAAGTTAATCGAGGAACCGTTTTCTATAGATATAAGCGTGGATGTTTTATCCCGAAAAGTCCGAAAAGCTTTGCTTGTTATTTCATGCAGTAGGTATAGCAGAGATACGATAACCTTTAGAATAGAATAGGAAATTCTTTATTTCATATAGGCCTAGCATAAGAATTCCTGTTATAACAAGAGTGATCTTTAGCCGTGTGTATGATCAATAAACAATGCACATTGATGTCTATCTATCTATTTACCTACTAACTTATTTCTGTGAAAATCTAAAAGGGCAGAAAGGAACGTCTTTCCTACCTATATGTATATTCTAGTTGATGTGATATTTAAATTTTAAACCTCTGCAAAGAATTTGTACAAAATCTGAGTAGGTACAAAAAAATGTTTAAACCGTCCGAAAGTGTAATCAGTAATGTAAAAAAGTACTTAGGTAGGTACATACTTAAAATTAAAAATAGCTTACTGGTTTGTAGTTGAGTAAAAAAACGTTGCCAAGCGCAATCGCAAGGACGTTTCGCGGGGTCAGTGACCTCGCGGCGCCTTATAGAGTTAGCGGCTTAACTTGAACGTCTACGACAGTTAACGGGGTCTCTCTATTAGGATTAGAGATAGCCTGGCCTATTGCACTCGCATCGCAGGACAAAGGCCTTCGCTGACTACATGGAAATGTAGTAGGTAAATGGCGATAAGGCGGTTAAGGCCTTTAAAGTAGCAAGACTTCAGTAGCTGGAGAAATCAGTGATCACTGTCTAGTGACGTCTTGGGATGACGAGTGCATTGCAGTGCGTCGTATGACGTTCCAATATCCTTTGTCCTGCGTCATGCGTGCACTTGACATTTAACATCAGAGGAACGTCTTCTCCGTCTCTTCGTTCTTTGCGCAACGATGAGGATTAGTAGCATGATATCCAACTACACATTAAAGAAATTAGAAATCGCAGCGAGGTTACATAAATATTTCACACGGCATCGCTTCGCTTGCGCACGTACTCTGCGCGAGCGCAAACTCGCGGCATGGCGCGCTCGTGGCTGCGCGTACGGCGGCGCGGCGTAACCTTGCGTGCAGTGATAAACAAGTGACGTCACGCGGCTATATTTACCGCGCGGCCGTGCGCGTGCGCGGGGTCGACGACCGCGCCTATCGCGCCGCTCGCGAGAGCCGCCAGCGCGGCCGTGCTAAATCGTCGTACCTACTAGGTACCAGTTGGTACATTTTAGCGCATCTACTTATAATTCACTTACCATTAAAATATTTTTAAGTTCACCAAGCATAGGAAGATTTAACACTAGAGTACACGCGCGGGCTACATATGTAGCCCAGGGTATTGTTTTTGTTCATAACTTTGCGAAATCACGCGATTTGACTTCGAGTCTCTAGCTAAGCTCCGATTGGTTGTTGCTCGACGCGTTCAGTGTGGCGTGAGCACTCGACGCTCGCGCATGTGCGAAAAATAAGGATTTAAAGTTGTTGGGCTACGTATGTAGCCCGCGCGTGCACATACAACTACGCCAAAAATTGATTGATCTCAAGTCAGTAAAAATTAGGTGATTTTTTGAGAAGTCTGAAATTTTGTAATTTTCTTTTAATTATAAGGAAGAAAAGATACTTTTTTTATTTGGGTTTTCTAAATACATGTCATTTATAATAATAAACGTGTTTTATTTAAAAATCATACGATTATATTTCAGAATATTTGAATTTAAAATGGGCTACAAGTGTAGCCCGCGCGAGCACTAATGTACGTTTTAGAGGCGCGTGTACTGTAGTGTTATAAGGATTTAACTAGCAATGAATGAACGGCCTGAGATTTCGTCCTTGTTACCTTCTTTTCGCTCTATTAAGGGAAGAGTTTTTTAGAAATACTTTCTTAGCAGATAGTTAGATTCGTCATGAATTATAGGTCTGTGTGCCACAAAGTCTTAGACCTATCTACTTGTCTGTATGCTATAGCCCAAGTGTTTTAAGTGGTTTAAGTTGTGCTTCGAAAGATCAGTCAGTATGTCAGTCAGTCAGACAGTCAACGACACTTTCCATTTAAATACAGGTACACATTATAAGATTTATAGGTAGTTACTTGTATCCTTAGAGATTATAAATTATCAAACAAAATGAAATAACACTGACCTTTTATTATATATTTACAATAAAACTTATCACTAGCTTATTCTAATTACTATACAAGTCTTGCCCGCCTGGAATGGTGGCAAGAATACTGGCTGCATTTCCGCGTTGAACAGCTAGGCTGATACGTTGCGCAAAAAATGAGCCAGCCCTTCTGTCACCAGTTGAGGTTATTAAACGCGGGGAAAGCTCTCGAATGAATTTTTTGGCACTATGACTCCATGGCCCCAGGGTCTCCACGGCAAACGGGACAAACACTGACTGCAAATTTTTCCTGCCTATTGAAAACTTTTATCCTCATTTTACAAAATTTTACAACCCTTACATACCTACAATACATCATAACATTGTCAGGCTAGAAGGATCCACCGGATTCTTGAACAAAACTGGAATTCGTGCGGATTGCGGACGTAGTCGCGGGAAACAGCTAGTGAAAAATAATTTTAAGATATAAAACCAGGTCAGGGATACATGTATGGATTAATAAAGCGAGTGACGACTAATTTTGTTGATTCACAACACCAGCAATTTAGCAGCTTCATTGCGTAATACAGGCGTTTCGTAATCTCCATTTATAAGTTGGAGAGTGTGAACAATCATCGTCGACCCCTTTTTTATGTCCCACTGCTGGGCACGCGCCTCCTCCCAGAATGAGAGGGGTTTGGGCTTTGGAAATACCCGCGGTTACCAAGTACGGGTTAGCGGGCTTAACATACCTTTTGAGAACATTATGGTGAATCATTGTCGACCCCTTTTTTATGTCCCACTGCTGGGCACGCGCCTCCTCCCAGAATGAGAGGGGTTTGGGCTTTGGAAATACCCGCGGTTACCAAGTACGGGTTAGCGGGCTTAACATACCTTTTGAGAACATTATGGTGAATCATTGTCGACCCCTTGTTTATGTCCCACTGCTGGGCACGCGCCTCCTCCCACAATGAGAGGGGTTTGGGCTTTGGAAATACCCGCGGTTACCAAGTACGGGTTAGCGGGCTTAACATACCTTTTGAGAACATTATGGTGAATCATTGTCGACCCCTTTTTTATGTCCCACTGCTGGGCACGCGCCTCCTCCCAGAATGAGAGGGGTTTGGGCTTTGGAAATACCCGCGGTTACCAAGTACGGGTTAGCGGGCTTAACATACCTTTTGAGAACATTATGGTGAATCATTGTCGACCCCTTTTTTATGTCCCACTGCTGGGCACGCGCCTCCTCCCAGAATGAGAGGGGTTTGGGCTTTGGAAATACCCGCGGTTACCAAGTACGGGTTACCGGGCTTAACATACCTTTTGAGAACATTATGGTGAATCATTGTCGACCCCTTTTTTATGTCCCACTGCTGGGCACGCGCCTCCTCTCAGAATGAGAGGGGTTTGGCAATAGCCGCGCTTGCCAAGTACGGGTTAGCGGGCTTAACATACCTTTTGAGAACATTTTGTGAACTCTCAGGCATACGGATACCAGATTTCGCTATGCTGTTTTCCTTCGCAGCTAAGCAAGTGATATTTTAGTTTCTACCAACGCACATAGCTCCGAAAAGTCAGAAAATCAGAGGTCTCAATAACAAAGTTGCGAGTACAATAGTTTTTCCGAATTAAAAAAATGCTCAACGCAAATAGAGTTCACACTTCACACTTCAAAAAAAAAATTATAAAAGCCTACTTCATTGAAAAAAGAATAAAATCATTTTTATAATGTGATGACTCTAGTGTTCACTCTACCACAGCATTCAGAATTTATATTATTGAAAAATATACTAATTAAATATTTTCATTTCAATTCATTCATTAATCAACATTTCACTTTATTTATTACAGCGTACAATATACATCCCCAACTTCCCAAAGCTCACAACCCTTTCCACAACAACTTGCGTAATAAGAAGATGATTCAATTAAATTTTCAGAGTAAGTAGGTAGTGTAAAGTTTACAAGTGGTTTTGAAAGGCGACGCAAAACTTTGCCACTCGGGCAACCCTGATCCCTCTTGCTGGTGCTTAGTAGTTAGTTCGATACACAAACTATGAATACCCGATACCTACTTTCAAAACACATCTCTTGCAGATACGCTCTGCCCTGTCTCTGCTTCGGGTAACTTAAATTTTCCAATTAGTGTGATCTTAGTGTAAGCAAAGAACACTAAATAGTACGTGTAAGACCATCATTTTCATATTGGTTTTAAAATGCCTTAGGTGTGCCGTGTCAACCTGGGCCATATTGTTATTGTTACACTAGTTGTTGCCACCGGCTTCGCCCGTATGAATTCGGTATTTTTATATACTTGTCGGCGCTTATACAGAACGGCCTTTTTCTTCGTTAGTCTTTATTCATGATCCAAGAGTCATTCTTCATAAGGTCTCGATGTTAATAAAAGACTTCACTGAGTTTAACAACTGTATTAACATACGATAATAAAGAACAATACACCAACTCAAACCCTACAGGAATTACGAGGTAGTTAGCTAGGTGAGAGTCCCGGTTAGTACATATGAGTCCATTTTAGCCTTCCGCCATGCTCATCATGAATCCCATCGACTACCGCGCTTCTCTAAAGTCAATGCTTGTCTTTGGTCCGCGCCATAGACTCGACAATGACCTTTACCCAGCGTAACACCATTGATCACACAGACTACATACAATAATTAAATGAAAGTCCTTGGTACAATGTGATGAGCCGACACGGCCAATTCTGACATTTCGACCGTCCTCGGGCGAATCTAACTAGTCCTTTATCGTAATCGTATCTCGCCAACAATTACCTGTAACAAGGCACAGTCAAATTCACTAGTTATCTGTGGACCGCTCGTCCAACCTGACGTACACACATAACCCCTCTAAACAACATCAGAGTAACCGGGTGAACATCTCAACCTGATCTGGAGTCACGATCACACGTGAGGCGCGAGCCCAGCGACCAGCCCTTCACAAGCGACATGGACCGGACGACACGCACTCTCCAATCAGTTGAACATCTCAACAACCTGATCTGGAGTCACGATCACACGTGAGGCGCGAGCCCAGCAACCAGCCCTTCACAAGCGACATGGACCGGACGACACGCACTCTCCAATCAGTTGTTCAACATGCCAGCGTGGCTCAGACAAGTGCTTCCTTTCGACCAGCCCTCCACGAGCGACATGGACCGGACAACACTCCGTCTGACCACCTGCACAACCCACCACTGCAAATATGGACCGGATGAGTGACAAGTGTGTCTTAACCAACCCTCCACGAGCGGCATGGTCAGACTACACTGGCTCTCCGTCCACTTACGCTACATATAGACATAACCACTGCAAATATGGACCGGACGAGTGACAAGTGTGTCTTAACCAACCCTCCACGAGCGGCATGGTCAGACTACACTGGCTCTCCGTCCACTTACTCACGCTACATATAGACATACAGGTGCACATGCTTTTTTACAACTTGGTAATAACTTAACGTAACTTGGTATAACTTGGAAGCGAGCTGTACTCGCCGACACACAGGAAACCTCGCAGGTAGACCACACTCGGACGTGGGCTGTACAGCATACACACCGCGTAACAACTGTGAACATAAGAATAACACCAGTTATGATTGTGCCTTCACAAGTTGATAGAGATCTGTTTGTCATGCCTCAACATATGCCCAGGCCTATTCTGAAGGAAACTGTTACCAATGGGCGTTGACAACGGATTTATTAAAATTAGGATCTAACTATAGATGAATTTTCATGTCAATTCTATACAAAATTTTACACAATAGAACTCTCAATTTTTTTTGAAATCCCTATTCACTACCTACTGCTGTATTATATTCGCAATGTAACCTATTCACTTTTCGACTAAGGGAATGGAATGTACAATGCAGATGGCACTGTCATCAGTAGTAAAATACCTAGGTACTTTATGCCTTATTGTATACTTGTACTTCCGACTCGGTCATCACTGACCTGCGCACGCCCTCGTGCGATAGTCCATTCTTAACTTTAACATCTTCAAACTCATCCATCACAAACTAAAATAAATAAATCTACTCTTTGCTTCCATAGTGAATACATCAGGTTAAAATTATTTGAAAATAACGCCGAAAATCATTGAGTCCATGTACCATTAACAAAATTCCATCAAAACCATTTCCAAAAAAAAAGAAAATTAAACAAGCACCACCAAGCAGGTATCACTTTCACTATTTTCATTTTCATTCTATTTTCATTTCACTATTTTCATGGGAAGTCAGAGTCAACCATTAAAGGGATGTTCTACCTACTGAATTCATTTCTGTCCTTCTCACTCTTATGAACAGAAAAACAACGCTTCACTCAATTACCATAAAACCAAGCTAGTTAACAAAAATGCATTTCTGAGCGCTCCTGGACATTACCACCACCGGCACATTAAAACAAAAAAACTACCATTACATCCATTGTAATTTCCAATAAATTAGAAAATCAAACCCCAATTGAAACCAACCCTTGGGAGAAACCTCCATCAAGAAACTCCCATCCAACTGCGTTTTTGCTTCACAGCAACCTTAGACCAAAGTATTTAAAACACACAACGCTTAAATTTGAAAGTGATTGTTTTTATAGACCTCAATCCGTAGGCCACTAAAAATCGCTCAAATACGCCGTCTACGCCGTTAACTCCCTCGTCCTGCTGTACCACCTATAACTACCGTACTACCTAACTCTTACAACTACTCCAAGAGCAGACACCGATTTCCAGCAGGCTATGCATACAGCATCCTAGTAAAGTTCACAGCAAGAATCGAGATTCCTGTGCATACTGTCAACAAAATGCAGCATCATCAAAAATAACTTCATCTAAGACCTCAACAGGCGTTCAAGCTTCTTCCTAATTTCAATTAAACCGGCTGTTCATCTATTTGGCAATTTATCATCAGTTTAAAACAATCATTTGGTTTTCAAAACGCCTCGGCCTACCTGAACGGTACAAAATGGTTCAAAACTAATCATAAAACGCTTTGTAAATCATTATTTAGATTTTATCTCAATCAAATCACTAATTAAGTAATTTCCAAATTGATAATAATAACCAAAACTAATATTTAAGTTCAAACTCAGCTCAATCTTCACTTAAAGTTAAAAACTTAACGATTCCCATTGTGGAGTCATCTCCTGAGGATGTCCAGGTGCCCTGACGAAACGTGCGTCAAAGATAGTGTTGGACAATTGTGTGTGGTGTTTCACGCTCCTGCATACTGTACCATACAGAATCCTTTCAAGTAGTGGATTATAGCAAAACAAATTAGTCTTTCCTACCAATTATTAAGGTTTTTCACAAAATAACGCATGCTCCATTCAATATTTAAAGTTAAGACTCAAATGAAAAAGTAAAACTTGAAACTCTAAGTAACTTAATTATCAGAGATTGTTTTGATTTGCTGTCTAAGTAATTCTAGCGTTAATCATTAATTTTCGTTTTCTGCACTCCTTCTCCATATCAACTGTGCCACATTTATCCTTTCATTGGAGGATGATTACTCATGATTTTTAGTATGTAGGTACATAACTTATGTTACAATAATTATTACTCAAAGTTGGACACCACATTTAAACTCAGGTCAACTCATCAAACTATACCTACTTAGGCTTCTTTGAAAACTCTCTAGTAACCGCCTTACTATGAATAATAGTTGCATAACTTTAAGTGGG
Source organism: Coenonympha arcania (assembly GCA_036785405.1). Lineage (NCBI taxonomy): Eukaryota > Metazoa > Arthropoda > Insecta > Lepidoptera > Nymphalidae > Coenonympha > Coenonympha arcania. Next base: position 6,668,338 of record CM072069.1, read on the forward strand.
CAAAATACAATTTTCATTTTTCACTTAGACTTGGTACTTGGTAGTTAATACCAATAATATAAGAGCTGCAATACCTAACCTCCTCTGCTCTAATATCAGTTTCCTTAATTCAGGATGCAATAGAACCCTCATGAACCCAGTCTTTAAGTTGTGAAAGAGAAGCATTATCACTCCTTACAGTAAGCATATTTTACTGACTATTCACAAGAGGCCTTACCCTGTACATGTTTTACACAAAAATAAATGATGAATACTAATTTTATCAATTAACTGCCATAAAATGCTGATCATCTCATGTTATAACAACTAACCCAAGCTGGAATGTCACTAAAAATCTTGCTTTAGGTACTAGAATTTTATATCCATGCACAATGCATCATCAGTTGCCATTGCGACAATTAACCTTGATTGAATTCTTTAGTCAAACTTTACATGATTCCTAGTTATCACAAACTACATTCAAAAATTTAACAATGAACATTCAGTTTTAAGCTCTGATTAATGACTTTTTTGCATAATATCTCGCAGAATCTGGAACTGTCATCGACTGTTTTCGACTGGCTTTTTTTGTACAAACTATAAAAAAATTTAAAGTACTCCCCGTCTACCATTATCAAGCAACACATTTTAATAACTATTTGTCATTAAACTCTACAACACTATGCAAGTACCTTCAGTAATAACCTATCAGGCCAAGTGAAAACTTATGTGATCACACAATATCATAAGTTGTTATCTCAATAATACTTGAAAACAACTTTTAACAAAACTCAACGCCTGGCGCTGTTGTCTGTACCTACTATCAAGACATTTTATGTTCTACCTTAACTCTTTTGAATGAAGTACAAATTAGAACAAATACATCTCACCAGCAACACCATTTTATTGGTGATGTCATACATCCAACAAAAAGTACTGCCTTGATGCTGAGCACTGTACGCGCTCGCAAACCCAAAGCACGCTGACATATGCACAGCATGGCGCAGCACGCCCAACAGACGCACGCAGCAGCAACGCGCAAACCCACCGCCACATGACAGCAGTTGCACATGAAACATAACATAAACACACATTTCAGTGGAAGCCTCCAACTATTGTACTATGGAACGATCATACATTACCAAAAGCTTCTGGTCCACGTCATTCCATGAAATAATACTTGTGAATTGAATGAAGCCTTTCCTAATTTCTTTATGTACACAACTCAAAGCCATAATATGATGCTGGAAACTCCTCGCAAATCTGGATGATAGAAATGTCGCAACCCATGAGCAGCCATCCACGTTGTCCTGATAAAACAAACTTCAACTCATCTTTGTTGCTTTCGTCACTTCACTCAACGTCGCAGTTCCAGTTTTACTGCTAGACTAGGAGTAAGCGCCATTTTGTATTCCACTATAATCGCTCGTACTGACACCCCATCTTGCTTTCATCACTTGAATCTTCATTATGGCTTTTGAACACGAAATGGGCGAGGTCTTCTTATCCCACGTACTGATGTCGGCGCTTATACAGAACGGCCTTTTTCTTCGTTAGTCTTTATTCATGATCCAAGAGTCATTCTTCATAAGGTCTCGATGTTAATAAAAGACTTCACTGAGTTTAACAACTGTATTAACATACGATAATAAAGAACAATACACCAACTCAAACCCTACAGGAATTACGAGGTAGTTAGCTAGGTGAGAGTCCCGGTTAGTACATATGAGTCCATTTTAGCCTTCCGCCATGCTCATCATGAATCCCATCGACTACCGCGCTTCTCTAAAGTCAATGCTTGTCTTTGGTCCGCGCCATAGACTCGACAATGACCTTTACCCAGCGTAACACCATTGATCACACAGACTACATACAATAATTAAATGAAAGTCCTTGGTACAATGTGATGAGCCGACATACTTATCTCGTTATAATGAGTAAACCTTAACCCTCTTACAAATAAACGCGGAATAAAGGTGAAATTGTTATACTGTGTTTTGCCTTGTACTATTGAATTCCAAATTGCTGATGAGAGAGAAGGACAAAACAAAGTATATCTATTCCATCGCTGTTGCACGTTTATTTGTTAACAGCCTACAAGCCGTATTTAGGTGATTTTGAGTGAAGTTTTGCGTAAAAACTATAAAGACAATTACTCTCAAATTTAAACGTCATGTATTTTGGGTCTTTAATCTAAAATCGCTAAGAAGCAGAAACACGATTGGATAAAATTTTCTCGATAGAAAGTTCTCCCAAAAGTTGCTCCAAAGTCTCAGTTTTCCTGTTATATATCGGAAACTGCAATTGATGTAATTGTAATTTTTGTTTTATTGCGTCGGTAGTTACAATATTCAAAAACGCTGAGAACCGATTTTTGATAACTGGCTTAGTTTTTGAGTAATTAGGTAAAAGGTCGTTTTTCTGATATATTCTTCCGCGACGCTGCATGTCGCACCTACCAACGTATCCGTGAGAGTGAGAAAGACAAAAATAAATTCAATGAATCCCCTTAAGCGGTAAGAGGTTTTTTTTGGTTAGGTTGACTTTTTTTAGAACTTTTAATGGAGAACAATTGCGTTTTACATGATTTTTGCTCTCCAAAAGGAATTATTCCTCCCGTTTTTGCAACATTTTGCATTGCTGCTATTGGTCACACCGAAAGAATTTTTCAATTGGGACCAGTAGTTTCTGAGATTAGCGCGTTCAAACAAACAAATAAATAAACAAACTCATCAGCTTTATGATATTAGTATACATGGGTATGCACGTTATAATATGAGTGAAGCTGCATAGGCCTACGTCACAAAGTGGTACAGGTCAAAACCAATCCATTTCAAATCGCATAGTAAATCCCTTACAGCATACGTATGGCGAAAATCATAAACTTACAGGCTACGATTCTACTACGCTACCAGCAAAAATATGCATAGATATAGGTACCTCTACGTCAAATTAAAAACCTGTTGTGAACTTCATACCAATAAACCACAGTCAAAGTAAAGTTCAGTGAATGAAAATCAAACATCGATAGACGATGGCTTCGATGGATGGTTCAGAATACACTTGTATGGAAAACTCTCCTACAAGTATAACTCAACTATTTGCAGTTTTGAACATTTGTGCATTATATACGGGATTTCATCGATCTTTTTAACCTTAAAACGAAATGTTTTGAATGTTATTGGTAATACTACACTGCTAGCGGACGCACGCTATATTATAGGTCCGTATCATTTTTTGTCTTCACCTAGATTTGGAACCATTGGAAAATATTGGTAAACGGGGATTAATGAGCACCATTTGTAATTTAATATATCTAGTAGTCAATCACATAAGATATATTATGTATATTAGAGTTAGACAGCTTGTGAAGTGCAAGACGAAACTTCTGAACACTAAGCTTGAAGCAGAAAAATATTCGCCATCAACGCAATCAAGATTTGAAATGCTTTCAACATTCATTCAGAATAGACATAGTACACAAACTGCATGTAGACCAAATAGAAAAAAAAAGTTTTAATTAAAAGTCAATGAAACTTTTGATACAAACGCTCAAACAAACAAGTCTGTTTTTCAATTCAGATCGTAGGCGGGCGGCCTGGCCCGTTATATTTTTAGAGCCGAACGAATCCACTATTTACTCGAAACGCCAATAGGAACGAAAAAAATACCTAGATAGATGTGCCTCCTTACCATACAGATATTTGGTACTGTAAGGGTTAATTTGGGTAATGTATAATGGATGCTACAAGAGACAAGTATAAAAACTAGCTCACTCAATAAATGTTGCTTTGCCATTAGAGATATAAAATGTAGCTTACGACCTACCCTCAGACCTACAGAACATACACATCATAACAATCGGTTGAGCCGTTCCGGAGGAGTTTAAGTTTTTTAAAAAATAAGCACGAAAATTTTATATATTAGAGAAGACTTAGATTAGATAAGATAAGATATTTAAAAATATCATATCAGCCAAAAATATTTATTTGGTTTTTCATAAGTTTGCGGGAATAACTTCACAAGTTGACTACATAAGTACTGTTTTCTTCCAAACTAACGATTCATGAGTCTTTATTGTTGTTTTCATCCCGAGTATTTAGGTTGCGAGGTCATAGGCGAATCACTAGCTTATTTGTATAGTAGCATTAATGGCGTACAAGCCGTATTTAGGTGATTTTGAATAAAGTTTTTCGTAAAAACTATAAAGACAATTACTTTCAAATTTAAACGTCATTTATTTTGGGTCTTTATTCTTAAATCGCTTACAAGCAGAAACACGATTGGATTAGATTTTCTCGATAGAAAGTTCTCCCAATAGTTGCTCCAAAATCTCAGTTTTCCTGTTTTTCATCGGAAACTACAATGGATGTAATTGTAATTTTTGTTTTAATGTGTCGGTAATAACAATATCCGAAAACGCTTAGAAACCGATTTTTGATAACTGCCTTAGTTTTTGAGTAATTAAGTAAAAGGTCGTTTTTTCTGTTGTATTCTTCCGCGACACTGCATGTCGCACCTACCACCGTATCCTTGAGAGTGAGAAAGACAAAAATATATTCAATAAATCTCCTTAACTATAATGAAAATTGTAGTCCAAGAGTAGACCGTAGAACACACGTTTTTCATTTCTACCTCATGAAAAATGAGCTGACTAAACTATTTAGAGAGTCACCAAGTGATACCGTATTATTTCGGAAATCTTTCTACACAAACCGGAAATGAATTTTTATAAAATGTAAGGAACCTTTGTGCATTTCAGCTTTTAGGGCCAAGGTTTTGGGCTAGCTGTTTATGAGTCCAACAATGAAAAGTTACTAAATTTTCTTTTAAAATATCCTCGTAAAACTTATCAGACAACTAAAACTCGTAAAACTTTTTGAAAACAGTAGCCAAGAAACATTATCACCATCATCATCATTTTTGCATGCTTTCTTCCTTAAATTTAATTATGGCGGTCAACAATAGAAAAGCTTTCCTATTAAGTGCCGCTTTCTTTAGATCTGGGTAACTATAAGTCCGCTCCACGCCTTTATTTCACCCAACCATTTGCGTCTCTGGCCTGGGAGATCTCTACCCAGCAATTTTTTTCTCAGATACAAGTCTTGGGAAGGAAATAAAAAAAATATATATCATGACATACTTACACATCGCAATCTAGCCCCAAAGTAAGCGATAGCTTGTTTAATGGGTACTAGATAACTGATAAATATATATACATACTAATATACTTAAATATTACATATTGAAAAACACCCAGACACTGGAAAACATTCATGCTCATCACACAAACACTTACTAGTAGTGGGAATCGAACCCACGACCTCCGACGCAGACGGCAGGTTCGCTGCCGCTACGCCATTCGGTTGTCAAACTGAAATCTGTTCTCTTCTCTCTGAAAACTCTGAAAGATGAAAACTGGTCGAAAAACTGGTCACTTCTTTGTCCCGAAAGCTACTTTCCGCGCATACCTAATGGTAGACATCTTTCCCACTACTTCTAGAGGCTTATTAGATGTGAAACTGCGTTATTATTATGAAATCTACATAATATATTAATGCAATTTAAAAACCAAAATCATATTGCAGCGCTCAAAACATAATTACACAATCAGGTCATTTATATTGAAGCACGTGTCAAGGATTCATTCACCCGACACAGCTACCAGCTGTTTTCCCGGGCGTCGACCGATCGACGTCACGACTCTCGACCCACCAAGCACCACGCCCCCTCCCGAAACCACCCGCCCCCCCTCGAAACCTCCCCCCAGCCCTAAAGGACAATTATTTGCAGGATACCATTCATCAAACCCCGAAAACTGACGATGTATCGCGAAACAGGGCGTTTTTCTGGCCGAAATTGTGCCGTTTCTGATTATATAACACCGGGGAGGATTTTAGGTTATAAATTATTTCATGTCGATGATAAACAACGCCTTCCTTCTTCTTACAAGCTACTATTTTGAGGTTTTAACCAAGTAACCGAAGACGTAGCAAATTGAGACTGCCTATGAAACATCTACCTACAGTAAATATAGATGGTTTAGTGTATGTATTGTAAAAAGTTATTTTTTTTCAGGTGCCACAAACAGTGCAGTTGCTGAGTTGCGTATTTAATCAAGCAAAATTGACCCCAGTCGGCAACTAATTAGCCGTTCTTGGAGCTACGAATAAGTATTTCCCTTTTTCACGTATTTTTTACTTTTGTATTCAATTCGAATACGCCTAAAAATATAAAATCCTATAATTAAATCCTCGCGGAAGAAGAATAATCCGCTTTCCCTTTTGAAATTCAATTCAATTCCGAAAAAACCGTCGTCTTAGTAGGGCATTAGCATCATGATACCATTATCTCGAGCCGAGATAGAGATACAAATGGCGCCATAATCTTACGTCACATCGTTTAAAAACCGGCGAATGGATACGCAAGGATAACAAAGGACTAAGTTACGTAGGTACCAACTAACAAACACGAACATAGGTACAAAGATTAACCATCGGGTCATGAACACGACGTATTGTGAGTCCGTGTGTTACTTGTAAAGGATTTTTCGATTCTTTAGCTGTAGGATTCGATTAAATGATTGTATCTAACGATGGATTTGTAGCTGCAACAAACGAATTACCTCCTCATTATATAAGTTTAGATAAATTTTTTTTATCAAAAGTTCATTACGACGTCAAAAGTTGCACGAGCGATAACTACCAGTAATCAATGCAAGAGTGTGGTTGTTTGTAACCATTGAATTTGTCTCAACGTGGATATAATCATGATAATTCTGCATTCGAATTCAAGAGTCATCTTATTTTTCTTGATATTGCTGAAATAATTATAGTTGGCGCAGCATCTCGCTGCCTGCGATGCAATTAAGTGGGTAAACAGGACAGCGGTTTTTGCACGGCAGGACAAAATTCTGGAAGAGCGAGCGAGAAGAGAGAACAGAAGAGACAGAACAGTTCTGGAAGATAGAACAGAGCGAGATACTGCACCGGCTATAGTGCACTGTACGGGCTTTCCTTATACTTTCCATATTAAAGGCAGGATTCAAAATTCCAATGTACTGAAAAAAAAACTTTTTCTTTAGAGCCACTCAACCTGAGTTAGCCTAAGAAACTGATACGTTACACACGTGTTACTTGTACCTTCAATACACTGATTTCAATAGTATGACCTTAATTATATATTTGTTCATCGTACATATCTGTATTCTGTACACAGCATTACAAAAGCAAACAATTTAATTAAATGGGACCGCGCTCTTTAATAGAGAGGCAGTGAGGCACTCAAGCGCAATGGCCGTTTATGATAATCCTCTTGTCCTATATTAAGCAACGTGCGCAATAATAATGTTATATTCCACAGATAAAAGGTCACTTCACGTGGATGGTGATTTTAATTTTAGCCGGCTTTATTGGACACCGGTTTATAATTATCTTGGAAGATAATGTCACCGAACATCGGGTGTGTATCGTCTTCGATTTTATTAAAGTCAAGGGTCCTTGATTTCTTTTTACGAGAGATTAATTAACACGGCGGAGTTTCCAATTTTAGCCCGCGGAATTGAAGCTACTTGTGAAATAAATGTAAAGGTAATTCGAAATCTCGGACTGTGATTTTACTAGGCTATTTTCCTTGCCATAAATAGAACCCTTTTAAAGCACTTTTTGTATCTATGTAAATCAGTCTTTTTTTTCAGAAACGAGTAGGATTAGGTACAAGCTAATCAGAGACGCAATTATAGTATTTGCACTTAGTTATAATCTATACTTAATTTTGTTAATTAGGTTAATTCTGGTTTTTGGTTATCAGATAAACATATATTATGGGTCGATGGGAAGGTCGATCTTACTTGGGATCCCCTACTATACTGCTCGTAACTCGTTACAAATCACACCCACCTAATAGCTGATTACTACCCTTAATGTTCCGAAAATTCAATGAGTTTTCTCTTATCCGTTTTCACAATTAAATGAGAATGGTCTTTTCTAATAGGATTAAATTTCTGTCTCGTTCACTTTCACGAAAAATTTTGTGTAGGTACCTATATTCGGTAGTTCTGAGAATCGGACGTAACCTATTTTTCATCCTCCTAAGTTTATAAGGAAAAACATGACCGGGCCAGCTAGTATTCTCTATATATTTTATCGTTCTGTGATATTACGGCGCTCAATATGGCCTAGCAATAGCACCCAGCTAGCAACCATAGTTTTGCCGGAAAGTGTTCCAACATGGCTCTGTACGCTCTATAACGGTACACGGGCTTAATAATGGACTCGACCGTAGCAATGCGTATTGTTAGTATTTCCCACGCGTGCTGTTCTATCGACCATACATGCACCCACTACACCGAAAGACAATTGCCCTAGCTTAGGCACACGCGTAGATCTTTCACGGGTTAAGGTATAGATGACGTACCGTTACGGAGGGGGGTGGGAGGGGCGGGGGGGGAGGGGGGTAACCCTCCCCCAAGCCATATTCACCGGAACGTAATAGTTGCCGAGAAATAAATTTTTTAAATTTAAAAATTTCGAGGTTATTTTTACTATGAAAGGGCTGGTCGACGGAGCCCCGCGAAGCGGGGCTCCTAATTTCTGGGTGGCCATAAAAGATAATAACCACTCAGAATGATGGCGCGCCATCCTCTTCGTCACCTCAAAAAAATATCCGAGTCGGGGCGCCCTATAGTCCCGAGCTCGCTTCGCTCGCTCTTGGACCCTAACTCGTTTGAGACAAAAATCTTAAAAGTTTTTTTTTTCTTTGCACACTAGAATGTAGTGATAGAAGATATTATAATGTACACATTTCCGCACCACCTATGAGGTAGTATACCTGGTGCGTTTTTTTTAACGTGGTATCCCCTTTAAAACAAATAACGACCATAGACAACCACAGCAGAGAGATCACTTTTTTTTTTTTAATGTCAAACGTTTCGTTTTCATTTCAATATTTCAAGTGAAATATATTTCAATAAATTATAATTATTTACTTTAACATAACTCAAATATTAATGCATAATAATGAAGTATACTTTTGTGGGAATACTAACCAAATGCTAATTAAATGTATTTATTTTTAACTATTAATGTTTTTCTATCGTTTGTATTTCATAGTATAAACAAATCGTAACGTAAGACGAAACGTTTTGATAAAACAAATTTGTCAAATTGCGTAATGACATATGAAACGTCATTTTTCTAGTTGTCAGATGCCGTAGAGTAGGTTGGTAATATGGTCAGATGCTATGGTCAGATGCTTGTCTTGAATTTTACTCCGATGTTGTGAATTTTCAGTAATAATTTTTTCTTAAAATTTTCGTCTAATTTAAGTGATAATACGAAAGTTAGAGACAGTATAAAAGGTTACGTGATAAAACTTTGGTGAAAATGTGAATAGATTGGCCGGAAAATACCGGTACGTGAGCTATACCTGAGCCAAAAATTACGTGAAATATATAAGTACAAAGCCAAAGTCAACATAAATTTTTAATGTGACCTATATGCAGTTCCTAATTACCCACCTTTACCACGTAAGATGAACAGGATCGAAATATAGCGTTATATTTTAAACCACCTTGTATTAAAATCAGACAACCATCACTTTAAACTAGTTTTATTCTTCCACAATGATACAGAGTACAAGCAAACTAGTTTTCCAAATCAGGAAATAGATCGGCCTTTTGCCGTTTTTCCCAAAAACCTCAATACCATAGAGTAGGTTGCAATACCTGCGTCATCCTCCAATCAACTTCAAAATAATCGCCCTCGCGTTAAATTGACACTTACAATGATAATAACTGTTGTTTATGGTTCGCTATACATTGCTGCTTTATTATGTGAAACGAAAGTAAGATTTTGTGGCGGGCCTTCAATGGATATGAAAAATGTGTCAAATAAGCTCATTGAAGGTTACTTAATGATCATGACTGTAATGCCGCCTGCGGTAATCTATCTTTATGAGGCAAAATGCTAGTGAGAAATATAGGACAACCACATTATTAAAAAAAACAACATAACCAAATAAAATAAATCACAACACTTGTATTATGAGATCTAGCTAATTGTGTTCTTTGAAGGAGAATTTTATCGATATAGAGCCATAAGCAATATCTGTCGCACGCAGCTCCACGCGAGCTATTCAATGGCCAACAATAGCCTAGCCCTAAGCCGCCGACTTTAATAAGGTTTTCATTTCACTGAACATCTAGAATGGGTATGGTTAGGTAATAATAATGAATATGTGATAAAACGAATAAGTCTAAGCAGGTAGGATAATATAATAATTTTTGTTTTCGTTTAAAGTTCTTTTTGGTAACAATTTTCGATTTAGGACAATTGCGAATCCTCAAGGTTTATGACCACATCTCAAGGACAGATACTATCAAAGTGGTGGTTCAAGGGCGAGTGGAAGGTACGTGTCCACGTACCTACTCGATCTCCAGATTCCTATATCAGTACCTAAATGCTCTTGCAATGTAGACGACAGGTGCCCCTAGAGCAAACTCGCAAAGCAACAGTGATAGATCATTTAACAACTCTGTCAAAAGTGAACTACTGAAGAAGAACCTCCTGACAAAACTGAAGGGTTGCATGGACCTGGCTAAAAGGCATAATATATTTAGATAGCAAATAAGTCACAAACATTCACCAAATGAAGGTTTTCCTCCTCTTGGTAAATCTCTTGGTGAGAAATCCTTTGAAGAGCTTACCTTTTAAGTTAAACGAGCAAAGTCACGGGAATTGCGTGGTTATCTATGGTGGTAGGCATGAGTATTTTACAAAACTATCCGGCTCCAAGAGCTACCAGTCTTATGAAGTTATGATACTTTACTTGAAGAGTCAGGTATACGGAACGCTAAATTCATAGAGGTTCACCGTCCAAGAGGCCGCAAGCGACTTTAAAGGTGCGGCAATAAATACTCTGTCAAAGTTCGCATACCCGAGCCGTTGCTACACATTTTTTTACGCACACTAGCATCCGCGCACCATACAAATTTCAAATTGACACACTCAAACTACAAGAAAAAGTTGCCGGCTGCCGCACTCACGTAGCTGTCGTTATGTTGGGCTCTATCTAGTCGACGCGCGAGCGGCGACCTATTATAAATCTATGGCTAAATTTCAGTCCAACCATTAGATGCGACAAATGTGCTATGAAACAAATCACAATAATTGCACCCGTTGTTATAGAACAGTGCTCGCCACTGTGATTACACTAAGAGACAATAAGCAAAGTGCGGATCATAATTGAACAAAGCGCAACGGAAAGGCCTCAAACTCAATCACATAATGGCAATCCCGTGGGACGCGCGGCTGGTTCTAATCAAATAGCGCGTTACTGCTATTTCATTAGAGCACGCTTCTGTTTGCCTGCTCCGGATGATTTTTACGGATGCACAGTTCAAATTATAGGGGTGATGTCCTAATGGTTAGGACTTCAAAGAGTCGGGGGTTTGGAGTTCACGTACGGTTGATTTTAGGTTCGCATAAGTTTCACTTAAATCTGACGTCTGGATCGAGATGGGTTCAAGTCAGTTTAAGTTTTAGACCTCGATGAAGCAACTTTATAGGAGCTACTAAACATAAGTAACAATACGACACGGGGTGTTGAGGAAATATCATACAGATGTTATAACTTACATCGGGACATAATTACAAATAATACAAAATTTTAACGAGAACTTAACGTGATTTTAACGTGAATATTTCACGAATACTTCACGTTACTATTAAAGTGCTTAAGCTAAAAGCCTTAAACACCTCATAAAGTAGACACTGAAATACCAGCAGTTCACCCCGAAAAAGACATTTCAAGTCGCAACCTATATCTACTTAATATCTGTATTTTTCGTTAGGACCAGAAAAAGGTCCATTGACAGAGCTGCACCCATAAGCTTCATCCATCAATTTGGCGGATCTAGGAGTCCATGTTCCACATTCGATTTCTCCACGGCTGTTATACTGTAGCTAGGCTTTTAGTCTATTAGACATGGCAACAGGTATGAAAACAAATCACGCATTGTGTAAGTATTTACACAAAAGCGTAATGGCAGCATACAAACATTCAATATTGACGTCATAATACCTTAACGTCAACACTGATTGTAATCCTTGCGCGGCTATCTATTGTTTGTGTTTAGGCCTGTGACTGTAACTGATAATGTATATGTTACAGTAGGTACTGCCCATCAATTGCACACGAATTGACTGTAACGTCAACTCAAGATTAAAGTCAAGCAAGAGCTAAAGTCAGACCATTCATAAAAGTGGTATAAACTAAATGCTCGAGATGTCGACCTTGTGGTGTAATCGTCGTAACACATATTACTTGTATTTTAATGCGATAGAGATTGATTTTAAAAGGCTATTAAAAATTAAACTACCAGATCAAAACTTCTTTATTTCACGTATATGTCTAACTTACAGCACTTTTGAGTCTGGGAGCTATTCGATTGATAGTTTTTTACTTATGATGAATATTTGAAATGAAATTGATTATTGAAGGCCTGCCAGCGTGTTAGGATTGAGAAGTCCAAGAAGGTTTTTCACATTAATTACCTGAAACAAGAAAAAAGTATTATTAGAAACATACTTCCTATACTTAGGTTCTTTATAATACGGAAATAACGTCATCCTAATTGACTTTGCAGAAAGTTACAGGCAAAGCAAAGCACCAAAGTTCACAGTCGATGGCTGGTACGCTATTGAATCATAAAGGAAGGTCCCAGGTTGTTTTCAGCTACACGCCATTTTAGGCTTTTATAATTTCTAGTTTATCTGAAAGACTTCAGCCGCGGTTAGTCACCAGCCTACCTTCAGAGATGAGAGACAAACAGCCAAACGATAGCGTTTCGATCTAATACTGAGTAATATATGTAGTATGAGTTTGGGGACCCAAGGTGCTGGAATGGCGGCCACGCACCGGGAAGCGCAGTGTCGGTCGACCCCCCACCAGGTGGACGGACGACATTAAGAGGGTCGCGGGGAGTCGCTGGCGCCAGGCGGCGCAAAATCGTGGTGTTTGGCGGTCATTTCAGGAGGCCTATGTCCAGCAGTGGACGTCCATCGGCTGAAGCGACGACGACGACGACTGAGTAATAAGTGCCGACTTAACCCCTTCGCACACGGCGTCGTAGCGTAAGCGTACTACAATAGCACAATACAAACACGAACATTATCTTAACAAGTCTGCATACGAAGCGGTGTTGCAGCGAATCATAGGAGGTGTTTATTGTCATTACGATAGTCCTAGCGTACTGGCGACAGGCGTAAAAAGTTATCTTTTCATTATTTTCTTTAAAACACCTGAATTTAACTGAACTTCAATTTCTTAGGACTTTTAACTTTCAATGTGACTGAAAAAATATTTGGAATTTGTCAAACTGATTGAAGACTACCCTTGGCTATATAATCATTATACGTCTACGCGACGATTCGTTTGTGCAACGCAACACTGCAGACCTCGTACCCGAATTATTGTAACGATTCGCTTATGATACGACTACGCTTACGACCAGTATGCGAAGGGGCTTAGTTTTTCCAGTTAGTACGTCTACGTTCCCTACAAGTTAGTCTCAACTGGTAGGGAATAAAATCATTTTATAAACATACAAACTATTGTGCTAACAATGACACCTCGCGCTGCAGGCCGCGGTGCAAAAACGCCAGTGTGCGCGTTAATTGGCCCGGCTCAAAGACGCAGCGCTCAACTGCGGGCGTTTCACACGACTATAAAATAGAAATCGGTGCGTTTTTGCATTGTCAAGGTTAACGTCCACCGGGCGGGTCGAGCTGAGTGCGGATCGCAACTACCATGGAACGCATGTATTTCCACAAACAAGATAGAGCGGTTAGAGTAGGTAGAGCGATTTTAAAGGCCAATATTTGGAAATAGATATGGTGCTAATATTACAAAAGAGGAGAATAAAAAAATTAGCATATAAATGAAGCCAGTTGGTATCATATTAATGTAGTTACCCCAGTCATATACGATCGCAGGATTCTTAGGTAAATCGTTCTTTTTAGGGAAACTGGCTAACTTTTTAAGACCGCAGAATCACGGAGCACCTTGATTCTGCAAAAACACTTATAGCAGCGACGAACTAACATCTATGTGCTGTTTGGTTAATGATTGCGTCAGTTATGCAGCCAAGGTGGCAATAGGCTGCTGATGGCTGCGTTGCTATGGTTACCGTCGATAGTTGGCCGATATACAATTTTATATTTTCGAAAATCACACCCCATAGTGTGAAGGAAGAATGAAAATCCTACATAACGTAGGATTTTCCTTCTAGAAGTTATAAGAAAAACAACAGAAAAAGGCATCAGCCACGAACAATTTCTTGCGACCTAATGCGATTTTCATACGTATTTCCGTACGTAAATGACTGGCCTAAATATCAGCAAGGTGAAGGCATAATAAGTTTGTATCTATAGGTACGCAAGCCTCGTGGAGGTGTAACTTTATCAATTGCATGAATATACACGCACTATACGTATGAAAAGTAATATAAATTCCTTTTTGCATGGTTAGGTAGGTAACGTGTTTTTATAAAAATATTTTATATCAAGTAGCATGTAAATAGGTAATAATTGTAAATCATTTGCAAATTCTCACGTTAGTTACATTATTATTTATTGATATGTTGAGATATTATTCGACCAAAGCATTGGGTAATATCTAGTATTTCTTCCTAACCTCCCCTCCCTACAAAGGAATGAAAAAACAAGTTCTTTCGTAGTCATAATAAAATCAATGCAGGGTGGTTCTAGTTATATTATGATTATGTCTTTGAGAAATTATCATCACATTTTTTATGTAAGGGGGGGGGGGGGGGCTATTCACATAACGTGCACACACTAAATCTCAACGTGAATCAAGAAATAAAATAAAAAATGAATACTTAAAAATTCGCTTTACGTCTATTAGTTATGAGTGTAAACCTTAAAAGTGTTTCAACTTTCAACCTTATCGCGGAAAATAAATTTGATCATGATTGACCATGTTGCGTTTTGAACTAGGTACAGTCGCGGAATGAATAGGTTCGCCACCTTAGTATCGATTTTCCCTTGCACTAGTACTGCAAGAGTCTATAATGTCAACATACTCTAAAACAATCGACTAGTGCAAACGAATCACTTTGAAAATTGACGAACCTTTTCATTCCGCGACTGTACATTCATTTTCGCACTCTGTGTCAATGGTCATATAATTAATTTTTCAGTGTTCGCAAGAAATGGTTTGATTTCAATATCGTCTGCTTACTTATAAACGTAAATGCCATGACCTTTTGAAATATTTCACTTCACGAAATATTTATAGCCCCACGCGTTAGGTGAATCGTCTACAACTCCTGTGAAGTGTGTTAAAAACTGAAATAAAATCCTCGCACACGCATTACAAATCGAAAGACTAATTAAATGTTACGTCATGTCATCATGTACCGAACTACCTACCACAGGGCGTGGCCCACCGCTCAGCCAACACCGCGTATCGAGGTTGCATGGATTTTTGAACGTCATGCGATGCAATAGAAGCAGGTAAGTAATTTATACTTTTGTTTTCTTGGATTTATTTGTGCCCTAGATTATATAAAAAAAACGTATTCTACGATTTCGCATTGTGAAGTCAACATTTCCTGAGGATGTCCCGGTGTCGGGACGAAACGTGCGTCGAAGAAAGTGTTGGCAAATTGTGTGTGGTGTTTCATGTGGGCAGTGTTCCTGCATATTTTCAGAATTTTTTCAAGTAGCGGATTATAGCAAAACAAATTAATCAGTCCTGTTAAAAACGTATTCATCATTATCTTAATCGTTTACAAATTGTACCTACTGATTGGTTCCCTGGTTAACGTTAACCAATCGGGGGGCAGAATTTGCTAACGATTGCCATAACGATAAATACGTTTTTCTTACGCAATCAGACCCCTTGCTTTGAGCTTCGCCTATGTCACGTGGTAGTTTCACGTAGCCATAGAAGCACATTAATTTCTATCTTAATAAGTTTAAGTCTATCTCTATATCCATATATCTATCTATATATTCTATCTAAATAATAAGTAAGATGCAGTCGGTCAAAACTTAAAAATCACTAGATAGTAGGTAGCGGTTGAAATTGTATTATAATTTACACTCGTTCGGTTTAGCGTATAAAATCCAACCCAGATATGTCAGCGTGCCATTCAACGCGCGCGGCGTCGCGTATCGCGTTAAATATGCAAATAATATTGCGCGACGGATGCGTACGCGATTTGGTAATAGCCCCCGGGCGCCGCGGGTCGGCGACCGCGATCGTTCGCCGATAGAGTAATTGTTTACTCCGACCCGTTACTTTTACGCAGCTTAGACATATCGGTGCTTATCCTGTTTCGTGACAGCCGATGGACGTCATCTGCTGGACATGTAGACCTCTTGATTGAAGTTATCTCAATACGGTGCCGTGTAGCCAAATGCTGAAAAACGGAACCCTTATAGATTCGTCATGTCTGTCAGTCTGTCTGTTCGTCCGTATGTCACAGCGACTTTTTTCCGAAACTATTAGATCTATTAGTAGTTTTTTTGGTATTAACATCATCGGCATCGAGATCTAGTAAGTAGTTTTTTTGGTTTTAACAATTAACCTCAAAAAACGAAGTTAAGTTTGGGATTGGGTAAGAAAAAAGTGATTCTTATGGATTACTTCTTCTATAGTAATACGGAACCCTCGGTGCGCGAGTCCGACTCGCACTTGGCCGGTTTTTTAGGGTTCCGTAGCCGAATGGCAAAACAACGGAACCCTTATAAATTTAGGGTTCCGTAGCCGAATGGCAAAAAAACGGAACCCTTATTTAGGGTTCCGTAGCCGAATGGCAAAAAAACGGAACCCTTATAAATTCGTCATGTCTGTCTGTCCGTCTGTCCGTCTGTCCGTCTGTCCGTCTGTCCGTCTGTTCGTCTGTCCGTCCGTATGTCACAGCCACTTTTTTCCGAAACTATAAGAGCTATACTGTTGAAACTTGGTAAGTAGATGTATTCTGTGAACCGCATTAAGGTTTTCACACAAAATTTAAAAAAAGTAATAAATTTTGGGGGTGCCCCATACTTAGAACTGAAACTCAAAAATTTTTTTTCATCAAACCCATATGTGTGGGGTTCTATGGATAGGTCTTTAAAAATGATACTAAGGTTTCTAATATCATTTTTTTCTAAAATGAATAGCTTGCGCGAGAGACACTTCCAAAGTGGTAAAATGTGTGTCCCCCCCCCCCTGTAACTTCTAAAATAAGAGTATGATAAAACTAAAAAAAATATATGATGTACACTACCATGCAAACTTCCATCGAAAATTGGTTTGAACGAGATCTAATAAGTAGTTTTTTTGATATTTACAATAAACCTCTAAAAACAAAGTTAGTTTTGCGGTTCGATAAGAAAAGTGGTTTTTATGGTTTTATTCCTCCGGTTGTAGTACGGAACCCTCAGTGCGCGAGTCCGACTCGCACTTGACAGGTTTTTTTCTTTATTATTTTTATTCTATTACAAGTTAGTACTTGACTGCGATCTCACCTGATGGTAAGTGATGATGCAGTCTAAAATGTTATCGTACTAACTTGGAAGGGTAAGTAAATTTACCCCAACGGTTTCTACACAGCATCGCACCGGAACGCTAAATCGCTTGGCGGTGCGTCTTTGCTGGTAGGGTGGTAACTAGCCACGGCCGAAGCCTCCCACCAAATCAGACCTGAGACAATTTAGAAATCATAAAATTCCAAAGTGGCCCGTGGCGGGAATCGAACCCGCGACCTCCCACTCGAATCCGAGGCCCGAGCGCGCCGCCACTGCGCTAGGGAGGTTTTATGTTTTATTGATCTCTCCGAATCACCCAAGCTAAGCTGAAGCGGGTGAGCTAGATCTTAAAATTGAAATAAATTGCGTAAAGTAACCCAAGCCTACAAATGCCGTAGCTAACCGCTTGGATTAGAGAGTTTGTGCACTTGGTCCAAACTGCATAATGAATGGCGTTAACATTAATTCAAATGTTAGCTGATACAGTATTGAACTGTACCTATCAGCTACAATCAAAGAGGGCACCAATAGGCAAAAGGGAGAACCGAAAACCTCTCGAGCCCTGCATACGAATAAGTCGAACGCACATATATGTTGTCGACATCCCATCTAAACGCGTGTTTGAAGTACGAATAACAGCCCAGAGTAAACAATTACGATAGAATTGTTTGAGCGGCCGTCGACCGGGGGCTATTATGAAATCGCACGTCTGTGGTTTATAATAGCTTTATTCGCACAACATTGCTATGCCCCAGCTATAAATACGTGAATGCGTCTTTAAAACTTCCATCGTGAAAGGCACCTCGAAAACTCATGATAATTATACTTCGCACCTCTCCCGAAGATGATTACAGTTAACTTGCAGTAAGTATGGGAGATTATGCTAAACAAGTCCCATATTTATGAGGTATAAAATTCATTAAAAAAGTATTTATTTCGACTCAATTCAATTACAAAACAGATTGTTGACTCTTTAATGTATAAACATTCCCACCACCATTTACTTCGCTATTATTTGTGTTGAGCGAAATTGGAGAATAAGTAAGTAGCTAGGTAATAAAGGTATTATTATTATTACCTTATTTGCTGTTACAGCTAATACAACTATTAAATAGAAAATTGTTATACAGGTATAAAGGTAATATAGGTATAAAGGTAATAAAGTTATAAAGGTATAAAGGTAATAAAGGTATTATTATTATTAAGGTATTATTAATATTACCTTATTTGCTCTTACAGCTAATACAACTATTAGATAGAAAATTGTTACACACCAGTCGATAACTAAAAAATCGATAGGCAACATAGGCTTACCGCAGCCCTTTGTGTAGGCAGAGCCTGCATGGAGGACTAGACACCAGTGCACGTACTGATGTAATGCAAAGGTGTATCTAAGCAATGTTACGAAGCAAAAGCTCCTTCGCACACGGCTCGTAAGCTACGCTTATGCGTAGCGTAACCCGCGCGTACGACGAGAGCAGTACGAGCACGAACATGTTCAAACATATCCTTATTCTTATTATTATATCCGCAGACGAAGCGGTGTTGCAGCGAATTGTAGGAGGCGTAATTGTCATATTGTTATGCGTATAGCGTCATAACTATACGCTTACGCTTATGAACCGTCTGCGAAGGGTCTAACTCGGTTTAGCTACACTCTTCGAAACAATAAGCGACCTGAATGGCCGGTTAGGTTTCTGAAAACTCGTTAGTCCAGAAGACAGCTTCATCAGGGTCCACCCGTACAGCGGCAGAATCCAACCGAAGAAACGGTCCAGAAAGAAGAGAGAAAGGTAAAATTAAAATTCTGAGAATTCATTGCATGTATTTACGTTTTTTTTTACTATCACTAACAATAAAAAAAAGATTCCGACGAATTGATAACCTCCTTCTTTTCTTGAAGTCGGTTAAAATTTTTTTACTAACAGGTTTCCATGAGTCATATTGATGACGCCGGCGCATTGCTAAAGCATAGATAAAGATCGTGTATAAATATTAAACACTTGTACATATTATATTTGGACAAAGTCTAATTGTTTAATTCGATTAGGGCGATCGTGGACGGAACTATTAATTGGAAGATATACATGAAGGCTCACACAAAAAAAATATCTACTCGTATTAATATTGTGGTCGATTCTGTTGTGCGAAATCTCTAAACTTAACTAATTTAAATTAGTGCTATCCTTGTCAAACTGCTTCGGATGGAAAAGGATGGTACCTACTATTTTAAATTAGTTAAGTTTAGAGATTTTGCACAACAGAATCGACCACATTGTATCAGGGTCCGTGGTCGCAGGAGAAGAAAAAATAAATAAAATATTCACTTAGGTACTACTTGATTTATTCAAAATAAACTCAAAAGTACAATACACGCCATGGGCGAATTCAGTGAGTGAAAGTTGCTTGTTGCCACAGAATAAAAAATCGTAGAAGTAAAATATAAACTATTAAATATTGTGACATTATAATATAATTTTAACAGTATTTGTTGTGCAAGAGTGCGAGACTAAGAAACGAATAAACTACGACGAGGTCACCCGAGCGAAGCAAGAGCAGGATAGTTAGGCATTTGATTTTACACACAAAACCGTAAGATAAAACTTAAATTATTATCGTTTCTGGAAAATTGCCATTTGATTTGATGCACGTACCAATCTCAAGGGTTATTACAGGTTTTTGTACGAATTCCGAGTCGACTCGCATCGCACAAACGAATCGAATGCCTCGAATGCCTCCATACGTTTACAGCCAGCGCCATCTATTGACAGCCGCATGCCAGTGGCTGTCCACAGATGGCATTGGCTGTAAATGTATGGAGGAATTCGATTCGTTTGTGCGATGCGAGTCGACTCGAAATTCGTACACAAACTTGTACTATCCCCACGGGTGTCATCGTTTACAAGCAGCTTAAAGTTTTCAATAGTAGCAGCTGTTTATCATTGCATAATTAATTATACATAACCTTCAAAAGGTCAATGACTTCGACACAGAAATACAAACGACACTTATCTTTAATCTGTTATTAGGTATGGTATTGATTGAAGTATAATATTTTATCGTTCAAGCTATCAATATGGATTTCTATATCCCTATGATCTTAAGGCACATTAAAATAAATGCGAATTTAATCACCTGATAATTTATCAAGTTCCGAAGTGAAACGTCAAAATTGAGTTTTACAATTTACGCAGAGTTCGTCTATTTATTTATTAATTTTATGGAACAAATTAAGGATTTTTTGATGTGCCATTGAACAAAATAGTATAAGAAAGTAACTTTCTCCATTTTTATCGGTTTTAACTTTTTATCTTTGACGTTTAAAATAAAACGATAAAATAACAAGAGGAAAAATAAAAAAATTTAAAACACCCACGACTTTTGTAGACTTGTAATTGAAAAAGGATTAAATATTTTTTTTGAAACTCCCCGACTATAGGAACGTAAGAACTAAGAACCTATCAGTATAATTACAAATCCAAGAAAATCCGCCGGAGCTGCTGTGTTTTGCCTATGACGGTGTTGATGGTGCTGTTTACCAGTTGATGACTAATTCAATTTCTTGATACTTCTCATATACCGGCAGTTTATCAATACTTACTAATTACTTTAATTGATATTGGAAACGAATATAGCAATGGCAGCTCCGACGGATTTTCTTGGATTTGTAATTATACTGATAGGTTCTTAGTTCTTACTTTCCTATAGTCGGGGAGTTTCAAAAAAATATATTTAATCCTTTTTCAATTACAAGTCTACAAAAGTCGTGGGTGTTTTAAATTTTTTTAATTTTCCACTTGTATTATAGTTTTTCGATTAATATGTTAATGTAATTTAAATTATATTATTATTAAAAAATGAAAATTGATCTTCAAACTGGCCATTAGCTCCTCTAGCAGCGTTTGAAGGCATCATCCCTTCCAAGTCATAAAGAGACGTTTATTGTGGCGCCCCCTGCTGTTCAATCACAAGAACAATTATCTACGAACCATTGCCAATGACTCACTAATATTTTATACAAAACTGTATCCAAATCGGTTCAGTCGTTTTTGTAATAATTGTGAACTTTCGTTTGCACTGTAAATGTTTTTTATGGCGCCCCCTGGTGATCGATGTTCGTAACAACTATCCAAGAACCATCGCCAATGAATACCAAACATTATACAGAAAACTGCATCTAAATCGGTCAAGCCGTTTTTGAAATAAATGGGAACATTCGTTTGCAATATAAATGTATTTTATGGCGCCCCCTGGTGATCGATGTTCGTAACAACTATCTAAGAACCATTGCCGCTGAACACCAAACATTAAACAGAAAACTGTATCTAAATCGGTCAAGCCGTTTTTGAAATAAATGGGAACATCGATGTGCACAAACAAACACACAAACAAACAAACAAACACACAAACAAACAAACAAAAATATTTTTGCATTATTGGTTTTTGTGAACAATTTAACATACAAACAAACATAAAATCCTTTTAATAGAGTAATGTACAAACGGTCTCTCACCCTAAACGCATATACCCGTACTCCGTTCCGTCGTGGGTAATAAACTTATCTAGAGAACAATTGAAAAGTCACCTTGTCATACGATTTGAGATTATGGATAAAGAGTTAGTTTGTACATTTATTTTAATTACATAACTCAATAAATATATTTTGTTTGTTAGTAAGTATGTACTGAACGTACCTAATTCAATTATAAATATTTTTTAAATAAGTAGGTATATCATTGTAGTTGAAATAAAACATTACGTAATTGTTAACTATTTGTCCTAACCCTAATTTTCCTTTCCTCAAAACTTTGCATATTTACATTGGTTATAAATTTTATGGTTGTTTTTTATTTATTTTATTAATAAAAAAACTGATTGTCGTGGGACACTTGGTAGAAACAAAGTTTGGAATAACACCTAGAACGAAACTCCATTTTATATTTTCATGTGTGATTTCATACATCGCCTGATAGATAGCGCTGTCTTCGCTAAGGAGTACATCATACCAAATCGAAATAGTAAGAGAACTAGTAGGAGAAACTTTTAGATTTTCGAAGATTTTCGTAGAGTGCGAGAAGAAACTGTTTCAATAATAACACATTTTATTTTATTAACGACTATTACGGCACTAAGTATGAGATAACGAGTGACATTTGTGATTTGATAATAGCAGCCGAAGTCAATGACCGTTCGGATAATGTTTATCGTTGTAGTTTCTGTTTTATTTGGCCAATTACATACTTTAAAACAATACTTGTATATTTATATTATGGAAATAATTAAATAAACGTACCTACGTATCATCATTTCAAACCATTGACTTTAATTTACGCTGTTGAAATACAAAAAAAAACTCTTTACGAAATAGCTACACTTTTAATAAAATGAGTGAGAAAGGGTGAATTTTATTTATCTTAAGTAAGTATTTATTTACAGATAGCTATGCGTGCTTACAGAGACTACTGAAGTCTGAAATCACATAAATAGCCCGGCGTTAAAAAACACCAGATGACCTTTGACCCCTCTTAATATCCGATAACGAGCGGAATTCATGAAAGGGCTTATTGCTATTCGGTTTTTGCTTTCGTAATGGGCTCTGAAATCAATTAGTTCGCCGGCATGGCGCCGTGCAGTGATTAAAGTTAAGATCCACAAATAAATTGCTGCGATTAAATATATATACCTACGTAAATAGGTACGCAAATTGTTAAAGTTCTCGTCGTAATGATAGCAAGAGACCAATATACCTAGAACGCGTTTATTGATCCGCATAACACATAGACATGAAATGTAATTCTGAATTGCATAAAAACCTAAAATTATTTCTCGAAATTTATCCTAGACTAACGCTTGCACGTCCCACGGAAATGAAAATTTGCCTTTCGGGAATAGAAAAGCCGCTCTTGTCACTTGCCCAGTTTACAACCAGAAAATTTGTGCAAGAAATCACATTGGACCGTAGTCTGCAAGCTTGAAAGGCATTTTTTAATTTTTTTTTATTTTTTTATTATAAAGCATTTAATTCAACGATGTAGGTGCAATGAGCGACTCAAATACAACCGGTTTTATACACATTTCTCATTCTGTGTTCTAGAGTCAAGTTAGACAAAAACATGCTCACAACTGCACGGCCAATGTTTGTTCAAGGCGGACAAATATTTGTGCTTTCCACTCCAACAATTGGCTCCAATCCGGTGCAAGAACCTTCACCAATATTTTTTAATTAAATTTACAATACTGCTGAGGTAAAGAGGTCCAAAAACCTCTCCATTCCTTCAATACTATAAATTCAGGATGCGAAAAAAGTCTTCAGGAACTTGATGAGAATGGAGTCTTCAACGGCGCAAATGTAAAAGGATAAGCTGAAATTGCATCTTTGGATCCAGCCGTGAGTGTGGCGCGGCCATTGTGACGAGATCTCAGTTCAATACTCATTGATACTGAAAAACGGATTTCTTTTTATGAAGTCTTATTCGCAATAGCTCAAACCTCAAGCTCAACGGTTAACGACTGAAACCCAAAAGGTATTATTGCATTTTTCACAACGGTAAGATTGAAAAGGGGTAACACTACTTCTGAAGAAGGTCTTCAAGATAATTCCTTTCTACAGAAACGGTTGTTAAAAGGATACCTAGTAGATTTTTGGAGGCGCTATAACAGACAGTAATCCTTAATCGCTACCATTGACTAATTTCTAAAAGAGGCAAGCCTTCGTGATTCGACTGCTGAGGATTAGCAACCCTTTTAGATAAGAAGTATAATTGCCACACTCATAATTCGACCAATCCAGTCCAAAGAGGCAATGATACCAGTATTTAGCAAAACAAGACTGCGCTCTTGTAATCAGCATACTATTGGGCACGATTAATATGACCCAAATCCATTACTTCGATGTAACCCCTTCAGACCTTAGTAGGAACACGCCAGCGAACTTGCGAGTGTTAGAAAGTATCGTACGCAATATGTGTCGGCCGCTGCGTGCATGCGTCATGAATAGAAATCACTCACTATAGTGGGAGGCGTGGCTACACTTACCGCGGCTATTATTTAAATTTTCTTTAAATCATTATTATTACAAGTACGCTATGTACACGTTGTGCTTGGCGGCACTGATATGGTTCTTTCTCGGATCAATAGAGGCAGCCTTGCTCATCCCAGAAGCCTAGCAAGTCCTAGCAAGATTTGTTGAAGTGCAGACACCAACATGTTATGCGGAGATTGGACACTCCAGCATTTGAGCATTAGATGAACCGCTCTCTCATTCTCAATGCAGGACCTGCAAAGAGGCTTTCATTTTTATGCCAAAGAAAACGTTGAGACGAACAAGACGTTAAGATGTTAAGTGTTAGGTATATATAACTGAAACATCAGTGTGATTATCTACAGTAATCTCGTCGGCCAGTGTACTTACTTTTTGCGGAAATCCATAAGTCCCACAGAATACTGCACCATAGAATAACTGAGACCAACGCGGGCAGACTCCACAAGAGTCCACTAATAAAACATTGTACCTACTACAGCTACGTCTATATTATATGGTTTGGGTGTAAATGCTCGTTTGTGTTTAGTGGTTACTGGGAATTAGGAACGTTTCCAGTAGTTCTTTGTCCGCTGCAAGTGACACCGTACGTCGTAGTCGTGTGGGGACAGTTTTCTCCGTTAGTTGCGAGGGCCTTTATTGTGGAGCGCGTAAAAGTGACTATCTACTCCCCAGTAGACACGACGCATGATACGCACTGTACACTGTACAGTCAACTTGAACCCCCTCCTTAAGTTTAAGATCGACAAATCTGAAATGATTGTGTTCTTTTAGGGGTTAACGTATATATTTTAATCAATGAATAAAAGCGATTCTTTTAAAGTGAAATTAAAAGAATCGCTTCTTTTGTGGTTAATAATAATTAATAATAAAAATTAAAATAATATTTCAATGGCATTTTCAAGAAACAAATAGGTATCAGTCATAACCCAAAAAGCAGTTGATTGTTTGAATGTAAAAAAGACTCGCACAAACGTCTATTGTACAGAGTTCAATAGCCCATTTGCGACACCCAATATCTAATTGACTCGCTAGTGTGGCATGATACATGTGGGTCACTGAGTTAATACATCATTATTTCACAACAGCTTTTTTGACAACAAAATTAAAAAGGTATGGCTGGTATGGATCCCGTGCTTGTAGAAACTGAGTTTAGGTATCTTGTATTGGACGAGTATATGAATCCGTTATTCATATTTCTTCCAATATCAGCAGCAGAAATACAGGGTTTTCGCTTGCGTGAATTAATTTGTTCGTTTATCCTTTCAAGCTGCAGCAGCCAGGCACTATAAGTTTTCTTTAAAACTTTGAGGCTAGATTGCAAGGTGCGTAAAGTTCTATTAATTGAATTAGTTTCGAGTCGACTAAAAATGAGCAGTGTGAACGACTAAGTCAAAATACTCATAAATATTACAATATCGGTTAAAAAGCACGTCAAATCTCCGACTCGTGACACGCAAATAGCTCTCCGCGATTCATAGAACCAAATATAATCAAGATTAGTACAGGAATTCAAGACATTTCTACGACTTTACAAG
Organism: Coenonympha arcania; assembly: GCA_036785405.1. NCBI lineage: Eukaryota > Metazoa > Arthropoda > Insecta > Lepidoptera > Nymphalidae > Coenonympha > Coenonympha arcania. The sequence goes on from CM072069.1 coordinate 6,694,434, forward strand.
TTACAACACTGGTGAAGAGCTGGTGAACGAATTTATCTAAGTGTTGCTTCATGTTTCATGAGAAAAAAATCAAGCGCCACTGGCGAGTTTAATGAAATCTTTGATGTTTGAGTTATCGAGTTGGAGTCATTTAATTTTGAATGTAAATGTTTATCCTTTATCAGGAAACTGTTTGTAATACCTACCTATGTTACCTACCATAAAAATACTTGTTGATCCGGCAAACATTGTTTTGCCTCACTTGAAGTAACCGACACTAGTACTGTCAAAGACTCTCAAAGTAACCGTTATAGCTCAACGTGTCGCAAAACTATAGTGGCAATAGGCGGAGCACATAGCTCGTAAGACCATATTAGAAAGAAATTCTGAGAAGTTACTCGTAAAAGTAAAACGGATTGAGAAATGCAACTGTGTCAAATTGGTTAGCTCTTAGACTCCACTACACGGAGCGTTCACCTCGCGATAGTAATGTGAGGTAATGAGTTTGTACGTCACGCGCAAGCATTACCCTCCATCCAGTTCACTAGGACTAGAAAACATGCACGCCGGTAAGTAAGGAACGCCTTTCTGACAGAAAATCGTTCAATTGCACGACCTCCCTAGCGCAGTGGCGCGCGTTCAGATTCGAGTGAGAGGTCGCGGGTTCGATTACCGCTACGGGCCACTTTCGTGACATTAATCTAAGTGTGTCTCTATGTCGCGATAAACCAAATAAACCAAGTTAGTGTTTTCCTCTATCCGCCAACCTGAGGCCTAACATTTCGCTTCAGCCGACGGACGTCCACTGCTGGACAAAGGCCTCCTGCAAATTATTTCCAACCGACATCACGGTCCTGTGCTACTTGTATCCAGCGCCTTCCCGCGACTCTTTTAATATCGTCAGTCCATCTGGTCGGGGATCTGCCAACACAGCTCGAAGAACCGACAACAGAAATACATCATCTGTGAAAATTTCAAGTGTCTAACTATCCCGTTTCAAGAAATACAGCCGGTGACAGACGGATGGACGGCGGAGTCTTAGCAATAGAGACCCATTTTTACCCTTTAGGTACGGAACCCCAAAAAAGACTAAATGATGTTTTTTAGGTAAGCGCGCTCCATCTTCGACCACATAGCCACTTTCCATCAGCTGAGATTCAGGTCAAGCGTAAACCTATATTAAATTATATAAAAAAAAGTAAAGCTAGTATAAAAAAGAACGACATAAAAGACAGTGCCAGGCGTGGACAATAATAGTCGAGATCGCACGTCCCCCACAATTGCGTCCGTTTAGATAACAACGTGACTCCGTATTATGTGTACAGACCATATCTCTACGGTCTGCAATAGTACAGGTTTTTTTACGAATTTCGAGTCGACTCGCATCGCATAAACGAATCGAATTCCTCCATACATTTACATCCAGCGCCACCTACGGAAAGTCGCTGACATTCGGCTGTCAATAGATGGCGCTGGCTGTATGGATTAATTCGATTCGTTTGTGCGACGCGAGTCGACTCGAAATTCGTACAAAAACATGGACTAACCCCACAGACCATATCTCTACGGTCTGCGCTACAGTTCTGTTGCCCCAAGCTCCGTATAGAGGAAAAAATAATAGATACATTTGTATATTTCGTTGTATTGTGGTCATAGATTTATAATACTAAGGATGACGGGTCAGCGCTAAAAAGTGTCAGAACCGAAAGAGAGATAAAACGCGAAAGGGGAGAAAATCGCACTATAGCTAGTTGCAAGTAAAATTAGGCTGTATAATAAAGGTTTAAGACATAAATTATAATGTTTTAGTTTGTTTATATAAATACAGATACCCTCGTTTATATATAGGTTTTCTCGGGTCACTTTTTTTCGTGAATTTTGTATTACAAACGGGGTCCTTAGATAGTAAGTCAATGATTGTGGTTGTGTAAAAGGATGCTATAGTACAACAAGACACTCCGTCCATCCTTCTATTCGATGTGAAACTCAAACCATTTGTCCACCTCCTTTTTAGGGCTCCGTACTCAAAGGGTAAAACGGGACCCTATTATTGAGACTTCGTCCGTCCGTCTGTCACCAAACTGTATCTCTTGAACCGTGATAGTCAGACAGCTGAAATTTTCACAGTTCATGTATTTCTCTTACCGCAGCTGTAACAACAATTAATAAAGTGGGCCTCCCATACAAAAACGTGATTTTTTGCTCGTTTTTGCTCGATACTAATAATGGCAATAGGTAGAATAGTTATGCATTAGTTATCAGTGATTGCAATCAGACCACTCCTCCCTTACGAGTGAACTTTATAAAAACAAAATGTTATTTCGTGCCCCATAAAGGACTAATTAAATGACGTATAATACCTACCCTAGCTAGATATTTAGTACCGCTACGCTGTGTTTAATCCCCCAACACTAATAATAATAAATGAGAAATATTGCCACCATTAAAGATTAAAGTACTAAATTACCTAAGGCCATTGTACCGAACTAGGTAACCTTAACTCTAAAAGGCATTAGGCACGTAACTACGGTGCACATTTACATGAAGTAGGTATCACCGGCATTTGAGGTTAACTAAAGTAGCGGCACGAACATTTTTGACAGGTGTCATTCTTTTACCTTCTGCTTCAATCTGTCTCACTCTGGGTCATTCAATATTTCAATACACTTTTTATCTGTTAAACCGGTGAAAAGAGAGTGTCGCTACTGTAGACCATAATATATTATTGGACCTACATAAATGGCTTGGATTATTTCTTATCATTTCGGGACTGTTCCACGAACATTGGAATAATATTTCCTAATAATAATCTGGTACATCTGAAAGAAAACGAAAGTATGAAGTCTCATAGACTTATGAAAATGAAAATATTTATTTTCCACATAGGTCTAGTTTACAGGCTCTTATGAAAAGTCGAAACTCTACCGCCGAGTTTGGAAAGCAAATTTGCACCGAGAAGAACTGGCAAGAAACCCGGCAAATGAGATGTATATCAAAGTTTCAAGGGTTCGCTTCATTTGATTTATAAAAGTTAAGTTCATTTGATTTATAAGTTTAGATAGACGTTCAAATGTGGCACGTATGAAACAAATATTGGCAAGTTGCAAATGTTCAATAATAAAGGTTATCAAAATATAATTTTGTCACCGTATGTGCACTAAGTTGCATATACTTACCTAATAGTTTTGAAGTACATCTCAAAAGTTGTCAGCTAGTGTTAGTGTATAGAATTTATCCCACAATATTCATTCATGAAGAAATAAATCATTTCGGTTTGACATTCTTTAGCTACTAGTAGGTTACCTATACAGAAATGATGAGGAATTTCTTCTCCTTGAATTATTTAAGTATCTATAGATATTTCGACAAGACGCCCCACTCTGTCAAAATTGCTTATGTTTCATTCGATTCGTATGAAGTTTGACAGAGTGGGGCGCGTCATCGTGGATTGAAAGATCTACATGTACCTAAATAAAATTATCTCTAAAGCCACTACTATCTATCTATGTCTAAAGCAGACTTCAGCCCAATCAAAAACTTTCACCCGGCTCAGACTTACGTAACATCATATTATTTGGTCGGCTATCATGCCGCGGGGTATCAGAACATTGTTCTTGAAATCCACTCGCAATCGGTCGTCGACACTGGATTTCGTGGCGATAGCGATAATTGGCGATAAACCTCAGGTCACTCTGATGCCGTTTATAATCGTATAATACAGTGAATGCGCTTTAAATGTCCCGAGCATTGATTTCATTTCACAAACAATTTTCCTAATTTTCCTCACATTATCTTTATGACGTGACTCGATGAAAAAGGTGCAATTCTCGCTAAAGGCGTTATTACACCCGCCTGAATTTAGACGACTATGATTTTGTTACGAACTTCAGAGTAGAGTAACACCAATCGACACACATTAAACTGCTCTGAAGTTAGTAACAAAATCATTTAATCGTCTTGGAAGATGTAAAAATCTAATAAGAAAATATTGAAAGAAATGAAACGTCCTATTCAGACATACGGAATATACTTACACTTTTGTTTTTTACAAAAATTGGCTTTTTAAAGAAATCCATACTATAACGACAGAGAAGAATATATTTAAACCGTGCTTTTAACTGTCGCTATTAATTACTTTAGAAAAATCTGTTTTTTTTTTTAATATTTCACGGGAACTATGGATTTATCCTGAATACAAAATAGCCTCTATGTCCTTTTCCAAGCTGCAGTCCATCTCTGTGCCAAATTCCATCGAAATTTGGTTAATGGTTTAGGCGTGAAAGCGAAAAGAACTTACACTGACATTTATACATATTATATTATGCTATTGCTAGCTGACCGGCCAAACGTTGTTTTGCCATATAGATTATAGGGATATGAAAAATAGCTTACGACCTATTCTCAGACCTACTGAGCGTAGCCAAAATTTAAAAAAAAATCGGTCGAGCCCTTTCGAAGGAGTTTGGTTACAAACACACGTGATACGAGAGTTTTATGTATTTGAATTAGGAATACAATACAGGTACTTACAACGTTCATAGTTCACCCTACTTTTGTAACGTATACGGTACGTGTAAGTGCGTTATTGAATACAGTGTTACGCAATAGCCCGCCATTAGACTGCACGTCGGCTGACGAAGGCCGCTTGCATTTACATTCATACTTGCTGCGTGCGTGCGAGTAATTATCAGCCTTATCATTATAATGTTAAGGAGCAGAATGCAAATTCTACGCTACACATATTACTTTATTTACATGAAAGTCACAAGATAGTTTGAAAAGAAACATTTTACAAGGAAAGCGTGCGGGGAATATAACTCCATGCTATGTGATGGTAGTGGGCCGTTAATAGGCTATTGTCAGTGAATGGAAAATCCTTAGAAGTGTTATTTATCACTACTTATTAATAGGGATCAACGAAAAACTGTTTAAAATGACCCACACGCAACCTCTGTCCCGCTGGTTGGTTGGCACGCGTTGCTGACACACTGCGTGAATCGGCAACTCACGACTGGCATGCCCACAGTACCGAAAAATAGTACGATTTTTCTCATTTAAGAAGAATATAGGTAGTATATACATTTCAAATTTTAACCAGTCAAAATATTTATAACATCAAATAAATTTCATCTTTATATGTCATCAGAAAGTTCTTACGTTCAGTAATGACGAAAACTTTTGTAACTAAGCATGACAAATTGTGTATTACAATACTATTGCGGTTTGTACAGAAATAACGATTTGTCATACAAATTTCACGCAGATGGCACCGAGAAAACGTTAGCTAAACAACGTAGGCTCTAAAAGTAGGTACACCAGTATGTCAGTGTGTCATGTACCTAATGTACACGTGCCGGAATGTCATAGACATAGTATAGTATGATGTTCATAATACGGGCGAGTTACGCTTGATAATTATGCACAATTAGCACTACACTATGCTGCTATTGCTTGGCCTGGACTTGTAAAATATTTGTTAGACAAATTATTTCTTTTTATATAATTTAAACTAGCAAACCCGGTGAACTCCGTTTCGCCACCACTGAATTTTCTTTGCTATAAACCTCACGGAGCCCGAGACCTTTCCAACGAATGCAAAACCGTGGAAATCGGTTCGTGCGTTCTGGAGTTATAGCGTCAGGAAGGAAAACCCGACTTATTTTTATATAGTAGAAAGTATAGATAACATATTCTGTGTTATAAGACGTATAGGTGGCGCCATTGATCATCAAACATCAAAATTCAACAGTATTCTTGGTCTTTAGTTTTAGTTTTCTCCTCTTCTTTCTTCATACGGACCGGGTATAATTAATGCTCTTTACTTATTAATAAATAATTCAAACTGTTTTAAGAAAATCTCCAAAAGGATTATCAGGGACCGTACCACCATCTCTTAAACCAGTTATGTCGCAGTAGGTATTGTTTTGACATATTCATACTATGTTTGTATGAAGATATTACAACAGTACCTACTTGCAGCATTAGGCGCTCTGCCCACTGCACCGCGCCTCGTCGCGTAGCGCGGGATGGCAGATTTTACTTTGTATGCAAGTATGTCAATTTGTATAGAAATCACGCCTAGCACAACACACTGGCGACGCGAAAACGCGCGGGAAGGCGGCCGCGCGCAGTTTCTGCCAATCTGCGCGGGAGCGCGGGGCGTGCCGCGGGGTATGACACACCGGCTCCGCCGTCCCGGGCGTGATTTGATACTGTCCAAAATCTTCTATAGACGCAGTGTCTTTTAATTCTTGTATACAAAATCCTTAAAAGGACAATATAACTGCAACATCTTGAAATTGAATAAATTCGTCCATTCTCCACGTCGATCGACAACACAGTGAACATACGAGTTTATTTAGCGCGAGGCCGTCGCAATCTGCATCACCGCGCGGGGGAGCAGATTACACCGCTAAGTAAGGCAGATCTGTGCCTCCGTCACCGCGCGCGTTATCTGTCGCTCCGCGCACCGCGGCGGGACGCGTCTCCAGTGGGCAGAGCGCCTTACTGCTGCATTAAGAGGTGGTGGTACGGCTTCAGGGGCCTTACCACCATCTCTTAAAGCAGTATTATTGTAATATTCTTTTAAAATTTTCATACTGCCATTGTGCGAATCTGTTAAGAATATTACAATAATACTGCTATAAGAGATGGTGGTAAGGCCCGGTCTTCCTAGTGAGATGGTATAGGTAGGATCTTTGTCTGAAGACGAATACTTCATAGTTGTCGGTCTTTCTGATGGTAAAATAATAATTGACAGGTGACCATGATCAGATGGTAGAGTCAAATTGGGGTCTTTCAAATACAGTTTTGTTAAAGTGAGCTTGTCACTTCTGAGTTCATTAAGTAGGTAATTCAACAATAGGCCGGGACTCGGGAGATTCATAAATCGTGATCATTCACCAAGTAATTTATTTTCGATTACTTTTTAATTTCTCGCGAACCTGACGAAACAGGCACTTAATCATTCTGTAACAAAAGTCAACCCGTTGTCAGAATTAAACCCCAAAAGGAATTAATTATGAAAGCGTCGAAACGGCACCTTTCGCGATCCTATTTCCATAGCGTTGTTTAATGAAACTCCCGAAAATGCAAATGTTTTGATTGTCTCGTCAAAAAACAAAATGAGCATTTGACGAATACCATTATTCAAGGCGACGTAATTGAATCAAACCCGGCGGCGAGCAGCGCAAGACCAACCCTTTGCCCGCTTTGATTGCGTCCATATAAATTCATTCCCTGCAGTAATTCGTATTCGGCTCTAAATGAATTTCATGTCCGAAACGCCCGACCGCCGCATTCCAGATCTACAAATTATTATGGAGAGAACAACAACCCCCAAACACTAGCGACCGCCGAACGTTCAAATTGGATCGTAAAAGTTCGACAAAACCTATGTCTACCCTCGACAAAACGTATAGTACACACGAGTACCGTATATCACGATGATACACCAGCGACCGTCGTCGTCCACGTTCAGCGCGCGGCTCTTCAGCGTTGAACAATGAACGCGGTTTGCACGGCGATGACAATTGGAAATAAATCTCTCCAAATAATTCAGAGCCCGGTTTAATTAAAAATGCGCGCCTGCACGGACACAACTAAAAATCATACCATACCGACACCGTAATTAATCGTGGGACCCTCACATCATAACGTTTTCATAGCGAACATTACATGAAACATTCCGCTGCCGGCACGCAATCTGCGCGGTGCTCCAGCGAGCGGGGAGTACCGGGGGTACGCGCCACCGACGGCCGCGACCTCCGACCGGCACCCTCCGCAACAGTCGAGGAGATATCCGTAGCGTCGCGAGTAATTAAGAAGCGAGCCACGGCTCCGCGCCGTCCCTCGGGTACTCGGGAAGCCGTATCTCACCCCGCTTACATAATTCCTCCTAACTGCATAATCGATAAGAGCGTGTCGCTCTCGTGCCGTCTAGACGTTGACACGGTGATTCAGGGCACTGCATCGGATTGCGTTTCGAGAGGCTCGCGGCCTATCCGCCCTCGAGCAGCGCTCGAGTGGTCTCAGCCTCGTCTCCGCCGCGCTCCGCCGAGCGCCTGGACCCGGCGGGGCGCGAATTAATCTCGCGCAGATATTTCCAATTGGGACGCGAGTTCAGCGGGCCGCACTCCGCGGCGCCGAGCGTTTAATTGACGATGAATGTGACACCGCACGCGCGAGAGGGTCGCGAGCGCCAAACGGAGCGCGTCTCCGTTAATGGGGTCAACGAAATTGAGAAAAGTGAAACGGTGGAGTGGGCGCGGGCATTTATTACCGGACCTCGGCGACCCTCGTCGGCGCCTGGACACGTCGATACGGGGAGAGGGACGAGGCGCATTCTAAACGAGAAGCGAACGGAGCGAGCGGGGAGCGCTCTATCAATCGGAGGACATTTCCCTTCCCGAAATGAGAGTCGTAAACCCGGAATTAATAAGGATATTTGTAGGCCCGAAACGTACGTGATCGCCGGAATTAAAGAGCGTGTACAGTACACAGCCGGACCGCAAAACCAGAGCGGGTGCAGCGTTCCGCTCGTGAACGGCTCGTTCGTAAGAAGTATAAATAATTAATTAGCCGTGCCGCGCCTCCCGGGGGACGTCGCTCGCTCAGTTTACCAACATCGAGCCCGTGACATTTTAATGGCCTTTTAAACGCAGAACGACGAGAGCGTGCCTTTGTGTAAACTGAATGCGTGCTAAATATGAGCACGATAAAGGAGATAGGGTAATGATTTCCGCCTCCGATAGTCGCATTCGTAATTCGTATGCATGGAGCGAGAAAGACACCGCCTGTGACGGCAAATAGCCGGCGGCCGAGCCTCGTTGAGGAGGCACGTGAACCAGTGCACAGTGCGATCTGCACAGTGCAGTGTACAGTGTGCACCCAATCACGACACCGACGCGGACGGTTACTAAGTTTGCCACTATTGAATTATACGGGAGCGGCAGCCGGGATGTCATACGCCAAAGTTTAATCCCTCGAAGCTTATTATTCAAATAGGCTACGTCTCGGCCATCTCTTAGGCACGTATGTGCCGAGGCAAGTCCGGGGTAGCCTAGTCTCCACACAAGTTTGTTACATAGCGATGTAAATAACATAATTGTAAGCTATCAGTTCTCAAGAGGGACACGTATTTTGCGTACCATATAGTCTATTCTATACTTATATCACAGTGTTAAGTAGGACAAAATATGTTCAAACTGTGCTTATATCCTGTCACCACAAACATAATATTATCAGCCCATCGCTTCGCTTCCTTTTGAAAAGAGATAAAAGCTTATGTCATAGCATAATTACATAAATTACATAAATGTATCTGTTATTTTATTGCTATAGCATAAACTGTCTTTGCTTCACTCGGTGACTTTGTGGTTTCGTCGGTGTATCACTAAATCCTTTCTAAAACTAACTACCTAACCTAATTAATATCCTGACTAAAGCAACATATTCTTTGTTTTTATTTCGAAAGGAACTTCCAATGACATTTACCAATATGTAAGTTTGGGGTCGTTGGGAACATCATGTTCATCAGATTCTAGATCCTGCAGTTTAGGCTAGGCGATAGTGATTCAGTGAGTAAGTGAGCGAGTGAGGGGAGTGAGTGAGTAAGTGAGTCTGGACTTTTCCTTTTCGTATTTTTTTTTTAGAACTTTAGAATACTAATTTGTCTATAACTTAGCCATAAGTAATAGGTAAGGTTTAGGTAAAGGGGATTTATTGAATTTATTTTTGTCTTTCTCACTCTCACGGAGATTTGGTAGGTGCGACATGCAGCGTCGCGGAAGAATATAGCAGAAAAATGACGTTTTACCTAATTACTCAAAATCTAAGCCAGTTATCAAAAATCTGTTCTAAGCGTTTTAGGATATTATTATTATTACCGATACATTAAAACAAAAATTACAATTACATCCATTGTAGTTTCCAATAAAATATAGAAAAACTGAGATTTTGGAGCAACTTTTGGGAGAACTTTCTATCGAGAAAATTTTATCCAATCGTGTTTCTGCTTCTTAGCGATTTTAGATTAAAGACCCAAAATACATGACGTGTAAATTTGAAAGTAATTGTCTTCATAGTTTTTGCATAAAACTTCATTCTAAATCACCTAAATACGGCTTGTAGGCCGTTAATAAATTATCAAAATCGTGTTCGTATGCTGAATGCAGGTAGTCAACAGTTAATAACTAGATTTAACTACTTGAATCTAGACATAACAGTACTCAGATCTAGCTGTGACATAAAATTACATGCAAATGTTCTCATTTAAATATTATGTACCGGTTTCAAGGTACCGTGAGTTCTCTAATAGTGCAACTTCAACTATACGTACCTAATGCTTTCGATTCAACTAAATACCTAAGTGTTCTTGACTGCTTTTAGAATTGCGTTTCCAAAAAGCAAAAAACGAAGTCAAATAGGATCACTTTGTTAGCTACACTTTGTCAATTACGACCATTTTCTCTGGCACTGGTTTAGGAGCTAGAAAGGCGCGCTATGCAATTTTTAATGACCCGAAGATTAAAGACTACGACAACATACAAACAGTGCACCCACATTACTTTTCGTAACAGCCACCGATATGAACCTAAGGATGAGCCCATCTGAGCGTTATCCGTAAACCTTCTTCATACAAGAAAAAAGTAGCACCATCTGTCAATAGGCCACAATATGGCGGAAACTGTCCCTGTTCAAACGCGCATGCGGTCTAACAAGTATATATATAAGTAAGATCTGTTGCGTGATCCGCGGTCCATAGACAATACTGTGGTTGGCTTACTACTGACGCCGTTGGTGTCAAGATAAACACTTTCGGCACCGGTTCGCCAGTTCCTGTGTATATAATACCTATATTGAATGGAAGCAGGCGTTATTTTGGGGAAATTCATAATCAGCAGGACAGATTAATTTGTTTTGCTATAATCCGCTACTTGAAAAGATTATGTATGGTATAATATTATGCTAGAGCTTTACGATTTCGAATTGTGAAGTCAACATCTCCTGAGGATGTCCCGATGTTGAGACGAAACGTGCGTCGAAGGTGTTGGAAAATTGTGTGTGGTGTTTCATGTGGGCAGTGTTCCTGCATATTGTACCATACAAAATCTTTTCAAGTAGCGGATTATAGCAAAACAAATTCATCTGCCCTGCTATAATACCTATGTCTATTCCGATTTCCACGCCATCTGCTCATCCTCGGTAACTTCCCGATGGCAATGTGGACAAACGGCCACAGCCCACAATGTCCACGGTCAAGTTATCTATGACGTCACTACAAAGTTGCAAGCGCCGCGTCTCTCGCCGCCCAATAATTACCCTATTCAAACAATCGCTTCGAAAGCGGTGAAAAAATTAACTCTTTCGCCGCGAAAGTCAATTTTGGCGAATTTGCATAAAGCCGAGCGAGCTTTGACGTTTTCGATTTTTGCTTAATTAACGCTCGTTGGGGTCGGAGCGAAAGAGTTAGGGTTGGCTCGCATTGTTAGGGGTGGTTTCTGTCTCGATGACGGGAGCATCTATACATTCTACGTTCCGAAACGCAGATGAGTGTCACTTTCTACCGACTCTAAATACAAAAGACGTCTTGAAGTTAACTCGTCTCGTAACTGGCGGATAATATACGAGGCGTATATTATCCGCCAGTTACGATTTACGAGGCAATTTGTATGGGCATAAATCTAGCCTTATTTCATCATTTAATGCAATTAAGTACCCAAATATCCGTTGTCGCATGTCGCTGAGTGAAACGAACGTAGATAATAGTAGTAGAACGTAGTAGCAAATTGTGTTTTGGAGACTTGTATGGTATCATGCAGATTCATCTGTCATACTTAGCCACCGATATGAATCTAAGGATGAGCCCATCTGATTATTTTACGTAAACCATCTTCACACAAGAAAATAGTAGTGCCATCTGTTAAATTTCCCGCTAATACGCCACAATATGGCGAAAACCGTCCCTGTGGAAACGCGCGTGCAGACTAATAACAAGTACTTATAGCGGTCGGCTTACTACTTACTGCCGTTGGAGTCAAAACAAATATTTTGACACCAGTAAACTGGCGACATTTTTGCAGTTCGCCGGTATGTGTCTATTGTCATAGCAGAGTATACTACCTATAGTTAGTTATACGTGGTTCATTGAGTGGAGGAGTGTACGCGTGGCGAAGAGTTGTGCGAAACGCTATACCTACTGCGTAAACTGGTATATCCAGCGTGCACTGACAGTACCGTTAGAAGTGTTAGAACAAACTGAGTGACCTGCCCAGTTCCCGGATAACTGCTTGTACTCGTTTATAGGGTGACCATGCACCGCTTAACAGACCCTTTTACTCTCTAAGTACCTAATATTGGAGCCTGGAGGGGGAATTTATATAAAGAAAAAAAAAGTTCTCAGTTTCTGACTCATCCTATCTTCCTTGCTTATAGGGAAAAATAAAATCGTTTCTCACAATATTTTCTATTTGTTTAGTATTTTTTTTTTGTTTTCACTGATCTATCTATCTTTCACCCAATCACTCATCAACTCATTGGTTGTAGAAAACTGCAATATTGTTCAGAGATTTCTTAATATTTATTATTATTAAGTAGGTATACACCTTTAATACCGGAGACAAGGAAGCCGGGTCGTTAACTAGCCTGTATTATATCAACACAAAAAACCTTGCAATGAGAACATAACATGAAAAAGAAAACTAGAAATGTTTGTAATACGAAGGTTTTTAGGAAAAGAAACAAGTGGCCTGGAAACTTAAAATTCGAATCCCAGATTCACTCTAAGGGTTACGTACAAGATAACATCGGACATATTATCATCAATAGTCTCCTTATGAATAGTGTAGTCCTATTTTGGGTATATCTGTATTGTTCACTAAATATTCAAGTATCCTGTATCTTAACTGATTCTGTGATGTATTCGGCAGTGTGACCCTGATGACATGGCAATGGGTTAGCTCTCGTGGTGCCGATCGGACGTTGTTTTAAATTTCAATCATTATAAAATGTTATTTAATATGCAAACATACCTACATAAAATTTAATTAACATTGTTGAGATTTATTTTAATTTTCCGCTACCCTGAAGCTGTGTCCACAATGTGTATTAAGAGAATGTATTGAATTTATTTTTGTCTTTCTCACTCTCACGGATACGTTGGTATAGGTGCGACATACATGCAGCGTCGCGGTAGAATATTTCAGAAAAACGACCTTTTACCTAATTACTCAAAAACTAAGCCAGCTATCAAAAATCTGTTTCTAAGCGTTTTTGGATATTATTATTACCAACACATTGAATCAAAATTTACAATAACATCCATTGTAGTTTTTGCTAAAAATTAGAAAAACTGAGATTTTGGAGCAACTTTTGAGAGAAATTTCTTATACTTATTTATATTCAATTTTAAATTTTTATCTAATCGTGTTTCTGTTTCTAAGCGATTTTAGATTAAAGACCTAAAATACATGACGTTTAAATTTGAAAGCAATTGCCGTTATAGTTTTAAAAAAAAACTTCATCCAAAATCGCTTAAATACGGATTCTACGCCGTTAAATGATAGTTTAATTAGCAGAAGGTTCTTACATTCGTATTGGTTTTCGTTGTAAATTTGTAACCAAGGACTAAGGAAGCTTATCATCCTCGGTACTCCCAGGACAATGTCTTTAATCAGGCCCAGCTGCGGAGTTCGATGTTGATTTTTAATGCGTCCAGAATTGGTATGTCGATGGCGTCCAGGGTAATTAAGCGCCGCTCTAGACTCTCGAGACCGAGGTGGTAATTAGAGGCTTATTTTTTAGGCTGTGGAGGAAATGGAAACCGAGTGGGTATTACTTTCAATGTTTTGTAAATCTAGAAACGAGAATTATTAAACTTTAAGAGCTACTCCATTCGATTGGCTTTTTCATTATACTTGCAATATGAATTCGTTTTATTCATTTTTTTTTGTTATGAATACCTAACTCTCGACTTTTCTTCAATATGGATTATGTGCCTTTATTCGATTACATATTAACCTTGAAACATTTTAATGCTCATGAAAAATTACAGAAAACTGAACTGAAACTTTATAAACAAACGCAATACAAAAATATATTTACTTTAACAATTAAACAGGGGGTGTGTATGAATGGGAACGCATTTAATTTAAGTGTATAACATTATTTAATTTAACTTTCATGTTGTAAAATTACAGTGACGCATGAAAGTGTGATAATACATTGCTAGATTTTTTTTTCAAGAAAATATCCGAGAAGAAATAATAGAATATGGAAGGCCTAGTGACTTGTAAGGAGCGTGTTAGTTCCTTTGTATTGTTGTAGTGTAACTTTACTGTTCGCAATAAATTTTTTACTGTCTCTCGGTTGCTACTAAAAGGAGCCAGTCTCTTAGCGAGGCACTAAAATTGTGCCCTGCGAATTGTACGTAAGTACATTTGTATTTGACTTCTGTAGAGGTATTAACTACTAATCTACACTCGTAACAAATAAAATGGAGTTGCGGACTTCGGGAGTTTCGTGAAAAGGGAATATGTATTGAATCGAAGCTGGCGTTATTTTGCGGAAATTCATAATTAGCAGGACAGATTAATTTGCTTTGCTCTAATCCGCTACTTAAATAGATTCTGTATGGTACAATATGCAGGAAAACTACCCACATGAAACACCACACACAATTTTACAACACTTTCTCCGACGCACGTTTCGTCCCGACACCGGGACATCCTCAGGAGATGTTGACTTCAAAATGCGAAATCGTAGAGCTCTACGATTCGATTTCGCATTGTGAAGTCAACATCTCTGCATATTGTACCATACAGAATCTATTCAAGTAGCGGATTATAGCAAAGCAAATTAATCGGTCCTGCTAAGGGAATACTACTTTTTTTTTTAATTCCAAATAGGTTTACGCTTGACCATAATCTCACCTAATGGAAAGTGGCGATGTGGTCGAAGATGGAGCGCACTTACTTAGAAGATGTCTACTCACTCTTTTTTTGAAGGTACCAAGGTCGTATGATGCGGGAAACACAGATTTCGGGAGAGCATACCAAATCTTAGCCATGCGTATTAAAACTGAAGAAGCGAACCGCTTTGTGCGTAGGTACTGGTGGTATAGCGACGACATAGGGATTATTTTCCTTTATTTTTATGATGGAAGGAGTAGGATGGGAGTTGGGACTTTTAGGGTCGAATTTAGCCTTTCTCCTCTACATTTTTTTGGGGAACCCGGTGAAAGTTCCTAATTGTACCTACCTAGTTTTATTTTTTAACTAATTTCACTTCAGCCGGGGATCAAACCAATTAACAGTGCAATAAATGACAGACACTTATTTTATTGACACAGTAAATCGAGCCTATCATGAGGTTAAAATGTGTACCTACCTAGTTAATACTTTTTTAGCGATTTAAAATTATAATAAGGTGAATATTTTTTGTATGTTTTGATGTTTGAGACTCACTTACGCCATAACTATTGAACAAATTTGATTTTTAGTAATGAGATGATTATTATTGACAAACATAAGGAGCATGCATGCGTGAACAAAACCACGGACAAATAAAACCAGCAAACGAACAGAAACACTAGTCATAAACGACGGCTTAATATGTCATGACATGGTTTCAGGTGACAATTTGTCATGTAAAACCATCACCTAAGTTTCATCGACGAAACTCTTTGCCAAACAAAAATGGACTCCAGAATGTAGAGGATAAGGTGAATCTTTGGTTTCGTGAAAGAGAATATATGTAAATGTATATAACATAGCGATGGTATAGTTGGGTCTGAGGCGTAATGGACAAATAATGCTCACGTCGGCCATTATAATGTTATTTGGCAGTAACAATAATTGCAGAGGTGGAATGTTTTATAGCCGCACAGAGTCGCCGGTGGTTTCGACCTTAACTTACACGAACACCTTTTTTTGGGTTCCGTACCAAAAGGGTTGAACGGGGCCCTATTGCTAAGGCCCCGCCGTCCTTCTGCCCGTCTTCAGACTGTATCTCTTGAACCATTGTACTTAGTTAGACAGTTGAAATATTCACAAATGATGTGTACCTTTCCGATGCCGCTATAACAACTAGTAAAAAAAACCAGAATAATATTAAAAGGGGCTCCCGCACAACAAACGTTTTTTTTTACTCATTTTTGGTTTATAATACAGAAGCCCATAATATTGGGGCTTCTGTATCTATCAATATTTTATAAATAGGTATTTATTTATCATCTCGCTAGTCTAAACTAGCGGCACGCTATGATGGCCGGTTTGACGTTTGTCCGCTCATGAAGTTCCGTATTAATTGATAACGACTTTGAAGGAAATAATTGTATTACTTTATTGACGATAGTGATGTGCAGAGATTCATAAATTTTATCGAATGTAGTTTTAGGTTTAGGACTCAAAATTTATTTATTAAATTGATTTCTAAAATGTATACAAGTGTAGAAAAATCAGTTTGCACCATTTAAGGGGTGAATGTACTTGTGAATATGAACAATTTTCACTATGTGGACAAACCTCTGAAATCGCAAAAAAATATCAGCTGTTTCATACAAAAGGTAAAATTTTTATTTTTATATGATATATACCACAACTCGGCATTTGGTTTTCTAAATTGAAATTTTTTAAAAATGGAATCTAATACGATCGTCACATAGGATCGCTGGCTAGCACAACTACTACCTCCGGCAAACTCGCGTCAATGCTCAATGCAAAACAAAGCAGTTTAACAGTTTAAACAAAACTTAATTGTTTTTTGTTCGAGAATAAATTGACATTCCACATCACTATTGTAATGTGTCAAACCGGCCATCATAGCGTGCCGCTAGTGTAATCTACGTTTCGTGCGATGCAGAAGCGTAAATCAATATTTAATTAGCGATATTGATTTAAATAAAATGATTATCGATAATGGTACGGAACCCTTCGTCCGCGAGCCCACCTCCCACTTGGTCGATTATTGACCTTGCTCCGCCAACGCGAAGGCTGCGACTCCTAAGAATCACCAGGTTTTTAAAAGTTCAATCAATACACTAGGTACGCAGATATATAATATCAGGAGGCAATCCATAACAATATCTTAATTACCTCAGGTGTAATCTGGAAGGTTTGATTACCTCCACCCTCCGGGCTAAAACGGCTAGGCAATTAGGGCTTAATAGCATAGCAGCTTTAGGCCGAAAGGTCATAGGTTCAATTCACATAGGACTATTGACGCGTTGGCTATAAAATATGGGTAATGACACCGCAAGGTGCCCTAACATCGTTTTTAATAAGTACCTACTTGCCTGACACTTGATCGATTTTTCAGGAAAAAGTCCGATCAAGAGCGAGTTCTATAGATATAAAGCAGAAAATGTGGTTTTATGAAATCACTACGCAAGTGAAACTTTTTTTTTGTGGAATAGAAATTATATACCTACCCTGAACAGGGCGGACCGCGTGAAAAAATGTCGCCAGTTTACCGTTGCCAAAAGTGCTTGTTTTGCCCCAGTAAGGACACCATGTAGTTCGCTCAGCAGCCACCTATAGAATTTTGACACGATCAAGGGCCACTCCTCTCTCTCTTCCGGCATAAACGTAACCCAAGCGATTGTTGTGCAGTTCCAAATAATCGGCTGGCTGAGGAAGGCTGAGGAGAGGATGGGGTGGCGCGCGCTTGGGGAGGTCTATGTTCAACAGTGGACGTCCGCAAGCTGAGATGATGATGATGATGATGATCACTCAATTTAGATGAGATAATCACCCGTACAAACGCTCAGGGAGACGAGAGCATTAAGGTTCCGCTAGTTTTTTTGGGCTTGGCATGAAACCTTTAAAGTGTAACTAACGCATTTCAATAACTAGAGTGGAGTAGGTATAGAGTTTAAATCATGTCATAAATTCCTAAACGTCGCAACTTTGAACGTTGTAGTTACAAAATTGGCAACAAGCATGGCGGGCAAAGCTCAAGCTCTCTCGATTATTTAAAGATGATTCGCTATCGCGCATTGGCAGGGATGACGGAGCTAGGGAATTGTGATATTATAATTTAGTTCCCTAGCAGTAGTACTGATACCGCAGTGGTTCAAACTTTTTTTCGTTATCGGAGGTGGATGGTTCAATCCCTTTGTCTTTTCATTTAATTAATAGGTATCTACGCACTTTTTGCGAGTAAATATTAACTTATCAATATCACCTTCTTTACAAATAATATTTAAAGACAGTAAAGACTGGCTCTGCCTGCTTGTTGTCGAGAGTCGAGACTCATAGTCATACATACATACCTACCTATTTGCATTACTTTGTATGCCTATAAAACTTTCAGGTCAATACCAAATACACGTGTTCGGTATTACATACATTGTATACTCCCTGCGATGTCCGTATCAATATAATCAAGATAATTCAAACCCTATAGGCGTGAAGGTCGTTTATCGAGTGAGGTTGACTCCACAAATACCTACAAAACAAGGAAAAACCGGTCAAGACTATTCTTTATTCATTAAATAAAGAAAGAGGTAAAAAAGTTTAACAATGCACTCTGCAATGTTATTTTTTATCTACCTATAATGCAGACTAAAATGTTAAATGCAGCACTGGTTTGATATTTACAAAAGGTATTCAAATATGATAAAAGCGCTAGGCTACCTTACCGACCGACTGTAAATAATAATGATTTTTAAGGAAATTGTTCATGTTTTACAAGCGCCCAGGCTTGCTTGGTGCTCTATGAGATATTTAAAACCATTCAAGGTTAGGAATAAAGATTAATTAAAAAATTTGGTGATAACTGATAACGATATCACAGCTTAAAACTATTTTAACGAGGTTACCGACGCGCTCCGTATTGAGATGAAGCCTTCAACAAACTCAGCCGAAGGAAAAATAATATAATTAGCGCAAAATATATCACGTTACGTAAAGTTTTGCGAGGCGTACCAAATAAACAAGCATCCGTTGGTATCTACGCTCGCGCGAGTAGACAATCGCCCGTATAGATAACCAACCACCCACTAGGTATATAAGAAGTCTAATTACAACGAGGCAAGACGCAGCCGTCGGCACCGAGTAACAATTATAAATTCAGCAAAGTTGCAGCACACTCCACGAGGCGCCTTTGAAAGCCGGCTACTGTTTTGAAGCTGCTACATTGGAGGGGCGAGCATTTTGCACGACGCTTTTTTTATTTGTTCCCCGGACTTGCATTTAGCGTGTCGGCGGAGATGAAAATATGGGCATATTACGTCGTCGTCGACACGTTTGAAAATTGAAAATTTTCTAGGGTAATTTAGCAGTAGGGTTAGTTCAGGCTTTTGCTTCGAGTCGACGAAGCGCTTCGAATAAACGGATCGGAATTCTCTATACTTACATCTACAGCCAGCGTCCCAAGCGGATGAACTAAGCTTTCGGTTTGCCTGAAGCACTGGCTATAGATGTATGAAATCCGTTCCGATTGTTCGAAGCGAGTGGACTCGAAAGTTGTACAAAAACCTGTACTAACTACTAACCCTACTGGATCGAGCAAAATTAGTTGGACAACTAAGTATCAATTTCTTTTTTATTACGTGTGCCTATCAAATAAAAACGAAAATTACAGAAAATATTTTCCCGGCCGGAGAAAGCACATCATCAACATATACCCACTCCGAAATGGTAAATCTGAACCGACGATTTCCGAAACCGCAGAACACGATCGACTCGCCTACGGATATAAAGTTATTTTTATGTGTGAAGTTGAACGTTTGCGCCTACGTAAATAACCACAGGTGCTTTAAACATTTTATGAAGCCATAAATAATACCGCTGCTCACCCCAAAGCTGGTACGCATGATAAAAATCTGACGCGCGTTTTAAACGACACTTCTTAGCGGGATAAAATAAGACAATTATATTATTCCAACAGGTAAATGGCAACAGGGGCAATGTCAAAACTTCTAATAATATTTAAAAAAAAATACAAAATGGCGAGGTGAAAAACATATACATATATCTCAGTAGGTATACATAATTATTATTTAGCGCGAGGTTATAAATAACTCATCATTTTTTTATAACAGAACTTGACCCATCCAAGATTTGGTGTTTAAAATATTATAATTTTACTAGGTAGCTAACCTGGGATATAAAAAATACCTTACGACTCAGACTTAATACCGTTAATACATACACAGAAAATTTCGTAACAATCGGTCGAGCCGTTTCGAAGGACAAACACGAGACACGCCCGAACAGCTTCTGATGCTATATGAGGCTCAGGTGCGTTCCGGCATGGAGTACTGTAGTCACCTTTGGGATGGTTCTGCCAAGTATCAGCTCGATGCATTGGACTCGGTTGATCGCCGCGCTCGCAGAATAATCGGCAAGGAATCGCTAACGCGGGCAAAACTGCTCAGCTTACAACATCGGCGCAACGTTGCCTGTTTAGCGGTTTTTTACAGGATATACTTTGGTGAGTGTGCTCAGGAACTACATAACCTTGTACCTCCTTCACCTTTCTACCATAGGACTGCAAGACGCCGAGAGCGGTGGCATCCTTATGTGGTTGACGTCCAACAAACTCGCACGAAACGTTTTTCCTCCACGTTTCTGATACGAACCGCTAAGGTGTGGAACGCCCTTCCAGCCTCCGTGTTTCCAGCCAAGTACAATCTAGGTGCCTTCAAGAGAAGAGTGAATAGGCATTTTCTAGGCAAGCGCGCTCCATCCTAGACCTCATCATTGCTTTCCATCAGGCATGATTGTCGTCAAGCGCAAGCCTATCTACAATAAAAAAAAAAAAAAAAAAAAAACGAGAATTTTATATGTATTAGAGAGTACTTAATTCTAGAAAATCAGACCTTAATATGTCATCTCTTTATATTTAAATTTTTTGACATTCATAATAGTATGCCTTGGACTAGCTATAGATAGTCCAAGTAGTATGCTGATGTTCCTGTTTGAAATAAAATATTGATTTTGAATGAACCACGAATTTCCAAGTATCTACGCGATCTTATTACGTTTCGATTTCCGAAACGCAGCGATCAAAACGTGCGTTTGGAACGGCTAGTGTGAATCGTGCCTGACATTTCCAGTACGTCGTAAGAGACCGTTATCTAACATGAAAATATAATCCACAAATCGGTTTGGATTGCGCTTGCCGTATTAAAACTTGAACTTTTACATTATCCGCCTGTATCACGGCATCTAATTTATTACTGTTTAGATTATAACATTTTCAGGCGATAAGTATACATACCTGGATGCCCGATGGCAAAAGATAACCGCTTCGCTTAGGTAAATTTCTTCCATGAACCTGATAAGAAATTCAGAAAGTATGTACCGTGATTCAGTGAAAATAAATTTTTGCAATTTTTTTCGCATTGTTAATATTGTTTTTAATGTCTCCTAAAGTGGCAATGAAGATAAAAGATAAAAGATTTTTTGAAAAGACTCATTTGTCATTTGATGATATCACTACTCACTTTAGTAATAAATATTCATCATCGTCAACCTTTGTATGTCCCACAGATGGACGCGGGTCTCATCTCAGCGGGGATTGGCCAATGGTCATAACCAATTGGATTGGCCACCAAGACACGAAGAACGAAGACACGCCCTACTCCTTTAGAATCGCTTATATATCAGGAGATTCGTATTCGATTAGTATCGATTATGAATCCGATTATAATATCGATTCGATAATCGATATCGATTTGAGGGGTGCGCCTCCGTAGATTGAACTAACTATAAAAATAAAACCGAATGCTCAGTTCGAAATTCGTACCCCGACCGGATTCCTTGACGAGGGGAGGTTTGAACCAAGGCGCTATCGGTGGTTTAAATAACTATTCCAATATACATATTTTTATTAAGTTCACTGGAAAGAGCAAAATTGTTTGAAAATATTCTTTTTCTTATTATTCGAAATATTTGTCAATAAAAGTTAACGTTCAAAGGGCCTGCATAGCTCGCAACTGGCCGAGCGTGAAACTACGGACTACGGTCCACGGGGCAACAGCAGACTATGTCAAAAATGCGCCCTATGATACTAAAATTCAATGTAGATTTTGTGAAAAGATATAAGATTCATAAAAAATTAAAAAAAATTAGATAGATGCCTTCATAGTTTTAACATGAGGTTTCAACTATCTTTTATTTATGTTTAGTTACCCTATAAGGTTTATGTATTTGTCAATTGTCAATTACAAAATCGTAGTGCTAAAAAAATAAAAAAAATATTTTGCTCAATAAAAAAATAAAATAAAATCCTAATACCCAAATACATTTTAATTTTTAAAGCTAGAGACAGGTTACGTCAGAGAACGCCTTTTCACTGCAATATAATCTCTACGAAAGCAAAGCCAATAAATAACAAGGCTGAAGGACAATAATGTCACCCGGTTTGACCCGAGCCGTTATTAACGTGGTATCTATTTATGTAATTTATCGTGTAACCTTACCGGGGGCTCCAAGTTCAGAGCTGCACCGTACCTGGCTACAGAGCGAGGCTACGCTACACCTGCCATTACATAACCGCAGCCGACGACCGACGCGTCTTCACACTAGTCGATATCGATACGACAACGACACGATATCAGCGGACAGGTTATCCTGAACCTAACCTAACCTACCTTACGACGTCTTTACGACCTAATGTCATCTCGGAATGAGAGTAGCTTCACCATACTAGAGAAGTAACGGTATTGATCAACAGCGCACGCCTTTGGAAAACATAAATAGAGATTTATTTAGGTGGGCAATACTTATCCTGAAAGGTTGCCTTCACTGTTAGCAAGAGATATTGAACACAAATGCACGCTCTCAAGTGTCTACTTCTACATAGGCCTAACTTCTCCAAAATCAAATTGTTTAATCTCTAGATAGATCTAGCTTACGCAGGCATTTATTAAACGTCTCTACCGTCACGTTTACAAGACGTGAATGGAGAAAAACGGAGAAGAAACTCGACAGAACTCTGAAAAGTGAGAGATGCGTGATTATTGTGTGGTACCTGCCTATCCGCTCTTAGCCAGCGTGGCGAGCTAAAGCCTTATCCCTTTTAATCTAAGAAAAGATCCGACTTCAGTACTAAGCTCATAAATGTGTTCATTAAAATTAGGTGCTCTTTTCACCAAAAAAGATTAAGTGAACCGTTCCTAAGCCCACAACGAAAGGGTTTCATGTCAGTCCATATTATATGTCCAATGTCCATATATCATTTCCAGTAGGTATCCTACCTACTGCGGTGACAACTGACAATGGAAAAATATCTGTCCCCCGGGTACCGTTATCCTTGAATTTATCATTTAATTCATTATCCACTAACATTGAACGCTGCACGCCGTCTGTCGTCGACCGCGTACAAATCCACGTTTTAATTAATGAGTTTTCTGTATGTTACATGAGGTTTTTATCTTTACCACGGGTTTGACACCATCTCACCTGTGTTATCCTTGTCATGTAGTACTTACGTTGTAAGGAATCGGTCAAGAGATCTGTGAGAACGATAATACTTAAATCCATCCCACTTACTTTTAGTTCCTAGAAAAACATGGAATGCATGTTCCAAATAAATTAATGTCAAGAAAACATTGTTTTAGAAATAAGCCTACAGAATTTATTACACGGGTTCTATCGAAGTGGAACTGATAATAAAAAATCCATTCTCGGAACTGAGCCAAAATAAAAATAAAAACAAATCCGTAAGGATAGCCTAATAATTGGAAGTGGTACTAATGAAGCTTGCTAAATAATATGTCAAGCAAAAATTTGAATTTACATTAAAGTTTGTAAAAGGTAATAAAAATAAATTTTATGTGTCTTGAAGATACTGTTTATCCTGAAAAATTCGTAATTCACGTGGGTTTCCGATAAACTAAATTTCACACTGAGCAGAGAAGCGGAGGAGCGGGCAATAAAGTATAGACAATAATTCCAAAGAGTAAAAAGAAGGGTTATTTATTTAACGATCTTCTTTCTCATCCTTTAATATTGTAATCTACGTAAAGAGCATTATAAATTTCTGTGACGGCCATAGTTGTTTCATAACTTACTGCATAGACCCCAAGCCAAACAATGTAACAATAAGTTACATCCGTTGATACACGAACCCAAGATATGCCTCGCATAAAATTCTGAAATGTTTTTTTCTGTTCCTTTGCTTTAGAAAATTTAAGTCAGGCGGTTGAAATACTGGTAAAAATTGGGTAGATGATAATCACACTAGAGAAAAGAGAGGGAGAGATGCCATACCATGATACCATACAGGGTTTCACTACAAGAGGGCTTTAGAAGCTACTGTCTACAGCATAAATCTGAGTTAATCCAAAGACACACCATGTAGCATGCATCTTTCACTTTAGATTTATAAAGACAGGGACTATAGTGCAGGTATGTGTTAGACAAAAATTCGGTTCCACGTAGGTTCTAAAGTCTGTTAATCTGCACTAACCTGAAGTGAAATGTTTAAAAAGGTCATGGAGCAGACGATATTCAAATCAAAACATTTTTGCGAACACTAAAAAAATAATTTTAAGACTATAGACATAGAGCGTAAAATTGAATGTAGTATAAAATACAACATGGTCGACAATAGGTAAAATTGAATGTAGTATAAAATACAACATGGTCGACAATAGTGCAATCAAATTTACTTTCCGCTTTAATTTTGAAAGATTGTATTTCCTATGTTGAAACACATTCAATTTTATTCTCTAACCCAATACACGTTAATTTTTTTTAGTTGACATCACTCAGTGCGTGAAAACTTTACGTGAATAGCCCCCCTGGTATAATTCACACTAGATTTGCGTGGTGAACTAGTACTTTATTTTATTGGAAACTTGTGTTCAGTTTAGTCATTTGGTGGTATGTACCTAGTAACCTAATGAAAAGCGTTCGGTGATGGGCTGAGACGATGATTAAATGTGTATCAATGGTTGCATCACATAAACTGCGAGTCTGTTCATAACTCTGGTGGTCCGAGACACACATTGCGACCCGCTTTTTCCTGTTTATGTCTCGGACCTCACCATTCGTTACACATCGGACACTTGCCTTGAACAACGGTTTATACGGCGGAATATTAAACGGATAGACATCTATTCCAGAATATACTACGATTACGTGATCTCTGAACCAAAAGGTCGGTTTCGTATCGGACACACCGATCGCTGTTTCTTCCTCAAGCCTGTAACTTTTAGGGTATTACGAGGATTAGACGTTAGCAGACAACTTTTTGTTAAATTTTAGTGATAATACGAATTGACTCACGTAGTTAATTTAATTTAAAACTTATCAAATTAATGTACATAATTTGTTGTTTTTGTCACACACTTGAATGTTTTCTTGTTTTCAATCGCCTCGAATGCGTTAGAAGATTGTGCTCGATATAACAGCATCAGGAAATCTCCCTCGTTTTGTATAGTCATGTATAAATTACCATTTGCATCATACTTAGGACTTTCAGTAATAAATTAATCTAAGTATAGGTATAGTATAATGTACATAATAATAACTGTTACGGAAACAGACAAAGTTTTGTACCTACACTACTTTAGTACTTTAATGTATTTGTCTACTACATAGATAACCACCACACAGCTACGTCCAGTAGATTTCGGGGGAAACCACGTACCTAAGTGCACCCTAAAAGGGCTCGGGAACGAGAGGAACCGGAAAATCCGGCACAACGCCACCGGGGCTGATGATTGAGTACACGGCTCGCTCAGGCATTCATTACGAGACTCACTGAGCATTATTCGGGGGCAACCGTGTAAATAATATGGCCAAGTGTGAGTCGTTGTACTTACTTACGAAGATTTCTATATCCCTTTCTATAAACCATGTTCTACCGATTTATTCAGTATTAAGGTATGGTTAATATAATTACCTAATTACTGTCACTTTCGTAATTTAAATAGGTACACCGTACACATTATGTAACGGTTTACCGAATAAACTTATTTGTAAGATATTCTCATTTTAGCTGCAAAATTGTCTTCGTGTCAAATGGCTATTATGGACAGCGCGAAATTATAAAGGTAGCATTTCCGAATTAATTGAACAATTATAATAATAGTTATTTGTTATGCAAGGGCGCAAAATGGATTTTTGGGCCGAGTGTCAAATTTGAATGCTGAGCGGCGAAGGATTCTAGGGTTGAACCCTGAGCGCAGCGAGGGGTTCAAAGAATAGAATCCTGAGCATAGCGAGGCATTCAAAGGACACGAGACCCAAAAAAATTTGCGGCCGTACATAACACAAAATTTTTCATCTCACCACAGCGAGGAAAATTACTAGAAGAACACTTGGATCGGCATTGCTAGTATGTAAGATGTTGTCTTGAGTAATACTCTGCATTAACTTCACTCACTTAATTAAATCCACCTTAAATCATCACTCATCTTATTACAAAACAGTAATGAATAAAAACAAAATATTATTATTTAACACGATTAGAAAAAAATGAGTTACTTTTTTTTCTACTTGTATTTTGGATGCGTTCAGAAATATCAATTTCTAAGAACCAACGATAATAGAAGATTAAAAAAAATAACAATAATTAGATAAACAATAAATAAATACCATGGATTTAATTAGATTTCCTTTATAATTAATAAAAAATAAAAAATAGGAGTTATTATTTTTATTGATATTCTAAGAAAATGTAAAAACAAAAAGTAATGTACACCTATACAAACTCAAAGGTCGAACTTCGTTACTGACCGACTGCCATTATTTAAAAAAAAAGAAGTCTTCAGTTTAATGGTGGCACCACACATGGCTATTTGTATTTGCCTATTTTTTATATTTGTCAAATAACTTCCATGTGTGGAGAGTATATTTGCCAAAAACTATTGCCATATTTGCCTGTTTGGCAAATACAGTCAATAACATATTTGGCTCCATGAGGTCGTAAAATTTTGGCAAATACGCGATCATCCAATCACAAATACAAATAGCCATGTGTGGTGCCACCATTAGACATTATTATAGACGCAATACGAGATTACGTCATGTTCGAATTTAGAAATGCTTTGCGGCCCTAGGGCGGGAAAAGATTTTCATACTACTTTCTCGCCCTAGGGCGGGAAAGGATTTTCATACTAAGTACTTTCTCGCCCTAGGGAGCAATGAAAATTCTTTTGGGCCCTAGGGAATATAATAGCATTTCCCGCTCGCATTTTGGGCATTAAAAATCTCCTTTCCGAGCGGGTGAGATGAAAAGCAGTTTTTGCACGCGTGCGTTTCAGTTTTGAAATACCTTGAAAATCATGTATTTATGCGGGATCCAAAATAACTTATGACATAAATAAATGTATTCAATTCTGAACAGCCAGTTCCACGTTCGTATTAAATAGTAATGGATTCACAGAATCATAGGGCACAGGACAGATAACAGACAAGTGGAAACGCCGTCGCATTTCAGTTTGAACCTAGCCTACACTTCAGTGAATGGAGCTCAGGTTTCATAAAATCTTATCTTTATAGTGGATAATTTGGCAGGTCTCCTGTTACGTTGTTTACGATACAAGCTGCCAGCGCGGGCTAGCAGCAGGTAGGCTGGCAACACTCCAGACCCGATGATATCAGTGTTCAATTGGCGCAAACTATTTCGCTGTTAACGTTAACACAATTTCGGCCATTACATTGTAAACAACTATGACTTGGCAAGGTCCGGGGTGCTGGAAAACGTAGCGAAGACCGACCCCCCGTCAAGTATACCGATTATTACCGACGATATATAAAAGAGATTCACGGGGAGTCGCTGGATTCAAGCAAGCCGAAATCACAGGCAAATCCTTAGTATACTTAGACCGTCTGGATATTTTTTTTCATCGTGTATGCGCAACCACGTCGGATCGGGAGGGTCGTTCATTAGTGGATTAAAACCTGGTATAGAGGTATATTATTATTTAGGTACCTGATGACAGGTTACAGGACACTTGCTGAGTCCGTCTAGACGGGTACCTCACTACCACCGCACTGTCAAATATATTTGCCTTGAACCAGTAATTGGATACTGTGTTTCGGTTTTAAGAACACTGTAGCGGCAAAGTTACACTACATATTGAGGCTTAAAAACAAATGTCCTAGCTTGATGAGGGCAGTGCAGTGCGTCATACTCGTATGATATTGTATTTAGCAAAACAGAATTATTTATTTTACAATATTCCGCTATTTGAAAAGAATCTGTATGGTCCAATATGCAGGAACACCGCCCATATGAAACACCACATACAATCCTTCCAATAATTTCCCCGACACACGTTTCGTCCCGACACCGGGACATCCTCAGTAGATATGTATTGATTTCACAATGGGGAACAGTAGAGAGTCATCATTCCGAAATACATTACTATAAATAAAAAGCAACACACACAGCCTGTTAATTATGGATTTCCGCAAAATAACGCCTGCTTCCATTCGAAACTGAAAGTATTTGTAATGAACGCATAGCTGGTCTCCTGCAAACTGCATCTGACATGGGCACTGCATATCTGACCTCAGCAGACGTATCAAATTAACATCATGTTTAAGGCGAACCCTAGACCTACAATAACATTGAACAATATATTTAATTGTACAATAAGATTGAATTGCGTTTTGAATCCAAACGTTCAATTATATTGCACAATAATAAGAACTTCCCAAATTGTAACATGCAAGCAACATGTCCACACAAGATTTAGCTGCAGCTGTAGTGTAGCTTGTGGCTAAGCGTAAACGTAAACTCCAAACGCCACTACAAAGAGTGAAATAATTTTTAATGTACATCAATTCAAATATGGTGCAATAAAAATTAAACTCGCTCAAACTTTCGTTCAATCATTGCGCATTCTTCAATATTAGTCGTAGACGATTAATTATATTGCACAGTTCACATTTTTGCGCAATATAATTGATCGTCTAAGGTTCGCCCAGGAGATGTATCAAGTGATCGTCTTTCTATAGTAGTGTTATTATCCACTACTATAGTCTTATCATTCTTGGTGTCATAAAAAATCCAGCATCTATTTTGACCTTTGTCTAGCCGTGGACATCCCATTAACTGTACAATATCGTTATAAATGACTTCACATTCTCAGTACCTATTAAAACTATAAACGGTCTCAGTAATGGTGGTAATAAGTAATGTGTGGGGATAATGAGCTCGTCATCATTATGATTACAATAGGCCACTAAAATTAACCATCTCAAAATGTAACCCGTCCATTTTGACCAGAAAACTGAAACTGCATTGAAATGGCGTTCTTTAAAAAGCATTGTTTCTCGATTGGAATAAAAATAAACAAGCAACCAACTGGCATCGGTGAGCTCGTACGTGATCAAACCATCGTAGCTGCTATCGGGTATTGTTGACCTACAATACCTACTGGAAATGTGACTCACTCCAGTAGGTATTATAATATAAATGTGAATACGTTTAGGTACCAAATGCGATTAGTATTTATCAATGCCGTTGCAACTGTTTATTTTCTGTTCGATCCTTTTATTCGTAAAATATTGGAGCATTTGTTACTTTAGCTTTGTAATGATAAACTAGCTCGTCGCTTCTACTTCGCATAAGTGACCCACGGGGGTTGAAAAACCTTCCTCATGCCTTCATGACAAAGTGGACCTGTGTGCAAAATTTTTTAAAAACAAATTCGGGCATCGTTAAGCACAGGCTCCAATATTTCGGAAGTTCAGAAAAATTGTACTTTACAGAAAATACAGAAATTATTTAAAACCATTTTAGAAAAAAAAACGATTTCTCCATGCTATTGCCCTCAAACCCAAGTATTTATAGCACAGCACAAGTCTATAAACTTAAAAAAAATTATAAATGCGAAAGTATGTTTGCTTGTTCTATAATAGTTTTAATTAGTTAGCACTGAAGAGAAGGAAGTAAGTTTTTGGTTCTAAATAACTTTGAACAGTCCGTCAAAGTTGCGGGATCAGTTAATAAAATATAAGGAAAGAAATATTCAAAAACCTCGCATCATTATCACAACAAAACTTAATTCGAAATCTAATTCAATTCATACGGTTCTCTTGATGTTGTAAGTTTTTACACTATACATGTGTTACGGAATTGGACGGACCAATTTGAATAAAATTTAAATAAAAAAATAAATTCTCTCCACTCTAGATCTCCACAGACAGTCATCTCGGTAATGAGACACGTCCCACAAACGTATTGGACACATAAATTAGATGGAAAGAGACCTCGGCGAAACTAATTCCGTGAATTTAGTTTTCAGTTTTGGTCAATTACATTTTTACCGTCATTTGCATTCTCTATTTGCGCACCATCCCGTATCTGTTACGGCTCTCGTAATAGAAATTGAGTTCACGAGTAGATATTAGCCGACCTGGACAAACCTTAATTTTAAAGTCTTTACATGATTATTTTTTCACATCTCTACAACGAAACTACCACAATTATTTGATTAATTTGACAAAAAAAATCATGTCATCATCACTGCTAAGTGTAAGTTACGTACTGAAAAATATACTAATATACCTTTCTTGATTGCTTTTTGAAACATCAAGAAATCAAGTTACTAAAAACATAATATAACACATACACCCGGACAAGGCTGACGGCGTAAAGAAATATCGCCAGTTCATCGATGCCAGTGGTGCCAATAATACAACCATTACCTACTAGGCCACGCTCAGCGGCCACCTATAGAATTTTGACAGATGGCGCTACTGTTTGCTTGTATGAAAAAGTTTAACGTAAATCGTTTGGATGCCCATATCCAGAGGTTACAAATCGGTGATATGTATATGAAGATCATAAAAGCGATTCTAACTCGGCAGAGGCATTTCGTAGGTATTTAACCTACCTGGTGCATGATGTATGACTCACTAACAGGATTTTGATTTTGACTGCAGCAGTCATGAGCGATTGGCAGTTTTCCGCACTGCATAAGTAGTTAACTATCTCCATAATTAGCAGAATGATAAACATGCAAATAAGACAGCTCCATTACTTAAAAGCGTGTGGGTTATGGATCTTAGCCTCGTTTCCTTAACTGCACGTTTTCGTTTACATAGATAGATACGAGTAAACCTACTTTGTGGATAAACAACTTAGTAATTTTGTTTTTGTGCCTTATCTTTTTAACTACAACTATATTTACTTCATTATCACTTAACAAAGATAGGTTCCTAACTTACAGCATAGAATACGATAATAGTACCTCACATACTACAGTACAGCAGATTCGCCGCGCAAAGTGATTTAAATAAATACATAGCTAAAATAGTTACGCGCCCCACTCTGTCAAAATCGCCAATGTTTCATAATTCATTCAATTTGTAATTTTCGTGTGAAGTTTGACAGAGTGGGGCGCGTCGTCGTGGAATGAAATATGTATAAAATATGTGTATCTCCCCTCCCCTCTTGAAACCGCTGGGCGGTCGGCGGTATATACTACCGTTTGTACCTTCCTACAGAGTCAGTGAAACTTCGCTGCCTACAGTATATAATAATAATATTATGTACTTTGTGTATTGTTTTTAATTATAATGTAGAACGCCGTTAATATCGGCGTGACAATTGCAGGGACCATAATCATCCCGTCCGTCACGTCGGGCTGTCTTACTGCAAGGTTTGCTAACAAGTAACACAAAAAATATATAAGTAGGTACCTACAAGACATTTCCTTTAACTCTGCGTAGAAAATGTGATCACTTTGCTATTATTACTGGCAGTTTCATTAAATAACCCTACACTATTGGTGGCGCCAGTATAGAAAGGAAGAAAATTGACGTAGGTACTTAGAAGAGAAGAGAACTGAGCCTTAGTTGGATTTCATTCTTATTTTTTTGTTTTGGGTATTCGCAAAGATGAAGCGACCAAAAATACAGAATGTTTTTGGAGAAACGTGTTGTAATTGCTTTTTTGTTTGAAATTATGGTGACGCAAAATCAATTGTAACCTGCAATTTTGAAACCATTTTCTGTAATTTTCAAGATCGTCTCTGTATTCAGGTAAAAAAAGCACAATTGCTTTCCCTTTCAAAATAAACTTTTACGATCACTTTAGGACTTTTTTAATCTTAGGTAATCTTACTGGCGAGCCTATTACGTAAAATAAAAAATGTTTGCCAACAAAGCTTACGGAGGTACTTGTAGCAAAAACGCAAAGTTGCAAAAGTGAAAACGTAAAAAAAAACTCGCGCTATGACAAAAATATGACAACGTTTCGCAAAGTTATAATAAGCAAGAACATGGCTTCCGCGAGCGTTCTTTGTCAACTTGTAAAGGTGAGTACCCACAAACAGTGAAAGATAAGAACCCAAAAAAGAAACTAACTGATTTCTTTAAATGCGAATATATTATGACGCGATGCACATTGCACAGGCCTTACCACACTTATGAAGTCTTCTAAATAAGGATAGGTACATAATATATCGGCCAACAAATTCTGACCCACGACTGTTTACAAAAATGTGAACAGCAAATTCAACAGGGGGTAGGTCACATATTACTATTGACGATTACATTGATTAAGTTTTTCGTACACAATCAGGAATGAGTCTTGTCTGTTTGTAATTTTTGACGCGATTATCATCTTCGTTTCACTTGAACAGACTTTGAAGCAACTTTTGCAGATACATACGGATCTACATTTTTCAACAAAATAATTTTGTGGTATGTATTAAGGTGCTATCAATAAACTGGGCTTGATATTAAATATGAATAGTGCCTAACTATAATAATAATTTGAGATTACTTATAAACTCAGTTCTCGCAACCTTACACTTGTGAGTAGGAACATGGCATAAAAGCCATACAGAGGACAAAAAATTCTAACTTGGTGAAACACCAGCACGACGCAACAGTGAAAGTTATGCAAGAGGGTAGGCATTTAGTACAATGAAACAAAAAGTTTAAAGCGCCTATGGCCGGAATTAAATTCTATCATCTTCACGCGATACGAGTTTTGAACCGCGATGCGCGAAGGAATGCCGAACGATATCATGCAGCTCTACACGTTAGCCGAGGCGAGTGGCTGCGAGTGCGAGTGACAGGTAAGTACGAAGTACGAACCTCTCACTCGCAGCCGCTCGCCTCCCCTCGGCCAACGTGTAGAGATAGATTTACAGTCGAACATCCCGGGGGCCCGGAGCTTCCAGATTCGTTTCTGCCATGGAGTCCAATTTATTTAGAGCCGGTGTACCGTGTAGTGCTCACCAAATTGAGGGCGATTTACAGGACATTAATTAGCATCCGCGCCGATCGCTTGTTAATTGTTGAAAATTAATTTAGACAATTAACGTCTAAAATTAATATTTTACGGAAAGTATAATAAGTACCTACCTAAGTTCTTAAATGAAAATTGGTATGTAATAAAAACCTAAGGAAAGGCCTGAGTATGTCCAGTTGTGGACGTCTATAGGCTGATTAACTAAGTAAGTATAGGCTTTGACAGAGTGGGGCGCGTCTTCGTGGATTGAAATATCTATACCTACCTATTATCTACCTCCAGATTAGCAGATACCTATCACCTCCATATTAGTGTCTACAAGCGTTAAATCTCTCCATCCTTTAAGAGGCAGTAGTTTGCCTAGTAAGGAGTTTTAGTGACCACAAGCAACGTCCACAAATAGCCTGTCCGACTTCAGTGAGTGTAAGCAACTAGTTATACATTAGATCTACGAGTATTTTTATCCAACGAGTTTAAACTACATGAAGAGATTTAAAATGACACACATAATTATTGTTAATGTTAGCTGGATGTTAGAGATAAATATGCCTCTTATCTAAGTGATCGAACACAAAAGGTATGCATAAATGACATAAAGTCGCAGGGTTGTTCCCCCATAATGGGTGTGCCACAGGGTTCAATATTGGGCCCTTTTCTATTTTTAGTGTACATAAATGATTTGCCGCACCATGTAAACGGTATTTGCGAGATAGTATTGTTTGCTGATGATACTTCTTTGGTTTTTAAAACTGATAGAGGTAATGACAATTTTGACGACGTAAATTATGCTATCGCGCATGTATCGCATTGGTTCACTGTTAACAATTTACTTTTAAACTCAAAAAAGACTAAGTGTATTGAGTTCGCACTACCAAACGTAAAAAACGTAGCTACCAACAAAAAGGTGATTGTGAATGGTGAAACACTAAAAATGGAAAACTCTACAGTATTTCTGGGGGTAACCTTAGACGATAAACTACAATGGGGCGCTCATATTGAGACTCTGGCAGGTAAACTTAGTTCAGCTGCCTATGCTGTGAGAAAAATTAGGCAGTTAACAGACATTGATACAGCCAGGCTTGTCTATTATGCCTATTTCCACAGTGTTATGTCCTATGGTATTCTATTATGGGGCAAAGCTGCTGAGATTCAAACTATATTTGTATTGCAAAAGAGAGCAATTAGATCTATATACAAAATGAAGCCACGCGAATCTCTTCGCCAAAAATTTAAAGAAATAGGTGTTCTTACAGTGGCATCTCAATATATTTATAATTGCTTACTCTTTGTACGTCAAAACATTAATAATTATTATAAGCAACGTATAGATGTAAGTAACCGTCCAATTAGAAATGGCGGACACAAGTTAGTTGTAGTACCACACCGTTTACGTAAAGTACAGAAGTCCTTTATGGGGTTGAGTGTACGCTTCTACAATATGATCCCGAAGTCTGTTTTGGACTTACCTTTACACAGGTTTAAAGTCACTGTCAAAAAACATCTAATAAGTCGGGGTTACTATACTATTGAAGAATTTTTCAATGACAAGAATTGTTGGAATGATAGGGATATATTTCCATCTCTTCACGAGATATCTTAAAAATTATGTATTAATTATTGATATTATTTAAGAAATTGTATATATTGACATTTTTTTTGAAAAGAGCAAGTGCCGAGTTTCTTGCCAGTTCTTCTCGGTGCAAACCTGCTTTCCGAACCTGGCGGTAGAGTTTTGACTTTTCATAAGAGCCTATTAATTGGGCCTATGTGAAAATAAAGATTTTTCATTTTTTTTTTTCAATAGTTTAGCTGACTCTTGCTTATGCTTTCTTTTAGTGAAAGAATTTATAGGATGACTAGCTGTTGCCCGCGGCTCCGCTCGCGTGAATTTAGGTTTTTCACTACTTCTGCGGGAACCATCGCTTTTTCCGGGATAAAAAGTACCATAATGTGTTAATCCAGGTAATAATCCATCTCCATTCCAAATTTCAGCTAAATCGGATTCGTAGTTGCAGCGTGAAGGAGTAACAGACAAACATTCCAACCCCTATTTCACCCCCTTAGGGAAGGATTTTCTCAAAACCGTTTCTTAACTGACAACTACCCATTAGAAAGAACCTACTTTCCAAATTTCAAGTCAACAGTAACAATATTAAAATTTTCACATAAAAACTTTCATCCCCTATTTTACCACCCTTAAAGGGGAATTTTCCAAAACGACTTATACAAATTTTTAATAGCTGAAGCTGATAACCTAAATGACGATTTTCACGTCTCTAACTTCAAAAACACGGGACTTTCATATAAACTTCCAACCCCTATTTCACCCCCTTAGAGGGGTAGTTTCTCAAAATCGTTTCTTAGCTGACACCTACCCATTACAAAGAACCTACCTTTCAAATTTCAAGTTTGTAGGCTTTATACTTCCTGAGATATCGTGATGAGTGAGTGAGTGAGTGAGTGGTAACTCTCTTTTATATATATAGAAGATAGGTACCTACTTTAATTTCATCGAGCGTGGTCGAACCTTAATGATGTACGAATCTCAGTTAGGGAGTGTTTCAACACGACATGAACTCATTAATCATTTTTTAATACATTTACTCAAAAAGTAGACGTCTTATCTAGACACGTTTAGCGTGCGAAAAGTTATTATTTTCTGCACTAGTGTATTTTGGCGTCGCGAACTTCAAAATAGCGAAATAGAAATCGTGTAGATAATTTTAAAATTGAACGCCCCTCCACTATATACCAATAATCTTCGAAAACAGAACAGCGTATTTTTTTATTCACAATGCCCTTGAGGCTTGTGATTTGAGGTGAGCCTATTCGATATTCCAACTCGTACTTAATTATAGGACAGATTTACGCCAACGCACGTTTCCGGCTTTCCTGATGGAAAGTTTCACTAGGGCCTCAAATATAGTTAACGTAATTTTGTCAGCCCTACTCGGGTCCTATGCAAAGTTCACAGAAGGTTCAGTCAGCATTGGTGCCACAACATAATGTGGGCCGCAAAAGAGAAATAAACTCTGTAGTCCGTAGTACGTTAGTAATCTAAGTACTCAAGTAATCTGTAGCTATTCTGTAACGTTGTAGTAACACGACATCGTAAGATTATAATTCGTCTGTGTTATATCTTACATGTCATAAAAAAGAAAACTGGCGAATTACAATTTAACGCTATAAATTTCTATAGTCACCCTAAAGTCTAAACATTACCTTTCTAAAGACTTGTGCTATATTCTAAAATTTTAATTAATACCTATTTGGATTTGTATGAAAGGGTTTTAATTAAAAAAACCCACGTCCCGTAGGACACATACGAAGTATCGGGTAATAGGTAGTAGGTACCTACCTGCGTAGAAACTTGTGCTTTTCGAGTGTCGGCACCTCATAGTCATGTTATAGCTCGCTCACTTAGCGAAATCACAGATTAATATATCTAATAATAACCTAGGCAAGATTATACCTAGGTACTTAGGTTTAGGTACTAACACGTGGGTGGGAGGGAGTTATGCCAACTTGCACATTCATTTATAATTTATTTTAAAATTACCATATTAACTTAAATCCTTGTCGATATCGACTGACTGACAAAATCAAGCCAATAATAAGCCAATCGATACATCGCAAATACTCATAGCTAGTTGATAAAGTACAGTTTAAGGGTTTATGCCAAAGTAGCCCGCAATTTTTTTTTTTAGTTTTTGCAAATAATACACTAAATATTATTAGAGATAGGTATATCGTAGGCTGCTATGCTCGCAAAACTCATTGCCATTTATAAGCTTTTACGCAACGTATCTAGTTACGTTTCCCTGATTTAGAGTTAACGGGATTTGGTTATGAAGTAAATGAGTATTTCTGAGTTCTGACCAGATTTTATGAATCATATAGTAGAATAAACGGTATGCTCGCAAAAGGCATTGCCATATTATAAGCTTAACAGTGTTTTTGTTTACGAAATGTTTATATACCTAAGTATCGACGCTAATCACGCTATCTCTTCACACCTACTTACTCGTACCGACATACAATCGACATGACCGGTTCGCCTTGACTTTTGCGCGCACGCGGCGCCGGGTTTAATCGTCGAAGCCACTTTTTTAGGGTTCCGTAACGAAGGGTATCCAATGGGATTTGGGACTCTATTACTAGACTCTTCTGTCCGAGTCTGTTATCAGACTATATTCATTAGATGTGCCTTATAAGTAGATGGTTGTTTTTTTTTAGTTTTTTTTTTTCAATTATAGTCTATACTTACGCTTAGAATTTGTCGTTACAAGTTCCCATA
Source organism: Coenonympha arcania (assembly GCA_036785405.1). Lineage (NCBI taxonomy): Eukaryota > Metazoa > Arthropoda > Insecta > Lepidoptera > Nymphalidae > Coenonympha > Coenonympha arcania. The sequence continues at coordinate 6,731,887 of CM072069.1, forward strand.
TGTGCACGGTCGGGCGTTGTTTGATGTCCTTTGACAATACCGACGCCGCAACGGACCGCGCGACAAAATGAAAGCGAACAGACTATACGTCCCTACTCAGAAGATATTATTTACATAGGTTGAACATCGCAAGACGTAACAGCAACATCGCTATTCCTTAGAAAAATACAATGTTCAACCGATGTAAGTTATTTAAATTTAAGTAGTACTTACCTAAATAATTAGTAATTACCTACTAGATTTTTAGGTCTTTTCGTAGATGATGGATCGTTAGCTAAATGCGAGTAGTCGAAAATTGAAATCGCAAGTGAACGGGCAACATCGCAACTGGCGCTAGCGTCTAGGGTTGCCTCTTGCCAAACATGCTGCTCAACATAGATTATACTTAAAATAGTTTTTTTTTTAATTGAACATAGGCTTGCGCTTGACGACAATCATGCCTGATGGAAAGCAATGATGAGGTCTAGGATGGAGGATACAAACCGCTAAGGTGTGGAACGCCCTTCCAGCCTCCGTGTTTCCATCCAAGTACAATCTAGGTGCCTTCAAGAGAAGACTGAATAGGCGTTTTCTAGGCAAGCGCGTTCCAGCTTAGACTGTATCATCACTTTCCATCAGGTGTGATCACAGTCAAGCGCTAGCCTATATAGTATATAAAAAAACAATTTTTATGAGATAGTGTAGAGTAAGCAACACCTCTGCGGTGATAATGGTTAATACTTAACTCCTTTACTTTTCTTTGAAAAAAAGAACCTAAATGAACAAACTAAAAAATACCTATTGGAATTTTTGTAAAATACCTACGTACCTACGTACCATGGCAACCCTGTTTGGGCGGCCTTGCGGTTTTTTCGCGCCCAAACCACCAAACATTCGAGTGCCCGATGAAGCGATGACGTAACTCGGTTAGGTGATTGTGTAAAATGATATTATCTTTGCTGCCGCGGGAAGATTTCTAAAATGATTACTCGCAAATTATACCTATACTAATGTTAGCTGCTGCCAGTGCCAACCTACTGGTTGTTCTCGGACTTCGGAGCTACCTTCAGGAGTCTGCCCCTAGATTGTCTAAGAAAAACGTATTCATCGTAATCGTAATCGTTTACAATTTCTGCCCGCTGATTGGTAGGTACCTACCCTGATTTATGTCAGCCAATCGTGGGGTAGAATTTCCAAACGATTACAATAACGTTGAATACATATTTCTTACGCAATCAGGCTCCTGGTTATTTTAATGATTGATTGATGATTCTTTACATGCATTTGAGACGTCATTCAGTCCCAATTTCTTGCACATTGCACAACAATCGAATTCTAGGGAATGAGGCATTGCCGGCTGACACTGATAGATAGTGATAGGTATCTTGCTGATCAAATGGACTCTGAACATAGGATAATAACTGTCCATACATAGATACTAGTTCCCTTATTACATAATTTAAAAGTTCTCTTTGGTAATTTGTACGCAAATCCCTTAAAAAATACTCTAAAGTCTCTATCTATAGCTCTATTTTTATACCAACTATAATCCCAGAGAAAAAAAATTTTATTTATCTACAATGTAAGTACCTATCTATGTACCGTTATGATGAAGGTACAATGCACGGTGTCTGGCCCGTGCCGACATGAGTGACGTGTGGTGCAAGAACATTAACTAAACAATGGGTGTCAACAGCCAATGAAAATACATTGTTAGCTTACCTTCTCCATTAGCCGCCAGACACAGCAAGACGCAGTGACTGCGTTGCGGGGCGAAAGAAAACTCTAACCCTTCTAAGCCCCGGTTTCCACCAAAGTGGAGCGGATCGGAGCTGTGTTTGAGTAACCAATCAGCTTTCGTCATTTTGACATCTTCGAAACTGAGGGGAGAGGAGATGTAGAAATGACGAAATCTGATTGGTTATTCAAACACAACTCCGCTCCGCTCCGCTTTGGTGGAAACCGGGTAAGTTTGTTCATACATTATCACCGACAACCGACAGTCGATGCTTCGGTTATCGTTGGTAAGCAATGTAGGCAGAAGTTTATCCATCAAACTTTTGTAGTCTTTCAAGTGCGTTTTCTATCGTACTTATAGTTCAATCTAGAGACACAAAGAACGAACAGTGTCAAATAATCGGTGACCATCATAGTCGGTGTTGGACGTTTTCGTCGTGGTAAATGACTAAAAATTCGTGATATGCCACATCCGACAGACATAGGTAGGCTATCGTACCTATGTCGGTCGGATAGACCACAGAGCAAGGAATGACTTTATATTGGATAGACCGACAACCGCCTAATACCGATGCAGTAGACCGAGATTCAATTTATACAGCCGGCTTGTTCGGTAACTCAGCCTTTGCCCCGAAACGCTTCGTATCGCTGACTGTGTGTTTTATACATAAGAAAATGCGACACGCCGCGTCGCGCCGTATCGTTTACAAACTACAATGTACACTAATGAAGCAGAAGTATAGGACACTATATCGACTGTATGTGTATGTGTGATATGCTACAAAAAATGAGACAATGTTTTCTGGAAATGTTCTTGGATTTTTTCACATTTAAAAAAAAGGCCGTCTCATCGGGCTATGATTAAATTATTAATGTATGCGTAGTTACCTTACATCTGAGCGCTTTATCCTTTTCGAAATATTCTCCAATGAATCTATAGCTCTATTTTTAGAGCGTCGATTTAGTTCAGTTTTAAGAGAAAATCTCAAAAACGGAGTAGGTGTGTCTGGTCAAATATCTACCTACGAAACATTACAAATACAAAGTTACCTTCTTCCACCTCTCTGTAGAGATTGTTGAACGAAATTCCACGTGGAGGACATAATAATGTTATTCCTAAAATTATTAACTAAAAAATAAAATCTTAAGTTTAAATATTTAAATTAAGCGTTAAAAATCCATTTATAATTTAAATATATTTTTAAACAAATTGCAATGCATGTATGATAAAAAAATAACTTAAAATAAAACTGACGCAACTGCATATTTCAACATACCTGCATAATTATAATAATTTAAATATAAAATAACCTGTCAAGTGCGAGTCGGACTCGCGCACCGAGGGTTCCGTACATCAACCGGAGGAATAAAACCATAAAAACCACTTTTCTTATCGAACCGCAAAACTAACTTTGTTTTTAGAGGTTTTATTCTAAATATCAAAAAACTACTTATTAGATCTCGTTCAAACTAATTTTCGGTGGAAGTTTGCATGGTAATGTACATCATATATTTTTTTTAGTTTTATCATACTCTTATTTTAGAAGTTACAGGGGAGGGGACACACATTTTACCACTTTGGAAGTGTCTCTCGCGCAAGCTATTCATTTTAGAAAAAAATGATATTAGAAACCTTAGTATCATTTTTAAAGACCTATCCATAGATACCCCACACATATGGGTTTGATGAAAAAAAATTTTTTGAGTTTCAGTTCTAAGTATGGGGCACCCCCAAAATTTATTACTTTTTTTTAAATTTTGTGTGAAAACCTTAATGCGGTTCACAGAATACATCTACTTACCAAGTTTCAACAGTATAGCTCTTATAGTTTCGGAAAAAAGTGGCTGTGACATACGGACGGACAGACGGACAGACGGGCAGACGGACAGACGGACAGACAGACATGACGAATTTATAAGGGTTCCGTTTTTTGCCATTCGGCTACGGAACCCTAAAAAATGGGAGTTTATTTCTATCTGTTATACTAATAATATAAAAATCATAATTAAAAATAACCTTAACTTTAGTTAGTTAGAGTTGTGTCTATACCTACTAGGATTACCATCATTTGGTATTCTTAGGACACTTCCTGACATCTCGGAGTTTACTATGACCTATGACCCACTTGCACGAAACAGTGCGTTAAATAAATATGTAGTTCAAAATTTTAAATAGAGTTTGCAAACTCAGGGTTATGGAAAACAAAACCGGTTAGTAATAAACGTGACGTTTTCGGCTTTTATTTATTACTTCATTATTTTTTTTTCAATTTTAGGTATGTGATACCTATTCGATTTTTTTTTGCAACGGATTAAAAAAACATCCAGAGATATCGAAATTTCTATACCTTAATAGGGCTATTGGAATATTTGTCAGAAGAATCTAAACTATTGTAAAGTCTAGTCTAGTAAATTTCCTAAACGCATGCAGTGGTAACGTCTGTTGCCACGTCATTGTTTGTAACTTTAGCAAGTTACGTAAAACCAACGTAAAACGATGAGGTAACTAAACATCTCGCTATGTTTACGTGTATAAGTAAGATTATGTAATGACTACCAAAAAAGAAGTTAAATCGATCTTCACCAAGTTTTGAAAAAATCCTGTCATTTGTGCGTATTAAAATTCCATTAAATATCAATGACGGCAGAATCTGGTAATTAACTTATCCATTATCTCGAGTCTCGACTCTCTACTTACATGTTGTGCTAGACTTAATTTGGACGTGACAGTTTGGGTTCATAGATAGAGTTTATGTTCATTGTCTGTGGATCATTTTATCTTTTTTCGTTCAGGAAAAAGTAATTCTTCTTATAGCAATTTCGTCCTACTGTTTTTAACTTACAGTTTGCAAGCTAGATATCTATCATGGTGTCATGATAAAGATAATAAATTTGTCACTAAACAACTTTGTTCCAATAAACCTCTATATATACAGGTTTAATGAAACCAAAGTTTCTTTTTGGATGGTATCAGGGGGCTAGGCGAAATTAAATGGATTTTTTGTGTCACGAAAATCCCGTTTCACCCGACAGCAAATTATTGTATGTACAAAGAAAATTTCACTCTTTGCAGTGGCGTTTGAAGTGGGTTTTTTGAAAATAATGTTTATTTATATGATTAGGTTTTCCTGATTTACGTAATTAGTATGAAATCTGTCTGTTTTGCGGTTTCGGGGCGATGTAGCGTTACGTGCAGTGACGTAACGCAGTAAATTGCCAAATGGGTTACAACGAGCTGTCGTCGGTATCATTACGATCTGCATTCATTCCCTTCGCACGAGGCTCTGCCAAGGTCGCCGGCGACGCAGCCCGCACGCGCCACCAAGCCCGAACGAAACGCGTCAAAAGTTAAGTTAAACTGGTTAAAATTGCGTTTTTTGACGTGATAACGTTTAATTAATTAATGAACACCAGCAGCACTCATGAAACATAGTAATACGTTCCGCGTAACGTTCCACCTGAGCCTGTGAGTGCAAGCGAGAGCGCGCAACAAGGGATAGAGAGACACGATAAAAATTACATAAAATAATGATTATGACTATGATTACGATTACGATTATGATTATGATTATGACGTTATCACGTAAATCTATCGTCCGTAAACCGACTTAACAGACAACCAATTTTTTTTACTTTTCTAGTGTTTCGCACCCAAAGGGTACAGTACGCGCGGCGAGAGTTTGGCTTTGACCTTCGGGTGGAGGGGATTACTGCGCATGGGTACCCAAATTCTGATTGGTTGATACCCAATTTCTGATTTCTCTGATTGGTTGATACCCAATTTCTGATTTCTGCGCAATAACGGTCAAAGCCAAACTTTCGCCGCGCGTACTGTAAACAGACTTTCCTATTTCCAAGACTCCGCCATCCATCTGTCTGTCACCCAGGCTGTATCTCTTTAACTGTGATAGACTGTTAAAATTTTGAGAGATGATGTATTTCTGTTGCCGCTCCGTTGGCGTTGGCTCCGACAATCCGACACGTAGTATGCATATTTTTTTTACCTATTCCCGTTGTAAATAAATAAAAGGGAACCCTTATTGGATGATTTGTTATTCGACTGTCCGTATCTTATGGCACTTTTTCTAAGGAACGAGTAAAGCTATATAGTTAAAATTGATACCAAATACCCACTAGGGTTTATGGTTCGTTCGAGGTATAAAAAGTTAGTCACTCAATTAAATGGGTCTTGATGCCTAAATAAGATGCAGCAGCAATGAAATTAACAACTCTGGTCTGGTCTGGTAAATTAATTAATTACTTCTATTAATAAAAGGTTGGTATTTCATAGCGAAACATTGTTTACAGAGTGAATCGGAGTGAGTGATTTTATATTTATTGTCTTCTCGGTTTTGATTGTCAATAGAGGTAGGAGTATCATTATGAGAATTCAAGGTGAAATGTGGTTTTAGTATCAGATCGCTACAAATATACTATCTGCAACAATGTATTATGTAACTGCTTGTATAGGAAAGCATGTCGGCACATTTTACACTTTGTCATACAAGAAATGTCAACTTTGACGTCACCAATCGCAAATCACGTGTAGATACACGATTTGATTCATAAAAGGTAGAAAAAATATTTTTTTATATGATAAATAATAAATGCTAGTCTAGTTTATTATAAACATTAAAACCTCTAATTTGGTATTTGACTCCATTTTTCATTAAGTACTTTTAATTTTAATATATAAACTAGGATAAAAATAAACCGATAAAACTAATTAAATCTATCAAATAACAAAAAAGTTATAAAAATTTAAATATTTCTGATTAGACAGAGATATACGACATTGAATTGTGACGTCACACCTTGCTAATGCCATAGCACTAGCAGCTTCATGCCGTCATGCGGCTTCATACAAATTTTCGTTTTGCGAGAAAGGGATAGAAGACCCACTCCAAAATTAAAATGCCTGTTACTTTGTAAATCTTTGTTGGGTTTTAATATTTTTTTCAGCGTATTGTACGTCATCATTTTCATCCTAGTTTAAAATAAAGTAATAATTTTAATCAAATTGAAAAGAAGTGTAATTAATACCCAATTAGACTAAAACTAGCCAAAGCGCTCCGGGGTAATTTGTTGTACGTGCTATAGCCATTATGCAACTGTAAGAGTTCCCCAACTCTTTGTGCTCGTTGGGTTGACATGTAAAATCTCGAGAGCATCTCGAGAGTAAAAACCATTCATCCCACCCTTTACACGAGCCGCAAGCTTTGCCAAGGTCGGCGGCGGCGCGCGTCGCTCACTGCTGCCGTTATAAAATCGAGCTAAGTAATAAAACGTTTCACGTAATTTTTCTTTATTTTTCAATAATGACAAATATTTTCTTTTAATTCTTATTTTAGGGAAGCAGAAATTAATGTTAGCGAAAAAACTTTCGCTGTATTCTATCCAATCAAAAGCAGACTGAAGCTTATTTTGAATGGGCTGAACAAAATCCCCTACATTTTCGAAGAATTAAAATTTACTGACATTAGATACCTATTAGACCATAAAGGCATTATAGTGCAAGCTACAAACATTTCGGTTCTTTTTTAAATAAAGTTTCTAAACACCTTAAACAACTTAACAGGGTAGTGAACAGACTCAAGATTTTAAAATCAAAAAATCCAAAATTTGTTTGAAGAATAATAAGTGTGGTTGAACCAATTTGTTCCGTGGCGAAGAATATGAGAGAAAGCACAAAATTATAGGCGTCTGCAACAACAGCCCACGATTTAGAACGTTTTTGGTATTACTCAAATGGAAAATGAACACAAAAGAGACTATAATTTGAGGCGTGGAACTCAATGTTATAAGTCGAAAGGCTCGAAATCTTACAGCATATTGCTAAGGTCAAACTGTCGAAGGCAACGCACGAATATTCAATAATACTTTTAGAACTGCTCAGAATGGCTTAGAAAACACGATACTTATTTACCTACAAGATCTTACATGAAATAACATTTTCTAAAATTGACCTTGAAGATTAATAAGCATGTTTTTTTTCATTTACCTTCAAACGATTTTGGATTTTTTGTGTCGGTTTAACAAAGTCCGATTTCATTTTTACATTATCTGTCGAAAAGTCAGTTGAAAGTCGTTCAGCTAATGGAGCTAACCTTATCTAAACAAACGCAACATTCACATCAGGATAACAGTTAGTCGTAGATAAATCTGTGTGTAAACATTAAACGGCTAGGAAACAGTTCAACTATAACGTAGGACTCACCTGTTCTTTTCCAACTCGTTATGAGTGGTCCTGCAACAGAAAACAGACAATATGTAGCCGCCCGGCACATCACAACAACACTTATCACTGCAACCATTCACTGCCACTACAACTACACCACACTGGCACTGCTCTCACCTGCTGCCCTGAGACTTCTTCGTCTTCGGCCTCCTTCCACCGCGCGACTCATCGTACGCCGGCAAACTCGACGCGTACCCGTGCTCCGATTCTGCAACGAAAAAAACTGCAATTCCGTCAAAATCAGCTGATTGTGGCCACGCAAAAATAGAACGGGAGCCATGTTGACGTGTGCGAGCGGTGCACCCGATTGACAATTCAAACAAAGAAAACCCAATTCACCTCTGTCTCGCCTCTCGATGTATTCAGCGGCTTGGATCAGGTCAGCAATACTCATATTTATAAAATCCCGGTTTGACACAGGTGTTCACGAACGTCACACGACTTTATTCGATTAAAAACTATAAATAAAGTATCCGAGTCAGCGCCGAGGCTCACGACTGCATTTACCGACGTCAAAAACACACTAGTCGAGTAGGGACGCGCGATCGTGCGACGCGCTTCGTTACCCGTCGGGCGCGCTCGCCGCCGCTCGGCCAACCAATCACCGGCCAGCAGAGCCCACGATGAAATACCTGGGTCAATCACGTGAACTTTGTGTTTCCAAACAAAACATTTTTTTTCCATACGCGCCGTGAGCGGTTCACAATGTGCGATAATAATATGATTCATTTAATAATTTCACTAAGTGCATAGCAACTTTGTCAATGTTTAATATTAATTTATGAATATACATAAGTTTAGACTGAGTTTCAATGACAATACCAACATAATAAACTATTATGTTGATATTGTCACTGTCATCTAAATCGTTTCTAGGTGATTGTTGTGGCCTTCTTTATCTGTTATCTTCAGGTCATTTCTAGATAAGACACAAAACAGTTATGTCATTTGTTTATTTACTGAGAAAGGTAGATAATGGATGGGGGATAAAAAAAAATAACTTGTATACATTTGTGAAACGCTTTTAATGTTTAATATTCTTAGGCAAAGTTTTAAAATATTGTTTAATATTATTAACATGTGAATTCGAGCGAACATGACCGGGAGCAGGTGCTTGCGGGGTTCCTTGAACAAAGGAAAGCTGAAATTAATCTCTTGTTACTATCCTTAGTAAGATTCTTATTAGAATTATATAAGTGACTAGAATTTGTTCAAAACTAGCTGGCCGGGCAGACACTGTTCGGACTGAAAATAAATCAAAACCATAGTTTCGCGTTTTGTATTGGCTTAAAATTTTTTTACATAGTTTTGGGATACTTACCTGAAGTAAATTTATATAACCTATAATTAAGATCTAGGTAGGTCATGGTAAAATTTAATATTAGCTATCAGTCAAATGTTAAACACAAAATTTCGTGTCTTTGCTGTTGACTTTTGAAGGGTTCCTTTATCTAGAGCTAATGCTGAATATCAATTCAGGACATTAGGTACATGATTAATATGCATGCTAAATATTCAGCTCAATCAGATAACGGTAAGTTAACGGTTTTAAACTTGTATGATTGAAACTGCACAGAGATCAGTTAAATTATAAAATGGTTGTAAAATATACATGGGTGCGGCTCACAAAAAATGTACCTTTTCCAAATTTTTCGTGACCCTAACTTTGAAAAAAGAAATAAGTATTTTTTTTCATTCAAGGAAAAGATTTTCTGTTATCTGTACACGCTCCAATTCACTTGTAATAGTATCAGGCCAATGTAGCAGTTAAAACATTAATAATGACAACAAAAACATTTGCAATCAGTAGGAATAATTTTAAGTTCCATAGAAAAAACAAATGTCCCAGCCCCGACTAAAAATCATTAAAAATTATTTTTCATCATATAACCTGTAGTTAGAGGCCCATCGCATTATTAAACAATGGCATTGGAATGAATCTACATATAATGCGTCAAAAAACCGATATTAATACAGATAAAATAATAAAAACGTTGGATTTAAAAAATGTCCCTATTTTATTTCACGTGTGTTATTAGTCAGTTTGATACATGTAAGTTTTTTTTTATTATGAATAGAAACACTTCACTTATTTTTTTTGGTCTAGCAACATTTCATCCATCAAATAGTAAAGTCAGTGATCTGACAGCCATCTTAGTTTGCTTTAAAAATGCTACTCAGTGTGTGTCACGAGTCCGTCATTGGATTTTCTTGACTTTTTGGAATTAATTTTTCATGGTAAATGATGATATAGTTTGTTGGGAGTCTAGAGACATAAAGTTAATACTTGATACGACTGAATAATGTAGTTGTTTAGTAAATTATATTGCATTTGAAGTTGCTACATGACTTTGAGGTTACTTTTTCATGTGTGTGTTTTCACGTGCGTTATGTGTGTTACAAAGTTGTGTGACGTAACACACGTGAAAAATATAAAGCTTAGTATTCTTTACAAGAATGCTTATTCTAACTTTATATATTTAGAAATAAAAAATAGTAATATATAATTTGTCGAGAAACCAGCCAAGTGCGAATGGGACTCGCGCACGAAGGGTTTACCATTATAGATACTAACCTTTACATTAATTCCAGTGTGTTACGCATTTCCAGTGTGTTATCGTGTGTTACAATTTCCAGTGTGTTATGGTACATTTTTTGTGAGCCGCACCCACATACATAGTTTAATATTATTTAAAATATGTTTTCCTGAGAATAATACTAGAACTTTTTAAATAAGGCGTTAAAAACAAAAAATATTAAAGAATACCATCTGAGCTTGCTGTTACTTATTTAATAGTTATCACTATATAAGTATGATTTTTTTCTCTTTATTCTTGATTTATTTTACAAAAGCCTGTAAGTCAGTCCTAAATGAAATAAATCATTATGACTTTGACTTAAAAACCTGTCCTAGTCACTTTGAAACTATGGTCACCCTAGCCTCTGAAATGTAATTTATTCTTAATAATAATCATAAGTTTACAAATACATTAAGTACAAATTAAAATAATTAATATTAAATTGTGAACTTTAATTATTAATTCCGTTTACGAATAAAAAAATAATCTAATACGTTCTAAACATTGTTACTCAAGCCAGTTCAATTTTTTGAACTATTGACACACTATTGTATCTCGGGATTATGTAATTCGCGATCTCCGCGTTTTTAGGGTTCCGTACCAAAATGGTAAAATGGAACCCTTATGGTGCGACTTTCTCCGTCTGTCTGTCCGTCTGTCTGTCCGTCACACTCGATTATTTCAGTAACTACCAGAGCTATCGATATGAAATTTGGAATAGTTGTGTATATTAGTGGCCCAATGACACTGGAATAAAAAAAAATGGAAATTATTTTTGTTCTTATTTAAAAAGGGGGGAAAATCGGAGGGTTGAAATTTAAAAGTGAGATAACTGTACTGTGTGGGGTATCATATGAAAGGGTTTACTTTGTACATTCTAAAACCGATTTTTAATTATTTTTAGTCATGATAGTTTTTGATTTATCGGGGAAAATGTCTAAAAAAATACCGTTCCCCCCCTTATCTCCGGAGTTTACCAATCGAAAAATCTCAAATAATTATGGTCAATAGGAATTTACGTATATTTTACAGAAAAACTATAGCCAATGCTCTAACTAGCATAGTTTTTTTGATATTAACAATAAACCTCTACAAACAAAGTTAGTTTTGCGGTTCATTAACAAAGGTAATTATTACCGTTTTACATCTTTGGTCGTTACAGTTTTGGTCGTGTTACATCTACATTAGTATGCCTGATTGTTTTGCTTCATTACTTCTTGAGTACGGAACCCTCGGTGCACGAGTCCGACTCGCACTTGGCCGGTTTTTTTTTTCATTGTTATATTATCAACTGTTTCAGTATTTGATGTTAACTTCAGGATACCGATAATATTATTAGAAAGTTACAAATGAAGCAGTTCTTGAGATAGACTCAGGGACAAAAACAGAAAAAAAATCTTTTGAAGGATACCTCACAATTTTATGTAAAACTGTTGTTCAGCTTGTTATTTGTTTCTACTTTATACTACCTTATGTATATGTATATAAATTATATAATAATTAGTCTTTAGGTCAGTTTACATTTAATTGCTGAGTTTGAAGTAATCTGTACATAGGCTGCACTAAAAGTATCGGGAATGGAATATTTCCACTGTTCCTGTCATATTAAAATCTTTTAATTTAAAACTCCTTGGTTTTATAAATCGAATACAGTTTATTTATTTAAAAAAAGATTCTCGGTCTCGTCACAAGGTCTTGTCAAACTTGTTTAGTCGTTGAGAAAATGGAATTGACTCGAGAAAATTCTAGAGCGATGATTTATTATGACTTTCGAAGTGGTTTAACACAAAAACGGTGTGTTGACCGGATGATTTCTGTATTTGGTGATGAAGCCCCATCCAAAACCACAATTTATCGCTGGTTTGCTGAATTTCAACGTGGACGTGTCAAGCTCAGTGATGATCCCCGTCATGGCGTCCAAAAACTGCAGTCACCCAAGAAAACGTTGATGCTGTGCATAAGCTGATTGAGGAAGATCGACATGTGACATACCGCGAAATTCAGGCAACTTTAGACATTGGCATGAGTCAAATACAAATAATCTTGCATGAACAATAATTAGGTGTAAAAAATTGGTCAAGTGCGAGTCGGGCTCGCGCACTGAGGGTTCCGTACTATCAAGACTCATTCTCAATAGTACGTATAAAGTAAACTAAACACCCCTGCCCATAGAATTTAAAAACCGGACAAGTGCGAGTCGGACGTGCAACGCCATCTGTCGTCATCAAAGTTAAACAAAATATTAGACTTGTTGAATATCAATTCAACACGTATTAAAAAAAACTACTCACTAGATCTCGTTCAAACCAATTTTCGGTGGAAGTTTGCATGGTAATGTACATCATATATTTTTTTTAGTTTTATCATACTCTTATTTTAGAAGTTACAGGGGAGGGGACACACATTTTACCACTTTGGAAGTGTCTCTCGCGCAAGCTATTCATTTTAGAAAAAAATGATATTAGAAACCTTAGTATCATTTTTGAAGACCTATCCATAGATACCCCACACATATGGGTTTGATGAAATAAAAATATTTGAGTTTCAGTTCTAAGTATGGGGCACTCCCAAAATTTATTACTTTTTTTTAAATTTTGTGTGAAAACCTTAATGCGGTTCACAGAATGCATCTACTTACCAAGTTTGAATAGTATAGCTCTTATAGTTTCGGAAAAAAGTGGCTGTGACATACGGACGGACAGACGGACAGACGGACAGACAGACATGACGAATTTATAAGGGTTCCGTTTTTTGCCATTCGGCTACGGAACCCTAGAAAGTTGTTTTCCCGATGGATACCGCATTTGCTCTGTGAAGAGCAAAAAGCGGCTCGCGTTACTTGGTGCGTCAGAACTCTCGAAAGATTCCACGCAGGATCCTCAAATGCTGTATACAACATCGTATCAGGTGATGAATCCTGGATATATGCGTACGAACCCGAAACTAAAAACCAGTCACGAGTTTGGGTGTTCGAAAATGAGTTATGTTCGTTCACGGAGTGTTGCAAAAAAAATGGTGGCCACGTTTGTCTCCAAAACCGGCCATGTTGCGACTATTCCTCTTGAGGGACAAAGAACGGTTAATGCAGAATGGTACGCTAACATTTGTTTGCCAAAGGTCGTTTCTGAACTCCGTAAAGAGAACTGCAAACGCCGCATCATCCTCCATCACGACAATGCGAGTTCTCACACCGCGCACAGAACAAAAGAGTTTTTAGAGCAAGAAATCATAGAATTATTAGACCATCCGCCGTACAGCCCCGACCTAAGCCCTAATGATTTCTATACTTTCCCTAAAATAAAGAATAAATTGCGTGGTCAGAGATTTTCATCACCTGAAGAAGCTGTGGACGTCTACAAAACGGCCATTTTGGAGACCCCAACTTCCGAATGGAAGGGTTGCTTCAATGATTGGTTCCATCGTATGGAAAAATGTGTCAAATTTCGCGAAGAATACTTCGAAAAGCAATAAATACATTTTTAAATAGTAAAGTAGTGCCACTTCCTTGATTCCCGAAATTTTCAGTGCCGCCCTCGTACAACATTAATTCAGACGTTAAAAGGCACATAAAATATACGAATCCAGGCACCCAAGTTAACTATCTATTTGGGCTTGACGTCATCAGTGTGAATTGCCTGTGTGTCTTACTGAACAAATTTTTTTAACCCTGTCAAACTTCAAACGAATCGAATGAAACATTAGCAATTTTGACAGAGTGGGGCGCGTCTTCGTGGATTGAAATATCTATAACTACAATGGTTTAGATTACTGCGAAACAGCGCCGTCTTAGAATTACACCCTATACAACCAAAAGACGGGACGCAAAAAGCTGTTGATAGATGGCGCTTGATATTTATACACGATTTTAATAAACCAGCCAAGTGCGAGTCAGATTTTCGCATCGAGGGATACATAATTACTACAAAATTAGTAGAACATTAAGAATTACCTTTGTTAACTAACCGCAAAACTAACTTTGTTAGATATCAACAATAAACCTCTATCATTTATTGTTGATATCAAGAAAAGTATATGTACAAGTTTGATCTGATCTGTAAACATCGGAGATAAGGGGGAGAAAGGGCTATAATAATACGTCAGCGCTGCAGGCGAACAGCGACAGACTCGCTGATTGGTTGAGCGGCTCCGGCCCCGCGTCCCGCAGACCATCAGGAGGGTGAAACGGTTTACCTATAGTTACCACTTACCGTTAAGATTCTCACTCGCCTGTAGTATTGGCTGAGCACTTTGACCATACCGCTAAGAAAGCTGCAAATGAGGTGCGGCCGGAAATGTCGGCCGACCGGCGAAGTCAGGCCGACGCTCGCGTCCAGTAGCGCCGGGAGACCCATGATGTATGTGAACACGAGGTACCATTCGTCCTGCCAACAAATAATATTGAGATCTTGAAATCCACTTGACGACCGAATGGCGTGGCGGTAGCGAATCTGCTGTCTGCGCTAGAGGTCGTGGGTTCGATTCCCACTACTGGTAAATGTTTGTGTGATGAGCATGAATATTTTCCAGTGTCTGGGTGTTCTCCAATATATTAGGTCCTTACATATGAAATTGGCGTTTTGTATGGGAGGAACATAAAGTCAATTTTTTTTAAAAATAATATATATATTTAATCAAATTATGTACCATTGCTATCTATGCACTTTTGCCACCTTATAGGTAGTTCATTGATCCCTTTACTAAAAAAGCCATTCGGACGGGAATCAATAAAATCTTTGAAAGCGCTTTGGACTGCCTCACCGGAGTTAAATTTTTTCCCTTGTAAGAAGTTATCCAAATTTCGAAAAAAATAGTAATCTGTTGGAGCAAGGTCCGGGGAGTAATGTGAATGTCTTAGGCATTCCAATTGAAGCTCCTCTAATTTGGTAGCCGTCTGTTGTGCAGTGTGTGGTCTAGCGTTGTCCTGAAGCAGCAGTGGCCTAGAACGATTGACCAGCCTCGGTTGTTTAGCAGCTAGCTTTTCCATCATGGATTGCAGTTGCTGACAATAGATATCCGCCGTAATCGTCTGGCCAGATTTAAGAAAGCTGTAGTGAACGACGCCGGCGCTAGTCCACCAAACGCTCACAAGTAATTTTTTTTGAGTCAAATTTCGTTTGGGGCAGGATTTGGCTGGTTCGCCAGGGTTCAACCATTGCGATGAGCGTTTCCGATTATCATACAGGATCCATTTTTCATCACAGGTAATGATTCGATTTAAAATCCCTTCATTACTGTGCCGGTTGAATAATGTAACACAGCAGTCTACGCGCGTTTGTCGGTTTGCTGCACTCAATTCATGAGGTACCCACCTTTCAAGCTTTTTCACCTTCTCAATTTGCTTCAAGTGAACTAAAACAGTTTTATCACTAACACCGCAGCCTGCAGCTAGCTCGGACGTGGTTTGCGATGGATCCGCTTCCACAATAACCTTCAATTCTTCATTGTCAACTTTGGTCTCCGGCCGTCCACGGGGCTTGTTCTGCAGGTCGAAATTTCCAGAACGAAAACGTTGGAACCAAAAACGCACTGTGTTTTCTTTTGCGACACCCTCGCCGTACACGTCATTAATCCTTCGAGCCGTTTCTGCAGCACTGGTGCCACGATGGAACTCGTACTCGTAAATAACGCGATATTTCAAGTTTTCCATTTTGTAAACAGAGTGGCGCAAAAAAAAACCAAAAGAGAAAAAAACAAATGAATTACGATTTTCAAAACACAAAAGCATGATTAAATAGCTGTATAAATTTGAAATTGGAATTTCTAACCAAAGAAGAGATATTTGAGATCAAAGTGGCCAGTACGACAAAACGCCAATTTCATATGTAAGGACCTAATATTATTATATTTATGTATATTAGTATGTATGTATATTTATCAGTTATCTAGTACCCATAACACAAGCTATCACTTACTTAGGGGCTAGATTGCGATGTGTAAAATGTCCCGTATATATAAAAAAATATATATATGATACTAGCTGACCCAGCAAACGTTGATTTGCCATAAGGTATATAAAAAAATAGCTTACGACCTACTCTCAGACCTATCGAATATACACAGATTTCATAACAATCGGTCTAACCGTTTCGGAGGAGTTTGGTAACAAAAATTGGCAAGAAACTTTTATGAATTAGGGAATTATCAATTGAATACTTAATTATGTACTTGTATATTAATATCGCATATTATTGAAACTGTATATTCACAATATGATAATTGATTAGAGCTAACAAAACAAACTAGCTGACCCAAAAAAGTTGGCAAGAAACTTTTATGAATTAGGGATTTATCAATTTAATACTTAATTATGTACTTGTATAATAATATCGCATATTATTGAAACTGTATATTCACAATATAATAATCGATTAGAGCTAACAAAACAAACTAGCTGACCCAGCAAGTGTTTTTCCATATAGGGATATGAAAAATAGTATAAATCCTCTATTCTCAGACCCACCGAGTTTAAACGAAAAGCTTTATAAAAATAAGTCAAGTCATTTTGTTGGAGTTTGGTTACAAACACTGGGATATGAGAATCTAATATAAAATTTTCATATCGCGTGTTTGGTAGTGGTCCTGTTTCCACAAGTGAAATAGTAGTGTTTGGGTGGTTTTCTATATTTATTATATGTATTTAAAGTTATATACCTCTATTTACCAGTTCTCTAGTATTTATAACAAAAGCTATAACTCATTTTGGGGCTAGATTACAACATGTATAATAAGCAGGACAGATTAATTTGTTTTGCTGTAATCCGCTACTTGAAAAGATTCTGTATGGTAAAATATGCAGGAACACTGCCCACATGAAACACCACACACAATTTTCCAACACAACATCTCCGGAGGATGTCCCGGTTCGGGACGAAACGTGCGTCGAAGAAAGTGTTGGAAAATTGTGTGTGGTGTTTCATGTGGGCAGTGTTCCTGCATATTGTACCATACAGAATCTTTTCAAGTAGCGGATTACAGCAAAACAATTTAACCTTCCTGCTAATTATGGATTTCCGCAAAATAACGCCTGCTTCCATTCAACATGTATAATATCCTTATTCATTTACTTATTCCTGCAAAAATTTTAATGGGATATTACCAATTCTTTTTTATTGGCTTTCTTGGTAGGCAAATTTCCCTCCAGTCAGGTATTACGCCTGAGAACAGCCTGGGGTTCGAGCCTATGACGTGAGATGTTGTATTCATAGAACCTTCTTTGAAAACTTCATAGAAGTTTGCGCCAAAATACTAGTTACGCCATCTATCGGCGACCGTAACAACGAGGGCGCTCAGCGACCCGCGACATATGCCTCGCGAGCTTCTGCGGTCACTATCTGCTCGCGAACCCGACTTGAGCATCAGTGGCGACGAACAGGACGACACTTGAATGGCATTGATAGATTTTAGTTGTGGAACAAAGGCAGCCAGCAAATAAAATCTCCTCAATTTTAAAAACAAAGCAAAATACTTGCAACCTACCGGCAGATATGCGCGAACAGACATGACAGCAAACTATCAAACAGTGTCACAAGACAGCGGGGTCAGTTCCGATTTTGGCCACGCGCACGCGATAGCCTTATCGCAGTACCTGTGAGGAAATGCCCAGCCTCCAGGCCTCAAGGCCCAAACCCTGATAGCCGTCGGTCAGTCAAGAAGACCCCCTCGTCATCACGCACATCAGCTGGGTAAGGAGGTTTACCTCGAGGCCCGTACCCCCCAAAGGGAAATCACACCCACCAACATGGTTAAAAAGAGCTATTTAACTAACCTCATCAGTCAACAATGATAAATCTGTGTCCTCTAAACTAGGCAAATGTGGATATGTTCCCTGTTCTACTTTCTCATTGAAAGTCCTTATTAGAGTTTCCAATCTTGCACAGTTGTATAGAATGAATGCAGCTCCTGAAATCACGAGAAAAACAATATCATTATCATCAGTATACATATTTATGTTTTTTACCAGTACTAAGTCCAGGGTAAATGAAAATTTTAAAATCAGAGTAAAACCTTGTGAGAATGACTGGTGTTAATTTCTGAACTTAGATTGGTCTGAAATTACAACTAGCTTTGACATTTAAAACCTGTAATCCAAGATGTAAGAATGATTATTAAATATTTTTATTATCCATTTGCTTAAAAAGTTGACATTTCCATGTGTGTTTAGCGTGCGCAAAGTTATTCTTTTCCGCACTAGTGCTTTTTTGCTTTCCTCCTGCGCGGCACCAAAGCGGGCGCAGCAGGACGCGCACGGCACTCAAACACGGAGCAGGCAAACGTTTAATGCACGTGCGGAATTGTCATTTATACTCGTCCCTTCAGTTAACCCGTACCTTTGGCTTGGGTCAACAAACCGACTTGTAAAGAAAAGATAAACTTTACGCACTTAGATTGAAATGTACTATTTTTAACATGAACAGGTGTGGTACGTTAAATCAGTCAATAAAAAGTCGTAATAGTAGGACAAAATTAGAAAAACAGAACGGAAAGAATTGTAGAGTTCAATCCCCAACCCCAGCATTGTTTACATGACCTTTACTTTCCCCACAAAACTTGTCACATAAACAAAGCTGCAGGTATGTATTCATTACTAAAATAAATAAATAAATCTTATTCATTAAAGACACAATTTGAAAACAATACCTTTACTGGATCCCCCGGAAGCATCAAATTGTATTTTAACAGGACTAGAACAATTAGTTTGCAGCAGCTCAAAAGTGACAGTGGATTCCCCGAGATGTGCTATGAAGTCTTTCCATTTTTCT
Organism: Coenonympha arcania; assembly: GCA_036785405.1. Taxonomy (NCBI): domain Eukaryota; kingdom Metazoa; phylum Arthropoda; class Insecta; order Lepidoptera; family Nymphalidae; genus Coenonympha; species Coenonympha arcania. Next base: position 6,751,179 of record CM072069.1, read on the forward strand.
TCTGTGGATACCCTCACACCATATTTGTGCTGTGCAATTAGAGTTAACTCCTCTTGTCTCATCCTGTAAATAGTGATCAAATTCTTTAATGCCTAATAAATAAATATACATAAGAGTTATTCTGATTGTAGAGACAACCTGAGGTAAGTCAAGGGGCAGATAAACAAATTTATTAAACGTCGGCAATGTAGTTGCAGTTCCTCTGGTGCTGCAAATGTCCAAGGGTAGTGGTGATCGCTTACCATCAGGTGACCCGTCAGCTCGTTTGCTCGCATTGACTATAAAAATATGATGAGCTTGCTCTCACTACTTATAGTTAAAAAAAAAAATTGTTGTAGACACAACAATAAGCAGATAGCTACTCTGACTGAATTTTTAGGACTATGGAGTTTTTATGACAATACAACGTTAACCAACTTCTGCTAAAATCCATTTCTAGGAGTCAAGTGGTGTAGAATAAGTAAGTGGTGATTATTTTGTAAGGATAGGGCTGTTATGCATATAGATTGTATGTGTGTGTCCATGGGTTGTCTGTAAGGCGATGCCACAGGAAAGTGTCAGGGGAATCCCACACAAATATAAATTTTTAATCTGTAGCCCTCTATGCTAACTCTGGCACTGCAAAATACATGATGATTGCCAATGTCTGAATACCAACCACATAAAGGATAATGACCATTGATGTATGGAATCCAATAACAAGCTAATTGAAATCCAAACTTTATTTTTTATAGACTATGGTCTCCACATAACTCCTACAATTTTTTTTTAATTAACATCTAGATTCCAAATAAACAAGTTGTACTTCTCAATAAAATCTGTATGTCAGGAAATGTGTATTGAAAAAAGTACCTTTTTGTATGCAAAATTAAATTCCGGATATGAAAAACGAATTCCTAGTGCCATAGTTCTTAAAGAACACTATTTTATTTTCCAAGAATATTTTGGGTTCATGAGAAAACTCCATACTTACCACCCTTGGTCATTCTTCTTTGTATATCTATTTTCCTTTCTCGAAAAAAAGAAATTCACCACAGATAAAGTTAAAAAAAAGACTATTGTCATGTTATTTACCTTATATAATCAGATGCTCTCACTGAATTCTCTTTTAAGCCAGTTTTGGCATTTAGTACTGTCCCACAATAAACAAACTTAATATCGTACAACGATAGAGGATCACCTAAATATTTGTAGCCTGATCTCCATGTAACGAGGATGATTAAACTCTGAATTTGAGGGTAGCTCGAGATGAGGTATAGTTTCTTAATAACTTCACTCAAACACTTTAACCTCAAGAATGTTAAAGAATCTGAATCCTCACAGTATGGGTCAATTTTAACTACTGTGGTATCTGTATCAATTATCTGTGAAACAACTGCTTCATTGTGCGTGCCTTTCTGCAGCGCAACGCGTATAGCCGTGGGTCTATCGAGAAATAAGTTGATCCGGTCTTTTACTTCCAAAGCTTTCACAATCGGTATTAGCCAATCTTTCGACTCACTTATCAGATCTGCAATATTTTTGTTCACGTATCGCAACAGTGTGACGTCCGAACATTGCAATTGTTCTCTAAAAACATCTTGCCACGCTTTAGCAATATTGAGAAAGCTATAATCCCCTTGGGTCCGCAAGTTATTTGAGTGTTTCTTCACTAGAAGGCCGACGCTAAATTCTTCCGTTTCCACTAAATATCTGTAAAGATTCTGCACGAAAGTTTTTAATACATCTTGTACAGTTTTGATTTCATTTATGTTTAATCCACTTAAATTCACGTCGCCTTCGCACATGTTTCCCTTTTTAGTTACAGCGCGCACATAATAATCTTATTATTTTTGACACTAATCTAGCAGTAGGTTGCAGAATCCATGCAATGATGCAATTTCAAAACAAAGAGATACCTACGTAAGAAAAATAAAGTAACTCAGTCTAGAGAGAAAATTAAAAGTACCTAAAACCAAAGAGTATATAATCACTACGTGCCTAAAACAAATTAAATCGAGTTACAAATGTGATCAATAGTTTAATTTTTAATAGTCTTTCTATTTATTGTGAATTGTGATGCTGAGCAGTGACTGTTAGTGTTGACTGTTGGTGGCACTCTCTGCTTTGTGGTCTGTGGTGGCACTTGTGAGTTGTCAGTTGTGACCATAGAATTAATAAGTACTCTTATTAATTCCATGGTTGTGACATTGATTAAGGACAATAGGCAATATGAGGGCAATATTTAGAGAGTAAGGTAAATGTACCATATTACGGTATGTTAAGGCATTTTCAACTTTGAGGATGATTTTAAGAAAAAGTACATATGTGCTAGAACTGAAAACTGTTTTATTTTGTAGAAGAGTATTATCAGATTAATGTGGAATATTATTTTGCGCCGTAACCTTTAAATTATATAAATAATCGTTATTTTGCGGAACCTCGTGTTTGTCTCTAATTCCGTGCTAAAATTTGCCTAATGACATAATTCCGGTAGTCTTTGTCCATAATTCCGTGATATTTTTATTTTATTTTTATAACGCATTACAAGTGACTTGACTACAATCTTACCTGATGGTAAGTGTGGTTATTTTTTTTATTTTAATGTAACTATTTATTTTTAAAGAGCATGCATATATAATTAAATATCTGTGAATATTTTAAGCGCTCTGCCTGTTGCCTTTATAAATATCGAGCGAAACAAACAAAAAAAACACGTTTTTTGTATGGGAGCCCCCGTTAAATATTTTATGTTATTTTCATTTAGCTATTTCATTTATTTTCATTTAGATAAGAGAAAATATTTATTTTATATATTTTTTTGCATTTGTTATTATAGCGGCAACAGAAATACATCATCTGTGAAAAATTCAAGTGTCTAACGATCATGGTACAGCCTGGTGACAGACAAACAGACGGACGGATGGTCAGACGGATGGACGGACGGACGGACAGACGGACGGATGGACGGACAGACGGATGGACGGACAGACCGCGAGGGTCCCGTTTTTACCCTTTGGGTACGGAACCCTAAGAAGATATTGCATGGCCCCCTCCCTAACTTAGTTTTATTAATTCTTAGTCAAAGATAAGAAAAAAAAACGTTTCATTTTCTCTCCAAATGCTATATTTCGGGTATACCAGAATAAGGGACATGAGTAGAAAATACGTGTACCTTATTACGGTACTCAAAAAAATGGTTTCTATTTCATATTTTTAATAAAAAAATTAAGTAAACTGTAAGCTAATATAGTTTTTATATAATATAAATATATATAATGTATAACATATGATTCACTTAAATAATACTCATGGAATTATGTTGACGTACTTAGTCTATTAATTCGAAAGTATGGCGTAAAGTGTAATCATTTCAGACTCGATTATAGAAGTAAACATATATAAACTCACATACCGCAATTAGGTCACAGTAACGTGCAGTTATTACTCAACTTATTGACATTAATTAATATATATATGACTTTAACCTAAGAAAGAAAAAAAAGAAGAAAACATTTCGAAGGGATTTTTCTTTATTGCGTGATACACACGCAATTAGGTTCACCGACTCAGAATTGTGAACATAATTACGGTAGTGAGAAAAGTGACAAATTATTTACAAATATACTTTATAACATCTTGAATTTACTATAAAACATACCATTGATAACTGCTAATCGATAATTTCATAAATTTCGATAACTCTAACTTACCAGTATCACATCACGTCCTTATGAAAATACCAATGTTGCCTTACGCTCACCAACAACAGCGTGTATAGGCACCGTAGTACAATAGCGACTGACGCGTTCAGAAGCTCGGTGTGGGTTTTAGAACTATTGTTTATCTGAGAAAATTAGGTTTTTTTGGTCGTACACAAACTATAGTTTATGTAGAATTCTATAAAATTACGATTTTACTGATAGTTTTCTTATTTTTCGACTAAAACCAAAATGTCACGGCATAATGTACTATACCGGCATAGTGTACACTTACCTTAGGTATATTTATATATTATGTGTTTTGTGGGGAATATACATGACATTTAAGGCCTATCCGCACTCGCACGCGAATCACGGCGCGAATCGCGACGCGAAGCGCGGCGCGAATTGGGGCAAGAACTGCCAACAGTCCACACTCGCAGAGGCTCACAGTATAGTTCGCGCTCCTTGTCGCGTATGCACGCCAAGCATTTAATATTTAATTATTTTTTTTTAATTTTTTTTTTATTCTTAACAAGTTAGTACTTGACTGCGATCTTACCTGATGGTAAATGATGATGCAGCCTAAGATGTTATCGTACTAACTTGGAAAGGTAAGTAAATTTACCCTAACGGTTTCTACAAGCATCGCACCAGAATGCTAAATCGCTTGGCGGTGCGTCTTTGCTGGTAGGGTGGTAACTAGCCACGGCCGAAACCTCCCACCAGACCAAATCTTCCAATCTTTCTCAGGCAATCTCTATCTTTCAATCGTAGTCTTTATTAAAAAATCAAAACACAACCGTCCGTGTCAATTCCTACTGAGCGACTGAGCTGCCCGCGAATGTAGAGTCTTGTCGTGTTCGCGTCGCGCTTCGCGCCTGCGAGCCCTTTGTCGCGGGACAAAAAACCGACAATTTTCGGGGAACACAGCGCGAACGAGTCGCGAAGCCGCGAAGTATATGCGAATGGGATCTACACTCATGTTACGCGGGTGCTTCGCGTCTTCGCACGCGGTTCGCGCGCGAGTGGGTAGACGGCTTTAAAAAGACGCATGACGCTCGTTCGTTGGAAGCTGAGAATTTGAGAAACAAGTCGCTTCTGTGGGATGCAACTTGCGCTGATACATTCACTATGGCTGCGTCCCACATTCAAGCGTCCTCTTCCATGGTGGGTGCGGCGGCTACCACTGCTGAACAGACCAAGAGACGTAAATATGAAGCTCTTGATGGAAGCTTCATTCTTTCTTTCTTTCTGCTCCTGGGACTTTTCCGCGATTGGCCGGAATCTCTTCGTCCGTTGCGTGTGTAGTCGGAGATGCGGGTCCTCGCCGGATCGCACCAGCCAGCCGAGCTCACTCCAATCTGTAGAGGCCTCCCAGGGCCCACAGATTACTACAGATTCAGCGCACGGAACTTCGGAGTGAGGCACGCAAAACGGATACACACCAGAAAGTCGTATCCCTTTTGAGTTAGTACGCAGCGAACCGCTGACCGAGTCACTGCTGCGTAACTTGCGTAATGCTCAAAACTGCCAATTTATTAAAATGCCATCTTGTGCTATTAAACAGTGTAAAAGTTGTTCGCAAAAGTCAAGACGAAAAGAAGGAATATCTTTTCACAAGTAAGTTTAAGTGCTATGAAAATAAATTTATTTTATTTTTAAATATTGTGTTAGCTTCACGTTCGAAACGCCAAACCTCAGTGAGAGTCCATCAGTGTGACCAGTCTACATTAAAATTATTTATAAGGTTAAAATTGTATGTTAGTAAACAGGGCATTTGAGATTAAAAAAAAACCTTTATGACTGGCCTCTTGTTGAAACAACGTTTCTTTTCGGACGATATCTTGTATGGGGCTATGCGGAAAAAGTGTAATAAAATTATAAGACCCAAGATTAATCGGCCAAACATCTCGCTGCCCGCTATGAAATAAAATGAGAAACGGCGTCGCCTGTTGCTCTGCATATTAAATACGGTAATTTTCTTTGATGGTGAGTGACGGTCTTTCACTTCATTTGATATAGTATTAAAATTTAAAAATTGGCCGCCATTTTGAACTTTTTTGATATTGGACCGAATTCTTTCAAAATCGAAATCTGACCGTGGCAGCAAGCATTGAGTATCTTATCTAATATCTTTCTCAATGCTTGCTGCCACGGTCAGATTTCGATTTTGAAAGAATTACGTCCAATAACAAAAAAAACCAAAATGGCGGCCACTTTTTTCAATTTTGACACCAGATTCTTACTCAATGCTTGCCGCCACGGTCAGATTTTGATTTTGAAATAATTCGGTCCAATAACAAAAAAAGTTCAAAATGGCGGCCACCTTTTCAATTTTGACACCAGATTCTTACTCAATGCTTGCCGCCATGGTCAGATTTCGATTTTGAAACAATTCGGTCTAATAACAAAAAAGTTCAAAATGGCGGCCACTTTTTTCAATTTTGACACCAGATTCTTACTCAATGCTTGCCGCCACGGTCAGATTTTGATTTTGAAATAATTCGGTCCAATAACAAAAAAGTTCAAAATGGCGGCCACCTTTTCAATTTTGACACCAGATTCTTACTCAATGCTTGCCGCCATGGTTAGATTTCGATTTTGAAACAATTCGGTCCAATAACAAAAAAGTTCAAAATGGCGGCCACTTTTTTTAAATTTTGACCACGGTTCTTTCTCCATACACAGACCGTCACTTACCAGTTAGAGTACAATCAAAAGAAATGACTGTCTTCAATATGTATGATGCAGATAATATTATAAATTCAAATGGAACCGAAGACCGTCACTCACCATCAAAAACAAATACCGTCTTCAATCTGCAGAACAACAGGCGACGCCGTTTCCCCGTTTTATATCATCGCGGGCAGCGAGACGGCGTCGGAGGTTAAAAATATACTTAGGTACTAATCACTCTTTACTAAGGAAATTGTACCTATAATACTATATTGTAGTGGCAGTTTTTGCCTTAAGCCACTTAAGCTAGCAACATTATCAGGCTTGCGTTAGACTGTGTTCGGACCGATAGCTGTGTGTGTGCACGCACACATACAAAAATACCGTGCGTCACTTGCTGCTTCCGAAGTGTTCATCTGTAGTAATCTGTGCCAGGGCCCTATTCATCAAACATTACTTGGTTTACAAGCTCACAAGCTACAAGTTAAACAAAAAATTCACAAGTTCTTGTAAGTTACGTTCATCAAATAATTTCACGTAACTTGTAGATTTTAGACACTTGTATTTTTTATTTACAAGTGCGTACCTAATAATGAGACGTATAGTCCGTCAAAAAAGTCTTGAAATTAATTCTCGGTCGTAATAATTTTACCCCAGGATATTTCAAAGATATAATTTTGATTATTTAATTACTTAAAATGTTTTTATTTTATTTTGTTTTCCACTTTTTTTGTTTCACGTCTTTTTTCACCACCACAGACCTGTGTTTTTCACAGACATCTTGTTTTTACATGGAAGAGGACGCTTGAATGTGCGTCCTCTTCCATGGTGGGCGCGGCGGCTACCACTGCTGAACAGACCAAGAGACGTAAATATGAAGCTCTTGATGGAAGCTTCATTCTTTCTTTCTTTCTGCTCCTGGGACTTTTCCGCGATTGGCCGGAATCTCTTCGTCCGTTGCGCGTGTAGTCGGAGATGCGGGTCCTCGCCGGATCGCACCAGCCAGCCGAGCTCACTCCAATCCGAAGAGGCCTCCCAGGGCCCTATTCATCAAACATTACTTGGTTTACAAGCTCACAAGCTACAAGTTAAACAAAAAATTCACAAGTTCTTGTAAATTACGTTCATCAAATAATTTCACGTAACTTGTAGATTTTAGACACTTGTATTTTTTATTTACAAGTGCGTACCTAATAATGAGACGTATAGTCCGTCAAAAAAGTCTTGAAATTAATTCTCGGTCGTAATCATTTTTCCCCAGAAATACTTAAAATGTTTTTATTTTGTTTTGTTTTCCACTTTTTTTGTTTCACGTCTTTTTTCACCACCACAGACCTGTGTTTCTCACAGACATCTTGTTTTTAATAAAAAAAAATGTCTAAGGGCAATGACAAGGCGATTTTTCCCGCCATAATTACTTGACTAAGTTTGTTGAATACTTAAAGTCCGAAAGAAACCGCGAAAATGTTAATAACATATAAATATTACTTAATCTACCTATGTAGGCTACAAGTGAAGAGTCCGCGAAGACTCTCCAACTTTTTTGTCACACGTTACAAGCTACACGCAACGGTGGCATTTTTAATGAACAAAACTACAAATACACGTGTGAAAAAGCACTTGTATTACAAGTGATATAACTTGTAGCTTGTAATTTACACGAGTAGTTTTGATGAACGTACGTTTGTAAAAATGCAGACATTTACAAGAGAATCGCTTGTAATACAAGGCTTGTAATGTTTGATGAATAGGGCCGTCGCACAGGATTTCTTGGAGTGTTGCTGAGGAGCCCAAGTAGGTCTCACGTTGATCCGACACTTCGGTGCACCGTAGTAGCACGTGTGCCGGCGTTTCGTCCTCCATGCATGCTCTGCACAGAGGGCTGTCCGTGATTCCTAGAGTGGAAAAGTGTTTATTTAGTGGGCAAGGTCCTGTTAACATGCCTACGACTATTCTTAGTTTGTCTTTACTGAGTCGTAAGAGTTTTGCTGTTAGGTGTTTGTCTAAATGTGTTGTTGCTGTTTTTGCTTGTCTACTGCAGCCTGTAGTGCGTTCCCATATTTGTGAGTGTGCCTGGTACGTGCTTTTATGTAGCCAGGATTTGTATTCGCTAAACGGTATTGGGACGATGGGTTCAGGTCCCATTACCATCGAAGTTGCAGCACGTCGCGCTAGGTCATCGGCTGCGTCGTTACCTAATGGAAGCTTCATATTTGCGCCTTTTGGAGTTTAGACCCTGGGGCTGTGGGGCCCGGGGGCTCATTCCCTTTTCGGTGAAATATCGAAAAAGGTAATCGAGTCTACCGGGAATCCAAGAGTTGGCAGCTACATTGGCCAAAAGTTTGGCCATCCAAAGGGATAACGCTGCCAGCATTTTGGGTACTATCACAGAAAACAAAAGACACTAGAAGGAGCATATGGGCGTTCAGTTTAACTAACTTGCTCCACATGTACACTCAGTCGCTGTCAAAAATGCATACAAGATAGTGCTATAAAAAATATTAAAATGCTTCAGTGCTCTATATTAGTGTCTTAAAATCGTAGCAAGACCCAAAATCGTTTACTTGGAGGGATAACTTACCATCGGTAACTTGAATTTTACTAATAATACGTAATAAATTGTGTTAAATTTCTATAGGGCTTCAAGACATTTCAAAGTAATCATTAAAAAATAACATTAAGTACGGTTGATTTCACATTTACTAATAATTTTCTTCTAGAACATTATCATTCAACTTTCGCTATCCAGCCAGTACTGTAACATATCGATAAAATATTATCGACTTTTATTAAAACGTTCCTCGTATTGCCGTATCTGTTAAATGTAGGTAATCTCAAGGGTTAAGAAATTTACCACTATTTACCACTGTTTGGATATTCGCACGCTTATCCATATTAGGAAAAAATGGTTTTTCATTACGATAATAGGCTGTAATTTCTTTAAGAATTAAAGATCTTACTATTTCAGTTTCCCTAGGGAGCCATTTGTAAAAGAAAAATGGATCAAAGATAAACGTTTAAATCCAATTAGGTACTTATGTATTAAAAGCAATAAAAACTGTACATTAATGTAACACGTTGTGCAAATTAACTGTTTCATCTCATACTTGTTTTCCCTACTTAGAATAATAATCTGTGTAACAGAAGCAGTTATAACTCAGTGCTTCAGATCTCTACGTCTCATCAGGAGGTCGCGGGGTCGACTCCCGGGCACAATTTTGCCCGTTATCATTATTTTTTTTTGACCTTTGACGATATTTCACTATCGTGCCCGGATTCATTTGTGATCGATTGAAAACCATATTTTATTATTTTTATCATTATAAAAATAAAAATCATTTTAAAATAGATAATATCAAAAATTGCAGAAAACCAATAACAAACATTGAGGGCAACACGGTGTCAGAGCTGATTAAGTTCTCTTTTTAAACACACAAAGTTTTCGTGGTTTTCATACAAAAGTTGTAGAGGGATATGAGAACAACAGAAACACATTATATCTGGCTGAGGCATTTATTAACATTTATTTTTATTTTTCGATTTTTTTATCTTAATACAACATATATAGTAATTAACAATACATAATATAGTCCAAAAGTATATTACGCCTACAAAATAGCGTAGTCGTTATAAGATTATCGCCACTTGAATTGCTGATACATTTCTCGTCACTACTGTAACGGCAACTCAGTAGTGGCACCGTTGAAAGGTAGGAATGTTCTCTGAGAGAGCAGGGAGTTGTGGTGTACGGAATGAATGTGAGAGGAAAGGAATGGACTCTGACATCAGGCTTTCAGGACCGAATTAAAGTAAGGTTTCATACCTACGGCTACTTCTCACGGGCCCCCAACAACAACTGAACTGAGGAGCCCAGTGGAAAACATCTTAGAAAATCGGAAGATATTATATATTCAACAATCTCATTAATTTATTTCAATCTGTAGAAACGACTTAAAAATTTCAGCGACTTTTATCGTGTAAGTTAGAATACTTACTTGATAGTTCATTGTTTGTCTTTACACCAAACATAACATTCTGAGAAAATATACCTATGTAAATCTCTATCTAGTGTTAATTGAACGTATATAAGTATCTACAAAAATAGTTGCATTCTTAAACAATATTCTTTGAAAACTAAAAGCCGAAATAAAAAAAATGTCTTCATCGAATAGGTACTACATAACAGGTTGTGAACATTGTTTTGAAAGTGTGAAAGGTGAATTTTGTTACGAAAAATTAAAAAGGCTATAACAATAATTACAAGGGTGTCATCTAAAAATATTGTTCATCAATGATAAAGTTTCCATTGAAGTAGGTATATTAAGAGATTTAAAGTCCTCTTATGTAATTGAGCGTAGATATATAACAGTACGATACATGATACCGTTGACGATAAACGAGTTACGAAAAAATGGTATATAAGAATATTTATCATTATAACACGTGATTCAGATGTAGACTGACTTATGAGCATTCCATCCAAAAAGTGTAGGAAATCTACATTTAGGCAGAGCACTTTTGGAATTAGGTAAGTAGCTAAGCATTCAATTTCATCTTATATAGTAATTAATTTTGTAGCTGTGCGTTCAGTGATGATATTGTACTGAGAGGTTGTGCTTGCTTATATATTTTGTGCGACTGTAGTTTGTATCAGTGGAAATAAATTTATTCAGCTAGGTAGGATAAGGGTCAATTTACACGGCGGCGGAATGGAATGGAAGCCACTTTTTTAACATAGCATAATGAATTTTATGCCAAACGTAGCTACAAACTAAATACGAGCAAAAAAAGGTTGCGCGTCTTCCGGGGAATCCTGCGCATTTATTTAAAAGTAGCTTCCATTCCATTCCATTCCGCCGCGGTGTAAATTGAGCCTTAACCTTGCGGGGGCGATGAAGTGAATTTAGCATGACGAGTCCGATGGAAATTCATGAGCTTCGCGAGCTAACACATACATACATTAATTATTATTCAAACGAAGACGATTAGATGACTAGTAATACATAGATCTTATGAAGATAAAATTGACTGACATTGCTAAACGTTACTAAATCATTTTTTGCATTAACTTAACCATTGTGGCCATCAAATAGCAGCAGAACTGAATAAATTGAAGTATAAAAGTAAACTACATCCGTCCGCGAACCTACTTAGAGTACAGTACACACGATTAGCCCGTATTTCATACAGACTGATATAGCGTAACATATTACACGTATATAAATTAATAATCACATAAATCGGTTTAGTCCATAGACTTACGCCATTCCAGTTCTGCATCATTGTACTTAAAGGTCTAGTCTACCCTTGAGATCATGTTTTGCATCATCAATTCTTATCCTATAATATTAAAAATATCACAATAAATTGCTGTGCACATACGAAACAGGCAAATTTTGAGTGCAGTTACATTAATATATTTATAAGCATTACTTTATTTCTAAAAAATCATATAATATTCATATTAAATTATTAAAGACACAAGACTCAAGTGTTGTATTTATCAGCCGTAATACCGTTGAGACGTCAGAAGCAGTCATTGCACTTATTTGCATTGAAAAATTATACAGTTTATTAATCAATATTTGTCGTAACTAAAATTAAAGTAAGCAACTTAATAATTCATATACAGCAATCAAAATACAATTAAAAAAAACACACCTGGAATGATTGATACTAGGTAATTATTATTTATGTATTTCGGTGGACATCTTTTGTTGCTAGGTAGATATTTATAATTGACACCAAATTCGAATCCGAATATATTTTTGGTATGACATACTCCTATAGGTACTTAATTATACTTACTTTGAGAATTCATTGGCATATAAAAAGGTAAATTATTAATTTTTTTATAGTTATGTAATTAACAAAAAATATTACTAAAACCAAATAATGACGAAATCGTATTACTTGGTGTTATTAAATATTATTTCGTACTTAACTGACATGCGAATAATAATAAAAGTGCCTCAAATATTTATAGAAATACACATGTTTGATTTGAGTAGGTAATGTTTTTTTAATTTTTTTTTTACGTAACAATTACTTAGACGAACCGTAATGGATATAAGTCTGATAGTGGTCTGATATAACCCTAACTAATATTAAACCTCGTAAAAATTGTGATTTAACAAAAAAAATATATATTCTGACCTAAAAATAAATAAGTAAATATTTTTTTGCTTTTTTTTTAAATATAAACCAGTATAATTTCTAATACGCTCAACCTGTGCGCTCAATCATCTTCTTGAAGAACAAGATATTAATTTGCTTGAAATAAAATGTATTTTACGCCATCGTAACGATAAATCATTCAGTGATTTTACACCAAAGCTTTCGTGGAATAAAAAAAAATTATAAACTTATCTGTAATCTTAGTTTCTATTCCATTAATTTGAATTGCAAATACCGTAGAGACTGATGGCTCAAGAACTAACGTTCTATCAGACTACTACGGTATTTTTTTAAATATAGAATGTAATCTGATTATTTAAATTTGGTTGGTATCAAATTAGTTAAATTTTCGTGAATTCTAAAGAAAATAACGATGCTTTGATGTGCCTCCTTAATCACGAAAGAGCTATCTATCATTACTGCACTAAAGTCCGCATTTTAAAAACTTTACCTATGTCCTATACTTATTTTAATAATATTTTTTTAAATCTAAATTTATTCTAATAATTATTTTTTTAATATGTTAAAGATAATGTTTATTTTTTTCTATAATAATATTTATTTATTAAATGCTAAACTACACACAAAAACACAGTGCTAATACATCGGTGCAGTCTACATTCTACGATGTGTTACTTTGTGCATTAAATTTGATAAATTATAAATAAGATAATTACAACAATTGAATAAGTTTACCGTGCCTATATTGTAAATCTTAGTATAAAATATTCAATAGTGTATTTTATATGGGAAACCGTATAGGAACACGCAATGCGCATACGGCTATTAACATGCTGATTAACATACATTTACTTAAGTAATCGAAATAAACTGTTCTATTTAATTATAATGTGCTACATACTATTAATTTTCGTATCCTAAACACCTAAAAGCAATAATGCGAACATTAGTGCTGGCAGTATTCTTTTTTAAATAAATATGCAAAAAGTTTTGCGTAATTTGTTTTACTATAAATAAATAATAATAATAATTGCTATAATCTTTGCTATAATCCGTAACTAGAAAAGATTCTGTATGGTACAATATGCAGGAGCACTGCCCACATGAAACACCACACACAATTTTCCAACACTTTCTTCGATGGACGTTTCGTCCCGACACCGGGACATCCTCAGGAGATGTTGACTTGACACTGCGAAATCGTAGAGTCAATCTACGATTCCTGTGTGTCCTGTCTGTATTTCTATAAACCATACATTATCGGCACTAAATAATAAAAACCTTTAGAAAAACTTACGAAAGTACGTACGTATAACGTACGTATAACGTATAACGTACGTATAACTACGTAGTAATAAGTATACGTAGTGTATTAAGTATATTAGCAATGTAATGTAGGTACATCACAAGTCCATTTTGATTGAAATAAATATTTATTATAAATGAAAAATGCCACTGAATTCTCGATCCTTCAAGGAAGGTATAATTAAGGACACTTCAGAGCAAGCCGGGTCCTCAAATGGCTATAACGAAATTCATCAATGGATAGCGCTACGATATTGACGTAGGTATTTATTCGTAGCAACTGTTTCGTATAAATTATTATACAATATACATCCAAATGTATTTTAAACGAAAAGTTTAAGCACTACTTATCAACATTATTTTAGGTACGTGTTTGCTGTTTATAAACAAATTGCACGGGTATTCCATAAGTAGGTTTTCTTTTTCATATATTCGTTAACGAAACCATAATAATCCTATCTATAAAAAGAATGACTTCCGACTAAGTTCATAACTTCTCAGACTTCTTTGGCAGAATATAATAAAGAACACATTCAGTCACAAAGTTATATGCTATTCGTATGAAAAAATCTATACCTTAAATTAATATCCGTTAAAATATTTGGTAATTTAATATATCGATAGGATTGTCCCAATACATTAATAGCTGCCTGTTTGAAGACGTTAAGTCATCGAGATCATTTTATAATGTGACTAGGTACACTTATGTGTTTAATTAAATGATAAGTAATAAAATGTCAATAATTATCACAAATAAGTAAAATATAAAGAAAATAGCTATTTTATAATCCTTGCTCAAGGCGACTGCTTGCAAACATTACTTATTAAATGTAGATGTTGCAAGCAGACAGACGCCTTTTGCTGAATGTAGGCCGAGTAAATTAATTAACACATTTCACTAGGTTTAGCTATATACACATATTTACCGATCTCATAAAAATGTTAGATTCAAAGAACGAAAAGCGCACTGAGTGAAAAAAGAGCGTTATTGAGCTGCTTTTTCGTTCAGTGAGATTTTAGATACTTGAACCTATCACATGCTTTACAACCCTCATAGTAAGAAATTCTAAACTTAATTTAGAGTGAATAGATTCAGTGAATAAACGCTTCATAACAAATTCATAAAAACATTCATATTTCGACAGATGAAGAACTAGTTAACCTAAAATATATAATTATGTATAATATGTATTTTCTACCGACTAACAATGTCGACTACCAGTCTCACATTTTAGTTAATAAGTGCTAGAAGGTACGAAATGAGAATTAAATCAGCTGTCGAGAGATTATTAGGACGAAACCGAGTCGCATTACTGGTGTATACCTCGTTCTTCAAACGATATCTAGTACCGACTCACTGGACACGAGATCTCGAAGACGGATCGCGTTTTCGTGTCAAAGTTCGTCGTAGGAATCGCACTGCACTGTCAGTGGTTGTGTTTCGAAAGGTCGCACCACTACCTGATATGTCTCATTATGTTCATAGCCTTATCTCGGTAACATGACTGGTTACGCCCGAATATTTCCTTTGAGGATTCGTAGCCCTCGCTGCGTGCGGGTTCCATGGCCGATCAATTTAGTGTCAGTCTATTCGATCAGCGCAATCGGAATGTTTAACGCACTAAGGTTTTGGGGTCTGGTGGGAGTGCCTTCTTAGCGACCGCGCGCCCACCGCAAAAGCGCGTCGGCTAGCACGTCGAGATGGGCCTTCGTCTGAAAAAGATAACATAATTACATTAACAATTGGTCCTTTTGCGGAGTTCGTCTGGATAGGTACCGCAAACAGTGTCAATTACCGTGAAACAGTGTTCCGGTTTGAAGGGCACTGTAAGCCCAGCACAGTTATTTTGCCCAGCATTCACGTTGGTTGCTGGCTAAAGTACCTACTTAAGTCTGTATTGGAATGCAAAGTTGTGAGACGCACTGAATCTGACATGGGCAGGAGTGGCGATGCTGGTCTCCTTGTTCTCTGATTTTTTTTCAACGTCGAATATACATGTTTGATAAGCTTGACATTTCTGTCTGATATCAGTCCTTCATTACTACACACAGGCAGGCTTCCCACGGTTCCCTAAAGTTTTGTTGAGTATCGAAATGAATTCGCCAGAAACAAATAGGTAGGTACTTTAAAGCTTACTTAAATGATTACCGTTTTATAAAACATGCAGGCTTGCTGATCCTCGTCCTCCCCGTTGGGGCAGTCGATGAAGCCGTCGCAGAGCACGTGGTCGTCGATGCAGCGGTACCGGCCCTGGCCGTCGGGCGTGGGGCACGCGAATCGCTCCATGCCGAAAGTTCATAAATAGATGATTACCGTTTTATAAAACATGCAGGCTTGCCGATCCTCGTCCTCCCCGTTGGGGCAGTCGATGAAGCCGTCACAGAGCACGTGGTCGTCGATGCAGCGGTACCGGCCCTGGCGGTCGGGCGTGGGGCACGCGAATCGCTCCATGCCGAAAGTTCATAAATAGATGATTACCGTTGTAGAAAACATGCAGGCTTGCCGATCCTCGTCCTCCCCGTTGGGGCAGTCGATTAAGCCATCGGAGAGCACGTGGTCGTCGATGCAGCGGTACCGGCCCTGGCGGTCGGGCGTGGGGCACGCGAATCGCTCCATGCCGAAAGTTCATAAATAGATGATTACCGTTTTATAAAACATGCAGGCTTGCCGATCCTCGCCCTCCTCGTTGGGGCAGTCGGAGAGCACGTGGTCGTCGATGCAGCGGTACCGGCCCTGGCTGTCGGGTGTGGGGCACGCGAATCGCTCCATGCCGAAAGTTTATAAATAGATGATTACCGATTTATAAAACATGCAGGCTTGCCGATCCTCGTCCTCCCCTTTGGGGCAGTCGCAGAGCACGTGGTCGTCGATGCAGCGGTACCGGCCCTGGCCGTCGGGTGTAGGGCACGCGAATCGCTCCATGCCGAAAGTTCATAAATAGATGATTACCGTTATATAAAACATGCAAGCTTGCCGATCCTCGTCCTCCCCGTTGGGGCAGTCGATGAAGCCGTCGCAGAGCACGTGGTCGTCGATGCAGCGGTACCGGCCCTGGCGGTCGGGCGTGGGGCACGCGAATTGCTCCATGCCGAAAGTTCATAAATAGATGATTACCGTTTTATAAAACATGCAGGCTTGCCGATCCTCGTCCTCTCCGTTGGGGCAGTCGATGAAGCCGTCGCAGAGCACGTGGTCGTCGATGCAGCGGTACCGGCCCTGGCGGTCGGGCGTGGGGCACGCGAACCGCTCCATGCCGTCTGCGGCCGGTGGGCACTCTGAAAACACACAAAGCCTCATTTTATACACTGCACAATGGAATTTCTTATCTTACTACAAGTTAGGTCTGCAATCTCAGGCCGCCTCTACACATAGGCCAGCGCATTCGCCAACGCGCTTGCGGTGCACTTGCCAACGCGCTTGTGAGTAATCCACACATAGGAAGGTCGTTCAGTATGGTTTGGTTCGGGCCAATGTGCGGACGGATTCAAAATGGATGTTGAGTCGCTAACAGCTGCAGCTGTATATTACTTCACACTTAATAAGCTAGTTGAATATTCTCGAAATAAAAATTAGAAATTAGTTTAGGCGTGAAAACGTAACAAACAAATAAATAAACTCACTTTCACATTTATAATATTAAAATAATAATATAAGTAGGATGCTCTTTGTGAAGTAAAACATCGAGAGGAAAACGTCTAAGAACCTTATTTATTTAGCCTTTTTATACTTACAACATTTTTATTTTTATGGTACTTATTTTTTGGGTTCCATAGGCAGTTTTCACTCTGATAGAGCTCAATAAATTTAAATGTTTCCTCGATAGTCATGTTCGCCATTTCGTCAAGTTAGGTGTTAATTCGCCGCAAGAAGAAAACGTGCACTCTTGATCGCTGCTCCGGGCAAACTAATCGCGCGGCCAATGTGTGGATGGTGCGCAAAGCTTGCGACAAGTTTCCTTTGACGTTGCCGACACCGCGCGGCAAGCTCGCAAGCGCGCCAGCCAACGTTCAAATACCTACCGCGAATGCGCCAAAGCCCGTTCTACACATTGGGCCAGTGGCTGGGCCAGCGCGCTTGCCAACGTGTTGGCCTATGTGTAGAGGCGGCGTCAGAAGCAGTGGTAAGTACCTATAATGTTGCCGAAGATGCGAAATTATAGAAACTTCGGAACATTAGCTTTATCACCGATTTTGCTGAAGCGTTTTGTGCGTATCGGATTGATGACTAGTATCATTATTATTAAAATTGGCTTTGTGCTTTTGTATCAGAATTTTTCTTTGATGGAACTCATCCAACTCGTGTACCTACACGAGGTACACGAGGTGGATGAGTTCAATCAAAGAAGTTTACTGTACTTCGCAAGTTTCCTACTCAAGCATAAATTGAAAAAAAAATGGTACTGGCTTGATTTGAATCCGCATTTCTCGCACACTTATTAGGTAGATACTTATGATTCTACAGATGATTATACGTAGAATTTCTGTGAGCTCGTCACGTCGCAACTACTGACCTAATTATTAAGTTTGTAATAGAAGGTTTACATATAAGCTATCTGTCTGAAGCAAAATTCCTGAGAATTGACCTCGTTCGTTACGTTTATGATGTTGCGCAAGTCTTCCAGGCTAATGAGCCGTGAGATAGCTAGAATAGTTTGTATAAGAAAATGCAAATTAACGGTTAGAGTTATCATTGTACTCAAAGCACCTCAAAAAAGTTCTGTATGAACTTTGAAGTTCACCTTGCAAATATTATCTACTTATAGATATTTCAATTCACGAAGACGAAGTCCCACTCTGTCCAAATCGCTTATGTTTCATTCGATTCACATGGAGTTTGACAGAGTGGGGCGCGTTATCGTGGTTTGAAATATCTATAGCTATTTAGTTGTACCTCGAGATTTTCAGTAATTGAATAGTTATCATAGTTAACTAAGACTTTGATAACGATTCATTTCCGAGCGTATTATATATTCACTGACATTGTAGGTTATTAATGTTATTGCAATAATATATTATATTATTATCTACCTAACTGCATCTGATCTTTGGTCACGGTGCGGTAATAGAATATGATATTGTGATAACCGTAGTAATATTCCATACCTAAGCTAATTTATTATTATTGCGATATGAATAGGTTGTCATGACAAAGGCCGCCTTGGAATATTATATTTACGAGATACGATAACTTCAAGTGGAAAGTTTGGAGTGTTCGTTTATTTATAGATTTATAGACGTAATAAAAAATGTAGGCAACAATCTTACTTAGGAATGTAGGAAAATAAAGTCCAAAAGTAAAAAATAAATAAAACACCCACGACTGTTGCAGGCTTGTAATTGAAAAAGAATTAAATAAATAACAATTTCTCTTTTGAATGGAAGCAGGCATTTTGAGAAATGCATAATTAGCAGGACAGATTAATTTGTTTTGCTATACTTAATCCGCTACTTGAAAAGATTCTGTATGCTACAATACAATATGCAGGGGCACCGCCCACATGAAACACCACACACAATTTTCCATCACTTTCTTCGACGCACGTTTCGTCCCCACACCGGGACATTCTCAGGAAATGTTGATTTAACATTGCGAAATCGTAGAGTCAAACTCGTCGATTACGGATTATAGCACAACACAATATAACAATTTCTCTTTAAATCTCCTCGACTAAAAGAAAGTAAAAACCATTTCAAATCATTTTCATTTTATCAGTATTATTATAAATCCAAGCAAATCCGCCGGAGATTACTAAACTCGTCTCTGGTAAAGCTTAGTAAGCCTACTATTCTTAAGTCTAAGTTTAAATAAATTAAGGTAGAAACTAATTTGTTGTCTATCTTCTATATATATATATATATACATATATATAAAAGAGAGTTACCACTCACTCACTCACTCACTGACTAATCACGATATCTCAGGAAGTATAAAGCCTACAAACTTGAAATTTGAAAGGTAGGTTCTTTGTAATGGGCAGGTGTCAGCTCAGAAACGATTTTGAGAAACTACCGCTCTAAGGGGGTGAAATAGGGGTTGGAAGTTTATATGAAAGTCCCGTGTTTTTGAAGTTAGAGACGTGAAAATCGTCATTTAGGTTATCAGCTTCAGATATTAAAAATATGTATAAGTCGTTTTGGAAAATTCCCCTTTAAGGGTGGTAAAATAGGGGATGAAAGTTTTTATGTGAAAATTTTAATATTGTTACTGTTGACTTGAAATTTGGAAAGTAGGTTTTTTCTAACGGGTAGTTGTCAGCTAAGAAACGATTTTGAGAAACTACCCCTCTAAGGGGGTGAAATAGGGGTTGGAAGTTTATATGAAAGTCCCGTGTTTTTGAAGTTAGAGACGTGAAAATCGTCATTTAGGTTATCAGCTTCAGATATTAAAAATTTGTATAAGTCGTTTTGGAAAATTCCCCTTTAAGGGTGGTAAAATAGGGGATGAAAGTTTTTATGTGAAAATTTTAATATTGTTACTGTTGACTTGAAATTTGGAAAGTAGGTTCTTTCTAATGGGTAGTTGTCAGTTAAGAAACGGTTTTGAGAAAATCCTTCCCTAAGGGGGTGAAATAGGGGTTGGGAGTTTGTATGAAAGTCCCGTGTTTTTAAAGTTTAAAGAGTCGTGAAACTCGGCATTAGCACTGAACCTATTTCGTATATAGGGAGCGGCGTATTTAAAGTACGAAAGTTTATATGTGCACATTACACTATCCTTATCCTTACTTAATATTATAAATGGGAAAGTGACTTTGTTTGTATGTTTGTTCCGCTTTCCCGCCGCTACTACTGAACCGCTTTGGCTGAAATTTGGAACATAGATAGCTTATAACCCGGATTAACACATAGGCTACTTTTTATTCCGGGAAATTCCATAGTTCCCGTGGGAAATTTTTACAGCAATCTATAGCTACATCTATAGGTACGTAGCTAAAGCAAACATCTTTGAAAGTAGGTATAAGGTTGTAATATTGAATGGGAACGGGAAATTTATGTTTCCCTCAGGATTTGTTAAAAAGCGAATTTGACACAGGCAGGGCGGTGGGCAAAAGCTAATGATACTACAGATCTGATACTACTACTACTGATCACTACAGCTGTGATAATGGGCACCATATAGGTTCTGAACTTAGCACTGTACGCTTTTAACAATGCGTGTTTAGCAATGGGTTATGGGTTAATAACATTATAACTGAGAAAACGGGTACCAATACAGACCCTAAACTTACAACTTTTTCGCCATTAACATTATGTGTTTTAGTTGAAAAATGGGATATGGGATTATAATGCTATAAATGTGAAAATGGGTACCTAAAATGGTCTCTATTTACATTGTGTGTTTAAGTTGAGCAATTGGATTTTGGGTTAGTAATATTGTAACTGTAATATTAAATACCTATATAAATTCTGACTTACCATTGTTTCACTTATAAGTTTTTTGTTTTAGTTGAGATAGATGAGTTTAGATGAGTCAATGAGATACAGGTTAAAAATATTATATTTGTGAAAACGGGTACCCATATAACATAGGTTTTAAACTAATAACTGTTTTGCTACTGAAAATTTTTGTTTTAGTTGACAAGGGATATGGGAAAGTAATACGATAAATGTGAAAATGGGTACACAGCTGCTGAAATTGCAAGAACTCCAGGTTAGCTTAGGTAAAAATAGGTTGGTATGCAGCGTTGCGGAAGAATATATCAGTAAAACGACGTTTTACCTCATTACTAAAAAACTAAGCCAGTTATCAAAAATTCGTTATGAATATATTATGTTTTAAATGAGCAATGTGATATGGGATAGTAATGCTGTAAATGTGAAAATGGGTAGATACATTGAGCCCCGTAGTTGAACCTATATTGATTAAGGACGGAAGCGGGAAGAGCAGTAAAACAACTAAGCCGATGTTTCTTTTAGTTGTTGTAGTAGTTGACTGTTTGTCTATCCCGTATGCTACTTTTTATCCCAGAAAATCGTTGGCTCCCACGGTATTTGTAACAGCCCGAAATTCACGCGGGCGAAGCCGCGGGCAAAAGCTAGTAATATAATAAAGGTGAAAGTTTGTATATATGTGTGTGTTTGTCTGTTACTCCTTCACGCTGCAACTACGAATCCGACTTAGCTGAAATTTGGAATGGAGATGGATTATTACCTGGATTAACACATTATGGTACTTTTTATCCCGGAAAAAGCGATGGTTCCCGCAGAAGTAGTGAAAAACCTAAATTCACGCTAGCGGAGCCGCGGGCAACAGCTAGTTATTAATAAATCATAAATTGTAGTCAACTCCTTATCTTGCCTAGTAGTCTAACTCACAAGTGTCATTTGTGCCAACTTCAGTACCATTATAAAGGTGAAAATACTGAATTACAACGGTTTCATTGTAATTGTAATTCAGTTTGCTAGCAGTGATTTTAGAAAAACCGGAACCAATTTCGTAGATGGTAACATAATATCTACAACTTACTTAGATAAATAAATAAATAAATATCAGGACATTACACACATAGCAATCTAGCCCCATAGTAAGCGATAGATTGAGTTATGGGTACTAGATAACTGATAAATATACATACATACTAATATACATAAGCATAATATATTGAAAAAACTCAGACATAGACTCAGGGAAATATTCATGCTCATCACACAAACATTTACCAGTAGTGGGCATCGAACCCACGACCTCCGACGCAAACAGCAGGTTCGCTACCGCTACGCCATTCGGTCGTCAAAGGTGTGAGAACTATGTAGGTCATTACACCTACATAGTTCTCACATACACTACATATATTTACTCTCGTAGGTGAGACATTGTTAATAAATAATGAACACGATACGGTACGCCCCAAAGGGTTTAATTGATTCAATACTCGGATAGATGAAAGCTCCCTTAAGCCCAGCACAAAATGGTGTAGGTAGATACACGTAATCTAATCACAGGCCAAGGGCTTTACGAGGGCTCTTTGAATACATTGATTTAGGATTTGTCATTTGAAGGGCCCTAAACTTTCCTTTCACACGACCTTTTCATTTTATTTAAAGTGGATTTCTTTAAAAAAACCACTTAGATGCGCCTACGTAATTTGTGCGTTAATAAAATGTTAAAGATCGTTGAAACACTTGAACGAACTACTATGGTTACTGAATCTTTCACGATTTTCATTACCCATTTATCTAAAATTAAAGCAGTTTAAAAAGCACTTAACTCTATCAAAAAATATTACATCTTGTACATTTTTTTGCTACTAATTGGGTATCTATGCCTATATATAGTAGATACCCAAATAGTAGAAAAATACTGTTTTTACACGACTGCCCAAAAAAGGAGTGTAATGTTTTAAGGGTATGTAAGATATATATTGTATGTAAGTTATATATATTGTATGTATGTTATATGTAAGTTTCTTTATTCCACGATAACTTCTGAACGACTGAAGAGATTTGGATATATGGGGTATCGTTACAATCCTTACATCGTTCCGAGTAACAAAGGCCATATTTTATTGGAAAAAATCGTTTTACCACAGAGCAGTCGTGTTTTTTAATTTTTAATTATTTACAACTTACAAAACATCATCAATAATGATACATAATATTATATAAGCATGTAATCATGTATGCATCAATAGTCTGTTATCTGTTATTTAACGGCGTAGAAGCCGTATTTAAGCGATTTTGAATAACTTTTATTAAAAAATTATAAAGACACTTACTTTCAAATTTAAATGTCATGTATGGGTCTTTAATCTAAAATCGCTTAGAAGCAGAAACACGATTGGATAAAGTTTTCTCGATAGAAACCTCTCTCAAAAGTTGCTCCAAAATCTCAGTTTTTCTAATTTTTACCAGAAACTACATTGGATGTAATTGTAATTTTTGTTTTAATGTGTCGGTAAGAACAATATCCAAAAACGCTTCGAAACACATTTTTGATAACTGGCTTAGTTTTTGAATTATTAGGTAAAAGGTCGTTTTTCTGTTATATTCTTCCGCGACGCTGCATGTCGCACCTACCAACGTATCCGTGAGAGTGAGAAAGACAAAAACAAATTCGATAAATCCCCTTAAGCCGCTTACATACATTCGGACTTTGCCAAGGGTCTTTTGTTGTATCACGAGTCCTAATAAAAAGTTGAAGTTACAATGAAAAGTGAATCAACGGTTATAGCTACAGCTTTATGTTACCCTAGTCCGTGCTATCCAAGATAGCCGACCACTCAGAGTGGAGCCGCGAGCGTCTATTTTTAGCTACGCCGGGGAAAGTGAGGTCTCGGCTCGATTGCGGGCGCCCTCTACTTGCGCAAGAATCTCCGTGGCTCGCTACGTCTTCCGCATTTGTAAACAGGCTACGAAACTACCTATTCAGCCAACGAGACTCCACTGAAACTATATTTTTATGAGTTGACTGTAACGCCAGCCACCTGGGAAGGCAAATTTAAATTGCGTACCTGGATTACTTAAAAAGGGGAAATGATTTTTTTTAAATTAATTAAGTTAATTACAATTTACAACATTACCAAAAATAACAGGTTCTTTTTATATTATGTAATATTCAATTTCTCAATCTCAAAATTTATTTGTCTAACTTGTCACGCACCTATCTACGAAAAGTCCATAGAAGACATTATACATAATCTACCTAGGTATTAGGTGCTTGTTTTTGTTGAAGTCATAAACTTTTTTATGTAAATTTTAGGGATTCTCTTGAAAATTGATTCTAACTTCTAATTCGTATATTTGTCACACATGATTTATTTATCAGTTCGAGTGTGTGAATTATTCAAATTTCTAAAATAATTATTTCCAAAATCACTCGACCAGATTTGATAAAGTAAATTTAAGTGAGTCTAGAAATGGGGTACCTAAATTAACATCAATAATTGCAAAATGTGCCTATGTGGAAGTTAGAAATACTGTTTTGTTTATAAAATACCCAGCCAACTTTTCAAATCAAAACCATTCCGAAGTTAAACGCAGTGTTGCAAAAAATAAGCCGGTACTTGCTTTGACATGAAGTTAAACTAATTATATTATTATTTTAGTTAGGATTTTGTGAACTGCGAAACGTATTTGAGAAACGAAAGAGGTGAAAGAAAAATTGTTTTTAAATTCGCGGTGTAGGTTCTCTTGAAGTGAAAGTTCTCCCCTTTGAGATATTGAGTGAGACAAATTACTTTGTATTACCTGTATAATAAGTCTAACGGTATGATCATTAGTTAAATGCCCGGAGTTACTTAGTTGTTTTCTGGCCTTTTATAAAAGAAAACTGGGCGTGGGAGTGATCTATAAAGACTGAGTAACAGCATCGTCGCAGACTTGCTGGCGGCAAACGCGGCCCACGACCACCTTATACCTATATCTGTACTGTATAAGTAAATGCTAATAAAAATACTTATACATTTTCACGAATCACTTAAGTATTCTTTGAATATCAAAACAAGTGCGATTCAAATGACATGGCCGGATTCTGCCCTCGGAAAAAAATATTCATGGCCATCGACAAACAGTCGTCATATTAAAGCTTATAATGACGTCTTTATAATCGTTTATATGATCAGAAAACATGCGAGAGACACAATATAAGTAAAACAATTTGCAAAATAATGCGCCTGAATGTTATTAATAGCAATGATTTTTAGCATGTCTCTCGCATGTTTTCTGATCATTAAACTTAAACTATTGTAAAGACATAATTATAAGCTTTAATATGACGTACTGTTTATCGATGGCCATGAATATTTTTTTCTAGGGCACAGCTCCATACAAGTTTCGGCCATGTCCTTTGCGAGGGTTCCATACTACAAAAGAAGTGAAACTTTAAAAGAGTCACTTTTGTTCATTGAACGATAACCTACAAATACTTTTGATAACGAATCACAACCATAACTTTGTTTTTAAAGGTTTATTATTTGTAAGTAAGAGTAAGAAAACATTAAGAGAGTATACTAGTAAAAAGTCGATTTTATTTACTTTTAAAATATACATTAACCCTTTTTAACCCCCGACGCAAAAGGGGTGTTATAAGTTTAACGTGTCTGTGTATCTGTGTATCTGTCTGTGGCATCGTAGCTCCCAAACGGATGGACCGATTTTCATGAAGTTTATTTTGTGTCATAGATAATTTTATTCCGACTGTTCTTAGCCATGTTTCATGAAAATCTGTTCAGCCGTTTGAAGATTATCAGCTATTTTCTAGTTGATGAGGGGATCTGACTAACTTCTTTATGTCCGATCGATTCGAAATTTGGTACCGTGTAGCTTCAATGACATTGAAAGTATATGGTAAGGTAACCATGACCTGATTTGCCGTTTGAAGATCATCAGCTCTTTTATAGTTGATGAGGGGATCTGACTACCTTCCATATATCTTATCGATTCGAAATTTGGTACGGTGTTACTGCAATGATATTGAAAGTTTATGGTAAGGTAAACATGTCCTGATTTGCCGTTTGAAGATCATCAGCTCTTTAATAGTTGATGAGGGGATCTGACTACCTTCCATATGACCTATCGTTTGGAAACTTGGTACCGTGTTATTTCAATGATATTTAAATCGTATGGTAAGGTAATCATGACCTGATCAGCCGTTTGAAGACGATCAGCTCTTTAATAGTTGATGAAGGGATCTGACTACCTTCCATATATCCTATCGATTCGAAATTTGGTACCGTGATACTTCAATGATATTGAAAGTATATGGTAAGGTAATCATGTCCTGTTTTGCCGTTTGAAGATCATCAGCTCTTTAATAGTTGATGAGGGGATCTGACTACCTTCCATATGTCCTATCGTTCCCATAGGCATACCTAAATTGCTTACATAAATAAATCAATAAATTATTAATAATAATAATAATGTGTGGAATAATAATAATAATGTGGAATGTAGACTCAGCAATCATTGTACCGATAGTAATCTCTCCTAATGGTCTTATAGCCAAGAGCCTCGACCAACATCTTTCGAGGCTCTCGTTGGGTAGCTGGGTCAAGGACCAGATCCAGAAGGCTGTACTCCTGGACACGGCTCGCATCGTCAGGAGGTTCCTCTCTCTGGGGCCCTGACCGCCGGTTGCTTGGACCCTGTTCCTGAGACCGGTGGACCGCTATTTTTTATATTTTTAAATGTTTTTTTTTTTTTTTTTATAATGAAATATTTAAAAATGTAAAAAAATATGAATGCATAATAAATGTAAAGAATAATAATAAAAATAAATAAATATTACCTACTTTAAAAAGGACAAAATAAAAGTAAAATTACAAATTTTAAAAACCCCCGACACAAAAAATAAAGTATAAAAAGTAACAAATAATATTTTAAACCTATTATAATAATTATTATCGTCACAATATAATACTAAGTACGTTCAAATATTTTTTAATTCAAGCGTCGTCGCATCGTCGGGGGACCGTTAGAGAGACGCAAAAGGGGTGTTATAAGTTTAATGTGTCCATATGTCCCAAGACGATGCGACGACGCTTGAATAAAAAAATATTTGAACGTACTTAGTATTATATTGTGACGATAATAATTATTATAATAGGTTTAAAATATTATTTGTTACTTTTTATACTTTATTTTTTGTGTCGGGGGTTTTTAAAATTTGTAATTTTACTTTTTAATCATAATTATTTCAGATTTTTCGATCTATAAGGAACTTCGGGGATATGGGGCCTCCCCCCCATATATTTTATAGAATACACAGTCACAATATAGCAGCAGATAAGATTAGTCATAGACTGCACTGGTCAAGTGCGAGTTTAGAGGCTTCACACATATTTTGAAAGAATTATGGAAAACGTAAGGGCTAGGTTTATTCATTTTGTCTTCCACCATTAAGATATGTATTGTTGCTGCTAACAGTAAAAGTTAAGAAGAGTCAGAAATGTATCCCTGTTATTAGAACCTGGGATCGGACAAAATGAGATAAAAAATTCGATGAAATATGATAAAGAGGAGTCACGATTTCACATTTGATATAATTTCACGTGTTCAATTTTCCTTACAAAAGAATGTAATATTTTTCTTGGAATTCGCATAATATGTGCTTCGATGTTCAAATAGGCTATTTAAACGTAACAAAGATAAGAATCCGTATGAGATTACTATCTCATGTAAGCGTATTCTTAGAAAGGTTAAGGTAGATAAAAAATGTTAATCCTACCTTGCCTCCTACTCGAGCTCATTTTAAGTCTATTCAATCAATATTTATTAAACCAGCTAGGAAATCTTGTTACTTAGGTATTACAGAGTTAATTATAACATCCTTGTTCATTTAAAAACCGGCTAAGTGTGTTCGCAAACCGAGGGTTTTATTCCGTATACAGTTATACGTATATAGTACTAAAATAGGAGGTCTATCACTTTATTAACATCAAAAAAGTTATGCTAGTTCTAAATTAACGCTAGGTAAAATTGTACAAAAACTTCTCTTACCATTATTTTAATTTGTTTTATTGCTAAATTTCGAAGATAAGGATGGGTGATGATATGGTATTTTTCGAAATTTTCGACGATAAATCAAAAATTATTATGCATAAAAAAGCCCTTTCCCACGATATCACTTTCGATATAGTTGTCTTATCCCACCTGTTTTAGTTAAACCTAAAATAACTCTCGATTTTTTAAATACAATTTTGTGTGGCTTACTAACCCTACTGTTACAGGCAGACGCTCCTTATGAGTTTTTACCATTTTGGTAAGGAACTCTAAAAACACAAAGCGTATTTTAATATAATGCATCAAACGATGGAGAATAAATCTTGTTTTAATTATCAACGGTACATAAGAAATACCTTAACGGTAAAGGATTAAATGGAAATTGATTTTTTTACATAAAATATTCCGGGATAGACAACCAAATTAAACTAGCGTAGAGGGTATTGAAGGGGTATATACGAGTTGTTTTTCGAACTGAGTCGCAGCTAGAAAGCAGTTTGTTAACTTTATTTCGGCTGGAAAAGGGAGTTCTGTGGACTTATGTGAATATTAACGAGCGACGTCGAACGTGTCTCAGCTCAGAAGATTTCCTTTAAAGCGCGATTTTTATACAGCTTTATTTCTATACTTAAGCGGAAAATACGTAGAATATCCTGTACTTTGAATAAACTGTACTCCACCGTATTAGGTTAGGCATACTCAGCTCGTAATCGTCATCAGTTTTATTTATAGCCGACTAACCTAAGATGTTTTTATCCTTAACGAGTAGCACACGGAAATCCGGATCAGAAAACAAAAGCTTTTATTAGGACATTTAATCTTATATTTACATTTTGCAAAAAGGTTTTCTGAGGTATTATAGCAACAACGATTTTTAGTAACAACAAAGAGGTGAAAAAGTGTTTATAAATTCTTGCACACTTGACTCAAATAAAACTTAGCACTCTAAAACATCATATTTCACAAATCCCAAAATAGAAAAATGGTGTCAAAAAAACATTTATACAAAGGATGTGCTCGCATAAACTGTTTAATTTCCTTGGTGACTTTTGGGACGTAATCTCTTACCGTGCTACAGCTACAGCTACGTGCTGCTACGCCGCGCTGTAGACAGTGCTACGAAGTTGTTACGTTTGTTGTTGAATTGAATATATATTTTAGGTTAAGGGGATTTATTGAATTTATTTTTGTCTTTCTCACTCTCACGGAGATTTGGTAGGTGCGACATGCAGCGTCGCGGAAGAATATAGCAGAAAAACGACGTTTTACCTAATTACTCAAAAACTAAGCCAGTTATCAAAAATCTGTTCTAAGCGTTTTAGGATATTATTATTACCGATACATTAAAACAAAAATTACAATTACATCCATTGTAGTTTCCGATAAAACATAGAAAAACTGAGAATTTGGAGCAACTTTTGGGAGAACTTTCTATCGAGAAAATTTTATCCAATCGTGTTTCTGCTTCTAAGCGATTTTAGATTAAAGACCCAAAATACATGACGTGTAAATTTGAAAGTAATTGTCTTTATAGTTTTTGCATAAAACTTCTTTCAAAATCACCTAAATACGGCTTGTAGGCCGTTAATAGAGAAATAGGTATTATACTAGGTTAATAATAAAACCAACGTGTTTTAAAGAGATTGGTCTATTGGATGATCTTAATTTGATTGTAATCGAAAAATTTTTTTAGTGCGCTTAACAAAAAACGTAGCATAGCAA
Organism: Coenonympha arcania; assembly: GCA_036785405.1. Classification (NCBI taxonomy): domain Eukaryota; kingdom Metazoa; phylum Arthropoda; class Insecta; order Lepidoptera; family Nymphalidae; genus Coenonympha; species Coenonympha arcania. Next base: position 6,781,139 of record CM072069.1, read on the forward strand.
CGTAGAAAATAATCTAATTATTGAGATGGAATATTATACTATTATTAGAAATTTTTGGATGTCACACAATATCACAATTACTCTCTTCTCTAAATACTTCTCTAATATCATTATAATGACTAGGTTTTACCGTCGGCTCAGCCCACGTGAATATCACTTACAAAACCCTCGAAAACCGCCTTTTTCGGGATGAGAAATAGCCGGTTTATTCTACATAGGCAAATCGGTTTAGTAGTTGTGGCATGGCTGAGTTAAAAAAATACATTATAGTAGAATTAATGTAACGAAAACAGTAAAAAAAATCAAAATACATCTCATATTTCCTGCACTCGACACAAAAGTTTAATAAGTACCTAAGTAGTAGGTAAGGTAAGTAGCAGAGACCACCCGTACATAGTAAGTTTGTTTGTAAGTTACTTTTTGTAATCTGGTTGACACAATAAAACATTTATTTATTTATTTTACCTATACGTACGAGTGTAATATCTGTAAACCTAATATTTCAAAAAAGTATACTCTTTATAACCATATATAATGGTGTACATCTTTTTAGTCCTTATGGGTATTGACTTCGTGTCAAAACTTCCGATGAATTGGATTATGGTTTTAATACTCTCTTTGTGGATACCCACAGGCATGAATCAGTACCAGTATTGAGAACCGTTAGAACCGAGTGGGCGTCGGGCGAAGATTGCAGATCCATTAATCATATTACGGGAACTTTATTGCTTCAATAAAGCACTAATGTAAAGCTACTTAACGTGGCCCCATAGAGCTTCTGAGGAAGTTACGGTCGGGAGATAGCGTGGTTTAAAAATAAGGATTACGTGACAATTACTAGGCGTTGCTCAAAGAATTTTATTTGAATAAAAGTGTGAAATAGTTGTAGAATTTAAATAAACTGTTCTTTGGTAATACTATCACTCGTAGCTTTTTGAATTTAATTTCATCTTTAGCAGTAGGGGAGCGAGGGGCTTGTTGTAACGGGTTACGGGGGTAAGTAGTAACAGGCTCTTTTCACTAGGATCTTAAACGCTATTAACGTATTTCTTTGACTCGATTTAACCTATAAACCGCGCCGCATCATGTTGCCATAGCCAGGGTCCCGCCGGCAGGCGCAGTGAGTGGAAGAGTACACGTGCTTCATTTCTGCCAGGTAATATAAAATTGTACTGTCGTAAAATTTCGGTCTGCGTTTTTAATATCGACTGATTTCAAATTTTCTATATCTTATTTCCATTAAAATTTATCTATCTCTGATAATGTGTAACAGTTTTAATGATTGCTAAATTGTTTAAATAGTTATCTTGATAAATGTTAAAAATCATACCATAGGGTTAGTTGTAACAAAATCCTGGGGCTTGTTGTAACGTGTAACAACATGCCCCAAGTTATGATGTAGATACCTACTTTTTTCCTTTGTTGTAGAATGAGGGTGTATAAGAGAAAGTCAGAGCGGGCAACACAAAGCCAAGAAGTGTACGAGTTAACTGAAGTTTTAGACAATAAATGCAGTATCCGGAAAGCTAGTCAGACTTTCGGATTATGTCACGTCTCTCTTTATAGATACATAAAGAAAAAGAAGAATAATGAAAGATTAAGAGTTGGTTATGTTAAGCCTAGACAAGTATTTACTGCAGAAGAGGAAGGTTAGATAGCTTCCTACCTACTCAAGTGCGCTGATATATATATTGGACTACTTCGTATAGAAGTAAGGAAACTAGCTTTCCAATGCGGTGTGCAGTTTAGTGCTCAAAACATTCCTCCTACTTGGCATCAAAATAAAATGGCTGGTACTGATTGGTTCCAAAATTTTATGCGCAGAAATTCACATTTATCTCTTGGGACACCAGAAGCGACGTCTTTAAGTCGGGCGACGTCTTTCAATAAGACTAACGTTAATTCATTCTTTGAAATATATCAACGACTTCTCCAAAAATATCAGTGCTTCTCGAATATTAATAAAAAAGTGTATTTGAGTTGATTTATGATAAGAATTACATAATACTTACTTTAGAAAGATGTCAATTTTGTTAAAAATATACAAAGAATAAATGATAAGAGGTATTATTGTCGTTTTTTTTTGTCGTTACTACTTGCCCCGGTAGATGTTACAACTTGCCCCAAGCACGAGGTAAGTTGTAACACCGCACTTCATCTAGAAAATAATTGATTGTAAAATAATGACCAATAGTTATGGTATTATTTTTACTTAATTTGGTAGAGGAAGAGTTACAGTATCCATCCATCTTTATTTAGTAGAAATTTAATCAATAGATCTCAAGATATATTAGTTTTAATGAAAACTGTTACAACAAGCCCCTCGCTCCCCTACCGCTGAACCAGTTTGTGGGCTTGGCCTGCTCCAAAAAATTGAACCAAATATATGGTGCCTATTCAGAGGATTTTCGTGCCTAGTTCTTAGGGTTTCGTACCTCAAAGGAAAAAAGGAGCCCTCATAAGATCACCTTGTTGTCCCTCTATCTGTCTGTTTGTCAAGCCCTTTATTTCAGTAACTATTAAAATATCGACATGAAATTCGGAATAACTGTGGGTAATTATGGTCCGATGTCATTGCAATTACAAAAAAATGAAAATTGTTTTTATTTTTATACAAAAAGGCGAAGAAAACAGGGTCGTCGAAATTTCAAAATGAGATAACAATACTGAGAAACATATTTTTATGCTTGATAGTTTTTGATCTGTTGAGTAAAAGGTCCAAAAAAAGATCAATAGGGATTAATAATGTATATTTTACGGGATAAATAAAATTAACGTATATAATATACTTTTTTGGTATTAACCTCAAAAACAAAGTTAAGTTTGCGGTTCAGTAAGAAAAGTTATTCTTAAGGTTTAACTTTTTTTATAGTAGTACAGAACCCTCGGTGCACGAGTCCATCTCACACTTTTTATTTTGATTTGAGCTTCTTTTCTGTTTCACATTATCATCTATGTATAAAGGAGATTTGGCTTACTAATGTTTCTACGAGTATATCCATCTATATGCAAGGGTTTTGATGGTCTACGCCCACCAATGCGTATCTCTAGCTCTGCAATATTTTGATTTACGAGTATATGAGATGGATATTTGACTCTAATAATACATGTTTAAAACAAGAGTAGGTACAAATATTTCTCGGTAGTTAAAAAGGCTTATTATGAATATTAACAAAGGTAAATTGATGAAAGCATTAAATACCGTTTCGGTACAAAGTAGGTATATTTCCTTCTGTGAAACATTTCGCAGAAGTTATTTATAGAGCGAGATTTAAGGTACATAACAATTGCTTTCTAATTTAAACATAAGGGGCCATAAAAGGTTAGGGTATCGTTAGTAGGGAATTGGTAAATAAGACAAGTTAAGTGTCCTATCCGCATCGATCGGCGAGCGCGGCACTAAATTATGTAGCTCTCCAAACAACAACCGAGATATTTATAGCAGGAACGTTTATGAGAGGAAGGGTCACGATAAAAACGGCATAATCTGCGCTATTTTACACCCTAGTGTAAATGTCCTTGCTAACGTTCAACAGATGAAACTTATAAATACGTCGAGGACCCTATATTTGTCACGTGTTCCCTGAAATAGGATCTATTGTTAGGGATTTGGAATGTATATTTACTTATTTGACAGGGATTTGCTTATTTTATTTACTTATTTGGCGTACTTTGGGTTTGAACCTTTGATTACGGTATTCCACGAATAGACTGGAGTCATGACCTGAAGAAGGTCGTTGGTAACGGATGGATAAGGAAGGCGGAAAACCGTGTATGGTGGTACGCTCATGAAAAGGTTTAAGTATGTCCAGCGGTGGATGTCTATAGAAAAAGTTTCGCCTAATAAGAAGGTGAAGTCTTAAAATTAGAGCTGGGGTTGCAGCTACGCTACTACTTGACTTTTAAATAGGTGCGGTTTACTCAATCAAAAAACATTAAAGTAGCGTATTGGCCATATAAATCAGAATGTATTAATAGCAAACTACATGTCGCGTCGTATATCAGTCTAGCTGAATGGGGGAGCTTCAGTACAATTTGTCATATAGCGTTTCCAATAATAGCGCCACGAAAATAGCATTAATCGACATTTATAAATAATAGCAACTCGAAGAAGGCAATTAAAGAGAATATCGTATGTCATTTGGAGGAGCCTGAATGCTCGCAATGCATACGTTATGTGCGTTTATGCACTTAGATGACAGTGCAGGGAGCACCGAGTATTGTGTATTTTTAGTCCGATGCCAAGAGTTCAAGTTGCCAAACAATAGGCAATATTCAGTTCAGCTCATCGCAATGCTATAGTTCCGGCTTTTGCGCCGATTGTCAAAAACGTGTTACGGATGCTGGTCTCATAATGTTCTCTCGATCACTGTTCCCAGTACAGACCAAATTAGTATGAGCATAAATAAATAGACACAAAAAACAAATAATAAAATTAAAAAAAACCTGTCAAGTGCGAGTCGGACTCGCGCACTGAGGGTTCCGTACTACAACCGGAGGAATAAAACCATAAAAACCACTTTTCTTATCGAACCGCAAAACTAACTTTGTTTTTAGAGGTTTTATTGTAAATATCAAAAAACTACTAATAAGATCTCGTTCAAACCAATTTTCGGTGGAAGTTTGCATGGTAATGTACATCATATATTTTTTTTAGTTTTATCATACTCTTATTTTAGAAGTTACAGGGGGGGGGACACACATTTTACCACTTTGGAAGTGTCTCTCGCGCAAGCTATTCATTTTAGAAAAAAATGATATTAGAAACCTTAGTATCATTTTTGAAGACCTATCCATAGATACCCCACACATATGGGTTTGATGAAAAAAAAATTTTTGAGTTTCAGTTCTAAGTATGGGGCAACCCCAAAATTTATTACTTTTTTTAAATTTTGTGTGAAAACCTTAATGCGGTTTACAGAATACATCTACTTACCAAGTTTCAACAGTATAGCTCTTATAGTTTCGGAAAAAAGTGGCTGTGACATACGGACGGACAGACGGACAGACAGACATGACGAATTTATAAGGGTTCCGTTTTTTGCCATTCGGCTACGGAACCCTAAAAAACACGACTGCCCTGTTATAAAACGAACTAACAAGTAAAAAACAGGTTATTTTAGTTCATCCGCATATTAACAAACTGAAAAGTAGGACAGATTAAATTGCTTTGCTAAAATCTTGAAAGAAATCTGTATGCAGGAACACCACCCACATGTAACAATACACACAATTATTCCAACAATTTCTTCGACCCATGTTTCCTCCCAAAACCAGGACATCATCAGGAGATCACAATACGAAATCGTAGTCACAAACAAATTAATCTAGTCCAACAAAAGTGTAACAAAATGGGATTTCCGCAAAATAACGCCGGCTTCCATTCAATAATTATTCAAAAAGTCAAAAGCGTTCAAATTTATCATCATAACAGATAAATTTAAATGGCATTCGGGGGGCCGTTCTGTGAAACATCTTTTATTCTAAGAGGTCCCCCGACTGCCATATTATCTGTTTAAATATGTTTAAATTGCAATACCGCCTGCAACCAGAGTCTCACTTATTTGAAACTTAATCATACTTAGGACTTAAACTAGGGAACGCAGATATCCACCTGGTTCTCAATTTCAAGAAAATTAAATTATATTTGTAATTTATTTAGTATCTTTCATTAGTTTGCAGGTTTTAAGGCCAACAGGATTTTAACGGGTTGCTGTTCATCCGGGTTTCTGCCTGATAGATTAAGTTAAAGCCGAGGTTTACGTGATAATTGAGTAAAGTATTAAAACAAAAATAGCTAAATTATTGATTTACCATCGAGATTAAAGAAATGAAGGATTTTCTAAATTGTTTATTGTGTAAAAAATTGTATCGTTTTCAGGTTTCATGTTATGTGTGGGTGTGTTTTTTTAAACGGTAGCCCTAAAAACTGTACTGGTTTGGACTTAGAAAACACTTTATTTTACGAGTATTTTGTGCCAAAAATACTTATCAAAAAATAGAAAGGATTTCAAGAACAACAGAAAAACAGATTCATAATTTAGTAAGTAAACTCTGACCTAAACACACAAGCATTTTTTATTTATTTTGCTCTGGAATAAAACCCGTAACACAAGCAAAAAAATTTAATAATAGGCTAGTTACAACATCTGTTTTTAGAATTAGTCCTATTGGTATAACAGCTATAGTTAGTCTATACCTAAACTGTAAAAAAAAGATGTGGGGAAAAAAAACTTTAAAATCTTGCTTTCTTGACATACTTCATGATACTAATACTAAGGCAATTGGATGCACCCCATAAGTTTTGAGCGTGTGCGCCGAAAGAATAATGACAGAAATGGCCGTAAAAAATTCATTGAGGGCACATTTTTTACATATCCAAAGGATAACAGATTTCGGTATTTAGTATCATAATCCAATGGACAACAAAATAATTCTATGAAGGTTACAATTTTTAGGGTTCCGTAGCCGAATGGCAAAAAACGGAACCCTTATAAATTCGTCATGTCTGTCTGTCCGTCTGTCCGTCTGTCCGTCTGTCCGTCTGTCCGTCTGTCCGTCTGTCCGTCTGTCCGTCCGTATGTCACAGCCACTTTTTTCCGAAACTATAAGAGCTATACTGTTGAAACTTGGTAAGTAGATGTATTCTGTGAACCGCATTAAGGTTTTCACACAAAATTTAAAAAAAGTAATAAATTTTGGGGGTGCCCCATACTTAGAACTGAAACTCAAAATTTTTTTTTCATCAAACCCATATGTGTGGGGTATCTATGGATAGGTCTTTAAAAATGATACTAAGGTTTCTAATATCATTTTTTTCTAAAATGAATAGTTTGCGCGAGAGACACTTCCAAAGTGGTAAAATGTGTGTCCCCCCCCCTGTAACTTCTAAAATAAGAGTATGATAAAACTAAAAAAAATATATGATGTACATTACCATGCAAATTTCCACCGAAAATTGGTTTGAACGAGATCCAATAAGTAGTTTTTTTGATATTTACAATAAACCTCTAAAAACAAAGTTAGTTTTGCGGTTCGATAAGAAAAGTGGTTTTTATGGTTTTATTCCTCCGGTTGTAGTACGGAACCCTCAGTGCGCGAGTCCGACTCGCACTTGACAGGTTTTTTTACCCTCTAGTCACTAGTGGAAAATCAGCAAGCACTTAAAAGTATCGCCATTATAATTGTTGTGCTTCATTACGGGACGGATTCTATTCCAGCCAGCAAGTTGTAATTGACATCGCATTCTACGTGACTAACTGAACGTATTTCTACTGGGCCATTTAATTCAATTTCGCCTGCCGGATACCCTTTAGTACACAAAGATTGAAATTCAGCTTTAATATACATCTTGAGTGTAGTTTTGATTTAGAAATGTATCTCGTTGAGAATATTATAAATGTGAATGTTTGGGTAGTAGCGGGCAAATCCATTGAAATTGTTTTATTAATTTGTATGAATATGCGACGTTTTTCATCACACTTGCGAGGAAAAAAATAGATTTGTCTGAGCTGAGTATTGTTTTAATTGTGATCTTCCTTGTATATTTTGCTCGTAACAGGCTATAACTCGAATTTCATGTCTGATAGCTTTTTACATGTACATGCATGTACATGATCTAAGATGGGGTCAAAATAGAGCTTTCAGAGCCCAATCTACTAATAGAGGTTTTAACTTGCGGGCGATGCGGGCCTTAATCCAACAGCCCAGCGAAAGCTTCTTGAAAAGTCGAAGCTTTTCGCTATAAGACAGTTCAGTGAAATGACAATCTGAACAACAACCGTCGCCATATTCCACATCTCAAGAGCAATATCTAGTACTTTAATCAATTGTCCTTCTCCGCTTTCACTAGAGTTTGAACATGTAAACTATATAATGTGATATACTTATGAACAATTAACACAATGTTATCATGGTTCCTTTTGCATTGCCTACCCCTGTGGAAGCGAATGTTTAAACGGTTTTACGTCGGAATCTAAATTCTTGCGGGAAAAGCTTTTCCTTGTGACATGAAGACATGACGAATATTATACTTTACACTCAGCTTATAAATAAAGTACGACTAATCTTATTAAAATCCATTCCAACAGTCCTTTCAGCAGTCGGGTAAAAAAGGAAAGGTACTTAATAAAGAAACTAAATAACATACTATGTTTCAATTAAACAAACACCCCTTAAAACTGTTTACTGCTCGGACCATTAATTAACGGGTTTCGGTGATTGGTCATTTGATAGCGTCGTCATTGACATTTCTAATGGCAGTATCCTAATGGAATGACGGCATCAAAAAATGGAGGATCTTTTACTGATTACTTACTGGCTGTCATCATTGAGAAATCAAAAACAAGAGACCTAGTTAAATAGACTTAAGAGAATAGGCGCGAAAAAATGTCGCCAGTTTATAGGTGCCAAAAATGCTTGTATTGCCACCAACAGTAAGGCCACGTTGTATTTCGCTCAGCAGCCACCTAAAGAATTTTGACAGATAGTGTTTGTTTGTACGAAAAAGATTATCCTGAGTTTTCTTATCAGTGCCTTGTTAATAAGGTTTGTGGAATTGTTGTTTGTTATGCAAGGTTTGTTAGGCTTCAGTGATTGGTCATTTGGTATCGTCGTTATTGATATTACTAATGGCAGTTTCCTAATGGAATGATGGCATCAAAATCGGAGGATCTTTTACTGATTAAAATAAGGTTTGTGGAATTGTTGTTTGTTATGCAAGTTTTGTTAGGCACTCGGTCCAAAAAGCTATTTTGCAGCTTTTTGGACCGAGTGTCAACAAATAACCATTGCCTATCGTGGAGTTTATTAGATTTATAAAAATAATGAAACCAATAATTAGAATTTATTATTTTAATTGATATCGTAATGTCATTATGTAATGCGACACAGTTAGATATATTATTTACTCACGCAGGTATCAAATATGAATTGTGAATGAACCACTAACGAGTTGCTCTTATAATAATGTTTTGGTGCTCTATGTCGAATATCTTATGTTTTAAAATTTGCTTGCGGGCAGTTAATGTTTCGTATGACGATGCATTCAAATGAAAAATTTCTTGAAAATATTAAAGAACAGCTGTGGACCGCAATGTATATTATAAGATACGACGACCGCTCTCGACAGCTGGTTGGAACGTTGCTTATTTTCACTTTTCCACGTCACATTTGCGTAGGGTTCAGAGCGGGCAGTGCGTGGCTGGTAGATAACGCTTTCACAGTTTAGGTATGCCAAGAACTACTGGCTTTCAGCCAAAGTTTAGATGCCCTTGTTATCGTCTCAACAAATGTACTACATAATTGCTTTGACTTTTTGAGTTTGCTTCAATCGTTTATCAATCCCAACAAGCATTCTTCTTTAATTTTCGTTTATTGCCCGTGGTCCCCCCGGTAGTCCCCCTGGGGTACCACGGGTAATTTTTTTGCCCTTGGTCCCCCTGGAGCTTTTAGGGGTACCACGGGCAAAAAAAATTTCCCATGGTACCTCTGTGAATCAAAAAATTCAAAAAAATTAAAACACTTACAAACCGTTTTAAGACTACCCTTTATGCTTAAATTGAAATAATTAATTACTTTAATTAATTATTAAAAACAAAATAAAACACGAAACTAAGACTACAAATATATTTTAAGTTCCAACTTAAATATTACGTTGTGACTATTTGTACGGGTACTGGACGAATAAATTATTTATTTAATTAAGAACTTGGAGGGGATGAGGAGGAGAGCAATATTTTCTAGTGCATAATTTGCATATCTTTTCTCTAATATATAAAATTCTCGTGCCAATTTTTGTTACCAAACTCTTCACAAACGTCTCGACCGCTTGTTATGAAATTATCTGTGTATGATTACTAGGTTTGAGAGTGGGTCGTAAGCTAATTTTATATCTCTAATGCCAAAGCAACGTTTGCTGGGTCAGTTCGTTACATTACTATATTTTCTGCAATTTTAAGGATCCTATGATCGATTACTTAACTAGTAACACCATCTATTATCTGCGACTTCAATCATGACTCTCAATTCTGAAGAATTTCAGCTTATTTGGATAAAGATACACAAACATACATGGCAAGTCAAATAAAACCTTGTAAAAATAACATAGAACGGAAATAAAACATTTTGAATTCGCCATGTGTATAGAATGGCTACAAGTAGTCCTGTATACGAGTATAGGTACGGCATAAAATGGCATAATATTAAAAGCAAATAATAATCACTCATATGTCGATAGCCTCTTTAAATAAATAAGTGTTCTCTAAGAAAACACACTCAAACTAACTTAGCTCCTGTTTGTAACTAGACTCAAATCGTACAACATTTCATATTTCTCGACCGCTTTTCATACACATAAGTATTTATGACGTGATTGGTTCCGAGCAATCTTTCACCTATTTTGTGAAATATCCTTTAAGGGTCTCAAATCTCAAATAAGTCTACCAGATTTTATATAAGCCGCTAGGATTATTTTCGGTTCAAATGATAGGAATCAGATATTTGGCATTCGAGAAGTTGGAGTATTCCATGTTCTATGAATCCGTTCTTGAAATTTTCTGGAGTGAAAAGTTGATATTTATAATCTAGGGTTTAAGTTTAAACCCGCCTTTAAACTTGCCCGCTAGACCGATGACCTAAAGAAGGTCGCTGGTAGCGGGTGGATGAGGAAGGCGGAGGACCGTGTGTGGTGGCGCGCTCTCGGAAAGGCCTATGTCCAGCAGTGGACGTCTATAGGCTGATTGACTAACTTTAAACTATCTCCATTCCAAAATTCTGCTTAACACATACATATACACCCTCATGAAACGCTTTTTTGAGGTGTAATTAATTATGTGAGATAAATTATAGCATCTTTTTATTATTATATGCATACTACCTGACCCGACAAACGTTGTTTTGCCTTTAGGGGTATAAAAATAGTGTACGACTTATTCTCTATAGATTCTCTCTTCTTATATAGAAAATTACATAACAATCGCTCGAGCCGTTTCGAAAGAGTTTGGTAACAAACACTAGACAGGAGAATTTTATATATTTAGAGAGATCATACACGTTTTAAAAAAAACATACACAAATGAAACTGAAAGATCACACAAAAATCACGTTTAAATAAAAAAATAAAAATAAATGGTAAACTTGAAATCAATGAATCAAGATTGCGGATCCTTCTTCCTGGTATTTTGTTTATTATCTTAATTCCCACCCACTTTAATTTAAGATGGATTTAACTGGATCCAATTTGTAAAGACGTAATTGTTCATTGTTATCAATTAAGTAACTAAATATAGAACAGATTATGCTTTCTACTTCAAGTCTTAAAGTAGGGGCTTTGTTCTAATCGACAATTACAGGATACGCTGGGGCCATTACCTCTAAAATAAACTTACGGAGTCGTGCGTGAGAAAGTTCCGAGCGCCTGAAATAGCTGCCCACAATTAGACCATTTCTCTTTTTAGGGTTCCGTAAACAAATTTTAAAAAAGAAACCGTATTAGCGAGACTTCACCGTCCGTCGGTCCGTCTGTCACCACGACAGACGGACCTCCCTGGCGTAATGGCGGCGCGCTCGGATTCGAGTGGGAGGTCGCGGGTTCGATCCCGTCACGGTCCACTTTGGAATTTTATAATTTCTAAATTGGCTCGGGTCTGGTCTGGTGGGAGGCTTCGGCCGTGCCTAGTTACCACCCTACCAGCAAAGACGCACCGCCAAGCGATTAGTGTTTCGGTGCGATGCTTGTAGAAACCGTTGGGGTAAATTAACTTACCCTTCCAAGTTAGTACGCTAACATGTTAGGTTGCATCATCAATTACCATCAGGTGAGACCGCAGTACTAACTTGTATAGAGTAAAAAAAAGGCCTTCAACCGTGATAGCTACGGACTTGAAATTTTCACAGATGATGTATATCTGTTGCTACTATAACAACAAATACTAAAAAATAGAATAGATTATATATTTAAGGAGGCAACCATACAACGAACGTGATTTTTTTGCGTGTTTTTGCTCTATCTTAATAACGGTAAAAGGTAGACGCTTCAAACGTTCACGTTATATTTAATTATAATATATTTACTTTAAAAACAAATATTTGAATTAAAATAAAAAAATATTTAAGGGGTCTCCCATTCAACAAACGTGATTTTTGCTCGTTTTTGGTTTTGGTGGGCGTTTAGTTAATATTGAGGATTGGTCTTGATAGGATGGAACTACATGGAACCCTTAGTGCGCGAGCCAGACTCACACTTGACCAATTTTTTATTTTCGTTGGTTAACCGGGTCATAATCGCCGGGTTGCACGCGGAAGTTATTGCCATAGAACGGCGAGGCGCGATAAGTGATTCTGATTAAGTTTCTCGGCATAAAAATAGTATGAAATGTAGGCTGCCGAATTGTTTGCTCCCAAACCTACTTAGCTTTATCGCGTGTCCCCGAAGTGTGGCGAGGTAAAAATAAAGGTTTTTAGTTTTCATGTGCTCCACGTAACGTATAAAACTCCTGTCGGTTTTATTGCTGACACTCTTACTTACAACATTCCTTATCATCCTATGCTGCATTTGAAAGTTAAATAAGTAACAAAATGTTACGATATGATTATTTGATGGCTATTTCAGATTGTCAATAACTATTAACTAAACCCAAAAACGGTATAGGTACCTATCTTAGTGTAAAAGTAATTTTTATTTCCGTGGATAAGTGTTTTCTAGTGTCAGAAGTATGACATGATTAGAATACTGTCAGCTTGGATTCGGCACCACGCTAATATCGAATGGTTTCCACTTACGAAACATAATCATGAAACAAGTTGAATACTGCAATTTCAATCAAAATATGTACAGTTTTAACATGCTTCATGTTAATGTTTCATAGAGGAAACTCACGGTTGGAAACGTAGAATGTTTTTATGGTAGCCTACGTATCAGCAGGGTTAGAACCGGTGTTTATACAGCTTTCGAGTCAACTCGCGTAAAATAAACGAAACGAATTTTTCCGTAGGTAGGTACATCCCCAGCTGGAAGATTGTGAATTAAGCTTTCGACGGTTGTCTTCTGGAAATTTGTACTAACCCTTCAGATAATATCGTATGGTATGTGTGTCAGCGTCTCGTCTAGCTCGGGGCTAACGTGTCCGGAGTCTGCGAGACGGGGCAGGCGAGGTGCGAGGCGCGAGCACCTGCGCGGGGTGGCGGGATGCATGTCGCTGCCGGGCGCTGCACGGTGCAGCCGCGCCAGCCAGTCTGGCGCCGCCGCCCGCCCGCCCAGCGCCGCCGCCCCCGCCCCCGCCCGCGCTTGTTTTCAACTTTGATTGATAATTTGTTGCTGGAGTGCGTTTCCCGTGTCGAAAATATTACAATGTTTTATTCAATTGTTTGTGATTGCGATAAACACGGCGGAAGCGCGCTCATTAACGCTCGTCCCGTTCCATGGGTCCAATTTCATGTGCATTATCTTTCAGCTTCATTTACATCAACGTACTTATTTAACGTCTTGACACTTTTCGTTTACTTCGTTCTGTTGTTAGATATTTAAAAGCTCGGATCGGAAGATGCACCTCTGAATTTTGGGGATTATATGCGTTTAGATAACTAAATATTACTTGCTTAGCGATAAAGGAAACCTTTATCATCGTCATTGTTAATAAACCTAAGACTTCACCATGATATTCTCATAAGACAACAAACCCGTACTTGGTAAGCGTGGTAAGTTAGGATCAAATCCCTCTCATTCTGAGATCCGTAGGACATAAAAAAGGGGTCGAGATACCATAAAATAGATATGAAGCTAACGTCCAACATAAGCAGTGCTTCTACTGAGAGGCAAATCAAGCCATTTCTCCCAGGATCTCAGGCTCTAGGGAGCTGGAGGCCCTTAATAGGTATGTAATACCATAACCTATTCAGCGAACATTTTTAAACAGATCAAATCCAAATTGCTTAACTTGAGTTTCTATTATTATCATAAAAAATTGTATTTACTTGGCTCGCACGTCCTTGCCATTAAAAATATTTTTAAGGAAGGACCAGTGCAATGACATTTAAATCCTATAAAAACCTATTTCGCGCTTGCATTTGTTTATTACATACGGTCCCAATTTATTTTTATCCCGAGGCTCTTGGTGAGACAGTTATTAGCTACGCCTCTGATCTACATAATAATATGCCCTGTTATATATATATTTTGAAAATCCCTGATATAGATTAACAAAGTTAATGGCAATTTTAAATAAACTATCTCGTACCAACAGACGGCAACTCTGCGCATTACTAAAAAAGTTACTAGCTTCACAGCAGTTAACATGAGTTTTACATGCATAGCTGTTAATGAAGCAATATCAGAACTTATAACGACTCTATGTTTGGCATATGATACCGTCTGTCTCAACCCATTTTTACGGACTCGTTTTCTCTCATAATGAAGGGGTCAGGTCAAAACCCATCAAGTGCGGGTTGGCAAGTTGCACCTTCGAGTACATTACGAAGACCATTCAAGCATGTAGGTGTCCTTTAGGATATTTTTCGTAAGTAAGCCCCTTGGCACACGGCTCGTAAGCGTAAGCATATTGTTCTGACGCTACGCATAACAATATGACAATTACGCCTCCTACGATTCGTTGCCACACCTGCTCTAGTCGTACACGCGGATTACGCTACGCTTACGCTTATGCGCCGTGTGCGAAGGGGCTAAGTATTTTTATAGCCACACACGCAAATAACACCCACAGGTGTCAAACCCCTGAAGTCCTGGGGCTGACGTCTAAATCACTGGGCTGTTACTGCTTACGATACTGTGGAAGGACCCAATTAGAACCTGAGAAATTTTTAACTCTAACAGATCCTTCCCATTAGTATAATTAATTAAAACGTGAAAGGGCCCTTATCAGAAGGATTTGCAAAATATTCAAAGTAACTCAGCGAGCGATGCACAAAGATTTGTTTGTATTTTTTCCGCATAATAAACTCAACTAAGAGAAAGCTAATAATACATATCCTTGAATAATAAATAAGCACACGATTCCGTAAAAGTTCCGTTGGTATTGTGTTCTGCTTACGGATTTCGTTGTTTATACCAATATTCATCTACAAATATTTCCGATTATGTGCCGGGAATTTCAACGAAGCGAAGTCGAAAATATATGATTTGGTTTAGACCTTCACTGACCTCCAGAAGAAGATCGTAGGCGGAGCTGGCGCCTTGGCGTATACCGACTTAAAACTACCGTAAAAAAATTTTGCTTTATAAGCTGAAAAAACAAACTTGTCGAATAGACGTTAACGGTTATTTCAGCGATTTTAGTGACTTGCAGATAAAGATAAAGATTTTTAAGTTTAAAGAAAGAAAATCTTGATAGAAAGTTTTCCAAAAGTTGCTCAAAAATTTCTATCCATCCGAAACTACAATAATTTTTTATGGATTTTTTTTTAATTTGTCTCTGTAACAATAATTTGCAATACTGCTCAGAAATAAATTATTAATATCTGGCTTTTTTGGTCTTGTTTATGTAAAACATCGTTTATCTGTAATATTTTCCTGCAGTGCTGCCTGTCGCACCCACCAACATGTTCGTAAGAGTGAGGAGGATAAAAATAAAATCCATCTACGGCATTAAATACATGATAGGGTTCTATCTACATGAATTCATAAGTCTTTAATGGTATATTGAGCAATTTAAAATACAAGCTCGTCGAACGTGTGTGAGTTGCTATTCCATCGACCTAAGAAAGTGAGGGATTAGAGAGTGCACAGTACCCACGTGTTTGCGTACACACTTAATATGGATTATATTATTATATCTTGCGTACATATATAAACTCTCTGTTGAGTTTAATCACCGTGGTCATTCACAGTAGTTGGTGGTCACGGGGGATCATTTTCCGAACATTACTCTATCCTGTACTAATTCTAACTCCCTATTTAGCAGGACTAATCTTGGTCACCATGCCTTAGTACCCAGAATAAGCAATATAAATTATTGTTTATATTATTCTATCTGAAACATGTATTGCAATCCCTCCTAAACTAAGTATTTACAAAGAGAGAACCTACTCTCTGATTTAGTTGTTTGTGAAATATAAACAAATTGAAAAAGTTATGTTAGAAAAAAAATTACGTTCGTGATGCTATAAAAATTAATAACTAAGTAAGTATCTAGAAGGTAATACCTATTTTCATCTCACCCGCTCGGAAAGGAGATTTTTAATGCCCAAAATGCGGGCGGGAAATACTATTATATTCCCTAGGGCGAGAAAGTAGTATGAAAATCCTTTCCCGCCCTAGGGCGGGAAAGTAGTATGAAAATCTTTTCCCGCCCTAGGGCCGCAAAGCATTTCTAAATTCGAACATGACGTAATCTCGTATTGCGTCTATAATAATGTCTAATTGTGGCACCACACATGGCTATTTGTATTTGTGATTGGATGATCGCGTATTTGCCAAAATTTTCGACCTCATGGAGCCAAATATGTTATTGGCTGTATTTGCCAAACAGGCAAATATGGCAATAATTTTGGCAAATATACACTCCACACATGGAAGTTATTTGACAAATATAAAAAATAGGCAAATACAAATAGCCATGTGTGGTGCCATCATTAAACTGAAGACTTCTTTTTTTTTAAATAATGTCAGTCGGTCAGTAACGAAGTTCGACCTTTGAGTTTGTATAGGTGTACATTACTTTTTGTTTTTACATTTTCTTAGAATATCAATATAAATAATAACTCCTATTTTTTATTTTTTATTAATTATAAAGGAAATCTAATTAAATCCATGGTATTTATTTATTGTTTATCTAATTATTGTTATTTTTTTAATCTTCTATTATCGTTGGTTCTTAGAAATTGATATTTCTAAACGCATCCAAAATACAAGTAGAAAAAAAAGTAACTCATTTTTTTTCTAATCGTGATAAATAATAATATTTTGTTTTTATTCATTACTGTTTTGTAATAAGATGAGTGATGATTTAAGGTGGATTTAATTAAGTGAGTGAAGTTATTGCAGAGTATTACTCAAGACAACATCTTACATAATAGCAATGCCGATCCAAGTGTTCTTCTAGTAATTTTCCTCGCTGTGGTGAGATGAAAAATTTTGTGTTATGTACGGCCGCAAATTTTTTTGGGTCTCGTGTCCTTTGAATGCCTCGCTATGCTCAGGATTATATTCTTTGAACCCCTCGCTGCGCTCAGGGTTCAACCCTAGAATCCTTCGCCGCTCAGCATTCAAATTTGACACTCGGCCCAAAAATCCATTTTGCGCCCTTGCATAACAAATAACTATTTATGCTTTCGAAAGTACCAATGTGCGAGAGTTTCACTATAAAAAGACCACACGTCTGCTTGACAAACTTATAAACTAGCTTTCTGGCTACGTTTAAGTGTATTCTACTTCGTTAGTCCCCTTTCCTTTTCGGCGCTGTTTGTTGTACATGTTCACAGTTCGTTTATTTGATTCGGTTAGCAAATGTAGACGTTTCGGACATGAAAAGGATTCCGGGTTAAAATTTGTTGGGGTGCTTCAATGAAATATTAGATGTATACACACGAACGATCTTGCTACACTCGTATACTGAAAATGTATCTGAATCGGTATTGAAGATGTTTTTGAATTTAATCTGTTCATACTTGACCTTTAAAAATATAACTTGTCAGGTATTCAACAAGTAAATGGTGACTACGTAATGGAACAAGACTTGATTCATTACCAGTGGCCTGATTCTGTATCGTTCAGTTTGTTAGTTAGTAACCTTCACATGTGATTATAGCTTAGAAAAAAATCCAAAAATAGGGTATTTGCCTCCGTTTTGTTAGTTAATATTCCAGTAAGGGTTACTTAATAACAAACTAAATGATACAGAATTAGCCCACTCAACCCCTTTTATGTTTTACAGTTGGGCCTCAGTATCCTCTAAGAATGAGAGGGATATCACGATGACCATAAGTGGGTGGGAAACTATGTTATGCAGCCAGTTTTATGCTAGTTAAAATTTGTTTAAACTAGCTTTTTTCGCAGATCTGCTTGCCGGTTATTTAATTTTTACTTATCTTACAAGGACCATGGATTTCTTTCAAAATAAAAGTGAATACATGTAAAACACATCAAAAACTTTCACTTTTGTAATATAAGTGTGATTGACAAGTTTTGGTTGGTCAATTAATGAAATCCGTATAGGAGTTAAACAACTCGAAAGTCATTTATGATACCTTTAATAAAGTAATTGTATTTAAAATACGCCTATCTTTTTGTTGAATAATAATTTATTACGTCGTATATAAAACGACTTACTCCCTCGCACATAATTTAATGTTCAATCTTGTTCACAATGGACGAGATTGGTCGTTATGTAAATTGGCGTTCGATATGAGATAACAATAAATGAATGTCCTTTATCAGTATTACTTTTTTATTATTCTGAGAGTTTTACCATAAATAAAATAAAATGATCTGTATACTAAAGGAAAATGTGACATACTGACTGACCGAACTATAAACGCACAGGTTTAACAGGTTATGAATTTGTGACTTAGACATCTGCTATGACAGCATTTTAAAGATGTCCCCACCTTCTTAAATACCTCCCACCTCCTTGCATACTTCTACAGCAGCCCATATAAAATGTAGGTAAACCCCGATTATACCTTCTGACAAGAGATAAAATTATTTTCCTCATCGTCACAGTACTGCAAAAAGAGAGGTATTTCGTTCACTGTATTATATTCAGTGCACGGGTGATTATCTTCACCCATGCTCAAAGAGTGGATAAAATTATAGGAGGGAAAAAATTTACTCTCTCCCTATGGATAAATTATCCCCGGCTATGCTAACAGTTAGCAGCAAGCTGAGTGGATGCAATAGAGGTTATGCGAGCGAACCTGCAGGCGCCCACTAGTTGTAAATAAAATGCAGAAGAAACATTAATAAATAATTCATGCACACATTCCGTAGAAAACCAGCAGCATCCATAATATAAGTGAAGACTAGCCGTTGAAGAAAAGAGTGAGGAATCTTTATTTAAAATCAGTAAAATGCCATTTCATGCCATGCATTATTCATAAAATTTGCTTTTCATATAGGCTGAGGTCTCACAGAATGTGGCATCGGAGGTGAAAAATTCGCTCCATTTCCTCACACTTCACTGCTTTTCTCGTCATATATTTTACAAAATAGTACCTATAGCTGTAGGTATATTGTATTGTGGCTTTTTATTAATTGCGGGTCATTTTAATATTTTAATTTTAATTGATACGGAAATTTTTATTTTGTAACGAACAAAATTTTAATAAAATGTTTCAAAAAAATGTCACAAGATGTATTTCACCAATAGAAAGCTTCGTTGTTGTAGAGTGTCATAGGCTGCAATAATTTCCAAAATTAATTACGCATCTTTACTTAAACTTGAATAATGTAATCAGAGTTGTACAAAAAATTGCTTTCATCGCGTGCCCTGCGGAAGATATTGACGATAGAACAAAACAATGTACTACAATATTAAAGAACGTATCGAAATCTGTAAAAAAGTCCCCATAGCATATGCCTATCTCCAACGGATAACTCACAATAACTGCTTTTACTGTTAAAATTGTGGATTAAAAATATTTTTTTCCCAAACTTTTAGTAAGTAAACGGGCCGGGACAGAAATTTTCTAACGCGGCACTGCTAGTACACAATATATTATGACAGTACACATACAGACTTTCATTCGTTATTATTTTAGTGTGAATTTCATTAAGTTGTATTATCAAGCTTTTGTCAAGAGAATAAATGATTATTAATTGAATAAATAACTGGGATATCTCAGACATAGGTAGCATTCAAAGAAAATGTCCCCGAGCTGCATCCGTGCCGGCAACGGTTGACAATGCCGGTATCTTCCCGCAATAAAGTAGATTCAATCGCCCCGATATTCATCAGCCCGGCTTTATTTCGAGTTATTCGAGCTCTACTTTGTTGAACGTCTGAGATGTTATCCCATGCTTTTGTTCCAGTACGCGATCGACAGTATCAAGATCGTAATGTAAATTTTTCCTCTACAAACGTAAGCAGGTACTTAATTTACTGATGAGGACTACTGACAAGCACTAATTACGAAGTAGGTAGTAGTATCAGTACCGCATTTGAAAATTACTTACTAATAATTTCTATACCATTATGTCTGAACCACTTGCTTAAATAAAGCTACTAGCTGTTGTGCGTGGTTGAATGAGTGATGAATTGAACATGAATTTTGGTTTCTACATATCCCATTATAATCAAAAGATAGGCATGTGGCGTCCAGAATTTTTTTTATAACTTTTAAAATATAATATGTTTCCTGTTTTAGCTGGACAGATTAATTGGTTTTGCTATAATCCGCTCCTTGAAAAGATTCTGTATGGTACAATATACAGGAACACTGCCCACATGAAACACCACACACAATTTTCCAACACTTTCTTCGACGTACGTTTCGTCCCGACACCGGGACATCCTCAATGGAATATCCAACATATTTTTTTCAATTCGGACCATAAGTTCCAGAGAACAGCGCGTTTAAATGAATAAACACTTTAGCTATATATTATGAGTATAGATATAAGTAGGTACTTTTTTCTTATTTTAAATGTTAAAAGGAAGATAACATTTGTGGAGTATCTTTAGGAGATGTTAGTATTACATTATACCTAGTCGTTCCTCTTTTAACAAGGTTACTTAATTGATGCGGGGGCTTTTGCCTACAGGGTACAAATAACATTTTCGTGTTTTCTTATAAATAAGCTCTCTCTAGAATGTTCAGATTTCTAAGCAGAGAATTTAATGTAACTTCTTAAGAACCTAAGCAGAAATTGTCGCAGTTAGCGAATACAAGAAAGGAGAGATTGCAAACTTCGAACCTATTAAGATCTTGTGGCTAGGAATGTAAGATTGGTAGATAGTATAATTGTTTAGCAGAGGAAGTAAGGATATTAGAAAGTAAGATTGAGAATGTTGTCAGTAATTTAAATGGAAAATGTACAAAAGATCAAGTTAATAGGGATTCGCTGACGTTGTATATTATTTCAATATTGCTGAAGATGAAATTATTCTGGAGTTGCTTGGGTGCGTTGGTACAGTAGTTATGCTCTATAGGCATTATAATATAAAAACGGGGAAAAATCAACATAGACATCAGAATGTAGCCCACATGGGCAAAAATTTAACCCAGTTGTGAATGAAAAGAATTCCTATGAATACATATTATAGTGCTGGCAAAACTATACGAACCGAGAGTCACACTAAATCTTAATTTTAGTTACTTAAAATAAAGTGAAAAGTGCCGACAATAGTGAAAACTTGTATACGTGTACGTAAACGTGAGGTGTCGGTAACAGCAACAGTGTGAGGAATCGGTTACTTGATGACAATGACTTTTTCCCACCTCAAAAATGCATAACGCGCTTCAAGCAGTTTCAGTATTATGAGGTAAGTGATACTAACAAAAAACTTTGATTACACGACAAGCAAAATCCTGTAAAACTCGAAGCGTTCTTGTTATTTTAATAAAATTAAATCTTTATTTAAATAAAGGTCAATAACTGTTTGACTTCAGTCATTTATTAATACTTAATTTACTGATACAAATGTTAATTGCGGTATTTTCTATGTTTACATGTTTAACGAATCTCTTAGTAAGTACTACTCCAGTACTACTACTACTACGTCTCGCTAGCTTTTTTTTAATTAATTATACCATCGGAAAATGTGAAAGGGTGAATGGAAATTAAATTGCTTTTTCAAAACCTTATTACCTGTACGTTTTTCATCAAGCTTATGAGATTAAATAAAATGAATGTCGGAAACTCTACGGCTTGTTTTCATACAATTTGTTTTATTTTCACTACGATCTTTGATCAGCCTTTTCGGTTTTATAATACATAATATTAAAAGAAACTTTCTAAATCATAAAAACGCTTAAAACAATTATCATGTTTAGGAAACTCATTATACGGTATCACCAATTTACTTTGAAAGGTCTCAAAGTTTTTGCCAATGTAATAAAAGTCTTCTGGATCAAGCGAACGATGCGATTTTCTTTCAAGTAGAGCAAAATATTCTTTCCCACATCAGTTGGCACTACCTATAATTATTTTACTTAACTTCGGGCTCCTACCTCAAAAACGGACTGAAAAGCTACTGGATATCTCAGCCTTTTGAGATACGATTAATACGACTATTTATATTCATTACAATGTTTCGCTGACTTAAAGTTGATCACTTAATTAATTGAAAAAAAATTTAAATGCCCACTACAAAAATATCAACTTATGAAGTATCTCCGCTCGAGAGGTTTGGTATTTTTTTCATTATCAACATACATTTAACGCCAAACGCCAAAAATGCACCGTTTTGATCTTTTAAAAAAACTATCTAATAACCTTTGACTTACTATCTAAGCACAGCGGGTGTAATATAAAATTCACGAAAAAAGTATGGTAAAAAGGTGAAAATGAGAATGACAACCTGAGATTTTTGAGGTCTACTGTTCAGAACAACTGTACTGTGTCAGGTAGAGACGCTCTACTCATCTTCAGACATCAATTTCTTGTAATACCAGGGTCTATAGTGCCTTCCTACAGTGCAGACAATAATGCATTACAATCGGCACAATATTTCACATTACGGTGGGACCTTTAAAAAATGTCCTAAAACCTGGTATTCAATATAACACCTCTATATAAAACTTTAAAGCGGCGGTATTAAGTGGAGTAGTTAGTGATCGATCGTTTAGTACACGCTTTGTGGAGCCTTTCGTCAATATTCCGGTTGGTGCACTGGATATTGTTTGCCTCTGGTTATGGGTCGCAGATTGTTATAGATATATAGATGGTTCGTACGTGACGAGATCACCACTTCCGTGTCATGAGCCATGTCTGATCTCCCGTTATAATTATCCCAAGCTATTGCTCCCATAACAATGGGGTCGAGATAATTATTATGGGAGCGCGATAATTAATTATTTATAATCGGATTATCGTAGGTATTATTATATTTACTGAGTGATAAGAGTATTATGAGATTAGGAGACAACAAACACCTCTCTTTGAAATAGCTCGAATGGATACACAAACAGAAAACTATCAAATTCCAGATTATTATCTAACAACGCTTTTATAAGCTTGGCTTTTATGATTTATCTCTATAGCGGAATGCGTCAGCATAATTTTCACCAATTTGTATCGATTTGAAACTTTACAAATGTAGGTATATGTTTTCGATAGGAGCAAATGACTGAACATTAATTTGAGGCTGACGATTTGCTGATAGAATCGGGTGCACTGAAAACATTAGTTACCTGCTACTAATATTAAACGCCTGTGGGCTCATTTGGTTTGTTTTAACGCTTCCAATCCATTACACTTGATGACGAGGGTCTGATTATGTATTTGTTGCTGTTGATAATAGAACTCTTCAATGATTAAAAGCACCTTTTAGAATTTTTTATTGAAACGAATGGGTACTTGGAAAACTTGTTTTTCCTTATTTTTAACTTTTTGAAGACTTCTATTTTAGAAATAATGAATAAATAACTTTTTAATTTATTCAAACTGTTTATCTTAGTGGTAATTTTTATGATAATGTCATGAATTCCATTAACTCAGTTCTTAACTGTGATGCCATTTTATAGGAAACGTTTTTCAGTTTTATACATACTTATTAACCTTCTTTTTTTCTTCCTTTTTTTCGTAGCCCTATATATAGCGAAGAGGTTATGTGGCGCTTGCACTAACTAAAAAATATCTGTTTCCATGACGGGCCCATTGGCGGGAGTACGGGATTCACTATTACTTCAATGGGCTCCCGCCAGGTATAAATGTGTATAAACCTTACTGAACCTGTACGATATAATTTTTGTTTTTGTTTCATATTGAAACTGCTGTACACATCTGAATTTTAGGAATGAAGCTACAAGTAGCAGGCGCGAGCTGTCATATCGGCACAATAAAGTTACGCAATAGAAAGAGACGCAAGTTGTTAATAATATGAGTGTAGGTAACAAGTGCTGTCGCGACCTGGAATTGCACTTTATTATGGGTGAACTACGTACGGAGTGATGCTTGGGACGCTGCCTGTAGATGTATGGAGCAATCCGTTCCGTTTATTCGAAGCGAGTCGATTCGAAAGTTGTGCTAAAACCTGTACTAAATACTAACCCTAGCCTAGGTAGTATAGGTATTCTGTGCTAGTAGTAACGGATGTGTGTCGGAGGCCGGAGCGTGTGTGCGGCCGTGAATGAGTGCGGAGGGGGTAAGGGCGGGTGGGGGGCGCGGTATCGACGTGCGAGCCGCGCATGCGCCGGAGAACTCACCTGTTGCCGTCACGCCGTGAGGCCATGGAAAGATACGTACTCTTTCAAATTAAACTTCACACTTGATATTATAAAGGCGAAAGTTTATATATACAGGGTCATATCAAAAATACCATATCGCTCTCGGCCTGCAGTTGTTTACATTAAAACTTACAACTTTTGTTCTACTTTTCAAAATTCAGTATTCATTTATTTAATACAAAAAAAATAGTAAATCATGTCGTTTCCGTAAAGTTACATTACACTGTGAAACCAATCGCCGCCGCCGCTGCCGATGTTACATTACAGAGTAGTATCAAATAAAGTATCTCTGTTAAATATTGAATATTTCTCAAAATATCGAGTTAAAAAAAAGTCGTAGAACAAAAGTTGTTAGTTTTTAATGTAAGCATCTAGAGGCCAAGAGCGATATGGTATTTTTTATATAACCCTGAATGTATATGTGTGTGTGTGTGTGTGTGTGTGTGTGTGTGTGTGTGTGTGTGTGTGTGTGTGTGTGTGTGTGTGTGTGTATGTGATACTCCTAAACGCCGCAACGTCTGATCTGGGGACACGGTAGTGTCCCCGCCAGACGAGTCAAGCGAAGCGCGAGGGCACTACCTATATTTTCTCGAAGTGTTTCGCCGTATTTTTGAACCCTTATAACTTTGGCCAGAATTATTCCAGATAATCAAAATTCTCGGAAAATGATGTCGCCGGTGAACTTATTAAACGTATAAAGTTTCAATATCACAGGTCTTATACTTTAGATTTTATTGACATCTGAAAAACCCAGATTTCGTCACTGACTCACTGATGATCATCAAAATTCCTAGGTACTTCCCGAAGTCCTAGAAAGCTGAAATTGGGTATGTAAGCTAGAATTAGTACACAACCAACAGAAAAATTCCAAAAGTTGGAAATTTAACCCCCCAACCCCTTAAAATAGGGGATGGAAGTTTGTATGAAACTACGGCAAATATTGATGCTAGAGGTCTCAAAATTGATATAGGGACTCTTCGTAATAAACAATTAAATACGTATTTCAGGATTTTTAGTAAATCACACCACATCTATCAAATTAGGGGGTTGGAAGTTCGTATGGGGGGATGGAAGTTTGTATGAAACTACGGCAAAATATATTGATGCTAGAGGTCTCAAAATTGATATAGGGACTCTTTGTAATAAACAATTAAATACGTGTTTCAGGATTCTTAGTAAATCACCCCACATCCATCAAATTAGGGGGTTGGAAGTTCGTATGGGGTTTCCCATACGTATATAGGTACAAACATAATTTCATGTTAGATATCTGCTAGTATACATCTGGAAAAACACGTAATTTTTTTTGGTAATAATAAGTGCCCAAGTGGCCAAGCGCCCAAGTGCCCAGTGTCCCGTACCCAGTAATATCGCACGTTTCAAGCCCAAGTTTCATGCATGTCATGTTAAACAAGCCGAGTTTCACTGCATGTCGAGTGACCAGGATCCAGCGCTCAATGCCAAGAACCCACATTGAGCCGAGTGCCCAGTGCCCAGCTTAAACTGTCGAACGTGCCAAGCGTCAAATCTCTCTGATTTTGAAGAGCGTTATAGCGCATAAATACCTGCTCAGTGCCCAAACGGACGCGTCAAGCCCAAGTTACATACACGCCCCGTCCAACGAGCCCAGCTCTCAGTTCCCAGTGCCCAGGGTGAGATGAGTGCCCAAGGCCCAGTGCCCTGTACCCACAGTTAGCCGTCGGGCATGCCAAGCGTAAATTATTTGGATTTTAACAGCGCCCCAACGTCTGTGTGCCCAGTACCATAGTGTACGCGGCAAGCCCGAATTCCCGTACCGAGCTCCGCGTGTTCATTGCCTAGAGTCCAGTGCTCTGTGACCAAAATGAGTTGTCAAGCGTGTCAAGCGTCAAATTTGAATTTCAAGAGTGCCTCAGCGCCCAACGAAAATAAAGTCTATAAATAAAACAATAGTTAAAAAACTAATAAACACACAAATCTTACCGATACCTTCCGTAGATTTTTAATGGATAACAAGTAGTCTGTGTTAGTCCAGGATATAATCAGTCTACATTTGTTGTGATTGAGTAACAAACATCCAAACTTTCATTTGTATCTGACTTTGTGTTTTAATAGGTAAAATTTGAAGTTAGAAATTGAAATTTGGATCTATACATTACGTTTGATTATCATTTTATCTTGATAAATGTAAAATTAGTTTCACTTTCGGTAGGCCAAAACTACTAACTTTAAATCCACTATAAGTTTTTTAAATTTTCAGAATATACTTCTAAGCAAAGTACGTATCTACTCGTAATACAAACATATTAGAGAGTGGGCTGTGAAAAGAGGCGCACCTGAAGTGCAAGAAATACACAAAAAAATAAAAATTTAGTTAATAAAAAACATTGTTTTAAAAAACTTACAAAAAGAAATGAAATCCCAACAAAAACATTTTCATGTAAAATGTTGCCAGACGAGCATATGGCTCACACAGTCAAAAAGTTATCAGATCTCATGTAGGGCAAGACTTCTGACTTTATACACCCTTAAATACAAGCTCTAACTTCACAAACTCTACACTTTAGTTACAATAATGTCTTGACCGTTTGGCTACCGTTACATTGGGCGTAAAATCAAAAATTTATTCACTTTTCAGTACTCTGTAAGTTCTGTTAAATCGAAATTTGAAATCAGGAAAATGATTTTGGTGGGATAAATTTTTCACTTTACGCCCATGTGACGGTAGCCAAACGGCCAAGACATTATTGTAACTAAAGTGTAGAGTTTGTGAAGTTAGAGCTTGTATTTAAGGGTGTATAAAGTCAGAAGTCTTGCCCTACATGAGATCTGATAACTTTTTGACTGTGTGAGCCATATGCTCGTCTGGCAACATTTTACATGAAAATGTTTTTGTTGGGATCATATTTGACTGAATTTTCGAAAGGAGATAGATTGTACTCGGAATTAACACGCACCCATTTTGCTAACCCAGTGTATAATTTTTTTCCAGTGTATTGCTTCATGTTCCCCGAGTGATTTGTGAAAAAATGAATGTCCTCTGTGATGTATATTATAATGTGGGTAGTCAAATAATAATATATGGCGATGTCTAATGAGTAACCAATAAGAGTCAGTGCATGCCCGACCACCGGTGTTTCATTAACCTTTACATGGCGCAGTCGAGATTTAAAGTTAAGATAGTGGTTAAAGTTGTGATTACAAGTGAAATATGGAAAGCATATTGTCCCCGCCGTCATCATTTTGTTTTGATAATAATGCAGCCGATGCGTGGAGTCTGAATGAGCGGTGGACAAAATGGAAGCGAAGCTATGAGATTTATAGCAAGGCGTGCGAAATAAACAAGAAGCCGGTAGAAATACAAGTTAATATTCTATTGCACGTAGTGGGTGAGCAGTGTCGAGAAATTTTGGATCGAGTGCCGGAAAAATTTACTACGGTAGAAAGTATTTGGAAAAGATTAGATGCACAATTTCATACAAAGAGGAATGTAACGGTCGAACGTCACAAGTTTTTTACTCGCGATCAACGAGAGAACGAGACAATCGAGCAATACGTATTTGAATTGGGGAAGTTAGCTCAAACTTGTGAGTTTCGTGATTTGCACGATGAATTAATCAAAGATCGATTGGTATGCGGAATATCGAGCGCGGCGATTCGAGAGCGTTTATTGAGAGAAGAAGAATTGACATTGAAAAAGGCTATGGATGTGTGTCGTGCCGCTGTTACGTCTCGTGCGTATTCGGAAAAAATTAAGGAGGAGAAAGAAGGTTCCCATGATGTTCATCGAGTAAAGCAATCGCGTGGTGATGCGTCGCAGGCGGGTCCTATGATGACGTCATCGCGGTCACGTTCGCGCAGTGATGTGCAGGACGCGGCGACAGGGCAGCGGTACAGAGGTGGACGCGGCGAGAGCGGCGCGGTGCCGCGGGCCCCGCGCGCCGTGGCGGCGCGCGCGGAAACGGCGCGGGCGCGCCTCCAGGCGGTTGGTGGTGACACCGCTATCCGACCGCGTTCAGCGATGAGTGTTGGCAATCAGTGTAGATTCTGTGGTAATGTGCATAGAAAGTTTGAGTGCCCGGCTTACGGTCAAAGGTGTGCGCGTTGTTTTCGAAAAAATCATTTCGCTCGGGTGTGTGGGGTGCATTATATCGAAGACTCTGATGATCAGGTAATCTATGCCTTGAATAATAATAGTGATTGGAATCTTAGCTTAAATATTTGTGGAATTTCGATAACAATGAAAATTGACACGGGTGCCGACTGTAATATTTTACCGTTATGCTATTTGGAAAAGTTAAATGTATCGAGAGATTGTTTATTGATGACAAATACAAAATTAAGTGGTTACTCTGGTGCAAGCATACCTGTCGTTGGAAAAATATATTTAAATGTGACTTATAAGGAAAAGAATTATATGCTCGAATTTAAAATAGCAGATGTTAATTCGGTGCCTATATTGGGACGGTATGCGTGCACGGAGCTGGATGTAGTCAGGCGTGTCATGTCTGTTCAGAGTAATAATATCTGTGTGCCGGAGTTTTTAGTGAGTTTTGAAGATGTCTTTCAAGGCATTGGGAGTTTACCGGGTCAGTATAAAATACACATTAAAGAAGGTTCGATTCCTGTTGTCCATGCGCCGAGAAAATTACCGCTTGCTATAAAAGATGAGGTTAAGAGAAAATTATTAGAAATGGAAACACAAAAAATTATTGCTAAAGTTGAGGGTCCATCGGACTGGGTTAATAGCATTACTGTGGTCAAAAAACCGAACGGTGATTTGCGTATATGTTTAGACCCTAAGGAGTTGAATTTGGCAATTAAACGTGAATATTTTAGGTTACCGACGTTAGATGAAATTCTGTCAAAGCTATCGGGAGCTACCTATTTTAGCACGCTGGATGCGTCGTCGGGCTTCTGGAATGTTGTTTTAGATGATGAGAGCAGTGCGTACTGTACATTTAATACTCCATTCGGCAGATATAGGTTTTTGCGTATGCCTTTTGGTATATGTTCAGCGTCGGAAGTGTTTCATAAAAAAATGTTAGAAAACTTTGACGATATAGAGGGAGTTTGTATGTACATTGACGACTTACTAGTATACGGTAGCACTAAAGAAGAGCATGATAATAGATTAAAGAGAGTATTAGAAAGATGTAGAAAAGTAAATTTAAAACTTAATAAGAAGAAATGTAAATTTGGGTTGGAAGAAATAAAATACTTAGGGCATAGGATTACTAAAAGGGGGCTATATCCGGATGATAGTCACATTACGGCTATTACTAAGATGCCGACGCCCAAAGATAAAAAAGATGTAGAAAGGTTTTTAGGATTAGTCAATTATATCGGTAGTTTTGTCCCAAAATTATCAGATAGGGTGTTGCCGTTGCGAGAATTATTAAGAAAGGAAGTTGAGTGGCATTGGAGTGAGAGACATGAAAAATGTTTTCAGGATATCAAGCAGTGTTTGTCCAGTCCTCCTATTTTACAATACTATGATGTTAACAAATCAATAGTAATTTCTGTGGACGCTAGCAAATCAGGTTTAGGAATTTGTTTAATGCAAGATAATCTACCAGTATGTTATGCCAGTAAAGCGTTGACCAAGTCGGAGCAGCGGTGGGCACAGATTGAAAAAGAACTTTATGCGTGTGTTTTTGCGTGTGAAAAATTTTATGCTTATATTTATGGTAAAACAGATGTCACAATTGAGACCGATCACAAGCCGCTGATAAGTATAATTAAAAAGCCGATAACTGACGCTCCTGCTCGTCTGCAAAGAATGCTATTACGTTTACAGCGTTATACGTTTAAGCTTGTATATAAGCCAGGTAAGCATCTTTATATAGCTGACGCGCTATCGCGGGCGTATGAACCGAGCTCAGCGCTTCATGCTAGTCAGGACTCTCTCCACGATGAAGTGTGTGCGATCTCGCGCGATACGGTTTCGTCGCTTACGCAGTATTTTGAAGATGCGCAGTTTGTGGCGTTGCAGAAGTGTACTGAGCAGGATGATGAGTTGCAGCAGGTGATGAAGTATGTTAAGAAGGGTTGGCCAGTTGAAAAGAGTGAAGTAGTGGATGTTGCTAAAGCGTATTGGAATTATAAGGAAAGTTTATCGGTTGCTTATGGTTTAATTTGGAAAAATGAAAGGATAGTTGTACCGAAAAAGTTACGTAAGGATATTTTAAAGAAAGTACATATTGGTCATATGGGGTTAGAAAAAACAAAACTTAGGGTACGCGAGACGATATTTTGGCCAGGTATAAACAATGATTTGAAGAATTTAATAAATGATTGTGGTGTGTGTATGGCGCATAGAAAGATAAATCCTAGACAGGAATTCCAGCCGCACGAGATTCCTGATGGTCCTTGGATTAAAGTTGGAATTGACTTGTTTCAATTGAAGGGTGTTAATTATTTAATAATAGTTGACTATTATAGTAAGTTTTTTGAAATAGTCGAGTTACTTTCTACTGATTCCGTACATGTGATTACATGTTTAAAAAATATATTTTGTCACAACGGAATTGCAACTGTCGTAATTAGTGACGGGGGGCCTCAGTTTTCCTCAGGTAGCTTTAAAGAATTTGCTTTGGATTGGGGATTTAAACATATAATGTCATCGCCTCATTATCCGCAATCTAATGGTCAGGTGGAACGCACGATTCAAACGGTAAAAAATATTATGATTAAGACGAGAGAACAGGGAACGGATTATCGTCTAGCTTTATTAGAATATTTAAATACGCCTCTGTCAGCGGAGTTACCTTCTCCTGCAGAATTGTTACAGAGTAGAAAATTGAGAAGTATTTTACCTACATCTAAGAACTCGTTAAAACCAAAAGTTAGTAGTAATATAAGGAAAAAATTAATTGAAAGACAGGACGTACAAAAATATTATTATGATAGAAATGTAAAAAATTTACAAGAATTAGGGCAAGGACAGAAGGTTAGGATATATGACGTACGTTTGAAGAAATGGATAACAGGTTCAATAAGTCGCGTTCTGCCTAACAGGTCGTATGAAGTGATAACGTCGACAGGAAGAAAACTGGTTAGAAATAGACGACATCTTAGAGTAGACTCATCAAATAGACAAGACACACCTTGCTATGGGTTTCAATATGACGATATAGACTGTAATACAGATGTAGAACCGTGTCAAAGTAAAACTGTATGTAGCGGTACGAATAACCTTAAAATTACTCGTTCTGGCAGGGTGGTGAGGACTCCGGATAGATATGGGTTGACATAAATACAGCCCGGTGAGAAGATTGTGATTTGTCAGGATGATGGTTAATGTAATGGAAGTATTTGTTTTATAATGTACCTAACACCTATATTATTTAATTAAATAGTCATAATATGTAATGTGGTAATAAGATAATAATGATTTGATAAATGTGGAAATAATTATACCTATACTAAATATAATAAAATTATAAATTATAATGATTGGAATGTAAAATTTTGAAGTAGTTTATTGGTAATAAAATAATTAAATAGTTATTAGTTGGTAATAAAATTGGCTAATTTTTTTTTGTTATGTAATACTTATTTTTTTTTTTTCTAAGGGGAAAGATGTGATGTATATTATAATGTGGGTAGTCAAATAATAATATATGGCGATGTCTAATGAGTAACCAATAAGAGTCAGTGCATGCCCGACCACCGGTGTTTCATTAACCTTTACACTCGTTGGCGCCGCGAGTAAAAGCATCTAGCGAAATAAAAGTATACAAATAAGCTTTTCTCATTAAATCATAAGGCTATATTTAGGGATGGGCCGAACTTCGTTTCATATTCGGTTTGACCGCATTTCGGCGGGTTGAACCAAAAGTCGGCATTCGGCCGATATTCGGTTCAAATGGCGAACTTTCGGTATAAATAAATATACTAAAAGCTCATATTTTTGGGCTAAAATAATAAAACAATCACTAATTCATAATGATAGTCACTTATTTGTGTGTACACTCTAATCTTTTCCGAAGTAAAAATTAAATTAATTAAATTATTACTTATTCCTCTAAACATTGATTAATTAAACTCTAGACTCGACACATAGATTTAAATTAAAAAGGTAAGTTATTATGAAGAAATAATAAAAAACTGGAATAATTTTATGAAAACGGAAGAAATCCATTTCTAAATGATTAAGTGTTTGAAATTGTAAATAAAGAATAATTGTGTTTTTCAAAACTGTAAAAAAATAAGAAGAAAATAAAATATCAAAGATTTTCAAAATTTTATTACTATCATCAGAGCTATCTAGTCAAATTTCACTACTATCCATCCAGTACTTTAAGCTGTGCGTTGATTGATGAGTCAGTCAGTCAGTCAGTCACTTTTGCCTTTCTTTACACATTGATACCCCTAATATATTATGTTTATGTTCTGATGTTATTCTTATAATATTGTACTTTAAGATGAGCGATGAGTCAGTCAGTCAGTCAGTCAGTCACTTTTGCCTTTCTATACACATTGATACCCCTCATATATGTTAATGTGCTGATGTTATTATATAATATATTGTACTTTAAGATGAGCTTAAATGAAATGATAAGCTTTTTATTTTAAAACATTGAAAAAATAAAGCCTATAAGACGCGCCCCACTACTTCACAATTGCTTATGTTTGATGCGATTCCTATGGAATTAGGAAGGGGTAGGGCGCGTCTTCATGGATTACCTATAAACGACGTTGTTCAAGTAATACATTTTTATGTTTATCGTGTATTTTATTACAGGTGAGTTTAACGGCACATTGAGTGTGATCGTTCATCACAGCCAAAGTGTCCTGAAAATATTTATTGCTGTTTCACTTACAGTCTAGTCAAATAAGCTGTAAATGGGATCAATTTCAAAATTAAGTTTTAGAAGCTATAAACTTCTGTATTATCTGGTATAACCTCTGACATTCTAAATGTTGGCTCAAAATTCGCTAAAAATATCGTCTTCTCCTCTTAAGACGTTCAAGGGAAAACTCAGGAAAAGTAATTTTTTTTAAATTTTTAGCTTATGATTTAAATAGAACTAGCATAAATGACTGATAGATTGGTTAGCTATTCATTGGTTTATTTATATAATATGTTTTTGTTTTACGGGCGGTTAAGATGATGGAAAAGATGACACAAACTGTCAATATACTCTTTAAATAGGCAGAAAATGCTTAACTCCCCTCCGTCAGGGAAAACGGAAGGGTTATGTGGGGCTTGCACCCACTGAAACTGTCTGTTTCCAGGACGGACCCACTGGCGGAAGTACGGGATTCACTGTCGTGTTCACCACGCTCCTGCCAGGTCAATATGCATAGGCTCAGCTGCACGCACAGGTAGTAGTCACGACGAGACTGTGATGTAACGAGGCGCCATTATGGCTGTCATGGGCAGAATCGTTCGTCGCTCTTCTTTGCCCTACATAATAATAATGTCCTCCAGACAAATCCCGTTACGGTGTTCTTCTATGACGAAACAAGAATGACCAAAGGTGGTATCAATTTTTGAACCAAAACCAAAATATTCTAGGAAAATAAAATAGTGTTTTTTAAGAACCATTAGTAGCATTAGGAATTTGTTTTTCAATGATCATTTCCTA
Source organism: Coenonympha arcania (assembly GCA_036785405.1). Taxonomy (NCBI): domain Eukaryota; kingdom Metazoa; phylum Arthropoda; class Insecta; order Lepidoptera; family Nymphalidae; genus Coenonympha; species Coenonympha arcania. Next base: position 6,815,053 of record CM072069.1, read on the forward strand.
TCATACACTTCTTATTGAGAAGTACAACGTGCTTATAACTTTACCTATAGTTTTGGAATCCGGATGTTAATTTAGAAAAATATAATTGTAGGAGTTAATGTAGAGATCGTAGTCAATAAAAAATAAAGTTTGGACTTGAATCAGCTTGGTACGGGATTCCATACATCCATGGTCATTATCCTTTCCATTCAGCACGGGACATATTAAAGCGCACATGTGTGTGCGGAGAGATAGGTGCACTCTCTATTTCCTCTCTCATAATCAGATGGGCTCACTGGACCGACTAGACCGGAGAGAGAAACTCTGGATTAATACCTACTAAGAATTTCATGGTCGAAACTATTTTATCGGTCCGATCCCGGGATTGAGCGCGATTGAACGCGATACCTCGTTATCTAGAGTTGAACTTGCTCACCACTAGACCATCGAGGCAGTCAAATAGTTCTATTTATCAGGGTCATCACGATTCCGTCCGGCAAAAGACAACGTCAGTTTGAGTCACTCGGTTTCTGAGTCGGGTCTCATTGATAGGTAGGTATTATCTTCTGGCGAAATCAGTAAAAACCGACATTTTGGTGGAAATGTCTGTAAGACGAGAAGATCTAAAAGATTGCTGGGGCACACAATTAATTTCGTATAACCTTGACAACAAGCATACAGTGTTCTAACAAGTTACACGTTTAATAGTCTGGAAGATGTGGAATTTTTCGCTACTCGTATAAATTGAATTTGTTGGGTTGTGGTAATTGAATGGCTTAACGTGAAGGAATGAAGGCTTCTTAGGTTTGGTTTGAATTCATTACTTAGGATAGCCTGAACAAAAAATAAAAACCTAAAGTAAGTGTAAGTGACAAATACGAGTATAGTATGTAGAAACATATATTTTTTTCTAATAATATATAAATTATCGGTCAAGTGCCAGTCGGGAGCCCCCTTAAGTTTTCATTTATTTTTAAACAAAATATATAACTAAAATATTCTGTGCATATTTTAAGCATATACCTGTTGCCTTTATCAATATCGAGCAACGAAAAGCAAAAAATCACGTATGTTGTATCAGAACTCCATTAAATATTTATTCTATTTTATTTTTTGAAGTACATGATCTGCAATGCATGAGTTTTTGTCTATCACGGTTCTAGAAATACAGCCTGGTGAGTGGTGACGGACGGACGGACGTACGGCGAAGTCTTATTAATAGGGTCTCGTTTTTTACTATTACGGAACCCTTAAAAAACGAAGACCATAGAAAACAGTCAGGCTCATCAAGCAAACATTTTCTGGGGAATCTAAACCACGATCGCCGACGCAAAAAGCAGAACATCAGTCGCATAGGGAAAATAGTTCCAATTATATCCACAATATGGCGAGGGCTTCTGGCCGACACCTACAACAGTAATTGTGGGCATTGCTTACTTTTGCATTGCGTAACAATTGATTATACCAAAAATAGCATCCGCATCGAACACATTTTGGGATCGAATTATGCTTGAATAAACAATGTGAAATAATGCATCAGTGTTGGGAAAATTGGATTCAGCCTATCTCGTTTTATATTGTAGATTAACCGTTATTTTAGTATTTAATTCTTTATTTATATTTACATCACATCACACTAATAGTATAAACGCGAAAGTGTGTATGTGTGTGTGTTTGTTACTCCTTCACGCCGCAAATACCAAATTGTAATTACCAACTCCTTGGAAGTAAATGCATTACGAACTTATTAAAACCTAAGACTTATAGTTACTTAGGACTAGAAATGATCAGTTATTTAACGCAGTGTCTCGTTATAGTAGTTTATGTAACGGTTACATAATGGGGGGTATTAAAATACGAGTGTGAGTTTAAAAAACGAGCCGCAGGCGAGTTTTTTAATAGTATCACACGAGTGTTTTAATACCTAATTATGTAGAGTTTCATACACTACTTTATCTACGCTCATATTATTATCATAAATCCAAATCATAAAATCTTGCTAACTTTTGTCGTAAATCATTGCAACTACTAAGATGTCAGGTGGAGTGAAATTTTCTTTAGTAGGTTTCACTACTAGACATATTTTTTCAGCGCAAAGTTTTGACTAAGTAACAAAAAAAATTAGTTGTCTGTAAAGTCGGTTTACGGACGATAGATTTACGAGATAACGTCATAATCGTAATCTTTATCGTAATCGTTATCGTAATCGTAATTGTAATCGTAGTCGTAATCGTAATCGTAATCGTAATCATAATCATAATCACAGGCCCAGGTGGAACGTTACGCGGAACGTTAGACATTGTGTTGTTGTCTATGGTCAATCATGGCCCATCTATACTCTCGGCAATGACTACCAACTATATGTTGTCTGTGGATTCACTTAAAAAAATATTACATAAAAAATATTACCTACCCCAGATAATAATTGTAACCGTTAACCGTTGTATTGCCGATAGCGGTACTGTAATCAATTCCTTCAAAACCCCAGATACAAATACAGGAGTCCAGAGCCGTGTATCGTTATGGATATTATACAACTTTCTTTAAATATTTCCATAGTAGAGCGATGTTATTATGAATAACTTTTTAATAATTATAGAAGTCTGTGAATAAAGTAGGTAATTATTTGACACATTTCGATTTTATAATTCGAACTTTAAGCAATGAGCGTAGATAAACATTATTTCAGAACGTAGCATTAACATCATTGACAGGTTCTTTACATCGGAAAAAACCCTAAGCCATTATTTTTAAGGTTCCGTATCCAAAGCGTAATTAACGGGACCCTATTACTGAGACTTTGCCGTTCGTCCGACTGTCCGTCAGACACCAGGCTGTATCTCTTGAAGCGTGATAGTTACACACTTGAAATTTTCACAGATGATGCATTTCCGTTGCCGCTATGACAGCAAATACCAGAAAATAGTATAAAATGAAGATAAAATGGAGCTCCCATGCAACACACGTGATCTTTTGCTCGTTTTTGGTCAATGAGCCAGAAGACACAATATAACTCTATTCGTATAGGTAGTAGTAGGGTATAATTGGGCCTCATCATCTCGCTGCATTATATAGATAGATATTGGTACCATAAAGATAAAGACCAAAAATACATGACGTTTAAATTTGAAAGAAATTGTCTTTATAGTTTTTGAATAGAACGTAATTCAAAATCGCTTAAATACGGCTTCTACGCCGTTAATTTACAGCAACTGAAAAAGATGGCATTTGGAATTAGGTACAGTTGATTGAATTAAGCGATTGAAGTGCTTTTGCGTGGGCTTTTAAAGCTTCTCTGAACTTAAACCACAGAACACGAGCGGTGTTCTAACCATAATGTTCTCAGAAAAGGTTAATTGTGTTTTACTTCGCCGCAACCTGGCTATAACGGTGAGATGGCTTACATAAATTTCACGTAATTAAACCTCATGATACCTTAATTATTTTCAATGAATTATTATTTGACATTTATAGTATAAACTCTTTGTTATTAATTACTAGCTGTTCCGTCCTTACTTCGCTTGACTATCCTGTGACGATTTTGGAAGAATCCTTTCTTTGTGTTTTCTAATCTGCTCCTTTTCTGAACCTCAGTTTAAAATTTCAAATTTCTATGGCGAAAAATTCGGAAAAAATCACGAAATTATTTTTTTCCTTTAGTATATCCCAACAACTATAAAAAAAAAACAACAAAAAATGGTAAGTAGGTATTAAAAATGTATGCCGTCTGCGTCGGAGGTCGTGGGTTCGATCCCCACTACTGGTAAATGTTTGTATGATGAGCAAGAATTTTTTCCAGCATCTGGGTTTTTCCAATATATATATTTATGTATATTAGTATGTATGTATATTTATCAGTTTTCTATGACCCCATAATACAAGGAATCGCTCACTTTAGGGCTAGATTGCGATGTGTGTAATGTCCTGATATATGTTTATTTTATATAACGAACCACCACCTGTTGTACCAAGTTGTAATGAATTTCTTAGATAATACTTGGAGAATCTCACTAATTCACGGTTCTAACTCTAGCATCATAGTGGATGTGGTTAATTTAACCTCCTTAGCGGTCGTCGAGTTAAAGCGAGCTGTCGGAAACAACTAATGGACCTGTTGCATGTGACTGATAGACTGGATGACGGTTTACCAGCGGCAACGTCCGCGAAACTTACTATTAAATAACCATTACGAAAGTTATTTAAATTCGTGAAACCTAGATTCATATCTTGGTAATTTCTACAACATCTAATGGTTGATCTCCACAACACAGTGGATCCTAGTGTGGAGATCACAAGCTTCAATTCTTATGCATATTTTGTACCTATGTAAAAAATATAGAAAGTAATATCTCAATGGTGAAAGTGTGAAAACCAATTAGCGTGGTTATCTACGTCCATTTGTGGACCATTATTTATTTATTTCGAACCAATATTACTAAGTAACCATTATTTATTTCGGAATGAAAATTAAATTAGTGCGTTAATTCAGGACATAATCTATCTTCATTTAAAAATGCAACCAAATCGTTTAATGAGTTGTGGTGGGAATAAGTAACAAACATACAAGTATACTTCTCACATTTACAGTTTTAGCGTTGCATCTAAGCAAAAGTATAAGTACTGCGTGTGATTAGTAGCAACAGCGGAGGTTTAAATAAAATTATACCACAATAAATTCTTCACTTAGAGATTAATAGTCGGCCTAAGCAATTAGGTTGAAACATCGGCATCTCATCTCAACAATTTATCGAAGTATGTACCCGTTAATACCAAAAAATCATAGTATCTAAATACAATAGTTAAAATTTTCTGTCGTTACCATTGATTAGTAACCACAGAATATGGGCATCCGAACGATATACGTAAACCTTTTTTATACAAGCAAACAGTAGCGCCATCTGTCCAAATTCTACAGGTGGCCGCTGACCGAACTACAGCGTGCCCTAGAACTGTTGGTATTATTGGCACCGATAAACTAGTAACATCAAAGTTCATATGTAAAGTACTAGTAATATCAAAGTTCATATGTAAACTATTCAAGTTCATATGTAAACTAATATTAATTCTGGAATTTTATACTTATGAGAAATCCACAAACTTCACCAAAGCGAAAAAAGGCCATACGAGCGGGATGTCAAAGTAAAAACGAGGTCTCACGTATTCAAAGATGATTTATATGCGAATACGGAATAGGTAAATACCTCTTCAAGTCTTCACCCTTCACATTTTATTATGTTATTACCTGACAATAACAAACATGTATTTGCTAAAAATATTACAGTGGTAAATATAGATATTATATAAATACTAGCTGACCCGGCAAACGTTATTTTGCCATTAGAGATACATAAAAAAAGCTTAGAATCTATTCTCAGACCCACCGAACATACACAGAAAATTTCATAACAATCGGTCGAGCCGTTTCAGAGGAGTTTGGTAGCAAAAATTGGCACGAGAATTTTATTATTGGTATTAGAAGATTGAATAAGCAACAACCAGTAGTGTGATGGAACACTCCGGTCGGATTGAATGGATATCAAATCCATACAATAGAGTCCATCAATCAATCTAAAATTGCCACGCGTAACTTCAAATCTCGCGCGTTAAAATTGTGCCTACTGAGTTAGTTAAAAGCGATAACGGTTTTGGGATAACAAAGAGTCGAGTTTCGCCGAAGATGGGCGAGGTGCAATGTTAGATTGTATTGTGACAAAGTCTATTGTTTTACTCTGAGCGCATGTAACCCATTGTTACGCAGTTTAGCTCTAAATCGAAAATAACAAGAAAATAACAATCACCGATAGCCACATGCATTTAATTTCACAGTGAGATTGCTTACTGAGAAAAATACAGGATACGAAGTCATTTATTTAATCACTTAATCACTTCCTCTCGAATGCTAAAATTGACGCTAATTTTGAAAAGATATTTACTTAAATTGAGACTACAGGTTTCCTCACATGTACTCAGTCACATAAAATGATTAACTAGACGATCTCACGAGCGTGTACCATCACAGTAGGTAGATATTAAACTAGCTTAGTGCGTTTAAACTCTAGATCTCTCTTCTACAAAACAAGAGGTCGGTTCCGTGTAATGAGAAGTTAATGGCTGTAGGTGTAAAAAAACGTGCATATATTTCTTTGTTATTGCTCTCCGTAAAACGGTAGCTAGCTAAAAAAAGCTTCAAGCTTGGAGTGATTATTATAGTCTGTAAAGAAAGATTAAAAACCCTGCTGAAATGTGAGTCGGCCTCGCAACCATATTGTACAGTGCCTCTTGGTGCGCGAAGCCAAAAAGACTCCGTCGGTTAGTTGTTAAATTGTTCTCCTCCTTTCTGACTCAGCTCATTTTGCCTGGTAAGCGGGGAAAATCTTCTGTGCTTTACCAAGTACTTAGCAATGATAGCTGGTGGTTAAAATAGTTTATAGCTATTTCTTATATGTAACGGAGTTGAGGGATCACTCAGAATCTTCTGAATTAAAAAAACCTCTGTATCTGTATACTACAGTACTAAGTACTAAATAGTTCTCTCAAACATGGGCGAAGTCTAAGTACTCGCACAGCACAAAATGATGGCTGCCATTGGCGCCATTGGTATAAAAGCTTAAAACCAACATATTATGTAGGTTTTAGGCTCGTATTTAGATAACTTTTTATTAGCCCTCACTGATAAAACCAAACCAAAGATAAAAGATGCTGATTGTTCGGTGGCTCAAGTCGGATGTGCTCGTTTTACACCTCCTGTAATAATGGCGACAACTGGTGACCGCTTTAAAACTAACCAACATTCTTGCCAGCTTGGTGGGCTATGACCAAACTTGAGACGAGATTCTAAGCGAAGATCTGTGACCAGTGGTGGCCAGGCCTTTTTATCCGATTAAATCTTTGCGCAAAAAAAAGGAAGAATCTATCAATAAATTATTTAAAATTTCAAAAGCTTTATCTGGTATAGAATATCTATAACTGTATAGGCTTAAAATAGTTGTTTAACTTTAACCTTTTTCTTTGTACGACAGTCGACAGTGATGGGTCGTGATGTTATCGGTCTACCGTTGTGTACGTTGCTTGACATTTCCAAATCATTAAAATTTGATTAAAGAAGTTTCGATCTTATCGTTGCAGTTGCGAGTAGTTCTGAAGTAAATGATTTGAAATGAAACATGTAGCAGTTATAATATATTATTAAATAATATATGTTTTTTTTAAATGAATTCTAGCTAGATCGATTTATCGCCCCCGAAACCCCCTGTATACTAAATTTCGTCAAAATCGTTGGAGCTGTTTCCGAGATTTAGATTATATACCTATACAAAAATTGCTCATAGAAGTGAAAACTGAAAATATTAATAATGAATATCAACAGACTACACTACAGATACTTATATACAGAGGTGTAGGTATAATTAACAGCATCATAAGTTCAGTGGCTGTTTCCCATCTCAAAAAATTTCCAACGCGGCTAAAGTTATTGGTGCCGGTAACACTGATAAGGTCACCGGTCAATGGTTTTGTCCCATCTGAAAAAATGCCCAATGCGCCTTAACAAGTTTTCTTTCAAATATTGCAACCTTAACGTAAATCTTCTCTGAAAATGAGGAACCAAACAATTGGTAAGCTTCACATGTTTTTCTTCATCAGCTGCTGACGATGACTTTACCATATACGCCCATAACATTGAAAGTTAAAAAGGTGCTGGGGCTGGGGGTTTAAGTCTCATGACTTAAACCCCCAGCCCCAGCTAAAGATACAAGGTTGACTATGTGTTGATTTAACGATATTGATCTAACGAAAAAGAGGTTTTTACATCGAGTGCGCGAATTGATTTTTTTACTTGAGGCGCCTATTTTGATAACCGAATCGTGGAAATAAAAAAACTGAATTTTATGAAGGTTGAAAAGGGCGCAGAAATGATTGGCTTAACTAAATAATTAGCTATTTTGTTGGATCTCTGCTCTCAGCGTACAAAGGTGATTACCGAGGCCATTCCGCACACTGTCATTTGTTAACGTTAGAGAGAAGTGCGGCCGGGCCTAAATCGTTAGAGCCATGATAACATAATTGGCTTTTTTTCCTTTTGACGTGAATTCACAATAAATTTTCTTCACGAAACTGATGTTAATTTAAAGTCATGGGATGTAGTTTGGTTTTTAAGGGTTCCGTACCCAAAAGGTAATAAGTACCCTATTACTAAAACTCCGATGTCCGCGCACATCTTTGTCTGTCCGTCTGTCAATAAGCTGGATCTTATGAATCGTGATAGTTAGACAGATAATGTATTTCTCATGTAGTATTTGTTGTTGTTACTGCTACAAGAATCAAGTACTAAAAACAGAAGCCCATACAATCCTCCCATATTTCCTCATTTAGCTGTAGAGCAGGCAACCATGAGACATCTCATAATTTTCTGTTTATAACACGTACGAGGTTTTATCTAATATTAAAAGAAACGTTGATTTTGTTTTTTCGAACCGCGGTTCGGGTGCCGTGTTTTTATTCTATCTCGTATGTATTCTGGTCAGCCGTAACTTTAATACTATTGCGATCGTCGCAGAGACCTGTTGATCGCTAAAATGGAGCGAAATTCAAAAATATATATGTAAGAGAATGACAATTTACCGCGCAGATGTTACAACCTCGGACAATTTTTGATTACGCCCGCGTGAATTTTGGTTTTTAATATATCCTGAAGAAACCATTGATTTTTCTGGGATTAAAAGTAGAATGTATGTTAATTCAAGTTAAAAGCCATGTTTATTCCGAATTTCAGCTACATCGGTTCAGAGGTTTTTGCATGAAAGTGTAACAAACTTCCACCCATACATCCTCACAAACTTTCAGGTTTATAATGACGTTAAGGAAGGATAGCTACGCCTGCTATAGCTAAACTAGATATAGGTTTTGCAGCAGTCAAGATTGAATTGCAAAGCACAAGATAATATTTCGGTTTCCAACAGTGGTTAATTGAATGTATGTACAGATAGTTGAACTAGCTAACGGTGCTATAAGTCAGCCACGTAGCGATCGAGCTCGTAGCTCGAGCTTACTGATTTACGAACCACTCGCGTAGCGAAGTGCTACGGCAAAATATGTGTGTACGAACAGTCGGATAAAGTTCATGCTACTGTAATTACACGATGAACGGTAAACGTTCGAAACAAGCGCCGAATTCATTACTGAAGCCGCATAGTGCATAAACTTAACTGCTGATGACTTAATTTCCTGTATCCTGTATATCTGTAACCTGTAACTAAAAGTTGGTAGGTTTGGATATCTTTTATTAAATCGATTTGGTTGAAATTTGAAACCTTAGATAATTTACTCCCAGGATTAAAACTTAGGCTACTTTTTACCCTGGAAAATCCAGAGTTTTTGTAGCCCCAATATTTTTTCTAATTGATCTAAGAATTTGTAATTTTGCAAGTTTGTTACTCCTAAAACCTACAACTACTAAACCGTATGTAAGGGTCTACTGGAATTGACACTATTTTACTACTCTACCAGAATTGACAAATTATACCTATACCAACTGTGGTTCCAACTTTTAATCTTGAAAATGTCATTGTTACCGCTTAATTAGCTCTTGTGAACTCGGTTGTGTTTTTCATGTATTTACGTTTAATGTAAATTCATTTACGTTCTTCGTAATGAAATAAGTCCTTTGTTACCGATAATTTTGAATGGAAGTAAGCGTTATTTTGCGGAAATCCATAAGTAGCAGGACAGATTAATGTGTTTTTGTGTAATCGAAAGCGTAGAGATCGTCGCTACGATTTCGCATTGTGAAGTCAACATCTCCTGAGGATGTCCCGCTGTCGGGACAAAACGTGCGTCGAAGAAATTGTTGGAATAATCGTGTGTGGTGCTGCTTATTGGACCAAACTGATTCTTTTCAAGTAGCGGATTATATAGCAAAACAAATTAATATTTCCTCCTGATAATTTTATTGGATATAGATAACGGATATGTATACTACTGCAATAAGCCAAACTGTATCGACGTCTTTGTTATCATCAGGTGTCTGAATTCCCTCCCACTAAGACATAAAATATATAATGACGAATGAGAATCGGTTATTACCACTTCAAAACTAAAGAGTGAAGCTGCGGACATAAACCTAGTGGTAGGTACGTACCTAAATAAAAAAAAAACAGAAAAGATCTGATCGACGAGGGATGTATCATCTACCTTTATTTAAGGCATTTGTCTCTACGAGGCCATTGACCTGTCTGCTACATCAGCCTTACACCTGCGCCTCTGTCGTTGGCTTTAATATTCAGGGGGATTACTCCGGTATTTCACAATGTTCTTAATTTTATTAGTCTTTGTCGTTTTTACTAAATCGTCGTTGGTCGTTGTTATCGCTTTTTTATTGAGAATTACCTTTTTAAAATTCAACTAGTATTTTTAATGGCTAAGAGTAAGATGGCAACCAGCCGTGGCCCATAGGACCATAATTACTAATTTCGTTAAAAAATAATAATAATAATAATAAATAAGCCTTTTATTTCCCAAAAACCTAATTACAACATTTTTTCTTACAGTAAAATTAAACTAATTAGTGTCTATTTTTCTTATTACAATTTGATTTTAGAACAACAAATTACTTATAATTTACTTCTGGTGTGTTCTTGGGACACCCATTTATGGGCGTAGGCCTCCTCCATCATTTGCCACTTAGTTCTTTCTCTAGTTAGTCTGGTCCATGTGGTGCCGATGAGTTCTATGAAGTCGTCACTCCATCGTCGCCGTGGTCGCCCTCGTTTCCTCTTCGCGTTGCGCGGCCACCAATGGAGGACACGCTCGCTCCATCTTCCATCTGTTGTCCGGGATATATGTCCCGCCCATTTCCATTTGAGACGGCAAGCCATCTCCCCTGCGTCTATGACCTTCGTTCTTTTCCGTATTTCCTTGTTTCTTACTCTGTCTTGTAGTTTTAACCCCAACATACTACGTTCAGCTGCTCTTTGATATACCTGTATTCTGTCAATGATCTCTTTAGTAAAAGGCCAAGTTTGACAACCATAGAGAAGAGTTGGCAATATGGCTGAGTCCATTACTTTCTTCTTTAGACGAACGGGAAGTGTCGATTTGAAAATTTCTTTATTGGACCAGTATTTGTTCCATGCCTTACTTATTCTTCTTTCTACTTCCTTGGTTATCCAGTCTTTAAAAGATACCATTTGCCCTAAATAGATAAAATCTTCCACGTATTTCACATCTTTATTTTGGATGGTTATAGGTATTTCTTTACTATTAGTCATAATACAGGTTTTTTCTGGGTTTATCTCTAATCCGCATATTTTACTTTCGTGGTTCAGTGTGTTTAACATTAATTGCAAGTCATTGTGATTCTCACTGAGAATCACTATATCATCCGCGAATCGTAAGTGCGTCAAGTGTTCACCATTAATGTTAATACCAAGGTGGTCCCAGTTTAGGTTTTGAAATATGCTTTCCAGTAGAGCAATAAATAATTTTGGCGAAATGGGGTCACCTTGACGGACTCCTCTATTTATGGGGAATGTTTCTCCTTTCCTTTCCAGTTTTATTTCTGCTTTACTGTTGTTATAAATTTTAACTAGTAAGTTAATGTAGTGATTATCTATGCCTTGTTTAAGGAGGGCGTTCCAAAGTGCTGAATGTAATACAGTGTCAAATGCTTTTGTGTAATCTATAAAAGCGATATAGAGATCTTTATTATATTCTTTATACTTTTCTATTATTTGTGTCAATGTAAAAAGATGATCTATCGTAGAGAAGTTCGCTCGAAAGCCTGCTTGCTCTCTTGATTGGTTGCTATCAATAGCTTTTGAAATTCTTCGTAGTATAAGCTGGGTAAACAGTTTATAAAGTACTTGTAGGAGACTTATGGGTCTGTAATTACTTATATTTTTGTGATCGCCTTTCTTGTATAGTAGGGTTATTGTTGCTGTTTCCCATTCACATGGAAGTTCCTGATTTAGTAATATCTCATTGAAGAGTTTCGTTAACAATGGTGTAAGTGGATCTATAATAGCTTTCAGGATATCGTTAGTTATGCCGTCATTCCCGGGACTCTTGCATGATTTTAAACTTTTTATACCTTGGTATATTTCACTTTCTAAAAATGGCGGCGGTGGATGAGAATCGCAGTTTAGTGCATTTGTGTTAAAAGCTTCCTGATTTGATGAGGTGCTATAAAGATTTTTATAGAAATCTGTTGCAATATCAATAAGCGCGATTCTTGACGACGTAATGTTGCCTTTTTGATTTTTTAGGGAGGCAATCCAATAACGTACTGAATGTTTTCCGTTTTGTTTTGCTGAACCCCGATTTTCTAGATTTCTTTCAATAGATTCCAGTTTCTGTGCTTTTATATTGTTTTTAATTAATCTTCTTACTTTTCTATATAGTTGACTTATTCGTCGTTTCTCTTCCTTCGATTTCATTGTCTTCTTTCTTAACTTTTCTCTTTCCTCTATTAAACTTTTGACCTCGTTTGTAATAATTGTATTGGTTAATGTATTATGTATCTTTCCATGCGTTGGACGTGGCATTTTTGATAAACTTTCTTTTATCTTTTCGACGATCATGTTATAAGTTTCTTGTATTCCCGATATAGTGCTTGAACTCGTAATTTCCGCAAAAATATTTCTTAGTGACTCTTTCTCTAAGTTGTTAAAGTTATGAGTTTTCGGCTGAAATGTTTTTCTAGATTTTATGCGTTTATGGCTTAATATGTATGTCGCTCGTAGCAGTCTGTGATCGGTTGGGTGACTTGTACTAATAACTTCTACATTTTGTATAGTGTCTTTATTTCGAGACAATACATAGTCAATTTCATTAAATATTTTGCCATCCGGGGACTTCCAAGTCCATTTTTGTTTTTCTTTTTTTTTGAATTGCGAATTCATGATGAAGAATAGGTTTGCCTTGCAGAATTCCAGCAGCATGTTACCTCTACAGTTTCTAATGCCATATCCCCATTTGCCCATTACGAGTTTATCGTCTATGTTAGGCTTTCCGATTTTAGCATTAAAATCGCCCATAATCAGTGTATTTTTACCTGTATTTTGCAAAGCTTTTGATATGTCCATGTAAAATTGTTCTATTTCTTCTTCTGTACTAGAGCTGGTCGGTGCATACACTTGTATAAGATGAAGTTGAGTTGAAACGTCAAAATTTAAGTCGAGCCTTACCACTCTATCAGATATTGTAATAAAATTTGTGATATTTTGTTTAAGATTTTTCTTTACAATAAAGCCAACTCCATTAGCTCCTTTTTTAGTTCCATAGTACATGAAAATCTGCTTTTCATCTTCTTCTATATTTGTTCCTATTTTCCTTATTTCCGATAGTCCCAGTATATCCCATTTCATTTTTTGTAACGCGTACTGTAGTCGTTAAAAAATACCAAATCAAAAATAATTTTAATCATAATTAAATGAGCTCACTGCACTAATCGATATCGTCAAATAGGTGCATTAGTGAAGAAGGGCATTAAAGCTTCAATTACATTCAATTTTTTTTTGTTTTTTTTTTACAACTTGTCGCTTTCAGTGAGGCGTCACTTAACTCCAAAAGTGTAATAAGTGTATTACATTCAACATTGTACACTGTTTGTCGGGAAACGTACTCGTTAAGGTACCTTGAGAATGAATGGATGCCCGCATTAGCTATCTATCTATACATACATATATTGGGTCGAATAAAGATACTCGGGCAAGAAAAATTGGAAAAATCTTTGAGATTTTCGTAGGAACTCAAGACCAAGACCCTTTATTCCAACTTGTAATTGTACAAATAACTCAACTAAATGTTTGAATAGGACAATGTCGTCGGGTCAGCTCCTAAATCATAAGCTAATGACGTCGGTGTGTTTGTTGAATGTTGCTGAAGCAGGTTTGAACCTTTATTTGGCGGTGTAAACGAAGTGCCTCTCACGTGTTGCGGTCGCGTCATATGCATAAATTACCCTCGGTGTTTCTATTTTCGCAACAAACTGTGCAAATTACATGAAACCTCTCTTTGTAATGGCGTAGTATGTCAGCAAATATTAATTATTTATGTATTGCACCTAGGTACCTATATTGTTTAGATGAGAAAGAGAAAGCAGGCACTATTTTTGATATTTTTGGCGTTTTGTGGTTTAATATACCTAAAATAATCAATAGGATATGAGTTAACATAGGTCTCTACCTCATTTTTAATAATGCCCCTATAAAAAATATAAAGATACGATTGTAAAAGTCTGAAAACCAAGTCCATCAGCGGTTTCGAAGCATTAAGGGCCCCAGCCACTGGCGATCAGGGTCCCAAAGTGTGGAACCTCCTCACTATGCTTACCGCACTACTGTCTACTGCCTTCTGTATACGGTCCTTGATCCAACAACCAACCGCAAGTTTTTTGAGATGTTGGTCTAAGCTTTTCACTATAAGGCGATTAACCTATTATTATGTGTAATCGTAGTGCTCATACTGCTTACAAAAAATAACTAAACTTTGAGTCACTGTTTCTAATTCTATATTTGATTTAAAAGGGCAGACGTTATGAAATGAGTAGATATTATCGACTGAAAAAAAACACATTAATGGTAGATACTAGCTGACTGTTATTGCAAAGTGGAGAAAGCGAAACGACTTACGAGCAAAATAAAACGAAACGTCGGATAAAATAGCAGGTTATATTTAGAGGAAAGTTTGCGAGGATTAATAAATATGGTTTTGAGCATTGGCAAGTAGTGCACGTCTGAGTTGCGTACGTGTTGAGACCTTTCTCGATCGGAGATGAGCACGAACGTAGCTACCTCATAAGGGGAGTTCAATGACACATGCCTCTCTTCCTAAGATCTTAGTCGCAACACTTCAGTGCCCTTAGGGACGGAGATTATATCTAAGGCAGACGTTCGCTTAGTCATTTATTTCGAAACTTATTTATTTTGGCGAGAAATTCGATTCATCACATTCTGTGTGTTGAAAAGTCTGACGTGTGTACATCTCTGTACGAAACTTTCGTGGCATCGTAATACCTAGACGTCTAGAGTAGAAACTGTGTCCGGATTTTATTCTTCATCTGTATAGACTGTTTTTTGTTAGAAAGTTCACTTGACCGTGAGTGTTCTTAGTAATAATTAGACTGTAGGTCTTTGATAGTCGAGGATGGGATCGATGAGAAATATTATCACGTCAATGATATTGAAAAAATTTGGTCACTTACCTAATGCACGACGACGCGCCCCACTCTGTCATACTCCATACGAATCGAATGAAACGTAATCGATTTTGCAGAGAAGGCCGCGTCTTCGAGGATTGAAATATCTATATCAAGAATCTGAAAGAAAACAACCTCCGCAGTCCGCACTAAAATAAAAGAGGTATCATTTTTGGGCTTATTGAAATGATCTAAATAAGGTAACAATTATAGTTAAAGGTAGAATATAGTTATCAGGTTCTAATAATGGACTGAGAAAGATAATCTGTTTACGCTGCCGTGTCTGCCTATATTTGAGTACCTAGGCCCTGACGTCAAATCAATAGGAGCGCGAGTATCATTTCATTTCACAATTTTACGGTTTCACTTCGATATAATATTATAATGTACCAAAAGTTAATACGCGTCGTAAGCAGTATTACGGTTCACGTACTTTTGACAGTTCACATTCTCGAGATAGATTACAATGGTAATCTTTTGGTTACACAGGTCTTGTTGAGGAACGTTAGGTTTATAAACCGTAGATGAGAGATTGTTCGGAGTGATATATTTACTTATACGCCTTCGAGTAACTTCTTAATTTCCGATTTTTGCAGCTATGGTGTCGTCTTTTGACTTTTTTACTGTTTTGAAATTCGTTCGTGACTCTGTACGAACTTGTTATACTATATTGGTTTTCGTGTATTTATAAATCCTTCGAACTGTGATGAAAGTAGCAAATGTGTTAACGTAGAGTATAATTAATAATCTATGTGAAGAGCTCCAGTCTAAATTTCAGCCAAATCCGTTTAGTAGTTATGTCGAAAAGTTGTAACAAATAATTGAACATAAACTTTTTTGTGTTTGGCGTTTGCATCTCTGAGCAAAGTGCAATGTCTCTCTTGTCACAGCTACTGTAGGCAGTACTTAAACGTCTGTGCCCTGGGGGCCGGGGCAATCCTGTCACAAAGTAACACGGAATGCGATAGTTCTACTTTGTATGAGCTGTTGTATGTTGCTGAAATAGCAATGCATGATATATATAGAGAGAGAACTGGAAACTACTAATGGGAGTGCCAGATAAAGACTATTATTATATAGCTTCACAATACGTTATGAAATCAAAGTTTACTTTTTTTTCATATAGGCCTAGCTCAGGTGTGGCCAACTTGATTGGACCCAAGATCTCTTGTTCACTAACGAGACCCTGTGCGATCTACCAATTACTACTTTTTTGAAATCTTGACCAGACCATGACCTTGCTTTAAGAAATATGTCGCAGCGCAGAGTAATAATTTCGTTTTGTACATCATGTGCTCCATTTGAAATGTATCTGCAAATTTTGTAGCCAATTCATAGATATCACTATGATCAATGGAATCATTGAACGGATAACTGATGAATTGAACCAAGTTCTCAATTTTTCTGAAATCACCAAAGCGAATTTTGAAGTCTGCTACCACTGCGCTAATTTCTGTCGTATATTTCTCAAAAATGAAATTGTAGGTAGGATGTTTTTCCATATTATGATCCTTGATGTTAACAAATTGTTTAAATTTTTTCTTCTCTATGTCAACTATCATAGACGCTGTTTGACATTGAAACGCTGCAATAGAACTCATCATTTCTGTTAATGTATTCTTGCCTTGTAGATTCAGATTTAATGTACTCAGTTTTCCAGTATTCCGCTTATTGGTCATCACGCGCCGAAATCAAAAGACTATACTGCGTAAAATAGAGGATAAATACCGTGACGGAACAGCGATTGAAAAATTATAAAAGATGATGCGTCCAGCAGTAGGTGATTACGTTGGGTAGCCTGGTCTACGTATTTATATTTTTTGCCTTGCCACGATCGACTGGACTAACAGTCGCGATCGACCGGTCGATCGCGATCGACCTGTTGGCCACCCCTGGCCTAGCTCATAGGCACTTATGATGAGCCTAAGATTACTTCTCAGATCACTTCAGTGAATTACTTATAATATGTCTATAATGGTGATAACTAGTTATTTCACGTTACTCTAAATTATTAGTAAATTTACAGAGTTATGGTTTAGTTGATGGAAAGTTACAAGCCGTGCACCGCCCGCCCAGAAATATTGACTTTAGAGTGATTGTATTGTGAGAGATAGTGCTTGAGTGCGAAGGCGAGCGGTGCTTTGCTTGATCCTGTTTATTGGACGATATACATTATTTTCAGATAGTGAATTATATTCAGTAAGACTATTTAATTTTGAATAATTTAAATTGATGGCCGAATGGCGTAGCGGTAGCGAACCTGCCGTCTGCGTCGGAGGTCATGGGTTCGATTTCCACTACTGGTAAATGTTTGTGTGATGAGCATGAATATTTTCCAGGGTCTGGGTGTTTTTCAGTATATAAATATATTTATATATATTAATATGAATGTATATTTATCAGTTATCTAGTACCCAGTAGTAACAGCTTGTGTGTATAGCTTACTTTGGGGCTAGATTGCGATGTGTGTATTTATTTATTTGATCTTTCTTGCTATATATACATAATGTATTTTCGTAAACACCTGCTCCTAAGTTAAAGACAATGTAACCAGCTCCTAAGTAATAGACAGAATTATTATTCAATTATAACTTTTTTGTTAAAGTTAGTTTAAGCATCGCCTAATTGTCTAAACTGCATATTACAGCAGCACTGTGAAAAAACCTCCCTCCTTTTTTAAATTTCCACTACATTGTAGAAGACCTTAAACATCAGCTCTAACAGTTAAAAGTTTAATCCACTGCGACCGGGCCGGGCCATAAACATTATGAAGTAACCGCGCATAACTTTGTCGATGAAAGTTCTTGCTCGTTTAGATCGTTAATATTAATTTAAAGCGATGTTTCAAGCAAAGCTGCCTCACTGTTTTGTACGTATAACTATACTTTTGGAAGTCGAAAGTTTTTTAACCTGTGGGCTGATTCTGTATCGTTAGTTAGCAACTCACGCTGAGTTATCAACTAGGAAAAAGTTGGCAAAAATCCTATTTTTGCATTACTT
This sequence comes from Coenonympha arcania, assembly GCA_036785405.1. Taxonomy (NCBI): domain Eukaryota; kingdom Metazoa; phylum Arthropoda; class Insecta; order Lepidoptera; family Nymphalidae; genus Coenonympha; species Coenonympha arcania. The sequence goes on from CM072069.1 coordinate 6,833,225, forward strand.
TTGAACAAATTAGCAACTTGCATGGTATGGTGATGCTATACCACACCAACCTAAGTTGGTACCTTGTGCAAAAATAGGATTTTTTCCCCCGTTTTCTTAGTTAATAACCCAGTGCGAGTTGCTAACTAACGAAACAGAATCACTGAGCTGATCTAAATATAGCGTAACGATTCATGAAATACAGTTTTCCTTGTATAAAGTTTATATTTTCAGCATTGACATACCGAGACTTTCATGGCAGCAGACATTTATTTAGAAGGGCGCATTCCCACTATGTCGTAACGATTAATTTATCATTGGACGACTGTCGTCGCTAGCTGTTCCCATTAATACAATTTTTTTAATCAATTTAATTTGTTAGTCGTCAATTTTTTTGATCGTTCAGCGACTATCGTATCTAGCTGTTCCCATTGGATCGCGACGACATTTTATCGTTTCACGGTCGCTTTGTCGTTTACACATCATTAGCAAGCTACACGTGTAAACGTCGAGACGATATTTTTATCGTGGCTACGATAGATTTGCGGTCACTATTTAGTCGTAATGATTTTTAATCGTTTTACGACTGTCGTGCTAGCCGTTCCCACTGTCATGAAAATCTGTTATCACTGCAAAACATGTTGTACACGACATTAAATCGTGTCGTTCTATATGTGAACACCTCCATTTAAACATATAAGCCAACGACACTTAAAACTACACGATTATCTGACGTCACGACAAAGTGGGATCGCGCCCTTCAAACTGCATGAGTATCTGTCGTCACGACAAAGTGGGAACGCGCCCTATGGCGTGTTTTATGACTCTAACAATTTTCCGACAGTGACTGAGATCTTGTCACAGAAAAAAATATTCCTACTACAAATAGGTAATTTAGTAGTAACATGTGCAATGTGCAATTATACAAATTACCAGTAGGTAAGTACTACAACCACCGATATGAACCTGCGGATGAGCCTATAGGAACATTTTACGACCATCTCCTTCATACAAGAAAAAAGTAGCGTCGTTTTTCAAAATTTCAACAAGGCGAAAATCGTCTCTGCGCAAACTCGCGTGCGGACTACCAACAAGTATAGTGATCTGAGGACGCGGTCCACAGACAATACAGCGATCGGCTTACTACTGACGCCGTCAGTGTCAAATCAAGCTTTTTTGATACCAGTAAACTGGCGACATTTTCGCGTGGTCTGCCGGGTCTTGAGTATATTAATAAGTCTATTACTGTAGGTCTATAGCTAACCCGCCTGTACTTCACTTTTGTTATCCCGCGGGAATAATAAATCTTTTACTATCCCTTGTCTTCATTATCAAAGCGATCTCTGTGCCTGCTTTCTAGATCTAAGGATTTTGGATGGACGATGGTGACAAGATATTATTTTATTATAAAATGGAAAATTCTTTCCAAAAAACCAACTTCAAATGCCACTACAAAGAGTGAAATAATTTTTAATGTACACCAATTCGAAGTCGGGCAATGTTTTGTTCAATCATTAATAGTCCTTCGTATTATTAAACTTAATGTGCAAAGAAACGACAAAATTATCGTCAATACGGAGGACTATTAGTGAATGAACGAAACATTGCCCGACTTCGAATTGGTGTACATTAAAAATTATTTCACTCTTTGTAGTGGCATTTGAAGTTGGTTTTTTGGAAAGAATTTTCCATTTTATTTTTTACTTTTTAGTGGAAAACAAGTAATGCGCAAGGTATTGGAAAAAATGCCCAAATCGCTGGAAGTATGCTTCTAAAATCTGAAGAGTTCCCTCAATTTCTCCAAGATCCCATCATCAGATTCTGACTTGATGAATACAGTCATTACTTGATGACTGCTAGGAAATGCAATAGTAACTATAAAAAATACCTAAATCGCTTCAAGTATACTAGCAAAATTTGAAGAGTTCCCTCGATTTTACCAAGATCCCATCATCAGATCCCGACCTGATGACCATAATACAACCTGGAAAAAATTACTCTTTTAAACAATACCCAAATCACTTCAAGTGTGCTTATAAAATTTGAAGAGTTCCCTCGATTTCTCCAGGATCCCATCATCAGATCCTGATTTGGTGACAATGGGACCATTTGTGAACTATACCCTTTCAAACAAAAAAAGAATTTTCTAAATTGGTCCACGCATCTTCGAGTAATCGGGGAACATACATAAAAAAAAAAAAAAATAAAAAAAAAAAAAAAAGATTCCGACGAATTGAGAACCTCCTCCTTTTTTTTGAAGTCGGTTAAAAAGGATCGATATGGTATTTAAACGAACCCTAGTTACAATATTAGTTGAGTGTAATTCTGTGAAACCTTCATTGGCCGCGACAGTTCGTAACCCAATTAATATGTCCCGAGTCGCGTCGACAATTTTCAGAATTTCCCGCGTTCAGTTATTAAAACGTAATTAAAAAGGGTAATTGGAAGAACCAGTGTTAAAAGCTTAGTTTTTAATTACTTCCATTTGTTTAAAGACTTATAGATAGAGGTGTTCAAAATAGAAGTGTCTCTGTGTTCTACTTAATTTTTTTTTAACCCAGACGGCAATAATTATATGTGACGTAGGTACTTTCTACTTGTTTAGGAAAGTAACTCTACCATCACTTGGCGTAACAACAAAATATTACGAGTGGTAGGAATTTTCTTGCAGAATTCGCCCGGGTGGGCACCACTGCAGTGTCTTTAATAATGTATTAGGTCCTTACATATGAAATTGGCGTTTTGTATGGGAGGAACATAAAGTCGATTTTTTTTTTAAATAATATATATATTTAATCAAAGTATGTACCATTGCTATCTATGCACTTTTGCCACCTTATAGGTAGTTCATTGATCCCTTTACTAGAAAAGCCATTCGGACGGGAATCAATAAAGTCTTTGAAAGAGCTTTGGACTGCCTCATCGGAGTTAAATTTTTTCCCTTGTAAGAAGTTATCCAAATTTCGAAAAAAATGGTAATCTGTTGGAGCAAGGTCCGGGGAGTAAGGTGGATGTCTTAGGCATTCCAATTGAAGCTCCTGTAATTTGGTAGCCGTCTGTTGTGCAGTGTGTGGTCTAGCGTTGTCCTGAAGCAGCAGTGGCCTAGAATGATTGACCAGCCTCAGTTGTTTAGCAGCTAGCTTTTCCATCATGGATTGCAGTTGCTGACAATAGATATCCGCCGTAATCGTCTGGCCAGATTTAAGAAAGCTTTAGTGAACGACGCCGGCGCTAGTCCACCAAACGCTCACAAGTAATTTTTTTTGAGTCAATTTTCGTTTGGAGCAGGATTTGGCTGGTTCGCCAGGGTTCAACCATTGCGATGAGCGTTTCCGATTATCATACAGGATCCATTCTTCATCACAGGTAATGATTCGATTTAAAATCCCTTCATTACTGTGCCGGTTGAGTCATGTAACACAGCAGTCTACGCGCGTTTGTCGGTTTGCTGCACTCAATTCATGAGGTACCCACCTTTCAAGCTTTTTCACCTTCCCAATTTGCTTCAAGTGAACTAAAACAAATTTATCACTAACACCGCAGCCTGCAGCTAGCTCGGACGTGGTTTGCGATGGATCCGCTTCCACAATAACCTTCAATTCTTCATTGTCAACTTTGGGCTCCGGCCGTCCACGGGGCTTGTTCTGCAGGTCGAAATTTCCAGAACGAAAACGTTGGAACCAAAAACGCACTGTGTTTTCTTTTGCGACACCCTCGCCGTACACATCATTAATCCTTCGAGCCGTTTCTGCAGCACTGGTGCCACGATGGAACTCGTACTCGTAAATAACGCGATATTTCAAGTTTTCCATTTTGTAAACAGAGTGGCGCAAAAAAAAACCAAAAGAGAAAAAAACAAATGAATTACGATTTTCAAAACACAAAAGCATGAGTAAATAGCTGTATAAATTTGAAATTGGAATTTTTAACCAAAGAAGAGATATTTGAGATCAAAGTGGCCAATACGACAAAACGCCAATTTCATATGTAAGGACCTAATATTTTACTGAAATCATAATAATAATTAATTTAACTCATTTTTGAAACAATATTAAAATTTTGAAAAAACAAATGTAATTGCTCGAATTACGAAAAAGTTATAAGAAATTTAATAATCAAGATTAAACTAACAACTGATGTCTTAGGATGATGAGCGCAGTGCAGTGTAATCGTACGATATTGCAATGCAAAATTATGGGACGAACTGCATCTCACATGGGCATGCGTGTCACTTAACATCAGATAAACGATGATGACGTCTTGCTCGTCTCGTTTGAATATTAAAAAACATACAGTTTTTTTTTGTGGGCTTCTTCTCAGATCAAGCCGCTTTTGAACCCTCGTAAACTTATTCAAAGCCAGCTAATAGTTATCACTATTTAATAGCTATAAGTATTTCATGACTATTCACAAGTACTTGGAAAATGGGCCTAAATGAAATAAATCATAATTGAATCTTTGAAAATACTTGTAACTAAGCAGCGCCTGTAGACAAAGTGACCATTCTATTAGCGATGTTGCGAATAGAAAAGTCCAAAATGTATGGGATTGACATTAGCTAGCGATTTGGCATAGCGTTAGCTAACGTCAATCCCGTATATTTTTGACATTCTATATCGCTATAAATCGCAATATTGCGAATAGAAAGCCACTGTCTCTAGGCCCTCTGTATAGAAAATACTAAATAGTAACAACAAGAGTAATACTTGTCAGAGTCAATTCGTATACATGTGTGAAGTGTTCGCTTAGAAACGATGTAAGACACGAGCTCATATGACTCGTTATAGTCGCTCCAACGAACATAGCATCTGCAGGTTGACATTTGATCCATTTAGCCATTCACTTGGAGCACGCCGATTGTCATGGCACCATTACAGTCGACGCCTGAACGCGTAGGACCATACGGCATGAATTCTGATTAGCCTTTTATGAGGACATAATCCACAGCAATAACATTATCGTTTATCCAGTAGGTTTTCTGAGATTTTTCGATTGTTCCACTTAAATGAACATCTATAGAGGTAGCCAATTTCCTTAGTGCATTACTTGTTCTAAGTTAATATATTTTTAATAATTGAAAAGTTATAAATCGGTCGAGTTACTAGTTTCGCAATATAGACATATGCCGTCAGTAAGATGTCGCCAGTTTACTGGTGTCAAAAATGCTTATTTTGACACAAACGGCGTCAGTAATAAGCTGACCTCAGTACCTATTGTTTAAGGACCACGGTTCACGCCACAGATGACTATACTTGTTATTAGTCGGCACACGCGTTGCCACAGGGACGGTTTCCACCACGTTGTGGAGTATTCGCGTTAAATTTAACAGATGGCGCTACTTTCTTCTTCTATGAAGAACGTTTACGTAAAAAATTCAGATGTACTCATCCTTAAGTTCATATCGGTGAGTTTTGCACAAAATATTATGTGTTACCATAATTAATATGCATATACAATGTACTCGTATATTGTACACAATTTATGGCTCGAAGAAAACGGGGGCTTACCAGCGCATAGTTGGTTCGACAAGTTTCAAAATTTTTGTTTAGATCTATATGTTGCGCAATTATAGTTTTCTGTGCGATATACCTTTGAGCAGAATAAGATACTCTGTATATCATTTCAGTTATTCCAACCAGTGTCAGGTTTATTGATTACGTGGTATTTGCTCACGTTGAGTAATTTATAGTCCTCGGGTGGAATACTCTAACTGCTCACAAGTTGCTGGAGTGCGCATGCGGAATTAATTCACTGGAAATTGGTTGATAGCCGTGACGCTAGTGGGATGTAGTATACTCAAGTTACCTAATTTTAAAAGTAGATTAAAGCACCAGCATATCACCTTTTTATGCGAACGTCTTTAAATTAGCTTCCTTTATAGTTAAGAGCGATTCAGAATCTGTTTAAAATAAAATACATACAAGCTCAAAAAATTTATTTTGCTCGTTTCGATGGTTCTAAAAGATCGGAACAAACATCTTTAAATTAGCTCCCATACTGAAGAGCAATTCAAAAAATTGTTATAAAAACGGAGTAAACAATTTGGTATTGTACTTAATTATTAAAGTCAACACTAAAAGTGAACACAACCCGTTATTTAAATATACTCCATAGCTAAAGGATTATATGATAAAGGTGAAAAAATACATCATGATTTTTTATTGACTCCTTCTGAAAATAGATTTATTATTTACCTCGTTTCGATGGTTCGAAACTATTGGAACCGGTCGTGTTCGATTTGAATCATATAATTAGAGGGTATAAATAACCTGTAAATTGACGTCTTCGGTCCGACGACTACACACGATTCCAAGAATTTTCGGGCTCGTACACACTAGTCACTAATTAACTCAAAAAAGACGTGTGGCACTCGGAGACTGCCGCGGTAAAGCTATTGCATAGCTGTTTTTATCAACTTATGCAATTATAATTATTTATTTATTTTATTTATTTATGCAGTATTTTTTCCTTTGTTTTTTCATTAAAAGTTCGAACATATATACATCGATAGATGGCAAAACTAAAAAGTATCAACGCTGTGCCCGGCGGAGTGGGGGGTGTTAGGTTATTTTCGTTACGGAATTTCTGGATTCGGTCTCCACGCTCAAGGCCCGCGATAGAAGCTATGCAATAGCTTAAAAAAATCTTATCCTACAGTTAGATGCTTTATTGTATACTCTACATTACATATATTTAGTACCAGTAGTTCCTAAGATAAGCGCGTTCAAACGAACTTAAAAACAAACGAATTAAAACAAACAAGGACTTTTATTAGAATAGATTTACGCACATTGTATGGACAACGTAACCTTATTATTTTATGTTTAAGTCAAAATGTCATTTTCCTTTATGTGTGTGTAATTTATACGTGAAAAGAATATAGGTATATATTTTGCACTATTTTCATTAAAACTAATGACGTACCAGGAAATATATTGAATAGACCATGTTCTACTACAAATTGCCGGTGTCATCTGCTAACGGCCGGAACCGTTTATCGTTGTGAGGCTCAACACGGATGTGTTAGCGAGTCCAGTTACACGATTGGACATCACTTGGAGTAGTTGTAGCTATTAGATATATTATTGGAGAGCAAATCACAGTGTTTTGTTGTAAATTAAAATGGCTTTTATTTAGGTATGCCCGCTCTGTCGTACTCTCTACAGGAGTTTGCTCATAGACGGTAATCTAAAAAAAATATTCTTTCTTTGTCTGTTCATGTTTGATGCTTAAGCCTCCAAACATATTAAGAATCATCAAAATTGGAAAGGAGTTCCGTCATTTATCTCCAAAGATATTCATCAGATTTTTACTTTATTTAATTGGGGGCAATTAGACACATTCAATCTTAAAAGAACCCAACCAGAAACTGCCACGGCTTCCATAAGCAGTCCTAAATCCTAATAGTTATCATTGACAACTTCTGCCATTGTATAAACCACCTATTAAAAGAGAGCCTATAAGGTGCCTATAATAAGCTGCAAGTATTACGAGTTAGGCTAGGTGAGGCTACGGCGTTCACTTTACTCATAGGCATAACTGAACATAGACAGAAATGTAGAAGATTGTTGGAAGAAGATTAAAAAACTCACGAAAGTAATTATGAATATTTTTACTATGACTTACCAATTTGTGGAACATCGTAAGGTCTGCCGGAGCGCGACGCGCGCAGCATCATCTGGCTGGCGAGCTGCGCGGGCAAGTGCGGCGCGCGCTTGTTGCTGCGCATGCGGCGGCGGTCTCGCGGCGGCACGTAGGGCTCCGGCTCGGCGGGCGCCGCGTCCGGCTCGAACAGCTCGTGCAGCGGGTGCGAGCGCAGCTGCAGGTCGCGGCCGCGCCACCCTGCGCCGGCGGGGTAGCGGCGCGGCGCGGGCTCGGCGGCGCAGCGCAGCGCCAGCGTCAGCAGCGCGGCCATGCAGCACACGCGCATGGCGCCGGCCGCGCGCGCGCCCCACCACTCGCGCATCCCCCCCTACTAAGTACACGGCCCGAAGCGCACACCCGCCGGGCGCCTGCCCGACCACATTATTAAAACTCCGCTTCTGAGTTGGACCTTCTTCCTTTTGCGCTTCAGCTCAGTGGTTCAGTGTATCACTCTCCAGATATTACGATCGGAACTCGGCAGACGATTTAAAAGCCTGAAACAAAAATAATTAATAGTGAATAATAGATTTATTTTACTAAGAAAAGGGATTGTAAGCAGATTCAGTCTGATTACGTCTTTCTTATTGGTATCAATACCGAAGAATTTTATTTTTGTGCTAGGTAGATAGAAATGTATATGAGTGGACGCTCGTAATCTATGAAAACCATTATCGAGAACGTGGAATCCTTCGCTGTGTCTTATATGACTTGGTTAAGTAGGTACATTTTCTAGTTCTAGGAATTTATGGAGAAGATAGTCAAAGGACGCAACACGTACAATATTACTTATATTAGGTAATATTGTACGTTTTGTGGTAGGTATAATGCTCAAAACGATTTAGATGTATTGAACGAATGGTTCCAGTATAACTTACTAACCATAAATGTTTCTAAAACTTCATATATGATTTTCACTGCAAAAAATAAAAATATACCTACTTTCAATCCACTGACTATTGATAACCAAAACCTAAAACATTCTGATTCAGAAAAGTATCTTGGTTTAATTTTAGACCCCAAATTAACATGGCGAAGTCATATAGACAACCTACAATCAAAAATAGCATCACTCACTGGAGCCTTGCGTAGATCTTCCCGATGTATACCACCAAAAGTCCGTGCCATCATATATAACTCACTAGCTAAGCCCATAATAGAATATTTAATAGAAATATGGGGAAGTGCTTATCCAACGAATTTAAAAGATCTTCAAATTTCACAAAATAAGCTCCTCAAGACCTTATTTCAATTAGATTATCGTTTTCCAAGTAAAGAACTCTATAAGAAAACAAATGTTATGTCTATTACTCAACTATATAAATACAAAACATGCATATTAATTAGAAAAATACTAACCGAAGCTACACATACACAAATTACATTTAAAACAAAATCATACTTGAATACTAGAAGCAAATATAAACTCCAAATACCGATAAGAAGAACAAAATATTACGGAACTAAAACCATACAGGTTGAGGGAGCACTGCTATACAATAGTTTACCGAAGGATGTAATATGTGACAAGTCATTTGTATCTTTTAAAAAAAAACTTAAGAAACATTGTCTTAATATTTAATCATGTTCACAATATGTTCACACAATTTATAAAATAGTTTACACTAAGTTTTCTTTGTTAATTTCTCATTAAGTGAAATTATTGTATTTCTTTTGAGAATAAATATCTTTAAACCTAACCTTAGGTATAGATCTGCCGATGACGCTGTCGAGTTTACTGGAAATGTGGAAACTTTTATAATAAAAACAAATTAACAGAGTTCTAAGTGCTTCGCGTTCACCACTCCCTTTTGCGTTTACTTTTAGAATGAAAGTCGGTCTTTAATCTTACTTCTCACTTAGATGGCCTGCGCCCAAAATATGCTTTATAGTTTATCATTATCGCCATCATTGGCCTATTTATTTTAATATCTAACAAGATTCAGACCTCCCTATCATGGGAGAAAGAGAGAGCGTTCTTTTTAATACTATTATGATCAATTTTTTTTTCTGAAATGAGAAATGATAAAGCCTACCGAGATTCTCATAAGAAGATAATGAAGAACTCCAGCATATGCCAGTTTCTTAAGGTTTATAACTCGCATTGTATAATTTTGCTCTACAAAACCACGAACTGAATATAACTCGTCGAACAAATTCACAGGGTGGCCACTAGTGAGTAGTGGGAACATAAAACAAGAGATAAGTAAACAAAGCTGTAGACGTCATTCTGTATAAACCTGTTTTTCGGAGAATGTGTGAGATTTAGCAAAAATAAATGAGAATTATGTTCGCACAATGTTGTCGAGCTGAATAACACGAGGAAAATTTCCACTCTAGTACTAAAAGTTTCCCAAAAAAATGTATGACGTCACCAGCAATTGGGACCAGTAAATACTGCAAATACGTTGTTTGATGCAGATAATAGAATTTTACGTTGTCTTGTTATTTTGTGTAGCTCTTGAACAGTAAAGACACGCTTGAAGTTTTCACATACTTATCGTTCCATCAGATAATGTAATTTCATGGATAATGAGTCCGACTCACACTTGGCCGATTTTTGTATGGAACCCTGGAAAATACTATTACTACAATAAGCTAGCAAGCATAGCTACATAAAGGGTCTAAACAGAATTTATAAGATTATTTATGTAACATCAGTTCCGAGCATTAGGAAAAATGATTTTGTCAGACGAAGGCCGATTAGATCGTTTGATTCTATGGCTCATTTGTGTGAATACGCCTCAGGGGGAGATCAATGACGAATAAGAAAATAACTTCAAGTGCAAGTTGGGCTCGCGGCTTGAGGTTCCGTTATCATAGATCAAAGACTGTACCATGTAATCATGAAATATGTTTTTTTATTTGTTGATATAGACAACACAACACACATACATACTTATAACTATCTACCTAGCAATTCTGTGAGGAATGATTACAATTTTTTTTCGTATGCGTAATAAGTTTCTTTGATTGGCAGAGGCTTGATTACCTCGAAGAGGCTTATTTACCTCAAAGTAAATACCGTACCTCATTTGAGGTACGGATCCCTAAAAATAAGGCAATCCTTGCTTATAATAGAATCGTCTTGGTTTGCGCCAAATCCTTAATATCACGCTGACAAGCATCGATGTAGCGGGGCAAAGAAAACGCGGCAATTCCATTGCGCTAAAATATCTATCCATCACCTGTGGGCGTTATTAACAGGATTCCCAGAACGGGCGATGAATGATCCGAATTTCATTCAGTCGGCTACATTAAGGCATTAATTATTTTAGCTGCGAAATAATTTATTACATTAATTACATCAGGGTTGATCTCTAATAATATTTTGGCTGCCTGATAGATTATACAATTACTTGTTAAATAACCTTTTCCGGTTCAAGAATAGTCCTTTTCCCATTCCAATGGCTATGTGAAAAGTGATAGCTATTTCACTTTCATTATTATTTATTTTTATCCACGACTAAATTACTTACTGCATTATTTGCAAAAGTGTTTTCATAAACACGATACTATACCTTATCAAAATAAATACGATATTTATAAGAATTTAATTTTGAACTAAACTGCTTTTGATTTCAATGAATATCTCTTCAGGTAATATATTTTTTAACGATTCCCAGAAATTCGTGATTCCCACGAGATTTGTGAAAAACTGAAAACTAAGCGGATGGAGATGTGGACAACAGCAAGTAAGTTACGCTGTGCGTAAATGTAATCTGATTTTCATAATTTTTGGATATGTTGCAGATACTATGAAGTACTATGCTACTAATAAAATGTAGGCCTAGCTATGGACTTGCAACTCTCTATATATGGCATAGATACATTGACCTCTATATAGAGACAGGGCGAACCGCGCGAAAAAATGTCGCCAGTTCAATGGGGAAATGTCCCCATTGTACGCGCACTATTGTCTATGCCGCGGTCCCCGCCTCAGCTCACGACGCTCCGCACGCACGTTTCCATGGAGACGGTTCCCGCCATTTTAGTAAGTACGCTTAGTAGCGAGAGAATAGTGGAAAATTTAACTCTAAAAGATAAAAATGCCTAATTGTGCGATAAAAGACTGCAAAAATTACACCAAGAAATTTAAAAAGAAGCATGGGATAACGTATCATCGGTAAGTAACATCAAGAAATATTACATAAAAAAAACAAGTATTTCGCAGGATGTTTGATAGATGGCGCTAAATTTCCTTGTATGAAAAAGGCTTTGGCAAAATGTTCGAACAGGCCTATCCTTAGTAATGATCAATGCATAGATATCATTTTTGAAAACACCTATTCGCGTATCACTAAGTCAGTATGGCTATAGCCATAAGCAAGGCCATACACTGATTTTATTTTTGTCTTCCTCACTCTTACGAATGTACGTAGCCATATACATTCAGTATTTATTAAATGATACTTGAGTCGTTTAGGTTTTGATGATATTTTTTTGTTGAAAAATGCATGTACACAATTTTTGTTAAATTTTTGTTTTGTCATTTTATCAGGATATTACCTACCTAGAAAGTATAAATTTTGTAAAATTAAGGCGTGTAGAGTAAGAAGTTTGGCGCTCCATGATTTTTGATACGTCTTACAACGAATTCGTTTCGGCAACATTTAACATGGAAATGTTTCGGTGGAATGATCGTTCACACAAATCTATACACAGAATAAGGACAATAGAGTAAGTTATGTGCCTTAAAAATTTCTTAGGGGCGCGTACCTAACTTGCTTCTCAAGTTATCTAACGATTCGATGCTGCAGGTAGCGACGTAATGTGCCTATGTAGCGAGTGATATACGAGTTCTCTACATATACTCGCGTAACTTTACGTGTCGTAAACTTCTCCATTAGGCTTAGACACCTTGCTAGGTGTACGCCCCTTTACGATCGCCCAAACCATTTTTGTTCTCTATTTAAGTACATTTCTCGGTATCACTAGCTAAATAAAAGGTAAATCTTATTGTGTCTTCTACCTCTTACTGGTATGGAAACTTTATATTTGGAATTGCTTGTCTACCATAATAAAATATCAAAGTAAATACGAGAGTTATATTTCGTTCACATTACTATTCCTATAATAGAACAAAAAAATGTCCGTCATATGTCATATTGTGTTACCTATATTTTTCGGTAATGTCTTCTAATGACAGTGTAATAATAAGTTAGAAATCAATGACGGCGTGTCCGGAGACACTGCGTCCTATAATTGTAGACAGCCCAGTGCCTTATAACGCGGGGAAGTCGAGGGCCTAAACCTGTGGCGTGCTATCGGCGACTGGCGAGTCTATATTTATAGCGGGTGGCGCGGTGGGCCGTTGACGTCATCGCGGGGCGGGCGCGGGCGAGCCGGGCGGCGCGCCCTCCGATACGCACTTGCAAATTCGCACCTCCATGAATGGAGGAATTAAATTATCCCCAGACCGCCGCTGCGTCTCGGTGTCCGCGACCCGCGCTGAACCCGAAAATATCTGCGCACACACGTCCCATCGATCCTTCAGTCTAGCGATGTTATTGAACTGAGACCTGGAGAGCGCGAATGCGCCACCGCACAGGCGACCGTTCCTCGAATCGTGAAGAATTCCGCCACGCTTCCTATGTAAGCGCGGGACCTTGGAACTTATAATAGCGATAATTTGTAAAAAATATTGTGTGATAGCTTTTCGTGGAACCGAGCGGTACTAATTATGAGAATTTTTATTTGTTATTTTCCTAAGTAAACTCGTAACGTGTTATGGCTTCATTTTAAAAGAAAAATAGTTTTAGGAAAAATGTGGCTTACAATAATTTAAGTAGCTCACTTTGTGAACCTTATTGATTGATGGTTAATCGAACCACATTGACCTCACAGTACCTTCCAAATCTTCCAAAACTTTTTCTGAATACCGGAACATCAGAACGTGTTCAGATAATTTTACAATAACATTTTGTTGAGTCAACTGTTCAACATCCGTTTGCTGTCTTCATTCAATGGAAAGGCTGTTAATAAAACAGAGAGTTGAATCCGAACGAAACGTAAAAAAAATATTTTCGAGACAAAATAGAGAATTTAGGTATGTGAACTATAAATTCTTACATTACCTTGCTATTACACATTTACTGTAAACGCCAAATGAGAAGTAAGTAAGGGAGTAAATATTTCTCGGTTAAAATATACAAAATATGTATTTATTTTCGTTCAAAATATAATTTACATTACCGAGGGAAGGTATCGAATATAATTAATAACATTCTACCGCGTATAAGGGTCCATTCTGAAACCTTTATCCTCAGGGTTCACGGTCAGACAATGTTAACTTTATAATAACAATACCTTCTATTTTTATTTTATATTGTACGTATAATTTTAATATTAATCGAATTAAAATATACGTAGGTATATTTTCAATACTACGAAGGCAGTCATCAATGGGCACACTATCGACTGCTATGCTATTTTTACTTTTTTTTTGTAGCCATTCATCGGATAGAAATTGTACAATTAATATACGTATAACTAATACGTTTTTGAAAAGACGCATTTTCCTGAAGGAGGAAAATAACAGTACAAAACTTGGGTAAGCGAATGCGTAAGTGCTTCCAGGTGCGTTTTCACTCATGCGTTTTTACTAGTGCTGTGAATAGTTCTAAGTGTGTAAATATTTGCTTAGATAAATGAAAACGCAGCTAAACATTATTAGAGATTAAATTAGCGTAATATTAAAGCTCGGAACGAGATCAGAGAGTAAGCAATATTTCTCGTAAGAAACGATACACTTTGGTAGTAATTTACTCATTTGGTAGGTTTGTACGAACTTATCATAAAGTTAGTTGTGTAAACTTTATAATAATGTAAATACACAGCTTAACACCTGGGATGTTTGATTGGCGTTCAAGAACGACTCTAGACAAATAGTGATACATAAATTACGAGTGGCAGAGCTGTGGTGTGGCCGCGGTTTCATGATAACAAAGCTAGGATCTATACGAGCGTACGGCTGAAGATTTTCAAACTCTCACCTCCAAGTAGAATAAAGCGACTTACGAGCAAAATTACAAGGAATTTTGAGACACGTATTCACACAGCATAGTAATATTATGTATTCTGTGCCGAGGGGATAAAATAAAGATGTCCTAGTTATTTGTCTCGCTAAAATGATTACCTAATATTTCTATACGTAATACCTATATAAAATTCTTCTGCCGCATTGTTTGCAGCTAAATTCCTCCGAAATGGCTTGACCGATTTTATGAATCTTTTGGCTTCATTCGGTATGACTGAGAAAAGGTCTCATACCCCTAAAAGGCGAAACGACGTTTGCCCAGTCGACTAGCTAAAATATAAATTCTCATGTCACAGTGTTATAACCAAATTTCTCCGAAACGGCTCCAACGCGATTTTATGAACTTTTTTAACTACATTTGGTAGGTCTGAGAATAGGTCATTACTCATTAGCTATTTTTCATACGCCTAAATGGCAAAGCAAAGTTTGCTGGGTCAACTAGTGTGCCTAATGTAGATAGATAAGCGTCTTAACAATTAAAATATTTTATGAAAACAATTTGCTACACGGATGAAGCAAAAACTGAAAAAGAATTTTGCATGGAGGTTTTTTCGCAGGTGTATTCGCAGTACAAACATAATTTATTTAATGCACATATGGTACAATAACCGATAGGGAATGATTAAAAAGTTTTATACTGAATTTTCATTTCACACCTACATTTAAATCAGCTACCTCAACATTTCCCACGGATCTTTTCTTCTCGCGATCTTGTCATATTCAGGCATGTTTCTCTAAAGCGCTTTGAGCAAAGTAAATAAATAATTTATTTGCGTTAAGCTGTTTCCCACGAGCTCGTTGGTACAGAAATTCAGTTTTCCCTCACTAGAAAATATCGTGTTTATTTTTCCGCACAAAACTTTATGTCTAAATCTGAGTGAAAACTAACCTGATCGCTACAGACAGATATACAAAAGATACATTCTTAAGGTAGTTTACCTACTTTTAACGTAATGAACTCTATTAAGACCACCCTGGTCTTAAATCCTACTATTTTTTTTTTCATGAATCAAAACCAAAATATTCTAGGAAAAAAATTGTATTTTTTTACAATAATTGACAGTAGGAATACGTTTTTCATACCCAGAATTTAATTTTGCATACAAAAGTTACTTTCTTTTCAATGCACATTTTCTAACATACGGATTTTATTGATAACTAGGTACAAGTACAACTTGCTTATTTGCATATAACTTTGCTATTCGGATGTTAATTAAAAAAAAAATTGTAGCAGTAAATGTGGAGACCGTAGTCTATAAAATATAAAGTTTGGATTTAATTCGCTTGGTACGAGATTCCAATTCAGAGCTGTTCCTTTCAATAGACAAGATTTTTTAACCTTATATTGGTCCGACTTTTCCACATAGTTCCATAATAATGAGGACAATAGATAAAATTTTTAGTGCCACATGATTGGCCAGAGATGCATAAGAAGCTTATATCTGATCAATCACACATGATGGTCGGCTATATCAGTACTTTGGTCTTTAAATATATCCGGACAAGTGCGAGTCGAACTCGCGCACTGAGGGTTCCGTACCTACTACTACCGGAGGAATAAAACCATAAAAACCACTTTTCTTGAACCGCATAACCAACTTATTCAACATTAAACAACTTCACCGCGAGTTAAATACGTGCAACGCCATCTGTCGTCATCAAAGTTAAACAAAATATTAGACTTGTTGAATATCAATTCAACACGTATTAAAAAAAACTACTCACTAGATCTCGTTCAAACCAATTTTCGATGGAAGTTTGCATGGTAATGTACATCATATATTTTTTTTAGTTTTATCATATTCTTATTTTAGAAGTTACAGGGGGGGACACACATTTTACCACTTTGGAAGTGTCTCTCGCGCAAGCTATTCATTTAAAAAAAAAAATAATAAAAGAAACCTTAGTATCATTTTTGAAGACCTATCCATAGATACCCCACACATATGGGTTTGATGAAAAAAAAATTTTTGAGTTTCAGTTCTAAGTATGGGGCACCCCCAAAATTTATTACTTTTTTTAAAATTTTGTATGAAAACCTTAATGCGGTTCACAGAATACATCTACTTACCAAGTTTCAACACTAAGCTCTTATAGTTTCGGAAAAAAGTGGCTGTGACATACGGACGGACAGACGGACAGACGGACAGACAGACATGACGAATTTATAAGGGTTCCGTTTTTTGCCATTCGGCTACGGAACCCTAAAAAGCGTACCTATACTTACTCGTATTTAAATGCGTGTAAGTAACATGCGTGTTTGGACAGCACGAAATCGTGTGCCGTGACACCGAGGGCCATTCACTTGATGTGAACTTCAATTCAATTACACCTATCACGCGAGGTGATCTTTAACCGACCCGCAGTGAAATAGTTACCATTATCCCCGGCTATTTCATCTATTTTAATATTCTATGTATGTTATTATAACACACCCAAACATTTTCCTGAGTGATTGTTTTAACGTTGAGCTATGAATACATTCAATGACACCTACTCGTATAAGTATTATAATGTACATTACTTGCTGACCCTGCAAACGTTGTTTTGCCATTGGAGACATAAATAAATAGCTAACGTCCTACTCTGAGACCTACCAAACATACACAGAAAATTTCATAACAATCGGTCGAGCCGTTTAAGAGGAGTTTGGTGACGAAAATTGGCACGAGAATTTTATATATTCGTGAGAAAGATAGGTTGCATTGTAGCTTAAACAAAATTGTGGTGTAACCTCAAACTCCGAGACACAGGCAGTGTATAGACTCTGTAATGAGGCAGAGGAAACTTCTATGCACATCCTGTATTAGTGCTTAGTCCTAATACACACAAGGAGCCGACTGCTGGGAAGGCATATTCTGTCTCCATGAGATCATGTGTTCCCCTGCCAATGAAGTGCTGTTGTTCCTTGAGGCAACCGGACTTGGAGGAGATATTTAGACCGCGATGATTGGAGATGGTTACTATTGGGAGGCGAGGAGCCTGCACAGCCGCGTCTCTTAGAAGCACACGAAGAAGATGGGTCCCATAACAAGACTATAGACAAAGAGCTTGGGCCGAAGTATCTTTGCGTTATCGAAGAGAAACAAGGAAATACGCAAAAAAACCAGAGTGTTCGATATAGCTCAACGTCTCGCGTAGTTGAAGTGGTATATGGGACGTAACTTGTAGAACAATTGACGTCGGGAATCAAAAGTGTTGGAATATTGACCACGCACTGGGAAACGCAATGTTGTCACACCGTCACGATGGATGACATCAAGAGAGAGGGTCCCTAGCTTCGAGGTGGTACAAAATCGTTCTTTTTGGCGATCATTTCAGAAGACATGTGTCCAGCAGCGGAACGACAACGAATTTTATGATAAGTGTTAAAGTTAAGACGAAAGACAGGGTAATTATAATCTGGGTTAGGTCCTTTCTATTGCTAGTGTATAATTTAATGTTGAATCAGCGTATAGTTTAATTCCATAAATTAGACTAAGCAATAACTATTAATTTTATTAATACTAAATACCATAGATACTATTATGAATTACACAATATAATGAAAGTATAATTTGTTACTAGAAAAAAAAATATATTGCTCATTAGGGCTTTTATTAGAAAATTGATTGTAATGTAACAAAATATTATTATCACCAACACAATTTATACCAATTATTATTACCCGATTATACAGCGAGTAACACCCAGATTAAGTTACTTACCGGGCTTCCTGTCGATTCATTACTAACTTCGGCGTATTCAGAGTATGAGTTTTCAATTAAAGTTCTATTGCAAAGGATATAACTATATGTATGGTATGGTCGATGATAGGGTATGTTCGAGAAATTTTATCATTTTCATCGACCCAATCAAATGGTTCATCAGTACCTGGTCATTTCAATTTCCTGCTAAATATATTTTTTAAACTATTCATTTTATTATTATTTATGCACCAGAACAATAATAAATTTATGAAACATAAATAGAAACATAATGTGCAAAGGATACAGCTTTATACCTATATCCATTATTCGTAAGGTAAATTTGAACTCTATTAGTTTTCTAAATAAATTACAACTTTACCGATTACAAACTACTACGTAACGTTCGTCTTCGCATTTTCAAAAAGTGCTACTTAGCGAGTTGCGAATTTGGATGATAGTTAATCAACAATGAAACAGAAAATTATTTTGCTATAAGTAGGTACCTTCTTTTACCTCATTACCTAATTTTAGGCACCTCATTTTTAAGGAATACATTTAAAACACTATCCTGAGTCAACATCTAGTGATTATAATGCTCCGGTGTTGGGGCAAAACGTGCGAGATATATCTATAGAGATTTATCTGAATCCGATATTAAGTAAATATTATAATTTTATTTAGCAAAATAAGAGTGTCATGTTTCTCTAATGCTGAATTTCTTATTCAAGAGATGTCATAAAACGGCAAAGCTTTCCGATGTGCCCGCGCAGGGTGATGCTATTATGGATACAATCTCAGGATACAATACAATATGTCGCATCGTCGTCGCATATATCGCGTATGTTAATGTTATATGTTCTGTCAGTGCCTCCGTCGTACTCGAAACCCACTTGGCTCGGATTTGAAACAGAATTCTGACGCTTTTAATGATAATAAATATTTTGCCCAAATCAATTCTCTGCCACAACCAGTGAAACCTACGTGACTTTTTTGATTGTCTAGATGTTACAGTTTCTTGGGTTGCGTGCTTCATATAATAAAGATTTTTTCTTTCTACGAACCGCTGTAGCCGCGGTTTCATGATAACAAAGCTAGGATCTACCCTATAGCTTAATACGAGCGTACGTCTGAAGATTTTCAAACTCTCACCTCCAAGTAGAATAAAGCGACTAATTAAAGCAATAATTCAAGGAATTTTGAGACACGTATTCACACAGCATAGTAATATTATGTATTCGGTGTCAAGGGGATAAAATAAAGATGTCCTAGTTATTTGTCTCGCTAAAATGGTTACCTAATATTACTACACGTAAAATAAAATTCTTCTGCCGCATTGTTTGCAGCTAAATTCCTCCGAAACGGCTTGACCGATTTTATGAATCTTTTGGCTACATTCGTTATGACTGAGAAAAGGTCTCATACCCCTAAAAGACGAAACAACGTTTGCCTAGTCAACTAGCTAAAATATAAATTCTCATGTCTTAGTGTTATAACCAAATTTCTCCGAAACGGCTCCACCGCGATTTTATGAACTTTTTTAACTACATTTGGTAGGTCTGAGAATAGGTCATTACTCATTAACTATTTTTCATACGCCTAAATAGCAAAACAAAGTTTGCTGGGTCAAGTAGTGTGTTGCGTATAAGTGACGGAGGTGAGTAAAGACACGGACAACGTAATAAGGTGTATATTGTAGTGGCATAATTAACTTAACTATTTACACAGCTTATATACTATCTTAAAAGTATGCGTTTATACAATCAATCACGTAGACACGTATGTTCTTAGAATATGCTGATGCACACAACGTGATGCCGTGCTTATTATACATATATAAAAATTATCAAAATGTCTGTCGGTACGGAAAGTATTTTGGCTTTACCATAACGCCAAATAGTGTGCCTAATGTAGATAGATAAGCGTCTTATCAATTAAAATATTTTATGAAAACAATTTGCTACACAGATGAGGCAAAAACTGAAAAAGAATTTTTTCATGGAGGTTTTCTCGCAGGTGTATTCGCAGTACAAACATAATTTATTTAATGCACATATGGTACAATAACCGAGGAATGATTAAGAAGTTTTATACTGAATTGCATTTTCATTTCACACCTACATTTAAATCAGCTACCTCAACTTTTCCCACGGATCTTTTCTTCCCGCGATCTTGTCATATTCAGGCATGTTTCTCTAAAGCGCTTTGAGCAAAGTAAATAAATAATTTATTTGCGTTAAGCTGTTTCCCACGAGCTCGTCGGTACAGAAATTCAGTTTTCCCTCACTAGAAAATATCGTGTTTATTTTTCCGCACAAAACTTTATGTCTAAATCTGAGTGAATACTAACCTGATCGCTACAGACAGATATACAAAAGATACATTCTTAAGGTAGTTTACCTACTTTTAACGTAATGAACTCTATTTAGACCACCCTGGTCTTAAATCCTACTATTTTTTTTTCATGAATCAAAACCAAAATATTCTAGGAAAAAAATTGTATTTTTTTACAATAATTGACAGTAGGAATACGTTTTTCATATCCGGAATTTAATTTTGCATACAAAAGTTACTTTCTTTTCAATGCACATTTTCTAACATACGGATTTTATTGATAAGTAGGTACAAGTACAACTTGCTTATTTGCATATAACTTTGCTATTCGGATGTTAATTAAAAAAAAATTGTAGCAGTAAATGTGGAGACCGTAGTCTATAAAATATAAAGTTTGGATTTAATTCGCTTGGTACGAGATTCCAATTCAGAGCTGTTCCTTTCAATAGACAAGATTTTTTAACCTTATATTGGTCCGACTTTTCCACATAGTTCCATAATAATGAGGACAATAGATAAAATTTTTAGTGCCACATGATTGGCCAGAGATGCATAAGAAGCTTATATCTGATCAATCACACATGATGGTCGGCTATATCAGTACTTTGGTCTTTAAATATATCCGGACAAGTGCGAGTCGAACTCGCGCACTGAGGGTTCCGTACCTACTACTACCGGAGGAATAAAACCATAAAAACCACTTTTCTTGAACCGCATAACCAACTTATTCAACATTAAACAACTTCACCGCGAGTTAAATACGTGCAACGCCATCTGTCGTCATCAAAGTTAAACAAAATATTAGACTTGTTGAATATCAATTCAACACGTATTAAAAAAAACTACTCACTAGATCTCGTTCAAACCAATTTTCGATGGAAGTTTGCATGGTAATGTACATCATATATTTTTTTTTAGTTTTATCATATTCTTTTTTTAGAAGTTACAGGGGGGGACACACATTTTACCACTTTGGAAGTGTCTCTCGCGCAAGCTATTCATTTTAGAAAAAAATGATATTAGAAACCTTAGTATCATTTTTGAAGACCTATCCATAGATACCCCACACATATGGGTTTGATGAAAAAAAAATTTTTGAGTTTCAGTTCTAAGTATGGGGCACCCCCAAAATTTATTACTTTTTTTAAAATTTTGTATGAAAACCTTAATGCGGTTCACAGAATACATCTACTTACCAAGTTTCAACACTAAGCTCTTATAGTTTCGGAAAAAAGTGTCTGTGACATACGGACGGACAGACGGACAGACGGACAGACGGACAGACGGACAGACAGACATGACGAATTTATAAGGGTTCCGTTTTTTGCCATTCGGCTACGGAACCCTAAAAAGCGTACCTATACTTACTCGTATTTAAATGCGTGTAAGTAACATGCGTGTTTGGACAGCACGAAATCGTGTGCCGTGACACCGAGGGCCATTCACTTGATGTGAACTTCAATTCAATTACACCTATCACGCGAGGTGATCTTTAACCGACCCGCAGTGAAATAGTTACCATTATCCCCGGCTATTTCATCTATTTTAATATTCTATGTATGTTATTATAACACACCCAAACATTTTCCTGAGTGATTGTTTTAACGTTGAGCTATGAGTACATTCAATGACACCTACTCGTATAAGTATTATAATGTAGATTACTTGCTGACCCTGCAAACGTTGTTTTGCCATTGGAGACATAAATAAATAGCTAACGTCCTACTCTGAGACCTACCAAACATACACAGAAAATTTCATAACAATCGGTCGAGCCGTTTAAGAGGAGTTTGGTGACAAAAATTGGCACGAGAATTTTATATATTCGTGAGAAAGATAGGTTGCATTGTAGCTTAAACAAAATTGTGGTGTAACCTCAAACTCCGAGACACAGGCAGTGTATAGCCTCTGTAATGAGGCAGAGGAAACTTCTATGCACATCCTGTATTAGTGCTTAGTCCTAGTACACACAAGGAGCCGACTGCTGGGAAGGCATATTCTGTCTCCATGAGATCATGTGTTCCCCTGCCAATGAAGTGCTGTTGTTCCTTGAGGCAACCGGACTTGGAGGAGATATTTAGACCGCGATGATTGGAGATGGTTACTATTGGGAGGCGAGGAGCCTGCACAGCCGCGTCTCTTAGAAGCACACGAAGAAGATGGGTCCCATAACAAGACTATAGACAAAGAGCTTTGGCCGAAGTATCTTTGCGTTATCGAAGAGAAACAAGGAAATACGCAAAAAAACCAGAGTGTTCGATATAGCTCAACGTCTCGCGTAGTTGAAGTGGTATATGGGACGTAACTTGTAGAACAATTGACGTCGGGAATCAAAAGTGTTGGAATATTGACCACGCACTGGGAAACGCAATGTTGTCACACCGTCACGATGGATGACATCAAGAGAGAGGGTCCCTAGCTTCGAGGTGGTACAAAATCGTTCTTTTTGGCGATCATTTCAGAAGACATGTGTCCAGCAGCGGAACGACAACGAATTTTATGATAAGTGTTAAAGTTAAGACGAAAGACAGGGAAATTATAATCTGGGTTAGGTCCTTTCTATTGCTAGTGTATAATTTAATGTTGAATCAGCGTATAGTTTAATTCATAAATTAGATTAAGCAATAACTATTAATTTTGTTAATACTAAAAAGTAAAAACCATAGATGCTATTATGAATTACACGTCATAATGAAAGTATAATTTGTTACTAGAAAAAAAAATATATTGCTCATTAGGGCTTTTATTAGAAAATTGATTGTAATGTAACAAAATATTATTATCACCAACACAATTTATACCAATTATTATTACCCGATTATACAGCGAGTAACACCCAGATTAAGTTACTTACCGGGCTTCCTGTCGATTCATTACTAACTTCGGCGTATTCAGAGTATGAGTTTTCAATTAAAGTTCTATTGCAAAGGATATAACTATATGTATGGTATGGTCGATGATAGGGTATGTTCGAGAAATTTTATCATTTTCATCGACCCAATCAAATGGTTCATTAGTACCTGGTCATTTCAATTTCCTGCTAAATATATTTTTTAAACTATTCATTTTATTATTATTTATGCACCAGAACAATAATAAATTTATGAAACATAAATAGAAACATAATGTGCAAAGGATACAGCTTTATACCTATATCCATTATTCGTAAGGTAAATTTGAACTCTATTAGTTTTCTAAATAAATTACAACTTTACCGATTACAAACTACTACGTAACGTTCGTCTTCGCATTTTCAAAAAGTGCTACTTAGCGAGTTGCGAATTTGGATGATAGTTAATCAACAATGAAACAGAAAATTATTTTGCTATAAGTAGGTACCTTCTTTTACCTCATTACCTCATTTTAGGCACCTCATTTTTAAGGAATACATTTAAAACACTATCCTGAGTCAACATCTAGTGATTATAATGCTCCGGTGTTGGGGCAAAACGTGCGAGATATATCTATAGAGATTTATCTGAATCCGATATTAAGTAAATATTATAATTTTATTTAGCAAAATAAGAGTGTCATGTTTCTCTAATGCTGAATTTCTTATTCAAGAGATGTCATAAAACGGCAAAGCTTTCCGATGTGCCCGCGCAGGGTGATGCTATTATGGATACAATCTCAGGATACAATACAATATGTCGCATCGTCGTCGCATATATCGCGTATGTTAATGTTATATGTTCTGTCAGTGCCACCGTCGTACTCGAAACCCACTTGGCTCGGATTTGAAACAGAATTCTGACGCTTTTAATGATAATAAATATTTTGCCCAAATCAATTCTCTGCCACAACCAGTGAAACCTACGTGACTTTTTTGATTGTCTAGATGTTACAGTTTCTTGGGTTGCGTGCTTCATATAATAAAGATTTTTCTTTCTACGAACAGTTAACAGATGGGTAGAGATCGGATTTACTTTTCAACTCTGTGTCAACCTCTTGATAAGAATACGTTAGCCACTCGCCAATTGTGTACAAGATATCACTTTTTTCGTCTATCAGAGCGTCAATAGTGTAGTTGGCGTAGGTCGTATGGGGGGGTAAAAGATCGACACAGCTCAAGGCGCTAGCCAGGGTGTTTACGCGCTCGGCGTAGTCTGTAGACTCTGTGCCGCTAACCTAATTGGCGGCTATCCCTCGGATAATGCTAATTTTATGGCAGGCCATTTTTAAATATTGCGCTAGGTAAGCTCTCCTTTGTTATTTACTGCATATTAAATGGATAATAGCTTGGCTTTATTCGATTTGTTGTACCTACTCGTACCCGTACTATATATTCTTTATTTAAGATGTTAATGGCTTATCTTTTTTTCGTACCCCTAAGTCGGAAATTATGTACATGGAAAATCAACGTTTGCCGGGTCAGCTAGTAGAATTACATACGTAAACCTACTTCTCTGATTTGTGGTTACGAATCACTAGCTCTCCCGCCCTGACTTCGCTCGGGTGATTTTGAAGGCATTTTTTGTTAACATAAGGTTTCATGGATAGGTTCCTACTTACAGATTGAAAAATCAAGATTTAAAATAGTGTTTTTGATCATTTTAATGTATCCTACCTACCCGTGAAATGATGTTATTGATTTAAAGGCTAAAACCACAACTAAAACGCTAATGAGTGTACATCTAAAATCATCAAATCGTTTCTTATTTTTCCAGGAAACAATCGATCTTTGATAACTAACACCTTTTTACTAAATTAAACTATTCTTCTATCAAAATACGGGATGAAATTTATACATCTACAGTCTGAAAGTTGCCGAGAGCTTGTGAAGTCAGGTTAGGTAAACTTCTTGTTAAAATTACCATAGTTACTTAATATCAACATATTATGAAACTCGCTGCGAGTATGTTTTATCAGAATCTGAGAGAGCGAAATGAATAACATTTAACAAGGAAAATGTTTAACTAACCTATTAATTTCATATTTTCGCTAAATGTGGGTGAAGGTCTTACTATTCTGGATAAATACATGCAGTATGGAAGGATTGACTAGTGCCCAACTAACCACATTAATTATGTGATTAAATGCAAGCTTAATTAGTAGGTATTAGCTGCACTTGAGTGTTAGTACATTTGCGTCAAATATTGTAAGGAAACCGACCACTTCCCGTAGATCATATGAATTTGTTGTGGGTGCTCGTTCCGTCCATTCATCAAACGTACTTTTTCTTAATTTAACATACGCTTGAACAGTCTCGCCTGATGAAATACGTAGTTATATTTTGATCAGCGAATAAAGTTCTTTGGAAAAATACCTTTTTATTTACGTTAGATAAGAGAAGTATTGACATAACATCGAAAGTAGCTCTTTCTAAAAGCTTGTAGACTAGACCTATATGAAATAAATCATTTGACTTTGAAATTTTTAATTTGTAAATAGAAACCCCTGTCCAAACTTCCCTGTTTCTAAATCTAGTCTACGTGTATTGCCTATATGCGTTTTGTAGTCTAGATTTATTTATGGTTTAAAGTAATTATTTTTGTGTATTGTGTTAATTATCACACTCGTACAATTTATATGCTGTATTCATTATTCTACAGTGTTAGATTAGCGGTCGATATTTAGCTGACAAATGACGAGCGGCATTCTAATTAATATTGTGTTAAACTCAGGCATTTCGATTGTTAGTAGAACTCGTGGACCGATGGAATTATTTAATTTGGTACTTAATACTGAGACGACTTGAAAAGCGTAGCTATCTATTTAACTGTAAAGGGAATATTTGTGCGACGTTTTTTGGCTATACGGGGTTTACACCGAGCGATTACCTTTACCTTTGTCTACGAAAAGCCGAAGGATTGTATGTGGGTGTGTTTGTTACTTCGTCAGTAGCTATTTTATTAACCTGTGACTTTTTAATGCTCAAATTTATAAGGCTGCTTGTGATTACTTTTGCCATGAATTTTCACCAAGATGCTGCTATTTAGGCAACTAGGTAGTTGCCTAACTTTGATAGGCAACTGATATTGACTTTGAACATGCCTGACGGAAAACAATGATGGGTGCATATTCACACTTCCCTTGAAGCTACCCATATTGGGAACATAGAAGCTCGAAAGGTGTAAAGATAATAATATATAACAAGGACATTGCACGCACTGAAATCTAGCCTCAAAGTAAGCAATGTGCTGTAGGTACACGGAAACTTGAATTACTACTATATGTAAATACTTTTAATATATAGAAAAACACAGAGACACTGGAAAACATTCATATTCATCAAACGAAAAGTTTTGGGAACCGAAACCTCGACGCAGAAGGCAGAACCTAAGTGCCAAATGCGCCAGTCAGTCGTCATTATAAATTAGATAGTATATACCTAGTTATAGTTTGTATATGTGTTACTTCATTACACTGGATATGTGCCCCACGCACTTGATTAGGAGACAATGGACTCTCACTATCACTCCTTGGGAATGATATACCTATATTATTTATTGCAACTACCTACTCGTACTTAGATAGGCAACTTAATTCACAGCTCACTAAGAGGTTGAACTAGGCGAAGGATTGAAGTGAAGCATCCTTTACACTGAAGTGTAGCAATCTCTCCGTAGGCGGCGACACGCTTTGAGCAGAAAGCGATTGTATTTTCAGCCCGACGCGCCGCTCCATTGGGAGTGTTCATTCATCACAAAGGACTTGTCAATCAAACGCGACTGTAAAGGAGTGCGAATCATGATAAAGCTTCTGCATTGTTCCTGACCATTCAATTATAATTTAGTACTGAATGTAATGTCAAACAGTTTACCAGCCGCTCTAGCTATGCCAACGTAATATATATACTTGTAGCGTACACCATAACATAGCTAACGCATAGAGTCTATGCATTTTTTATTTAAAATTACTTTTGAATCGCTTTCAACCGATAATCAAAAAAAGCGGAGGTCATATGACCAATTTAACGATCATTTTTATACGTTTTTGAATTTCGTTCCATTCTAATTGTTTTAGCATATTATGGCAAAATGTCATATTGCTAGAGGTACACTTTATATAAAGTCCAACGGCCACCCGAATGAGTACCGCCAAGCTTATTGCCAGAACTCAGATATTCTGCCGTAAGCAGTAGGTAATTGTATTACTAACGTGTTTTAGTTACACGTGCACTTCAGCCAGCGAAATTACAACGCATAATATCACTTAAACTTAAGAAATAATGTGATAGACTCGATTAAAGATGTTTACGTAACGTAATAACTTGGAAGGGGCAATTCACTGCTTATAATATCGGATCGGAAAGCTAAAATGGTCGTCTAATTTGTGACCAGAGGCATCAGCCGAAGGCTTCTGACACACAAGACCGAAGCCAATTTAGAAATTATGTTATAAAATTCCATAACTGGGTAAGATTTTCTCCCACTTTTTCCACCCACCCTAGTTGTGTCAGAAAGGCAATCAACAAAGTAACTGACTAAAATTCATCTTTCAGAAAGTATTTTTTTGAGATGGTCTGTAGACACACGTATCGAATGGACGCCACCAATGACTTCTATAGAAGTCATTGAACGCCACTAAAACCGCGCGCCCGTTTACGTAGTAGGTGTATATCGTAAAAACCACAAATCAAGTGAAACCGTTCACGGTTTAACGATTCAAGTCTGGCTTTAACACGAAAATGCTCATAGCTTTGAAAATAAAAATGCAAAATCTGTATTTTTCACTTCAACTTACAGGAACGTCAATAAAGTTAGAACTCTGCCGTCATTTTCAGAAGTCAGGCTTTCATTAACAGAGCGATAACCAGCCGATATCGAATCAGCCATAATGAAGCCTGTTTAGAATTCATTAAATCTCAAAATGGCAGCTAGATAGCCCAGAACCATTAGTACCAGAGCGCGTGAACGGCTCAGAGAGGTAGAGTTTGTGGAATTCAGTAAACATGAATCAACTTGGTCACGCTATTGGACCCTTTTTTATTTCTTTGAACAATAATTACTGTTAAGCATTATTATGTTATAATTCCTTGAACATACTCGTAAAAAGTATGAATGGACATGACTAACCGTCTACGCATAAGACCCACTGAACGTTGGAGTGTTACTTACTCTAATAACACTTTTCATGAGGTTCTGAAAAGACTGAGAGCGCATAATTGGCTGATACAAATGAAAAGTATCTGAAATATGTGAGCAGAAAATCAGAAGAATAATTTGGTACCAAACACCATGACGTCGCTTTTGGAAAAGAAGTCCTAGTCAAAGAATTCGTCAAATCATATTTACAAATTAGCATTCGAACTTTTCTAAAAAAATCGTGAATAGCATGAGCTTGTATGTAATTAATAGACGTAAGTAGAACCTGAGTCAAGTTACTTAAGGCGACTCTTACATCTTACGCAGTACTAACAACAAAATCCAATCAATTTTAAAGGAAAATCTGGTCGCAAACATTAATTTAATGAATTGACATTAGTGCCGGAATATGACCTTTGCATATGACCTTCGTAGAATAGCCATAGCTCGTTGACCATGCCAAAAATTGCACTGACCTTAACCCGAAATTTGCGAAAGAATGTAAAAATTCTGGAGTTGTTAATGTTATTGTTTGCAGAATTGTTTCTGTTTGAATTTATTGCGATTTTAAATTCGTTTCCGGGTTGAAATATGACGGATAAAAGAGCTGTTGGTTTTTATGGGAATAACTAAAAAAGAGGATTGTAAGTATTAACTGTAACTTACTATCGTTGTTTATGCTTGCAAATTAACTTATAAGTTTACTCTTGAGATTTATTTGAAACGGTGTGAGGCTGCGAGAAGACTTCTTCCTTACAAAGCATAATCAAGACCCTCTAATTACCTACTACAGTATGTAATTTCCTTGCGGATTTCCGTGAAGATGAGAATGTTGAATGAATTCATTTCAAAAGGCCTAAGGATATAGGCCCATAGGGTTTAAAATAAGTTGAACTCGACATTTATAAAACAATGGCGTCAGAAAATTGTGTATTCCAAGTCAATTGATAAATTATTGTGATAGGAAAGATCTCTTTCTATGAAAGGGGTCACCAAATTTTCAAATAAAAAAAAAGTCAATTGACCTGAAACTAAATCATTATCCATCAAATAGACAGAAAATATATATAAGAATAATATAGATTTCTTAATTGAAGAACTTCTAGAATCTAAAGTAGGATAGTTCAAAATAATCGTGGCATATAGTAATATAGAATAGGTACCTAATGAATGTATTTATTTTTAAATTTTCTATGCAATTATGGTTTTCGTATAAAAGATAACGTAAACGCGTGATGAAGGCACGAAAGAAGAATTTAAACGCTTTTTTACAAAGAAGAGTCTGTTTCAAATTGTTGGTAGAGTCTGATTTAATTGTTGCGTCATTAAGCTTATAGTAAAGAAATGAAGCAAATATTAATAACGTTATCTTAAAGAAGAAGAATAAACTCATTTCATTAATTTTACGAGGCACAACCGCCCTTGGGGATTCAAAAGGCTCAAATAAATTTTAACTAAAGGTCACAAGGATTATACTTTAGACACTGTAGGTGTAAATTTATTATTTTCATAGGTTCTACGAGTAAAAGTCAGGCTAGATAAATACATTGTTCAATTAATATGGTAGTGATGATGTAAATTAGTAGTTAGTACCAGTAGATTTTTATAAAACTTTTTTATATAATTTATTATAATTGCTATTTTTTTTAATATCTTCTTAGTGTTTTTTTTAAGAATAGACATAAAAAACATACATATAAAGAAATTTCCTTAATGTGTCGTGTGTGTATCGTCGAAAAATAAAATATTGGTGCTATCAACAAAAGCCTACCCTCTGTTTGTTTCGGAGAGCTACGTAATCCAAAAATTTCTAAACAAATCTTTAAAACCGTAGTCTGAGAATAACCCTCTTATTCTGACATGATTTGGTTATAGCTAAGTACGTGACCAAGTTGACAAGTGGATTAGCAGATTTCACACAGGTTTGAGAAAGGTACGGAGTATCAGGCACGTACTTCAAGCACATTTTCTCGCTTACATGTTTTCCTCACTGCTAAGCAAATTATTAAGTCGTCACAGACGCATATACCAAGTCTTAACTTTGAAAAGTGCATGCCAAACCGAAAATGTTGTCAAAGTTATCAACCGCTGACCCAAAACTGCTTTATTCTCTGCTTTAAATGTGTCAGGTTATTTGAAACAAACTATAAGAAGCTTACCCGGGATAGCTGTATTAGTAAGATGAGATTTACAAAGGTCTGATTAATTTCAGAATAAGGTTATGTCTACTAACTACGAAGCTTCCCACACGAATGCTGTTAACTAGGATTAAATTCTCGGTTATTGTTTTAATTATGAAACTCTGAATACATTTTACAGCAGAAATAAAGTCTAAGACGTTTTAGCAATTAATGTATTCATACTATAATAATAAAACTAGATAGAACCAAGATTTTGAGTATTTTATTCAGTTACTAGCTGACCCGTCAAACATTGTTTTGCCATTAGGGATATAAAAATAGCTTACGACCTACTCTCAGACGTACCGAACATACACAGAAAATTTCATAACAATCGGTCGAGCCGTTTCAGAGGAGTTTGATAACAAAAAATGGCATATTTATATGAAAAGGAAAGGAAGATACCTAATAATAACAACTCTCTTGAAAATTTTATAAAGATACTAGCTGACCGGGCAAACTTCGTTTTGCCGTTTAGGGACATCAAATATAGATAACAACCCGCTCCCGGACCCAGAGATCATACCCTGAAAATTTCACAACGATCGGTCCAGCCGTTTCGGAGGAGTTTTGGTTACAAAGAAAATCGAGAGAATTTTATATATTAGAAAATACTTCAAAATAAAGAAGGGAATTATGTTAAAACGAAACTGCACTCGAAACTGTGGATGATTTTACTTTAGTTTCATGATATTTTTTTTCAATATTTTCGTAAGGGGCTCCAGTTTAATACACTCTCACTAGTGTCCTGGAATTACCTAAAGTGGTTGTCGGAGAGTTCTTATATTATTCGCTCGCCCGCAGCGATGCAGCAATATCGAGATTAGGAAAACATTAGATTGTTTGCAAGCTTGCAACCACACTCACATTAGATTCAGAGCAGACTGTTGTCGACTGAAACTAACACAAGTATTATCTTCTAGGAAATACTCGAGATTTTATCTGCATACACGGTTTTACCAACAGAGTACCTACTAATTTTATTTTTCCGCTCAGTTTACGTATAAAATTTTTGTATGTATATGTATCTGTACTGAACGAAGCGCAGTAAACAGAAAGGTAGGTTCGGTTTTTATTACATTTCATATCGCCATACGTGGAAAACTTATGTGTAATACACTATAATTAATTTGGAATGCATTTGACATAGCATGACAATCCATGTTTATGGTTAGGTTAGATACCACCAGACAAAGGAAGTCTTCGACTGTCGGCAACATGCAGACATTAAACTGTTATTCAGGGTTCAGTCCTGAATAGGGAACTCTTCATTGGAAAGCAGCGTAGTGTCATGATTGACAACTAAGTTGACCACTATTAAGAGAACTTCTCAACGGTTAAGACATGAACTGTTGTATAGGATAGTATTTTATTCTGAAATCTCTTTCTAAGTAAAAATAAGATACAAACTCTGGACAAAGTAGGAAAGATTAATTTGTTTTGCTATAATCCGCTTATTGAAATGATTCTGTACAATATGCAGGAACACTGCCCACATGAAACACCACACACAAAATTCCTATTACAAATTCGCATCGTGAAGTCAACATCTCCTGAGGATGTCCCGGTGTCGGGACGAAACGTACGTCGAAGAAAGTGTTGGAAAATTGTGGAGGGTGTTTCATGAGGGCAGTGTTCTTGCATATTGTACCATACAGAATCTTTTCAAGCAGCGGAATAAAGCATAACAAATTAATCTTTCCTACTGATTATGGATTTCCGCAAAATAACGCCTGCTTCCATTCAATATTCTGGACAAAGTATTCAAAGAAGCGTTCTGTATTTATTGAGAGTAGGTATGGGTAGGTGGTAGAATTCTAAGATTTGCGTCGCCTCGGTAAAACAAGTAAGCATTATGCTGATACCCTCATATATCTTGCTAAGTTGTGTTTGCTGTTACGGAAAGTTTTCCCAATCGTTCAGTTACAACTTGAGCGTCATTGCGTCATGACCTTTGAACTTATCGTATATGCCCTTCTTTATATAAAAGTTAACCAAATATCTTTACACTTTTTCCGACTGAGTAACTAGAGTATAGAAACTACTCAACTTGACAGTCCAAATCCCTTCCTTTTGAAGTCTCTAATATATAAAATTCTTTCGCTTTTCTTTGTTACCAAACTCCTCCGAAACGGCTGGACCGATTGTTATGAAATTTTCAGTGTATATTCTCTGGGTCTGGGAGCAGGTTGTTATTTATTTTTTATGTCTCTAAGTGAGAAAAAAATTACATGGCAAACCAACGTTTGCCGGGTCAGCTAGTATTTGAATAAAAAAGACTTTCAAAGTATGATAAGAAAGTGCTTTTGAATGCAATCAGGGCTTTTGTGAAAAATTCGTGATTTATTCATAAATAATAAAGAAATCCCCGTTAGCTAATGCAATCATTATAATATATTATATAGCTCGATTACCACTCACTGACTGACTGACATACACAATTGTTCTCCCAGAAGGAGACTGAAAACGATATAATGATGTACGGGGGATGTGTTCGGGTGGGGGATTCGAGTATGGGAAAAATCTGACATTTCCGAAAAACAAGATGGCGGCCGACGTGGTTTCTGTAACTTTTTTGTATTCCGACCGATTTGGTTCAAACTCGCAACGATTGTAGATATTAGTAAACGATTAATAGAAAAAATGGAAAATTTTGGAAAAACAAGATGGCGGCTGAGCTGTGGTTTTTTAAAATTTTTCATTTTTCGACCCCAAACCGCGGCGCCACAGATCCTAAACGGGGTACTGGAGGATGATGATTTTTTCTTGTTTCGCCCCCAATTATCCTGAATTTTGATAGAACGAGAGTAATTTTTCAAAATCCAAGATGGCGGCTGTTCGGGCGGCCAATCAGTCTGAGGTACGAAAAAACGCAATTTTAAAATTCAAATTTCACACACTTGGCAACATCGGAGCGTTTCGACTTCTATGGGGCGATCGTGAGTACAGACTCGAAGTATTGAGTGGGGGAAAAAAATTACCCCATTTCTCGGGAAATTTCGAGATTTTCCCCAAAAAGTAAAAAATTTAAATACGGACTTTTTGCGAAATCCGAGTATGAGCGATCACGTGTCCTACTTGTACAAATGACATTT
Source organism: Coenonympha arcania (assembly GCA_036785405.1). Classification (NCBI taxonomy): domain Eukaryota; kingdom Metazoa; phylum Arthropoda; class Insecta; order Lepidoptera; family Nymphalidae; genus Coenonympha; species Coenonympha arcania. Next base: position 6,867,206 of record CM072069.1, read on the forward strand.
GGGTATTTTCGTCGCCCGGCACTGGCAACATTGGAATCTATCAAGGTAAAAGTGATTTTCGACATGGTCACTTTTCAGGGGCAATCATGTCGCCTGGGTGCGAGCGAGATGAAAAATTTAAATGTAATACGAAGCGGCATATCCTGTAGTTACTAGGAAAAGTACTAAACTATGTAAAATATTTCCGTGAAATGCGGTGGCGGCCATTTTGTATTCATTTAATTTTTTTGAATATTTTGATCGTGTTTTTGAGGCATTTGGCAACATTTGGGAAAATGGACGTGTATGAACCGATTGTGTAACTCGACGGGCGGTATTGGAGTAAAAAAGCAGTGTTGCCATGTTTGGGGTAGTTTGCGAGATTTTCCCCAAAATGTCCTCCTGTAAAATTTTGTACGAACAATTTTTTTTCACTTATGGCTTCGTATAGAAGTCAAGAAATGACTCGGAGAAAAATATGGAGAGAGCTGATGATTGAGGATTTCGGAGACGGGTGAAGGGCTCAGCCAGGGTATTGAAGATAGGTGGGGGGTGCTCGACCAAATGTCATTCGAAACCTCGTGCAATTGCCAATGCGCTGAAAAAAATTTCAAAATGGTGAAAAAAAGATGGCCGCCATACAAATTTCGTCGGTGTCTATCTCAGAAAGTATGAAAGATAGAAAAGTGGTTTCTTAGCAAGAGATGATCAGGACGAAGAGTTCTATTTATCGAAAAGAAAAAAAATTCAAAATGGTGGAAGATTTTTTTTTTCATACTAAATTGTATGGCGATTGAGTACCTACTGTAAGAAAATCCAAAGCACGGACTTTTTGCTAAATCCGAGTATGAGCGACCACGTAAATTGCTACAAGCGTTTACGCGGTCCGCTTTAGCGGGCCGCGCCCCCACGCGAAAAACTAGTTACTATATATATAGCTGCTTGTGCTGATTCACTGACTGATTGATCACCTCTCCTGAACAATTTTGTATGAAAAATTTTTTTTTCAATGACCATTTCGTATAGAAGAGAAAAAATCATTAAGAACAAAAATATGGAGAGAGCGGATGATTCAGGATTTCGGAGACGTGTGAAGAGCACAGTTAGGGTATCGCAGATAGGTGGGGGGTGCTCGACCAAATGTCACTCGAAACGTCATGCAATCGACAGTGAGCTGAAAAAAATTTCAAAATGGCGGATTCAAAATGGCCGCCAAACGAATTTCGCCAATATCTCGGAAAGTATAAAAGATGGAAGAACGGTTTTTCGACAAGAAGTGATCAGGACACGAAGGTCTATTTTATGAATAGAAAAAAAAATCCAATATGGCGGAATTTATTTTTCCATAGAAAATGTATGGGAAATTTTGAGACTAAAGTTGTAAGGCAAAATGGGGGGAAGACAGCACGCGGGCCACATGTGGCCCGCGCCCCCACGCGCCCTACTAGTTATAAATATAGAGCATTCAGTAGATGGAGTTTATTACAATACACATGGAACAAAATTTTCAATAAAAAAATTTCAATTTTTAAAATGGGTATTGTATGTGTTATCATTTGACAACTTATTCACAAACGAATCGGGGCCGATGGAAACTGTTCGACAATTTTATTCGTATTTTGCATGTTGCGATTTTGCACAATTATAAAGAGTGCAATTTTGTTCAGAGCAACAGCGTTGGTGTAATTTGCCTTTTTGGTGATAGCGTTCATTTTAATTCATTTTTTATTTTTCACAGTTATCTGTTGTATTTACCCTAACCGTTTTTTACTTATATCAATTAATTTCGTTATTTGTTTACCCTAAATTCATAAGTTTGTCGTCCATTTTCGATCGATATAGGTACGACGATCGGCCGATAACAAATCGGCCGATCGTTAGTGACGATGTGGTTGAAGATACTTGTATTGTCATACAACACATACTGACTAAAAGCTACGAAATTTCAATCTGTATCTTATGAAAGACTTTAAGTTAGAGTAGTTGTTGTACCAAACTTTGTTTCTACCATGAGCTCCAAGACACTCAATTCTGTCACTTCTGAGAAGGTAACCTACAAGATGACGTTAGCGAAGCTGTGGGTGTCCGCATGGTTTCATTTAATTTCATATTACCACTTTACAAAGTAAGTGTCTATTAAGTGGAAGAAAAATGTATTACACATGTTCGTGGAAATGGTCACGTTAAACGTATATAGGTATGTATAGGGTTTGTACAGGTTTTTTTTACAAATTTCGAGTCGACTCGCATCGCACAAACGAATCGAATTCCTCCATACACTTACAGCCAGCGCCATCTATGGACAGTCACTAACATGCGGTATACCTGTTCGCTCTGGGCGGTGACGGAGACGAAGATGACGACACGGGGTTCATGCAACCGGAACCCAAGTTCCTCATGCAGGGCGGCGACACGACCGCTGACCGCGCTGACCGTCACACCAGCAGCAGCCTTACCAGGGCTTAAAGCACAATACCGGGGGAGCGCGGCTCCCCCGCGACACCACGGTGTAAGGAGGCAAGCCTCGAGGCCCGTACCCCCGTGGGGACTTACTCCCTACTTGCTCCCCATGGAGAAGACCACACAGCAGCTGGCAGATGGATTCAATTCGTTTGTACGATGCGAGTCGACTCGGAATTCGTAAAAAAACCTATACTAATCTCTCTGTAGCCAATAGAGTACACACGTCGCTATCACGCGCATCACGAACGTAGCTTCGGGACTTGTAACAGCCACTGACCACCGTTCACTCGGGACTCGACCGAACAAGTTTGTTACAAAACTCTATTAGACCCGTATTCACTCCGAACCGGACTATATTCACTCTCACCCTATTCGTATGCGAATTGCAGCACGTGATAATGACCTTGATAATCAACTTCAAAGACAAGTGACTAAAACGTGATAAACCATGTTTAATTCAAGACTGTGAACCGTGAAGGGTATTGAGAATAACTTATAGAAACTAACTTTTCCAGCTTCACCTTCTAGTAACTTCACTCTAAGCCTATGCTCGTTGCATACATGTAATATAATTAATCTAGCTGCCATAAAGGATTTTTAGATAGATAGGCTATAAATAATCAATTAATCACAAACCAACCATATTTATATCGAAACTAGCTGATCCGCCCATACTTAACTTGAGTAATCCCGTAGAAATTTCGGGACATCCATCTCGCTCATCTACACTATGCAGCAAACCTCTAAGTAAAATTTCAGCTTTCTGTGTCCTAGAGTGGGTTATTAGAGCATTTTTGTTCGTTTAATAAACTGTTAAGACAAAGAAAGCCTTTTATAGTTATTGGATAAATAATACCTTTAATAACTATGGTATAATTGAATAACTATTACATATAGTGCACGATGATAATCGACATTTGTCTGGAATTGAACTCTGTCGAATAAAGTCCTATACTATATTTACTTTTTAGTTTTTTTTTACCTATTTATAGCTATCGACACTATCAAAAGCTTTGTTATGCTGTATAAATAGACCTTTTACTCAGTTTTGTAGAAAGCAATTGTAAAACTCATTCAACCGTTGTATATATTATTCAGGAACGTTTCGTTCACTTAAGCTTTTGTCAAACAGACAGCGAACCGAAAGCGTGGCGAAGCGTTTTTATTTTGTTATGTATGGTATCGTATGAATCTAGTCACATAGAAAAGCGAAAGCGAACCGAATACGTGGCGAACCGAAAGGCGTGTCACGCCATGACAAACCTAGGGCGAGCGCGCGAAGCAAGGCGTGAGCGAGATAGTTGTATTAGCTGGCTTTGTATGCACGTCGTCAAACGGAGAGCGAACGCGAGACGCGAAGCGCGACGGTTGTATTTATTTACAAAACTATTCGACACGTGGCCGCCATGAATATCGAAAAATTTATTGAGTGTGTTAAAAAAACCCTATATTGTATAATACCCGTCATAAAGACTTTAAAATACTTTGAAAAAAGCTTTAGCCAATGGTTTGACACGAGTGGCGTTCCGCGACGCTTCGCTTTCGTTCCTTTCGGTTTCGCTTCGCTTTCGGTTCGCTGTGCCTAGTTTGACGTCTCCGCTTCGGTTCGTATTCTCCATGCTTTCGGTTCGGTTCGGTTCGCACTTATGTTTGACAATAGCTTAAGTGAAGTAGAATAGATAAATAATAATGAACAATGTCCAATCCGTCCCACACTACTTAATAACGAATTTTCATACAAATGTGACTAAAATAAAACTTACTAACAATTGTTTTTACGTTTATATTTCATTGTATATACACTTTTAGAATTCATATTTAAATTTGATTTTTTTTTTATATTAATTGAAAAACTAGAAACCTATATAGGCTATCGCTTGACTGTGATCTCACCTGATGGAAAGTGATGATGCAGTCTGAGTACTGCAACTGCTTTAAGAGGTGGTGGTACGGCCCCTTGTCCGTCTTTCTGGATCATAATCGAGTCATTTATGTTTATAAATCGAACTAAGAAAAGTTCGGGATTTTGTTGTAACAGTTCCAAAGAAGCTCGACAAATTTTCAGCCTCAATCGCTTTTGTTTCAGCCTTATTCGGTTAGAATTCTGAGAACCCCGAGCTTTTTGACGACCAAATGGCGTAGCGGTAGCGAACCTGCTGTCTGCGTTGGAGGTCGTGGGTTCGATTCCCACTACTGGTAGATGTTTGTGTGATGTTTTCCAGTGTCTGGGTGTTTTTCAATATATTGTATTTATGTATATTAGTATGTATGTATATTTATCAGTTATCTAGTACCCATAACATAAGCTATCGCTTAGGTACTTTGGGGTTAGATTGCGATGTGTGTTATGTCCTGATATATATTCATTTATTTATTTAACTTTTTTCATCCCTAAGAGTTCGTGTAAAATTTTGGCGTTAGATATCATGCACACTACCAATCATAATCTTTTTTTTTCCGACTATAAAACCTATGGAACACGACGTACTAGAACAATTTAATCAGCTTTTTTAACCATTTTTCTTCGATCACAACCAAAATTAGGGCGACCTGAGCGAAGGACATTTTTTGTGGATGTCCTTCCACGTTTAAATTTTTAATTTTTATCTTTTTTTTTTTTTTTTTTTTTTATTTATTCAAAGCACCACCAACAGAAACATATGTAATACATTGACATATAAATAAAACTTAGGTACTACATTAACATATGATTCGACTTAAAGGTAGCTACAACATGCTTAGTAATTGATAAAGTCGACGCTAAATAACGATGGAAGCTATAATATAAGTAAGCTAAAGTTGTCTAATAATACAAAAAAAGAAAAAGTAAAACAAAAAGCTAATTACACAAACTTATGCAAAAGAAAAAAAAAATTAAAAATCGTTGCCTATACTAATATAACAAAAAGAGAAAGTAAAAAATAAAATATGTACCTACTATAAAAACAAAATCAGACTAGCCAAGTATTTTTAGTAACTTGTTTTTGAAATTGGGCAGTTTTTCATTAAAAATATCGATTGACTTGTCCTTAAAAATAAAGTGTTTGTATGTGCTGCTTAATCTAGGTATCAGAGAGTGACGACCAAGATTAGTTCTACAAAAACGGTGGGTGAAGAGTGAGACAGGGTAGCGCGATGATCGGACGGGGACTCTAAAAGAGATTTGGCCCAGCAACTCTGAGTTGTTCAATGTACCGTTTACGAGCTTGTGCAAAAAGATCATGTCGTGAATTTTTCGTCTATCTGTAAGTGATTTTAATTTAAAAGTTTTGAGTCTAAAGCTATACGGTAATCTTTTATGCTTTTTAAGGGAATAGAGTTGTGTAAAACGCCTCTGTATGCTTTCTATACGATCCTTGTGGACCTGGTAGCTAGGGTTCCATATCACTGTACCATATTCAAGTTTGCTTCTTACTAGAGTTGTGAACAGAGTTTTTATGGTGCTAGTTTTTTTAAAAGGTTTAGAATTTCTGTACACAAACCCCAGCATTTTTCGTGCTGATCTGCAGATGTTTTCGATATGCACATTAAAACGTAATTTTGAATCTATGGTGATCCCCAGATCCCTAACAAATTCGACTCTCTGCAGTGGGAAACTATTAATTGTGTATTTTCTTTCTATGATATTGCGTTTGCGAGTAAAACTGATACAAGAACATTTGGAGGGATTGAGGTCCATGCCGTTCTGTTTACACCAGTTTGCAATTCTATCTAGGTCTTCCTGTAAAGATATAGCGTCATTATACGTTGTGATCTCTTTTGCTAATTTTAGGTCGTCTGCAAAAATTAGGCATTTAGAATTAAGTATACAGTCTGTGATGTCATTCACAAAAATATTGAACAAGAGAGGTCCCAATATAGAGCCCTGGGGAACACCCGATGTGGCAATATATAACTGGGAAGAATATCCTTTTATCGCCACATACGAATTTCTATTGACAAGATATGATGAGAGCCACGATAGGAGTGAACCACCGAGTCCAAATGAAGACAGTTTTTTTATCAGTAGTTTATGATTAACTTTGTCGAAGGCCTTAGAGAAATCGGTGTAAATAGCATCTACTTCTAGTCTAGAGTCTACAGAAGCAGTAATGAAGCTTATGAAATTTGATAAATTAGTGACTGTTGATCTAGAACTGATGAAACCATGTTGAGCCTCAGAAAGCATATGTAGAACATGGCGTGAAAGTATTGGGTGTACGATCGACTCAAAAACCTTCGACAAAGCTGACAGTATCGAAATAGGCCTGTAGTTGGTAATATTATCGCGACCACCCTTTTTGTAAATTGGTACTATTCTTGCTTGTTTCCATAGATCCGGAAATGTTCCAGTGCGCAGTGATTTATTAAATATCATACAGACAGGTTTTGATAAAGGGATAGCACATTTATTGATAAATAAAGGAGGGAGCTCGTCAGGGCCAGCTCCCTTCTTTGTATCAAGTCTTTTTAATTTTATAATTACCTCCTTAACGGTAATATTAACATGACAGAGGGAGTTCTCTGAATTGGATGGTACGTACGTATTGGCATATGGAGGTTCACTCGTATCGTAGACTGAGGCGAAGTAATCGGCAAACATATTACATATGCTGGGGCCATCAGTAGCGGCTTTATCGTTATATATCATTGTGGCGGGATACGTGTTTGATGATTGTTTCAAATTTTTCAAATGAGTCCAGAAATATTTAGGATTATTAGCCAGATCATTTTCAATTGATTCAATGTACCTACTGTAGCACTCCTTGATTAAATTACAAGTTTCGGTTCTTAGAGTTTGAAATTTAATCAAGTCGAGTGGATTTTTATAAATTTTAACCTTTAGTCTATACTTGTTTTTAAGTTTCAGTAGCGACACGAGTTTATTGTTATACCATATGGGAAACCTGCTGTTTCTGGCTTTCATCTTTGGGACGTGTTTTGCAACAATTGAGTTTAGTCTATCGTAAAATATTTTAAGCATGACATTCACACAGTCGCAGTTTTTAAATAGTTCCAACCACGGCGTATTGTCTAGATCTCTAACAATTGCATCGTAATTGGCTTTGTAGAAATTATATTTTTCAATATATTTTTCATTTAGGTTAGTTATTTTTCCTAGCTTTAGGTTTATTAGTAAGGGTGGATGGTGGTTATCAACTATGCTGATAGGGTTGGGAATACCGTTTACTTTAATTTGGGTATTATTAGACAGGACCAAATCGAGTATTCTGTTATTAGTGTTAAGTATTGAGTTGAATTGTTTAATATCGTGTTCTTCTATGAAGTCCACGAGTGAGGAATCTAGGTCGCAACTACATGATGGATTTAAGTAGTTTAACTCCGGCAATTTGGACCATGATAGACTACTCATATTGAGATCTCCTATAACAAGCACCTGTTCGTTAGAGTTGATGATTTTGGAGGTATTTGTCAGGAAATCGTTGAGTGTGTCTCTTTTTACAGGTGGTGGTAAATAAACGGTGCAAATGGCTAAATGGCTAGTCTTATTTTGTACAAGTATTTCTACTGTCACCCACAAGTCTTCACATTTACTCTCCCAATGCGATACACGATTAGATTTAAACTTATTTTCAACTGCAATCATGACGCCACCTCCATTTTTTAATTTGTTAATATCTGTTTGCTCCCTATCTCTCCGATATACATTGTAGCGGTTATCGACAAACTCCCCATCGAAAACCCCGTCATTAAGCCAGGTCTCAGTGAAAATAAGGATATCATAGTCGTTAGACAAAATATTAAGTTTTACATCTTGTGTTTTACTCCTGATTCCCCTAACATTTTGGTAATATATTTTTAAGTTATCGAATGTTAACAGTATCGTGAAGAGAGACTAAGCACTAATTAATGAAATGCAGGTTCAAGATGTAAGCTGTTCCAGCTGTTCTATATTCCTCACAGCTATGTGCTCGGAATCATCCGATTTCCTCAGGAAGACACGTCCATTCTTGATCCATACAAATTTGTAGTTTAATTTTTTAGCTGTTAACCTGGCGAACGCGTGTATTTTCTTCAGTTCCGGGGTTAAGTGATCTACTACATAGATTGGCCTTTTATCGCCTCCTATTCCAATGTGACTCGTATTAAGTTTGTCCTCTTTGTTTTTCTTGTTAAATTTAAGTACTCCAGCTAGAAATGTGTCTCGTATACGTGGACTTGAGAACTTAACAATGACAGATCGCGGACGCGTATTTTCAGGATTTAACTTGGCGATTCTAGTGCATTTGTGAATGTCAGCATCCGTGATATTGCTGCCAGTTGCCTTCCCGATTTGTTGAATAATGTTAGGTAGGTTTTCAGCTTTGTGCTCAGGTAAACACTGTATCTCCAGATTACTCATTCTCGAGTGCTGTTCCATGATGCAAAGTCTGCTATTAAGGTCTTTGACTGTAGATTTGAGATTTTCGTTTTCATTTTTCAGCTCTTTGATCTGTGTAAGTTTTCCTTGTAATTCGTTTTTTAACTCTTCATATTGGTTATTAATAAAATTTAAGGAATCTTTTATCTGATTTATTTCATTGAAAATCTCTTTGGATTTATTATCAAGTATTTTGGACCAATTTTTCTCCATTTTGACTAGTAGGATATCCAATTCTTCTTTCATTAATTGCTTTATCTACGCTCATTGCTTAAAGTTCGAATTATGAAATCGAAATGTGTCAAATAATTACCTACTTTATTCACAGACTTCTATAATTATTAAAAAGTTATTCATAATAACATCGCTCTACTATGGAAATATTTAAAGAAAGTTGTATAAAATCTATAACGATACACGGCTCTGGACTCCTGTATTTGTATCTGGGGTAATATTTTTTATGTAATATTTTTTAAGTGAATCCACAGACAACTTATAGTTGGTAGTCATTGCCGAGAGTATGGATGGGCCATGATTGACCATAGACAACAACACAATGTCTATGGGGTAATATTTTTTATGTAATATTTTTTTAAGTGAATCCACAGACAACTTATAGTTGGTAGTCATTGCCGAGAGTATGGATGGGCCATGATTGACCATAGACAACAACACAATGTCTATGGGGTAATATTTTTTATGTTATATTTTTTTAAGTGAATCCACAGACAACTTATAGTTGGTAGTCATTGCCGAGAGTATGGATGGGCCATGATTGACCATAGACAACAACACAATGTCTATGGGGTAATATTTTTATGTAATATTTTTTAAGTGAATCCACAGACAACTTATAGTTGGTAGTCATTGCCGAGAGTATGGATGGGCCATGAATCATGATTGACCATAGACAACAACACAATGTCTAACGTTCCGCGTAACGTTCCACCTGGGCCTGTGATTATGATTACGATTACGATTACGATTACGATTACGACTACGATTACGATTACGATTACGATAACGATTATGATTACGATTACGATAACGATTACGATTATGACGTTATCTCGTAAATCTATCGTCCGTAAACCGACTTTACAGACAACCAATTTTTTTTGTTACTTAGTCAAAACTTTGCGCTGAAAAATGTCTAGCAGTGAAACCTACTAAAGAAAATTTCACTCCACCTGACATCTCAGTAGTTGCAATGATTTACGACAAACGTTAGCAAGATTTTATGATTTGGGTAATAATATGAGCGTAGATAAAGTAGTGTATGAAACTCTACATAATTAGGTATTAAAACACTCGTGTGATACTATTAAAAAACTCGCCTGCGGCTCGTTTTTTATACTCACACTCGTGTTTTAATACCCCCCATTATGTAACCGTTACATAAACTACTATAACGTTTTCGATGGCAATGAGTTCCTGTGTCTGGGATTGAGACGATGGCTGCGCGCGTCTTAGCGTGACGTTTGACGATGGACTTGTATCGGAGGATGTGCTAGCAGAGCCACGCACTGGCGTATTAGTATTGTCTCCTCTTGGTTGTTTGAGGCGACAAGAAGGGCACATCCATTCAGATTTGAAGTCACTGGTAAGCTCCTTGAATTTTTTGCTTGGCGCATTGATGCAGTCAAAGTGATATCTCAGGCCACATGTAACGCATTTCAGTTGTTCAGCCGTTAAAAGATCGTTTAGACATGCGGCACATTTCTTGACTTTAGCAGTGGCGTGCACTGAATTTTTGACCTGGGTAGGCATAATCCAAAAGAGGCATACCAAATGTATGTCATATCCCATAACCAAACCTAATAACGGAAGTGCGCGTAGATAGATAATTTATAAATATTAGTAAGAAGCCGTGTTAAGAAGAAAGAACCGTGCTGAGTTCGCGGATTCATCGTGACCGTGAAAAGCTAATTCTTGTTTTCTTAAATAACAAACTATATCAATCAAGCGTTGAAATACGTTTTGATTTCTATCGACTTTCGCGTTATGGCTTTCGATATCTAACTTTAGTTGGCTATTTAAATTAGTTTCGATACGTGTTTTGCCAAAAGTACAAAACTTTAATAATGCCTCAAGATGATTTTCTGACTGTTCATGCTTTTTAACGGCGTTAGAAAAATTATTTACATCAAAATATAGGTACCCTATCCGACCAGACGGTTTTCTCATTCGAAAATAACATGCACGGAAAACAAAAAAGACGATTAGTGTGCAAACAACCCGTTAACCAGACATGAGCCGCATAAGATTTTGTGCTGAAATGTCTCACTACATTACCTTTTTTTGGTGCAATTCTAAATTAGGTACATACCGGCCTTTTTCAACAATCCTAACTTTAACTTCCTAACTAAACTTCGAAAAGTCCCGCAATCTTGATAAACAATTGTCACCACACTTTTCACAACTGTTATCCATTTCGATCAAAACAATAAATTGACAAAAACACCGTAATTCGTAAATAAAATGACTATTTACTCTTTGTTGTTTCTCACACAGTGAAAGCATGAAAGAAAATGGCGCCTATTATATAACCAAATAAAACTCTAACACAAAATTATAATACAAACATTTTAAAAAGGCGATTCACAAAAGATTTCGTCAATTTAGCAGTTTTTAATTTGGTCGTGTCATAGAACAACCAGAGCTTGTCTTGCCTACAAACGTGTCGTCAATTTAGCCAATAATAATTATACTATCAGAGAAGTGCAGCCTAGACAAATGTCAGATGACAAAGGCACATATTTAGTACCATACTTTCCCACTAGAGGACATTTCAAAATGTTTTATCTCTGAACTGAAAGCGACCTTATAGCTATTACGATAAAGGTAATTCCTAAACAATACCCGAGGTAGTGCCATCTACCAGACTCTTCAATTACTTTTAAGTCTCAATATGGACTCGATAGTTCAATAAACAAATCTCAAACAATGTTCGTTTCATGAAAAATCTGCAGATGTCGCGAATTTGTTTTGTACTAATTTACGTAATTATTGTGATGTGTGTTTATTTTTATTTTTTACGTGATGAAATGCTAGGGTAGGCACTGCTTTTATGCTTGTATGGCATGTTCGCCACTGGACTTTAGGTATTTTTGTATTCATTTTTAGCTCCTATTTGTATTTTTGATCTGATGATATGTGCTGATGTTCAGATGTACAGTATTGCCTTAATTTTTAAGCAGGCGCCTTGTCGCCTTGTTTTTAGGCAAATAATCGGACTTACAGAATTGCTTTAATATTTTAGCAGGTGCTTTGTTGACACTGCACGCTGGATGACAGTTGTAAAAATTGAGGGTGTCCAAAAAATTCTTGACTATTCTCCGCGCGGCGAACCATGATCCCTATGACAGTTCGTTTAGTGATGGGTTGTGTCTTTGGTCATGTCGATAATTTTTTTTTTTAGACAAAGGCGTGGCTTGCACTTAAGCCACGTTGGTAAACATGTTTTAAAAAATATTACAATGTGCATTTTTAATGTCCATTTTGTTGTTGTTGTATTAATTTAAGATTTTTGGCATAGATTAAGTAGGCAAGTAAACGAAGTTTCTAACCTTGTTATTTTCTAATAATGCTTAACCCGGTAAACACGTTTTTGCTATATAGGTATATATTTTATCATAAAAATGAATGCTCCCCATTTATTTATTTTGTCTGAAAAATTGTGCACTCGTTTCCATTATCGACATTTTTTTATCGATACTTGCCGCCCTAGTCGATAAACGTCACACGACGTAAGTTTTGCAGGACGTAAACATAAATTCAGATTGACATAACTTCTTGTAAATGTTAAGAATTGTTAAAAATATCAACAGAATATCATTACTAATGTTATAAAGCTACGTAAAATTTATAAATGGCATTTTTAGACGCGCCCAATATGATCCCGATTTAATGGTGACGCCACTACAATGTTATATGGTGACATTAGCTGTCAGTGTCATAGGGATCACGGTTCGCTGCGCCGAGAATAGTCACTGTTTAATTGAATATTATTTGTATGTTATTTTCTGATTTTTCAGGAGAAATGTTGTTTTTAATTATATTATATCGTTAAAGATATGAATTGGGTTTAAAAGTGCACGTGAACGGGCTTGAAAAGGTAACGTAAGTTTTTGTTGACATTGACTTGCACTGATTTTAGTTCACAAATAAACGTATTTCTCCTTTATTCCGCACTTAGATAACATTCACACTTAAACTTTAGAACTATATTAACATTATGCAAACACTTTTTTCTTGTTTACGTTATGAATTTATTTATTGTATCGACAAAATTACAGAGATACTTAGCGCGACTTGATTGACGTTGACATAGACTATATATCTTCGTTTTCAACAACACTTTCCGTAAAACTCCAAACAGACGGCCTCTTAAAAACAAAAAAATTGGTTGCCTGTACAGTCGGTTTACTGACGATAGTTGAACGTGACAACGTCTTCTTTGTCGCTCGTTCCGCGCTCGCGAGGTAACGCCGGTAACGCCGCATGAGCGAGGTAACGCCGGATGAGTCATGTTTTTTCGTGCGTGCAACCGGCTCTTTCGATTTATAAGACGTTGTCACGTCAAAAATGTTTTTTCCAAAGAATTTACACCTGATTCTCACTAGTTGAACGCCCCTGGTAAAACGACCGAAAATCTGTTTTTCTCAAGCCCCTCTGAAATCCGTCACTATTAGTCATATAATGCCGTGAATGAAACACTAACGAACCTTTTTTTAGGGGAGAATATCAGCTATTTTTAGAGTGTCGATAGAATTACAGTATCAGTTTCAGTCACTGAGACCAGCGTTTGAAGGTAACACTTTTGTATTTATCTAGTATCTTATTAAAAACTAAAAAGCGAGTAACTTCAATTAATATTAGGAATAAATTATGAGCATAAAATTAGGCTTTTAAAGTATTTTTATACATTGTCCAACAACAGCTTTGTGTTTTTTTTTAAAACATCTTAACCATCAGAGTAATGTATATTATATTCTAATTATAAAATCTTACTTAATATTTAGATCGAAATTGATTGTGCGCATTTCAAATCACAATTTTGAGCAAAAATTACTCACAAGCGAGTACCAATGGTCTCGTCCTAACACAATAACAAACTCAAAGGTCTCGGATGAAAGGAAAACATCTACTTGTCACAAAAACGAGTTTATCTGGCTTTACGCCCTAAGACCTATTTATGTGATGAAACTCGACCACGCTAGAGGTATTCTCGACAAGAAAGACACATTATTGTTGTTTGGGGCTTAAGAAGCTGATCGTAAGTTTACCACGCCCACACGGAAAAATCCGGGTGAAAATAATGTGTTGAGATAAAATAATGTGAGTGACATATATACTATAAGTTAAAAGAATGTTTTACTGTCCACCAAAACAAAAAAGGGTCCTTAGTTAAACATATTAGGAGGGCCATCACACTAATATTAAAATAAGTTTGTATGTGGGTGTATTTCTTTGGTCCTAAAGGGGCCCAACTACGAAATATAGACTAAAATTTCTAATGAAGATAGTGTACAGTACAGAAATTTTTAGTAGGCTTGTAATATGTGATCGAGACTGCACTCAGAAGTCGATGCAAGATTAGATAGTAAGATTTCGTTAAACATACGAGCCAATAATTTCTTTCTGAACGAGTGATAACATATACGAGTATTTTGAGGCGAACGCAGAAAAGATCCCAATAACAAGATAAAGAAATAACTTCTACTCACATCGTTCTTTGTGTATATTACCATCGTAAAAGGGTACGAGTTTAAGGGACTACGTTCCAGTTCGCACGCTAAATTTAATATTTTACAAAATGATAGCACGAACGGCGAAGGTTGCGAAAAGGTGAGAAATCGTAAAACTGGAGAACGGATTTAGGCAGGTGGAAGTCATACGGTTGATCGACCATGGCGTCTAGAACCTACAAACTGGCCAATCGTTGCTCTCTTTGTAGGCTCTTCACTAATTGAATGAACGCCAGTAACTTCTTGAGTTACTTGCACCTACAATGTTAAGTTAGTCTATGTATTATGTTCATTAAGCTTGACATTTGTGAATGGATAAATTGAACTTTCATTAATTTGCAATTCGAAAGTTAGAAAAACAAATACAAATAAGAATATGTCAATATACGAGTATCCATAATAACATAAATGCCTACTATATACACCGCCTATAGCATGTAATGTAATACTGTGTAGTTTTCATATACAATAGTGTATCTACTATGCTAAAATTATTACTGGTCTCGAAGATGGTTTGCTTTCTATCATGCCAAATTCAAAATTAGACTAACACAAGTAATAGACGCTTATAAACAAAAGGAAATTTTTAATTGGTTTAGAAGCTTAAAATGGAAGTTCAAATCATATCTGAACTAGAGGCATCAAATAGTATTTGTGAACTGATTTAAAACAGAAAGCTTAGATTGCTCAGACCTGGGGTGCTACAGGGTTCTCAGTTGGGACCTTTGTTGTTCTTGGCATTCATAAATGATATCACTGCACTATTACGGCACTGCAAGTGTGGTTTATTTATTGCTGACCTAAAAATGTACAATTTGACATGATCGGCCGAAAATATAAAATTAGAACAGGAGGATGTGAATGAAATAGTGAAATCTTAATAACGTAACTACTAATGATAACAAATACTTCCTCGTCAAAACTGATGAAAAAGACGCTCATTTCTAGTTACTTTATTCCAAATGTAGTGTCTCTATATTTAAGTATCATTATGTTTTTCTTTTCCTTAGTTTGAGTATTGATGTTGTGTTGTGTGGTCAATATTACGAGTACACTAGTTATAGATATACATATAAGTAAATGTGTATTATTATATATTTTAAAAAATTTACGAGTATGTATCATTTTTAAGTTAGTAGAGTTAATGAAATATCTTATTGAGATTTCACAAGTTTCTGAAAGGGAAGCCAATCCAAAAAAAAGATATTGAATTTGATTTGAAATTCAATGGTCCTTGACAAAATGCCGGTCGTACAAACTGAACATTCTTTATTAAGTTTGTCAAAAAAAGATCTACTTCTCTTCTTTTTCTTTAGTCATCTCGTTCAACAAGAAATGGAGCGTTAATATTTGACTCACGTATTTTAGTACCATCTTTCCTTAATAGGATTCCGAAATTTATTGGAATATACCAGCTGTAACAATTTAATTAATCGCTGGGTGTTGGCTTATAATAAATTTCGCGCCGTTGTTGTGCCTAAAGGCTTACTCTGCTTACTCATATACCTAAGGCACCGAATACTAATGCCGTTAGTTTTGCACCCAAGGATTTCAGTACACACAGAATATATTCGTTTTTATATTCATTCAGACGACGTCGTTATAACTGAGGGTCGACATTTAGACAAATCAACTAAAGGCGTTTCGTTTTACTTACGTACATGACATTTAAAGGTATGGAGAAGATGTTTTTACAGATATCTTCGCGTAATGGTTTAGAAATTTGTTTCATCAGTATTTGATATTTCAATTTTCTCCTTATCACTGAACCGGAAAATAATGCACTGATTGAATAATGGCGAAATGTGTAAAGGGAGGAAAAACTGGGTGGTATGATACGAATAGATACTTGGATATAATTCAGGTGTTTGATTACTAAGCGTTATTTTGAGAGCCTTTTATTTTACTTGCCGGTTTTTCAATCGCCAGATAAACGTTACCTGAGGAATAAATAAGTCGTTTGACAGCTTTTGTATGGCATATTCCTCAGATAGTTTATCTGGCGATTGAAAAATCGGCCCCAAGTAAAATAAACTTATGGATACTCTGTCAAACTCCACACGAATCGAATGAAACATAAGCGATTTTGACCGAGTGGGGCGCGCCGTCGTGGATTGAAATATCTAGACCACAACTCATTCTTTCTATATTATGACATAAAAAAAATGAGTCTAAATAACCCGTACCTAAATATCGTTTACGCGAAATTGAGTTGAGTTCTAACAACGAATTCCGCTAAACTAAAATAAATAAAGAGACTTATCCAAAAGGTACAAAAAGCATCGGCACAAAGAAATACTTGAAAAGTAAAGTTTGTTCATCTTTGATTACCACTCTCGAAATACTCTCAAATACCTTTCCCGCTCAATAGTCCTTCATATTTTAAATAACATCTAAATATTCCATCTAAGCATTTATCTACCTATCACAGGTTACTTTTGTGTGACATTTAACTTGATATATACCAAAAATATTTAACTGCCCTTTTATAACGAGACAAGCTTCCAATTTCGTCGGGTAACTTTCATTTGCCGTTCAACCCACTCAGATAGCGAATTTTCTTTTCAAAGAGCTCATTCTTTCGATTCAGACGATTAATGTTCACACTACAGACAAGTCTTCTGAAGGAATCTCAAACCACGGTTGTGTACCGCGAAAGATGCCTTTGACACTTTGTCACAGAGTAATCCTGTTTGAGGTCAAATACTAAGTTTCCTTTTCCAGCATCTTAAGTTTTCACGTCGATTACTGTGTAACCTGTCCAATGCTATATCAGATTGCGACACGTTGAAGTGACTCGAGTTCGTCTACAGATCCCTTCTTTCACATTTCCGATCAAAGCTCACCTCAGCCATTTTAACAATGGATTGTTGGAAACCATAAAAAGTCTTAATTTTTACATGCCTCAGATTTCACTCATTGAACTTATTTACCTACTACTGTAAGAATCACCAAAACTGACCTACGCAATCTGTCACTAATGCACCAAAAATGAAAAAATTGGTTGCCTGTAAAGTCGGTTTACTGACGATAGTTGAACGTGACAACGTTTACTTTGTCGCTCGTTCCGCGCTCGCGAGGTAACGCCGGTAACGACGCATGAGCGAGGTAACGCCGGATGAGTCATGTTTTTTCGTGCGTGCAACCGGCTCTATCGATTTATAAGACGTTGTCACGTCAAAAAAAATATCTACTTGTAACACGCAATCGTCACACAATACATTATTATAAGGATGACTGGCGAGTAAGAGTTATCTGGGAATATCGCCTTTTTGTTTCTTGTCTCCATTATGTTGTTTCTTGTTTCCATGTTCACCGGGCCGTGATGAGTCAGTAAGTGAGTAAGGACTTATCAAAATTTCAGTATTATATAGGTTCAAGGGTGTACGATGATGAACCAGTGAGTCAGCGATTGAGTCAGGAAAAGTACTACTGTTGCAGCGCAATCACGAAAAATCTAAATTCACAAACTGATAAAACCGTTTGCACTGTTTTTTTAACATGCTGGCTCGGTTATCTGCTAGGAATAAATGCACCCAAAAACAGTGACTATAAGCCCCTGTACAGAATGGGGCATACCAGTTAGTTTTGTGTGCTCGTACGTAGCGTTTAAGCTGTTAGGCACATAGTTTCCGACGCAACAATTTAACTCTACGTTTTATTCCAGTTCACATTTTGTTAACCTTGCCGCGGAGGTATTCCTTTTCCAGTGAAATTTCCTACATTTCATCATTTTATCGGACGGTCATATTTTACTCTCCTGTCATATCTTTCAACACGGTGTTCTAAATATCGTTATTAAGATAAATGCTTTAATCTTTAGAACCGTGTCTGTGCTATGTTCATCTGCCATTGTTCGATATCCAAAACAACGTAGGCAGAGGTGAGTTTAGGCCAAACTAGTCTACTTTGTTCGGGAAGATGTCGAACTTCATTTTGGGAAATTCGAGACCTAATTAGTATAACGTTTACCCACTTTACAAAATTATAGTAAAGTTACTATTGTTAACAATTCTCTAACACCGAGGCGAAGTTTACCAACAAGGTCTTAATTAAAATCACTGGGGGGTAATTTTCGTCTGTTTAGTATTCAAATAGGTACATTACAAAGTAGGCTTTACTTTTTTGATTTTAGATTATGATATTTATTTAATTACCTATATGAAATTCACTTCAAAAATAAATAGTTCATTTAAATTAAAACAATTATTTAAAATCTCCCATACAACAAACGTGATTTTTTGCTCGTTTTTGAATTTGGTCGTGATAATAATGAAAAATCATTGCATCTTATTGAATAGGACTATACGAACCACGAATTCAATACTTTGTTAGTGTTGCGTTGGTTGTATTTATAAGCTCAGGTAGTTAGATGGCGTCAAGGCTCATAGCAAGTCACTAATCTGTCCCTGTAGAGTGTAGACGACCAATCTCTGTTTCCATCGGGGGTGATTCCATCTTAATTCCTGCTCGCCGAGCTTTCCTCTTAAGGTGGCCCTGCCCGGACCATCCAAGTACAACAAATACGTGGTTTACAGCCTTGCTGTTTCGTCTAACGGAATCCTAGAAAAAGGCTCATTCCGAAAAAAACGAGATAACGCCTGTATCGTCAATCGCGCGTTCAGGAAAAAAAAAATAGCGCGGCAATTTCATGAAACTTGTTCCAGGAGATACGTGATTTTGAAAAAGCCTTACAAGTATGTGTAAATAATGTTTGTTATTTCGAATCTTTATTAGTTGTACGAGGTTTCTATAGAGTTGTTTTTTTTACTTTTACAATATATGAGCTAAGCGAAACAACCAAAGTTTACGTAAATTTGCAGATTTTTGGAGGCTGGTAATTAATGTGTTGCTAATAAATTTAAATTTTTGTTTCTATACAAACCTAGATATAGTGTGCCAGGTACCTACTTGTTAAAAATATTTCAAGAAAAGTTTGTTAAAACGTCATAATCGCGTAAGAGCGTTTGTATGAAACAATCTACCGGGTAGGCCGCTCTTAAGGTAGTTAACCCACTTCTTCGGACAGTTTTGTATGAGTTTCTTGGTCTTTGGTCTTATAAGATGACTTTTGAATTTTGTATTTGAAATTTCATTTTATCGCAACCAGTCAATATCGGGCCGAAGAATCAGATATTTGTTTTTCTCTAAATTTGACGGCAAATTATTATTTTCAACTCCTTATGTAATATTGTTTAACTTAAATAGAGTTATTATGATGTGATTCCCCATTGTAGAAATTATCATTAGAGGAGACTTAAATTAAATATAATAGTTTAAAAACTAAAAACACCTTTATCCTACGGGAACCGTAGATTTTTTTGGGAAATAAAAAGTAGCGTTTGTTCAGACCTCACCACCTTTTAAGATTTAATTTGCTTGTCGTAATAATAATTTTTTTTTTTTATTAAATTATGTTAAAAAAGTATTTTAGTCTTACTTACATATTGTTGGTATTTATATCGCATTCAAAACACAAAAATGTTGCGTCTTATTTCAGTCGATTGCCAACTGTTTGCTGCCAACGATCAACTTTCCCGTTCATTTCTATGAAATATATTTACGGAACATTCAATTTGGAACGCTTCTCTATACTTGTAAGTAATAAGGACCGATCGCAAATAAAATCTTGTGTAACTAAAATTATTTTCCATTTCTATGGGCTGTGTCCAGGTGCCTGATATAACGAAGAAATATTAAAAAAGTGATTATCTGAAATTCTGTATTATTTTCTTAATATTTTTGAATACTTGAAAGTTTGAAACCTACATATAAAGTTCTGCCTTTATTGATCGTCGTTCAACACTTTATCTTTATTACTTATGTACGCAGGATTATATTAAACCTATTAATTAAACTCTTCTTGACTAAGATAAAGAGCATCCTATGTCCTCCTCTGGACCAGGCACAAAAGTACTCCTATTCCAATTAGCACAGAATAAATAAAAGGGTAAAAACCAAACCCAATTTTGCTATTGCAGATATAGATTTGAATAAATAAGTACGCCCAGAGATTGAAGGCCAAAAACATCACACTGATACTTACCCTTAATCTCTTTAACGTTTCGCAGTCATATAAGTTTCACCATATTACTTATGCATAATGTAGAACTAACATTTTTGCTAGGAGCGTCCAAAATCCTCTTTTCTCTACAATTTGCTGAGCTGCTTTTATAAGCATACGAATGAAAATATGGTTTTTGAGCGGAAATTCTAGGTACGAGGCGTGTCTAATCTGCAGGGCTAGACGATGTCACTTAAGCGTTAAGCGTAGTCGCTAGTAGAAAAACCACGTGACCCTCACGTGACCGAATGAAAGCAGAATCTACCTAGTCTATGCTTAGCGTTGTTGTCGGCTGTCAATTGGAATTGTCCTGTGACGTACCTATCTGTCATTTGCTGAGCGCCGATGCTTGTGTAGTTTCGTTCGCGGTTTTTTTGAATAAGTTTTAGTTAAAACACATAAGTTAAATTGTTGGTGTAGTATTTATAAGGTAAAACATAATATTTGTGAACTTCGTATAAAACACCACACACAAAAGCAAAACAAAATGAAGTCTTGTTATGATCTCAATGAGTCTTGTAGTTGTTGTACCAAAGACTAAAGAGTATTATAAAATCCCTACAATTCCGCCATTTTGTAGCGTACAATGACGAAGTACGCTAAAAGTTAACTACAAGGTCTGAGCGAACGCCAAATAGTCGTAGTCGAATTTCAAAAACAGCGTGATTTCCTCTATTCTGTCACTTGGTTTTTCTACAATCACGTGATGGTCACGTGGTTTGTCCATACATTTTGTCGACTAGCGTTAACGCCAAACGCTTGTGACTTTGTCTAGCCCTGCTGAGCACCAGCTTCCGGCGTGCTCATTACTTCTTTATTCTTGAGCCGCGGCGCGCAACGTGTTATAAAGCCTTCATTAAAACGAAGTTTACGTATAGGGTGATGTTATATTAGGTTCAAATAAAGACAAATTATTGTAAATTAAGTTTTTTTGCTTTTTCCGCGCCGAAAGTATTTTTATTAGAAATGAAAATGCTTTCGGCGCGGGAAATAAATGAATATGATTAAGCTTATGCGAGCAAAAATGGA
The DNA here is from genome assembly GCA_036785405.1 of Coenonympha arcania. Classification (NCBI taxonomy): domain Eukaryota; kingdom Metazoa; phylum Arthropoda; class Insecta; order Lepidoptera; family Nymphalidae; genus Coenonympha; species Coenonympha arcania. Next base: position 6,888,852 of record CM072069.1, read on the forward strand.
CGTGCCGGGAAAAAGTAATAAATATTCAAAATAAGCACAGGAGATTCTATTTTATTTTTAGCTGGTTGGGTTTATGAGGTTTTTGCTTAAAAGCTGCGAGTTTGAAGCCCTTTAAGAGGACGCGTAAACCCCTAGTGTTTGGTGGTTTTATAGTTCTCTAAGTTTATTGATTCATAATATTTGTAAAGACATTTAGTTTCATACCAAAACACGTGCAGAATTTTCTGAGTGTATAATGTTTAACTTTGAATTTTTTTTCTTTTATTTTAAAAAGAAACACTCGGGAATTCGTCACGGACCGAATGGGAGATCGAGTTATAACGGTGCTTAAGTAGCAAAGAAAATCACCTTACATGGTTCAGCTTTTATCAAGGCTCTTCAGAAAATCGCCTGCGGCCTCTAGGGTCGTTAAGAGTATGTATATACATTTTGTATGAGGACGTCGGTAAAAATATTTGTATTCCCTGTTAGTAACGTAAAAAAAGGTACCCAAAGAAAATAGTTTTCCTTGTGTTGAAGTCCCTTGAATTAATCAAGTGAATCGACAATTTCAAGCGTTACTTTTATTTTATTTCTTCTGTGTGTTATATCTTGTGTTAGTTTAGAAACCCTTATAAATTTATGGGCAGGTAATTTATTATGAATATTTAGAAATTTATATTTGTAAAGATATATCCGCCACATGGGTCCCGAGTGGTGACGTCACGCTCTACGTCAGAAGGCTAAGGCGGCCCAGGAACTGCAAGGTAATGCCAAGGACACGGGAAAACAAAATTACTCTTATTAATAATCCCACTTATCAAAATTAAGCTAATTACGTACGTAGATAAAAAAATCGTTTCAGAAATAAATTATAAATGTAGAAAATGTGACAACTATTTTCTTAAAACCAACGAAAGCTCTAAAATAGCCAAAGACGAATCTACCCGCAAAAGATATAAAATATATATAAATAAAACGAAAAGTAAAATTTAACAAAAAATATTTATTCAACATCAAATCATTAACGCTGGAACAAACAATAGAGCGTGAAATAAACAAACAACGGCCATAACACGCAACCAAATAGCAAAATTTTAATTGAAAAAAATAATGAAGCTCAAAATCATATTTATAATTATAAATAGGTCATAATTAGCTCAAATAAGCGTTTACTTACGTACTGTAACGTGTGATTCCGGTGTGGTTTGGAGACACTCAGTGCAAGTAGCGCAGCGGGCACGAGTGGGTTTGTTATGCCAGCGCGGGGCGGTACAGGCGCGACGGGAGACGCACGGCAGCTAACGGGCGCGGGCGGAAGGCTGCGGCGCTCGGGTGGGACGAGTCCCGGAACGTGCTGCTGGCGCGACGGCGGGCAACTACTGGAACCGCGAGCGAAGGCTCAGGCGGGCGGCGGCAGCGGCGCACGGCGCAGCCCGCCCACGGACTGTGCCCGCCGTCACACCACTCACCCCTCGCCGAGCAATATCGCGCCGACCGACACCGCACGCACTCACCACTATAACAAATAACTGCAAATAACACGTTTGATTCGCTAGTTTAAGGGGATTTATTGTATTTAGTTTTGTCTTTCTCTCTCTCACGAAGATTTGGTAGGTGCGACATGCAGCGTCGCGGAAGAATATAACAGAAAAACTACCTTTTACCTAATTACTCAAAAACTAAGCTGGTTATCAAAAATCTGTTTTTTAGCGTTTTTGGATATTATTATTACCGACACTTTGAAACAAAAATTACAATTACATCCAATGTATAATTACATCCAATGTACAATGTATGTGTCCGATAAAAACTCGAAAAACTGAGATTTTGGAGCAACTTTCGGGAGAACTTTCGATCGAGAAATTTTTACCCAATCGTGTTTCTGCTTCTTAGCGATTTTAGATTAAGGACCCAAAATACATGACGTGTAAATTTGAAAGTAATTGTCTTTATAGATTTTACTTAAAACTTCATTCAAAATCGCTTAAATACGGCTTCTACACCGTAGAACTATTGTATTAACAAGCAGTATTATTTAGCTATTTTGAATGAAGTTTTATTTAAAAACTATAAAGATAATTATGGTCACATTTAAACGTCATGTACTTTGGGTTTTAATCTAAAATCGCTTAGAAGCAGAAACATGTTGGATAAAATTTTCTCCACAGAAAGTTCTCCCAAAAGTTGCCCCAAAATCTCAGTTTTTCTAATTTTTATCGGAAACTTAGGATGTAATTTTAATTTTTGTTTTAATGTGTCGGCAATAATAATATCCAAAAACGCTTAGAAACAGATTTTTGATAACTGGATTAGTTTTTAATTAATTAGGTAAAAGGTCGTTTTTCTGTTATATTCTTCCGCGACGCTGCATGTCGCACCTACCAACGAATCCGTGAGAGTGAGAAAGACAAAAATAAATTCAATTAATCCTCCTACTTCTAGAATCTACTACTTTACATGATTGACACACTTTCTATTTTCGTCAAACTCTCTTGTTTACGCGCTTCAAGTATTTGCTTATTTATATATTCCAGCGGGCTGACAGCGGGCTGTTTACCTCGTTTTTATAGATGTCGGGGAGGTTTTATTAGAGAAAATCCGCTGGCAAAGTAATATTAAAGATGGCGGTTTTCATGTGTGCTGCTTTTACTCGTCACGGCTAATCTGGTGCGTCATCTAAACAGCTCTATGACTTATAAGTATTAAGTATGAGTATTACAGTGAGTCATTTATTTGTTTGACTGTTTAAGAATGATTTTGAGCTGTCTGCGGCAATATTTAACTGGGTGCCTTCAAGAGAAGAGTGAATTAGTTATTTGTTATGCAAGGCCACAAAATGGATTTTTGGGCCGAGAGTCAAATTTGAATGCTGAGCGGCGAAGGATTCTAGGGTTGAACCCTGAGCGCAGCGAGGGGTTCAAAGAATAGAATCCTGAGCATAGCGAGGCATTCAAAGTCCTTTGAATGCCTCGCTATTAAAAATTTGCGGCCGTACATAACACAAAATTTTTCATCTCACCACAGCGAGGAAAATTACTTGAAGAACACTTGGATCGGCAATCGGCATTGCGAGTATGTAAGATGTTGTCTTTAGTTATACCATATAGTACTATATTATTTTTGGTTATACTCTGCAATAACTTAACTCACTTAATTAAATCCACCCTAAATCACCACTCATCTTAAAACAAAAAAGGTAATGAATGAAAACAAGATATTATTATTTATCACGATCAGAAAAAAAATGTGTTACTTTTTTTTTCTACTTTTATTTTGGATGCGTTCAGAAATATCAATTTCTAAGAACCAACGATAATAGAAGATTAAGAAAAAAATAACAACAATTAGATAAACAATAATTACTTATTGTTTATCTAATTGTTGTTATTTTTTTCTATATCATGGATTTAATTAGATTTCCTTTATAATTAATAAAACTAAATAGGAGTTATTATTTTTATTGATATTCTAAGAAAATGTAAAAACAAAAAGTAATGTACACCTATACAAACTCAAAGGTCGAACTTCGTTACTGACCGTATGCATTATTTAAAAAAAAAAAGAAGTCTTCAGTTTAATGGTGGCACCACACATGGCTATTTGTATTTGCCTATTTTTTATATTTGTCAAATAACTTCCATGTGTGGAGAGTATATTTGCCAAAATTATTGCCATATTTGCCTGTTTGGCAAATACAGCCAATAACATATTTGGCTCCATGAGGTCGAAAATTTTGGCAAATACGCGATCATCCAATCACAAATACAAATAGCCATGTGTGGTGCCACTATTAGACATTATTCTAGACGCAATACGAGATTACGTCATGTTCGAATTTAGAAATGCTTTGCGGCCCTAGGGCGGGAAAGGATTTTCATACTACTTTCTCGCCCTATGGCTGGAAAGGATTTTCATACTACTTTCTCGCCCTAGGGAGAAATGAAAATTCTTTTGGGCCCTAGGGAATATAATAGCATTTCCTGCCCGCATTTTGGGCATTAAAAATTTCCTTTCCGAGCGGGTGAGATGAAAAAGCATTTTCTAGTCAAGCGCGGCTCCAACCTAGCCTCATTATTGCTTTCCATCAGGCATGATAGTCGTTAAGCGCAAGCCTATCTGCAGTTTAAAAAAAGTTATAGTTCAAATTACATAACATTATACTTATTCGTTGATAGGAATACAAATGATGTTAATGTTAAATCTAGAAGTGCATTACAATACAACCAAGAAGAGCAGATAGCAAGGGCATATAAGCCCATAGAATGCCAGACTGTTTGACGTAGTCCACTTTGTTACTATTATCGTAAATTATTGTATCTGTATTTTTACCCACGACGGAACGGAATACGGGTATATGCGTTTAGGGTGAGAGACCGTTTGTACATTACTTTATTAATGAGATGTTATGTTTGTTTGTATTGTAAATTGTTCACAAAAACCAATGACATGCCATAATGCCATTGCTATTTTCGTTTCCAATATCAATTAATGTAATAAGTATTGATAAACTGCCGGTATATGAGAAGTATCAAGAAATTGAATTAGTCATCAACTGGTAAACAGCACCATCAACACCGTCATAGGCAAAAAACAGCAGCTCCGGCGGATTTTCTTGGATTTGTAATTATACTGAAAGGTTCTTAGTTCTTACTTTCCTTTAGTCGGGGAGTTTCAAAAAAATTATTTAATCCTTTTTCAATTACAAGTCTGCAAAAGTCGTAAGTGTTTTAAATTTTTTTAATTTTCCACTTGTTTCATATCAAAAGAACAGAATGAACAGTACAAAGAAAGATGGCTACATCACGCAAAATATTTCAATGGTATCTTTTTATGTACATATATTTAAGTATTAGTTATAATTTTCTTTTCATTGTGAAATGTTTGTGAATTATTATGAGAATAAATTTCAATGGCCTATACGATTAGCGAGTACAATTAAAATCATGAACTTTTTAACAAGTTTTCTTAGAACTTACGTGAAAATCCCAAAGTACGGCTTAAATGTGTACTTTCTGAAATAAATACAATTTACAATTCTAATACGAAGTACTTAAAACACAATTCTTGAGTTGTGTTTCAGCTTAGTACGTTTACCAAAATTCGCGGTACAGAAGGCATTTTATTTTTAATAATATCCTTTTAACCGGAAAAGTAATTTTAAAGACGAATCAAATCAAATCATTCCAAATCTGCGGGCGACAACAGGCTGAAGATAAGCTGTGTTTATAGTAGAGGAGCCCACGATGCTAAATTGGTAGTTACTCGAGCGTCTTGAGGATCTATTGCATTGTAAAGATTGAAAGAGGTGCTAAATTGAAAAAAAGGTTATATGATATTTGCTACGTCAGTGATGGGGGAAGCTTGCACAGGTTTTCGAAGAATTAAATAATAAAGACCTGCCCTTGAAAATAATCGAACGCGTTAAATTTTTATCAAGACGAAGCATCTCTATAAAAATCTCCCCTAATATTATAACTCAAAGAAAAAATATCTAAAACTATGTAGGTGTAGTATATGTATATAGATCTAATTTTTCAATTGTAATCCACAATCTTACCCGCCTTTAAACTTTCGCAAATTTCCCTTTAATAATCCGCTTGAAAGTTTATTAAGACCATTAATACGATTAAGAAAGAACTGTTATTAAGTCAAGCTATTTAAGTAATTGTGGTTTCAATGATCTCGAACTTAATCTTTGAGGCGATCAAATAAATTTTAATGAAATACAAGATATTGCTTTTAAATAAAAAGAGGAACATTTTCCACTATCAGGCTCTGGGATTGTCATTCAAAATTAATAAATAATAATAATTTAAAAACTTAATCGCGCTTTAAGTTTTTTGAACACCAGACAAGCTGAAAAAAATTTCTATAAGTTCCAAAGAAAGAAATATGTAAATATATACTAAATATCATATAAATAAATATATATTTAACTAAATAATATACTATAGGGCTGACCACGCGTCGCGTGTGTGATGTTTTTTATTTACAAATGCCATAGTAGTCCAATCAATAAAGGAGTTGTAGAATGCTTGAGACCTAAGTGATTTCTTCTGAAACTTGTTCAGGGTACTTAGGAAGTTATCATACTAAAAGTCCTGACGTTATTGAAATTGCTTAGGTCCCCTCTCATGCACTCTACACCCCCTTTTAGGTTATTCTTTGACTGAACTATAGGATTTTCCTGCGTAAAAAAAGTGTTCTGCTCCCTTTTATAACCCTTATATCTCCTGTCAAGGAAGTTTACTTACCATAGCAATCTATCAATATACGAGTATTTTAGCTATAGACTTTAGTTTAGTTAAAATTCCACTGGAACCGTGGATTAATAATATAAAAAGGGTCTTTTGTCATTATTCTTTATTAAACGTGCGAAGTTTCAATGCTTTGAAGTGGGTAAAAATCACATTCTAGGATTCCGTTACATACATACATGTGGTGAAATCGTTATAAATCTGTTCTTTCGAATGCCAAATTACTATTGATAAATAGAGACAGAACAGAGTATAACTAGTCCACCGCTATTTCACGTTTATGAATAAGGGTTAAGCTTATTAAATCTAAAAGTGTGAATCAGATTCGCACACCGAGGGTTTCCTACTCAGACGTAAAACGTTAAGAATTACTTATTTGTTAATCGTAGAGATTTTTGTTAATATCAAAAAAGGTATAATAGTTAACGTTAACACGAAATAACGTTAACTATTTGAATACACGGGTGTGTAGGTTACTGCAAACTCGTGACATAAAAAACCCTCGCCTTCGGCTCGGGCTTGCTAATGACAGCTCATGTACAAAAACCTACTTACCACCCTTATATCACAATGTACTATTCTGGTATGATTGTAATTGTTTTTTTTTTCTTGTTACAGTAGCGTATATAACAAACAATTACGTCCCACGCTCTTTATGGAATTATGCAAATGTAGATATTGTATTGAGAGATTGAAGACTCCGTTCAGTAGAAAAACAATAATTAAAAAAAAATATGTGTATAATAAATGTATTGCTCGCAATTAGCAAGTGTATTGGCCAGTGGGTTTATAATGGCCAAACGCATTTTCTTTTGGGACACATCATATGTGGTCATCAGTGGATCATAAGTTCTTTAGGTGAGTTGCGAAATATTCACCTAAGGAAGTTTGCATGAAAATTCACAAATCGAAACTGCTGATGTGCTGTAAAAACTATGTAATTTTAAATTTGAACGGAACTGCACTAAAACGTTTTTTGTAAAACTGGACAGATTCGCGGGCATCAGCTATTGTATTAGACACATTACGATTGGCCTTCTAAGAGCGAATGTGCAACGGCAAATTAATTGGCCAGCGTATAACCCCCTCCAAATGTACAGCGTCTGTTGTAGTCGGTCAGCACCCAGTGTCGGACCTTTCTCTCGCTGCAGACTCAGACGCAGTCCCAGACAGTGACACAGTGACCGTGCGAGCGCGGAGGGCTTGCCATGAACCTCCTCACGAGTGTGCTGCCGGTGACAATCGCGATTGTCCATTTAGTTCAGTTCCCAGCGGCCGCACAGAGTCAGAGTGATCAAGCCAGTTTAAGTTTTGCTGAAAATCTGTACGCCACTCTCTCTGGCGCCTGTGAGTGGCTAACCTTGACCTTCACATACGAATAAAAATAAACCAGTAAGTAATGCAAATTTTATTTTCCGTTCGCAGGTCGAGCTATTATGGACCTTCAGTTCAACTCGATGAACAGTCAGAATGCGATTTTAAAAACTATGAAAGTAATCTATTTGAACGACACGGACGTTTTGACGTTTTCCATCGATAAAAGCTTCCAGACTCTGACGCAGCCCGGCGTGTTTGACATAACGAAACAAACAAAAATTATTATTCACGGATATAGAGACAATTCGCAGTCATCCGTGTCGTTAGATATAGCCCAAGGTTATAATGAAAAGAAAATGTTTAATGTGCTCCTAGTAGACGCTGAAGAAATGATGAATCAAAGATATATACTGTCCGTGCACAATGCTCGTCTGGTGGGAAAGAGGCTCGCCAATCTGCTGGCTAATTTGGAAAATTTTGGAGCAAGCGCGGAAGACTTTCACCTACTCGGGATAAGTTTAGGAGCCCACATAGCGGGTTGGGCGGGGAAGTACTTCCATCGATACAGGTCTCGCACGATAGGCCGGATAACAGGCCTCGATCCAGCGGGTCCGTGTTTTTCTTTAGCGTATGCCGATCAAAGACTGGATAAAATGGACGCTCAGTATGTGGACGTTTTGCATTCGAACAGGTTAGTGCAAGGTGTGATCGAACCTCTGGGCCATGCAGACTTCTATATCAATGGCGGTGGGCCCCAGCAGCCTGGATGTGTAATGCCGTCTTGCAGTCACTTGAGAGCAGCGAAAATTTACGCGGAAAGCATCAGGATACCGAAGTCCTTTGTCGGCATCCGATGTCAAAATCGGCAGCAGTTTGAAACGAATACTTGCAAAGACAATCATTATGCAGTTCTTGGTTACGGCTCCTCGACCTCGACCCGCGGTCTGTATTACCTGAGGACGACGGCCATTCCCCCTTTCGGCCTCGGTATGAATGGCACCAAACACGTAGGACCACCGGAAAACAATGATAGTAATTGGTTAATGAATTTGAGTTACACTTGAGGACATTTCGATAATTTAGGCCCAATTTTAAATTATTCGTTGCCATAACATAAAATGATGATGAAACGTAAATATCTGTGGTATTACAGTTAAAATTTATCTTTATTGTGTTTCTAGAATATATTTCTAATATTTATTTCACATGAAACGTAAAACACAAACGTATTGTTGTTTGGCAATATTAATAAAACACAATTAACAACAGCTGTAGAGACGGTACGGGGTCTTTCGCACAGTTTGATGTAAATTTTAAGTTTACTAACCTTGCATAAATTTTAAAGATTCAATGAAGTAAATCTTGTCGAATTGTTTGTATGTATGGCACCATAATGCGTTGAGTAGACAAAATTCTAGGCGGTTTTGTAGTTGACAGTTCTTTTCCCAGACGGTCTACCTACATAGTTTACTCTTAATTATTATATGTTTTCCACACGACTCGTAAGTTATAACTAATCGCAATATAATGTACTCGTAGTGTCAAGGTCTGATGACGAGGTAGATTAGTAGTCATTAGTAGTCTAATTATTAGATCAATGGTTCATTTTAGTATTTTCAATAATATCTTTAGTACATCTGTTAAATGTTCTTGTAAATGTGAAATTAGTCTTTAACAAGTTATGTGTACAAACTCAGTTTTACGGTACAAATTCACTCGTATCTATTCTAAACGTAATACACATGTAATATTTTTATATAAGATTCGATCATTGCGAAATTATTGTACTATTCTTGATCCACGGCCTAAGTTTTAAATGTAGGTACAGCTGATAAATGATTAATTGCTAAACCGCCGATTCCTTATCTTATGATATTTTTTAAAAGTTATACGCAAATGGATGTACACAATTCTGTAAAATGATATACACCATTTACTGATACCTAGGTAATTATGGAATTGTCGAGTATATTGGTACAATTGTAAATAAGTAAGTTAAGTGTTTCCAGTTATGTCAGCAGCCCTGCTGACTGACCTTTATTTAATTTATTTATTTGGCATATTATATTGTGTGTAAGATTTTTGCAATAATCTCTGTATTTATATTTTAAGTGTAATGGAGGTGTAGCACCTAAATTGTCATTCATTGCATTTTTTGTTCGCGTATGCAGGTAAAATCGGCGAATATAATATTATGAAAACAATAAAAACCAATGTGTCTACCATAACCTGCAATTAGAGACATTTAGTCACTCGCCCGCGGCGTTACTGGCCGCGAAAAAACACAACTTGCTCTTATTTGCGTCACAGTTTCGTAAGTTAGCCGTGACGACGCTGAGCTCCATTAGTATTGTTACGTGGCAGCTCTTAATTAATTTATCATGATTAAATGTCATTAGATTAATTAAGTAGGCCCAAGGTGAGTGATGTCTTCTTAGTCTTCTTATTTTAAAATCCAGTCTTCAAAGGGTGAATTTACACCGCGGAGGAATGGAATGGAAGCGACTTTATTTTTACATAGACGATGAACTTTATGTCAATTGTACACATACAAAATAAATATTTCTTGTATGACACACAAAATAAATATTTCTTGAGAATGTGCGAGGATTCCCCGGAAGAGGCACGAACTTTTTTAGCTCCTATTTAGTTTGTATCTTATACAATTGATATAAAGTTCATTATGATATTATGTAAAAAAAGATGCTTCCATTCCATTCCACCGCAGTGTAAATTGACCCTATAACTGCCATTTTTGTACGGCTTACGAGAAAATTCCATTCAATAACAATAAATAATAATTTTAATCAGTAGTCTTAGTCATAATACTTATCTGTTCCATTACTTCGAACGCTGTTGGAATAAAATTCAAGAAATAACAGTTGTTATCGATAATTCACATCATCAATTTGACGATCGGTCATCGGATATGTCATTTCCATATACTTATTTTTTGAATTTCGCTCCAATAGCAATCGTAAATAAAATGAATAAGGCTACAACTGCTGTGGTGCACTGTTTGAGATCCAGTAAATTTACATTTAAATACAACACAATGCTTTACAAATTGCCATTTACACACGTTTAAAATGGATGCTGATTCTGGGATGAGGTCCTGTAACGTCATGGTCTGTTAGTGAAATACCGACGGCAATGAATATATTTGAGCTGAACACCTGTTCCAATTACCATAAGGTGTGCTGAAACTAGGCTTCCATTTATTCTAGTCACGTCCCTATTCTATCATAACTCTGTGTCATAACATTAGCCAGCCTCACCCGGTAAGCATTATGCCAATAGCAGTGGAAAAGGCCAGTGTCATAATCCCTATCCTTACTATCTCTATCTCTTTCCATTCGTTTATTTTCTCTTTGACACATGAAACAGATATAGCAATATCGAGGGACCAGAAAGAGATCAAGGTAAAGTTGTCTCTTCCTGGTTCCTCGCTATTGCTATATGTTTCATGTGTCAAAGAGAAAATAAACGAATTTAAAGAGTGTATAATAGCGTTATAAATGTAGACGTAAGTTTGTTTGTTTGTCACATCTAAACCACTGAACCAATTTTGATGAAATTTGGCACAGAGTTAGCCTGGAGCTTGAGAAATGACATAGGTTACTTTTTATTCCGGATATACCCATAGTTCCCGTGGGATATTTAGAAAACACGAATATTTCAGTGCTCTATAACGATAGCTATAGGTAAGTAGGTATAGATTGCTTTAGCAAACTTCCTTGAAAGTAGATATAAAGGTTGGAATAGGGAACAGGACCGGGAAATTTACATTTTCATCGGGATTTGTGAAGAACCGATATTTCAGGCGGGTGAAGCTGCGAGCAAAATCTAGTGAATGAATAAGACTGCCACTTAACAGTTTTACACGACATACTTAGGTAGGTATAATAATATATGCTACAATAATATTATAATATGACCACTCACCACTGAATAAGACCATACTTAAAAATACAGCTCCCTGTTTCTCATCTTGGCAAGAAAGAATAAGTGATTGGGTAAGATTAATCTGAAAAAAAAAGATCGTTTGGGATGAGAAACTCTATTATTTATTAAGCAAGAAACCCGCCGCGGCTACGGTGGATCAAAACTGGTTCTAGAACGTTTCATTCAAATTAATTTGCCGCCTGAAATGTTAATGTAATACCTGCCGTAAAAAGAGTCTTAATAATTAGGAGAAGAAAGTATTTTGAAGGCAACCATCTGTTTAGGAACGTTGGGTGTTATTTTACGAGTGAATTAAATTATTAATATTACAAGATTAACTCCCACAATGGAGAGACCTTGACAATAGCGATTAGAATTTGGTGTTGTACAGGAAAACAGGGTGATGAGACGGTGAAGATGGCTCACCAAATAATCAAATAAAAGCCAGAAGAAGACGTTTAAAGTATAAAGGCGGCCATATCAAACTCAAACTGAAACTCAAAATATCTTTATTTCACATAGGCCTAACGAACAGGCTCTTGTAAAACGTCAATATGATATTTGTCGCATATGTATGGTGATAACTACAAGATGACTTAAAGCTAAGTTTACGAGGGTTGAAACGCGCCCTGCACTGAGAAGAAGCCCACAACAAACTCATCTATCAGAGATAAAAAGTGCAACACATGACGTTGCACTCATTATCATGAGGCATCAATAGAGTATTTTCCTCAAATTAAAATATTGATTTACTTAACCCATTTTTGAAACAATATTCAATAATAAATACAATGACGACCGAATGGCGTAGTGGGTTCGATTCCCACTACCGGTAAATGTTTGAGTGATGAGCATGAATGTTTTCCAGTGTCTGGGTGTTTTTAAATAAATTATATTTATGTATATTAGTATGTGTGTATATTAATCTGTTATCTAGCACCCCTAACACATGAGCTATCGCTTACTTTGGGGCTAGATTTCGATGTGTAAAATGTCCCGTATATTTAAAAACAAATGAATTTGAGAAAATAATGAAAACTTAAAAGCAATTTAAGTGTTTAAACACACTATGCCGAAAATACGCGACCGAAGTTCCGTGGCTGATTTTACGTTTCGACGGATTCAGCTAATATGACACACGAGAGCCGAAATTACGCGGCAGAAATTCAGTTGCGTAACTTTGTATGGGTATTCAGTGTCGACAATCGAACCGAACTTCGGTCGCGTATAATGTGTTGCTTACAAAACATTGCCGCCGAATTGCCGCCGAACTTACGCCCGACCGAAGTTCGGCTGTACGCTATAACGCGACGTAATTTCGGTTTGGTGTGTCATCAGTAATTTAATTCGTATTGCAGGCGTAGTCATGCCGAACTTCGGTCGCGTATTTTCGGCATAGTGTGTTTAAAAGCTTATAATTAGAATTAGACAGATATAGCTTATCTCTCAGGATTGAAACCCCCAACCCGAGAGGTCTGGAACAAAATATCATGTTTGAAGAAGTAAATACGCTTGAAACAGGAATATTTTGTAATTAGAGGATACTGTTATATTGTATAATATCTGAAACTGTAGTGTTCTCGTCTGCAATATAAATTAAACACCAAATTAATGTAATGAATTAATTATGTATTATTCCAAATTAATAAATGTTTTTTTACGTATTTACTTTGCTAAAAATATGAGTTTAGGCAGTTTATTATCCTTCTACTAGTACTTCTAATAAAATAAGTATTCTATTCAATTGAAAATCAATCCCTTATAAATTGAATGATTTTAGCGTAGGTGCCTAAATTAATGATACTAATTCATTTCCTACTATTGTGTTACCTATTACTAAATATTTTGGACTTTAGTGCTCATTCGTCCGAATCTGAATCCAGAGTCATGATTATGAGTACTTTTTTACAAGGGTGCTGAATATCATAAGGATGCTAGTGAAAAAAATAATAAAATAGCAACTACTTTATTAGGTACTTAGGTATAATACAATAAATTCTATTCCCTAGCTCTGTTGACTAAAAGCTTTAGTTTCTATTGCAAACGTTTCAAAAATAGACAAGGTTTATGTGTTTATTTGCTCAAAGAACTTACGCTCCTACCATTGTAAAAGTTTTATATCAGCGGCTACGATGAAATATATAAAATGAAAGCATCGTATTTCATAAGAATTTTGATACGTATAAGTATTCATCCATTATGATATCTTTTCATTGTAATAATATTACTGAAAATAAGTAAAGTATTGTTTGACATAAATCATTGACAACATAAACTACCTAGCTCAAGACTTTTACTTACTTTATAGCTTATGAAAATAATGAAAATAGTTTTGAATTGGCTATTCCCATAATAATATTATCTTATCGATATTATCTTAAAGTCCTATCTACTACAATATAAATTTCATTGTACATTTTTTAGGCACTACTTCTAAAACACAATCACTTTTAAAATTACCTACTCAGTTGGGCTGATTTTTCAATTTTCATTAAGTTCAGTTTTACTATAGTTGTACGCAAATACAAGCAATACAAGCAAAAATACAAGCAATGTGTACGTACGTACACATTGCTTGTATTTTTGCCGAAGGCGCATACGTTTCAGTTAACGTCAGTGCATTAAGCTATATTTTTATGAATATGAATTGCAGATATACAGTCATATTTTTAATACCTATTAACTAGTACAGATAAAATGTTGAGCTATTTTTGCATCTGTTATTTGCACTTATTGGACAGTTCGCAGCTCTGGTAGATTTAAATATTTTTTTCCTTATAGTACCTAGTCCTAGAGTATTATTTTTTCTCTATTCTACGATACAGTCAGCATCCAAATCACGAGAATTCTACTGAGATTCCGAACTTTTCCTATATTGTACGTATCCGAACCAAAAACAACCTTTCCTTAACGAGGTTGACATTTAAACACCTGGCTCATAACTTTTCACCGTCCGTAAACACAGACGTGCCAAGATAACGTTTAGTTGTCATTAACGCCTACGTCACTTTACTTAATCCTAAAGACGAAACCATGTATGAGGAAGAGAAGCTGGTACTTTGTTGTTGTTTCTCGTAAAGTTATTTTGAGTTATCGAGCGTTGGAGTATTAGCGTAAATATTATCAAAGGTGTTGCTACCAACACAAACTATATTACCTATAGTAGTACTATGATTAGTATAGTGCTGACGTGAACTAAAAGGAAAATCTTAAAAAATATTCTTGGCAAATATTGGAAATGTTACAACCTGCCAACTCCCGCATGGCCAGTAGCGTGGTAACCTATGACCACATCTCTCTCATTCAGAGAGGAAACCCTTGCTTAGTATTGGGACATAAAAAAGGGTTGTAGAGACTAGGCACCAACGTTGCAAGGTACCTAAATAATAAATGCTGACAGACTTACACGACTATAAGAAGGAATAGAAGGCTTTTGATTAAAGCAGTCCTGTAAAATTCCAGCTCGAAAACTCTTGATTTAAAGATGATTATGAACATCGCTACGCAAATGTGGTTGTTGCAGCAAAATCGTAAACAGACTACTAAAATAGAAATATACTATCCTAAAACAACATTGTATTGGAGAATTTTATTAATATCTAGAGAGAAGCGCTGTGGAAAAATTTTAGGTGTACATCGCCAGAATTCACGGAACCGCCACAGGCAAAAAGGTAGATTAAACACGCAGACCAAAAGAAATTGCTACGAGCACATTAACCTCAAGCATATTTTATTTTACCTCAGAGCAATTTTTGTTAATGTTTAATAATATTTTACATTCCCTATTACCTTATTGTAAAGTAAAGCTTTATTATGAAAGTTGAAACGCTATTCCAATGGGTAGGAATCAGACCTACGATCTATTTTTAGCATTCACAATAAATCCTGTTTACTTAAAAGAGAAAGGCTGGTCTATAAACACAACTTACATCATTGGACCGATCGCGCTACAATTTGGCATAATACCTAGCTTTTATACTATATCCATGTGCTAAAAATATTTTATTTTTGTAAATTCTAACTCTAAAGGATAAAAATAGATTCATCTGAGAGAAGTAATGTGGGAACGTTAGTCCAATTATAAAATCTATCCTAATCCTACGGCTACGAATAAAATATTACAATCGCGAATGTTTGTAAGTATGGACGGATCTTTGTCACTCTTTCACACCGCAACTACTGAACCGTCAGATTTAGCTGAAATTGAACATAGATAGCTTATAACCTGGATTAACAAATAGGCTACTTTTTATCCCGGAAAATCCATCGTTCCCACGGGATTAGCGTAAAACCAAAATTCACGTGGGCGGAGCCGCGGGCAACGGCTACTAATGTATAAATTTAAATGTGAGTTTTTTGTTTTGTTTGTTTGTACTTCAATCATATCACAATGGAGCAACGGACAACGTGATTTTTGCACATAGTTGCGCGGAGAGTAACAAAGGCTAATATTCCCAGGAGATTTGCAAAAACCGAAACTTAAACTAAAGAAACTAACGCAGAGCCGCAGGAAACAAGTAGTAGAACAAACACTTTCCTGAAAACTGCATAAAAATCGGTTCAGCCAAATGCGAAATAATCGCGGACAAACATACATACATACATACATACAAACATACGGGTCAAATACAGAACCTCTTTTTTTTGAAGACAGTTAAAAATGTGGTTTCATTGTCGTATTATAAACTTAAAATATCTATTAGGTCCTTACATATGAAATTGGCGTTTTGTCGTACTGGCCACTTTGATCTCAAATATCTCTTCTTTGGTTAGAAATTCCAATGTCAAATCTATACAGCTATTTACTCATGCTTTTTTGTTTTGAAAATCGTTATTCATTTGTTTTTTTCTCTTTTGGTTTTTTTTTTGCGCCACTCTGTTTACAAAATGGAAAACTTGAAATATCGCGTTATTTACGAGTACGAGTTCCATCGTGGCACCAGTGCTGCAGAAACGGCTCGAAGGATTAATGATGTGTACGGCGAGGGTGTCGCAAAAGAAAACACCGTGCGTTTTTGATTTCAACGTTTTCGTTCTGGAAATTTCGACCTGCAGAACAAGCCCCGTGGACGGCCGGAGACCAAAGTTGACAATGAAGAATTGAAGGTTATTGTGGAAGCGGATCCATCGCAAACCACGTCCGAGCTAGCTACAGGCTGCGGTGTTAGTGATAAAACTGTTTTAGTTCACTTGAAGCAAATTGGGAAGGTGAAAAAGCTTGAAAGGTGGGTACCTCATGAATTGAGTGCAGCAAACCGACAAACGCGCGTAGACTGCTGTGTTACATTACTCAACCGGCACAGTAATGAAGGGATTTTAAATCAAATCATTACCTGTGATGAAAAATGGATCCTGTATGATAATCGGAAACGCTCATAGCAATGGTTGAACCCTGGCGAACCAGCCAAATCCTGCCCCAAACGAAAATTGACTCAAAAAAAATTACTTGTGAGCGTTTGGTGGACTAGCGCCGGCGTCGTTCACTACAGCTTTCTTAAATCTGGCCAGACGATTACGGCGGATATCTATTATCAGCAACTGCAATCCATGATGGAAAAGCTAGCTGCTAAACAACCGAGGCCGGTCAATCGTTCTAGGCCACTGCTGCTTCAAGACAACGCTAGACCACACACTGCACAACAGACGGCTACCAAATTAGAGGAGCTTCAATTGGAATGCCTAAGACATCCACCTTACTCCCCGGACCTTGCTCCAACAGATTACCATTTTTTTCGAAATTTGGATAACTTCTTACAAGGGAAAAAATTTAACTCCGTTGAGGCAGTCCAAAGCGCTTTCAAAGATTTTATTGATTCCCGTCCGAATGGCTTTTTTAGTAAAGGGATCAATGAACTACCTATAAGGTGGCAAAAGTGCATAGATAGCAATGGTACATACTTTGATTAAATATATATATTATATTTTAAAAAAATCGACTTTATGTTCCTCCCATACAAAACGCCAATTTCATATGTAAGGACCTAATATTTTCCACTTAAAAAGTAATGTTTTAACTCACTTTCCCGAATGAACTTTTGGCAAGTAAAAGAAAACGCTAACCCGTCTGGGTTTTTCTTGCAGAGAGCATACGGTACCAAGCACTACCGGCTTACTACATTTGCCTGCTTATTAACTACTTCAAGGCTCATTGACCTTATCCTCGAAGTTACACACCAGGGGGACTATTCACGTAACGCGCCGACTACATTTCGTGAAGTGAAATGATACATCTAATAATATTGTCAAACTTGCATCTTCACCATTCATGAAAGAATAATAAATATGGCAATCCTGAGTTTGGCGGTCGGCTCCTAAAGGTCACTGAAAAGTTTTGAAAATGCCAAACACGGCTGCTTTGTGCACTCCACATGCGGTTTGTTTTTGTTCACTAGAGCAACATATTTTCACATCACGTTATAATCACAAAAGTTTTGACTCCGTTCTGGGATTTGTTTTCACTGAGATTGTTTGAATGTTGGTTTACCATGACTATAAACTGTAATTTTTTTTAAAGTCATCGCGAGCAAATAAGCGGGCGGGTCACCTGATGGTAAGCTATCACCGCCGCCCATAGACGTTACCGGCTCTGAAATTTGACTATCCGCCCCTTGAATAAACCCATGTTATAGTTTTAAGAGAACACTGTTGCTGGAAGCTGGTTCCATAACTTGCATGTGCCTGGAAAGGTCTGGCATACTGGGTGGTCGTGGATTGCCAGCCATCCAGATGGAATGGATGAAACATATTTCGATGCCGGAGTGTATGCACAGAGAAAGTAAAAGGAGGAATCACTTCAAACAGCTGTGAAAACAAAATGGGGAGTGCTCTGAACACTCCCCATTGAAGAACCGATGGAACACACATAGAGAGCTGACGGTGTTGTCTAAGGGTTCCAATTGGTTACTGAGACTGGGGTCGTCAACAAGTGGAACTGCCAGCCTTTGGATCCGGTCGAATGGAAGTAGTTGATAACCAGGTGCTCCAGCCCAAAGGGGGGAGCAGTACTCCATATTATGAGGCTGTACTTGCGCTTTATACAGTGCTTCGGCGTGACCTGAGCCAATTTAGAAATTGGCTCAGGTCTGGTCTGGTGGGAGGCTTTGGCCGTGGCTTGTACCCTACCAGCAAAGACGCACCGCCAAGCGATTTAGCGTTCCGGTGCGATGGTCGTAGAAACCGTTGGGGTAAATTGACTTACACTTCCAAGTTTGTACGATAACATCTTAGGCTGCATCATCACTTACCATCAGGTGAGATCGCAGTCAAGTACTAACTTGTATAGAGTAAAAAATACCAACAAAGTCACTTTCTCATTTACAATTATATATTAGTTAGAATTAGGACTGTATATTTAAATAAATAAATAAAACATGTATAGTCTATACTTATATCTACTGAAGCATGTTTTATTGACTAGATTATTAATACTAATGTGTGCACGACGACCTAAGAACTTCCCCTTAAGGAATCATGAAGATATTCGCCTTAACTGCGCGAGTCCCTAACACGTGCACTTGAAACAATGGCTAACCAATCAGCGCGCTCGTAAATATGAAAATTCTAGAAGCACGCCTCTTTAACACCCTTTTTTGCTAACAAAAAATTGTGCAATGAATAGAATGACCATTTGGGTGGAGTATATTTTTAATGTAGATCTATTGTTTTGAAAACGTCTTGACCCTTTTTTTGTGGCACTAGAAAGATGTATGTATTTTACATAACCCAAATGCACCAATCGCGTACTTTCTAGAAATCTCTTATGGCGTAAAATATTGGTATAAAAGGTCGCTGATTGGTTGGCGCAGACAGTGTCAGTTCAGCAGGGCTAGACAAAGTCGCAAGCGTTTGGCGTTAACGCTAGTCGACAAAATGTATGGACAAACCACGTGACCATCACGTGACTGTAGAAAAACCAAGTGACAGAATAGAGGAAATCACGCTGTTTTTGAAATTCGACTACGACTATTTAGCGATCGCTCATACCCTGTAGATAACTTTTAGCGTACTTCGTCATTGTACGCTACAAAATGGCGGAATTGTTGGGATTTTTAGTACTCTTTAGTCTTTGGTACAACAATTGAGATCACAACAAGACTCCATTTTGTTTTGCTTTTGTAGTGTGTGGTGTTTTAGACGAAGTTCACAACTTCGTTTAAAACATCGTGGCGTGTTTTTTTGGATTTTCGAGTGTTTATTTTGCTGATAGTTAATTAAACTAGTGTTAGTTATTTCAGTGTGGTCGCGGTTGCTAGAGTTAGAAGTCATAAGAACTTAAAGTTCTATCGTTAGAGAGTAGTATATTCCTTGCAGTGCTATAGTTAATTAATAGTTAATTAATTAATAATTTAGTTAATAGTTAATTATTGACATCGGCGCTCAGCAAATGACAGATACGTCACATGACAATTCCAATTGACAGCCGACAACAACGCTAACCATAGACTAGGTAGATTCGGTCACGTGGTTTTTCTACTAGCGACTACGCTTAACGCTTAGGTGACATTGTCTAGCCCTGCAGTTTTAGTACAGTGTTCAGTTCAGTACAGTTCGAAGTGAGTTCAAATTGGAAAATAAGTGTACAGTGAAATCAGTGTTCGGAAAGTGAGAGTGTAGTGAAAACAGTGAAAATCAGTGGAAAATTAGCGTAAAGTGAAACGTAGTTAATTCTGTATGAAATAAAGTCCCGTAAATAATTCGTTAGTACAGTTGTAAACAAGGACAATAAATAGTGTAAAGTATATATCAGTGGTTCTTATTGATCGGACATTAATTAATCTCTCATTGTTGGGGTGAGATCGATAACCCTAGGAAAGCTATCCCCGACATTGTATGGTCCTTCGAGAAGCCGGATATAGGGGAAATTTTCCGAGGACTAATATTGTATGGTCCTTCGAGAAGCCGGATATAGGAGAATTTTCCGAGGACTAATATTGTATGGTCCTTTGAAGAAACAATACAAGAAAATTCTGTAAGAACTAAGCGCGGGTTATCGAGAATCAGGAAAATGCCGATAACACGGTCTCAAGTCGACCTTGTGGAAAATGATGTTCCGGTGATTGAGAGCCACTCCGGCGGTGTGAGAAGTACTGCTTCAAGACCTACCGCCACCAGCAGCGCGAGGGGTGCGTTCAGCGCCTCAAGACCGGCTGCTACTCAAGACAGCGGTGTGAGGGACTCCGTCTCAAGACCTACTGCTGCAACAAGCCGCGAAGCGATAGCGGCCACTTCCAAGGGTACAGACTGTATTACGAAATGCGGGACAACTACATCCGCGGAAAATACGGTGCCTTCTAACGTCACGGCTAAGCCATCAGGGGACTCCGAGCAGGCGAGGTCGGCGAAGTCACGTCGCTCTGAGTCAGGAAAACTAAGAAAACTGAAAGAAACTGAATTGAAGGAAAAACTGGCGGCCTTGAAGTTAGAAGAGATCCGCGCATCTATCGCTCTCACTCGAGCACAGTTGGAAAAACATCGTGCTGCCGCTACGGACGAAGAGGACTTAGCGTCGGCATCGGAAAATGAAAATGAAAATGAATATGAAGAGGAACGTTCTAGCCGCGTATATGAATGGCTGGAGGGACAACCGGAAAAAGGAAATGAAAAACAAGGTGAGGCGGTAAATGAAGGACGAGGACAGGGCGCTCGTAGTCGTGACGACGGGAAATGTGAACCCCAGGAAAATGAAGACGGGGCTCGCAGTTGTGACGGCGGGAAATGCGAGCACCAGGAACAGGAACCCCGGCCTGCGCGTCAGCCACCTAGCGTGGATGTAACCTCACTGGCAGCGGCTCTCACTCAGGCAGTAAGGACGGCGAGAGACGCACCCAAGTACCTCCAGGAGCTGCCGGTATTCAACGGGCAATCCAGCAGCTGGCTAACGTTTCGCGCTGCATATGAAGAAACCGAAGGGTTATTCACGAAAACGGAAAATGTATCAAGATTGCGCCGTAGTGTCAAAGGCGCAGCGCACGAGGCTATCAGTAGCTTACTCATCAGTTCTCCAGATCCGAAGACTATCATGGAAGCTCTGGAAAGAAGATTTGGACGTCCTGATGCACTGGCGATAAGTGAAATACAGAAAATGAAATCGCTCGGAAAATTAAGTGACAATCCTCGTGACTTGTGTATATTCGCGAACAAAGTATCGAATATTATAGCTACACTGGAAGCTTTGAAGAAAATTCAATACCTATATAATCCAGAGTTAGTGAAAGCCACACTAGAAAAGTTGACACCTATTTTGAGAAAAGCATGGTATGACTATTCTGCAAAAGAAAATGAGGACATTCCGGATTTGAAGCGCCTTGCAAAATTTTTAAATGAAGAAGCGGATAAGTGTGGGGCGTACGCACAACCAGAAGATTTCTCAGGGTATAAAGAGAGAAATATGAAAAAGAAAACCGAATATACTTACTCCACGAAAAACAATAATAATACGAGTAAAGAACAATGTCCTGTCTGTAAACTTGATCATCGGTTACCCGAGTGTAAACGCATCCGTGACGTCGACACAAATGAACGCTGGGAAATTGTGAAAAAACATCGTGTGTGTTTTCAGTGCCTACTAAGTAAACATCGAAGATCTACGTGCAGAGCCAAGAAGTGTGGTCAAGACGGCTGTTATATGGCACATCACCGACTTTTACATCATAAAAGGAAGGAAACGTCACCACCACCTTCTCCACCGGTCGTCGCCGAAGTCACGTCTTCAGTGGAAATAGTGAAAAACGTCGAGAATAGAAGTCGACAAGCTTACTTGAAAATCGCACCTGTCACACTGACGGGGCCAACCGGTGCCCGCGTCGATACCTACGCACTTTTAGACGACGGGAGTACAGTTACACTGATCGACGAAAACTTAGCGGAAATATTAGACCTCGACGGGCCGGAAGACCCTATGTGGGTGCAGGGAATTAACGAAACAATGAGGCACGACAAAAGCCGGCGTGTAGACGTCAGGATACGCGGAAGATTCAGTGATAAAGAATACACCTTACGAAACGCCCGCACAGTACAACGCCTTATGTTTACGAAACAAAATATTGAACGAAGAGATCTACGGGAATGTGTTCACCTACGAGAAATCGAGGATAAGTTGATATATAAGAATGCAAACCCGAAGATACTCATCGGTCAAGATAACTGGGAATTATTAGTAGCATTTGAGATTCGTACCGGTCATCATGACCAACCGGTAGCATCGAATACACGTCTGGGATGGGTGCTTCACGGATGTCGCACGTCATACCACGAAAATGTCGCATTTTGTGGTCACACTGTAATCAAGGAGCGAGATAGAAGTATGGAAAACATGATGAAAGAATTTTTCGACTTGGAAGCTCTCGGTGTCGAGCCTAAGAAGCAGAAAAATGACCCAGAAGAACGGGCTTTGAAAATTTTAAATGAAAATAGTAAACGATTACCCGATGGCCGCTTCGAGACTTCGTTACTATGGAAACAGGATGACTTTGTTATACCTAACAACTACGACGACGCCTTCAAGCGATTGAAGACTCTAGAAAGGAAATTAGACCGCGATCCGGGTCTCAAGGAAAGATACGAAGAAAGAATGGAAAATCTACTTACATCCGGATACGCCGTCGAGGCACTAACACCTGCGAAACCGGGAAAAACGTGGTACTTGCCGCACTTTGCTGTGTGTAACCCATCGAAGCCGAAGATACGACTAGTACACGACGCAGCTGCGAGGTCACACGGATGGAGTCTGAACGACATGCTGCTCTCAGGACCTGACCTGCTGCAATCGCTGCCGGGAGTCATCATGCGGTTCCGACAGTACGCCTACGCGATCTCAGCCGATATAAAAGAAATGTTTATGCAGATTAAAATACGTGAAGAAGATAGAGACGCACTGAGATTTCTATGGCGGGGAGACAGCAGAGGCGACGTAAGACCCAAGGAGTACCAGATGACATCGGTAATCTTCGGAGCTACATCATCACCGTGCACAGCGCTCTACATAAAAAATAGAAATGCAGAAGACTTTGAAGCGACCCACCCGAGAGCCGCCAAGGAAATAAAGAAGAATCATTATATGGATGACTTCATATCAAGCTTCCCGAGTAAAGAAGAAGCAATACAAGTATCGAAAGACGTCGACTATGTACATCGACAAGCTGGGTTCGTGCTACGAGGATGGGTGTCAAACGATCCGTCTGTGTTGCGTCACTTTAACACAGACACCGGGGCCGAAACCGTACCTATAGGAGGTGTCAACACTGAGAAGACTCTCGGCCTACTATGGGAGGTGGAAAAGGATTGCATCGGCTTCCGGCTGAACATAGAGAAAACACCACGCGAAGTTCTCGAACAGGCGCGACCGCCAACGAAAAGAGAAGCTTTAAGTGTTATTATGTCACTTTTTGACCCGTTAGGTTTGGTTTCGCCACTTACCACTCCGGCGAAGAGGCTTATGCAAGAAACATGGAGATATGGAACCGGGTGGGATGAACCGATCCCCGAAGAGCTGCAACCGCGATGGTCGTCATGGCTAAATAATCTACGAGCGATAGAAAGTCTACACATCCCGCGGTGTTACAATGTTGGATCGTCAGTAGTCGAAAGGCAGCTACACGTGTTTGTCGATGCAAGTCAAGAAGCTTACTCGACCGCGATTTACATACGTATGGAACGAATAGACGGAACTACGCATGTCGCTCTAGCTGCCGCGAAGAGTCGTGTGGCACCATTGAAACCCACCTCTATACCCCGCCTAGAGCTACAAGCTGCGTTGCTAGGGGCGCGCCTAGCTAAACGAACCGAAGAAGAGCACGAATTTGAATTCACAAAAAAAATCTTTTGGACGGATTCACGCACTGTACTCGCATGGATAAGATCAGAACCGCGCGCTTTCAAAACATTCGTAGCGCACCGGCTAGCAGAAATAGAAGAATTAACGAAAGTGAGTCAGTGGCGGTGGGTTCCGACTAAAGAGAATGTAGCTGACGACGCGACTAGAGAAACGCCGAGCAACTTCAACGCGGATCACAGGTGGTTTCATGGACCCACATTTCTCAGAAAATCAGAAGAAGAATGGCCGCGCGAAGAAAAAATTGTCCCGGAGAAAACTGGCGAAGAGCGATGCTGTGTAGCGCGTGAAGCCACAATCGCAACATTCTTACCGAAAATCGAAAATATTTCGAAGTGGCAAACACTAGTAAGAGCAACTGCACGTGTGCTACAATTTCTCGATCTGTGTAGACCCGGAAAATATGTAACGGCTGCAGCAAAAAGAAAACGTACGAAACCGAACCCTAAGGAAGATCCTAATTGGAAAAGGGGCCAAAAAACCCAAAAGGATTCTAGTAAGAATAAGATAAAAATGGTAAAAACGAAATTCGTGTATTTAGAATCAGACTACATTCTAAAAGCCGAAAAACTATGGGTACAAGCAGTGCAAGCACAATCTTATGGAAATGAGAGAGAACGCATCATAGAAGGAAAACCTCCAGGCCCACGTGACAAGTTAGCGAATTTAAGTGTTTACCTGGAAAATGATGGGCTACTTCGTCTACGTGGAAGAATCAAAGCAAGCAAAGAAATGCCCTTTGAAACAGTCAACCCTGCCTTGCTCGATGGACAACATGAGTACACAAGAAAGTATATACAGTATGTGCATGAAAAAATGCAACATGGCGGCGTCGAGTTGACTGTGAACGAGTTACGACAACGATACTGGATCACGCGGATACGACCCACTGTAAAAGGTGTTATAAGAAGCTGTCCGGTATGCAAACTGAGAAGAGCCAAGCCGACGACACCGTCTACGGGAGACCTACCACCAGCGCGACTTAGCCATCATACAAGACCATTCTCGTATACAGGTCTTGACTACTTCAGGCCGATAGAAGTAACAGTCGGCAGGCATCGCGAAAAACGATGGGTGGCGCTCTTCACATGTCTAACAATGAGAGCAATACATCTTGAAATTGTAACGTCACTGAGCGCGGATTCGGCAATCTCAGCATTACGGCGATTTATAGCTAGAAGAGCCGTCCCAACTGAAATATGGAGTGACAATGCAACGTGCTTCAAGACCGCCGATCGGGAACTGAAGGAGGCAGCACGGGAGATCGTCGACGCGATGAAAGAAGAAGCCAGCGCACGCTGTATTCGTTGGTGTAACATTCCGAGCGCAGCGCCATTTATGGGCGGGGCTTGGGAACGATTGGTGCGGTCGGTCAAGGAAACCCTACGCATCACGCTACATGAGAAGCATCCGAGCGACGAGACTTTGGCTACACTACTAGCCGAGGCGGAAAATATTGTGAATTCGCGCCCGCTCACACATGTACCTGTCACACCGGACGAGCCCGAGGCGCTAACACCAAATCACATACTGTTGGGGCCGAACAGTCATGTGCCAGCACCAGGTCATTTCACGGAAAAGGACGAAAGTGCAAGAAAACTATGGAGGCGCGCACAACGCCTAGCAGATGAATTTTGGAGACGTTGGGTAAAAGAATATCTTCCCCAGCTTCAACACCGGCGGGAGCCTCACCGTACCGGCTCTCAGCCCAAAGTCGGTGACCTGGTCATCATCTGTGACCCGAATTTACCCAGGAACGTATGGCCACGAGGACGAATATCCCGCGTGTATCCAGGGCCGGACAACGAAGTGCGCGTCGTGGACGTGACGACAAGCAATGGACAAGTGCTGAAGAGACCGAGCAAGAAGATTGTCGTGCTACCGGTAGATTAGTTGCACTCTGCAACTGGCGGGGAGAAATGTGCACGACGACCTAAGAACTTCCCCTTAAGGAATCATGAAGATATTCGCCTTAACTGCGCGAGTCCCTAACACGTGCACTTGAAACAATGGCTAACCAATCAGCGC
Source organism: Coenonympha arcania (assembly GCA_036785405.1). Lineage (NCBI taxonomy): Eukaryota > Metazoa > Arthropoda > Insecta > Lepidoptera > Nymphalidae > Coenonympha > Coenonympha arcania. The sequence goes on from CM072069.1 coordinate 6,915,210, forward strand.
GCTCGTAAATATGAAAATTCTAGAAGCACGCCTCTTTAACACCCTTTTTTGCTAACAAAAAATTGTGCAATGAATAGAATGACCATTTGGGTGGAGTATATTTTTAATGTAGATCTATTGTTTTGAAAACGTCTTGACCCTTTTTTTGTGGCACTAGAAAGATGTATGTATTTTACATAACCCAAATGCACCAATCGCGTACTTTCTAGAAATCTCTTATGGCGTAAAATATTGGTATAAAAGGTCGCTGATTGGTTGGCGCAGACAGTGTCAGTTCAGTTTTAGTACAGTGTTCAGTTCAGTACAGTTCGAAGTGAGTTCAAATTGGAAAATAAGTGTACAGTGAAATCAGTGTTCGGAAAGTGAGAGTGTAGTGAAAACAGTGAAAATCAGTGGAAAATTAGCGTAAAGTGAAACGTAGTTAATTCTGTATGAAATAAAGTCCCGTAAATAATTCGTTAGTACAGTTGTAAACAAGGACAATAAATAGTGTAAAGTATATATCAGTGGTTCTTATTGATCGGACATTAATTAATCTCTCATTGTTGGGGTGAGATCGATAACCCTAGGAAAGCTATCCCCGACATAATGTATTAATTTGTTTGCCTCTCTCTGTTTATTCGAAAGTTCAAATTAATTCACACCTACGACTTTATACATGTTTAATGTTCTATTACCATTTCCATTAATCTCTACGCAACAACATTGTAAATGGAACTTACTATTTCAAATTCAGTAATTTGTACACAGTAACTAGAACTATTTGCATAACATGGTATTTAAAAGGAACTTACGTTCAGCTGAAACAAGCTTTTGCCAGTTTCGTTGATAAAATTAATATACCTAAACAAGTGAACATTTGCACATTTTTACAGTGAAGAATTTTTGTTTCCAGTCAATTATATTCATAGCGAAATGTAGACGAAATTTTAAAGAGTTCAAATTGCGGTGAGATGAAAACGGTTTTCATCTTCTGTTTAAGAGAATACCAACTTGCAGACCTCTACGAGTAATAGCTTGAATTGGAAAATAGCGTAGAAGAGCTTAAAAGCCTGTTTTTAAATACATATAATTACTATGTACCTATATCTACTTTATTAGTGATGGATATTACCACTTACCATACCCTTATTTCTTTATCGGTTTTTAAAATGTAGAAGAAGTATATTTGTATTATATGTGTATATAATAAACTGTCCCGGCAAACGTTGTTTTGCCATTAGGGATAATAAAATAGCTTACGACCTACTCTCAGTCCTACTGAATATACCTACTTACCTACACACTTTCATAACAATCAATCGAGTCGTTTCAGAGAAGTTTTGTAACAAAAACTGGCAAGAGAATATTATATATTAAAAGATAAACAATAGGTTTAGTATCATTCTGTTTCCAATTTAATGTTAATCTGACCGTTAAAATTATCTCACCATGAATTTCCTAGCCGAGGGCGTTCCATCAAAACGAAAACTTACGTTGACGTAATTTACAAAGAATTGATTCGAATTCGGTAATTAACGCCGTAGCAGAAGTAATAAGAAACACGCGATACTTTTTGTCCTCGTTTAACTCGCGATTCAAAATAGATTGTTCAGTCGTTGAACCGTCCGAAGCTGAAAGAGAAACTCCGCGTAGCAATTATAATATTGTTTGAAACTCGTTTTGAAGATAATCAAAGAAAATTAATGTATTTTTTATTTGAGAACTAAATTAAAAGAGTTTAGAAGAAGTTAAAATAATAATTATTATTAAGTAATTGACCCCGCAAACGTTGTTTTACTATATGAGAACCGAATGGCTTAGCGGTAGACAAAGATGAAATAAAATAATATACGTTAATTAATGAACAAAAAACCGACTTCAACTCTCATAAAACTACTGTCGAATACATCCTTTCCAATTAAAACATTTAAGACTTAAATGGTTTTCTCATGGATACCATTATCAGAACTGGACTAAATTGATATGGGACCACAAGGAAAGCGTCAGTTTTCTAATAAAAAAACCGGCCAAGTGCGAGTCGGACTCGCGCACCGAGGGTTCCGTACTCAAGAAGTACTGAAGCAAAACAATCAGGCAAAAACCAATATGTTTATTTGACGACGAGTACTTAGAAGAACTTGCGTTTAACCCTATAAGTATGAGGGATTTTCATTTAAAATCTTAGCCACGCATTTCGGTAAAGCCACGTTAAAACGGTAATAATTACCTTTGTTAATGAACCGCAAAACTAACTTTGTTTGTAGAGGTTTATTGTTAATATAAAAAAAAACTATGCTAGTTAGAGCATTGGCTATAGTTTTCCTGTAAAATATACGTAAATTCCTATTGACCATAATTATTTGAGATTTTTCGATTGGTAAACTCCGGAGATAACGGGAACGAAGATCCGGGAACGGTATTTTTTTAGACATTTTCCCCGATAAATCAAAAACTATCATGACTAAAAATAATCAAAAATCGGTTTTAGAATGTACAAAGTAAATCCTTTTATATGATTCCCCACACAGTACAGTTATCTCACTTTTAAATTTCAACCCTCTGATTTTCCCCCCTTTTTAAATAAGAACAAAAATAATTTCCAATTTTTTTTTTATTCCAGTGTCATTGGGCCACTAATATACACAAATATTCCAAATTTCATATCGATAGCTCCGGTAGTTACTGAAATAATCGAGTGTGACGGACAGACAGACGGACAGACAGACGGAGAAAGTCGCACCATAAGGGTTCCATTTTACCATTTTTGTACGGAACCCTAAAAAGAATCATCAAAATCGATTCTCCCAGTCAAAAGTTATGGTTAAGTGGGTTGATAACATGTCATCATTTATGTTTTTCATCACCTCTTAACATTTTAAACTGCAATTTATTGTACCGTCACAAGTATGTCGAATGTCGCATTACAGCCGGACCGGGCCGGGTGTCATTTCAATCGCTATAATTTGATAGCGCCATCTCTTGAATTTATGAGGTATTTAAATGTTGATTTTTGTCTTACAAAGTTACTGTCACAACTAATACTTTTGCGTCAAGAGATGGCGCTGTTTTAACTAAAGCGAATAAAACTACCGGGTCAACGACTAAAAATAATTGGTCATGAGCGAGTCGGGCTTGCGCAGTGAGTGTCCCGTGCCATCAAGATTAATATCAACCAAAACACCTGTCACTCTGCCCACCAACTTCAAAAAGGAGCAAAAATTCCTTTGTTGGAAGTCCCTCATTAAATATTTATTCTATTTTATTTTTTAGTATAGTTGTCGTTATAGCGGTAATATATTAAGCGAAAGGGTCTAACTATCACGGTTCTAGAGATACAGTGACAGACGGACGGACGAACGGCGAAGACCCGTTTTTTCCCTTTGGGTACGGAACCCTAAAAATCACGAGGTGACCTCTAAAACCCCAGCAGACGTGGACAATAATCCACTTACAAGTTAAATTAGATCTTAAACTGAAGTGTATAAGTTATTGTAGAATTTCTCGCAGCCCGTTTTCACTCTCGGGGCTCACTTTTGTACTTGTGAAATGGATCTCGCCTTCTCCTGGCGCTTTCATTTGCTTTCTTTTCATTTATGCACCCGTTTTTCTTCAGATAGCGAGTAATGGTTTTATTAAATCATGCCGCAAGTAGTGAACCGATTTAGCTAGGTTAACATACCTATAGGCTTTTTAATTTACAAATAATTTTCTTCCACTTCTTGCCAAAAAAAAAACTTGTCAGTTCTCGGTGCAAAACTCCTGTCCAGACTTAGCAGTGAGTCTGACATTTCATGAGTAAGTAAGTTAGGCCTATGTGAATGGTACTTAAACTAATTCAATTAAATTAGTTTAAGTACCACTTTATTTTAATTTAACTCATACAACTCGTGGTATACTTGTTATTTGCGTCGTAAAGTAATATTATGTATTCGATAGCAAAAATATGTAATTCTTTACTGAAGTTTGAAATGAATATTAAATTAAATAGAATTAATATTAAACAGACGGACAACAAAGTGATCTAATTATAAGCGTTCCGTTTCTTTTTTATTTTTGAGATACGGAACCCTAAAAAGCAAACGTTGAAAAAAGTTATAATAGTCGGAATAATCTAATACTAATCTGGGCCCTTATTCTGTATCTCAGTGATGATCACTCAGTGGACTTCAATGACATTTATTTTTTATCCATTGAAGTTTTTCCACAAAATATTATTATCGTTCTACTTAATAAAGCAGCAATGTATAGCGAACCATACACAACAGTGATTATCACTGAGATACAGAATAAGGACCCAGGTGAAGAAGATTAAAGTTATAAAACACAGTACCAACAAAGATCAACGGATCAACCTTGAACGGTTCAACATTTACGATTTCCTTTATTTCTCATTTCTTCCGGTGATAGGTGTCGCTTCCCGACATTTACTTTCAAATAATTAATTTGTTTGCCTTTTTTTACTTAACCAGTCTTATGTGTATGAGAAATCAATATTCAAGCGAATATAATATGTTTAAGTGGTTGGTAAAAAATAACTAGCCAACTTCTATGTTTGAATAATAATATGGATATTTGATTGGATAAATGGCTATTTGATAGGAATGTAGACACTTACATAATATTAATATGTAGACAATCTATAATTATAGCTACATATTTAGGTTTGGATTCCTTTTACAAGTACTAATAAGTTGGGAAAAGGAACATATACAGGAATTGGGTATGAAACATATCCAGTAGGATTTGTAAAATCAAAATCCGCGAATCCTCAAATAAATGGACTCCTTCATCTGTTGAGTTTCGTTCCATTCAGCAATAGACTAATTACAGCGACGACGATCGTAAATATTATGTCCTAAGGGTCAATTTACACCTCAGAATAATGAAGACCCATTTACACCGTTGCGGAATGGAATTGAAGCGACATTTTGCAACGAAATTGTACATAGCATAATGAACTTTATGACAATTGTATGACATACAAATTAAATAAAAGCAAAAAACGTCGCAAGTCTTCCGGGGAATCCTCGAGCTTTCTCGAGAATTTCCCTAGCTTCTGTCGACGCCATCTGTGGAATCCGCGGGTGGTAGGAATGGGAAGTTAGTTAGGTCGGTCACAGCAGTGCGGTGCCAAGCGTTTACGACACAATCACGACACAATTCGCTGGAATACTCGAGCATTCCAGCAAATTCTCGCGTCAGGAGGCGAAATTGACGCTTCCATTCCATTCCGCCCCGGTGTAAATTGACCCCAATCCGCCAATAAAATTAATTTTAACAATTTAATAATGGACTATTTTTCTAAAAGAATATTTAAAAACAAACGCTTTCAATCACTAAAGACGGCATCTCTCTGAAATATTTCTAAATTCAATGAATATTCAAGTTACTCTACATAGTCTTACAATTACATAGGTATAATCATTCTCATTATTTTATTGTTTTTTTTTTGTGATTCCATGCAGGAGCTTATGGAAATTACGTCACGATTAAGTAGTTGTTAGGAACTTGTAAGCATTCATAGTATTGCTGTATGAACATTGAATCAAACTAATTTACTACGCTTACCAAGCTCACTAAGGATTTAGCTCTTTGATCGTACGACCATGATTTAATAACACTCTACTAACAAAGTGAAAACCTTTTTAAAAAATTACACTAGACAATATTGTTAGGTAACGCTTTAATGAACCTAAGCTGTATTTACAACTACACAAACGAGTCATCAGTGGAGCTATGAACGTACTTTACTCATTTGCATATCAATATGTAGTCAATTTGGTGCTCTGTGAGGGGAAATCTGTAGAAATGCGGGCTTCGGGGATAGTTTTATGGGAGTGTTTGAAATTACTTTTGTGGATTTTACCTTCGCACGTGAAAGCTATATTATTTAATGCCGTAAAGTGCAAAATTGAAATAGGACATTAAAAAACCGGCCAAGTGCGAGTTGAACTCGCTAAAAAAAAAGTAAAACCAAACTTTTCTTACCGAATCGCAAACTTAACTTTGTTCCTAGAGGTTAATAATTGTTAACATCAAAAAAGAATAATAGATACAGAGTTGATTTTAATTCTCCGTAAAATATACAATAAGCCCATCATCATTATTCAGATTTTTTCTTTTGAGGTACGGAAAAGTAGGCTAAAAAAGTCTCAGTACTCCCTATCAACGTCAAACTCTGTTAATAATAAACAAAATCTCGCAACTACTCTACCACTCAACCAACCACGTCATGTGCAAATTTTTCGTTTTACATAACAACATTATCGTGCAAAGGTAAGCATTTAAATAGGAGTGAAAATTATTTTGGCTGCTGGCAAGCTTTCAATAGGCGAGCAGCGCTGCTGTCTCGAGTTCGATCGAGCTGGCGACACACTTACACCAAAAATACTTTATGCTTGTGAAATGATGACCGCTGGAATTTTATAATTTCGCCTCGACGGCTCGCCTGAACTGTGGAGATGGACAACTGTTGCCAACTGCTTATGCTTGCGTTAGCTCCGTGTTTATTGTTTGCAATTTGCATTTTCCTCATAGGTAGAGAAGCACCCTAATACAATTACAAGCAGCGCATTATACGGTATTTTACTCCATTTTGTTTATTGCTTTATTTGTAAACTACGTTAGAAATAATGACATCCATTGAAAATAAAACTCTTATTCGACAAGAAAAAACTGCAAGCATTTGATTTTTTCTTGTCCCTTTCTCGACTGTTTGTATGTAGTTACGTGGAGTTACTATGGCATGCGTGATAGTGACGTCACTATCCGATATAGCTATCCCTGTCTAATCAAGATTATTAATTAATTGTGAATAAATTTTTCGTTATTTACTCGGTTTCATTTTTTTTCAAAATTGTATTTATTATTAAATATTGTTTCAATAATGAGTTAAATAAATCAATATTTTGACTTGAGTAAAAGACCCTAATGCACTCTCTATTCAAAGGCGTTGACATAATCTTCATGAAGGGACCACGTAAACTCGCCAGCGGGAGAGCTGCTCGGAGTTTGTTTCCTAACTGTTAGTAAGATTTTCCTTCTCTTTTCTTTTAGTCCTAATTTGCCGAAATATTCATTCAGAAGATTCCCCTTTTCTCATAGTCCAGCATTCACCTTTTTGTAAAGGAGGGGTTATGTGGGGCTTGCACCACAGATGAGAGAATGGGTTTTATCGTTCTTCTGTGGCTTGCACCCACTAAAACCTGTGCTGTAAAACCACAGACCATGTTGGCGGGAGTACGGGATTCACTTGTGTATTCACCGCGCTCCTGCCAGGCCTCGACCCGCCACCAGAGTGGCAGGTCCCGTCGGAAGGTGTACGCACTCCAGCAAGCGATGCGTCTATTTGCCCTACTAGAAATGTCAATGTGACATAAGCTCCATACATGTTATGTCAAATTTCTATCTCAAGTAAGGCAAACCATGGATAGATAGAATATTGGGAACGACCATTAGTGGTACTAGATAGAAGAACAGAATAAAATACATACATAAATATTGCTTCAAAAATGTCCGTACTGTACCTATATGTATTATCTTGTTCGAGCACAAAGTTAAACAACAGAGGTGAAACTATGTCCCCCTGATTGAGACCGTTACAGCAACACTGTTGTTATATCAGAGTTAAGTAAGTATAATAACATATTGATAGGAATACTCTTCTATAGTACCTGCGCGCTGCGGCTGCACGCGTTAATTCAGCGTAGTTTGTATAATTGTATTCATTTGCATATCCCATTATGTTTGTTTTCCCGGTAAATAATATTATGTCCGAGTATTTATAAAGACGACCAATTGCTTTTGTTCCTTTGCATGCAACATGGAGGGAGTTTTAATTTTTGTTTGTGACATGTATTGCAACGCTGTCTTTGTGCAGTTTTAGGGATACGATTACGTAGCCTACGATACTGGCAACACTGAAGTACTTAATTAATAAATCATTTCTTAAAATTATTAAGTAATTAAATATGTCATCGAATAGTTCTGAATCGGGGGACTAGCTGTCTACAACGTGTAACGAAAAGTTGAAATAATATTGTGTAATAATAATGTATGGAAAAATAAAATAAGCATAGCAATTTTTCCTTACATTATGGGAAAATAAATATGCTTATTTCTATTTAATATCTTTACTGGGTGATTCGTTATCAAGTACACTTATGTACCCTTCAATATTATTTCAACTTTTCTTTACACGTTGTATATTGTAATGATTTAGTATTCACAAGTGTTTTCGTTTGAAATTGGGCACGGAAGCAAAATATAATTTTTTTTATTCAACAAAAAACTTTTAGATGAACATCTCACAGAGTACCTACTTGTATGATTTCGTCTGTGCTCGTAAATCAAACTGAATTAAATTCTGTAAAGAAACCTGTACAATCCCTTATTTTCTTCTTAGGTAATAAAACCATTCAATAAATAGGTCAACCAAGTTAAATTACTGAAATCTCTTTGAAATTCTTGGCGGCATTTAGTCTAATAATATTTGTTCGTTATTCCGTTTATAAAGCTGAATGTTTTATCAATAATTCTCCAGACCGCTTTATTTTTGTCCTTAACACTTTTCGAATACGTTGCTTTGTGCGAAAGGAAAAATTGCGTGAGAATATGACAGAAAACCGATGCTTTACCCAATGAATAGAAACTACCTAAGCCAATTGTTACCTACATAAAAATTTCTGAACGTTTTTGGAAATTTAAAACAAAATACATAAAAGTCCATTGTAGTTTCCGATAAAAAATAAGAAAAATGGATATTTTGGGGAAACTTTCTAATTAGCTTTTCCGATTGCATAATTTCGAAACACAAATACAAAACTTTTATTTCATACAGGTAGGTTTAGCTTACAATTAAAGTATATTTTGATTTTTGTATAAATGTTGATAATAATTATACAATATTTCGATCCTATTTAACGTAACTTGAATCGGTTTTGAGTCACCGAAATTAAAAATTGTATTCCAACTCGGACTTGGACCTTTTAAATTTTGGGGTTAAAATTAGGCATACGTCCTGTCAAAAGAAAACGTCATAAGGAAAAACCTGTGTACCTGATGACGTATTGTATTGTACGTTTGTGAAATCTAACAAGTCGCACTTTTAAGGTCTCTGGACTTTTCTAAGGCTCGTGTATAAAAGTGTAGGTGTAGACGTCTTGAAATAAATTTAAGTAACCACAACGAAGTACGCAAGAGTCCTGGGGGCTATTCACGTAATTCGTCGGCAACATTTCGTGATGTGAAATATTTAAAAAGGTGATGGCATTTACGTTTATAAGCAGTCAACTGTAACTAAATATTATGATTTTAATTTTAAACTAACGCACCCGGCTTCTAAGATGTAACTAACCTAGAATAAGAAAACCAACTGTAGAAGGAAAATAAAGCTATTTTTATTTTTATTTTATTTATTGCAAAACTCAAAAGGATGTCATTCCTTAAAAAAATTAAACACAATTAGTTTGAATCTGTGCTAAAACTTCTATGCGTACTAAGGCGCGAGGTAGCAGGTCACGAAATAAGAACAGCAAGAACAGCGTAAAATAACCTTTGACATTCGAAGACTCAACGGTTAAAAGGATGTGTGGTTATAGAATGTGCAAAGATAGGCGGAAAGATTCATGGTTTAAAATTTTAGTAATGCTGTTTTTGGAATGCATATATTTCGCAGTCGTGCGTCCCCGGTGTGCTGGTTGGAAATATTTTAACATGAGATTACGGCTTTTAACTCACTAAAATTTAAATAAATACGGGTACAAACAAGCATGTTAACTGTAACTTTGTAGTTGCATCTAAGTATTTAGAAAAGTTTTTTAATGTTTGATATACTTTCCCTTATTTAAAATTAAAAATATGATAAATGTTGGACGTGGATTTCAACTAAAATATGTGTTTCTCAATGTTCATATATTGCTTATTGTTACATAGTTTACTGCCCCTATCTATGACGACTGAAAATTACTTACTATAGTGTTTGCCGTATCATGTAGAAAAGAGATACTTATAAGAAATAAAATTATGTAACATTCCGTTTCGATATGTTACATACAAGAACCAAACAAGAATGTGCAAGCAAATAATTTTCGTTGACTTTTCTTCTCATTGCATCAGAAAAAAGTATATATTATAATGTTCGCTATGACAGGTTAATTTCGTGATTTTTTTTTGATTTTTTATTTAAATAATAATAAAGCATTACTTTAAAGGAATTCAGCCAAATAGCGTAGGAGTCTTAAAAATACACAATTTTAAACTACACGTTCATTCCCCTGACAACAAAGCCAAAATGTTAAGTTCATAAAATAAACTTCATTATTCATTCGCACAAAAGAAATGCGAGCTTAATTCAAGATTAATTCGCCGCTATAAATTACAGAAAGAGATACAAAATTCGCGATTCTCTAAAAATGTTGTGAGTATGTAATAAATAATATTGTGTGTGTTTAAATTTAACGCGTCTGCCAGCGCGTATTCGATCTCAGTGGCATCCGCGCCCGCTTGCGACGCCGGCGCCGGTCCTGAAAGAAATCGGAAAATCCCCTTCCATCACGCCCTACATTCATTATCTTCGTGGTAACAAAGTATGTTAATTTCGTGAGTTATTGGCACTTAATCTGCTCACTGACCCCATATTGTGAAAACGAAATAAAAAAAATATTCGCGATCCACGCATTCTTAACAGTGATTTTTTATAATGGTTTGTTAAAGAAACGAAGAAAAAAAATAGTGCTACTAAGTTCTTTAAAATGTATATATGCACGGAGTAGGTAATTTACGATGTTCACCAAAAAAGGTTCTAAAAATTTAATATTAAAGTGAGAGTGTTCCAATATATTACATACGGTAAGGTAAATTTAAGAATTATTTGTTTACACATATTAAATTTAAACACTTACATAATACAGGTACAGTTAGTAACTATCTTGCAACTATACTAAATATAGCAAAAGGTAAAACAACAACTACAAACAAGTAACTAGCGTCGTAGTTAACTTTACACGTTTGTTAGACCCGTAAAGGACGCTTCGTGAAACACAAATAAAGGAAATGTGTTTCCTTTTATATCTAGTCTATCAAAGTAAAAATCGCTATCACAATCTTTTACTCTACACTTTAAATCTAGGTAAACACTATAAAATATGTCCTTACGTATGTATGCCTTGGGTATGTATTATTGAGTAACAATAATAATTACATAGTATTTAGGTCAAATAAGATATTTCGTGAATGGGATGGACGTTTCTGAAATAATGTTATGATGAAATATGGGATTTATTCTTATATCATGTTCATATAAATTTAAATACGAATTAAAATTATTTTGTCATATTCATAGCTACATTATCGTTTCAGTTCAAAATAGGTTTCGAGTTTCGAGCCTAGTTTTACAGAAAGGAGCCCTATTGCGCTCGCTATGTCGTCCGTCTGATAATAATCATCTCGGGTGTCATCATCATTATTGAAAATCTTTACAAGTTCCAGGATTGTAAACGGATGAGGTAGACGTATACCTACTTCTAAATTTAATTGAATTGAATAGATTAATTAGTGTTTTTAGTTTTGTCTTCAAAAATGAAGAATTAGCGAGTGTGAAGATGATCAATTATACAAATTAATATTTTAAGAGTTCTATCTCAAAAACTAAAACACCTTATTTTATTTTCCACGTTTTAATTTTCCGCCATTCATAAATTAGTTACAGACGCTTCCAATGCTTCATATTTAAAGTGTGGTGTAAACTCTAAAATAAAATAAATTTCGATCTCGGCATTAAAATTGTACGAGTTAGATTTGAGGAATCTTCGCAATATAATCACGATAATCTGGCAAATTTTTGTATATAGTGTGAAAGTGAATTAAGCAAAATAGTCGTATAACATTGAGATAATAATTGACTAGATACATTCGTTTTAGTGTCTACATTTAGCTATAAAATAAATAGGACACGGTAGAAATACATTGATATTTTTGGCCCACGACCTTGCTGTGGTTTCGGAAGGCGCTTACTCTATTGTGAGAACCGGTAATTTACATAAAATATGTATAGTTCTGTAATGGTATCACTTCTGTAATGGATGCTTGTATGGAATTTTTATTGGAAATAATTATTATTTTCTGTGATAATTATTCATCATAAGACATTTCATAGTAATTTGCCTTCAAACCAAAGGGCAAGACATAATTTATGTAAATATTTCTTAATATTAAGTACTTCGCAAAAATTTGGAACCGGTGCGGGGTTTTAGGGGCATATTTATTCATGCTATCAAAATCTCAGCTTCTACAATTTTTTTAACGTGACTTTAATATTCAGGAGACCATTTACTTAATTACCTTTAAGGTCTTCTTTTGCTACAAAGGAAATGATATTACAGCCAAATCTAATTAAAATAACTACGATATATAGGTATATACCCACATTCCTATGAAGTAATGTATGTGAAAATAATATATCCCCATCATTGTTTAACCGCGGATACGGTGTATTTAAGAGATTTTTGGTGCTCTGCAGTTTAAACACTATAAAGACAATTACTATCAAATTTAATCGTCATGTATATCGCTTTGAAGCAGAAACACGATTGGATAACATTTTCTCGATAAAAAGTTCTCCTAAAAGTTACTCCAAAATCTCACATTTTCTCATTTTTATCGGAAACTACAATGGATGTAATTGTAATTTTTGTTTTAATGTGTCAATAATAATATCCAAATATGCTGAGGAACAGATTTTTGATAACTGGCTTAATTTTTTAGAAATTATTTATAGAACGTCGTTTTTCTGTTATATTTTTCCGCGACGCTGCATGACGCACCTACCAACGTATTTGTGAGGGTGAGAAAGACAAAATTAAATTCAATATGTCCTGTTAATTGACCTTACTCACTGATCATAAGTAACGAGTGGTGGTGTAAAAAGATTTTGAAAGTAAAGTTCGATGGTATGTAGAGCTGCAATAGCAAACTGTATGCACTGATGTTGTAACTATCAGTTTTTTGAAAGGCGGTCCCACAATTCTAAATTGCAGTGGAGAGGACAAGTGGAGACGAATACTTTTCGAGATTATTTCACGTCACTTTCTGTCCTGCTCACTTTTTTAACATACATTACCAAACGTGCATTAAAAATTGCCGTTTACAACTCGGATGTAAAACCATGGCATCTTGAAGATGTGTCCACGACAAAAATAATTAAAAAATATGAATGTGAAACCCATAGTATGATATTTCTGTGATTTTCTATCATAGTTTTTAGCAATGATAACAGATAAGTACTGTAACCAGAATCAATTATTTTTTCATAGCTTGAAAAATAAATTGAAATAGGTAAAACATTGAATCTGAATTGAATGAAATTGAATTGAATTGATTTTTGATAATAAAATTCATGAGAAATGTTTAATTGCGTACAATTCTTAACTTTTACTTACTTCCGTAGGTAATTTGACGTGCTAATTTAGCAAATACATATGTAAAATAAACAAAGATTACTCAAAATACATATCTCCTATGTAACTAACCTCCTAGGAGACTTTATCTCATACGGGATTTTTATTTACATTTCCTAAGATGTGTGCGGGAAAGAAAGGGACGTGCGATGTCGAATACAAAAATGGATTAGATTCACGTAAAAAATCTCCTGGTTCCAGTTCTTGGTCAACGGATTTTTTTGCCAACTATACCTAACCTATCTAGAACTTTACGAAACAAACAATTCATGTCAAAACTCAAATTAGACACATTTCTGGTAACTTTTGACACTTTATACATTTCCTAGGAATTGTATGCAATGACGGATTGAATAGATTCCAGTAACATTACCTAATGAGGAGTTTAAAAAAATGGAATCCGCTAAAACGCGAAGGAAAAGTTTCCTTGCGAGTTGTAAATGTCAAACAACAGATTTTTTCATTGTTTTTATACAAATGAGATTTTTCATTTTCTTATTTCTTGTGATAGAAAACTTCGGCACTTAAAGGTTCACGTGTTCTATTGAAACAAGTTACAATACTGAAAATTTTTATGGTTACTCGTTATTATATTGTGAAATGCTTCGAATGCCAAAAGCAAAAACATAATTGGAAAGTTAAAACAAAAGCTGAAGTCCCGAGACAAAAAACAAAGAAATCGCACTTTTTTATTCGAACGAAAAGGTTATGATGGATTCAATGAGTAACTCCGTTCTAATGGATGGATTTTAGATGTTTGCGCGTTAATATAATATTATTTGTCAACTCAAATATAAATAAATTTTATCTTTATTCACAAAACACCACATTAGGTTTACAGTGATTCATTTAACAAACAAAAACTAAACTTCAAATTTCATCCAATTTGACAAATAATTCATATTTTATTAAACACCATATTAATTGTTCAACTGGTATATAGCAAATTAAAAAAAAGCTAAGATATATACCTATACCTAGTCTGGCCATAAATACTGTTACATAAAAACTTTTCTTTTTTTCAGCCATTTAATTATTTTGAATTTGGAACACGTATATTATTTTAAAAACTTCTTTCGATTTTGCGCCATTTCACATACTTTTTCGTGTTCATTATCAAATTATAATATGGAATGGGGTGTTAAAGAAAATAGGATTGCAGTGATCGCCTTGCACAAAGTGGGTATGGAGCCGTCGGTCATATTCCAGGCACTTCAAAAGCTTGGTATCAGCCGTATGTTCGTATATCGTACAATCAACAAATACAACAACACTTCGTCTGTCGAAGACCAGAAAAGATCGGGGCGGCCGCGTGCTGTTAAAACTACAAAGGCTGTTAATGCTGTTAAAGCCAGAATTCGTCGAAACCCCATTAGGAAGCAAAAAATCTTATCGCGAGAAATGAAGATTCCCGCTAGGACTCTGTCGCGTATTATAAAACAAGACCTGAAGCTCGGTGCTTATCGTCGATATACAGGTCATGTCCTAAATCAATCTTTACAATTAAAGAGAGTGGAACGATCAAAACGCCTTCTGTCGCGATACGCAGGTGAAAGGCACAGAAATATCCTCTTTACCGATGAAAAAATTTTCACGATTGAAGAACACTACAATAAGCAAAATGATAAAGTGTACGCTCACAGTTCTAAAGAAGCTGCTCAAGTGGTCGGGAAGGTACAACGTGGTCATCATCCTGCGTCAGTGATGGTTTGGTGGGGCGTGTCTTATCAAGGAGTCACAAAACTGCATTTTTGTGAAAAAGGAGTGAAAACTTCAGCTAAAATATATCAAGATACAGTCTTGGATCATGTTGTGAAACCTCTCAGCAATACTCTTTTTAAAAATATACCGTGGACTTTCCAACAGGACTCTGCACCTGGTCACATAAGGCACGAACTACCCAAGCCTGGCTTGAAACCAATGTTCCACCAATGAAGACTGGCCCTCATCTAGCCCAGACCTCAACCCTATAGACTTCAAATTATGGTCAGTTTTAGAGGACATGGCCTGCTCTAAACGACACGGCGACATTGAGTCTCTTAAAAAATCTTTGGAGCAAGCAGTGGCAAAATTTCCCTTGGAAACAGTGCGTAAATCCATAGATTCGTAGCCAAACAGATTAAAGGCCTGTATAAAAGCCAAAGGTGGACATTTCGAATAGAATTTTTTTTATTTATTGCTGAGACTTTAATAAATTTGGAGGTATAAATCTTAGTAATATTACATTACTTCATTTAAAAAAAAGCATTTTCATTTGTAACAGAACTTATGGCTGGACTAGTTAGTTAAGTAGGTACGCTTTGAAACGTGGACTCTACATTTTTTGATTGAAAAAATAAATAAAAAATACGTTTGTTTGTTTGTCACGTTCCATAAGGAGATCCCCATAGATTTATAATAGGGCGTCGCTCGCGCTCCGACTAGATAGAGACTAACCCTACCTGACAACGACATCATTTTATCGTATTCCCCTCCTTTTCTAATGGGTTTCGTCCTACAGTAATTTTTTTTGGTTTCAAAAATTATCGACCCTGGTCTATGTAGGGACGGCTCGGGTTTGCCAATTTGGCCAAAGTATTTTATGCCGCACTATCGCCGAAGATTACTATTTGACAATTATGAAGTTGTGGCCACTACAATTTGTACTAGGTGTAAAAGGTTATTTCCACTACTAACTGGTATAAATATACAACTAAAACACAGTAAACTACCACGAGAACAAACTCATTTATTAAATGATTACGTTTAGACTGCTGTTTGCATTGTTTTCTTGTGTGGACCACCCTTACCTAACCTACCCAAAATACTCCCACGACCAAGAAGTATATCATAGATCGAAACTGCATATTATAGGTATGGAATACATAATAGTAGGTATAGTACGATTCACGAAAGATGACCACAAATCGCGGGTCTTTTCTTCATGTACACTCATGAAGAAAAGACTTAAGCCAAAATAATTACCATATATTAGTTAAATAAGACCATATATATTAGTTAAAATAAATAAGACCATAATATTAGTTAGATAAGTCCACAGAGACCTAAAATAGGCCCGCCATTTGTGGTCATCTTTCGTAAATCGTACTATACATAGGTAGACATCTGGATGCAATTTGATTTCAAAAGACCGTAAAACGATTAGAAGAGGTCCAATGGTTTGCATTTCGCAGAGTTTCTAACTTTCTACGATAATAAAATGCCTGTCATCCTACTAAATTAACTTTAAATTGTTACGTTACACCTACTTAGGTATTTCATAAGCCTAGCAAACATTGTAGACCGAAGAATAAGTAGTTTTAATTTATTTATTTTCGTAGTAGATAGATATTTTTTTGGCATTTTATCAGCTGTCAATATGAGGTACATTACAGATGAACGTTATGTTTACAAAAGATTTTAGTATAAACACTGGCAGATTTTTAATTTTAAACAATAAACGCGTTATAGTTCGTGTAACTTTTCATTTATTTAAAATTAAAAGAGTCGTATTACTCGTACCTTACTTTAAAATTCGTACATTAATTACTCCAAAATTTCCAAGCTCGTAATTGTATGAAATAGTTATAGGTAGAGAACACAGGGGAATTTTATTTTTCTTTTTATAATTTAAATATTTTTGTCTAGAGAGTAGGTAAATACCCACCCACGTTAATGCAATCTAATATACTGTTTTGATAAAAGTGTTTGAACCTAAGCTTAATGAAGCGTAGTATTTTCGTTAAAGAGCACTTGCTGTGTTCAACTTTTATTTAAACAACGTCTTATTTAAAAAGCCATTAACTTAGACAACTTTATGCTCTAAGCTATAAGATTTTAATTTTTCAATTGTAAGTATAAAATTTGCATCTTCATCAACATCATAATGTATTATGAACTATTGAAGTTTTATAATAATAATTATTATTATTGCTAAAAGTGATTAATGAAAAATAGATAGCGTTCGCACAAAAAGTATAATCTCTCAAACATTAACCGTCAAAACTATTATAGATAAATCTTATTTCATAAGCTTTTGCCGTTTTATTTTTGTTTTAAAATTTAAGTGGCTTATTCATTTTGACTCGGTTAAATCAAATCAAATCAATTTTCTTCTTGCATACAGGCCTTACTAAATGGCAGTAAATATTGGACAGTGAATAGTGTTAAATTTTTCTTGGTATTTAAAAATTGCTTTAGGTCCATCCTCCTGTTGCTTGACTTGACTTTAACCCAAACGTTATAGTTAAATATGGTCGCCTGCTTATGTCTTTCGGAATAAGGGTGAGACTGCCAAATTTAAGTATAATGTTGCGGTTAAACTCAATTCTATTTTCCGAAGCGTGATTTCTCCCATCTCGCGGCGCCCCTTCTTTTTGTGAACAATTTACCTATACCTTTACTATACTTGTTTAATGTAGGTATACCTTCATGGCCCCAATGTATATAGCAACTATTCAATAGCAATAGAGTCTGCAAATCCGAGGGATTATTCTCTATGTGATAATCACAAACCAGTGAGCTTATTTGATATAATATATACATCGCTGTTTTGCGTATTTGAGCGTGGAGCGTACGCAAAAATGACGGAGTTGCGCCCACGGGATGTCTATCAAAACTTATATTAATCTCATTTTAGGCCGCATGGACGTGGCCCGAATTATAAAAATATATTCGCGTCCGCTCTGCGGTGCGCGGCAGTCGAAAACGAGCCGCGACATTTAAAGCGGGTGCACTTTCTATTTGCGAGCCGCTGCTGGGCGGCGGCGGGCGGCCTACGCAGTGCACGCCGCACTCGTAGGCCGTAATCTACAAGCATGTAGCTACGTAGTAATCCCAATTCTATAGCTGTAGGCTGAGATTTTAGGTTAATAGAGAAATAGGTATTATACTAGGTTAATGATAAAACTAACGTGTTTTAAAGAGATTGGTCTATTGGTTGATCTTAATTTGATTGTATATCTTAAGAAAATCGAAAATTTTTTTAGTGCGCTTAAAAAAACGTAGCATAGCAACATAGAAAATAATCTAATTATTGAGATGGAATATTATACTATTATTAGGAATTTTTGGATATCACATAATACCACAATTACTCTCTGGTCTAAATACTTCTCAAATATCATTATAATAACTAGGTTTTACCGTCGGCAGTTATTATTTTACCTCAAATTTTATAAACTTTTACCCTAAAATAGGGAAATAGTTTCTGACCTAGCAACATTACGCGGGTGAGAAGAGCGAGGGGCGAGGGATGTTTACGTTGTTTTAGGACACAATGTACGCTGTGCAATCACGGCTCGATGAGGCTTCTGGTTTATTCTGTACTAGCTTATACCCGCGGCTTCGCCCGCGTCATTTAAGGAAAAGATAAATATTAAAAAATTAAACTGCGCTGGAATAAAAACGATAGACGTTAGAATTCTTTTAGACCCTGGCAATTTGTAAGTACATGCTATATGGCAAGCAAACTGAACGCATAATTAAAAGGAGAGGTTTTTTAAACATACTACTTGCTAATAATCTCTCACAAAATATGAGCATTCTATGACCCGTTTACAGTACTGAGTATAGTGTGTACAAATGGTCTAAAACATTCATTCAGGTGAAAAGAGTGTGAGTTTTGGAACTTACAGTTTTTAGTGTCGATAGAGTGTAGAGTATTTATGACCTATTGACGGTTTTGAGAGCTATGTATGGAGTTTTGAGTATTTATGACCTATTAACGATTTTGAGAGCTATGTATGGAGTTTTGAGTATTTATAACCTATTACAGTTTTGACATTCCTTTGAGTCTAAAGTATTTGAGTATTTATAACCTATTTACCGTTGCGAGTGTATGGAGTCTAGGGTTCATACATTGTGGGTATATAAATAGTTACGTATATGTATGTTAAGAAACAGTGAAAAATTACACTTTTAATGCCATCCCACAGGAATAGGTTTGTTTTTCTGGGATAAAAAGTAGCCTATGTCACTCTCCGGGTCTTGAACTATATCTGTGCAAAAAAATCAGGTCGATCCGTTGCGTGGCTGAGGCAGGATTGACGGACAAACAAACCAACAAACTCACTTTCACATTTATATATTAGTAGGGATTACAGTTTTGACATTCCTTTGAGTCTAAAGTATTTGAGTATTTATAACCTATTTACCGTTGCGAGTGTATGGAGTCTAGGGTTCATACATTGTGGGTATATAAATAGTTACGTATATGTATGTTAAGAAACAGTGAAAAATTACACTTTTAATGCCATCCCACAGGAATAGGTTTGTTTTTCTGGGATAAAAAGTAGCCTATGTCACTCTCCGGGTCTTGAACTATATCTGTGCAAAAAAATCAGGTCGATCCGTTGCGTGGCTGAGGCAGGATTGACGGACAAACAAACCAACAAACTCACTTTCACATTTATATATTAGTAGGGATTCTGAGGCTGTAGGGTTAGTAAGGGGTTAGTACAGGTTTTTGTACGAATTTCGAGTCGACTCGCATCGAACAAACAAATCGAATCCCTCCATATATTTACAGCCAGCCGCATATCAGCGACTGCCCATCGATGGCACTGGCTGTAAATGTATGAAGGAATTCGATTCGTTTGTGCGATGCGAGTCGACTCGAAATTCGTACAAAACTTGTCCTAACTCCTCTGGTATTTTGTGTAACTTTCGAATCAACTCACTTCGAATAAACGGAACGGATCTCTCCATACATCTACACTACAATAATTTTAATTGTACCGCTGAGGTGAATTTTGTGGTGCATGCACTGAGATGTATTTTTTTAAGAGAACGTCTTTAAAACCTTACAGTTACCGAATAATATGACGTGTCATACTTTTGCCAGCGTAATGTACATTTGCCAAATGTACGTCATGACCTTACGCAAAACACCGCGCGCGCTCATTGGTCAAATCAAATAATGCGCCCTTACCCGTTATTCCCAAAATGACTTACATAAAATATCCAGCAACCGAGAGGAAAGATTGCAAACATCACAAACATATAACCTCTGTGGGTAAACGCTTGGGAATCATTACTTAACGTTAACATATTATGGCGAGTGCATATTGCATATTCTATTTCCACTCGTACCTACTAGATTATTGAATATCATGCGTCTTTCAGTCTTTTCTCATGATCAAAGTCACGGATTTCCGGAAAAATAAGTACATGTCAATCAAACTCGTTTGATGGTAACCGGTAAAAGCTTATATAAGAGTTATTCCCTGAATTCCATGAGCTAAAATCTTTGCGGATTGTACACGCCGTAAATATTCAACCCATATGTTTTAATATATCTGAATGTATGCCGGCAGATTAAACCGATAAATGGTAATAATTGCTGGCCGTGCTCCAGGTGCGGTTATGTCAGTACCGTGATTTTATGGGCTTCGTACAGTAAATAATAAAATTGTTGCGATAAAACAAATCGACTGTGCAGTATTTATCTAATGTCCCGAATACAATCGATAAAATATCATTTCTAAGAGGATATACTGATTTTATTTTTGTCCTTCTAACTCTTACGAATACGTTGGCATGCAGCGTTTCAGAATAATATATAACAGAAAAACGAGGTTTTACCTAATTAATAAAAAACCTAGCCTGTTTTCAAAAATGCGTTTCTGTATATGAGCGTTTTTGGACATTACCGACACATTGCGAGTAAAACAAAAACTATAATTACTATACATCCCTTGTAGTTTCCGTTTTCGGGAGAACTTTCTGTCGAAAAAATTTTATCCAATCGTGTTTCTGTTTCACACCGATAATTTAAGTTACATATATTGCGTTTAAATTTGAAAGAAATTACTTTTATTTACTATAGTTTTTAAACTGCAGGTCACTAAAATTGCTTAAATATACCGTCTACGCCGTTAAGGCTGTTTTTAATTTATTTTTATTCTATACGTATATGTTGGTCGATTTTTCTTTAATACGCCTGTTTTACGACAAATACATCTATGTCACTTGATACGTAGCAGACAAAGATTTTGCCTTTGTCATCATCCTCCAATGGCAACATTGAAATCAAATGGACTCAAACATAAAGAAATCCAAGATAAATAAGGGTGGATAAGGCCTCTCATTTTGACGTAAACTCGATGAACATCTTCCGTTTTGTCCGGCCGTCTGTCCAGGAAATAAAAAATCGATTTCAGTATCATGAAAACTAGTAGGTAGATAGGTAAAGGGTTTTGCTGGGAGCTTTTATATATAGAGGCTTTTATACATTTGTAACAGATTTTTAATGACCAATTATCTTTTTGAATAGTATTTTACACACTTAGGAAATACTTAATTCCTATAAATTTTAAATACGAATCAAAATTTTTCACTCGCAGCAGGATTTGAAACCGCGTCCCCCAGCTTTCGCGGCTGGGTGCTTTGACCGCTATTCAAAAAGATCACAAACACAACGAACAACGAATCAGCCTTGCTTTTCAGCGCAGAAATGCAGACAGTATTCGTATCGTGCCCCCGTAAAAAGCTGGCAGCTTTTTACGGGGGCACGATTGGGACAGTAATTAGAATGAGTAAGTGATGTTTTATTATTTCAGTTTGTTACAGAAGTAAAAACTCAAAATGCCAGCGGGCGACGTGACTCGCCGCGCCTCCATCACAGCGCCCTCGATGCATCGGCGTCCATCGGCGCGACGCGGGTCTCTCATTAAAGGATCAGCGCCACCCTCCTCATCACAGGTGATGCCTATGGGATCCTATTATGGGGCAATGCTGCTGATATTCAATCAACCTTCGTATTGCAGAAAAGAGCAGTCGGAGCTATTTATAAACTTAAATCTTGAAAATCACAGTTGATTCACTAGGTACCAGTGTAATTGGATGCCTATGACATCTTACTCTGGGGCAATGCTGCTGATATTCGATCAGTTTTCGTATTGCAGACTCTTTTCTGCGTATTGCAGAAAAGAGCAGTCGGAGCTATTTATAAACTTAAGTCTTGATAATCACAGTTGATTCACTACCAGTGTGATTGGATGCCTATGACATCTTACTATGGGGCAATGCTGCTGATTTTCAACCAATGTTCGTGTTGCAGAAAAGAGAGGTCAAAACTATTTATAAACAATCCCAGGTGATTCACTACCACTGTGATTGGCGATGCCTATGGGATCCTACTCTGGGGCAATGCTGCTGATTTTCAACCAATCTTCATATTTCAGAAAAGTTTAGTCTCATAAACTTTAGTCTCAAGAATCTCAGTCTCGTGACGGGCATCCTTTGTGGGGTGAAGTGTTTGCTTTTATAATATGATCACGAAATCAATTTGGAAATACATGATTGTCCAAACAATCTGTCTGAAACAACTTCTAACTCAGGGTTAATACACAATAATTTTTTTTGAAATGACAAACACCCTTGGCAGTGTGTATATTCCGTCTCATACTCACAAGTTGTCAATAATAATTATTCTGATGTATTGCTCATTTTATTAGGTCCTTACATATGAAATTGGCGTTTTGTCGTACTGTCCACTTTGATCTCAAATATCTCTTCTTTGGTTAGAAATTCCAATTTCAAATTTAAACAGCTATTTACTCATGCTTTTGTGTTTTGAAAATCGTAATTCATTTGTTTTTTTCTCTTTTGGTTTTTTTTTTGCGCCACTCTGTTTACAAAATGGAAAACTTGAAATATCGCGTTATTTACGAGTACGAGTTCCATCGTGGCACCAGTGCTGCAGAAACGGCTCGAAGGATTAATGATGTGTACGGCGATGGTGTCGCAAAAGAAAACACAGTGCGTTTTTGGCTCCAACGTTTTCGTTCTGGAAATTTCGACCTGCAGAACAAGCCCCGTGGACGGCCGGAGACCAAAGTTGACAATGAAGAATTGAAGGTTATTGTGGAAGTGGATCCATCGCAAACCACGTCCGAGCTAGCTGCAGGCTGCGGTGTTAGTGATAAAACTGTTTTAGTTCACTTGAAGCAAATTGGGAAGGTGAAAAAGCTCGGAAGGTGGGTACCTCATGAATTGAGTGCAGCAAACCGACAAACGCGCGTAGACTGCTGTGTTACATTACTCAACCGGCACAGTAATGAAGGGATTTTAAATCGAATCATTACCTGTGATGAAAAATGGATCCTGTATGATAGTCGGAAATGCTCATCGCAATGGTTGAACCCTGGCGAACCAGCCAAATCCTGCCCCAAACGAAAATTGACTCAAAAAAAATTACTTGTGAGCGTTTGGTGGACTAGCGCCGGCGTCGTTCACTACAGCTTTCTTAAATCTGGCCAGACGATTACGGCAGATATCTATTGTCAGCAACTGCAATCCATGATGGAAAAGCTAGCTGCTAAACAACCGAGGCTGGTCAATCGTTCTAGGCCACTGCTGCTTCAGGACAACGCTAGACCACACACTGCACAACAGACGGCTACCAAATTAGAGGAGCTTCAATTGGAATGCCTAAGACATCCACCTTACTCCCCGGACCTTGCTCCAACAGATTACCATTTTTTTCGAAATTTGGATAACTTCTTACAAGGAAAAAAATTTAACTTCGATGAGGCAGTCCAAAGCGCTTTCAAAGATTTTATTGACTCCCGTCCGAATGGCTTTTTTAGTAAAGGGATCAATGAACTACCTATAAGGTGGCAAAAGTGCATAGATAGCAATGGTACATACTTTGATTAAATATATATATTATATCTAAAAAAAATCGACTTTATGTTCCTCCCATACAAAACGCCAATTTCATATGTAAGGACCTAATATTTACTTGTAAACACAATTTTTTTAAAGAATTAGAGCCTGTGTAGGTAATTTAGGCCATATGAAAAGACAAGCATTTTATAATAATTGTTATAACCTTACCTGTTACAAAGCAATGATGTACTTAGTAGGTAGGTTTGCCCATAAAAAATGCCTGTTCAATATTGCCTTGAAGGTATTTTTAAGTGGCGGGGATCACGGACGCCGGAAGGGCGATCCACACCTTAGTAGTTATCAAGTTTCAATCTTATTTCATCTTTTCCGAGTGCAGGGTTACGCCCCGTTTCCAATAACTAATTTGCGTTGACCTTTTATCGTTACTCTGAGATGTTGACTAACTTGCCCGGTTGGTCTATACTTCTATATCATTTTCAACTGCGGGTCATTAAGACTTGCGTGGAGCCAAAAATATTAGGGATGATATTTTTTTGTCCAAATTTGTTTAAATAGTTGGATATAGCAACTAGAAATTAGAAAAGATTGATGGTCCCAGCCACTGAAATGTAACCTTTACCAAAGTGCATTTTGAAATTATTACTGTTCATCAATGCATGGGAACATTTCATTTAGTGACACCGTGCGATTTGCGTAATACGTCCTTTGCACTGTTTCAATATTTTCTTTACAGACATCGATATGCACTTGAAGATGAGGCTGTTAGAACATTGAACGTCGAATTTCTTCATACAAGAAAAAAACTAGCGCCATTTGACAACACTTCCGCTAATAAGTACGCCGCAAAATGGCGGAAATCGTCCCTGTGGAAACTCACGCGCGAACTAATAACAAGTACAGTGATCTGTGGCGTGGACCGCGGTCCATAAACAATACAGCGGTCGGCTTACAACAGATGCTGTTGGTGTCAAAACAAACATTTTTGACACCAATAAACTGGCTAATTTGGCTGGCGCGCCGTCCGCTGTGTCCTGTGTATACGTCTATTTTTACAGACCTTGGAAAAAATCGCGTTACGCCTTTTTCTTGGCTCTTGTGTTTATATTATAGTCCTAAATCATTCATCTTATCTATTCAGGCAATCTCTTGCATAACGTTCAGCGAACAACTATCGGTGTCGTATCGTAATAGTTAATAATATATTTTAGTACTAGATATTTTCTTAAAATAGTGTCTTTGGCTAGTAGGGTAAAACCATGTATTTATAGCACACGAGAACATCTGGCTGTATTTATTTAATTTATTTAGTTGTCTGTGTGTATTGCTCTACAGTACGGATTCTAAGCAAATATTGATGCGCCTACTTACTGCTTTACTAGTTTACATTAACATTTCAGCGAAGAAATTGTATATAGTACATCGCATTGCAAATTGTATAAATACACAATACGCAATATTTTATTGTATTACTGATAAATATATGAATAACTGAGTATGTAAATAAGATCTCACCGCCAGATCTAGGTACTTAATTTAAGCGTCTGAAAAAATAAAAAGATAATAAATAAGTTGTATACTTTTTACAAGGTTTAGCAACAGCTTTTAATAATAAGTGGAACTGCTTTGAAACTAGTCAGTACAAATGTCTCTACCTACAAGTCAAGTTCTGGTAAGGTTATTACAAATGAATTGACCAATTTAAAATGCATAGATTTGTTAAGTACGTTTTTTTTTACTTTAAAATGCAGAATCCTAAAAGTAATTTAAAAAAAAATGTTCTCCTAAACCACAAATTCGCATATTAAACTCGGGATTCGGAGTCTTAAATGCAGAGGGATTTATTTTCAGAACATGTAAAATGCTAATGACTCATTAAGCAACCGAAGTGATAAGGGTAACGTATTGTATGTAATTTAAGAATTTAATGTGCACTCGATATTGCCTGCGACTTCGTTTGGATGGGGTTCTACCGTCAAATCAAATCAATAAGTTTTTATCCTACAAAAGACCTCTTTGGCGCAGTGGCACGCGCTCAGATTCGAGTGAAAGGTCGCGGGTTTGATTCCCGCCACGGGCCACTATGGAATTTTATAATTTCTAAATTGGCTCAGGTCTGGTCTGGCGGGAGGTTTTGTCCGTGGCTAGTTACCATCCTACCAGCATAAATGCAGCACCAAGTGATTTAGCAATCCGGCGCAGTGTAGAAACCTTTAGGGGTGTGTTTACTTCCCCCTTCCAAATTAGTACTTTAACATCTTAAGCTGCGTCATCACTTACCATCGAGTGAAATCGCAGTCAAGTATTCACTTGTGTAGTGTAAAAAGGGACATTATACTATATATAGCTCGATTACCACTGACTGACTCACTGACTGACATATACAATTGTTCTCCCAGAAGGAGACTGATAACGATATAATGATGTATGGGGGATGTGTTCGGGTGGGGGATTCGAGTATGGGAAAAATCTGACATTTCCGAAAAACAAGATGGCGGCCGACGTGATTTCTGTAACTTTTTTGTTTTCCGACCGATTTCGTTCAAACTTGCAACGATTGTAGATATTAGTAAACGATTAATAGAAAAAATGGAAAATTTTGGAAAAACAAGATGGCGGCCGAGATTTTTGCAAAATTTTCTCCTGTAAAATTTTGTATGAAAAATTTTTTTTTCACAAACACTTTCGTAAAGAGGACAACTATTTCTTTCGGGGACAGTATGGAGAGAGCTGATGATTGAGGATCTTGGAGACGGGTGAAGAGCACGCTACAGGTATTGGAGATAGGTGGGGGGTGCTCCACCAAATGTCATTTGAAACCTCGTCCAATTACCAATGAGCTGAAAAAAAATTCAAAATGGCGGAAAAAACATACCGCCATACAAATTTTGTTGGTCTCTATCTCGAAGGGTATGACAGTTGGAAAAGTGGTTTCATTGCAAAAGATGATCGAAATGGGGATATCTATTTAGTGACAAGAAAAAAAATTCAAAATGGCGGAATTTTTTTTTCATACTAAATTGTATGGCGATTGGGTACCTACCTACTAATTTTTGCTAAATCCGAGTATGAGCGACCACGTAAATTGCTACAAGCAGTTACGCGGTCCGCTTTAGCGGGCCGCACCCCCACGCGAAAAACTAGTTATACTATATATAGCTCGATTACCACTGACTGACTCACTGACTGACTGATTGATACAATTGTTCTCCCAGAAGGAGACTGAAAACGATATAATGATGTATGGGGGATGTGTTCGGGTGGGGGATTCGAGTATGGGAAAAATCTGACATTTCCAAAAAACAAGATGGCGGCCGACGTGATTTCTGTAACTTTTTTGTTTTCCGACCGATTTCGTTCAAACTCGCAACGATTGTAGATATTAGTAAACGATTAATGGAAAAAATGGAAAATTTTGGAAAAACAAGATGGCGGCCGAGATTTTCGCAAAATTTTCTCCTGTAAAATTTTGTATGAAAAAATTTTTTTTCACAAACACTTTCGTAAAGAGGAGAACTATTTCTTTCGGGGACAGTATGGAGAGAGCTGATGATTGAGGATCTTGGAGACGGGTGAAGAGCACGCTACAGGTATTGGAGATAGGTGGGGGGTGCTCCACCAAATGTCATTTGAAACCTCGTCCAATTACCAATGAGCTGAAAAAAAATTCAAAATGGCGGAAAAAACATACCGCCATACAAATTTTGTTGGTCTCTATCTCGAAGGGTATGACAGTTGGAAAAGTGGTTTCATTGCAAAAGATGATCGAAATGGGGATATCTATTTAGTGACAAGAAAAAAAATTCAAAATGGCGGAATTTTTTTTTCATACTAAATTGTATGGCGATTGGGTACCTACCTACTAATTTTTGCTAAATCCGAGTATGAGCGACCACGTAAATTGCTACAAGCAGTTACGCGGTCCGCTTTAGCGGGCCGCACCCCCACGCGAAAAACTAGTTATACTATATATAGCTCGATTACCACTGACTGACTCACTGACTGACTGATTGATACAATTGTTCTCCCAGAAGGAGACTGAAAACGATATAATGATGTATGGGGGATGTGTTCGGGTGGGGGATTCGAGTATGGGAAAAATCTGACATTTCCAAAAAACAAGATGGCGGCCGACGTGATTTCTGTAACTTTTTTGTTTTCCGACCGATTTCGTTCAAACTCGCAACGATTGTAGATATTAGTAAACGATTAATGGAAAAAATGGAAAATTTTGGAAAAACAAGATGGCGGCCGAGATTTTCGCAAAATTTTCTCCTGTAAAATTTTGTATGAAAAAATTTTTTTTCACAAACACTTTCGTAAAGAGGAGAACTATTTCTTTCGGGGACAGTATGGAGAGAGCTGATGATTGAGGATCTTGGAGACGGGTGAAGAGCACGCTAAAGGTATGGGAGATAGGTGGGGGGTGCTCGACCAAATGTCATTTGAAACCTCGTCCAATTACCAATGAGCTGAAAAAAAATTCAAAATGGCGGAAAAAGCATGGCCGCCATACAAATTTTGTTGGTCTCTATCTCGGAGGATATGACAGTTGGAAAAGTGATTTCATAGCAAAAGAGGATCGAAATGGGGATATCTATTTAGTGACAAGAAAAAAAATTCAAAATGGCGGAATTTTTTTTTCATACTAAATTGTATGGCGATTGGGTACCTACCTACTAATTTTTGCTAAATCCGAGTATGAGCGACCACGTAAATTGCTACAAGCAGTTACGCGGTCCGCTTTAGCGGGCCGCGCCCCCACACGAAAAACTAGTTATTATACTATATATAGCTCGATTACCACTCACTGACTGACTGACTGACATATACAATTGTTCTCCCAGAAGGAGACTGAAAACGATATAATGATGTATGGGGGATGTGTTCGGGTGGGGGATTCGAGTATGGGAAAAATCTGACATTTCCGAAAAACAAGATGGCGGCCGACGTGATTTCTGTAACTTTTTTGTTTTTCGACCGATTTCGTTCAAACTCGCAACGATTGTAGATATTAGTAAACGATTAATAGGAAAAATGGAAAATTTTGGAAAAACAAGATGGCGGCCGAGCTGTGGTTTTTTAAAATTTTTCATTTTTCGACCCCAAACCGCGGCACCACAGATCCTAAACGGGGTACTCGAGGATGATGATTTTTTCTTGTTTCGCCCCCAATAATCCTGAATTTTGACAGAACGGGAGCAATTTTTCAAAATCCAAGATGGCGCCTGTTCTGGCGGCCAATCAGTCTGAGGTACGAAAAAACGCAATTTTAAAATTCAAATTTCACACACTTGGCAACATCGAAGCGTTTCGACTTCTATGGGGCGATCGTGAGTACAGACTCGAAGTATTGATTGGAGGAAAAAAATTTACCCCATTTCTCGGGAAATTTCGCGATTTTCCCCAAAAAGTAAAAAATCGAAATACGGACTTTTTGCGAAATCCGAGTATGAGCGATCACGTGTCTTATTCGTACAAATAACATTTGGGTATTTTTGTCGCCCGGCACTGGCAACATTGGAGTCTATCAAAGTAAAAGTGATTTTCGACATGGTCACTTTTCAGGGGCAATCATGTCGCCTGGGTGCGAGCGAGATGAAAACTTGAAACGTCATCAGGAGCGGTATATCCTGTTATTACTGGCAAAAGTACTAAACT
The DNA here is from genome assembly GCA_036785405.1 of Coenonympha arcania. Classification (NCBI taxonomy): domain Eukaryota; kingdom Metazoa; phylum Arthropoda; class Insecta; order Lepidoptera; family Nymphalidae; genus Coenonympha; species Coenonympha arcania. Next base: position 6,944,918 of record CM072069.1, read on the forward strand.
ATGTAAAATATTTCTGTGAAATGCGGTAGCGGCCATTTTGTATTCATTAAATTTTTTTGAATATTTTGATCGTATTTTTGAGGCATTTGGCAACATTTCGGAAAGTCGACATGTATGAACCGATTGTGTAACTCGACGAGCAGTATCGAAATATAAAAGCAGTGTTGCCACATTTCGGGTAGTTTTCGAGATTTTCCCCAAAATGTCCTCCTGTAAAATTTTGTATGAACAATTTTTTTTTCACTTGTGGCTTCGTATAGAAGTCAAGAAATGACTTGGTGAAAAATATGGAGAGAGCTGATGATTGAGGATATCGGAGACGGGTGAAGGGCTCAGCCAGGGTATTGAAGATAGGTGGGGGGTGCTCGACCAAATGTCATTCGAAACCTCGTGCAATTGCCAATGCGCCGAAAAAAATTCAAAATGGTGAAAAAAAGATGGCCGCCATACAAATTTCGTGGATGTCTATCTCAGAAAGTATGAAAGATAGAAAAGTCGTTTCTTAGCAAGAGATGATCAGGACGAAGAGTTCTATCTATTGAAAAGAAAAAAAAAATCAAAATGGCGGAACCTTTTTTTTCATACTAAATTGTATGGCGATTGGGTACCTACTATAAGAAAATCCAAAGTTTTTGCTAAATCCGAGTATGACCGACCACGTAAATTGCTACAAGCAGTTACGCGGTCCGCTTTAGCGGGCCGCGCCCCCACGCGAAAAACTAGTTATACTATATATAGCTCAATTACCACTCACTCACTGACTGACTGACTGATTGATACAATTGTTCTCCCAGAAGGAGACTGAAAACGGTATAATGATGTATGGGGGATGTGTTTGGGTGGGGGATTCGAGTATGGGAAAAATCTGACATTTCCGAAAAACAAGATGGCGGCCGACGTGATTTCTGTAACTTTTTTGTTTTCCGACCGATTTCGTTTAAACTCGCAACGATTGTAGATATTAGTAAACGGTTAATAGAAAAAATGGAAAATTTTGGAAAAACAAGATGGCGGCCGAGATTTTCGCAAAATTTTCTCCTGTAAAATTTTGTATGAAAAAATTTTTTTTCACAAACACTTTCGTAAAGAGGAGACCTATTTCTTTCGGAGACAGTATGGAGAGAGCTGATGATTGAGGATCTTGGAGACGGGTGAAGAGCACGCTAAAGTTATTGGAGATAGGTGGGGGGTGCTCGACCAAATGTCATTTGAAACCTCGTCCAATTTCCAATGAGCTGAAAAAAAATTCAAAATGGCGGAAAAAACATGGCCGCCATACAAATTTTGTTGGTCTCTATCTCGGAGGGTATGACAGTTGGAAAAGTGGTTTCATAGCAAAAGATGATCGAAATGGGGATATCTATTTAGTGAAAAGAAAAAAATTCAAAATGGCGGAATTTTTTTTCATCAAAAATGTATGGCGATTGGGTACCTATTAATATTTGCTAAATCCGAGTGTGAGTGACCACGTAAATTGCTACAAGCAGTTACGCGGTCCGCTTTAGCGGGCCGCGCCTCCACGCGAAAAACTAGTTATTATACTATATATAGCTCGATTACCACTGACTCACTCACTGACTGACATACACAATTGTTCTCCCAGAAGGAGACTGAAAACGATATAATGATGTACGGGGGATGTGTTCGGGTGGGGGATTCGAGTATGGGAAAAATCTGACATTTCCGAAAAACAAGATGGCGGCCGACGTGGTTTCTGTAACTTTTTTGTATTCCGACCGATTTGGTTCAAACTCGCAACGATTGTAGATATTAGTAAACGATTAATAGAAAAAATGGAAAATTTTGGAAAAACAAGATGGCGGCTGAGCTGTGGTTTTTTAAAATTTTTCATTTTTCGACCCCAAACCGCGGCGCCACAGATCCTAAACGGGGTACTGGAGGATGATGATTTTTTCTTGTTTCGCCCCCAATTATCCTGAATTTTGATAGAACGAGAGTAATTTTTCAAAATCCAAGATGGCGGCTGTTCGGGCGGCCAATCAGTCTGAGGTACGAAAAAACGCAATTTTAAAATTCAAATTTCACACACTTGGCAACATCGGAGCGTTTCGACTTCTATGGGGCGATCGTGAGTACAGACTCGAAGTATTGAGTGGGGGAAAAAAATTACCCCATTTCTCGGGAAATTTCGAGATTTTCCCCAAAAAGTAAAAAATCTAAATACGGACTTTTTGCGAAATCCGAGTATGAGCGATCACGTGTCCTACTTGTACAAATGACATTTGGGTATTTTTGTCGCCCGGCACTGGCAACATTGGAATCTATCAAGGTAAAAGTGATTTTCGACATGGTCACTTTTCAGGGGCAATCATGTCGCCTGGGTGCGAGCGAGATGATAAATTTAAATGTAATACGAAGCAGCATATCCTGTTGTTACTAGGAAAAGTACTAAACGATGTAATATATTTCTGTGAAATGCGGTGGCGGCCATTTTGTATTCATTTAATTTTTTTGAATATTTTGATCGTGTTTTTGAGGCATTTGGCAACATTTCAGAAAGTCGACATGTATGAACCGATTGTGTAACTCGACGAGCAGTATCGAAATATGAAAGCAGTGTTGCCACATTTGGGGTAGTTTTCGAGATTTTCCCCAAAATGTCCTCCTGTAAAATTTTGTATGAACAATATTTTTTTCACTTGTAGCTTCGTATAGAAGTCAAGAAATGACTCGGTGAAAAATATGGAGAGAGCTGATGATTGAGGATTTCGGAGACGGGTGAAGGGCTCAGCCAGGGTATTGAAGATAGGTGGGGGGTGCTCGACCAAATGTCATTCGAAACCTCGTGCAATTGCCAATGCGCTGAAAAAAATTTCAAAATGGCGAAAAAAAGATGGCCGCCATACAAATTTCGTGGGTGTCTATCTCAGAAAGTATGAAAGATAGAAAAGTGGTTTCTTAGCAAGAGATGATCAGCACGAAGAGTTCTATCTATCGAAAAGAAAAAAAAATCAAAATGGCGGAAAAAAATTTTTCATACTAAATTGTATGGCGATTGGGTACCTACTATAAGAAAATCCAAAGTTTTTGCTAAATCCGAGTATGAGCGACCACGTAAATTGCTACAAGCAGTTACGCGGTCCGCTTTAGCGGGCCGCGCCCCCACGCGAAAAACTAGTTATAATATATATAGCTCGATTACCACTCACTCACTGACTCACTGACATATACAATTGTTCTCCCAGAAGGAGACTGAAAACGATATAATGATGTATGGGGGATGTGTTCGGGTGCGGAAGTCGAGTATGGGAAAAATCTGACATTTCCGAAAAACAAGATGGCGGCTGACGTGATTTCTGTAACTTTTTTGTTTTCCGACCGATTTCGTTCAAACTCGCAACGATTGTAGATATTAGTAAACGATATATAGGGAAAATGGAAAATTTTGGAAAAACAAGATGGCGGCCGAGCTGTGGTTTTTTAAAATTTTTCATTTTTCGACCCCAAACCGCGGCGCCACAGATCCTAAACGGGGTACTCGAGGATGATGATTTTTTCTTGTTTCGCCCTCAATTATCCTGAATTTTGACAGAACGGGAGTAATTTATCAAAATCCAAGATGGCGGCTGTTCTGGCAGCCAATCAGTCTGAGGTACGAAAAACCGCAATTTTAAAATTCAAATTTCACACACTTGGCAACATCGGAGCGTTTCGACTTCTATGGGGCGATCGTGAGTACAGACTCGAAGTATTAAGTGGGGAAAAAAAAATTACCCCATTTCTAGGGAAATTTCGAGATTTTCCCCAAAAAGTAAAAAATCGAAATACGGACTTTTTGCGAAATCCGAGTATGAGGGATCACGTGTCTTACTTGTACAAATGACATTTGAGTATTTTTGTCGCCGAGGATTGGCAACACTGGAATTTATCAAAGAAAAAGTGATTTTCGACATGGTCACTTTTCAGGGGCAATCATGTCGCCTGGGTGCGAGAGAGATAAAAAAGTTAAATGTTATACGAAGCGGCACATCCTGTACTTACTGGGAAAAGTACTAAACAATGTAAAATATTTCTGTGAAATGCGGTGGCGGCCATTTTGTATTCAATTAATTTTTTTGAATATTTTGATCGTGTTTTTGAGGCACTTGGCAACATTTCGGAAAGTCGACATGTGTGAACCGATTGTGTAACTCGACGGACAGTATTGAAGTAAAAAAGCAGTGTTGCCACATTTGGGGTAGTTTTCGAGATTTTCCCCAAAATGTCCTCCTGTAAAATTTTGTATGAACAATTTTTTTTTCACTTGTGGCTTCGTATAGAAGTCAAGAAATGACTCGGTAAAAAATATGGAAAGAGCTGATGATTGAGGGTTTCGGAGACAGGTGAAGGGCTCAGCCAGGGTATTGAAGATAGGTGGGGGGTGCTCGACCAAATGTCATTCGAAATCTCGTGCAATTGCCAATGCGCTGAAAAAAATTTCAAAATGGCGGAAAAAAGATGGCCGCCATACAAATTTCGTGGGTGTCTATCTCAAAAAGTATGAAAGATAGAAAAGTGGTTTCTTAGCAAGAGATGATCAGGACGAAGGGTTTTATTTATTGGATGGAAAAAAAATTCAAAATGGCGCAACATTTTTTTTCGTACTAAATTGTATGGCAATTACGAGCTATAAGAAAATCCAAAGTACGGACTTTTTGCTAAATCCGAGTATGAGCGACGACGTAAATTGCTACAAGCAGTTACGCGGTCCGCTTTAGCGGGCCGCGCCCGCACGCGAAAAACTAGTTATAATATATATAGCTCGATTACCACTCACTGACTGACTGACATACACAATTGTTCTCCCAGAAGGAGACTGAAAACGATATAATGATGTATGGGGGATATGTTTGGGTGGGGGATTCGAGTATGGGAAAAATCTGACATTTCCGAAAAACAAGATGGCGGCCGACGTGATTTCTGTAACTTTTTTGTTTTCCGACCAATTTCGTTCAAACTCGCAACGATTGTAGATATTAGTAAACGATTAATAGAAAAAATAGAAAATTTTGGAAAAACAAGATGGCGGCCGAGCTGTGGTTTTTTAAAATTTTTCATTTTTCGACCCCAAACCGCGGCGCCACAGATCCTAAACGGGGTACTCGAGGATGATGATTTTTTCTTGTTTCGCCCCCAATTATTCTGAATTTTGACAGAACGGGAGTAATTTTTCAAAATCCAAGATGGCGGCTGTTCTGGCGGCCAATCAGTCTGAGGTACGAAAAAACGCAATTTTAAAATTGAAATTTCACACACTTGGCAACATCGGAGCGTTTCGACTTCTATGGGGCGATCGTGAGTACAGACTCGAAGTATTGAGTGGGGAAAAAAAAATTACCCCATTTCTCGGGAAATTTCAAGATGTTCCCCAAAAAGTAAAAAATCGAAATACGGACTTTTTGCGAAATCTGAGTATGAGCGATCACGTGTCCTACTTGTACAAATGACATTTGGGTATTTTTGTCGCCTGGCACTGGCAACATTGGAATCTATCAAGGTAAAAGTGATTTTCGACATGGTCACTTTTCAGGGGCAATCATGTCGCCTGGGTGCGAGCGAGATGAAAACTTGAAACGTCATCAGGAGCGCTATATCCTGTTATTACTGGGAAAAGTATTAAACTATGTAAAATATTTCTGTGAATTGCGGTGGCGGCCATTTTGTATTCATTTAATTTTTTCGAATATTTTGATCGTGTTTTTGAGGCACTTGGCAACATTTCGGAAAGTCGACATGTATGAACCGATTGTGTATCTCGACGGGCAGTATCGAAGTAAAAAATTAGTGTTGCCACATTTGGGGTAGTTTTCGAGATTTTCTCCAAAATGTTCTCCTGTAAAATTTTGTATGAACAATTTTTTTTTCACTTGTGGTTTCGTATAGAAGTCAAGAAATGACTCGGTGAAAAATATGGAGAGAGCTGATGATTGAGGATTTTGGAGACGGGTGAAGGGCTCAGCCAGAGTATTAAAGATAGGTGGGGGGTGCTCGACCAAATATCATTCGAAACCTCGTGCAATTGCCAATGCGCCGAAAAAAATTTCAAAATGGCGAAAAAAAGATGGCCGCCATACAAATTTCGTGGGTGTCTATCTCAGAAAGTATGAAAGATAGAAAAGTGGTTTCTTAGCAAGAGATGATCACGACGAAGAGTTCTATTTATTGAAATGAAAAAAATTCAAAATGGCGGAACATTTTTTTTCATACTAAATTGTATGGCGATTGGGTACTATAAGAAAATCCAAAGTACGGACTTTTTGCTAAATCCGAGTATGAGCGACCACGTAAATTGCTACAAGCAGTCACGCGGTCCGCTTTAGCGGGCCGCGCCTCCACGCGAAAAACTAGTAATATATATAGCTCGATTACCACTCACTGACTGACTGACATACACAATTGTTCTCCCAGAAGGAGACTGAAAACGATATAATGATGTACGGGGGATGTGTTCGGGTGGGGGATTCGAGTATGGGAAAAATCTGACATTTCCGAAAAACAAGATGGCGGCCGACGTGGTTTCTGTAACTTTTTTGTATTCCGACCGATTTGGTTCAAACTCGCAACGATTGTAGATATTAGTAAACGATTAATAGAAAAAATGGAAAATTTTGGAAAAACAAGATGGCGGCTGAGCTGTGGTTTTTTAAAATTTTTCATTTTTCGACCCCAAACCGCGGCGCCACAGATCTTAAACGGGGTACTGGAGGATGATGATTTTTTCTTGTTTCGCCCCCAATTATCCTGAATTTTTATAGAACGAGAGTAATTTTTCAAAATCCAAGATGGCGGCTGTTCGGGCGGCCAATCAGTCTGAGGTACGAAAAAACGCAATTTTAAAATTCAAATTTCACACACTTGGCAACATCGGAGCGTTTCGACTTCTATGGGGCGATCGTGAGTACAGACTCGAAGTATTGAGTGGGGGAAAAAAATTACCCCATTTCTCGGGAAATTTCGAGATTTTCCCCAAAAAGTAAAAAATCTAAATACGGACTTTTTGCGAAATCCGTGTATGAGCGATCACGTGTCTTACTCGTACAAATGACATTTGGGTATTTTTGTCGCCGAGGATTGGCAACACTGGAATTTATCAAAGAAAAAGTGATTTTCGACATGGTCACTTTTCAGGGGTAATCATGTCGCATGGGTGCGAGCGAGATGAAAAATTTAAATGTAATACGAAGCAGCATATCCTGTTGTTACTAGGAAAAGTACTAAACGATGTAATATATTTCTGTGAAATGCGGTGGCGGCCATTTTGTATTCATTTAATTTTTTTGAATATTTTGATCGTGTTTTTGAGGCATTTGGCAACATTTCGGAAAGTCGACATGTATGAACCGATTGTGTAACTTGACGAGCAGTATCGAAATATTAAAGCAGTGTTGCCACATTTGGGGTAGTTTTCGAGATTTTCCCCAAAATGTCCTCCTGTAAAATTTTGTATAAACAATTTTTTTTTCACTTGTAGCTTCGTATAGAAGTCAAGAAATAACTCGGTGAAAAATATGGAGAGAGCTGATGATTGAGGATTTCGGAGACGGGTGAAGGGCTCAGCCAGGGTATTGAAGGTAGGTGGGGGGTGCTCGACCAAATGTCATTCGAAACCTCGTGCAATTGCCAATGCGCTAAAAAAAATTTCCAAATGGCGAAAAAAAGATGGCCGCCATACAAATTTCGTCGATGTCTATCTCAGAATGTATGAATGATAGAAAAGTGGTTTCTTAGCAAAACATGATCTGGACGAAGAGGTCTATTTATTGAAAAGAAAAAAATTTCAAAATGGCGGAACATTTTTTTTTCATACTAAATTGTATGGCGATTGGGTACCTACCTACTAATTTTTGCTAAATCCGAGTATGAGCGACCACGTAAATTGCTACAAGCAGTTACGCGGTCCGCTTTAGCGGGCCGCGCCCCCACGCGAAAAACTAGTTACTATATATATAGCTACTCGTGCTGATTCACTGATTGATTGACTGACTGACTCATTGATCACCTCTCCTGAACATTTTTGTATGAAAAATTTTTTTTTCATGGATGGGGTCGTATAGAAGGGAAAAATTCATTAAGAACAAAAATATGGAGAGAGCTGATGATTGAGGATTTGGGAGACGGGTGAAGAGCACGGCCAGGGTATCGAAGATAGGTGGGGGGTGCTCGACCAAATGTCATTTGAAACGTCATCCAATTGGCAGTGAGCTGAAAAAAAATTCAAAATGGCGGATTCAAAATGGCTGCCAAAAGAATTTCGTCGATATCTCGGAAAGTATAAAAGATGGAAGAACGGTTTCTTGACAAGAGTTGATCAGGATCCAAAGGTCTATACGATGGATAGAAAAAAAATTCAAAATGGCGGACTTTATTTTTTTCATAGAAAATGTATGGGGAATTTTGTAGGGGTTTTTATGGGCGGGAAGACAGCACGCGGGCCACATGTGGCCCGCGCCCCCACGCACCCTACTAGTATATATATATAGCTACTCGTGCTGATTCACTGACTCACTCATTGATCACCTCTCCTGAACAATTTTGTATGAAAAAAATTTTTTTCAAGGATGGGGTCGTATAAAAGAAAAAAATTCATTCGGAGGAAAAATACGGAGAGAGCTGATGAGTGAGGATTTCGGAGACAGGTGAAGAGCACAGCCAGGGTATTGAAGATAGGTGGGGGGTGCTCGACCAAATGTCATTCGAAACGTCATCCAATTGGCAGTGAGCTGAAAAAAATTTCAAAATGGCGGATTCAAAATGGCCGCCATTCGAATTTCGTCGATATCTCGGAAAGTATAAAAGATGGAAGAACGGTTTCTTGACAAGAGTTGATCAGGACCCAAAGGTCTATTCGATGGAGAGAAAAAAAATTCAAAATGGCGGAATTTATTTTTTTCATAGAAAATGTATGGCGAACTTTGAAGGAATTTTTTACGAGCGGGAAGACAGCACGCGGGCCACATGTGGCCCGCGCTCCCACGCACCCTACTAGTTACACATAAATGTCTTAGTATCTTCGGAATAGTAAAGTTTTACCATGCTTTGTCAGAATGACTGACAGGAAAGAAAAAATATGTCAATCAACAGCCGTAACCTTACTTTAACCACGTGAGCAGACACGGGACAGCCTGTTATCTGTATAATAAAAGAAAAAGGTGCCTGTTTGAATGACAGATAGGTCAAATCCCTAGCATTGATAGGGATTTGACCTATCTGGCATTCAAACAGATAGCTTCAAATAGGATCGGGACTTGGAAAATAATTTAGTATCTACACAACTATATTATTATTGGCCAAGAAAGGATTTTGAAAATCAACTTCTTTAATATAGGGACGGGCGTCTGCTAGTGTTGTTGTAAAAAAAATATTTTTAATTATTATTATATACCTACCCTAACTTTATAAGTTGCTATTTTTGGATTCGGGTTTGTTTTTCTAATTAATCTTGCTATCCTTTGAAGATATGATTTACATGGGATTTGTAGTACCTAAACCGAAATTCATATTATGACTTAGGGGCACACTAGGGGGGCCAGGTTGTCCACTGTAAGTGCGTAAAGAGTAGGGTTAGTAAAAGTTTTTGTATTCGACTGCCCATTTAGGATAGTAGTCGCTGACATGCGGCTATCAATAGATGGCGCTGTCTGTAAATACAGGGTCATATTATAAAAAATACCAAATAGCTCTAGGCCTATAGTTGTTAATATTAACACTAACAAGTTTTGTTTTATGACTGATCAAAATTCAGTATTAATTTATTTCATAAAAAAAATTATTTCTGTACCTAAAGTGACATTAAACTGTTGCGGTTTTGCGTTCACGTGCCGAACGCCGCGCCGTCGCCACTTGCCGATGTAAGATACAGAGTAGAAACATGTAGAGTTTCTCTGTAAAATATTGAATATTTGATGTTTCTAAAAATATGGAGTTAAAAAAAAAGGTTGTTTGTAAAGTCGGTTTACGGACGATAGATTTACGTGATAACGTCATAATTGGCCTCTCTATCGTTTGTTATAACGTGCCTCTCTATCGCTTGTTGCGCGCTCTCGCTTGCACGCACAGGCTCAGGTGGAACGTTACGCGGTCGGCGGAACGTTACTATTTTTCATGTGTGTTGCTGGTGTTCATCAATTTATTAAACGTTATCACGTCAAAATTCGTAGAACAAAAGTTGTTAGTTTTAATGTAAACAAATACAGAGCGAGAGCGATTTGGTATTTTTTATAAAACCCAGTGTAAACGACGCGAATATTTTATTATTTACATGAATTATTTAAAAATGCATTTTTATTTATAATCTGTGCAAATCTGTGTACATATTTTGAACGTTGCAATAAATAGTGAAAACAAAACGTGAGGCAGAGGGCGCTAGGCGGTTACGTCAGAGCTTAGACACCGCGCATTTCAAGAAGAACGCCGCCGTTACAATTTAAAAAACCGAAAAGCCGCAAAATCCCTCCGCACAGCGTTTTGAAGCCCAAAAAGTTCAAAAAGGCGTTTTTATTTAGCTCCACCGTCTACACCCTGTATATGGAGGAATTCAGTTCGTTTGTGCGATGCGAGTCAACTCGAAATCCGTACAAAAACTTGAACTAATCCCTCTGTTGGTTCGTCGGCAGGAGGTGCCGTGGGACATCATCGACCGCTGCGCACTGCCCGTCGTGCTGTGCCACGCGCTGGCGGTGGTGCTGTCCGCGCTGCTGAACGCACTGCAAATCAGCCAGATATCCGTGTTCACGCTGTTCCTCTGGTTCGCTATCTCGGTGACCGGCTCGCTGTGGTTCTACCACAACCTTCAAGTAAGTTCTTTCTTCTTTACTCTAAAAGAGATTTAATGATACATTTCAATATAAGTGCGGAAAGAATGTCGTTTCCTTACGAGTCTCGGTTTGTTAACCCAAGCCGAAGGCGCGGGTCAACTTTAGAGCGCTCCGGTGCAGCACTTCAGTGCACCCGCTCAGATGCCGCGCAGGACGAAAACAAAAAAGCACCAGTGCGGAAAAGAATAACTTTCCTCACGCAAATGTTGCCAAAGGTGTATAGTCTATTCGCTTAGAAATTGTCGTTACAAGTACATGCGCACGGTCGGCGTCGTTTGATATCGTCGGTGTTCTCAAAGGACATCAAACGATGCCCACAGTGCGCATGTACTTCTAAGCGAATAGACTATACTTGTAATCACCGAGCTTGTATTGTGAGATACGAATAAATACGTCATAAATCACATTATAGAGGATACATTAATTCAAGTCGACTACACAGAAAGTGCTCCAGATTCAGCCTAAGTAGTTAACGCATCCGCCCACATAATACTTTTGACGAAGAAAGGAAACGTATAGATATTAATTAGTTTCTCTACTTAGTATAAATTATTATTGGCGTGGAATTGGCACGAGTAAACATCAAGAATTTGTAAAGAAATAGGAAATACTTACCTAATGATGAAAGGAAAAAAAACGCCAAAATACGACGCAAATAAATTTGTTTTTCGAAAATATTATGCAGTGTGTTTTCGATTCATATAGGTAATTATAAAACTTTGAACTTTACGAAGTTTCCGATACGTCTCTAATTCCTATTTCAGTTGGATATAAGCAAATAATATTATAATCGTTTCCGAGTACCGAGATCTGTTGTACCTAAAAATGTTCATAAATATGTTTTGAGCACCAAAAATTAACCTGTAGAACGTTTTAAAAATTGGCCAAGGGCGAGTCGGCCTCGGGCACAAATGGCTACGTACTTGTATCCATAAAAACAGCAAAAAAATCACGTTTGTTGTATGCCTTCAGTATTTATTTTATTCTTTTTTTAGTACATATTTGTTGTTATAGCGGTAACAGAAATAGTAAAACGTCATCTGTGAAAATTTCGAATGTCTAATTATCACAATTAAAGAAAGAACCTAGCTACAATTAAAGAAAGAACCTAGCTACAGAGGACTAGCTGTTGCCCACGGCTCCGTCCGCGTGAATTTTGGTTTTTATAAATCCCGAAGGAATCGATGAATTTCCCGGGATAATAGTGTTCCCGTTCCCGTCCCTGCTGTCTTTCCTTACCTTTATACATACTTTCATAGAAATTTGCTTTCATAATGTACCTAAACATTGCTACAGCGAGTTTTGGATTTTTCGAAATCCCATGCACAGGAATCTTTGTATTTGTCGGGATAAAAAATAGCCTATGTCCTTTCCAAAGCTCTAGTCTATCTCTGCACCAAGTTTCATCAAGATTGGTTTAGTGGTTTAGGCGTGAATGTGTAACAGACATATAGACAGAGTTACTTACTTTCGCATTATAATATTAGTATAGTAATCTTATATTATACAAAATTCTCTCGATTTTCTTTGTAACCAAACTCCTCCGAAACGGCTGGACCGATTGAAAATTTTCAGGGTATGATCTCTGGGTCCGGGAGCGGGTTATCTATTTTTTATATCCCTAAACGGCAAAACAATGTTTGCCCGGTCACCTAATATTACTATAGATTTCGTTCCATTTGAGCAACCGTCTGATTTCTGTGACAATCGCAAATAAGTATGTCATAACATGTCTAACTACGGCTGCAATACAAACAAGCGAGGAGGCTGGACCCTAATCCGAGGTTTATATTACGGGCCCCAACTAATATAGGTATTTAGTGCGGTTTATCACAAGGTTAATCTTGCGACACGCAATTATTAGTCTTTATAACACAGACCCGTGTTACAGGAACTGCGGGTATAATGTATTGCGAAGAATGGCTGTCCCTACTAACAAGTTTATTAAAAAGCCTGTTCAATTAGCGTACGATCGTTATTATTAACAACCAATTTAAATGAAAATAAAACAAACTTTCATTTTCTTACTAGGCAGTTTTATTGAATAAATTACAATGAAACTTATCATTAGCATTTTATGATTTTAATTACTGTACAAGTCTTGCCGGACGGAGATGGTACCAAGAACACTGGCTGGTATTTCCGCGTTAAAATAGTCAGTCTGATTCTTTGCTCAAAAAATGAGCCCTTCTGTAATCATTAATCACCCATTAATCGCGGGAAATTTCGTCGAAGGATTTTTTGGCATTGGAACTCCATGGCCTCAGCGACATATTATTACTTTATTTTAATGATGTCGGGCCGCTATTATAAGTACCTCTGTTCTAAAGGAATAGGTACACAGGTCAATCCAGCAAATCCGTACTTGGACAACATGGACAATGGTCAAACCTCTCTCAAATGAGACCAGTGGCCATTGACAAATTGTGTGTCACAAAAAAGGGTTTAGTCGGCAGGCAACATGCACGTGCAATGCTTAATTATAAGGGAATTAGTTGAGTGTGAACGATATACACACGCAAATGAGAATCGACTGGGAGTATGGTAAATAAGCACCAGTGAGGTTAGTACATATTGTACGAATTTCGAATCGACTCGCACCGCACAATCGAATCCAATGCCTCCATACATTTACAGCCAGCGCCATCTATTGACAGCCGCATGTCAGCGACCTGTACTAACCCCCCTGAATCTGAACGAATGTAAATCTGAACGAATAAGAACATGTTGTCCTTCTTTCATTCACATTTATCCGTCCCTCGTTTAACCGGATTTGCGATTATCCGGGCTACCGACCGCAACAAATTCAAATACCTGCAGCTCGAATTCATGCATGCATACATTTATCAATATGTATGTTTTATAAGTATGTTTGTAACTACGTAAATAAGTGCATACCGCGTAATATGTTGAAAAGTAGATATTATAAGTACATAATTATTCTTAATTAATATATTTTTGTTAACATAAGTTGTTTTTAAACCCACTACTCTTTGTAAGTTCGATTATTATCAGTTCTTTCGATTATCCGAACCCTTAACGACAACAATACGTCCGGGTACTTTACCTGGTTTAAGTTTGAGATCTCATAGTTCATAATATTTTTATATTAGGTAACTGCATTTTGATAAGCGCCCGAATTCGCAACTTTAATTAGGGACTGAACTCGTTAATTCAAATATGATTTATAATTACTCGTACCGAAATAATTTCATTCATATGGTAACACATGCCAAACTTCTGTCCCACGTACGTACTACCGACCTACACAATTCGGGATCCAAGACGGCGCCAATTCGGAAATGAAGTATGAATTTTTCGATCGTCAACCAACCCACTCAGCGAGGGAATCTGTTGACTCACGATTGTGTAGGAGGATGGCCACTGCGATGAAATACGCAAGTATGACGTCATTTACTTTGGAGGAACTCCATAATATTTTAGATATAAACAAAGGATCAGTTTACCGCATAAAATGGAAATGGGGTCCAATATCTAGACAGATATGAAATAATAAAAGTCATAAGCAAACCTTTACTGCTGATAATAAAAACTAGTTTAATGCCGGGATGAAACTATACCCCGTGTGTAGGCGTAACGTGCATCGACTAGTTATGGTGGCAGGGCACATGCGTGAACACTTGAACTTTCAGGCTTCAAAGGTCGTGCCAAGGCGTAGGATGAAATTCGGAATAATGATACCATTAATCTCTTCATTATGTTATTTTGCCTCCTTTTTACTTTACATCCCCTTTTGATGAAAACTCCTTTCACATCTTGAACAATAATATTATGGATGTTCATGATAATGAGATACAGGATTATCTTCGTGTACTTATTATACTATAGCTGTTGCCCGCGGCTCCGCCCGAATGAGTTTCTGTTTTTCGCTAATCTCGTGGGAACGATGGATTTATTCAAGTTAAAAGTAGCCTATGTGTTATCAGCCAAATCGGGTCAGTAGTTGCAGCGTGAAAAAGTAACAAAGATCCATATATACATACTAACAAACTTTCACATTTATTATATTTATTAGATTATTTAAACATAATTAAAAAAAAAACACTTTAGTAAAGTACAAAATCGTTTAACCGGACTAATATAGTTGTAGTTAGGCATTTGGATAATCGAAAATTCGGATTATCGAATGTATGTAGAAAAGCGTACCTACATAATTTTCTTTAGAAACAACAAATACATATTCATTATCAAAATACCAGGATTTCATACAGCAAAGAACCAGATATCGGTTGCCCAATTGATCGTTATTGTGAAGGTGTCATCTAAAATTTAATTTTTCAGTCTTCACGATTTTTAATTCAATTGGAAGCGGTTGTCTAGATAATTGCAAATCCGCATAGTCAATTTTAGTGATAGATAGGTACGATAGGTATAATGATCTCTATAGAGGCGGAAAATGTTATTCCTCACCTTATCAGCTATCGTATTGCAAACACTGGGGCGAATCACGGTAACTTATAACGAGAACTGCCAGTTACATTTTCAATGAATGAACTGATAGTGGGAGTCGTATTACTATGAATGAGAATTTAGAATAGCGTGCTATAGTACCCAGGTACAAAAGTAGGACAGTGTCAGTTGTGTAGATTTTACCAGAAATACATTAACATTAAGAATTTCATACTCTAATCTTAGTAAATAGGTATATACAATGACGAACCCATTTAGGAAATCTGTATAATAATCATTCAGAGATCATTTAATACACATAATCTCTCAAGAGATTTATTTTCCCAGACATTGTATTTTAAAACGACTTGCAACTCTCTCTTTACGGGCATAGATAGCATTTTTGAAAACACCAATTCGCAAAGACTATACCAAATCATCCCATGTAGATAGTTATGCTACTGCACGAAGCAATAGCATTTGAAGTGGTTATCTATTTTGGAATCACTTTAAAGAGTATGCCAAGAGTATGCAGAATCGATGCCCGCCAAAACACACACTATTACGGCCGTACACTGATTTTATTTTTGTCCTCCTCACTCTTACTAATACGATTGGGTGCTACAGGCAGCATTGCGTAAGAATTTCACAAAAAAACGACGACAACGGCTGACTTAATAAAATATACTAATTAGTTATCAAACAATATTTTTGAGCGTTTTTGGAAATTATTCCTACCGAGGAAGGCATATAACATCACGCTATAACCAATAGGAGCAAAGTATCAACGAAAATGTTGAAGAAACGGGAAAAATGTTCCTTTCGGATAGCTTCCATTGCGTACGCTGCGTAAACGGCTCTTACGATTTAGATGAAATTTTTATTTTCTAGGGCTCTATTTAATAAATGTAGAGATGTTTCATCTAAAAACGCGATTAATGAAAGAAATGTGGACCTATAATACATTCAGTTTATCGCGCCATCTCCAGTACGTTAATTCTTGTAGCAAACATGTGACAATATGATTATGAAACTGTGAGATGCTATCAAAATATTGTGAATGTCGTCGTCATTTTTATGTCACAAAAAGCAATATCGAGCGAAGCTCGGTCACTCTGTTTTTAGCATACAAATAGTTCAACCAACGTTTTAAACTTTATACATACAAAAAACAAAAAAAAAATTGCCCCGTCTAATATTATGCCTACGTAGGTACGTATGTAGGTAGATGAACTTTGCAAAAATATGGCTCTCCTAACTTTACACAAAGTAACGGGCGAGTAGAAAATGCAAAACGCTAAGTTATGAAAACTTTACAAGAATCTCTAGATCTTTCCTCTTGAAAGTGGGTTTATGAGCAATCGCAGTTATTAGTTGTTTCCATTTACACACTGAGAAGTGAAATACTAATAATTCAATGTTATACATACGGATAAATAAAAGCTTGGATAAATAATCCTGATAATGGCCCTATAATAAAACATCAGTGCTATATATAAATTGGCTCAACTGGAATTACGTTATCGCTTCTCAATTTGTAGCAAATCCGCTGAATAAAATGAAATATTATTAGCCCATTTCCATGATTGTGTTGCGAAATCAGTTGTCTAAGCTTCTTTACTGCTTAAGTTTTTATCACACTATTATCATAAAAGGCAAAATGTATATGTAAGTATTCTGGTGTTTGTTACTCTTTTACGTCCCATGTGGGAATCGAACCCGTTGTGGAAGGCGAGACCGCTACCAACTGCGCCTATTGGTCATCAAATCGATTTTGATGAAATTCGTACGGGTCCTTTAGTTAAAAGTTACTAATAAGTTAATCTTTAATACATATTATAAAGCTGAAGAATTTTTTGTTTGTTTGGTTCTTTGGTTGCTTGAACGCGCTAACATCAAGAACTTCTGGTCCGAATTGAGTTTTTTTGCTTTGGATAGTCCATTGAGGAAGGCGTTATATATCACGCTATGCTCAATATAGGAGCGGAGTATCAATGAAAAATTTTGCTAAAACAGGAAAAATATTCCTTTCTGATAACTTCCATTGCGTACGCTGCGTAAATGATATATAGCGAAATTGTTCTCCTTTAACAACAACAGCTAGTAGTAAATAAAAACACCATCAGGTAGCAAAAAACACAAACGTCAACAAAAACTAAACATAGATTGAATGAACTATTATCAGTTTAAAAATAATGATTATAATCGTCGTGAAGTTAAAGTCGCTTGAAAGCTTCCGTATTCCAATTAGCACAGATTAATTTTAGGCATACCTATACGCATTTATTTCCTTGTTAGGACCAGCCTTGAATTCAATACTAAGACAATGACTCCTAGGTATCCTATCGTAATATTACACACACACACATACCACACACACACAACAAACGGTGCGTGTGTTCGGTGTATGTTAGAGGCGAAGGGTCCATTTATCACAATTCCCACCGACTTGCTTTAAACAATGGTATTCGGGATACTAAGTATGGTATTATCCTTAATAACTTTTTTATATTGTCTTTATATATCCATAAATGACGAATAAACCTACTCTCAAGTGTCGAAACAAAAACATCGGCTTTTAACAAATTGGGTTCCCCTCTTTTTAAAATATCCATCTTTCGCCGCTAGTGTACATACTTATTTAATAATACATATGTATAAATGTGTGTACTCAGTGTGTTTATTATGTGTGTATATTCCTTCACGCAACCGCAACTAATGAACCGATGTCCATGTCCGATTTGGCTGAGCTTTGGAAAGGATAACTAGACATGCGGTAGCGTGTCAAAGCCAAGTTATTTTATTTTATAACCTGGATTAACACATAGGCTACTTGTTTATCCCGGATACCTACATCAAATCTTAGTAATATTTGAAAGTTTTACAAACTTATTTATTATTTCACGCCACCTTTTTGCTGTTGTTGAATAAAATAGTTGTCCACTTATATCCAGGATATTTTAAGTCCGGAAAAATCTATTTACAGAGCCTACCTTTTTTGAATAGAATAGTTGTCTACTGTCTAATATTATAATGCTATATTTATAGGTTTTAGGTTTTACGTAGTGGTTCTAGGTGTTATTTCGTAGTATAAAAAAATAACACGACTTTCGCCAAATTTATAATATCTGAGGTCTGTAAACTTTGTCTATCTGTCTAACCGGTGTTTAAATAAGAGTTTATTTGGTATAAAAAAAATTATTCCTTGTGTTGATTCTAGATTAGTAGATTGATGTAAATGTATATCTTAAAAATAAAATAACCTGTCAAGTGCGAGTCGGACTCGCGCACTGAGGGTTCCGTACTACAACCGGAGGAATAAAACCATAAAAACCACTTTTCTTATCGAACCGCAAAACTAACTTTGTTTTTAGAGGTTTTATTGTAAATATCAAAAAACTACTTATTAGATCTCGTTCAAACCAATTTTCGGTGGAAGTTTGCATGGTAATGTACATCATATATTTTTTTTAGTTTTATCATACTCTTATTTTAGAAGTTACAGGGGGGGGACACACATTTTACCACTTTGGAAGTGTCTCTCGCGCAAGCTATTCATTTTAGAAAAAAATGATATTAGGAACCTTAGTATCATTTTTGAAGACCTATCCATAGATACCCCACACATATGGGTTTGATGAAAAAAAATTTTTGAGTTTCAGTTCTAAGTATGGGGCACCCCCGAAATTTATTACTTTTTTTTTAATTTTGTATGAAAACCTTAATGCGGTTCACAGAATACATCTACTTACCAAGTTTCAACAGTATAGCTCTTATAGTTTCGGAAAAAAGTGGCTGTGACATACGGACGGACAGACGGACAGACGGACAGACGGACAGACGGATAGACGGACAGACGGACAGACGGACAGACAGACATGACGAATTTATAAGGGTTCCGTTTTTTGCCATTCGGCTACGGAACCCTAATAAAAATAATGCATTTCATATAAGTATTTATTCAGCACTGTTTGATTCTAAGCAAAAAATACGTTCTTTGTGAACGGTATTGTAGTGATTAATGACACCATTAAGTACTACGTACTTGAAAGATGAATCTATCGTAATGATAGCTTGTTTTAGGGTTGCGTACCCAAAGGGTAAAGCCTATTCTATTACTAGGACTTCAGCATCCGTCTGTTGGGCCGTCCAACTTAACCAATTAATTATTATTATTTATTAAACGCGCCTCAGGAGGGTATTCCTTGATCAGATAGCCTACCTACTGCCACCCTACGCGTATCAAGTCTAACTACGAATCCTACGATAAAGCTAGGTTCTTGATGCGCCATTAAACTGTTTATAGACTAGTAATGGAATATCTACCCCGAGGCTAGTTCGAAGTAGACCTTCCGAACAACGCGAAGGTTGTTCCAGTAAACGTTTAAGATACTTAATTATTAATACTAGGCTATTTTTGATGTTATTTCTTTTTAAAACGTTAAATTACTAAATGTTTGTTTTTATAGTGTTCTATAGAAACTAAACATTGAGAAACTTTATCGTAATAATTGTTCACAACGGTACTATAGTATACAAATCGATAGTAAGTATGGCATCGAATGCAGTAAATACCATTAAGAATGTGTCTGCAAAAAGGAAAATTATCACAACTGTTATAGCAAATATGTACTTGTACTTAATAATAAAATCATTTATACAGTGAAAATCAGTAGACTGCGATACCAGAGAATAAAAAAATCCTCGACTTAAATATCAATCGTCGCCTTCGGCTCGGGGATAAACATCCCGGATAAAATGGATTTTATTATTGCTTTTCACTTTGATTGCGAGTAATTTACTTCCAATTAATTATTGGTACAACAAATTATTTTTACAATTTGATCCAAAAAATTATTTGTATAACAAAAAAATCAGAGACAAAATAACTCGCGTGTAATTCGGATTCAGTCATTTTATTCGGGTATGTGGATGTTAGAAACACTAAAGAACCATTGATATAATTTCCTTTCAAGAAATGTGCGATAATACTAAATCATTAAAAAAACTAGAAAATAAATAAATTTATAAATTGCAACAAATATTATACACGTACTTTACCAAAAGACATATACCCTGGACAGGGTGGACAGCGTACAAAATATCGGTGCCAAAAATGTTTTTTTGTCACCAACACTAAGGCCACGTTGTAGTTCGCTTAGCGGTCACCTATAGAATTTTGACAGGCGCTACTGTTTGTTTTTACAAAAGAGCTTTACGTAAATCGTTCGATTGCCCATATCCTGACTTTTTAACCGACTTCAAAAAAAAGGAGGAGGTTCTCAATTCGTCGGAATCTTTTTTTTCCTCAAAAAAGAGTTAGATATACGTTAACCTTAAGAACAATTTGTGCCAAGGTGCTGTGTTGGCCAGCACATTGGCCGAATGTGTAAAGATCTACCGGGGATTAAAAGAAGGAAGAGATTAAAGTTGTTTATAGTAAATACTTTTATGCATTTGTGCATAAAATGCATTTAATGCAGCTCTCACTCTCACTCACCATAAACCACAATTAGGTACTTTACAAGCAAAAGATATTAAAAGTTAATTTTAGCTGACATTTAAGCAGTAACAAACTTGATATAAGTTCGTCAAGGTAAAAATAATTTAACTTGAAAATTAAGTATGCTTAGATACTGACCATAATATTATCATCTGTACAAGAACACCAACCATCACAAGTAGCTACTTATCGAGAACTTGTGTTTTTATTAAAAACGAAACAATACATTTTTCATATAAAAATATTTCACACGTGTTTCGCTTTTTGCGTCAAGCGAAAATTCCATTCGTCTGAAACAATATAACTTTACGTTCAGTTTCTGCTTTATTTGGCTACACAAACGTAGTGTTTGAGGTGAACACGATTTGGCTTTTAAATTCATTTCACTAAAATTTGACTTTCAGCACCTCAAAAGCTTATTTAGAAATTGGAAGAGAAGATAAATAAGTGGATGAAAGTTTTCTGACAATATTTTGAAGTTATGTGTGGGCGCAGTAATTGCGGCACGCTTGCTGTCGTCTGCCAAAGTGCAATTTGATTGGACTCGCGTAACTTCTAAAGGGTTCCGCACCAAAAAATTTCAACTAAAAACGTATAGTATTTTCCATTTTATAATAGACATGGACAGAGCTGACGGCGCTAAAAAATGTCGCCAGTTTATTGGTGTTTGCCACCAACAGTAAGGCCACGCTGTAGTTCCCTCAGCAGTCACCTATAGAATTTTGACAGATGGCGCTAGTGCTTGCTTTTACGTAGAAGGTTTACATAAACCGTTACGGATGCCCATATCCTGAGGTTTGTTATCGGTGCATTTTATGTATTATTTAACTAGGTAGGGATACGTACTATATCGTGAGCAGTTTCTATCTCCGTCAGACAATGTAGTGGAAGAACAACATAAACGACATACCGGATATTAAATTTTACTGACATTCGTTCAATAAAACTGCATATCAAACTAAACATATCGTAAAGATACTCGTAAGCAATAGAGTGCTGATTTATTAGAGTTAGAATACAGGCCCGTTACATTTTTCAAAAAATGAAAAAACGAAACACTCCTAAAACCATTCAGAATCTTTGTCCTATCAAATTTAACAAAATGCCATCTATTAGGTATAAGGATATTTTTCACTTTCCACTTAGTATTTAATTTTAAATCAAAACTTCTTTCACATAGGCCAACTTTCAGGCCTTTGCGAAATTATGATTCTTAGGCTTGCGTCTAATTAAAAAGTTTTATTTTTACTCGTTGCTACAGAACCCGTCAAGTGCAAATGCGGCACGCACTTAGCCTGTTTTTAACACGTTACTTAAATTGATAATAAAATGGTACGAGCTTTAATTGAACAATTGATAACAAATAGATGTGAACTATGAAGTCCTAATAATTTATTTATATATATATAAAGTACAGAATAAATAAATAAATTTATAAAGATACACAGAGACACAAACATAGAAAGGACATGTACAATGCACATTGCACAATGACATCTTATCTCTACAAAATGAGGATCTCTTCCAGATCTAATTTAAACTCTTTATGCGTGCTTTTGACTGTAGTTATTTATAAAGAGTCGACGAGTAGATAAGTCGTTATTTATAAAGAGTGCGTCGACATAATATTATTATTGGTCGATTCTGTAACACGAATGGGTCTAGTCTAGGTGCCTTTATGTAGGTAGCGCTTGCAGTGTAGTGCCAACCTCGATTCACTTGCGTCATCTACTGTATTCGAAAGTCCAATTTAAAAATAGGTTAACGGTCGTTTTCTTGATGTACCTTCTTCGAGAACCGTTTTCCTTTCAAACCTATGACTGTGCAAAACTCTTTACAATATCTTTCATTGATATTAAATGCATCACAAATGCTTATTTCCACAAGGTAAATATCTAAAAATACAAGGCCTATAACCCTAATACTTTCACCAAAACAGCTGATTAAATTTTGATATTTTAAACCAGAGTTAACGTCTATCTCTGAAAATTACCAGAATTACTGTGCTAGGTCAGGTTAACGCAAACGGGCTACTATAGTTACTACCTACATACGGTGCCTTAATTGTTATTGTTATATATTAAACCAAATTAAACACCGGATTAATTATTTTATTCGGATTTTATTACTTGATAAAATATGAATAGTCATAAGTCAAGAAGACAGAACATAGATAGAATGCTGACCACAGACCACACAGAGATAGACTTAAAAAGTAAAGGCTTACAGATAATATATAACACTCTCCCACGCCAAAAGTTTTAAATTTTTTGAATTTGGTTGCCATGCCTGTTCCACTGGTTTCCATCTACCTCGACTTCATACGTAGTTCCTGGCACTACTTCTCTAATAATTTTCCCTTTTGACCATTTTTTTCCTTTTCTATAATCCCTGACCAAGACCTCATCTCCTGTCTCCGGGTCCAGGACTCTACCCCCCTTTGCATACTGTAATTGCCTATCCTGTGATTGTACTAAATCATGGTAGATGGGTCCAGGTCTTAATAACGCCAAACGATTCCTAAGTTCTCTACCCATCATCAAACGAGCAGGAGAAACACCACTACTCTTATGAGGAGTGGTTCTATAATCAAACAAAAATATGCTTAAAGCATAATTAGGTGATTTACCACTCTCTATAATCTTAGTTAAATGAGTTTTGAATGTCTCTACGAACCGTTCAGCAGCCCCATTGGTTGCCGGGTAGTGAGGTGAAGTAAAACTATGCTTTACCCCTGTTACTTTACAGAAATCCTGAAATTCCTGGCTTCTAAATGAGGTCCCATTATCGCTAACCAAATGAATTGGAAAACCAAATCTAATATAGGTTTCTTTAAATTTGGTTATAGTTAAACTAGAGCCTATATTTGCCATTGGAAAAGCCTCAGGCCATTTTGAATAACTATCAATGATAACTAAATACATTTTTCCCAATAATGGGCCAAGGAAGTCTGCATGAATGCGATACCATGGTCCAGGTGGAACAGGCCAACATCTTGGAATTACTCTACTGGGATTATGCCTATTTTTTAGACATAAATCACATGATTTTGATAATTTTTCAATATCTTCATTTAACTTTGGCCACCAAAAATAAGCCTTAGCCATTTCAATCATTCTAGAAGTTCCAAAATGTGTTATATGTAGTTCTTTTAAAACTGATTCTCTCAAACTTAGAGGTATGATGATTCTATGACCCCACATTATACAATCTCTATCCATACTTATTTCATATCTCCGCATAAAAAATGGTTTTAAAGAATCCTCCACTGAAACAGGCCAGCCATCTCGACAATATATGAGTATTTTTGATAAAAGGATATCTTTCTTTGTCTCATTTTGAATGGTTTTCCAGTTCAGGGAAGGCAAGTCTGAATCATTGAGGTAATTTACATTTATGTTACAGTCTGGGTTACATAAGGTAGGATATTTAGTGTTATCCTTCTTATCAGGCTTTCTTGATATATAATCAGCAGGATTTTTGTCTGTTCTGATGTGTTTTATGGTGTAATTAAAAGCTGAGAGGAATATAGCATAATGTTGTAGCCGTTTTGCAGCCATTTTTGGAATAGCCTTACACGGGTCTAAAATACGTACCAGAGCAGCATTGTCTGTTTCTAATTCAAAAACTCTGCCATATGTATAATTATAAAATTTTGTTACGCCAAAAATGATAGCAAGAGCTTCTTTATCTAGGGCTGTATATTTTTTTTCAGTCTCGGTGAACTTCTTACTCGCA
Source organism: Coenonympha arcania (assembly GCA_036785405.1). Lineage (NCBI taxonomy): Eukaryota > Metazoa > Arthropoda > Insecta > Lepidoptera > Nymphalidae > Coenonympha > Coenonympha arcania. The sequence goes on from CM072069.1 coordinate 6,969,383, forward strand.
AAGGCTATAGGTCTTACAACATTATCTAATCCTCTGTTTGAGATTATTGCACCCACGCCGAATTCGGAGGCATCACAGGTTAAAATTAAAGGCAAGGCTGGATTATAATGTGACAAGTTTTTAGCCGAAGCCAACTCTTTTTTTACCAAGTTAAAAGCTTTTTGACACTCATCAGTCCAGACAAAACTTCCTTTCTTGGTACACTCATATAATGGGTACAACTTTGTGGCGAGATGATTTAAAAATCTACCATAGTAATTAATTTTTCCAAGAAATGATCTTAGCATAGTGATATTTTCTGGAGGTGCTAAATTTAATATTGGTTCAATATTTTCCTTTATGATATTAATACCATCTTTGTTAATTCGGAATCCAAATACATCAATACTTTTTCTAAAAAATTTACATTTGTCTACTTTAAGTTTAAATTCACATTCCTTCAGTTTTGATAGCACACTTTCTAAAGTTTGTAACATTTGTTCATGTGTTTTACCACACATGTAAATATTATCTATAAAAACTATCACATTTGGGATATTTGATAATTTCTGAGACATTAGTCTCTGAAAAGAGCCTGGTCCCGTACTTACACCATATGGTAAGAATTTGTATTTAAATGTCCCACTTTCAGTAACAATGACAGTTAAATCTTGGGAAGCTTCATCAAGAGGTGCTTGCAAATAGGCTTCTTTCAGATCTAATTCACAATAAAATTCAGCACCTCTTAACATATTAAAAATATCCTCAACATGAGGAAGAGGAAATCTGTCCACTTTTAATTGAGGATTTAAGGTGACCTTATAATCACCGCACAAACGAACAGACCCGTCAGGTTTTAATATAGGTACTACGGGTGTACCCCATTCGCTGTATTTCACAGGCTCAATTCGCCCATTTTCTAATAATCTTTTAATTTCAAGATTAATTTTATCTTTAAGCGCGAATGGAACCTGCCTAACAGGAAGACGTTTAGGTTGTGCATTCTCTTTTAATTTTAAATTTATGCACTCACCCTTCACGTTTCCCCACCCAGGACTAAATACCTCAGAGAACCTTTCCTTTATAAGTTTGACAGGATCAATTGTTTCACTGCAGTTTAATTGTAATGGCCACATGCCAAACATATTTAGTACATCTCGCCCTAATAATCTTGGCTTATTATTTTCAACCACAAATAAATTTACATTTTTTTAGAGTTATTTAAAACCATCTCCATATTATTAATTATTCCTATAGGTTTTGTTACAGTTTGATCATAATTTTTAAAGTGAATATTAGTCGGTTGTATTTTCTCAGTTAAATTTAACATTTGAACATCTTTAAACAAAACAGTTGTAGCTTCGGACCCCGTGTCTAATTCAAATTGCAATATTAAACCGTTTACACTACCCTTTACAAGACAAGGAGGTATTTTATTGGTAGTTGAATTGCTGTAAACATTGTAATAATCATCCTCTTCAGGGAATAAATTCTTTATAGATTGTTCAATATTAGCATTTTCATCAGTCTCTTCCTGTGGGTTACACTCAAGCACGTTAACTCTACGGTTCTTTACACACATTCGAAAAATATGTCCTCGGGCTCCACACTCAGAACAGAATTTATTCTTCAGTGTGCATTCACTCTTAAGGTGGTTATTTTTACCGCAACAAAAACACTGGGTTGACTTACCCCCTGGTGTGGTTCTTGTAGGTTCATTTTTAGATTTTGGAGAAAATTTGTCCCGACCTTGAGTAATTTTCTTCACTTGGAACATGCTAGTTTGCTCTTCAGCCGGCTCCTTGAATTTTGAATGTAACAATGCAGACTCCACAGTCCTGGCTAAAACAATTAATTCTTCCAGATTTTGGTTACCATTTTTCAGAAGTTCAAACTTTATTAAGGATGAGCATACACCATCAATCAATTTTTCTTTCACCTGATCGTCATAATCTTTAAAAGAGCATTTTTTTGCTAATTTTTTTAACCGGATAATGTATTCCTCTATAGTTTCATCCGACTTTTGAGTGCACTTCCTGAACTCTGCTCGGTCTAATGCTACCGAAGTGGATTTGGCATATCTTGTCTCTAAAATTGACAGTAATTCTGTAAACGTTTTCTTGGTAGGTTTATCGGGAGCGCACTTGTGATTGAGTGTATCAAATACCTTAGGAGTTAATTTCGTAATCAATAAGGCCACTTTTTTTTCTTCGGGAACATCGTTTAGTGTAATTAGGCATTGCAGCTGGGTTTCGAAAGTATCAAAATCACGCCCATCAAAAGGCTCAATATTGTAAATATTTGCAGACATCGTCGGAGTATTTTTATGCACTTTTAATTCTGATATGTCGTCACCCAGTAGTTGTCGAACTGTCTCCAATCTAGATCCACTTTTTATTACGTCTCGTAGTATTTTACGCAGATCATCTATTGTTTCCACAGAAACCGGCACACGTAACTCTTTACACAGTGTTAGTAGTTCGTTTTTTGATAGTTTTTGTATGAAACTGGTCTTTTTTTCTAATATTTCCCGGTAAAAACTTTTATCCATGAAGACGTCAGTTTTCGGCTCGGCCACGTTTGACATTACCTCGTGTCGAAACTTTTTACTTTCTACGACTATTATTTTTAGCACGCACTTTTCGTCGCCAACTTGTTATATATTAAACCAAATTAAACACCGGATTAATTATTTTATTCGGATTTTATTACTTGATAAAATATGAATAGTCATAAGTCAAGAAGACAGAACATAGATAGAATGCTGACCACAGACCACACAGAGATAGACTTAAAAAGTAAAGGCTTACAGATAATATATAACAGTTATATTCGAGAGATTGAAAGAATTCGCTATGTACATGCGTTTTCTTAGCCCATTATGAGCCAGAATTACACCAATTAGGATGAATACATTTTTTTACACAATCATATAGCGCTTTCTACGTTTAGGTCGAAAAAATTGAAGTTCCATCTTACTGTAAAAGTAAGGAAACAGAAACAGTTCTATAAATATCTCGGCATAAAGTTAGATAATCGTTTATCGTAGCCTGTTAAAATAAGTCTCTCTGTTCAAATTCCAATAATACGGGTACATAGTGATCCTAAAATATACAAACTGCCAATTTATTTTTATTTCGGGAAAATCTAGATATAAAAATAAATTAGTGACATCGGTGGTCGGATTTAGAGCTTCGTAGTCTTTCTGTAACATAAAACTTCACAATACATATAAACTTATTCTCTGATCTGTGCAAAACTTCATAATTTTGTATTGTTTCTAACACCGTTTTAGTTTTAGTTTGGATTGTGGAAATCTTGAAGTTTAGGCCCGGTTTTCACTTAGAGCATTTAAATGCTCTAAGGGTTTTCACCAAAATGGAGATTAGAGGAGACGCGGAAAGAAGATGTGTAGTGGACGGGAGATGTGAGTTGTGAGTAGCGGAGATGTGAGTTGTGAGTAGCGGAGATGTGAGTTGTGAGTAGCGGAGATGTGAGTTGTGAGTAGCGGAGATGTGAGTTGTGAGTAGCGGAGATGTGAGTTGTGAGTAGCGGAGATGTGAGTTGTGAGTAGCCGAGATGTGAGTTGTGAGTAGCGGAGATGTGAGCTGTAAGTAGCGGAAATGTGAGCGTCAAACAATAATGACTCTCCGCTGAACGGCGTACAAGCCGTATTTAAGTGGTTTTGAATGCAGTTTTACGTAAAAACTATAGAGACAATTACTTTCATGTATTTTGGGTCGTTAATCTAAAATCGCTAAGAAGCAGAAACACGATTGGATACAATTTTCTCAATAGAAAGTTCTCGCAAAAGTTGCTCCAAAATCTCAGTTTTCCTGTTTTTTATCGGAAACTACAATGGATGTAATTTTAATTTTTGTTTTAATGTGTCGGCAATAACAATATCCAAAAACATTTAGAAACCGATTTTTGATAACTGGTTTTTGAGAAATTAGGTAAAAGGTGGTTTTTCTGTTATATTCTTCCGCGACGCTGCATGTCGCACCTACCAACGAATCCGTGAGAGTGAGAAAGATAAAAATAAATTCAATAAATCCCCTTAAACCACTTCCACCGGGGCAATCCAATGAAATCTGACCTCTACTCTTGTCTCTTCTCCGTTTTGATTGAGAACGGGCCTTATCTAAATTGCACAACTAAAAATTTTAAGTCCGCTTGTCCACCGCATCCGTCACCGAAGCCAATTCCATTTGCTGAAGATTTCAAATTAATTATGAATATTTCACAACCGCACCTCTTAGCCCGTCGGTTACGCTGCTTACGATTGACACAGAGTAATGTACCGTTCGACCTTCAGAATCTATTCGGGATGGTAGAGAGTAACTTTAAAATAGTTTCAACTAGCGCGATGAGGTATTTGATATTAGGTAATACACCACAGAATACCGTAATAACAGTATCTTACGGTGTAATACTAGTAATATGTTTGTAACAGAAATGAAAACCTAAAGGACCCGTGGCTTCGCTCGCGTGAAATTTGCTGTTACGTTATTTAATTGGTCTTTATTGCCTACGTCGGTCGGGGAAGCTTTAGGCACCGCTTTAGTACGTACCTAAGTGTGATACATTTTTTGTAATATGTGGGCATAATGCGAAATGAAATAACTTTCTTTCTTTTGCCAATCCTGCATTATACAACGTGTAATGAAAAGTTGAAATAATAGTGTACATAAGAGTTCTTGATAATGAATCTTTCGGAGTCTATTTAAGGATCTATTAAGGATCTTTCGGGGATGAAAATTAACTAATTTTTTAATCCAGGGCTTTGCCATCCAAATCGGTTCAGTAACTAGTAGCAACGTGAAAAAGACAAAACATACAGACAAGTTTTCGCCTTAATAATAATACTGTTGCGTGCGGCTTCGCCCGCATGAATTTCGGTTTCTTCATCTCCCGTTATAATGACAATCATCAAAAGACAAACATTTCGTGTCGCGGACTTTTTTAGAACTTTTAAAGGAGAACAATTCCGTCATGTTATATAATATTTTTTGCTTAACTTTAACCGTTTACGCAGCGTATGCAATGGAAGCTCTCCATAAGGAACAATTTTTTCCCATTTTTGCAACATTTTTCATTGTTACTACGCTCTTATTCGTCATAGCGTGATGTGATATAGCCTAAAGCCTTCGTCGATAAATGGAATTTCTAACGCAATTTTTCAATTCGGACCAGTAAGTAGTTCCTGAGATTAGCGCGTTCAAATAAACAAAAAAATGAAACTCTTCAGCGTTATACCTAATCTTTCTATTATTATAAAATTCTTGTGCCAATTTTGTTACCAAACTCCTCCGAAACGGCTCGACTGAATGTTATGAAATTTCTATGTATCTATGTCGGAGAGTAGGTCTTAAGCTATTTTTTTATATCCCTAATGGCAAAAAACGTTTGCAGGGTCAGCTAGTATTAGTATAGATTAGTGTGATACCATTGATTCAACCAATTTGCTGTATAATAACGTTACAGAGGTATAGACCCCGAACGCGGCGGACCGGGAAAAAAAGTCGCAAGTTTACCGGTACCAAAGATATTTGTTTTGACACCGACAGCGTCAGTATTGTAAGCCGAGAGCAGTATTGTCTATATACCGCTGTTCCCGCCATAGAGACACACCTTGTCAAATATCAATAGTCTGCGCGCGTGTTTCCATGGAGCCGGTTTCCTCCATATCGTAACGTGTTATTGGGAAATTTTGACAGACGGTTTTTTTTTATAATCGGTGCCCCCTATCGTAGAAAGAGATCTTTTCTATCACATTAATTACTTACAATTATCAATAAACATACAATAATATGGTAAACACACAATAGTATTATGACAGACGGTTCCACTACTTTCCCTAAGTTTGCGCAAAATGTTCCGGTGACCACAGCCTCAGGTTCTTTATGATTGGTTACAGGTCACAGCCGCAGGGAAGGCGGTGCTGGTGACGGGATGCGACAACGTGCTGGGCAATGCGCTGGCCAGGCGGCTTGACGACCTGGGCTACCACGTGTTCGCGGGCTTCCAGACCAAGGCGGGCAACATCGACGCCGACATGCTCAAGGAAGACTGCTCCGGCCGCCTGCACACGCTCCAGCTGGATATCACTTCGGAAACACAGGTAACTTACCGCTTCTACCCATAAAACTGATGAAAATTTTTCCTTGAATTCGTGCAAAGTTGACGTGAATCATCATCATCATTATTATTTATTTATTTATTTATCATCTCAGCCTGCGGACCTCCACTGTTGAACATAGGCCTTCCCAAGCGCGCGCCACCACACCCTGTCCTCAGCCTTCCTCATCCAGCCACTTCCCGCCACCCACTTTATATCGTCAGTCCAGCGGGCTGGAGGTCGCCCCTCACTACGCTTACTCGTACGCGGTCTCCACTCCAGGACTTTGCGGCTCCAACGGCCATCGCCCCTGCGACAAGCATGACCTGCCCATTGCCACTTCAGCTTGCTAATGGTTTTGGCTATGTCGGTGACTTTTGTTCTCCTGCGGATCTCCTCACTTCTGATTCCTCACGCAGGGAAACCCTTAACATAGCCCTCTCCATAGCACGATGAGCGACCTTGAATTTGTAGATCAGGACGCTTGTTAGTGTCCACGTTTCAGCGCCATAGGTGAGGACCGGCAGGACGCACTGGTTAAACACTGACGTGAATAGAACGAGGGAAAGATACTTCTTCTTTCCCCTTTTGCCGTGCTTTAGCCGGAGGAAAAAATAATTTTGTCCCTTCTCAGAGGAAACAATTGAGGGATAAACGTTTTGTCCCTTTTCCACGGCGTCTATCGGGAAAGCGACCTGCGTGGACGGAGTACCTATATATTGCTGAATTGATGAAAAGTATTTAAATCTTGTGCTTATAGGTTACTCCCGCCCGTCCCGCCGAAATCAATTCGTTTAAAATTAAGTTAACGTGATCAAAATGTGCTTCTGTATTCTATACCTAATACCTATATTACCTAAACTTAATTTATATTATTACAACACCCAATATAGCGAAACAAATGTCGGACATCAGTCTGGGAAAATAAAAGTTGTCGACAGGCTTAGGCACTATTAAAAGTACATTAGGCATGTTTTGGGTCCAAGTCCAACCATATTGAATAATCCCACACCATAATTATACCACAAGAGTATTGTTACCACACCATACTTAAGCCGCGGCGCGACGACAAGGCAAAACTCCATTAAAAATTTCTACAATTATAAATCGGTCGATATTTTTTTTGGTTTTGCGTTTGTAAATGCGATAGTACTTGCAGCACTAACATAACAGTTATACGTATAATTACGTAATTATAAATAAACACAATGCACAAATTAATGTTTTCTTAATTTTTTACATAATTATAGAGCTCTCTGTACTCTATATCGTAACGTGTCTATGTTATTCGAACTTCGGTTCTCCGATTAGTAGACGAAGTTACGTCCAAAAAAACTTCGATCCATTGGGCTACATGGAACTGCCCAATAACCTCAACATCTCAAGTTTTGGCAGCCTAGTGGTCAAAATGAATAAACTATCCTATCCAAATTTATTAAATTGGACATACTTACGTCTTATTTCGGATAGTGCAAATTTGGATGGTTGGTGCGAGGTTGGATAGAGTAATTTTGGTTGTTATAAAAAAAGGTTCTACAGGACTACTTTAGTTTTTCTAGTTATCGTCTATTTCACACTGTACATTTAACTTCTTAATGGTACACATTTAACTGGTTTTCATTTATAAAACATATTTAAGGCCATTCCGAAACTTGCATACAATATCTATATTGTAGCTTTTTTATACTGTATTTTTTTGTATGCAGGTTTTTTGAGTATCCAACTTTATTGTCTTTATAAGTATGTAGGTACATACATAAAATAATATATGTAGATTGTAGGTACATACTTATAAATGTTACGCATAGGTTTAAGCTTGTCTTTTTGTGCTTTTTGAAAGTCTTTTGTACCTACTCTCCTCCGATCGCACTTTTAAATTTTCAATAATTTTTCTATACCTCATATTGTATAATGTAACCTACCAAAAGCGCCAACTGGTGTACCTCATAGTTAGCCGGCATTGCCTCACAAGATTTGTACAAATATGCTTACATCCAAGAAGATCTATTTTTAAGCTTGTAACAGCGGAGGAAATTATATTTTGCAAATGAGATCACGGACCTTCTACGCTGAGTAGCAATTTCATAACTTACGACTTACGAGTACCTACTTATTTCGTTTTCCTACGCAAAAAGAGAATATTAATGTACCTAGGTAAGACTTAATATAGAACCACCTCGAGCAACTTTTAGTTAAGTTAAGGTAATAATAATTTATATAGTCTGTTTTTGGTCTACGAAGAGCGTTAGGTAAGTAGTCAACCTAACCAAACTAGTTTATTTATAACAATTTTCAACATAATCGATAGAATAAAGCTCGGTCAATTTTAATTATGTAATTATTCAATAGGCTATCGGTATTCGACATTATGACCACCTCCCTGGCGTAGTGGCGCGCTTGGATTCGAGTGGGAGGTCGCGGGTTCAATTCTCGCCACGAGCCACTTTGGTACTATTTTATAATTTCTAAATTCGCTCAGGTTAGGTCTGGTGAGATGATCAAGTGCTAACTTGGATTATTGTGTAAAAAAAGATTTGAAAAAATGCTAGTTAGGTACTTCAGAAAAGTCAATATTTTAGTTCATTTAATCCTCTTACAAAAATTTCAAATCTCGTAACGGCCCCATTGTACCTATTGTAGATATTTCGAATAATAACCTACCAAAATGAATATCAATTGATAATTTAAACTCATGCCAAAATGAGTTCTTTATTCTATCTATTCTATCTTTTCTTATTATATATTAGGTATATTATTAGGTAGGTACGTGGTAGGTACTATCAGGACCTACTGAATTCTCCTTTTTTGAGAAAAATTGCGCGAACTTTAACTGTCAGCATTTTTTCCACGTACAATTGAAGGTTCCACTGAGTTTGGGCATACGGACAGCAGCTAGGCATCCGCTACGAAAGGATTTTTGAAAATTCAACCTAGGAATTTTTTTTCGGCCTAAATCCATAATGTTCTTTTCCTTGTCTGTTAATAAAACACACCGTTAATAATGAGGTAGCATAAATACTCAGAATACAGAATAAACTAATATTCAATGTAACCTTTAACCTTTACCTTGCAGATACTCTCGGCTTCACTGTACATTGTGGACCACTTACCAGAGGGCGCCCAAGGCTTGTGGGCCATCGTCAACTGCGAATCCTGGTGTGCGCTGGGCGAACTAGAATGGGTGCCGTTCTCTGTAATCCGTCGTGCGATGGAAGTGAACCTACTAGGTATGTGCCTACGAGCTACCCTATTTCGCTGAAAGAGGGCAGTCATCATTTTACCTGTTGCGATTTCAGTGCGATAGATGGCGTCGGCTGTTACTTTGAGCACTGTATATAGAGGGTGGAATTTTGTGGTCACACCTAAATGGAAAGACGTACTGTAGAAAATTGTATTCAAAGGAACGTCTTTCAGCTGAAGGTACTTGCCCTTCAGGAGGCATTGTAAAATTCCATCCTGTATAATAATACTAACGTACATTGAGCAAGTGAACATGTTTTTCCGGTCCATTACCAAAAGCATGAAAATCCCCGTAAAGCTAGTGCATAACAAATAACAATATTGTTGGATTCATAAAGTTTCACGTATTTATGTAATGTGTATCGTCTTTTAGGTATGCTTTTCAGTTGCAACAGAAATCATTTTCTAAACGAAGCATTGTTAAAATTCGTCTTTGAATATTTACGTAGGTATATATAAGGCGCCAGAGAACATGAATATTAGGTGAGACAGGTGTAATTATCGTTGCGATTAATTATCGATACTGCTCGTTAAGTTCAAAAATCCAACGTATAAACTCGTTACTCTGATTTCGTAGCAAGTCAAAATAATATATTGTCGTAGCACTGCTTTCGTAGGCGGCAGAAGGGTTAATTTTATTTCTTCAGTTTTCCCTGTCTACAGCCACTGACGATAAAGTATTTTCTGGACAAACACGCTCCATAGAAAATTCTTGCTTTTCATGATTAATGTATGATTATCATGGTACTCAAGCTCGAACGAATAAAAACATAATTAAGCATACAAGACAATTCTAATTAAAAATATAAGAGCCTATTCGGAAAGCGGGAAAACTGCATTCTATTCTATACTAAAGCATTGAGGGAAAAAATAAAAATATGTTTAATTATTTACTGTGTCGTACGTCGCCTTCTTGTACAATCTACGTATTCAAAGCCTTTCACGAGCATTCGTGAGAGGAGCTGAAACTTTCTTACAATGCGAACAAAGGCAGTTGAAAGAGCGTGCTGCGTCTGTACGAGTTAATTGGGTATTACACTACTTTTGAATTTGATAAAAATTATTAATTTATATAAAAAATCTTCTTAATATATATAAATCTCGTGTCACAATGTTTGTCCGCGATGGACTCCTAAACTACAGAACCGATTTAGTTCAAACTTCGTGAATATCTGTCATTTGGTCCAACTTAAAAGATAGAATAGTTTTTATCCCACGTGGACGAAGTCGCGGGCATCAGCTAGTAATATATAAAATCCAACGAAGATTTACAAAGTTACAGGTATTTTAATTTTGGGGTGTCTTCTGTCCCTTTCTCGCAAAACGAAAATTTCTATGAAGCTGCACGAAGCTATTTAGGTATTAGTAAGGTGTGACGTCACAATTCAATGTCGCTATCTTTGTCGAATTGGAAGTATTTAAATGCTTATAAGTTATAACTTTTTTGTTATTAATTTGATACTTAAGTATAATTACTTTTTTCAGTTTACCCACCGATAAGAGACCTCAGGATATGGGCATCCGAACGATTTCCGTAAACCATTTTCGTACAAGGAAACAGTAGCGCCATCTGTCAAAATTCTGTAGGTGGCTGCTGAGCGAACTACAGCGTGGCCTCACTGTTGGTGACAAAAAAAGCATTTTTGCCACCAGTAAACTGGCGACATTTTTTAGCACGGTTCGCCCTGTCCAGGGTATGCCCCACTCTGTCAAAATCGCTTATGTTTCATTCGATTTGCATAGAGTTTGAAGGAGTGGGGCGCGGCGTCGTGAATTGAAATACGTATTTAAAGATGTTAATTAGTTTACGTCATTATTGTTATCCTAGTTTATAGTAAAGTAATAAAAAATTGGTTGCCTGTAAAGTCGGTTTACTGACGATAGTTGAACGTGACAACGTCTTCTTTGTCGCTCATTCCGCGCTCGCGAGGTAACGCCGCATGAGCGAGGTAACGCCGGTAACGCCGGATGAGTCATGTTTTTTCGTGCGTGCAACCGGCTCTATCGAATTATAAGACGTCACGTCAAAAAATTGGAGTCAAATACCCAACTGGAAGTGTCTGGTTCAGGGCCGGCGCGGCTGGTGCAAGTGATGCTGCCGCTGGTGCGGCGCGCGCGCGGCCGCGTCGTTCTCGCGTCGTCGATCCTGACGCACGTGGCGGCGCCCGTCCGCGGCGTGCACGCAGCCTCGCTCGCCGCGCTCGACGCGCTCGCCGCCTGCCTGCGCCGTGAGCTCAAGCCGAGAGGCGTTGACGTCGTAAGTTCATAATACTCGGGAACTACAGAATAAAAGACCGGACCGCTTTTAACCCGACGACAAGGTTCGTCGGGTTAAAAGCGGTTCGGTCTTTTATTCTGTGTCGGTATTAACGGCCTACAAGCCGTATTTAGGTGATTTTGAATGAAATTTTATGCAAAAACTATAAAGACAATTACTTTCAAATTTACACGTCATGTATTTTGGGTCTTTAATCTAAAATCGCTTAGAAGCAGAAACACGATTGGATAAAATTTTCTCAATAGAAAGTTCTCCCAAAAGTTGCTCCAAAATCTCAGTTTTTCTATATTTTATCGGAAACTACAATGGATGTAATTGTAATTTTTGTTTTAATGTATCGGTAATAATAATATCCTAAAACGCTTAGAACAGATTTTTGATAACTGGCTTAGTTTTTGAGTAATTAGGTAAAACGTCGTTTTTCTGCTATATTCTTCCGCGACGCTGCATGTCGCACCTACCAAATCTCCGTGAGAGTGAGAAAGACAAAAATAAATTCAATAAATCCCCTTTTTTAAGCTATTGCATAGCTACTATCGCGGGCCTTGAGCGTGGAGACCGAATCCAGAATTTCCGTAACAAAAATAACCTAACACCTCCCCCTCCGACCGGCATAGCGGTGATACTTTTTAGTTTTGCCATCTATCGATGAATAGCAGAACTTTTAATGACTTTTTGAAATATCACGCTTGTCTCTTTAGTTCAGCAATTCGTCTCTAGGTGACATTGGCTATGCAATAGCTTTACCGCGGCAGCCTCTGAGTGCCACACGTCTTTTTGTCTTGTTGAGTGGTTAGCCCAACGATCAACCCTCCTCAATTGGGCTTGGGACCGGATAGGTAGTGGTCAAGACATCTGGAGCAGTTGTAATCACCACAGCATACGCTGAGTTGGAGGAAGACCTAAGGAGCATGGGTAAATACACCAACTGGCGCAGCGATTCAAAGGACCGCGTCAAGTGGAGGAATATTGTGGAGGAGGCCAGGGCCCACAAAAGGCTGTAGCGCCACAGGATAGATAGACATACCTAACCTTGTATCTCCTTCACCTTTCTACTATCGCACATCGAGTTTGTTGGTGGACTGCAAGAGGCCGAGAGCGGTGACATCCTTGCTTGTCATCCAACAAACTCGCACGAAACGTTTTTCTCCCACTTTTCTCATTCGAACCGCTAAGGTGTGGAACGTCCTTTCAGTCTCCGTGTTCCCAGCCAAGTACAGTCTGGGTCCTTCAAGAGATGAGTGAATAGGTATTTTTCAGATACTAAATATCATCTATCTACCCAATATCAGTAATATGTTGCGGTACTTATTAGTTATCTTGATAATAAAGAACGAATTGATTGTGAGAAGAAAAAGATTTCGTCCATTCGGTACAAATGTCGTTACCTACACGGTATTAAATAACCGAATTAGGTATTAGAAAACTGAGAAAGTTATAGCCATATCCATTTAAGGTGGAGAGGTGGAAGAGTGGTATTTAGAGTGGAGTACCCAAGAATATCCGTTTTCTGTATTCACGTTAACAATGAATATTGGTATTAATATTACTTACTGCACGTGTGGCCCCTTTTTAAGTAAGTTAAACTCAGACTACATAAAGTTTGTGAAGTTAAAAATAAATTTTGCCTTTGATACCGTACTACATGTTACCCGACACAATACCTACCTGACCTCAAATCGGTGACATCAGTGACAATAAATGGGAACGTGGAGCAAGTTTCTAGTAGGCATGGAAAGCGAAACTAGCTCTAAAGACTTCACTTAGATGTCACTTCTAAGTTAGAGAGTCATACTACTGGAAATTGGTTTGGGGACTATGGGTTAGCCGTGATATTGTACTCAAAAACGTAAAAAGAACGTAATTTCTTCACATACGAGTGGATATGGTATGGAAAATCTTCAAATAGGTGTACAAATACTTATAGAACTATTTTTGAGCATTAATAAATCGATACTCTTGGGTACTTTACCTAGAAAACAAATGCATTAATCTTTGTCTTTTCCAAAGTTATATCAAAAATAGGTAGGTAGGTACTTACTAAATATAAGGAAAATCACTAGGGAAATGTTGGAATTGAATCTGTCAAATTCTACGGATCGAAGCCCTGTCGTCAACATCGCACTTTGTTGACTAAATTAGCACTTCAGATCCGATTGGAAAACTCGAATAAACTTTCCCAATTTTGGTAACTTTTTCCAACTTTATTTCCCAGATCTACTTACAACTTTGCTACTTACTTAATGTTTCTATACTCTGTTTATCTTTATTTGGATCTCAACTTTGGCATTAAGAGTAGGTGTACCGAAAAAGACGTCAGGTTTTTGCATGGGTGTACAAAATAAATCTCTAAAAGCCAATCTAATCTCAAGTAGCGGATTATAGCAAAACAAATGAATCTGTCCTGCTAATTATAGATTTCCGCAAAATAACGCCTACTTCCATTCAATGTTTACCTATTTATTATTGTTACATCACCATGCATTATCATCATGCATCATCTAATGACTTAGACTCTAAAGACTATGGAAATTTACGTCTCACCTGATCGGAAATAATATCTTCAATTTTCGAAATAATAGCGGAAAATATCATTTTGTTCCGTAAGCGGCAAAAGCAAATTCAAACATATTTAATATGTAATTTTAAGTAGTCAATGGTGCTTATTCTGTTGCCAATCTCTAAACTAAAAATCGCTAAAATCGCCAAAATAAGACTTAGAGAGATGTGACATTCTGTTACACCCCTAAATGACAGCTCTAATCTTAAAATTTATTTTGACAGCGCTAAACTATTCAATTTAGATTTTAGAGAACAAAAGCTATTCCGTTGTACGCGTTATATGTTTAAATTAAGAGATTTCAATCTAAAATTCCTTAAAATAAGAGAGGACCTCGGGAGGTGCCGATTAAATTTAAGGTGTCTGCCTAACACTTGCATATAGACAAATACACGAAATATTTTAATTATATCTTGGTTTTCTCTTAGAGTAAATTATTAATATTATTTTTCGTTGGCTTCATATTAAGATTTGAGTGCGAAAAATGTGGTGATTTGCTTGTATTTATTGTAATTTAACATCATAGGGATAACCTTAAAATGGAAGAATTCGTTGTTGCGGCTGTGATTGATTCCAGCGAAAGGTAAGTAATTTTATAATATTCTTTATCTTATTCTAAGGTAAATAAGCACTATTCTCGTAGGTGAAGAAATGTTTGTAGTCTCCATAAGGCAAAAAGAGACACTAAAATTAATCCAACTAAGTAACAAAGTAGGTACTTAAGCTATGCTTATCTGTGTTTATTGAACTTATTTCAGAAACTATCAAGAAAGGATAAGGCTGGAGTCAATCAGGGATGTCTCGAATCCATTTGAGATGACAGAGATAAAATTTAGAAAATTTTTTTATTTGCCGAGTCTCGAATCGAAAATTGGCGAGTCTAAACTTAAACTCGCCAATTTTAAGTTAGAGATTTTGTACAACAGAATAAGCACCACTGACTCTCAATTACCAATTTTATCATTAATTTTTGTTGTGTAATTACACCAAAAATATAATTATATTTTTGTTGTGTTATGAATGCAAATTAGAAAATCTCTAGGTGCTTAATATATAAAAATCTCTTGTCACAGAGTTTGTAAGAAAACTCCTCTGAAACGTTGTTACCAATTTTTATGATTTTTTGTGTGAGAGTAAGACGTAAGTAATCTATTTTTCATACCCGTAAGTGGGAAAAACTTTGCTGATAAGTTTCCCCTTTCACTTAGACGAGCGCGGCCCACGCTCATCTAGTCAATACGGGGAGCCATTTACTTAAGAAATGAATTTGTATCAGGTGGTCGTAGCTGCCGGCGAATACACGACGGGCAACGCGTGGCTCTCCGAGGAGAAGCTTCTGGAACAAGCGCGCGACATGTGGAAGCGGCTCAGCGACGAACAGAAGGGCGCCTACGGAGAGGACTACTTCGAGCAGGCACTCCGCAGTCTCGAGAAATATACCAAGAGTGCTGTAAGTACCGTTTGATCGGCTTATCACGTACGAAGCAGTTTTTTTTATTCTTAACAAGTTAGTAGGTACTTGACTGCGATCTCACCTAATGGTAAGTCATGATGCAGCCTATCTATACAAGACATATACATCTATATAAGATGTTATCGTACTAACTTGGAAGGGTAAGTAAATTTACCCCAACGGTTTCTACAAGCATCGCACCGCTACATCGGAACGCTAAATCGCTTGGCGGTGCGTCTTTGCTGGTTTGATTCTTTGTTCCTGATAATATGCACTAAGGTCTGGAATATCCTGCCAGCACTGTCTTTCTCACCACCTCCCATTACCTGCAACCTGATGGGCACTAAATATGGCAAGAGTGTATAGGCATTTCATTTATCACCTACATAAGATGTATAGGATGTACCTAATTACTTTTTTGAAGACATCTACATTCTACACTTACTAGGTACGCTATAATCCCACACAATAAGCCAATAGACAAAATTGTACCCCTTTTAAGAATATTGCGTGAACATATTATAGAAGTTGAAAGTTTGTATGTAGAAGGAGTGCAGAAAGCTAAAATAATCGTAGTATGCGACTAGTAGCACTAGGAAAATAAACTTTAAATAACTTTGTAGTCTCCATAATAGCTAAAATATCAGCGAATATTAATAACTGTCTATATTGTTCATGACTTAATAATGTGGGAAACTGGTAACATTGTATCCGGGAAAAGCCTTGAGAATTGAGATATATATTATGTACCTAGGTTCATATAAATTATACCTCCGGTAACGCTACTTTTTCATTCATAGCCATGAATAATTAATTTATTGGCCACATTGGTACCATGAGGCGTTTATGGGTACCTAGATACAAAGTTTACCTATATTCGACTTTATTTCAGGCAAAAATGATTACGGTAACTAATTGAAAAAGTTATCTTTGTTATTTTTGATTACAATTTATTAGTGCAACAGAATATTATTGTTTTGAGAGTATTCCGCAAACTTTTATCTACATAATTATATTGTATTATCATCTCTGAACACGAAGTTAGTAAAACAAATGACTTACTGAAATCTGGCTTCTAGGTGCTTCTAGTTTTAAAATAAGTAGCCACACAATATGCTTGTACGTACTTACATTCATCATGCCTAAGTAGGTTAGGTACATGAATTATGTTTGGCACACTTAGAAGCTTACTAAGCCTCTCTGAGCCTAATGGAAAAAGAAAACGTGTTCCTCATAATGTGGGAAAAAGACAGTGAAGAAGATTGAGCCTCCATTTCATAGTAAACATTCGTTTCGTACCTCCCCTTGTTTTAAAATGGCTCATGTCTTCTGCCTAAAAGGTGAAGGCGAACAATATTAAAGTAAACGAAGCTTAAATGCTTTGTGTAAAACTAAACTTGTCTCACTTTTCTTCTACGTTTCTTATACGAACAGCTAAAGTGTGGGACGTCCTTCCAGCCTCCGTGGTCATAGCCAAGTCCAATCTGGGTGCCTTCAAGAAAATATATACTGAAATAGGCATTTTCTCAAGGCAAGCGCGCTCTAATCTAGATAACTTTCACATCAGGCATGATTGCTATCCAATGGCGCTACAACCCCTTATGGCCTCCTCCCTAGGGTCTTGGCCTCTTCCACAGTATGTCATCCACTTGTTGCGGTCTTTCGACTCCCTGCGTCACTTGGTGTATTCACTCATTCTCCTTAGATCTTCTTCCACTCGATAGTTTTTCCGTTTATAATATTTGTTGGAGTCGTCGAGTTAAAAGCGATCCGATATTTTATTCTGTCTCCAAATCCACAACCAGTTGATTTTTATTTCATTACGAGTGGTTAGCCCAATGATAATCCCTCCACATTTAAGTTAGCTAAAAATAACGGTCAAGTGTGAGTCGGGCTCGCGCGCCGAGGGTACTATAAAAGAAGTAAAATGTTAAAATGATCACTTTTGTTTATGAATTTACGAGTATAATTTACTCTTAATTTACTTTTACGAACGACAAACCTAACTTTATTTTTGGCGCTTTATTGTTATTATCAAAAAAAGTATACTAGTTAGAGTTGATTTTATTTTTCTTCTAAAACCTATGTTTATTTCTATTGACCATAACGCCCTTTCTTATATTATCGTCATTTAATTGATAGCAAGCAATAAGAATTTACGTTCCGTTATTGGACTTTATTTCAAGTGTCCTAATACCACGTCTCGCTGTAAAAAGATACTAGCTTTTATGTTTCCCTTTGAAACATTTCAAAACCGTTGCGACGTGGGAATTCCTCGGATCCCAAGATAAGTTAACCCGCTAGTGCTGACAAACATATTAACTTCACTCTGTCAACCACCTTCGACACTCATGCCTATCATCTTGATGGTGTAGAGAGAAACGTACTATGTAGAGGAACGGTTATCTGAAAAAGTATTTGGTGTGTTTTATGTATCTATCAATATAGATTCGTCAGATATTGCGGACACGGCAAAATTATAATGCCCTCGTTACCTCGAGGGAACTCAAAATATCTTGACAAACTATTAAAGTCAAATTAAGTATGTTAAAGTTACGCATATTTAAAGGCAAGGATCCTGACTTACTTTGATTAGAATATCTGGGTAGGTAGGTACTTTGAATGAGTTTTATACATAAAATATCATGATATCTACCGTTCGTTAATTTAATAAGAGAAAAAAATCGTCACTTTGTATTTTTAAAGTTTAACCTTTGCAGATTACGGTAAAAGGTGATACAAACTGAGTGGTTCATAAACTTTTCTTCTTCAAACTTTCACCTCAATACCCTGCATCTAGGTTAAGTATCCGTAGATTACATATAATACTTATTATCATATTCAGATGGGTATTATTAAGTATAGGTTCACGTATTCGTAGTTCTCTCCGTCTAATTAATCTATCACTCTATCAGATTTCGGTTCAAGTAATACAGTAATAACGAATATCAGCAGTATAAAGAGACAAAGCAGTGAATAGCAGCTTTAATGAGGGAGAAGGAAAGGTAAACTTTATTAATTTCCTTTCACATCGTGTGATTTGGGTAGGTAATAGGCACACCGTGATTATAGAAAGTCACACAAAGGCGGTAATTAATGATAGCTATCTCTTATCTTTCGCTTTACGAAGATAACAATGAAGTTGAGGATGACTGCATTTTATTCAGTTAAATGTAGGTATTCTGCTATAGAAACCTTACTTTAGAATCTATATACCTACGTTGATAGAAGTATCAAATACAATGTATTATTTGTTAACAATAAAAACCAATTACGATTTAGATTTAGATTTATACTTCAACAGTTTAAGTGTGTTTAATTATTACTATTCTATTCCTTAAGAAATATTCAGCCAAGTCTCATGTGGCGTAGGAGGGCTAACACTGGCGGCAATCAATTAAGCTAAGTAAAGCTAATATTATAATATTGAAGTATTGATCTCTGCAAATATTATGTATATCGTAGACTGATGTAGTAGGTAGAATATTAATAATAGTATTCTACCTACCTTCAGTCTACGATATACATAATATTTGCAGACATCAATACTTCAATATCATAATATTAATAATTTTTAACTGTGCAAGTTTAAGTCATTACCACGTATGTCTTGTTTCTTTTGCCCGACTCCCACGCAATAGTCTAAGTATTCTTTCATCGTCTAGAAGCCGCTATATTTCAAAATTTATCGCTTCTCATGTTTTCTTTCAGAACTATTTATTTTAGCCGTCTTCTCGTTATAAGTATAACTCTTATCGTCCAGTAACATGATATTCTTCTCATCGTTAATGTGAGAGTATAATAAATATATCTACTTTCATGCTTGCGTATTCTACCTACCTACATCAGTCTACGATATACATAATATTTGCAGAGATCAATACTTCAATATCATAATATTAGCTTTACTTAGCTTAATTGATTGCCGCCAGTTTAGCCCTCCTACGCCCCATGAGACTTGGCTGAATATTTCTTAAGGAATCGAAAAGGGAATTTAATAACGTTACCAATTTTACGTCTACTGTTTATATTTACGTCTTTGCATTACGTAATGGCATTATCGTCGGATTAGATGTACGATAGATTACCCATACTCTATATTACCACACAGGGAAAAATCCACGGATCCCGCGGGATTTTGAACAGCCGAAATACCGGCGAAGTTGCCTTTAATACCTAATATAGGCTGTTTTGTTTGACACTGTTTATACTAAACATAATCTATTATACATATACATTATATTTATACTCTAACCAAGTATACTAATACATGTATACTGACCAACAAAGTTTCAATACAGCGGACGCATGAGATAACAAATTGCCTCCGCTTCTGATTAATGATTTGAACACCCACCATCGAGGCAATTTTAATTTTCTCGCTAATTTTCCTTATGATCAAGTAGGTATGCTAATTAATCTTTTTTTTTCTTAATTTTTGCTTCCCTCAAGAGAAAAATGTATTCATCGTGCTGCCGATTCTTAAGCTACGTTTACACAATGGCGTATGCTGGCCCACTGCAGGCCATCGCACAACTGTAGGCCACGATCACTTGGTGTGTACACAATGGCGCATGGCTCATTGCTGCCCGGTGAGGCACTTGCGATGGACGTGGAAGTAGTTTAAGGCGAAATCAACGACTCTGCGCGCGAAATTCAAAATTTTCGTAGTTTTTTGCAATTTATATGCTAGTTACAAGCAGAGATTTTTATATAAATAAACACGTGAAGACGACTGGAATTCCCGCAATTTGACTGCCATGAGCCTACTATGTCTTATTACCTTAAAAATTGCGAAAACCACAAAAAATTTGAATTTCGCGGGCACACCCGTGGCATGCTCCTTACGTACATGACTAAGTAATTTTTTATCATTTTTAGGCAAACCATGAACAATCTGCTGAGCGAAATGCTTGCAGAACCATCAGGAGAATTCGATAATTCGAATTTATCAATAATTTAATAATTATTAATTTGAATTTAGTAATTTAATTTTGTTGGAAGTAGTCGCAACAAAAGAATACACTGTTCAGCGGTCGGTGGCGAACTGAGCAATGGGCCATTGTGTGAACACTACAGACCACGCAACGCCACGATTCCTTTGAAGTGTGCGCCAAAAACCGACAACTTCCCGATCGCGCGCCATCGTCGACCATTGCCCGCCATTGCATACCATTTCCCCGTGTACACAATGGCGATGGCCTGCAGTGGGCCAGCATACGCCATTGTGTAAACACTACTTTAGATAAATTCGCTGTTTGTTGAGATTAGATAATATATTTAATGGCTAAGTAGGTTTTTGGTGTACTCCTCTCGCGAAGTCCAAGGGGACCTATAACCTATTGACTAAGATTCCTAATGCCATGCAGCATTAACCCTGTGCTATAATTTCTTACATTGCCTCTTTTGTACATATTTGTAATCAACTCCACAGTTATTTATTTTTAAACACAACTTATTCAGTGACCATTCATCAGCATTTAGCAAAGTAATAAGCATGATATAATATATGCACCATGTTTGTAGAGATCGTCTATAATTTAATAATGAACGGCCTACATTTTTCTTTCAATGTGTGAGCGTAAACACGTGGAGGGGCGTTCATTTTTAGATTAGACGACCTTTAAACGAGCAAAGATATTCTATAGATATCTGGCACTGTCCTTCCAGTTCTCAAGGCCCAAGGCTTGGGCAGGGCGTTGATGAGTCCGTGAGTCAGGACTTTTCATTGTACGCATTTTTCGCTTTATTTTGTAAAGGTTTTGTCTAAATCCATTTTGTATTTTCAAATACAAAGAAGCTTCTGGATGGTTAAATTATCATATATTTCCATATTTTAAATACGACCAAATCTTTCTACTTATTCGACGGAAGGAAGGGGGTTATACTATACCTACACAACGACAGCTGGGCCGTACTAGCAGTATCTTTGATAGCAGTATTATTATAATTTTGTTTTAAAATATTCATACTGACATTGTATGACAATGTCAAAATAATACTGCTATAAGAGATGGAAGTAAGTCCCTGGTCTTAACTTTAGTTAACATATTATTTTTTACAGCTAAGAATAAAGACGTTTACCTAATATTAAGTACTAGGTACCCATTACAGAAGTTGGGCGTCCCGAATATAGCATTACAATCATAGAGGTCAAAGACGCACGCGACACCAAAAGTGCGGCAATAAATACTCTGTTAAAGTTCGCATACCCGAGCCGTCGCTATACAATTCACGCACACTAGCATCTGCGCACCATACAAATTTTAAATTGTCACACACTACAAGAAGAAGTTGCCGCACTCACGGAGCTGTCGTTAGTTTGGGCTCTATCTAGTCGGAGCGCGAGCGACGATCTATTATAAATCTATGATTACAACTCATACGCTTTATTCCCTTCTTGTCCGGGAAATATCCGGGAAATATACCACCGCAGTTTAGCCGACGGTACCATGTTTGTAGAGAGCGTCTACTTTAATAATTTCCGTACTATCAAGACCAATTCAAACCAAAATACCTCTGCCCACCAAATTCAATAATCAGCAAAATATCACGTTTGTTGTATGGGAGCCCCCTTAAATGTTCATGTGACATCATCTGTGAAAATTTCAAGTGTCTTACTATAACAGTTCGAGAGATACAGCCTGGTGACAGACGAAAGTACGGTCTTAGAAATAGGGCCCCGTTTCTACCCTTTGGGTACGGAACCGTAAAAAGAGTGACGAAATTCATTTTGCATTCCAGGACGCTGACCTGACTGCCGTGACTCGGGCGCTGAGCGACGGCGTGACCCGCACCTTCCCTCTGTCCCGCTACACGCCCGTCTCTCCTCGTGAAAAGCTCAAGTCACTGCTGGCAGAGCATATGCCGCGCTCACTCTACGAAGGCCTCTACGTCGACTAAACGGACGCAAGAACTGAATCTTTAAAGATCTTTCACGATTTTCTATTTGGAAAAATGATAAAATATAACCTGAATAACTTACAGTATCATAAATCACAATATCAGTCCGATCGTATTTTACGATCATCGTCATGATCGATGAATTAGCGAGAACAATTGAAAATTCTTTCAGGAAATGCCACTAGGTACCTACAAAGAGTTAAATAATTTCAAATTTTGAGTTCATTTCTTCGGACATCGCGTAAAAAAGACATGTTTCGAAAAAATGTCCGATATCAAATTAGAATACCTACAATTTAACTCTTTGCAGTGGCATTTAAAGTAGGTTTATTGATATAATTTTTATTTATGCGGTTTATTGATATAATATCTAAAAAGTAATGATTCAATAAATTAAAACTAATTTTAATTTGTCTGTGTTTGAGCTATACTCTTCAGAGTTACCATGGAATTACGGCACAGAATGAGGGATTCGATACCTTACTTGTTTACTTTGTCAGAATAAGCAACTTCATAAAATGGCTGGATAAAAAAAAAACTTAGATAGGTCAATATAACATTTTATACGACGTGGTTGTTACGAGCTCAACATCTTAGCAGAAGAGAAACACGATGCATGATACTTAATTGCTGTAATAAATTCAACTAAAACGCTGTTTAGAACGAGTTTAGCTTCTCGTGTGCAAAATGAGGCCAGCTCGCAGTTTCTGAAGCCTGCATGAATTGGTGCAATGCTTTTAAGGTCGAGTAAGTTTTCTGATCATTTATGCAAGTTCCTTTCACTTAAACACGTTCCCAGTAACACTTTCGAGACGATGGTTGTACGACACATTTAACCAATTCACTAATTTTTAATGTGATATCCATTCAGTATTTAAAGTATACACTCATAGTATACAGTATACACTCTGCGTTATTTAAAGTCCAAATAACTTAAAAGTAAGTCTTAAATTTCTAAAGTAATATCGTAGACTTTTGCTACGCGAATGCTACGGTTTGTAATTTATAAACCTTTAGCCTGTTTTTTTTTTAACTTCATTTAACTTTATAAAATTGACATGTTTGTTTGTATATTGTCAGGAGTCATAGCATTTTTTTCTTATCATTTATGCAAATTCCTTTCACTTAAACACGTTTCCAGTAACACTTTCGAGTCGTCTATGGTTGTACGACACATTCAACTAATTCACTCATTTTCAATGTGATATCTCTTCAATCTCTACACTCTGCGTTATTTAATTCTTAATTTACTCCAAATAACTTAATTCTAGTCCAAATAACTTACCATTAAGTCTTCAATTTCTAAGGAAATATCGTAGACTTTTGCTACGCAAATGCTACGGTTTGAAATTTATAAATCTTTAGCCTGTTTTTTTTTTTTTTAACTACACTTTACTTAATAAAATTGGTATGTTTGTATGTATATTGTCAGGAGTGATAACATTTAGATCTTCTGAAATGCTTTTACGAGTAAAATTAATTTTCATTGTTCGTTGAAGCTACATCAAAGATAAGAATATTTAAGCAAATACAAAATACGAATTTCTTAGATAAAAATGAGCGCAAATCTATTTGGATCCATTTTTCAATCAATCGTTGCTACAAAAAATAAAAAAGGATCCTTGTTATTTATCGTTGCGGATCTTTCGCGGATAGACTCACTTTGTCACTCACAGATGCGATGCCTGATCGATCAATGGTCGTTCTTAGTGTAATAGCTATTACTCGTATCTTGACTTTTACTTATACGTAATTTACAATTTATTTATCTGATTGTAGCGTAATGCTTGGTGTCCCTTCGTATTTTCTATCTTTTACCTCTTAGTTAAGTACCTTCTTATTACCTTTTTGTTGTGTTTTGCGCTTCAGTTATTTATAAATGTAACCTGTCATATTTTTAAGGAAATTATTATAGCACTTAGTGATATTCAGACTCGTTTCTGTACACGCCGACCTAAGCGCGAAGTGTGCATCGTAGCGGTAAAATTTAAACAATCAAATTTAAACAACAATAAAAAACAAACAAATCAGGCGCACGTAGCGCGTGAAATAGACCGTGCAAGAACTAGCGCGTGAAACCTAGCTGGCGCGCAGCGGCCGTCGAAATTTTAGTACGTCGAGACGGCTACCTGTAGTTTCTTCGGTCACGTGATAAGTGAAACTGGCCTCTTATTACTGACTATCCTCATACCGATGCGACCTACCTAAGTTCTGCGCGTACATCGACGAGACCTAAGAAACGAAAAGTAGATACGTAAAATAATTGTAGAAAACTTGTATTTAATGTAGCCAAATCTTAATTCGGTATATCTGTTGTTTTATTTTATAATGCTTTATCAATTGTTGTAATTTATTACGTTTTAAGCCGTTATGGTATTCACTTGAAATATTGATGCAATAAAATATTGAAATAGTATCATTTTAATTAGAGTTATTGTACTATTGTTCTAGTTTAAGTTTAGTGAACGACGAAATCGATATAGGGTACTCATTGTTGTTAAACATTGTTTTAATTATTAGATAGATCTTTTCGCATAATTCTCCACGAAACGTTTTATAATGCATTTATATACCTACTCTGGTGTTATTTTATTAATTATAAAACCAGTCTGCAATTTTATGTCTCTGTATTTATTTAATTAAAATAAATAAAATCAATAACCACGCTTTTATTTGTATCTTACCAGCCTTATCCTAAAACAAACAATCAACAAACCCTTTTTTTTCTACAAAATGTGATTGGGCCTGCGGCCTTATAATAATTAATTATTTTTAAATTAATGTTATGAGAAAATATGTTATAATGTGTATTACAATTCACAACACTGTTACGCGCAGATGGCCTTTACAATATTTTAAACCAAGTCGTTTTAAAAAAATTTGAGATCACTTTAAAATAGCACCTCGTATATTCAATTTCAATTTAATTATTTATTTTTGCTATTATTCTAAATCCTTAGATATTATATTTATAAATGTGAAATATTTTATTTTCGGAAGCTACTCTACAACTACTGAACCGATTTGTCTATTTGGAAGATAAAGAGATATTGTATCTATATACCACCCACCCACCTTAACAAATAAGCTTTATATTTTGAAAAAATTAATTTCCTTCTTTTTTATTATAAAAACTACATATTTATACTAAATAAACTAAAATGTTAAAAAATAAATTAAGACTAAAAATATTTACAAAATGTACACACCGTCCAAATGCTCGCTTAATGGCATGGTGCCCAAAACACTGGCGCTATTGCCTCGCTGTATAGCTAGGCTGAGCCGTTGGGCTAAGTAAGCGCCAGAAAAATTCATAAAATTTGAAAAAATACATATTTCGTCCGATTTTTACATAATAGTAATCCCTCGCGAGCGAAACCACGGGAAAACCTAGTTATTCATAATTATTTATAGCACGGTCGCGATCCACGAAGAATTTTGTACATTGACCTCTTTGCCTACTGACAGTGGTCACAAACATTTTTCTGGTAATGCGGTTTAGATGAAATATTTGAAGAGAAAAAAAAGTTTTGCATGGAATTTGAAAAATCAATATTAATAACAAGGAATCATAGACAATAAAAAGAACTCAAAGCACAGATTAAATATAACAGCCGCAGCCACACATTTCCAAAAAAAAAATAGAAAACGAAAGGAAATCATTGTAATAAATTTATATTAAATTTAATTAACGTATTTATAGTAGTTAGAAAGTAGAATAATTACATTACTGTTATTTTTTACAATAATTTTGTAGCGATAACTTTTTTTCTTGAAAACCTCCTTCATAGATTTGGATCCATCATGCAGGGGGAAATCAAAAAGCTCTGGTGCAGAAAAGAATAACTTTGCGCACGCTAAAAATACCCGGAAATATCATCTTTTTGAGCAAATGTATTAAAAACTAACAAACAAAACAATATAACAAAAACAAAAACAAACTTTACGTTCGCAGATAAAAGGTTTAAAATCTCTGAGGACGGCGGTCATGGTATCTGTGCGAGCGTGACGCATTATTTTGACGCGGGAGTGACAGAGACAGGTAGTAACAGGTCGATGTACGGAATTCTTCGTGGTTAGCGACCGTGCTATAGACGGCCAGGCTGCCCTCACAATACAAACTCAAGTCATCTACATAATGAATGGGTTGCTGAAAAGAGATTTTTACTCTCTTACCTATGTTTCGTGAATTGTTTTTGTACATACTTGGCTCGCCCTACTTATACCTATAAGAGCTTCATTTCAATGACTACGACATTTTACCATCAAGCAACTCACCTTAGAAAAGCTGTTCGGAATAATATTTAACGAAACCTAGTATTAATTAGCACTACCTGTTATTCTTCAGATTTCTGTTCTAAAAAACAAACAGAATAGAAAATAATATCAATCGGGTGAAGTGCAGAAAATGTATTTCCGCATGATATTTTGATACCTAATTACTTTATTTATTTATTTTTACTGCTTCGTTGGAAAGAATATTATTAATAATTAAGTTATTCTGAATGATGTTGTAAAAGCTATATTGATCACATTTTTGACGCACGATTGTGATGGGCACTTTTACATTAATAACTTGAGTGTATGGAACATATTACTCCAATTAGATCTACTTTATAACGAAAACAAACTTTTATTAATATCGCAAACTCTGGCTTCATATTTTAGATTAATATACACTGAAGATGTTACGTTTAATAGTTATATGCTTACTTGCTAAATTATATTTTATGAGTTTGCTCCAATAGTTAGGATCTTGAAACTAGTTAGGAAGTAACATGAACTGCAAAATATCTAGTAAATAGATAGCGTATATATGTAATGTACATCCTAAATATTATGTATTATGTACCTTACTTAATTTTTATGAATCACGTTATTTTAATTACATATTACTTAATTTAAGTTAGTTTTAAGTCGTGAAATATTTACTAGCATTATGATATAAATTATAAGTATTGATAAATAAATTGACTCGTCATAAGTGGTTATAAGTTAGGACTATATTATGTAAAAAAGTAAACCTATTTGACTTGCACTTTGACTACTTAAGTATATCTTAATAAATAAACACGGCCATAAATTGAGTTTTATCAAACACATTAAACTTGTAAGAAAGTCATTTAACATATTTCATTACTATTAATACATAAGTACTATATTTATATACGCAATGTTGTTATAATATTATGACCGTAGAGCAAAAGGAAATTGATCAATTTCCTTTCGAACTACGCGACGAGACGCGCGACGCTTCAACTTATATGACATGAAATTGGTATTAAAAATTAGAGTAAGTAGAGGCCACAGGCATATAAAGGTAGAGGCATAGTACCTTCGTGTTTTGTAGAGAACATTCATATCGTTACTATTAAACGCGTTACTATTCAAATTAATATTAAAGTATCTTTGTTTGATGACCATGGTTTCTCCCATTTGATTGCGTAGATACTCCACAAAAGGTAAATCTTGCTTCTTTTACACTGACAACCATCAAGAATACGCAATTCTTGATTTAGTTTGAAGTGTGTCTTTGTTCATATTGGTTTTATATTATGTAATTAAACTGATAGATTTTCTAGTCGAAGACCTGTAAAAATAATATTTTTTTTTTGAAATTACAACTGAAACTATTTACTTACTGTGCTTTTTATCTACATGCTAGATTCCCAATTACTTGGAAAAGATAGCCCTATGCAAATGATTACCACTTGATGGAAACCTGGTTAGAACGTCTCATTCTAACCGATTCCAAAAAATACATTAAGTTCAGTACACGTAATCAGCTGCAGTTTTGTTCATAAAAGCATATGAACCCCATAACACTTACCTACTTTCTCGTAAATAATAAAGGCAAGCTGAGCTTATAAAAACTCAAGAATAATTCCAAACAATAATAATTGCGCGGTATTCCGACCCGAATCAACAACTTGCTCTGCAATTATTTTCACAATCTTCTGTTGAGGTGTTTGTTTGTTGGTTGGTTCTTGGTAGGGCTTGAAGTTGGAAATTATCGGAGCTACTTATTGCTATGGATTTTACAAAAGTCGTTCTCTTCTTACAACAATACGTCGTTAACCTAAATTTTGTTCGAATTAAATTAGGACAAGTTTGATTACAGACAGATTTTTTCTTTTTTGGGTAAGTAGATACAATATAGTATCAAAAAATAATTGTCCTATTGTCTGAGACGTAAAACTAGTTTGTTTTTTTGGAGGTATGCTTGGGTTATCTTTGATTCTACAGAACCACTACATTCCTGAATAAAAAATGCCTACGTGAGGCATTTTTTAGAGATGCATATGAAATGGCAGTAGGCAGTGGCAGTATAGTTAGGAGCTGATAGCTATGATAGGTAGGTATGCTATCGACAGAATTTGATTAACTAGGATTTTGATACATAGGAACATGTTACTGCTAAAAGCCGAAATAGGAGTTAGTTAAAAATGAACCTATCACACCTGTCAAACATATCCTGTTAGATGATTCGTCTATTATTTTAGATTCCTCCTCAATAATATGGAGATTGAATGTTCACTAATTAATGTTATACCTATGTTAGGCAACTATGATCAGCTCTACTAGCTTTACTTGTTTTGCAGACTTTTATATTATTGTCTTGATAATGTCAATGCTGGATAATAATACAATAGGCAGAGGTAGGTTTATTGTAGAGCTCAATTCTGTTGAAATTTTTTACCTACATTAAAAAGTTTCTGCATAAAAACTAAGTAACTTCCATGTTACGAGCAATGATGAAGTTCGTATTTACACGACTGCCCAAAAAAAGGAGTGTAATGTTTTTAGGGTTCATGTATGTAAGTATGTATGTATGTATGTATGTATGTATGTATGTATGTATGTATGTATGTGAGTTTCTTTATTCCACCATAACTTTTGAATGGCTGAACCGATTTGGACAAATGGGGTATCGTTAGAATCCTTACATTATTCCGGGTAACATAGGGTATATTTTTTTTGGAAAAAGTTTATATGGCGACCGTGAGGCGCCAATTTCAAAAGTGGAAATCAAAATGTTTTCTTCAATTATCACAATATGGGTATCAAAATGAAGGTATTAAAGAGTAGTAAC
The DNA here is from genome assembly GCA_036785405.1 of Coenonympha arcania. Taxonomy (NCBI): domain Eukaryota; kingdom Metazoa; phylum Arthropoda; class Insecta; order Lepidoptera; family Nymphalidae; genus Coenonympha; species Coenonympha arcania. Next base: position 6,999,010 of record CM072069.1, read on the forward strand.
CGAATATATATATATATTTAAAATATACTTTTACATAGGACCGTAGACCATCACTAAAAAGTATAAAATAAAAATAAATAATTAAAAAATTAAAAAACACGACTGCCCTGTTTTAAAACGAACTAAAAAGTAAAAAACAAGTTATTTTAGTTCATCTGCATATTGACATAGGGAAAAGTGGTCAAATTTCTCATTAATTAAAACAGATAAACTCATATTATGGCAGTCGGGGGACCGTTCTGAGGAACACCTTCTATTCTAAGAGATCCCCCGACTGCCATAATATGAGTTTATCTGTTTTAATTAATGAGAAATTTGACCACTTTTCCCTATGTCAATATGCAGATGAAATAAAATAACTTGTTTTTTACTTTTTAGTTCGTTTTAAAACAGGGCAGTCGTGTTTTTTAATTTTTTAATTATTTATTTTTATTTAAAAAGTATTATGTCGGCATAGCGGCTTACACTTGGGAGTCGAACTTCCCTCTTCACTTTGCACTAGGCGACTTAGCAAACTCCTATTTTGGCTTTTAGCAGTAACATAAGCTTATATTGCGAGGATATACATTACCATTGATATACTTACGTCACGTTCGTTTTGCATGCACTATAATGACGTGTTTGAATGTATAAAATAATAACTGAAAAAAATACTAAGTAATGTCCTAAATGACAAAACAAAGATGTTTAAATTGTAGGATTACGTGAGGAACAATTTTTTTTCCACAGGAAACTTGACTCATAAGTACCCCTCCGTCAGGGAAAACGGAAGGAGCTTACACCCACTAAAACCTATCCTTCGCCACGAAGGACCATGTTGGCGGGAGTACGGGATTCACTTGCGTATTCACCGCGCTCCCGACGCGCCACTAAACTACTGTCCCGTTACTACTATCTCCTGGTAGGCGCGTCTCGAACAGGTCGGTACACCTCTTCGGCCTATCGGTGAAATTTGGGTGACGGACGCCACAGCCCCTTATAACACCCGCAGAATACACTCACAGTCGCCGAATAAGGTGGACACACTCCAGCAACCGGCGCGTCTCTTGCGAGAGGGATGCGCCACCTTAATATCCCTCTCAACAGCCGTTCTCACCCACTTCAGTGATTTTATTACGAGGTTGTCTTTCTCGTAGTGCACCGAAGGGACTCGTAGGCGTTTCCACTCCTGCTGTTATTTTAAAGAGTTTTTTTTTACACCTCCGGTTCAGCCGATTAGGTATCGAGGTTCCCCCAATGCGCCCTCTGCTGATCAGAGGGACACGCAGGGAAACGTCATCTTCCCATCGTGCCAAACTATTCTTTCGTTCGTTTCAGGTGAGGTCCCTAACGCCTATTGCGACTTCAGCCAGGCCAGTCTCACTTATCAAGTGGCCGTCCCGGCTACAAGTACGGGTCCGGACCTCAATATTTCAGATGGTTGCCGCTCGCGGGCCGAGTTGCACGCGCTAGTTTTGTACGGTCTATTTTACGCGCCGTCTGACTACGGCAGCCCTAGTACGTCGGAAGAGATAAAGTTAGGCGATAGAAAGAGACCACAACATTGCGTTTGTTGCGTGTCGATTTTAAGGGCAGGGCCAGGCGCTATTTGAGATGGCATATGGCTAGCTAAATTATTTTCTCACGGGATAAACAAATCCAACTTTAAAAGGTAACCATAAACCATTCAAGCCGTCAAAATAAATTTCGATAACAAAAAAGGGACTTTGCCTATTCAAAAACAGCCATTTAAAAATTACTGAGAAACTTTCTAAAATCAAACAAAAAATTAACTAAACCGGATACACAAAGCGATAAGATACGATTTATGGAAGTGTAATGTGCATGTGCGTGCAATAAAACAAAAAGAGCATTTAACTCTTAAAACAACAACTCAAGGGAAAAGGCAAAACCCATAAATTTATCTTTATGCGAATGTTTCACTAAAAATATCCCACGTTGGTCTACGAATAATGCTAACCAGATGTTTTTCGATTTGCTAGGATCGAGTATAAAAAATTGACCATCCCTAAGAAACGTTTTGGCGGGAATTATGAATATCGCCGAAGACGCTCAGCCATAGGCGTGGCCATAAGAAATGATCCTGATTGGTTGTTGGTTATCTCCAACGGCGAAAGATCCAAACCAATCAGCTATGACGGTATGATTTCGGGCGTATCCATTTCTTATTCCAGGAGAGGGGCGCACCTAGAGGACTTGCTCGAGGAGCGGGGTACAGTTTTGGAGGAGAATGATTGAGTCTCCACGCGCCGCCAGCGCAGGTTCCTCCGAAATGGAATTCGCGCGTCATAATCTCGCGTCACATAAATCTAGAATACCATAGAAGTGCGGTTTATTCTTTAATTGTATTTTAATTAAATTTAGAATTAAGTAAGTTAGAATCGTGTTAACAGTGAGTACGCAGGAAGACCGAGGGAGATATCTGGTAATGTACTCGCTTCTTGTAATCACGTTATAAAATTATAATTCGAGGAAAGTTCACAGCTGTAAAATTTAATAATAAAGAATTAGAGTCGTGTTGGATTTTGATTAAGCATAATCAATCCCGATTCACGATTTTCAGATTATATATAACCAGGGATAAATAAGTATAAAACAGCGAGGACCTGCGATAGACTGGGGATTTTGTTTAGCGTGCACTATTATTTTAATGTTGTACTTTGATTGGCATTGTATGTTTTATAACACAAAGGGTTGGGGCAGAATAAATGTTTGCGAATCCGCACGTACTGCGCGAGATAATTGCATATGTAATACCGTACTGTAGTAGGTACCGAAGAGTGTAATATAGATTGAATTAAAATTAACCGAGAATAAAACCAGCTGTGAAGTTAACTCTACTGTAAATTAATTACATATAAGTTACATTTTGTGAATAATATAATATGTGTGTTGTCTCTCTCTCCTGCGTCGACGTAGGTTTTTTTTTTGTAAAATTATTATGTACCGTGGTTTTATTACAAATATGTATGTGTAGACTAAGTAAATACTGTATATAATTAAACACCTAGCAGTTTTTCTGTTCTGGGCGCTTGTCTTTTCTGCTGGGTTAGCTAGGGAGCAAGCGTTCGGATTTGAATTATTAACGTAATTCAAATTCTAAATAATCACCCAAGTGTCTTTCGACTAATAATAATGAAACTTGAAATACATGAATTATCAAGTCACAATTAGCTATTTTATTTCTATGACTAAGACCCTCACGTAGTTAAAGTAAATTTAAAGTGAAGGATTATTTCTAAATTACATGTATTTATCAATATAAATAGCCTTTATCAGAATTGCCAGTTTATTTACCTTAATAGCATTCTGGGCCTTCACATTAGAAATTTCTTTATATACCTAATCCGATAATTGCAGAATCTAGTAAAGTTGTGCCTAATAAATTAAAGTTTAACCTATTAAAGGTTTTGAATTGATTTAAAATTAATTAACTTGGATACTTATCAAGGCAGAGTAACTAAAGATAATTACTAAACAGTTTTGGGGTTCCGTCATAACCAATCAAGTAACAATAACTAAGTTATAGAGCTCTTCAAGCTCTTACCTTTATCTTTATCATATACATATAGGAGATATCCATCAAGGAGCAGCACGAGGCGAGGGGAGTGGTTACCTGATTCTACGGCTGAAATAAAGCAGGTAGTATTGACTGTAACTTATATGGGAACTACTATTGTATGGAGAAAAGAGGCAGGGCTGAGATAGATTTTGTTTGATTTAATTACATTTGGTTTCCAAATGTAACCTAAGGTTCTTTCATGACTGAATTGGCAATTTCCGGATAGCAGAGATGCAAGCCCCAACACATGTCCTCTCATATTTGACTCTCGACCGGTAGTTTGGCCAAACTACAATCAAATCAATTAAATACATAATCAAAATCCATGGTACCTGGGCAAGCCTAAATGGCTATAAAATAAGTACCCCCTCACTCTGAGGATGCGGGAATTTGATGCTTCGTAGCATATACAGAGAGTCGAATATCGTCCATACCTGATTTTACAGGGCCAGTTCTGGTTTAGGATTCCCTAGCTTGAGAGTTCTCTGGTTCGAAAAGTGGATTAACTTTGGACCCACCCATACAAAACCACCTGCAGTCCCATTCTATTCGATTTATTAAAACACATATCAAATTACTCTCGAATTTACCGAATTTGAGAGAACAACAGTGTCGCCATTTAAGACTTAGTCACGTAGTTCAACTTTGGGAATTTATTATAAAGAAATCAATAGAATGCAGTGACAGGAATTGTATCGGTTGCCCAGTGAAGTGAAAGACAATTAACTGTAGTATAATAAAACTCCTTTTGCCTCGACAAAAAGTGAGTACAGCCACAGCCTCGTCTCCATACATCTGTTTTCCTATTACAAAGAAATCGAAAGTAAGTAAAAATAACAAATTCTCTTCCTAATTATTCAATCAAAATTCAATTAATCTAGACGATCGGCTCGAACCATCACATATTGCGAACTGAATTGCACTTTTTGTGTCAGCGCTAGAGTCGCTATTTCTTTAAATAATCGTGCGGAGTGGACCTTCTGGTACTGTTTAGTGTTCTATGCTTCAGCTTCGCGATACGTTGAGCTATGTCGGCGACTCTAGTTTGTCTACGGATGTACTCATTTCTGGTTTGATCATACTCCGCTCATAGATTTTCCGAGTAACTCTGAGCCTTTTTATGAGGCCCATAGTTAATAACCATATCTCGAATCTGTATGCCAAGCTATTATAGAAATCGGTTATAAACCGACGTTACCAGGGAGCACCGGCCCATGCGCTAACCTTCCCACCACACCGCACTGCAGATGTCACCGTAGCACTCGGCACTCATGGAGATTGCTTGGCTAGACGAAACGTTAACTTAAAACCTACCAACTAAAGCAAGTAGATATTTTAGGGACAAAATCAATTAGGTTACTTAATTGAATTTTGAAAATACATACCTACTTACTTTAAATTTTATACGACAATTTTTTTTTGATGTTAGATACATGAACTCTGGAATGTAGGATCATTTTCCAAGTGTAGGCAGCAAGGGGTCCAAGAAATGTTAAAAATGCATGCGGTGAGTTATTTGCACTGCAACTCACTTGACACGTAGCGGGGGCCACTCGGTAGTTGCTCCGATACATTTCGAGACGTTTGCATTTTAAATTAACCAACATTTTTATAAATTCAGAGTTCTTTACGTTTGTAATTTTATAGAAACTCCGTAGGTATCATGCACTCATTTTAATATATTTAAACAATTTATGGTCAATTCAAAACAATGTTTTAAATTTTTCTTTTACAGTACCTATTAATTAGGTACCTGCTTCATTAGCCATTTCGTAGAAGTTAGAACACGGAATTTCGTAGAACAATAAAGATTCGGGTCATTTACGGGCATGATACCATACTTAATCATAGACATACATCGTATCATAAACATAATTAACAATCATAGACATATATCACAACTTATAAAAAAAAATAAGTGAATGATGTCAAATGTAGAATTTCACGTACCTATACGAGCTTCAATACAATGTTCATTTATTAGGCATACGTAAACCGCTACACACATTTAAATTATAAAGTGAGGCCATCGTTTAAATTGCTCGAATTAGCTTTAACAAATTGCATCGATATAGGCCTGCGGGATTTCGTAGCTGGCACCTGGGACTGGTGACCCCTGACCTCCACCGGCCTAGCTCACAGAAATGTCACTGCAGCTAATTTTAAAACTGAGATTTAGTTTTTTATTTACAGGCTGAAACTGCACCCGTGTGACGGAGTGACCTGGATTAGTAAATGATTCAATTCCCTGTATGTAGGTACTCGTAGTGTCACAACTATTCAACTTGTCGTATTAATCACACATACGAGTAAGTATCATCACACTAATATTGTAGAGACAAATGTTTGTATGTATAATTTTGTACACGTGTAAGTGTGTAGGTATGTGTGCAATGTGCATTGTGCATGTATGTTACTCTTTAATACTGCAACTACAGATTCCATTTGGCTGCTTGGCATAGAGATTATTGCCGGAATTATACTTTGGACACTAATTTTGCCGGCTACTTTTTACCGATCAGTGAAAACCCGAAATTCACGCGGGCAGAGCCGCGGGCAATAGCTAATTTCATAATAAATGCGAAAGTGTCAATATTTTTGTTACTCCTTAACGCCACATCTACTGAACTGAGTGGGCTGAAATCAGGTACTACGAACTTATACCCTGAGTTAACACAGGCTATGATGAGGTTTTAAATATGTATAAATGAACGCAGGAATACCTACTCTCAATTAGAAGGTAGGTATATAATATTATCTACAGCATTGTAGTGAATATATTAGACTGGAGTATAATTATGTAGCTTACATGACATGACTTTACTATATCCTACCTGTATGACGACGTATTATATGAGATATTAGATAGATATGCGCTACCTTATACCTAGTCGGGCTTATTATATAGGTATCTTCTCGTAGATACATTCCATAAAGCCAGAAATAGCTGCGGCAAAGGCAATGCGGCGATCGCAATGTTAGAAAGCCACAAACGTTTTGCAATTTATTTGCATTTGACAGTGGCAACTCACGGTTCGGCCGATATGAACCCCACTATATTTTATTCAAGTTCTATGAAAGCCTATTATTACCACTATCAACCCCATTTAAAATAACAGAAACAAGTAAATAACTAAAAAAAATTAAAAACACGACTGCGGTAAAACGATTTTTTCCAAAAAAAAAAGCCTACGTTACTCGGAATGATGTAAGGATTTTAATGATACCTCATAATATGTCCAAATTGTTCTACAGTCATGGTCAAATCAAACAGCGCGCGCTTCCCCAGTTTCCTGTCTCTTGTCAAGAATCATTCCCACAAAACAAATATCCAGAAACGTAGAATAAAGATGTTATGTATACCTACAATTAAAGGTACCCTAACCATTATTATTACATATTACAAATGCACTCCACGACCTTTATACCTTTTACTTATTAGATTTTTAAGCTATTGCATAGCTTCTATCGCGGGCCTTGAGCGTGGAGACCGAATCCAGAAATGCCGTAACGAAAATAACCTAACGCCCCTACTCCGACCGGCACAGCGGTGATACTTTTTAGTTTTGCCATCTATTGATGAATAGCAGAACTTTTTATGACTTTTTGAAATATCACGCTTATCTCTTTTGTTCACTAACTCGTCTCTTGGTGGCATTGGTTGTATAATTATAATTGCATAAGTTGATAAAAACAGCTATGCAATAGCTTTACCGCGGCAGTCTCCGAGTACCACACGTTTTTTTTATTATTAAAAACAGGACAAGTAACCTCAAAAAAATGGTGCAAATTTACATACTTTCACACAAAAATAACTTCTTCTTTCCTATAAATAACACAACGCATTGGGTCCTTCTATACTTACCTAAGTAGGTTAAAAACTAAGAGATTTAAACAATGAGAGATATTCTTGGTTGAACACAACGTCAAACAAGCTCGTACAACCGAATAGGTAACCTCTGACCTCGACCTGGAAAGCTCGTGGGAAGGTCACTGCAGCACGCTTCGCTTACGGGGAATCCACAGTACGGCTGATACGAGACTCGAGTACAATTAATTATAATTATCAAGTACGGGGAGCAAGCCATATTAACCTTCATAATATCATTCAAATCAAATCAAATCAAATATTCTTTATTTGCAATAAAATACATAATAATGCGATCTTATAAAACTTAATATGGTAGCAGTGTATTTGTCTTATCAAGGCGTGCAAATTTTACATAATCGTCACTAAAATAATAATTAATATATTGTCATATCTATTTCCTATTAAAATAATCTTTAGTGTCATATATTCCATCATTAAGTAATTTATTAAAAATATAATTCTTAAATTTATTGCATTAGGTAAGTAGATACGACGTTTAAAAAAGATCAAGCAAAATATTCTAACGTAGGTAACCTAGGTACTTTAAAAATTAAACTTATCACTTTGCTTACCGCATGTCTGTCTGTGTAGACTAACAATGTACCAAGCTAATACGTGGGTAATAATATTAGTTTTTATTTATAAAGTTCTCATGTCAGTATTTATAACAAACCCCTCCAAATCGGCTTAAGGGGATTTATTGAATTTATTTTTGTCTTTCTCACTCTCACGGAGATTTGGTAGGTGCGACATGCAGCGTCGCGGAAGAATATAGCAGAAAATAAATAAATAAATAAATAAAAATTTTATTTCAGAGTAAAACGACGTTTTACCTAATTACTCAAAAACTAAGCCAGTTATCAAAAATCTGTTCTAAGCGTTTTAGGATATTATTGTTACCGATACATTAAAACAAAAATTACAATTACATCCATTGTAGTTTCCGATAAAACATAGAAAAACTGAGATTTTGGAGCAACTTTTGAAAGAACTTTCTATCGAGAAAATTTCATCCAATCGTGTTTCTGCTTCTAAGCGATTTTAGATAAAAGACCCAAAATACATGACGTGTAAATTTGAAAGTAATTGTCTTTATAGTTTTTGCATAAAACTTCATTCAAAATCACCTAAATACGGCTTGTAGGCCGTTAACCGATTTTTTTGATTTTTTTGTTTAATTTTGGGAGGTCTAAGAATAGGACGTGAACTATTTTTTCATATCCCTGATTCGGAAATAATTAATATCAAAACAACGATTGTTGGGTCAGCTAGTATATGTATTACTGTACTAAAATCTAATATGGTCCACGACATTAAAAGTTACGGTCATAACTAAAATTATTAGAATTTCATAATTTATTACAAACTGGAAGCTTACAATCCTACTTTCAATAAATGTATGAGTCTATCTTGTAATATATACAATTCTCTCGCTTTTCTTTGTTACCGAACTCCTCCGAAACGGCTGGACCGATTTTTATGAAATTTTCAGTGTATATTCTCTGGGTCTGGGAGCAGGTTGTTATCTGTTTTTTATCTCCCTAAGTAAGAAATAAATGTATATGGCAAAACAACGTTTGCCGGGTCAGCTAGTTTTATAGAAAAAGGGGAAGGGAAGTATATTTGTTTAAAAAAACCGGCCAAGTGCGAGTCGGACTCGCGCACCGAGGGTTCCGTACTCAAGAAGTACTGAAGCAAAACAATCAGGCATACTAATGTAGATGTAACACGACCAAAACTGTAACGACCAAAGATGTAAAACGGTAATAATTACCTTTGTTAATGAACCGCAAAACTAACTTTGTTTGTAGAGGTTTATTGTTAATATCAAAAAAACTATGCTAGTTAGAGCATTGGCTATAGTTTTCCTGTAAAATATACGTAAATTCCTATTGACCATAATTATTTAAGATTTTTCGATTGGTAAACTCCGGAGAAAAGGGGGGGGGAACGGTATTTTTTTAGACATTTTCCCCGATAAATCAAAAACTATCATGACTAAAAATAATTAAAAATCGGTTTTGGAATGTACAAAGTAAACCCTTTCATATGATGCCCCACACAGTACAGTTATCTCACTTTTAAATTTCAACCCTCCGATTTTCCCCCCTGTTTAAATAAGAACAAAAATAATTTCCATTTTTTTTTATTCGAGTGTCATTGGGCCACTAATATACACAACTATTCCAAATTTCATATCGATAGCTCCGGTAGTTACTGAAATAATCGAGTGTGACGGACAGACAGACAGACGGACAGACGGACAGACAGACGGAGAAAGTCGCACCATAAGGGTTCCATTTTACCATTTTGGTACGGAACCCTAAAAATGACTGTTTGCCGGGCGTGGTGTCTCTACTCATTCTGAATGTGAAAATCTTGTTATTCCGCAAATAAGTGTGAGCTTATAGGTCTAGAGAGCGCACGTGTAAGCTAGGTCTTCTAACTAATTAGTAAATTAGAACACCCACAGACTAGCTCTTCGTAGCAAGTTGGCGTACTTATGAGTTGAATGACACATTATGCATGTGCTCCGGCTAATGCTCCAACGGCATGATTAATTAGACGTTTATTAACTTACCTACTAGAAAGTCGGCCTCCGAGTAAATTAAAAAGGTTTTTCTTTCATGTTCCAGTGATAAAATAAGTGGTTCAACCACACGAACCTATTCACACTTCCCACCACAAGATTACTAATTGTACATCTATCTACATAATGTAATCATTATAATAATAATTTCATTGGTATTTTTTAAAGAAAGTTTCTTTTTGGAGGGTATCGCATAGGGGGCTAAGAGAAAGATAATGGATTTTTGGTGTAACGAAAATCCCGTTACGATGAAAATCTATGAAAATCTTGTGTTAAAATGTAAGTTTTTCTCACATATATGTATAAGTACATTATATGTATATAGATTTGGTATTGTTCTCGTTGGCAAGATGCGTGAAATCACACATGAAAATATAAAATGGAGTTTTTTTCAAGTATTATCCCAAACTTGGTTTCTACCAAGTGCTCCCAAAACACTCACATTTTTTTACACGACATGCAATATAACGTAACATACAAAACTTACAAGGAATACAAAACAGTAATACTCGATTAATCACTGATTAGTCATTAGATAATACAAGAATATTTATTCCATTCCAACCTATGAGATGAGTTTGGTATCCGTATGAAACGAACACTTATAAATTACAGGGTTTTCAGGATTTTTCACAGTTAGTGTTTAAACCGAGCTTAAAATTTAATAACATGTTTCAATGTTTCTGCACGCGTTAACCCTCTTAACCTTTCATAACTCGGTTTTCCTCTATACATACTTATATCGCTATATTTGATTATATTATATTTTTGAGTGTATTTGCAGCAATCTACATAGGTACCTACCTATATATTTATTAATAAAAAAACTTATAAAATCAATTAAAAGAATCCTTTATTTCATGCTTTCTAGACTATAGCAGATAAGGTATTTGTACCTATACACAGTTAATTAGATAGTGAAATTAGCCTTTACAAAGGCTTATGAAAAGGTATAGATAACTTTTATGCTATACTTAGTGTTGGAAATTCTGTAATTAAGGGTAAAACTTAAGTAACCCTTCCAAAGAAATCCTTTATATATTTTACTGGCTTTTCATAAGTGCCTGTAACTCGGGCCTATATGAAATAAATCATTTGAATCTTTGAAACTTATATGATTTTTTTTGGTTCATCCATATACCTACTAACGAAACGGTACCCTAGTTCGCGCGTACGACTCTCACTTTTCCAGTTTTATTCTTTCTATAGAAATTCTCTGAAACGCTTCTACAAACATTTTTAAAACAAAAGTGCAAGCGAAATATTGTCGCTTTCATGTTGTTTATTTGCCAAGAAATATTTTAAACTCGATGCACTGAGATGCATATTGTACGAGCTTGTACCTACCTACATAGTTTCACGCTACGTAGCGAATAGCGATAGTACGTGAAAACCTGTTAGAGAATGACCAAAGGTATCAAGTTTTTTCATGAACCAAAACCAAAATAGTCTAGGAAAATAAAATAATGATTTTTAAGAACCGTAGGCACTAGGAATTTGTTTTTCATATTTGGAGTTTAATTTTGCATACAATAAGTTGCTTTTTTTTCGATGCACATTTCGTGCCATACTAATTTTACTAAGAAGTACCTACAACTTGTTTGTTTGCCTATAACTTTAGAATCCGGATGTTAATTAAAAAGTAATCATTGTAAAAGTTAACGTGGAGACCGTAGTCAATAAATAGTACATTTCAATATAAGTGCGGAAAGTTTGCCATTTCTTTACAGTCACGGTTTGTTGACCCAAGCCGAAGGCGCGGGTCAACTATAGGGACGAGTAGAAAATATGACAATTCCGCACGTGCATTGAACGACGTTTTTTAATACATTTGCGCGGAAAAAATATTGGTTTTACGTGTTTGCCTGCTCCGTGTCTGAGTGCCGTGCTCGTGATCGTGCGCGTCATAGTGTGCCCGCTCTGGTGCCGCGCAGGAGGAAAACAAAAAAACACTAGTGCGTAAAAGAATAACTTTGCGCACGCTAAACACACATGGAAATGTCACCTTTTTGAGCAAATATATTAAAAAAATAAAGTTTGATTCAGCTTCATACGGGATACCATACATCCATGGTCATTATCCTTAAAGGCGAGTTGGCAGGTCACATAAAAGGTCGCATACCCTGACATTAGCCGTAGCAATATGACTTATTACCGTCACAGAAAGCGATCAATGTCGATCGCTCATAATTCATGCGCGGAACCACCGTTGTAGACAAAACCCTAGTAAGTAGTCCTGTGACGTCATACTTATATAGTCTATTTAGATTTGTGGTCGATATGACGTCGATTTTAGTAAAATAATAAAGACGTAGCACTCCGGGAGTGCTAAAAGATGTGATAATAGTGAAAGTGTCGGTAACGGTATCGGTTAGTTTACGGTATCGAGTTCAATATGTTTTACGCAACTCAAAACTGCCAAACGCGCCTAAAGAAGTTTTCACTTTATAAAACACAAATTGTGCGTGATTCGGAACGGAGCGATCTCCGACTCGCGCTTAGCGTATTTTCGGGTGCCCATAACTTTTTTGAGGGCTGGATGCGCCTCTGACTCAAATGGAACGAAATACAAAATTCGAACGTCTGGTTTCTGCGACAATTGTCGCTAAGTTACATGGCTGGGAAAAGTCAGGCTACAGGAAAGGTAGTAAATGTTTTCTCTGTGAACGTAAATTTTCCTTTATGACCCCAAGTCTCCAAGCCAGTTTTAATAATAATGAATACAAATGACGTCCCGCGGAGTCCTGTTAACACAGCTTAACCTTCATAAAAGTGCATACAAATGTACTTAGTTTTTGAATTATTTTAAACATGGGCCTTCTGCTGGTGAAAGTGGCTAAACAGGGAACTGTAAACAACCCATGCAGAATCTTTACTTTAGACCAAGATATATAGTAGAAGTTTAAGATAAACAGAGTACAGAGTAGATTGACCAAAAATTAAATTTATGCCAAAATCATCTTCGCAAAAATTGGTCCTACGGTTCCTAAGAGCGTTTTCCTGTAGGATCTCCATAGTTTAAGATTCTGATTCCCATACAGTCCCAGCTAAAAAAAACAAAATCAGAATATTATATACCTAACTACCAAAGTATATAGTAGATAGGTATAGGTAAATAGAATAGGTAGCTAACCGGGCAAACGTTGTTTTGCCATTAGGGATATGAAAAAAAACATAGATAAAGACCTGAGAATATAGGTCTTTATTTACCGAATAGGCACAGAAAATGTTCATAAAAGTCGGTCAAGCCGTTTCGGAGGTGTTTGGTTGCAACACTGTAACACAAAAAATTTATTCATTAGACTAATTATCTTTTTGAATAGTGTTTTACAAACTTAAGAAATAATTCCTATAAATTTAAATACGAATGAAATTTTTTTTTTTTTTTTTTTTTTTCACTGCGAGTGAAAAAAAAGAAAAAAATTTTGATTCGTATTTAAATTTATAGGAATTATTCATTAGAGATTCATCGTCGTCGTCGTCGTCGTTTCAGCCGATGGACGTCCACTGCTGGACATAGGCCTCCTGAAATGACCGCCAAACACCTGCGCCTTGCGCCGCCTGGCGCCAGCGACTCCCCGCGACCCTCTTAATGTCGTCCGTTCACCTGGTGGGGGGTCGACCGACACTGCGCTTCCCGGTGCGTGGCCGCCATTCCAGCACCTTGGGTCCCCAACGTCCATCGGTCCTGCGAGCTATGTGCCCCGCCCATTGCCACTTCAGCTTTGCGACACGTTGAGCTATGTCGGTTACTTTGGTTCTTTTGCGGATCTACGAGACCAATCCAACTGCAGCGAGGAGTGCGACAGGGGGATGTCATCTCTCTTTAGAGATTAGAGAAGATAAAATATAAAGTATTACTTAACGTTTTTTTCTTTATTAAAATAAATATCTATTTTTTGGCTAAGTAATAGCGCAGTACGGATCCATTAGAACATTAATAGGTATATTAATTATGAACTTATTACTTATTTTTCCTCCCGGCTTCGGAGATTATAATGTTTGGCCGGGGCAGGTAATCCCATGGTAGGTATATTAAATATTAACAAACTAACTTAGTCTTCGCATCTGTACCTACTTAGATAATAATTACCTACCTATATTTAATTTGAACGTTGATATAAGTACCAAAATAATAAAAGACACCTACCTCCTATTTAAGAGTGTATAAATTGGGCTTAAATAATAATATAATAATATTATTATTATAATTGTGGGAAGAAAAGATCAAGAATTGCATATTATAAATCTGAAGGGTTTGTTAGTTTGTTTTTCAAACGCGCTAATCTCTGGAACTAGGTCCGAATTGAAAAATTGTTTTTGTGTAGCCCTGTATACCATCACGCTATATGACCAGTAGGAGCGGAGCATCAATGAAAAATGTTGGAACAATTGGAAAAAATTGTGCCCTTTGAAGATCTTTCGTGGCGTGCGCTGTAGCCTGCAACTGTTTAAGTTAGGTACACCAAAAGTCTAAAAAAGTCCGTGACACTATAATATTTTATATTATGTATATCTTTTGAGATTGACTCATTGTAAAATTAATTTAGAATCCGAAACTCACGCGGGCAAAGCCTCGCGCAACAGCTAAAATAGTGTTATTATCTCGCTGCAGACTCGGTCATTAATCATCCGAGTGTTTCGATTTTGTATTTCACTGCTGAGCTTCACTGCTGATTTCGTATTTTAGTGAACAACAAAAGCGAAACACTCGAATGATTTATGGCCGAGTCTGCAGCGAGATAATAGCACTACTATAGTATAACTCATAAAAAAACACCTGTTGCTTATTCTCATTGCCCATCTGGCGGTCTGAGACACGTAGGTACCTAATAAATAGTCATGAATTAGTGAAACCAAGTAGCGATCTACCGGCGGGGTAGGCACCCCACGCTGAGAAATGCATTCTAGACTCTAGGGCCGGGTGTAGACAGGGCGAACAGAATATCGATCTCCACCCGTCGCGCCACACTATGACCGAACATGACCCCCGTACTTCGGCGGGTATGCAGGTAATTACTTATTAAACGGGTACCTACTTATCTAGGTACAGTCGCGGAATGAAAAGGTTTGTCGAATTTCAAAGTGATTCGTTTGCACTAGTTGATTGTTTTGGTATGTTGACATAATGGACTCTTGCAGTACTATAGGTAAACCGCTATAAACTTGACCTTCCTAATGGTCTGCGAGACGCGGGGCTGATGATGCGACTGGCTATAACTAGAGGTGGGCAAAACGGCTTAAAACAATAAGCAGACTTTTTCATTTTACTGTTTTTCAAAAGTCACTTTTAATTACTGCTTATTTGCTTATTTGCTTATTTTTAGTTTTTCGTTGATTGCTCAACTTAATAATTTAACAGTTTAGGCAATGTTTTCGCCAACGCGGAAAAAACGCAACTGTCAACGGAAAGAAATTAATAAGTTAAAAAACGTAAAGACATTTTCGTTATTTCGTTTAATAATCTTGCAAAATGAATCCAGCCTTACTGCTCATCAATAAAGATCAGATTCGTACTCACTCCTTTAGAATTGAAGCTGTTATTAATTAGTGACATTTTCGTTATTTCGTTTAATAATCTTGCAAAATGAATCCAACCTTACTGCTCATCAATAAAGATCAGATTCGTACTCACTCCTTTAGAATTGAAGCTGTTATTAATTAAAGTGACATTTTCGTTATTTCGTTTAATAATCTTGCAAAATGAATCCAACCTTACTGCTCATCAATAAAGATCAGATTCGTACTCACTCCTTTAGAATTTAAGCTGTTATTAATTAAAGTAAGTTAAATTTCGTTGTTTGGTTGAAAATGTTGCAAAATAAAACCAACCTTACTGCTCATTAAAAAAGATCAGATTCGTAGCAAATAAAAATCAATCAATTTAAAAAAGCAATCGAATAATAAGTGGACTTTTTCTAAGTAACGCGTTGTTGTGTTTATTTAAAAAAACGACTTATAATTTACGCTTTCGTTTAAATGCCCAACGCTAGCTATAACGATACGTCAGTGCTGCCGGCGGACAGTGACAGACTTGCCAATCGGTTGAGCCGCTCCCGCCCGCGTCCTGCAGACCATCAGGAGGGTCAAGTTCATAGCGATTTAGCTATAATTGATTGTTTTGGTATGTTGACATAATGGACTCTTGCAGTAGGTACTAGTGCAAAGCGGAAAGCGGAAATCGACCTTTTCATTCCGCGACTATACTTCATTATTAGATAACTAGGTATATCGAAACTTTTATTAATTAAACTAGCTGAGTCGGCAAACGTATTTTTGTCATAAGAGTTATAAAAAATAGTTTACGCCTAGTACTCTTAGACGTATGTATGGAACATACGCGGAAAATTTCATCACAATCGGTCGAGCCGTTTCGGAGGAGTTTGGTAACACAAATCTCCACGAGAATTTTATATATATTAGAGAAAGCAGATATCTAAGTACCTACTTACACAAAAATTTTAGAGTAAAAATCGGCGGTGTTTTCTTACAATTACTGGTTACTTATAGTACCAACCTACATTGTAATACAAGGGTGGAAAGTAAGTAATATACATACTAACTTAGGTAAAAAAATAAAATTTTAAAGTAAGGCAACATTAAAAGGATCTCCATTTTGTTGTTATTTCTAAAGCAACAAAAGCCCTTTTCATACTATTTTTATATTATTTTTAACCTTCATCAGACAAAGGCATCAAAACTGACGTGACACGGACGATTCATGAGCCAAGATTGATTTTCGTATAAAAGCCTAAAATTAATGATCTAAATTCTAAAAGGACATTGAAATCTTTTAAAAAATTGGCCTATACCTAGGTACCTGTGCATGACTGGGTACATAAGGTTTAATTTCATACCCCATCGCGTTATTGAAGTAGGTATTCTGTCTTCATTAAAAATTGGTTGTCTGTAAAGTCGGTTTACTGACGATAGTTGAACGTGACAACTCTCGCTTGCACTTCAAGCCTTACATGGAACGCCTCAGAGCGAGGTAGGTAACGGCAGCGAGGTAACGGCAACGAGGTAACGGCACATGAGTCATGTTTTTTTGTGCGTGCAGCCGGCTCCATCGATTTATAAGACGTTGTCACGTCAAAAATGTAGTAAGTACCGTGGTGGCACCAGTTATGGACAGGGTTAAGCGCTGGGTAAACCACGTTGGGTTATAAATTTTTTAATTTATTGAATCTTAGGGTTGCGAGTTGCAAATGATATTGTCAGATAATAAGAGCTTCTTATTAACTTCTAAAAACTAGAAATATATGCATGGGATTAGAAATAGAAATATACTAAAAACGTTCAACAAAATATCTGCAAAATCCCTATAATGGACAGTCGAAATCCAGTAATGGACAACCAGTGATGGACACATTTTGGAGGATATTATTATTCTTCTCGTATCAATCTATATCAAAGGAACAGGATTTGACATGTGCTCTAGATATTAAAGTTTCAAAATCATATTATCATACCTAATAGATAGGGCAAAAAAAATAAAAAAAACATACAGGCCGAATTGATAACCTCCTCCTTCTTTTGTTTTTCGAAGTCGGTTAAAAAAGAAAATGCTTAATGTTTTTTGACCCGTGTACTTGGTAAATCCTACAAATAAAATACAGTATTATCGTTAGTTTATATTTAATCATAACAATTAAGAGCTCACAACTCTCAGGATAAACGTACTTAACTAAGTAGGTTTATCAATTTAAAATCTTTTTTTAATACTTAAACAAACAAAGATACGAAGAAGATGATTATTATGACTATGACATTCAGTCTGTTCCAAAATGCTTTATAAAACTATCTATTTAACAAATCTTAAGTAAATTAAAATCTAAGTTACGTAGTTATAAAGATCAGGCAAATACTTTTCCATTTCTATTACTTTGTGAAAGCCTCTATTATTAAGTTTAACAGGAGGTTTAATTATTTCAATGACATCCCTAGTTGGATAACAAATTTTGTCTGGTCTTTCCGGCCATCTAAAAGTGTTTCCGGTAGATAATGTCATGGTGCTAACTTCGTATCGTCCTCTATCATCATAATATTATATATTTTCGATCATCCCTGAGAAATATTTACCTTCATAATAACCCTTTTCTAGATTTTTTATGCTATTTTTGGTCTTTAGTTTTGCCAGAGGCAATTCGCTGTCAGATTCGCTGTCTTTCGTTCTTTTTCTTTTATTTTGTAAGCTATTTTCTGGTTTATTTTCAGAAACAAATTCCTCTATAATCAAGTCTTCTGTATCCATTTGAACATTGTATTCACTATCATCACTTTCATTGTATGGAATTTCCACATCTGTATCTTCAGAAGAGCTGTCTTGCGCCTTTTTCTTTTAAATGCTAGTTTTTTTTGACATGACAACGTCTTATAATTCGATAGAGCCGGCTGTACGCACGAAAAAACATGACTCATGCGGCGTTACCTCGCTCTGAGGCGTTGCATGTAAGGCTTGTAGTGCAAGCGAGAGCGCGGAACGAGCGACAAAGAAGCACAATCGTGTCGCTCGTTCAACGTTCAACTATCGTCAGTAAACCGACTTTACAGACAACCAATTTTTTTTTCTTTTTTCCTTTTCGATCTGTAGTTTCTCCTAGTCCTTTTCTTTTCTTTTAAAAGTTTTCTTTTTCTTCCTCTTTGTTCTGGTGGTATCTTTGCCAAGCTTGGCTTGTAACAGCAGAAGGCAATGGTGGTAGGTCCCATACTTCATACTACTGGGTTTTTTTCGAAAACTTTATTATACAGTGTGATTCGAGGAACATTAAATCTCTTCACTGCAGAATTCACAGATGCTCCTTGGGATAGCACAGCCGCAACAGCTCCGGCCATCTGTTGCGGTGTATAGTTCTTCTTGGGTGTCATCTAAACAAATAATATCCAGTTATGGACACCCAGTCATGTACAAATAAGACCCAATTATGGACACCCATTTATGGACCATGTCCATAACTGGAAGGAGTCATTTGTGATAATTTTTGTAAAGATGTATAGTTGCAGGAAACTTCAAAGTTGCAACTTATTTATAAAACTTTAAATATACCTAAAATGATAAGAATCGACATATGTCCATGACTGGATTTTGATGTTATGAGTGATCCAGTAATGGACACCCCTCTCAAACTTAAAAATAATTGTATGTCACTTTCAACGTCTTCACAAGTTTGTTTTAAATTTCATAACTTACGGATATGATCATTGCAAATTTATGTTTTAATCAGAAACAAACACCAATAGATCAAAATATTCACTTACCTTCTTAGCGATTTGGTTAAGAAAACTTCTTAAATCCAAAAATATTGCACACGAAATATTGTTCACGTTGCCATTTTGAAACTAAATGGCCGAAACCAATGTCATTTATTAATGTGACAGACAAATGTCCATTCTTTATGATTTGAGTGTTGAAAATGGTAAAATATTTTTATAGTTCTTATTATATGCTTAAAAAGGTAAAAGTGTCCATCACTGGTGCCTTGTCCATAACTGGTGCCATCACGTTAGGTACTTTTGAAAAAAAATTGACTCATTGACCATTGTATACCTAACTCAGGTACCTAACTAGCACAAAGTGATTATCAATGTGGTCTGTGGTTCGATAAACCTACATTGCTGTGATAATTAGTTGATCAAAAATTTGCTAAGTGGAAAAGTAGCGGATAGGTACCTACTGTTCAGAATGGTAGGTAGGTAGGTACTTATATTCGTTCAAAATCGAATGTTTGCTATTTCCACCCTGTAGCCTAGTTAAATAAAGCTTTATATGTAGACTAGTAGGGTGCGTGGGAGCGCGGGCCACATGTGGCCCGCGGGCTATATTCCCCATATTTGCCTTCCAACTTTTAGTCTCTTCGATATTCCCCATACATTTTATGTATATATATAAAAAAATCCAATATGGCGGATATTGGATTTTTTTTCTATCCATAAAATAGTCCTTCGTGTCCTGATCACTTCTTGTCGAGAAACCGTTCTTCCATCTTTTATACTTTCCGAGATATCGACGAAATTCGTTTGGCGGCCATTTTGAATCCGCCATTTTGAATTTTTTTTTATCTCACTGCCAATTGGATGACGTTTCGAATGACTTTTGGTCGAGCACCCCCCACCTATCTTTGATACTCTGGCTGTGCTCTTCACCTGTCTCCGAAATCCTCACTCGTCAGCTCTCTCCGTATTTTTCCTCCGAATGAATTTTTTTCTTTTATACGACACCATCCTTGAAAAAAAATTTTTTCATTTAAAATTGTTCAGGAGAGGTGATCAATCAGTGAGTCAGTCAGTGAATCAGCACGAGTAGCTATATATATTGTAATACCATGAATTTTTCATTACAAATTAAAAAAAAACAACAATAGCGATAAGAAACATTAGGATATGGGCATCCGAACGATTTGAATTGGTCTTGATAGTACGGAACCCTCAGTATGCGAGCATGACTCGCACCAATTATTAGTACTTACCACAGTAACGGGC
This sequence comes from Coenonympha arcania, assembly GCA_036785405.1. Taxonomy (NCBI): domain Eukaryota; kingdom Metazoa; phylum Arthropoda; class Insecta; order Lepidoptera; family Nymphalidae; genus Coenonympha; species Coenonympha arcania. The sequence goes on from CM072069.1 coordinate 7,019,512, forward strand.
AACCGGTTTTATATTTATAAGTTTAAAAATTATTGTTTTTAGTAAGCAGGTAAGAGTTGGTAATATAAGGTTTGATGCGACGCACTAAAGGAAACTGCCAGGCGCAAGCCAGCAAACTCTTGAAAAACTGACACGTGAAAAGCGAAGCGAATTTTCACATTTAGTAACCGGACATTAAGAGAGACGGTCGTTTCTTTGGTCGCCAGTGGTTACTGCTGCTGTGTTTATAAAAACCTGTTCGTAAAATTTTCATCATACAATATTATCAAAAAAAATATAGTTTTTGAAATTATAATATTTTTTTAAATAAAAAAGTGAATTCTAATAATTTTAAAATAGTTTTCAAAACTGGCAATAATTATTGTAAACGTCACATTTTATTACGTGTTTGCGTGTAAATGTCATGTCTTGTCACTGAATGATGGTAATTGTCATTTTCAATTTTTCAGCAGCCAAATAAAAAGGCGTTTGACTTTGAGAACATTGTGATTTGTGGAAATGTGTTTTGTTGGCGCAAATTAATTGAAAAATTACTTGATTTATTTGTGTGTCCTTTACACTGAGAATGGAGAACGATATCAACAAACCGTATAAGATTTGTGACGTGAATCGTGAAAAGAAAAAGGGGATCGTTGCGTCGTCTTTAGAGGATTTAATTAGTAAAGTGCCGGATAGACTGGGGCTGCCATCTGAACATCTCACGGTCGTCTTGGAGTGCGATGGCACGGAGGTGGATGATGAAGAGTACTTTTCGACGTTAGACCCGGACACGTCGCTAATGATTTTACACGGGAACGAAAAGTGGGCGCCGAATATGCCCAAGTGCCAAGTGTCGCTAGACCAAACCGACGATGTCGCGTTGGGGGACAAGACACAGGTCGCGAACTTGGTAGGCCGCTTGCAACACAACCTGTGTCACATTTCCCTTCTCGGAGGACAGGATCTCGAGCTGCTCTCCGATATGGACCCTGATAGCCTGGCTGATATTGTTACGGACAGGGATAACAGGATAATCTTGGAACACATAAAGGAGGCCTCTGGAAGGTAAATTGAACTACATGTTTTATACCTTTTTTATATTTCTCTCCGTTTATTATTAAATATTGCAAATTAAAAATTGCCAGAGTATTGCAATTTTTGTAAATAAATAAAGAAGTATTGTTTATTATAGATATTTCAATCCATCATGACGCAGCCCACTCTGTCAAACACCGTTCAAATCGAAAGAAACATAAGCAATTTTGACAGAGTGGGGTACAACATGGATTGAAATATTTATAGCTATTCCTTACTGTGTTACGTGTATAGTTTTATAAACCAATGCATAATTATGTTAATTGAAGGAATTTTAATGGTAAAATTCAAGTCCAATTTGAGCAGGAAGTAACAATTGTTGTATTACTCTGTGATCATTTGTACTATATGTCCAATGTCTCACATTATTGTGTCATAATTATATGCAGTCGTGTGCACTAAAGTTTAGTATATTAACTGATATTGAATAGAAGCAGGCATTATTTTGCAGAAATCTGTAATTAGCAGGAAAGATTATTATTTTTTGCTATAATCTGTTACCTGAAAAAAAACTGGATAGTCCAGCACACAGGAACAAGCCAAGGCATGGCCCGCCATCCCACTTAAGGACAAAAGTTCCCAAGAGAGCAATGCCACCACTGTCACAATGCGAGATTGTACAGATTTTTTTCAGAAAGTGCACGATAGCAAAACATTAATCTTTTCTTACTTATCTGGCTTATGATATAAATGCCTGAATACTGAAATATTTAAAATACTGAAATGTTAATTATAATTCATACCATACCACCTATTCTAACTGACTCAGTGTATTTATGTTGCCATCTGTTATAATATGTTTAACTGTTTCTTAAATTCAGAATACATACCTTACATTTCAAATTAGGTCTACAATTCAAAGGAGCAAAATAGTATGTATAATTGCTGTTAATAATACTGTTTTTTTTTTATTACAGAATACTACTAGAGAAGCGTCAAGCGCAAGATGCCATGGAACTATTGAAACTATACCATCAGAGTGTTGCCAACGGCACTGAAGACATCTCTCCCCCCAGCCAAGAGAGAGTCTAAAACTGAACATCTGTATATCCTACTTAACCCTCAATAATTTATTTTAGGGATGATAACACTCAAAAGTTTACAAATTATTTTATTGAGACAAATTATTGTAAACGTCATTATCGAATAACATTTTGTATAAACTTTACTTCACCTTGAATATACTCTCTCAAATTAAGTTAAATATATTATGTAAGAGTAAAATTAGCATTCATAGAAATAAATTATTATAAATACACCAAATGAATGAGGCCTTTTTTAAGGGAATACTGGATTTGTATTATCCAATAATATTTGATTGCCAAAACCTAATGCATTTTTAAATTAATATAATATTGCATAATATGAGTATCTTTACTTATTCAGATAGAAATAAATAAATAATTTGTAAATTATTATAGATTATTCTAAAAATCATTATCATCCCACAAAAAATTTGCATTACATTTAAGTAGGCATTACATTATGTTTAATTTAATATAGGTAAAATTTAATTTAGGCATTTTATAGTATTTACTTTCAATGCAATAGTTTGTAATGTATCAACTATAATATTATGCAGAATGTTCAGTACATTCTTAAACTATGTATTAGTATCTAATCTTATGAATATTATGAGCTCAACATAAAATCATAAAATTAATTCTAAATATTGATGTAGGTTTACAGTTACTGCACAATACTTTTGCCAATTTAGCAGTTGAGATTCTACTATGAGAAGAATATTTCCTAATCAGTTTGTAAGTTATTAATATCAAATTTTATTGTCATCATTATTAACACGCATTGCAAATGCCACATGAATATTTTCACTTGGTTGAAATGTTTTAATAGTTTAAATAAAAATTCACATTAGGTATTAAATTGATAACACCTTATTTTTTCTTTTCAACTTAGGTACTTATTACTTTAACTGAGATCAACTCAGTTCTTCAACCATTTAATGTGCAGATGTTTAATCATTAATTAGTTCCATGTTAGAAACAGTAATTTGTAATTAGACTAAAGTAATATACTATCAGACAATAGATATGCTAGAGAATCTAAGCTTGCTTTTCATAGTTTTTAGTTATTTTACTCATTTGTAAACTTTTGAGAGTCTAATTGCTACAAGGTTGATAATCAACATCAATTTACAAGACTGATAGTTGGTAAACTTTAATTTTTTTATAATATAGTTTTACCCCTAGAATAAGATTAATTCATTTAATTCCAAATTTGCTCAAACAATTATACAAATTTATCAAAATAAGTTTAGTTAACTCCACTGCCATAAAAAACTAACATATACCAACCAACCTCTTGCTCACTGTTTTTCTGCAGTTCAGCAATAGGAATTGCATTTGCATTATCCAACAACAATCAAGAAATATTTCATACATTCATATTATTTTGCTTAAAGTAAAAATATTGATCATGATTAAAATTACTGCACTCCATTATTATTAAATATTGCACCCGAAAAGCGAGTTATCCAACTTTAATACACAATTCTAAACATATTTCATAAGTCCATTTTAAAGCACATATGTACATTAGTCATAAAGTAAATTAAGGTGGTAGTATTATTGTAGTATTTATCGCATTAATGGACTGTAAGGAAGAAAGGATGAAAATTGAATATTTCTTTCCTTCAGTATATACTAGTAACTACTAAGTATTGTATTGTTTAGATACACCTAGATTTGTGAAAAGGTCACCTTTGTTCAAAATGTAAGTATGTATTTATATTTATTACAATATTCTGAATTAAGTAACATTAAATTGTGGACAAAAACTAGTAAAATGTAATATTGAATGTAATATTGCTAATTTAAGTGTAAACAGGTGTGTTATTTTTTTAATTATATAAACTATCTATATTTGTATTATTTTTTAGTTCAGATAATATAGAATCAGGCATGGCATATCTTAATAAATAACCATCACTATCGAACGGCAATTAACACAAATCTAGGTATATTCTCTTGGAACAAACATAACACCAACTTATTATTATTATGAAATATTTGTTTAAATTCATATTATGATATAAATATTGTACCTACTTAGACTATGTCCTATATTTGTAGTCACTTTTTTACACCCAGATATTGAAGTATGATAAAGTAATATGTGTGAATAGTTGTAGATAAAATAAACGAAGGCTGTAATGGAATTAGACAGTTAGAAATTACCCCAGAATTATGTAAAAACCAATTCCAAGCTTATGCCTAATTGTGGAATTGAATTTCATTCTCTTTGTATTTGTTGTGCACAAATAAAGCATTTAGATAACTGTGACTTTAATTTGTTTATTCCCCAAATAGCATGGTGAGTAGTCAAAACCAAACTTGTTTGGTTTTCTGGGCCTTGCACCTTAAATGATTTTCCATCAATAAATGCAATATTATAGGGATGTTATTCATCCCAAAACAAAGATGTAGTTTAATAATATGGGATTATAAATAATCAACACTTTCCCAGTTTCACATTTAATAAAATACAAACAGTGTTACAGATACACCTTACATAGTAATAGTGACACAGGAAAAAATTTTAAGAGCAAAATGATAGAAATTATAACCTGCACATGCCAATTAAGTTATCCGAAACATAAATAAACTAAGGTGTAAATTAAATTTTTGCTTTAATTACACGTAGAACAAGATTTTATATGCTTCAATCACGACAAAATTACTCATGTTAAACACATCAATGTTTACAAGACAGTGCAAGAACTCTTTTCCCTAAAAGGGTTCACTTTTTGACTGGAGAACCCAACAAGGAGGCAGTCCTCTTGTTCGTGTTCATTGATAAATCGTACGATGTCCGCAACGGCCACGGACACTGGGATCCGTTTAATTGAAGCTTCCCTTCTCAGTTGCTCCGTCACAGCGCGTTGCTGCTGCAAAGTCGATACCATCATATCCATAACGGCAGTGTCTGATAGGCCTATGTTGAAAGCTAAATCCAACAATGCTGTCCGTACAAAACAGGGCGTAGCCTGACACCCCGATGGCGAATCTGTAAACAAATAAGGCTGTTACACAACAAATAACCACTAAAACAAAGATTGCTAGATTACATTTATTTTTATGTTACTACAACTTACATTTCTAATGGTAAAAAGCAGGTGTTATTGCGTTGTAATTTCTATTTTTTATTTCGATTATTGACAAAACCAAAGCGAAGTACCTACCTACCTAGCTTAACTTTTTGACATTTGATTGACAAAATATGACATTTGACCAAAGAGTATATTTCCTGAGATATTTCCATTTCCTAAGTCTGTGGTTAATCATAAAGCGTGGTTTAGATTAGCAACAAAACATGCAGAAGTTGACTTCTGCAAGCTATTCCTTCTTTGTAGCTTGCCTAGCTGTTTACATTGCATTCAGAAGTCAACTTTTGCAAGTTTTATTGTTAATCTAAGCCCCACCTTATACACAATATCAAATGCCACAGACCCCAAAACAGTCACAGAGATCAAATTCCGTCGTTTTCTAACACAGAGCAAGGAATGACTTTTATTTGTTAATTGTGTTTTCTAACGTAGTGATTATCACAGACCAACACAGCAGAGATTACACAGACCTTAGTAGGTCTGTCTTTCCGTGGTCTGTGGTGAGAGATTATATACTCTTTGGTTTTCTCCAGAGCACAGACAGAGGCACAGGCCACAGAACAATATTTTCATAGAGTAATTTGTATACTATTTTACTCTATGGACAGAGGGGAAGGAAAATCTAAAATATTCTTCCTATTTTTCACTTATTTTCAAGTTTGTAGTGGCAAATCGCTTTTCGATAATTGTATTTGATTAAAGTACCTATGTATTCGATCGCTAATAGCGAATTTAAAATTTAAGCCCAAGTTGCAAGTTGTGCATCCTTATTCCTGAACAATTTGACGGCTATATTATTATTACAAACCTAAAATGGAAGGTGATGGGCCTGAAAACTCGAAATCTTTTTCGGGAATACCGGAAGCAGTTTTTGTAGTAAGTACTTAATATTAGCAGACTTGTTTTTTTCTCCTATTCAATCTTTCTTTTCATCGTGAAATTTAATTAGAGAAGGTAACCTATTGTAACCTAGCATCGCATCATCTGGCACACCTGTTAGAAATAATCCATATAAATGTATATTTCTGACTATTTATACTTGCACCAAATATTAAAATAACATTGGTAAGATGCAATAAAGAGCTGGCGCGTAATAAGTCAATTAATATGCCTGGACATTTAAAAATATAATAGAGCGATCAAAAGATCGCCATCACATTTACCTATAATCTTTTGATTGATTAAATTGTACATACTAATTCGTTAATTAAATTTAAAATTAATTCGATAAAATTGAACATTGATGATGTAAAGTTGTATTTGATTAGAGCTTAATAATTTTTAAAACTATAGGTTTCTACACTCATAAAATTAGTAGTGAATACACACTAATATCTGCCTATTTTTAAGGATAATGTGGATGAATTTATGAGCCTACCAGAGAATAGTGAAGGTGTTGAGAAAGTACTCAGGCGTCTTGATGAACAGCATGGAAAATACAAATTTATGGAGTATACCCTTAACACAAAAAGGAGGCGTCTGCGGCAGCAAATACCAGACCTCGCACGGTCATTAGATATGATTGAAAAATTGAAGACCCAAAAGGAGGATATGGAAACACAGTTCCTTTTGAGTGATCAAGTATTTGTAAAGGTCAGTATGATTTTTGTCAATATCTAAATCCAGTTTTCAAACTGCTAAAGTAAACAAGTACCTAATGCAAAATAACTCTTTGGTGTTATAGTTTTTTGTTGTTGGAAAGTTGGAAGGTCTAGAGACAGGAGTTCAAGATCTTGCATGAGATAGAATGAAATAATATATGTAAATGGCATCTGTGAACAGCACCATGCTACAACAAAAACAAGAATATTTAATTATACAATATTAAACACATCATTACACTAAATTTCAAATGTTTATTTACAGGCTAACCTGATGCCCACAAAGACTGTGTATTTATGGCTTGGGGCTAATGTCATGCTGGAATATTCATTAGAGGATGCTGAAAATCTGCTCACTACAAATATGGCGACTGCTAAGAAGAACCTATCATGTGTTGAACATGACTTAGACTTTTTAAGGTATTATTGACAGTACAATTGATTAGGTTAATTAACTTGAGTTCCAAGTACTTCTTGGTACAGTTGGCAATAGATTTTCAGCATGGCCCATTTTAAGATGGCCTAGTTTTAGAGATTAATTCAGGTCTAGTCTGGCGGAGACTGTCACAGCAGCTAGAATAAAAAGGAAACTGTGACAGCACCTAGAATCAAAAGGAAATGATAATCACTTCACGCTAAGAGGCCGTCATGCAAAGCATTTTGTAAAAAAATATATATTTTCAATTTTCAGAGATCAGTGGACTACAACTGAGGTGAATATGGCTAGAGTATACAACTGGGATGTGAAGAGACGCCAAGCAGCAAAAATGTCTAGTTAATTAAAAACTACAATAATTTAGCATTTTAATCTTCTTCTTATTATTTTATACAATTTCATGTGCGTCAAATTAACGTTTATTCTAATTATTTACCTTGTTACCAGAAATGTTATATTATATCTTAGGAATGATATAAATATCCTATAAATTCTTTACAATGACAATTTGCATAGATTTCTGGTATCATACATAAATTTTTGGCTCACTTTTATGATGTAGGTTATATCAAAGGGTTTTTAAAAAATCCTGGATCAACTGAGCAAAGCAGGAATGTTATTACTGATTATTATGTGAGTCAAATGAAATGTTTATTTTAACCAAACTAATCCTGTTTGCTTTATAAAAAATAAATGATGTTATTTAGCTTTGTTTTTGTTTCAATTTTTATTCCAAATACTTTTAGTGTTCATTGAAGAAATTAGTAGGTACCTGCAGAGAACTCTTGACACAATTCACACTTTTGAAACTAGTTTTCTAAAAAAAATATATAAGTGGGCCTCCATAGATTTATACACGTCGTCGCTCGCGCTGACCTCATGATTCTGAGAAGTGGACACTGAAGAATGAAAGTGATACTTTAATTTCCACAATGTATCTGCTATATTAGCCTATTCTATATAACTATCGTCCCATGCTATCTTCTGAACTTGCAAGTTGTGAAAAACAAAATTTTGAATTTGGCGGGCAGTCTGCAGTCTTCTCGCAGTCTTGCACTCTTGTCAGTTTTGCAATTAGCACAGATTATAGATATTGTATCATGAAAGCAATTTTTGAAAGCAATCCTTGTTTGACATATATTTATCATCCATTGAAGGTTTGCATCAAAATCTAGTTTTTATTTAGCTTATTAAAGCAGCAATGTATATTGAAACATAGACAACGTTAATTTAAGATGTACCTGTGAATCGAATTCTATTTCGAATGATCTTGAGACTCCCCGACTAATATAAGTACCTAATAGTGATCTGTGCTTGAGACTTGATTTCTTGAAGTAAATTGTAAAATTTCTCGTTTTGTCTTGCTGTAATTATTGTGAGATTTCTAAATTCTAATCCGGATTTTCAACTGAACCCTGAAGGTAAAATAAAAGGCGATGCAGCTAGTAACTACTGACTAGAGAGGAACACTCGTTTGGCTACTTTTTGCCACGCTTTCAAAGATAGATGTGTTAATCATACCAGCTGTGCGATTAATATTAGTGAAATGGCACCTTCAACTGATTGGGATGAAATAAAGAGATTGGCGGCAGACTTTCAGAAAGCGCAGCTATCTTCTACAGCACAAAGGTAAGTAAATCTAGGATACTTCTGGGTAATAATATTTTGTAAACTATTCGTCAAACCCTTCATCTTATAAACCTGATGAATACACACGTCTTTTACCTCCACAGTACTGTTGTGCTGGAAAGGAGAGCGATTTACACATAATGAATCTTAAAAAGATCAATGGTTGGATCATTATTAATTATAGTTAACAAAAAAGTGGTATGATTAAGTGTTATTTTATTTTTCAATTTTCAGATTGTCAGAACGAAACTGTATTGAAATTGTGTCGAAGCTAATAGAATTAAAACTACTGGATGTTATTTTCACTACCGACGGTAAAGAGTACTTAACTCCGCAGCAACTTATAAAGGAGATAAAGGATGAATTGTATGTACGGGGTGGTCGGGTGAACACAGTGGAGCTAGCCAAGGAGCTCAGTGTAGATCTGAACCAAATAAACATCTACACAGCCGATATAGTTAAGAGCAAACAGGTACAGTTGGTTGCAGGGTCTTTGATAACACATGACTATCTGGAAAAAGTAGCCCGGGAGATAAATGAGAAATTGCAACTCCAAGGCCAAATTACTGTCGGAGATTTAACTTTGCAATACGACCTGCCTGCGGAACTCTTGCAACACAGCATTTTGGAAAAATATTTGGGCAAAATAATCAATGGCAGACAAGATCCTTCTGATCCTAGAATATTTTACACAGAGGAATATATAACTAGGACTAAGGCAAAGATCAGGGGAGCTTTAATGGGTCTCCTGAAGCCGACCCCAATCAGTCTCATCATCAGCCATTGTAATTTAACTGAGAGACTATTTCTGTATCTCTTTGATCAGTTAAACGCACCTGGGGTACTCACTGGCCGGCAATCTGGAGCTCAGTATGTACCATCGTGTTACACGAAGTCCCAAAATGAATGGGTTATGAACTTTTATAAGCAGAACAATTATTTAGAATATGACGCTTTAACACGTCTGGGAATATCAGACCCTAAAGGTTATGTGAAACGAGTTTTGGGCAATGAAGATATGACATTCTTAAAAAGTTGTGTAATCGGGTCACAAATAAAACAACAGTTGGAAACAGCTCTAGAGGAATGTATTGCTTCTAAAAGTTATTTAGATGTTGTATCGCTGTTGCCGTCAGTATTGTCTGATGATGATATTGATTATATACTTGAAACTTTACTGAAGAGTAACTCAAAGGCAACCATTCTCTTTGACAAAACTGGTGAGTGTAAAATTTTTTAAGAGTAACCACTTGAATTTCCCACACTTGTAAGCACAGTGTTGGCAGACCTGAGACCAGATGGACTGATTACATAAAGAGGGTCCTGGGCCCGGGAAGTAGCGCAGAACTCTGTTTGTTGTAAATCATTGCAGGAGGCCTTTGTCCAGCAGTGGACGTCCTTCAGCTGAAACAAACAAGCAAACCACTTAAACACATTTACTTTTAACATGAGTTAATGATATGATGTTTTAACTTTCTCTTAAAAACCAAATAACTACACTGATTAGATTTAAGACAAAAAAAACTTACCTTGATGTTAAACATCTAGAAGACCAATGTTAGAATTGTTTGCAAAAGGATAAAAATGTTGCCTTATAAAAAAAAGCTAGGCTAATAATGACTATGAAAGTATTATAAAATGTATATAATTATTATTCTTTTCAGTTTTTAGCAATCAGTTCATTGAAAACTTGAAGCAAGCTTGTATGCCAATAGCTCAGAAAAATGCTGAGGCTATAGTCAAGTCAGGCAAGTACCAACAGTTTTGCCTGGAAAAGCAACTGGCCAAATCTGAGATCCAACAAACGCATGTTGATCACAAAGCTGAGAGGCGAGAGGAGCGCAGGTATAGTTTCGACGACATATTATACAAATATTAAAAAGCTCGTCAAGTCCAAGCATGCATATTATGTAGTAGGTTCTGTGCCACCAAGAAAATAAAAGTTTTATTTTACTTTTTATTATTTGATGCTTATGTAGAAATGGTATTCATGTCAATCTTATAGGTAAAAATTGTCAGTAAAAGATCTCCGGGTCGCCAGCGTCGCAAATAGATGGATCAAATCAAGGGTTTGGACGAGTTTAAGCTACCCAATTTCAAATAGGTGGCAATAGATGGCGCTTTTCGAAATTTGACCTCCAAACTTTGGTTAGAAGATGGCTAGTCAGTACTTGATCTTACTTCATGATTTTAAGTTATACAATGAGCACCTACTATATAGTGTAAAAGATCAAGCTTATATTATTGTAAAAATTTGATGGTGTTATATATTTCATTCCAGAAAGAAAGCGAGTTCCGGTAAAGTCGGCGGCGGTACACAGGGCAGGGAAACTAAAACGAAGGCAGTTAAAAAACATCCAAGATCTAAGCAAGTTACTCACGATTCTGATTCTGACGAGGTTCCGAGTGCTTCCAAAAAAAGTCAAGAGCAGTTGGAGATTGTCAGCAATGAAGATGTCGAAAGTGTTATTAAAGTGCCACTGGAAAATGAAGGCCTCGACGATCTAATTGGCCAGATTGCTGAATACCTTCAAGGGTAAAACTTTTTGATTTGTACCAATAACATTAAAGGACTTGTCACACTGCATGCGTTCTGCGGTCTCCGGTCAGGTCAAAGCGAACGCAGCCCGCATCATGTATGAACAACATTGTCGGTCAGGGCAATCGGTCTGCGGTCAGGGCAGAGCAATCGGTCAGCGATCCGGGCAGGGCAGGTTTATAATGGGGATCTTCCAAGTCGTACAAATACGGACAACGTCGTACGGCATCTATAAACTCCTCTGTTTGTTCGTTACACATTTTTTTTACACACTTTTGTGTGCACTCCACTGACGAGCATCAACAAAATGGCCGCCGTTGCCCGCTGCCCGCCGCCCGCAGCCAACACCGGTCCGTACGTGTTCCACTGACCCGCCGGGCCAATACGCGTTGCACGCACGGTCATATCGCATTCTATACAAATTATATTGAGACCGACAATGTTGTTCATACATGATGCGGGCTGCGTTCGCTTTGACCTGACCGGAGACCGCAGAACGCATGCAGTGTATCAAGTCCTTTATAAAAGCGGACACCTCCTCCTGCGTGATTTTCCGTTTTTCATACAGGATATAAAGTCTTACGTGTAAGGTATAATCTTTTTCCATTCCAAATTTCATCCAAATGCGTTGAATTGTTGCGGCGTGAAGGAGTAACAAACGTACACACACACACACACACACATATACTTTCGTCTTTAAAATATTAGTGTGATAATGGTGCGGATTCTGTTCTATAAAATCCCTAACTTCTTGTTTCTTCTTTAGTACTTGACTGCTATCTCACCTGATGGTAAGTGAGCATGTAACCAAATATTTTATCATGTTAACTTGGAAGGGACTCCGGACAGCTCCTACAACCATTGTAACGCAATGCTTGGTGGCACATCTTCGGAGGCGATGGTAACAAGCCGCAGCCGAAAGCTCCCTCCAGCCAACCTAAGCCAATTTAGAAATTATAAAATCAAAACGCCTATGCTGGAAGTCAAATCCTCGACCTCCCGCTCAACATCGAGCGTTTGCTAAATGCGCCACACAGTTTGTCAATTTATTGTTGTTGTTACTTAATTTGGCACATGTTGTTTAGTCAAAATAATTTATTTATTACATGCAAGTATTTTGGGGCACATAGCTCGCAGGATGGACGTTGAGGACCCAAGGTGCTGGAATGGCGGCCACACACCGGGAAGCGTAGTGTCGGTCGACCCCCCACCATGTGGACCGACGACATTAAGGATGTCGCGGAGAGTCGCTGGAGCCAGGCGGCCAGGCTTATGTCCAGCAGTGGACGTCCATCGGCTGAAACGACGACGATTTTGATGCATAATATTATAATTATTTTTCTCTTTCTATTTCAGACATTTGAACCAAACTGCATTAGCGATTGCAAAGGAACTGGCTGAAAAGTTGTTACAAGACGCCAACCAAAGCAGAAAGCAAACACATTCGTCAGCCCAAGATCGAATTAATGTTCTCATAAACGACATTAAGCTGTACGAAAAGGGTCTTAAATTATTTCCAAGCGACCAACACGCGCAACTAATCAAGTACCTTCTGAAGTCCGTTGGGAGCGATATCCTTTCGGAATTCTGCAAGTATGCGGCGAATCAGTGTAACCTGTCAGTGCAAGTAGATGTTTTGTCTGTGGAACAGAGAAACAAAATAATTAACGATCTATCTGATGAATATATGAAACCACTGCGAGCGTTAAATGTAGCACTAGGCGACCAGAATATGGAGCAGTTTTATCAAGCCGTAGACAATTGTTTGTCTGAGTGCGGAATGATCTTGAAAAAAGTTGACAAAAAGAAGGACAAGTTTGTATTTTATTACAGATACTTATTATTCTCCGCGCGGCGAACCATGATCCCTATGACAGTTCGTTTAGTGATGGGTCGTGTCTTTGGTCGTGTCGATATTTTTTTTTTAGACATAGGCGTGGCTTGCACTTAAGCCACGTTGGTAAACATGTTTTAAAAAATATTACAATTTGCATTTATAATGTCCATTTTGTTGTTGTTGTATTAATTTATGATTTTTGGCATAGATTAAGTAGGTAAGTAAAACGAAAGTTTCCAACCTTGTTATTTTCTAATAATGCTTAACCCGGTAAACACGTTTTTGCTATACATTTTATTATGAAAATGAATACTCCCTACTTATTTATTTTGTCTGAAAAATTGTGCACTCGTTTCCATTACCGACATTTTTTTATCGATACTTGCCGCCCTAGTCGATAAACGTCACACGACGTAAGTTTTGCAGGACGTAAACATAAAATCAGATTGACATAACTTCTTGTAAATGTTAAGAATTGTTAAAAATATCAACGGAATATCATTACTAATGGTATAAAGCTACGTAAAATTTATAAATGGCATTTTTAGACACCCCAAATATGATCCCGATTTAATGGTGACGCCACTACAATGTTATATGGTGACATTAGCTGTCAGTGTCATAGGGATCACGGTTCGCTGCGCCTAGTATAGTGGTTTTAATTATCATTTAACACATAATAAAATGAATTCTGTGTTGTTTCAGAGTTCTCATTCAGAATCACAGAGAAAAACTGATAGCAGAGTTGGAAAACTGTGAAGATCCTGCATTGGTGCTACATTTAGTAGCACTCACTCTTTTCACTGTTCTTAATCAGAGTATGTTACATGCGTCTGGTAGACAAGTGCCATATATTATTTCATTTTTGAAGACACAATTAAAGGAAGAAGATTTTGCAAAACTTCAGAAGTATCATGGTAAGAATTTCCTTTTAGTTAATGTATTTTTTAATACATTTGCTCAAAAAGTTTACATTTCCGTGTGTGTTTAGCGTGCGCAAAGTTATTCTTTTCCGCACTAGTGCTTTTGTGTTTTCCTCCTACGCGGCACCGGAGCGGGCGTACCAGGAGCGCATGAACACGACTACGGCATGCAAACACGGAGCAGGCAAACACGTAAAACCAATATTTTTTTTCGCAAATGTATTAAAAAACGTCGTTCAACGCACGTACGGAGTTGTCATTTATACTCGTCCCTATAGTAGACCCGCGCCTTCGGCTTGGGTCAACAAACCGGGACTCGTAAAGAAATGACAAACTTTCCGCACTTATATTGAAATGTACTATTTTATATGGATATAAGAATAACAAGCGGTGTTTACTCTATTTTATTTAACGGAAATTGTTTTTAAATTGATTCCGAATAGACTAAACTATCTAGAAAGACTGCAACAAGAGTCCTAAAACAATAGACATGTATCCTGGATAGGGCGGACGGCGCGAAAAATGTCGCCAGTTTATCGGTGCCACAAATGCTTGTTTTGCCACCAACAGTAAAGCCACGCTGTCACTCAGAGGCCACCGATAGAATTTTGACAGATGGCACAACTGTTTGCTTCTACGAAAAAGGTTTACGTAAATCATTTGGATGCCCATAATATCTTGAGGGTTCTTAACAGTGCCTACAACCAAAAACTGCATCACTTCAAGTAATAAGTTAAATCCCATATACTAAAACACATGGCCCTATATTATTTCATCATTTAAGTTTTAATTAACCTTTGCAGAAATGGTTGCTGCATATTTAACCGCATCTGAAGAAGAAAAAAGCACCATAGAAGATAAACTCAAAGATGACATGCCATTAATTAAGAATCTTGTAGCTGAAGTTAAGAAGTACAAGTAGTAGTAAAATTGTAAAAAAAAACAGCGTAAGTTGTACTGTGACATATTATTACACATATATGCTATTTTGAATATATATATTTTTTAAATGGAGTAAGTGTCTTTTTGAGTTTTGACTGTGGGAAGTGGTCTCCATTCTCCGAGTTAACTCAGGTAAACAAGAATGACCAATCAAGGTATCAAGTTTTCGCATGAACCAAAACCAAAATATTCTATGAAAATAAAAAAAGAGTTTTTTATGAACCATAGGCACTAGGAATTCGTTTTTCATATCTGGAATATAATTTTGCATTCAAAAAGTTACCTACTTTCTTTTTGATGCACATTTCGTGTCATACTGATTTTACGAAGAAGTACATCTTGTTTGTTTGCCTATAGCTTTACAATCTGGATGTTAATTAAAAAGTAGGAGTTAATGTGGAGACCGTAGTCTATAAAAAATAATGTTTGGGTTTGATTCAGGATCTTGATAAGGGATACCTACAACCGTTTTTATATTGTAATCCTCGTTCCAACTTAAATAATGTATTTTTATTTTTCCTGAGAGACAAATGGCTTCGAATTCACCCTCCCGAGAGTAACCCCTGCCAAAAACCTAAATAGGATGTTGATACTGTTTGAATATGCAGTATGGGAATTTGGACAGCGTGATTGGTAATAAGAGAGAAATATGCCGACAAATTGAGAACCTCCTCCTTTTTGAAGTCGGTTAATAACTTACTAACCGACTTCAAAAAGGAGGAGGTTTATTATTATTAGTAATAAGCATAATACATTTAGCTAAAGGGCTTGATTTACTGTCGATCACGTCTGCAGTGCTTGGTAATTATTCCTATTTCCTATAACAATCGATTGCACTGAGGATTACTAATAGCCAGAATAGCTATTTTTGTGACTAGGTTGCCGGTTGCGGTAACCTAAATAGTCACTCGTACAAAGACAACAATCTATGATGACAACGGTATTGTCATTGTCCGTTGTTTAGATTTTACTATGAGCTAACAAAACTATGGAGGCGAATAATTTAGAATTTTTTCTAGCGCGTTTTTTCGAGCTGGCATCCATATTTTCGAGTAGTCCATGAAATTTCTCTCAAAAAAAGTGTTAGTTTTGGCCTTTTTTCCATAGATCGTAATAGTTTTTTTCTTACGAAGTCAGATTGTTTTGTCAAAAGTTCATGTACTGAGTCAACCCTACAACTTATACGCCACTTGACAATAAAAATAGTCACGCAAATTTTTAGACGGGTCCTTATTCCATATTATTTCCCAGGTCATTGGGATTTGTCGGCTGTCTCTTGTCACTTGTCAAGGAGATCTTGTCAAAGTCACATTTAGCACGCTCAAATTTCATTTTCAAACACGTATGATTTTGTTTTTATTTTAATTAGAACTTTTAAGTTGCCACTTGCCACTAGCCAACGACTGAGAGTAAATAAAAATAGTATCCGATACTAAATAGCGTGTTGAAACCGAACTTTCAGAATTCAGTACAAACTAAATATTCGTAGGTTATTTCCAATCCAAAGGATCGTGCGCATATTATAAAAATAAATGAAACAATTTGTGATTGTATCATCCCATAAATGTGGTTTGAACTTTGAAATTCCATGTGCTTAAATTTTATTCAAAAAATAAATAATTTTGAGTTTCATTGAAAATGGGTTCGTTACCAATGGAAAATAAAGATTTATTGGCGAGAACTAAAGAAGATGTTCCAAGAGAAACAAATGGGCAGGCGATTCACGAAGACTCGAGTGGAGATCCCCCAGACGGAGGGTTGAGAGCCTACATGATAATAATAGCTTCATTTTTAACCAATGGACTTCTTTTTGGTATAATAAATTCGTACAGCGTTATTTATACTGTTCTTAGTAAGAAACTTGAAGAGGAAAAAGTATCTAATGCTGATGGCAGAGCTGGTAAGTTTTAATTTTTTTTTTTTTACATTAATACTTACCTACCTGTTTTATCCATATGAAATTTGTAACTTCAGCATTGTTCTGCTACTCTCCAGTGGTAAATGAAAAAAGTAACTTGTTACTGAAAGACATCTCTTTATCCACACCAAAGTATTAACTATGATCACACTATTAAATAAATTCAGAGTTTCAGTCTTTAATTTTGAAATAATGCCCCTTTTTCTTCTATAATATTTAACAATAAATTAATCAAAACTAGAGATGGGCCGAGTAACACTTTTGCCGAGTAACGAGTACCGAGTTTTACTCGGTCCATTTTTTTTCCAACCGAGTACTCGGCCGAGTAACTAGGTTCAATTAAACTTCCATTTTGAGCGCGTAAACAATTTTATTGAAATGATTATTTTTTTACCGTTCTCTTAATTTTGTCTCATAACTAGTGATTGTTAACGTAATATGGACACAATATTCATTGAGATTGTCAAAGATTTCCTAAATTACCTAGTAATAAATATTGTTTGATTAATACTGTTGTTTTTTATAATATCTACCTAAGGCCTAATATCACCATAGTCTGTTAGATCATTGACTTCCCTGTTACATTGCAAGTGTCATCAAAAATAAAATTTCCATATTGAATTCTTGAGAGATGTGTCAAAAGTTAACTACTAATCCCTTATTATAATGTAATAGAGGTTTTAATTATCTAACAGAGATGGTGAAACTAGGCCTAAATATATTAATTTTCATAAAGTATCTAAAAAGACTGAATAAAAACATAAACAGTATACTCGGGATTTAAACCGAGTTATTCGGCCTAGACACCGAGTTATTCGGCCGAGTACGAGTATCAAAAAACGAGTACCGAGTATAAACCGAGTACTCGGCCCATCTCTAATCAAAACCATTTTTTTCTACTTCTCTATGTTAACAGGACTTTTAGATAAACATTAATTAAATAAACAAATTGATCAGCAGGGCTAGACAAAGTCACAAGCGTTTGGCGTTAACGCTAGTCGACAAAATGTATGGACAAACCACGTGACCATCACGTGACTGTAGAAAAACCAAGTGACAGAATAGAGGAAATCACGCTGTTTTTGAAATTCGACTACGACTATTTGGCGACAGCTCATACCTTGTAGATAACTTTTAGCGTACTTCGTCATTGTACGCTACAAAATGGCGGATTTGTAGGGATTTTATAGTACTCTTTAGTCTTTGGTACAACAATAGGCTATTTGACTAAATTTTGAAAATGATTTTAAAGAATTTATTACTACCTAATAAGCACATTAAATTAAAATAGAGGATATTCTAAAATTAGTTAAATAGAGGATATACTAAAATTAGTTAAAATAGAGGATATTCTAAAATTAGTTTCATGAAATACACTTCATACTTAAGCTCACAAATATTATGTTTTACAACTAAATACTACACCAACAATTTAACTTACGTGTTTCAACTAAAACTTATTCAAAAAAACCGCGAACGAAATCGGCGGCAAGCATCGGCGCTCAGCAAATAACAGATACGTCACATGACAATTCCAATTGACAGCCGACAACAACGCTAACCATAGACTAGGTAGATTCTGCTTTCATTTGTTTTCATTCGGTCACGTGGTTTTTCTACTAGCGACTACGCTTAACGCTTAAGTGACATTGTCTAGCCCTGCTGGGCTACTTGTTACCCTATTGAAGATTTTTTAATAAAACACAATATAATAATTAGTGAAATTGTGTTTTAAAACAAGATTGTCTGAATCAATGGAGTGATGAATGTTTTTTATCTAATCATTATTGTGATTTTGTGGATAACATACTTGTTTGATAATATGTCCTATTGTTATGCTATAAAAATTTTGATAATTTGTTATAAATTTTATTATGTGTTATATAAAATTGAACCAAAGTAATTTCATCCATTTTAGAACATACTAGTTATTGCCAGCTGAAGCGATTTTTGTATAACTTGTAGAAATACGGATAGGTAGAAAAAATGAAAAAGAAAGTACTTAAATCATAAAAGTCATGTCAAAAAAATTTCAGACTTTCAGAAAGGTTAACATACAGATATTTAAATTTTAACATGATTTTGGGTTTTTCTTATGGTTCTATAATCTAGAGCTTATTCTCCGCGCGGCGAACCATGATCCCTATGACAGTTCGTTTAGTGATGGGTCGTGTCTTTAGTCGTGTCGATAATTTTTTTTTTTAGACAAAGGCGTGGCTTGCACTTAAGCCACGTTGCTAAACATGTTTTAAAAAATATTACAATGTGCATTTTTAATGTCCATTTTGTTGTTGTTGTATTAATTTAAGATTTTTGGCATAGATTAAGTAGGTAAGTAAAACGAAAGTTTCCAACCTTGTTATTTTCTAATAATGCTTAACCCGGTAAACACGTTTTTGACGTGACAACGTCTTATAAATCAATAGAGCCGGTTGCACGCACGAAAAAACATGACTCATCCGGTGTTACCAGCGTTACCTCGCTCATGCGGCGTTACCGGCGTTACCTCGCGAGCGTGGAACGAGCGACAAGGAAGACGTTGTTGTGATGTATATTATAATGTAGGTAGTCAAATAATAATATATGACAATGTCTAATGAGTAACCAATAAACGTCAGTGCATGCCCGACCACCGGTGTTTCATTAACCTTTACATGGCGCAGTCGAGATTTAAAGTTAAGATAGTGGTTAAAGTTGTGATTACAAGTGAAATATGGAAAGCATATTGTCCCCGCCGTCATCATTTTGTTTTGATAATAATGCAGCCGATGCGTGGAGTCTGAATGAGCGGTGGACAAAATGGAAGCGAAGCTATGAGATTTATAGCAAGGCGTGCGAAATAAACAAGAAGCCGGTAGAAATACAAGTTAATATTCTATTGCACGTAGTGGGTGAGCAGTGTCGAGAAATTTTGGATCGACTGCCGGAAAAATTTACTACGGTAGAAAGTATTTGGAAAAGATTAGATGCACAATTTCATACAAAGAGGAATGTAACGGTCGAACGTCACAAGTTTTTTACTCGCGATCAACGAGAGAACGAGACAATCGAGCAATACGTATTTGAATTGGGGAAGTTAGCTCAAACTTGTGAGTTTCGTGATTTGCACGATGAATTAATCAAAGATCGATTGGTGTGCGGAATATCGAGCGCGGCGATTCGAGAGCGTTTATTGAGAGAAGAAGAATTGACATTGAAAAAGGCTATGGATGTGTGTCGTGCCGCTGTTACGTCTCGTGCGTATTCGGAAAAAATTAAGGAGGAGAAAGAAGGTTCCCATGATGTTCATCGAGTAAAGCAATCGCGTGGTGATGCGTCGCAGGCGGGTCCTATGATGACGTCATCGCGGTCACGTTCGCGCAGTGATGTGCAGGACGCGGCGACAGGGCAGCGGTACAGAGGTGGACGCGGCGAGAGCGGCGCGGTGCCGCGGGCCCCGCGCGCCTTGGCGGCGCGTGCGGAAACGGCGCGGGCGCGCCTCCAGGCGGTTGGTGGTGACACCGCTATCCGACCACGTTCAGCGATGAGTGTTGACAATCAGTGTAGATTCTGTGGTAATGTGCATAGAAAGTTTGAGTGCCCGGCTTACGGTCAAAGGTGTACGCGTTGTTTTCGAAAAAATCATTTCGCTCGGGTGTGTGGGGTGCATTATATCGAAGACTCTGATGATCAGGTAATCTATGCCTTGAATAATAATAGTGATTGGAATCTTAGCTTAAATATTTGTGGAATTTCGATAACAATGAAAATTGACACGGGTGCCGACTGTAATATTTTACCGTTATGTTATTTGGAAAAGTTAAATGTATCGAGAGATTGTTTATTGATGACAAATACAAAATTAAGTGGTTACTCTGGTGCAAGCATACCTGTCGTTGGAAAAATATATTTAAATGTGAATTATAAGGAAAAGAATTATATGCTCGAATTTAAAATAGCAGATGTTAATTCGGTGCCTATATTGGGACGGTATGCGTGCACGGAGCTGGATGTAGTCAGGCGTGTCATGTCTGTTCAGAGTAATAATATCTCTGTGCCAGAGTTTTTAGCGAGCTTTGAAGATGTCTTCCAAGGCATCGGGAGTTTACCGGGTCAGTATAAAATACACATTAAAGAAGGTTCGATTCCTGTTGTCCATGCGCCGAGAAAATTACCGCTTGCTATAAAAGATGACGTTAAGAAAAAATTAATGGAAATGGAAACACAAAAAATTATTGCCAAAGTTGAGGGTCCATCGGACTGGGTTAATAGTATTACTGTGGTCAAAAAACCTAACGGTGATTTGCGTATATGTTTAGACCCTAAGGAGTTGAATTTGGCAATTAAACGTGAATATTTTAGGTTACCGACGTTAGATGAAATTCTGTCAAAACTATCGGGAGCTACCTATTTTAGCACGCTGGATGCGTCGTCGGGCTTCTGGAATGTTGTTTTAGATGATGAGAGCAGTGCGTACTGTACATTCAATACTCCGTTCGGCAGATATAGATTTTTGCGTATGCCTTTTGGAATATGTTCAGCGTCGGAAGTGTTTCATAAAAAAATGTTAGAGAACTTTGACGATATAGAGGGAGTTTGTATGTATATTGACGACTTACTAGTATACGGTAGCACTAAAGAAGAACATGATAAGAGGTTAAAAAGAGTGTTAGAAAGATGTAGAAAAGTAAATTTAAAACTTAATAAGAAGAAATGTAAATTTGGGTTGGAGGAAATAAAATACTTAGGACATAGGATTACTAAAAGGGGGCTGTATCCGGATGATAGTCACATTACGGCTATTACCAAGATGCCGACGCCCAAAGATAAAAAAGATGTAGAAAGGTTTTTAGGCTTAGTCAATTATATCGGTAGTTTTGTCCCAAAATTATCGGATAGGGTGCTGCCGTTGCGAGAGTTATTGAGAAAGGAAGTTGAGTGGCATTGGAATGAGAGACATGAAAAATGTTTTCAGGATATCAAGCAGTGTTTGTCCAGTCCTCCTATTCTACAATACTATGACGTTAACAAATCGATAGTAATTTCTGTGGACGCTAGCAAATCAGGTTTAGGAATTTGTTTAATGCAAGATAATTTGCCAGTATGTTATGCCAGTAAAGCGTTGACCAAGTCGGAGCAGCGGTGGGCACAGATTGAAAAAGAACTTTATGCGTGTGTTTTTGCGTGTGAAAAATTTTATGCTTATATTTATGGTAAAACAGATGTCACAATTGAGACCGATCATAAGCCACTGATAAGTATAATAAAAAAACCGATAACTGACGCTCCTGCTCGTCTGCAAAGAATGCTATTGCGTTTACAGCGTTATACGTTTAAGCTTGTATATAAGCCAGGTAAGCATCTTTATATAGCTGACGCGCTATCGCGGGCGTATGAACCGAGCTCAGCGCTTCATGCTAGTCAGGACTCTCTCCACGATGAGGTGTGTGCGATCTCGCGCGATACGGTTTCCTCGCTGACGCAGTATTTTGAAGATGCGCAGTTTGTGGCGTTGCAGAAGTGTACTGAGCAGGATGATGAGTTGCAGCAGGTGATGAAGTATGTTAAGAAGGGTTGGCCAGTTGAAAAGAGTGAAGTAGTGGATGTTGCTAAACCGTATTGGAATTATAAGGAAAGTTTATCGGTTGCTTATGGTTTAATTTGGAAAAATGAAAGGATAGTTGTACCGAAAAAGTTACGTAAGGATATTTTAAAGGAAGTACATATTGGTCATATGGGGTTAGAAAAAACAAAACTTAGGGTACGCGAAACGATATTTTGGCCAGGTATAAACAATGACTTGAAGAATTTAATAAATGATTGTGGTGTATGTATGGCGCATAGAAAGATAAATCCTAGACAGGAATTACAGCCGCACGAGATTCCTGATGGTCCTTGGATTAAAGTTGGAATTGACTTGTTTCAATTGAAGGGTGTTAATTATTTAATAATAGTTGACTATTATAGTAAGTTTTTTGAAATAGTCGAGTTACTTTCTACTGATTCCGTACATGTGATTACATGTTTAAAAAATATATTTTGTCACAACGGAATTGCAACTGTCGTAATTAGTGACGGGGGACCTCAGTTTTCCTCAGGTAGCTTTAAAGAATTTGCTTTGGATTGGGGATTTAAACATATAATGTCATCGCCTCATTATCCGCAATCTAATGGTCAGGTGGAACGCACTATTCAAACGGTAAAAAATATTATGATTAAGACGAGAGAACAGGGAACGGACTATCGTCTAGCTTTGTTAGAATATTTAAATACGCCTCTGTCAGCGGAGTTACCTTCTCCTGCAGAATTGTTACAGAGTAGAAAATTGAGAAGTATTTTACCTACATCGAAAAACTCGTTAAAACCAAAAGTTAGTAGTAATATAAGGAAAAAATTAATTGAAAGACAGGACGTACAAAAATATTATTATGATAGAAATGTAAAAAATTTACAAGAATTAGGGCAAGGACAGAAGGTTAGGATATATGACGTACGTTTGAAGAAATGGATAACAGGTTCAATAAGTCGCGTTCTGCCTAACAGGTCGTATGAAGTGATAACGTCGACAGGAAGAAAACTGGTTAGAAATAGACGACATCTTAGAGTAGACTCATCAAATAGACAAGACACACCTTGCTATGGGTTTCAATATGACGATATAGACTGTAATATAGATGTAGAACCGTGTCAAAGTAAAACTGTATGTAGCGGTACGAATAACCTTAAAATTACTCGTTCTGGCAGGGTGGTGAGGACTCCGGATAGATATGGGTTGACATAAATACAGCCCGGTGAGAAGATTGTGATTTGTCAGGATGATGGTTAATGTAATGGAAGTATTTGTCTTATAATGTACCTAACACCTATATTTATTAATTAAAAAGTCATAATATGTAATGTGATAATAAGATAATAATGATTTGATAAATGTGGAAATAATAATACCTATAATAAATAATAAAATTATAAATTAAAATGATTGGAATGTAAAATTTTGAAGTAGTTTATTGGTAAGAAAATTGGCTAATTTTTTTTTGTTATGTAATATTATTTTTTTTTTCAAGGGAAATGTATAGTATTGATTTTTATTTTTTATTTTATTTTTTTCTAAGGGGAAAGATGTGATGTATATTATAATGTAGGTAGTCAAATAATAATATATGACAATGTCTAATGAGTAACCAATAAACGTCAGTGCATGCCTGACCACCGGTGTTTCATTAACCTTTACAGTTGTCACGTTCAACTATCGTCAGTAAACCGACTTTACAGGCAACCAATTTTTTGCTATATAAGTATAAATTTTATCATGAAAATGAATGTTCCCCATTTATTTATTTTGTCTGAAAAATTGTGCACTCGTTTCCATTACCTACATTTTTTTATCGATACTTGCCGCCCTAGTCGATAAACGTCACACGACGTAAGTTTTGCAGGACGTAAACATAAATTCAGATTGACATAACTTCTTGTGAATGTTAAGAATTGTTAAAATTTCAACGGAATATCATTACTAATGGTATAAAGCTACGTAAAATTTATAAATGGCATTTTTAGACGCCCCCAATATGATCCCGATTTAATGGTGACGCCACTACAATGTTATATGGTGACACTAGCTGTCAGTGTCATAGGGATCACGGTTCGCTGCGCCGAGTATAGTTAAAAGTTTTGAAATTACAGACAGCCAGATTGAAGGATAAAATAAAAGGTCATGACTTCCAATCCCCACATGTTGGACTGTTGTTGTACTTACAACTCATAGTATATAATATTTCAACCTTATTTTGGACTGAAAACGCAGTAAACATTGCATAGATTATTAGAAAAACTGGCAAAAGTAAGTCAGCCTTGCACAAAAAAAAATTAAGACTATCATGGAGTTCAAGAGATACAGTGGTTAAAAAAATATGCCATAAATTATGTTTTTTGTATGAATTTTTCTTTACAGTTGTATAAAAAATACACATTACACATAACTCCACTGTAGACTGGTAGATGGTCAGAAATGACTTAGTAAAAGCACCAAATCTATACTTATAATAAATCTGTAACAAGTCAAATTCTGTACATTAAAGATATTTTGAAAATTTTTTTTCGAGGGCACTCTAAAATCGGTTCTGAACCCAAAACTGTATTTTTTTTCATTTTTGTCTGTCTGTCTGTCTGTCTGTCTGTCTGTCTGTCTGTCTTTCTGTATCACGGCCGCGCATCACGCCGAAACTACTGAATGAATTCCAATGAAACTTGGTATGACTTGAGTTCATACTACGAGGAAGGACATAGGATACTTTTTATCCCGATATTCAGCATGGTTCCCTTAGGAGAGGGGATAAAAGTTAAAATGTATACTGAGTTGTAAATCATTAACGCGTGGTCCGATTTCATTCATTCTTTTTTTGTTAGAAAGGGGATATGTTAAAAATTGTTCTGTAAATATTTCAAAGTCATCGGTTTTGTAGTTCAGAAAAAATAGACATAATAACCCTCAGTATTTGTCCAATCTTCTAATATATAAAATTCTCTCGATTTTCGTTGTAGCCAAACTCCTCCGAGACGGCTGAACCGATCGTTATGAAACTTTCAGGGTATCTCTGGGTGCGGGAGCGGGTTGTCATCTATATTTGATGTCCCTTAAAGCTGGAGAACCCTGGCCCTGGCCGATTAAATTTTCCCATACAAAAACCAAGGCGAATCGGTGTACGGTGGAATCGAACGAATTGTATATCAAATTAAAGAGCGTAAAAAAATAATCGATCCGAGTCGAGAACTTATATGAGGAGACTTAGGATTATCGAGTATTTTCAAAATAAAAGTAAAATTAATAAATTGATTTAATGGCGTTGCTATGTAAACATTTCAATGCTGTCACGTCAGCACCTCTGACAAGACGTTTGTTTCGAAATTTGTAGCCGGAGTATGATGTCCGACCTCTTTGGTCTATTTAATTTATTTGATATGCAAATAACGTTATAATACCGATTGTGGTTTCGGAGAATATCGAACATTACCTACGTCGATGCCAAGTATTTATTTGTTCAAGAAAGGGTTAACGCTGAAACAGATTGACAAATAAGAACCTGCTCCAGCGTATACAATCGTTAAAAAATGGTCAGAAGAATTGATGACCCACGAGCTGGAAGGCCATCAGCTTCGAGTACTGAGAATAACGTCGGAAATATTTGGGAGCCGTTGATCGAAAATCAGATACATAGCTGAAATCATAGGTGTATCATAAGAACGAACTCGAAATATAATTCATAATGAATTGGGGCTTCGACGCTTTCTGCGAGATGGGTACCGAGGCTTCTTTCAGCTGAACATAAATGCAACCGACTAACGATTTAGCGCAATTGTTTGGAGTTGTTAGTACTGATGAAACTTGGTAAATCAGGGTTGGATTTACTTTCCTTTGGTAGGAGTTCGGGGGAGAAAGGTGTTGTATTTGGTAGAGGTTTGGTCCCTGATTATAACAATACTATTCGCATTACGAGGTAACGCACTGTTTTCGAGCTTTTCAAAAAACAATTATTCAATCTATAATGGCGGTCAGTATAAATCGGGAGGTCTTTTTTCGAAGTTAGCCTTGCAGGCCCCTTCATCCTTCTGAGTGGTTATTTTCTTTTATGACCACCCAGAAATAGGAGCCCCGCTAAGCGAGGCCCGTCGACCGAGCCATAAAAAGGGTAAGAGAAAGACTGAAGACTTAGGATGTAGAGCGAGCGAAGCGAGCTCGGGACTTGGGGCACCTCGACTTAACGGATAGGTGACGAAGAGTATGGCGGGGCCTGCAAGGCCCCACCATCCTTCTGAGTGGTTATTTTCTTTTATAACCACCCAGAAATACGAGCCCCGCGAAGCGGGGCTCCGTCGACCGAGCCTTAAAAAGGGTAAGGGAAAGACTGAAGGCTAAAAGAGTCTTAACCTCAAGATTTTAAAGCTCTGTCGACTGACCCTTAGAGGGGGCGAGGGGTAGATGGTGATGGATAAAGGGTTTTCCTAGCTCCTTTACTTCTTTCCCCTACTCCTGCCAAATGATTCTAAATTTTTACCATGGAGTCTTCTTCCATTCTCTCCTATCTGCTGTCAACGTGCAATACTCTTCCATACGATCCATCCATTTCTTTTTTGGTCTTCATCTAAGTACTTACTAAACAAACCTCTTATTCTGAGAGGAAACCCTAACCCAGCTATTGTGGGGTTGGGATGAAATTCAATTATATTTGATCCAGCGAGAGGCTTCGGCCGAGTTCAATTAAATGTTGACAGAAGTGAAAACCTCAGCCATCTCGAAACAAAGTGAGGCAACGATAGATAGATACACCATGACATAACTGAAATTTGGTAATGCGAGAAAAAATTACATTCAAGAAGGTACCACATTAATTTTAGAGATGGCGCTATAAGTAATATCGCGGCATGACTTGGCTATACGGTTTGACTTACAGTGAGGGTTTGTATGTCTGTAATTTCTGAACTACAAAACTGATAAACTTTAAATATTTCAGAGACAATCTATGAAGTACCTCCTTTCGAACAAAAAATTGGTTGTCTGTAAAGCCGGTTTACTGACGATAGTTGAACGTGACAACTCTCGCTTGCACTTCAAGCCTTACATGGAACGCCTCAGAGCGAGGTAACGGTAAATGAGTCATGTTTTTTTGTGCGTGCAGCCGGCTCTATCGAATTAGGTATAAGACGTTGTCACGTCAAAAAGAATGAATGAAATCTGACCGCGAGTTAATGAATTATAACTTAATACACATTTTGACTTTGATGTCGTCTTCCAGGGAAACCATGCTGAATTTTGGAATAAAAAGTATCCTATATCCTACTTCGGTATATAAACTCACATCATGCCAAGTCTCATTTTAATCCATCCAGCGGATTAGCCGTGATGTGGGGCCGTGAAATAGAGAGACAGACAGACAAACAGACAAAAATTAAACAAATTACAGTTTTGTTTTCAGTATCGACTAAAGAGTGCTCTGCAACAAAAAATTTCGAAATATCTTCAATGTACGGAACGTGACCCGTGAGAGCAGATATTATGACAAATATCTAATTGACCTTTTATAAGAGCCTGTACCTTTAAATTTAACTCATTCAGTAAATCTGAGAATAGGTCGTGACTCGTGAGCTATTTTTCATACCCATATTATGAGAGAAATGTATGTGGCAAAACGAAGTTTGCCGGGTCAGCTAGTACATAATAAGTACTACTAAAATAGGGTCCCATTGGCACATGTTACGTAAAAAACCAAAAATAAGTATAATTTGTGGTACTTTTGTACTCTGCACTTATGATAAATTACATAGTAGGTAATGGGGAAACAATGATAATAATATATAGGTTGTATTATAGGCCAGACGTACATAAATGCTTTGATCTAATTGTCTCTATTCTGGTGATTGCTCAAGAATAGATCTCGCAGACAGTGGGAAATTGTTCTCTAACTGTTGAGGCCTAAGAGTTAATTAAATGACCAATTGAAGGCTAATACTAGGAAACCCAGTTCAGTCCCTGTCTGTATCAAATGTACTTAAATCTTTATTGACATGAGGACATAAAGAGTTTTGTTTGTTTGTATTTGTTGTTTGTTTGGGTGTGGTGGTTATGAAAAAGTAGGTATATTAATTATTAAAGTAAGGAAAGGAAAGGGTTATAAAGTGTCAAGGATAAAGTAAATAAAGCTAACTACTAAAGGTACAGTTTAGACCTATTACTTAATTTGAAAATAATATTATTAGAAGCTTAATTAAATTTTCAGTGAGCATGTTTGAAAAGAAATACCTTCTGAAAACAAAGTACCTACTTTGATAGTAAGTAAATATCAATTTTGCTGTTTCTGAGAAAAATTACGATCACATAGATAGGTACTCTACTATTCATTCTCGCTATATACCTATTTTGTTTTTGTTACATAAGATTCATGAATGATGCAATCTTTACACGTTTTAGGCGTAGAAAAATATTTAATGATGCAAGATAGTTTCAGGTTGCGCATGCGACCTACGATCGCATTTCAACCGATCTTTATAATGACCAGTATATAAAAAATAAAAAGTAAAAGTAAAAGCCTTGTATGTTCACATTGCAGATTTGCAGCCCTAGGCTAGGCGCTAGACCTGCTGAGTTTTAAGACTTGAGAGCGAGGGAATTACTAAATAAAATAAGCTAGAAAACGAATAACTCCAGACAATGTTTTTTCGTTACTATAATTGTCTATTTTGACCAGTGTATATGATAAGTGATAATAACTGGAACCCGTTCACAGAAGCTTTGCCGATGACTTGCCCTCCCACTTCATACTACCGCGACCCGTATTCGTCTGATAACGGAAGAGCGCAAGTCATCGGCAAAGCTTCTGGGAACGGTTTTAGTAGTGAAAGAGTAGGTACCCAAAGTTCCTCAGAGTAAGCTAAAGGATTCTCACTAGGGAAGGGAATAAAGAAATACGTAATATTTTTACCCTTACACCTCATTTTTGGGCAGTTAAGAATAAGTGCTTTGTGGGTTAGTGACTATAAAATTCACACTGAACGTGTAACGCGCCACGTGAATTACTTATGCAATATACGAGTACCTAGACGTATGAATATTGAATAATACACCATATTATCAGGCTTGTTCGATTGTAACCAATTGTAAATCAAGTGCTTGCTAGCAATCACTGTATTCTGTAAATTAGTTTCGTTGCGCTGAATTTGTGTTCACAACTGGAAACATACTAAGTACGTAACGGAAACATACGGATTTTCATACGCTTTTCACCAATTTCTACATTAGCCTTAATTGTTAAGCAATAAATGTTAAAAACGTCTAGCCTTTAAGACTAGATTTATGCAAAATTCCACCCCTAGTGGCTCTTGAGTCCTGGCCCTAAGGTGCCCGTCAGGCTGGCAGCATTGCCACGCTGTAAGTCTACTGAAATAACCTCCAAACGTAAAAAACTTGCGCTGAGGGGAGTCGCTGGCGCCAGACGGCGCAAGATCGAGGTGTTTGGCGGTCATTTCAGGAGGTCTGTAGATGGTGGAGCAAAATAAAACGCCTTTTTAAACTTTCATGGGCTTCAAAACGCTGAGCGGAGGGATTTGCGGCTTTTCGGTTTTGAAATTCGTAACGGCGGCGTCCTTTTCAAAATGCGCGGTGTCTATGCTCTGACCTGACGTAACCGCCTAGCGCCCTCTGCCTAACGTTTTGTTTGCATTCTTTATTGCAACGTTCAAAATTATTTACATTTGCACAGATTATTAATAAAACTTTACTTAATATGTCAACGAAAATTGAAAAACAAATAAACATTCGCGTCGTTTACAAGGTCTATGTCCAGCAGTGGACGTCCATCCGCTGAAACGATGACGACAGCGAATGACGGCGAAAGTCACAGCCTCTCCGTTAGGCGGCGGCCGATGTCTCTTAGAAAGCCTTTTCCTACACACCCATCGTCTCCACAGCCCATTTAATGTAGGTTTGTTTTCGTAGATAAGCTTGCACTTGACGACAGTCATGCCTGATGGAAAGCAATGATGAGGTCTAGGTAGGAGTGCGCTTGCCTAGAAAAAATCCATGTAAAAAAAACTTGGGAAAGGAAGAAATAAATCTGTGTGTGCGTGTGATGTGTTTAAAACCATAATTCACGCAGCCAGAGCTGCGGGCAACCCTAGTAGTCAATAATAAATAATAATTATCACTTGTTGTGGTTACTCATGGTCCACCCACTGGAATGGATGGCGCCAGTCATCAAGGCGCACGTCAATCGTCTTTCACTCATCACTCATCACGTGGCTGCTTTGTCTGCAATCGCAGTGTTGCAAGTTGCCAGTTTTACTGTTAACTACCTATTGAAATTGAAATTGTATTCTTCATTATTTATAATGGTACAATTTTACCTGGGGGACGATTCACGTAACGTTTTCACTCACTGAGTGATGTGAATCAAGAAGTGAAATAAAAAACACTGAATGTAGGCTACTCACGCACACACAACCATCATTCTGCACACAAACACATACAGAATACAAAATCACATTCGCACCATAAACATACATACACATTTTTATATATATAATTTACAAGCATACTCGGGTGAAACCGTAGTATTAGCTCACGGTCGTGCCGCGAGGCGAGTGACCTACCGAAATTTGCTGAGTGCGCTCTATGCACATTGCACAACGCCGGCATCGCCAGTCGCTACCTATACGCCCGATCATATTGCATTGTACACCTTACCGCGAATTAATTATAAGTTTTCTGTGTGCGTAATAAAAATTTAACTAGCCGGAGCTGCTTTCTTTCGCTAACCTTCTGATCATAGAAAAGGAATTGGGGATACCACCTTCACCCAAAAACCCCACACTGGTGACCCGTTTGAAAGGACGCGCAAGCAAGATGAGCAGCGAAAGTGAAAGAGACTCGCGAAACGTTAACACCGGTCCACGAGTTACAAAAGCCTTCAGGATCAGCGGCCACGATGTAACATTAACGCCTACGCCACACCCAAGACAAATAAAAACTCCACCGTTTTGGGCTGAAAAACCCAACATCTGGTTCCGGCAAGTAGAAGGTCAGTTCAAAATGTTTGGAATAAATGACGAAGAGACCAAATTCTATCAGGTAGTGACGTCATTAGACCGACAGTACGCCACAGAGGTTGAGGACATTATAGCTGGCCCTCCCGACTATAACCGTTTGAAGACCGAATTAATCAAACGACTGTCGGTATCGCGGGAAAATAAAATTAAGCAACTTTTAACGCATGAACAAATAGGGGATCGGAAACCATCGCAATTCCTCCGACACCTGCAACACCTGGCAGGACCAGACGTCCCAAACGAGTTCGTAAAAACCATTTGGACCAGCCGCCTACCCGTGGAGATGCAGCCCATCGTCGCGTCCCAGCCGAGCCTGTCCCTCGATGCACTGGCAGACCTCACGGACCGGATCCATGACATCGCGTCACCTCCAGCACGCCAAGTAGCTGCAGTAGCTCCATCTACTTCTGTTGACACTTTGGCGCAGCAGGTATCCGAGTTGACGAAGCAGGTCAGCGCTCTCCTCGCTCGTGACAGCCAGAGACCACAACAGCATGAACGCGGACGAGCTCGTGGACGAAGCCGCAGTCGCTCACAACACCGAAGGTCGACAGCTAACCACCAGCGGTTCCCAAACTGTTGGTATCATCACAAATTCGGATCGGCGGCCAACAAATGCGTACAACCGTGTAATTTCGGAAAACCGTCGGGAAACAATCACGACAATCAGTGATGGCGGCCGGCGATTGTCGTAATCCAGGTCGCCTCTTTATCACGGACCGGGACACTAACATTCAGTACTTAGTAGACACTGGAAGTGACATCTGCGTATATCCTATTAGTGCACTTCATGAGCGTCGTTGTAAAACCTCTTTTAGCCTGCGCGCTGCTAATGGTTCGGTAATCGACACCTACGGATACATTCAACTAACGTTAAACATAGGCCTACGCCGCAGTTTTCCATGGCGTTTCGTCGTTGCTGATGTTACGAAACCTATTATCGGTGTAGATTTTCTTGCACATTACCGTCTCATAGTTGACATCAGTAATCACAGGCTCACTGATAGCCTAACCAGTATCAGTGCAGCAGTAAGCATTTGTAATCCTAATAATCTTGTTACGAGTGTGAAGGTCTCGACTGGAGGTAGCAGCACGTATCACGCCATTTTGTCCGAATTCCCGGATATCACTCGCCCCGCCGGCACACCAGGTACGGTAAAACACACAACACAGCACCACATCCGCACTACACCAGGCCCCCCAGTGGCATGCTCACCCCGTAGGCTAGCACCAGACAAATTAAAGATCGCCAAGCAGGAATTTGATACAATGTTGGCCAATGGTACCGCCCGTCCGTCCGACAGCCCGTGGTCATCACCACTCCACCTAGCGACCAAGAAAGACAACGGCTGGCGTCCTTGCGGCGATTACAGGCTTCTCAACGCAAGGACGATACCTGACAAATACCCAATTCGTCATATACACGACTTTTCCCATAGCTTATCTGGATGTAAGTACTTTTCCGTTATAGATTTAGTTAAGGCTTACAATCAGATCCCTGTAGCTGAGGAGGATATCCCGAAGACAGCCATTACAACCCCCTTCGGGCTTTACGAATTTCCCTTTATGACTTTTGGTTTGAGGAACGCCGGTCAGACATTTCAACGCTTCGTGGATGAACTAACGCGTGGTCTCGACTTTTGCTATCCATACCTAGACGATTTCCTGGTATTTTCTAAAACGCAAGAAGAGCACGAACAACATTTGCGCCTACTTTTCACTCGTATGCAAGAATACGGCGTACTTGTTAACACAGCCAAATGTGTGTTCGGCGCACCTGAAGTTACATTCCTCGGATACCGGATATCAGAAGCAGGTACGAAACCCTTGGATGAGAAAGTCAAAGCCATCGCGGATATCCCGACCCCGAAAACCGTCCGAGAACTAAGGAGATTCCTGGGCATGATAAATTTCTATAGGCGATTTCTACCCAAAGCTGCCGAAATCCAGGCACCTCTGAACGCCTTGATGACCGGATCAGTAAAAGGCTCACAACCGGTTATCATAGAGGGAGAATCACTGCAAGCATTCGAGGACTGCAAGAAGAGTCTATGCAACGCAGCCTTACTAGCGCATCCAGACTGCAATGCAAAGTTAGGTCTCGTCACAGACGCTTCTGACAAAATTATCGCAGCAGCTCTCCAGCAGCAAGTAAATGGAGCCTGGCAGCCTCTAGCATTCTTCTCGCGCAAGTTGAGCCCTTCCCAGGTCAAATATGGAGCATATGACCGGGAGCTCCTTGCCATATACGAAGGCATAAAATACTTCCGCCACATGCTAGAAGCTCACCACTTCACCGTCTATACTGACCACAAGCCGCTATGTTACGCATTCCATGAGCGGAAAAGTAACTGTTCGCCGCGGCAGTATAGACACCTAGATTTTATATCGCAGTTCACGACAGACATTCAACACATCGCGGGTAAAGATAACGTCGTTGCCGATACTCTTTCCCGGGTTTATGAATTACAGAAGCCTGTCGATCTCGAAATCATTGCCAAGGAGCAAGCCACAGATCCCGAACTTGCAGAATATCTAAATGGCGAAACTTCCCTACGCCTAAAGAAAATGACAATACCTGGGAGTCGTACTGAATTGTACTGCGACGTCAGTACACCGACTGCCAGGCTTTTTGTTCCTGAGAGCTGTCGCAGGCAAGTTTTCAACAGTCTTCACTCTCTTAGCCATCCAGGCCCAAACGCATCAGCTAAGCTCGTTGCCCAACGCTTCGTTTGGCCCCTGATGCGCAAGAACTGCCGTGAATGGGCTCAGGCATGTTTGTCCTGCCAGCGCAGTAAAATCAGCCGACACGTGTCGTCACCTGTGAGTACGCTCGCACTACCTTCAGCACGATTTAAATACGTCCATATAGACCTGGTCGGCCCACTGCCATATTCAAACGGATATCGATATTGCTTAACAGTTGTAGATCGCTTCACGCGATGGCCAGAAGCTGTACCCATTACCGATATCACAGCCGAGACAGTGGCAAAAACGTTTATTTCCTGCTGGGTATGTCGCTTCGGCAGTCCGGTAGATGTCGTGACCGATCTCGGAAAGCAGTTCCAGTCAGCGCTTTTCCAGCAGTTGGCCAAATCTATTGGATTTCAACACCGCAGCACAACTGCTTACCACCCACAGTGCAACGGCCTGGTCGAGCGTTTCCACCGTCAGCTCAAATCAGCTATAACCTGCCACGCAGACGAAAATTGGACTGAATCCCTACCACTCGTACTACTTGGAATAAGGAGTGCCATAAAAGAGGACCTCAAAGCTTCATCAGCCGAGCTGGTGTACGGCGAAGCCCTCCGACTACCTGGAGAATTCTTCGGCGACAATGTTCCAGGCTACACCACCGACATCACCGACTTCTCAGCCCGCATGAAATCTTTTGTCGAAAAATTGCAGCCCACTCCAGCTCAACACCACTCGAAGGCCAAAACCTTCATATTTAAAGAGCTGAACACCTGTAGCCATGTCTTCCTCCGAGATGACACGCTACGTGGTGCCCTACAACCAGCTTATACAGGACCATACGAGGTCGTAAAAAGAGGTGCAAAAACGTTTAGGTTAAATGTTAAAGGCAAAGTCATCACTGTATCTATTGACCGCATTAAACCGGCCCACATATTGTCTGATGCCACGCCAGCACAACCACCTAATCCACCCTCATCCACACCTCCCGATACTAGCCCACCTAAATCTTCCAACCCTCCATCCCCAGATACTTCCCATCCACCAGCCGGATCTAACACCGGATGGCGGACAACGCGTTCTGGAAGAAGAGTGCGCTTCCCGGATTATTACCGTCCGTAGACACGGCCTCTGGGGGGGAGTAGTGTAGGCTACTCACGCACACACAACCATCATTCTGCACACAAACACATACAGAATACAAAATCACATTCGCACCATAAACATACATACACATTTTTATATATATAATTTACAAGCATACTCGGGTGAAACCGTAGTATTAGCTCACGGTCGTGCCGCGAGGCGAGTGACCTACCGAAATTTGCTGAGTGCGCTCTATGCACATTGCACAACGCCGGCATCGCCAGTCGCTACCTATACGCCCGATCATATTGCATTGTACACCTTACCGCGAATTAATTATAAGTTTTCTGTGTGCGTAATAAAAATTTAACTAGCCGGAGCTGCTTTCTTTCGCTAACCTTCTGATCATAGAAAAGGAATTGGGGATACCACCTTCACCCAAAAACCCCACACTGAATAATTACATTTATGTTCATTGGGTCAGAATGTAAAATTGAATGTATTTCAACATAGGAAATACAGTCCTTGTAACTTATCACGGAAAGTAAATTTAATTTCACGATTCTCGACCATGTTGCGTTTTGAACTACATTCAAATTAAGTACACTCAATAGTTGTAAAACTAATTTTTCAATGTTCGCACTTCGCAAAAATGTTTTGGTTTCAATATCGTCTCTTTATACGTATGTAGATAGTTTATAAAATATGATCTTAGAACTGAACGGCACCGCGCCGAGCCGATAACACTGATTGTATTCATTTCATTTGTAAGCACAGAACAAATAATTATTTGTTCAGAGCATGAATATATAGATACTTCTAGTTTAACACAATATTTAACACAAGAGTCATTAATGTTATTTTCATTCTAAAAAAATCTGAACCAAACAGTAACCGTCGGAGCTTTAAAAATAACCGCAATCTACGCGGACGAAGTTTCAGACTATTTTGTTAAGTAGGGTGTAAACGCTCAAATAATTTGTCAAATTTTAGGTGTTTGGCAAATTATTTGACAGTCTGCGGTCATGTTTGACGTGTTTGTCAAGCAAACTACGTGTTTGGCTGTTTATTTGAAAGATTTGATTGTCGACGTGCTTGTCAAATATGTTTGAAGGTGTACGATCATGTTTGTCAAACAAACTCGCCATTACACGCGCGACCGCCGCTGAGACAGGTTCTGAATGTTTGTGAATAACTCCAAAAAAAAAAATGGTTGACTTGAGTGACAACGAGTATTTACTGCAATTGTTTGACAAACTTGATAGTACGTGTGCGCTGATGTTTGATGAAAACGTACAAACAAAACGTAAAGTTTGACAAATATGTTTGAGCGTTTACACTCTCCTTTACTCGTAGGTCGCACAAGCAAAACATGCCCGCTTTTCAACCGACTTATAAAAAGGAGAAGATTCTCAATTCGACTGTATTTTTTAAGGGTTCCGTACCCAAAGGGTAAAACGGGACCCTATTACTAAGACGTTGCCGCGCCGTCTGTCTCTCTGTATCTCTTCATTCTCTTTCTGTGTCAGGCTGTATCTCTTGCGCCGTAAGACAGTTGAAATTTTCGCAGATGATATATTTCTGTTGCCGCTGTAACAACACATAGGTACTAAAAACAGAATAATATAAATATAAAAAGGATTAAATACATTGAACTATACAACAATTTTTTTTGCTCTTTTTTTGTCGAATGATGATGATGATGATGCAGGAAAAAGGTCGAAAATTACCCTAGATACTAATAGTAGAGTAATATTGGAGCTTCTGCATTTTTTTTCTTAATTCTATATCGGCTAGCGGTTGACTGTGATCACACCTGATGGAAAGTGATGATACAGTCTAAGGTGGAACGCGCTTGCCTAGAAGATGCCTATTCACTCTAGATTTGAAGGCACCCGGGTTGTAAGTGGCAGGAAAGACACTGCCTGGGAGGGTATTCCAGGCCTTTGCAGTGCGTATCAGGAACGAGGAATCAAACCGCTTCGTACGCGTCTTTGGTACGTCGACTATGTATGGATGGAACCTTTTCGATGCCTTGCCGTCATCACCATCTCGCTACGTTTGTGTGATGCAAAAGCCCGAATCAATATTTATTTTTTGCGATATTGATTTAGATAAGTTTTATAGTTTTTTTTATATGTAGATAATGGCACGGAAGTGACGGAACCCTTCGTACGCGAGACCGACTTGCACTTGACTGATTATAATGTTTGTTACCTCAGAACTTTCGTGAACACACTCTGGGTGAACCGATTTAGATGATTCTTTTATATTTGAAAGCTGGCTTTTTCTTTGTAGTGCTATTTCCATTTGGCCCAGTACTGTCAATTGCATCCATGAGAAAACCATATGAGTCTTGCATTAAGTAGCGACAATGGATGAATAACTCAGATCACGCCGACCGATTTCGATGATTCTTTTTTTTATTGGAAAGGATTTACTTCAAAAATAGTTGTTTGTTTAAATGTTACTCTTACCCTGTTATTTTGAGATCTGCAGCATCTGCTGTTCTTGTTCTAGGAATAAAAGCAATGATTAATACGTTTCTTAGAAGATGGAGGAAAAGCCTATTTATCATTTCCTTCTTAGAATTCGTCCATTAAATCATTACTGCAACGTTAAAGCTACAGTCTGCAATGAGTCTAATAGCGTAATGAGAGTAAAGGTAAATTCACACTTATCCGAGCCAAACGCGTCGAACGAAACAAATTCTAGAATTCTGGGTAGCGATTTTATTTACTGAGAGCAAGAAAATAGTATTTGTGTTTGTAAGCTTGTTATTGATACCTACATAAATATTGATACCTACATACTCGTAAATATAAATACCACATCGTCCTACTTGATTTGTGTGCAACGGCCTGTGCGATAAATTGACGCACATTATGCTTATAATGCTTATAATTATTATAGTCAATATACTCATTAATCCAACATGTCCATAACGTTGATACAAGTGTCTCTTTTTTAGGATTTGAAGTACGAAAATATTGTTATGTGTTTATTGAAAACAACAAATAACATAATACGTCGGTCACACTGAAAGTCTTTAGAAAAAAAAAACGGTTCAATGTAGAAAGTTGCCGATACTTTTATTATTTTTCGAAGTAAGTAGTCTTCATTTCTCTCTATACATCTTCGCATTCGATGGAACCACTGAGAAGAGCAGAGCATTCTTGCTTAGGCGTTTCTTCTATTGCATTTTCGTACGCACCTACCGCATCTTCAGGGCTTGTAAAAGTTGTAAAGCGTATACCTCGAAGGTTACCTTTGGTTTTTGGGAACAAGTGAAAGTCGCAAGGTGCCAGGTCAGGACTATATGTAATACCTACATTATAAAATCGATCAAAGGTACAAACCTGAATCGATTCATCGTGAGTATAGAGTAGCGAGTCGTATGGTTCATTACTAGTCTCGTCGCAATGACATAATATACCAAAATGTACCTACCTATTATATTTTTACAACTATAAGACCACAACGAAACGAAACGAATCATAGACCGAAAATTTTTACGCGTCAAATTCATTTTGAGGCGTGACAAGAATTTTAGCTGTCGCTAATTTACAAAAACAAATGACAAATAGATGCAATATATCTCATTTGGTAACCAAATAGTTCTATATTCAAAATTTAAAAAAAGATTTCTTTCTCAATGTTTCCAACTGGCCAGTTCTAAAAACTTTCAGTGCTATCTAGGTAACAACAAAAAACCCATATTGGTATCACAGTCTCATAGAACCAAGGACCATGTATCAGTTCTGACCCAGTTGATGGTTTTTGTACACACCTTGTTTATGGGTTCCGTTTTTTGCCATTTCGTTAGGGAATCCTAAAAATTGTGTAAAGTACCGTATTGTGCATGTATTTTTCGTACTGTGCATGTACATATTTGTAGGTATGTGCAGCGTAATGTGGTTTTTCTGACAACCGATTGTTTGTGTTCCAGCTCTGGTGGGCGCGCTCACGCTGGGCACTACGTTCCTGCTGTCGCCCATCTCCGGGGTCCTCACCAGCCTCATGGGCCTGCGCTGCACCGCGGTGCTGGGAGGCTCCATCGCCGTCCTCGGCCTGCTGATATCCTCATTCATAGTCGATTATGTCGACGGCCTTTGTTTCACCTACGGAATCTTATACGGAGTGGGCGCCTCCCTCGCCTACACTCCCTCATTAGCCATTCTAGGGCACTATTTCAAAAAATATTTAGGACTAGTCAACGGCGTTGTTACGATAGGCAGCTCGATTTTCACTGTCATCATGCCACCTTTGATGGAACATATGATAGAGAACTACGGGTTACCTGGTCTGTTCAGGGTGCTTGCGGCTTTGACTGTGGGGGTATCTCTGTGTGGTTTGTTATTCAAGCCTATATCCGTCGTAGTTACCGAGAAGCCGATAAGGGAACAGGGTTTAGAATCCATCGTGAAAACTGTGTTCGACGTTAAAATTTGGAGAAACAGCAGCTACAAGCTGTGGGCGTTGTCGATGCCGATAGCTCTGTTCGGGTATTTCGTGCCTTACGTGCACATTCAAAAGTTTATCCAATTCAATTTTAAAGACGTACAAGAAAACTTACCGCTGCAATGTATCGCGGCGACCTCTGGGATCGGAAGGTTGATATTCGGCTTCTTGGCCGATAAGAAGGGGGTCAACAGGATAATGTTGCAACAGATATCTTTTTACATAATCGGGACTTTAACGATTATATTGCCGTTTGTCCGATCTTTCCCTCTATTGGTCTGCGTGTCTTTGGGAATGGGCATTTTCGATGGTGCGTTCATAGCGTTAATCGGTCCTATTGCTATTCAGTTTTGCGGGAGCGCGTACGCTGCGCAGAGTATAGGTTGTATGCTTGGATTGGCCGCTTTACCCTTGTCGTTGGGCCCGCCGATTGCGGCACTCATTTTCAAAAGCACAAACTCCTATACATTACCATTCATGCTGGCCGGAGTCTCCCCTATCGTTGGTGCGACGTTGATGTTTGCCACGAGGTTTCATAGATCTAGGAGAGAAAGTGTATTACAATGAAATGGTAAGTTAGTTACAACTCAAGTTTCCTCGCTACATACCGAGTACCAATTTTTTTTATAATACATATAAAAGAATTATAAAACAACCATGACATTCATATCTGATGTCATGTTTTTCGCTTGGCCATCCTATGCGGCATGCGTCGATATGGATCAGAAAGAGAAAAGAGGACGACAACAGTAGAGAGACATATCTCTACGCGCGCATACTAGCCCTGATGTCAAATGCAGTGCGTCCCACGGTTTTGTACTGCAATATCACTGCATTGCGCTCATCTTCCTGAGATATTAGTTCTTAAGTCTCATTTCGCCTAATAGCCCGGTCAAGTTAGACCAAAAAATAGGAGTAAGGTTACATAAATTCCCACCAAGCTGAAAATCGGTAAGAAAAAAGGTAATTTTCAGAAAAACAGTAAGTTTTATCATAAAAATATCTCAGAAAAATTGTAGATCATAAAATTATCTACAAAAAATTTATTAATATTTTTTTTCTACGATCCACCGTTTTTGAGATATAACGATTCAAAAAGTTGTAAAAGTTGTACGTTTCCTCGCCACCTATGAGGTAGTGTACTTAGCGCGTTTTTTTAACGTGGTTTCCCCAGTATTCCTATTCCACGGGTCAGTTTTGATCCTGTTTAATTTGAAACTATTGAAAAATAATGGATATTAGCAGAGATTGAGAAGATTAAAGCAATTTGAGTTAAAAAAAGTAGTGAAATTTAATCGTCCGAGTCGTTCAACTTTCAAATTCTTCTTCTTGTTCTTCATGTTCTTGTTCGTCTTGTTCTTGTTGTTCTTGTTCTTCTTCATCTTCATCCTGAGTGCATGTAAACTGCGTTAATAGCGATGTATCGCATTTTGCCTCGTTGGAATCAAACGGATCCTCTACTGTTGGTGATTCAATATTAGAGCACAACCGGCCTTGACAATGTGTACATGCCGGAGAACGGAACGGTCCGACTTTTTGCAACCACATTTAGTACTGCATCCCTTTTTGCAGTTGCAAAAAAATCGAGTTCAGCAGTTTTTCCGCCTCGAAACGTGGTTTTTCCGGCGGGTGGCGAGGAAACGTGTGCATATCTTTTACAACTTTTTGAAACAGTGGCTCTTAGAAAAAAAAAGTATTAATCAATTTTTTGTAGATAATTTTATGATCTACAATTTTTGTCTGAGGTATTTTTACGATAAAACTAACCGTTTTGCTGAAAATCGCGAAATCTAATTTTTTTGACCTTTGACCTTGAATACAATTTTTTCCTTACAGGGGAAATATGGGGAACTTTCAAATTTTTAAACAATCGTACCGA
This sequence comes from Coenonympha arcania, assembly GCA_036785405.1. Lineage (NCBI taxonomy): Eukaryota > Metazoa > Arthropoda > Insecta > Lepidoptera > Nymphalidae > Coenonympha > Coenonympha arcania. Next base: position 7,061,231 of record CM072069.1, read on the forward strand.
TTTTCAGCTTGGTGGGAATTAATGTAACTTCAAATGTCTAAAATGACTGGACTATTAACCTATTTTAGTACTCTAGTATATTTTAAGCTTAAGAACAATATTCTTTTTAATAAAAAATGATTTTATTTTATGAACGGTGTATAGATAACAGCATTGTAAATATTTAGTTCAATTAAAATCTGCGTCAGATAACACGAGGTAAAGTTCCATTTGATAACAATAAATACCAATAATATTGTTATTTGTTATCAAACGGAACACGCACGCGCTAGGGGTATCTTTCGCATGACACCGACATATTTTAACAACAAAATAATTAGTAATAAAGACCATTTATTTCTTGTGAGATACATTTTTTTTTGTACCCACATATTATTATTATTTACTATGTACCGACTGAACAGATAATATTTTGTTTTAAATGAAGGCTAGCGGACGCCCTTGGCTTTGCCCGCGTTAGTCTTATTCTTGTTTTGCACACTAAAGCAGCAATGTATATAACGAACCATAGACAACAATGGTTATTACTGCAAGTTTTAAAATGACAATGAATATCTCATACTTATTTTTTAGGGTTCCGTACCCAAGGGGTAAAAACGGGTCCCTGTTACTCCGATACAAAAAACTTAATTTTTTCACCGTTTTTATAGATAATGGTACAGAACCCTTCGTGCATGAGTCGACTCGTACTTGGCCGATTTTTTTATGTATCACAAAATAAATTATTGTTTTTCTTTATTTCAGGTTATCCCGTTTCCTTGGCGTAAATCGAGTTTTATACTTGTCGCGTAGACAATAGAGGTGAATCTCCCCTGACGTCCATACAAATTTAGGTAGAAAAATAGAGATAATTTTATTTTTATAGTAAGTATGTAAGTGTAAATGTTAATTTATCAATGTTAATTTTAAAAAGACAATTGGTAGCGATGCTGTTTGAGATCGAGTCTCTAAATTTACTATCCCTTTCACAATCTTAGAGTATTATTTTTAAATGCTGTTGTTATCCCTTTCTAAAAGTGAAAGGGATACCTAAGGGAGGATTTGTAAAAGGGATAGTAGATTTAGGAACCTGCTTTTCGAGACTAAAACAGAATCACTACCATTTTAAATCAGTTAATACAATAAGTGCCTTAAAACAGTTGGACGTTATAATAAGAATGTGGCCTGATTTGGCGGTTTTATTTGGCCTGAAAAGTGTCGCTGCTGCGTCGAATTCTGTTTGAAAATTGGTAACGCCGCGATGTTAGTTCCAGTTTTGGCCACAGAGTCAGAAAAGTTTGTAGCTCTCTAACTGACTTAAAAGTTTCAAAATTGAGGTATGAAATATATGATATGATAATGATTCATAGTATTTACCCAGGTACTTATGAAATTAAACACCAAATGAGACCCTCATTTTTATTTATATATTTACATAGTAAATTTCTTCGGGTTTTATTTAATAATAAAATGACGAAGATATTTTTAAAACTATAAAATAAATTGTGAAAATTCAAATTATTATACAATACATAAATATGTATAAAATACGTTTTTAAAGGATACTATAGGTAACCAAAGAGTTTATCCAGTTATTAGTTTCGTAATAACATTTTTACTGGTGCTTCATTACTATTAATTATGCCATTAATTTAATATAATAACAATTTATATTTTATCCAATTTTAAAGAATTAAACTTGCTATTTCATGCTGGATTCAGGAATCGGCATAAAATTATGCTTAAGTAGGAGGTATACGATAAACATCTGGTAGTGATCAGTTCTAAGACTGGCCACGATAACTACAATGCTGTCTATGTACCATGTGCATGTAGAGTTAATTTTGTCTGCTTTTGCAGATCTCTTTTCTCTATCTATCTATGTGGATTAGAAAGAGAAACGAGATAGACAAAATTATCGAATTATATCTACGCGCACATCCTAGCCGGTCGACTTAAATGTGACATGATGTAGCTTATTTTCGGCATGAAGTAGCATACTTAGTCATCTCATACGTACGGAGATGGGCGTACACATACTCATTTTGTGTATGTGTACGCCCAGCGGAATGTTGCATTTTTTCAATTGTTTTTATAAAATTAATGAAACATATAGTTCAATCAGAAAGCTTAGGGATTTTAATTTAATACACAAGACGCCATTTTTGCACCCTATATATGTACACTGCCACTGAAAAAGTAAATTACATTTCAAACATCGACAACTGACACAGTAGAAACAGTGTCACAGTCCGTTACTAAACAGTAGTTTAGTTACTGTTTCCAATAATTATTCGTCTCACATCAAAATACTGTTTTGAAAATTTAATTTAAAAAACGGCGTTTTTTAAAAAAAATCCGTATTTTAATGTTTCAGCGGGGCGGGGATTTCATTCGTCACGTGGTTTGTCCATACATTTTTATCCACTGTTGTGAACGCTAACTCGACTGTTACTTTGTCTTGTCCGCTGATTAGACAGAGATACTTAGCATTTAGATCCATATGACGTTACTGCGCTGGTAACGCCATTAGTTACTTAACTCTATGATTTTTTCATGCGCCCCACTCTGTCAAAATCTCTGTAAATGTTTCATTCGATCCATATGGAGTTTGACAGAGTGGACGCGTAATTGTGGATTGTAATATCTATAATTCATTAATTTTCAGTTTCCGTTATAACTTAATCTAACAAAAAATATGTAAAGTTTTTGAAGTGCGTTTGAAGATTAGGCGTAATAGTTTTTGAGGAATTCACCAAAAGTGTTCGGCGCTATAAATGAATTATCTTTAATGGTGTATTACTCAATATAAGAAATACATCAAGTGTAATTGTGTACCTACCTTCAATAGTATTTTGCTGGGAGTACCTACGCACTACACTACACCTTTAGAAGTTGTGTTTGGTCGCATTATTTTAATACGCCACTTGTCAAATCCATACATTCCATATGGACTTAAACATGTTGATTTTATTGATGCATTAAAAGGATACATACACAAAAGACGTATTATTTATATGCGATAATAGGCAAAAAAGTTTTTAAACGGAACTTATTTATTGATTTCTCGATCCGAATTCCACTCAATAAAGCTATTACATTTTTATGCTCGGCATTTAATATTTCGTCAGTCGAAATTATTATAATTCTTGCCAGTGTCCAATTTGCTTGAATTTCTATCGACAGTGGCGCCACCAGTTTTTTTGACCCAAACTTTACTTGTGGTTTCTACCTTAACTGGGTCCATATTCTGTAAAATTCATTGATGCAGTGATAATCACTTTTGTCTATGTTTCGATATACATTTATGATTTACTATGTGAAACAAAAGTAAGATTTTAGGGCGAACCTTCAATGGATAAAAAATATATAGGTACATATTATGTCAAATGAGCTCGTTTAAGGTCACTGAGTGATTATCACTGAGATACAGAATAAATAAGGGCTATGGTTAGCCTAACAGCGCCTGGGTTGCGCTTATATATAGCTCAATTATAATTCTGTAGATATTTACTGTGCATTTTCATTCTAAAAATATTTTATCTGTTATAAAACAATCTGTTCTGCATTTACGTTATTTTTATACAAATATCTATTAATGTAATAACTTATGTTACCTTTTGAAGTTCCTAATAATTGTAATTTATGATTTATACATACGCGGCATAATATATTACGCATAATCCACGCGTCCTGTAATTGTATTTATTTTGTATAATAAAGGATACCTAATTTAAGACTTAATTAATACGAACTGTCACGTAACGCTACGTATACGAAGCGTACCTATATCCAAGTTAAATAACCGGCTTAACCCACGTACTGTGTTACCTTTACTGCTTGACTTGTTGCGTGCAGAATTTGGAGTTAAAGGGCCATATTATATGACATTTTGATACAATGGATGGAATGTAACGAATTTGATTAGGTTACGTATAAATTTACCTATAACAAGCTGACCGGGCAAACGTTGTTTTGCCGTTTAGGGATATATGCTCCCAGATCCAGTGATCATACACTGAAAATTTCATAACGATCGGTCGAGCCGTTTCGGAGGAGTTTGGTAACAAAGGATGGCGAGAGAATTTTATATATTAAAAGAGACGATAATTATTCACATACATTTGTTTTGAATTTCGTTCCATATCTGTTCTATAAATCGTATCGAAATAAGTATTATCATTGTGTTTTTCGCGAGACGCATAAAACACTCACTATGTGTCCAAAGAGTGTTAGGATTGCTGTCTTATGTCTACTATGTGTACCAGCCAGAACGGCACGTAGGTAAGCCGGCTATTTTACATTACAAATGATGATAATACTAACACTTCGCATAGATAAATTAATATAGGTAATAAAAATTTTGTGGAATTTGTTCGCACTGCTCGTACTATTCTGTGCTCGCAAGATTTTTCATAGTTTTAGTATAGAGACTAATATTATTGTTATTGCTGTATTATATTTTTATATTGAAACAATGGCATAGGTGTCAAGTAGGTTTAATATAGGTAAATTATATAACCCGTTCGCAGACGCTTTGCCGATGATTTCCCTTCCCACTTCATACTACACGGTTCACGGGTTGCGGTCACATGAAGTGGGGCGGGAAGTCACCGGCAATCCTTCTGCGAACGGGCAGTAAGTCCAAACGTAGTGTCAATATTTATCTACTCAATGCTAGTATACTCTGTTAAAAGTGATTAGTATAAAAATACTTTGTTACAATTTGCGTATAGTACAACTAAACTTGGGCTAAAGCTCATCTCTTGTTTAATTAATGTTCTTCATTGATTTTCACGAAGGAGTACAACTGGTGAGAGTAGGTACAACAAACAAAAATGTGGTATTAATGTTTTAAAATGACGTGATATTAAACTCATGTGTTACTTATTTAATAAAATACTTCAAAGATAGAATTCAGTTTCAATACGTATTTTTATACATTAGTTAAAAAAGTTCTTTAGGAATTTCTAACTAATCTTTATATAAAAAAAATATATTTAATATTCTAATAAGAATTGAAATAAAATATAAATCTTAATTAGGAGCTTGAATAAAAAAATAAGTATCAATTATTTTTAAATCTATGAAAATACTAGTTAATTAGCTCAAATTAAATATTGTTTTATCATGTTGAAAGAAATAAAATGGTAGTATCGTAACTACTTACTCTGTTTTTCGTTCTAAACTTGTTGCAATCAATTTGACACCTCTTCAAAAAAATTTATGCCCTCAGAAATAAACGATCCCTTTAAATGTCATACTGATGACAGAGTAGATTAAAACAGAGTAACTAAGTAGGTATAAGTTGCGACTATTCCACAGTTGTTCCGTTAAAAGTTTATTTGTTAGGCGGTTAGTGTAGGCGGGTTAAAACGAATGTGTCTATATTCCGACTTTTAATTCGATGCAGTAAAAAGACTTGCGTATTTTACAATTCCAATAATCCTCCTATAAGTATTTCACCAAAATAACTTAAAATATTAACATATGAGAGAAGTGATTTTTGTAGCAAAATGTAATAGGTAGGTATTTATGTGGAATACTTTGATTTTATCAATTTTTGTTTTTTTTTATCTAATTTACCAAATGACAGTCAGAAACGTCATTTTACTACATCAAATTAAAAGTCGGAGTAGTTATAAGTAGTTTGGTAAATTCAAATGAATTTGCAAAAAACTCAAAAATAATATATAGGTACCTAATCCAAATATCAAATTATTACTTTAAGTAACTACTTTCAACTTTGTACTAATTTTGTAACATTTATTTACCTAGATACCTAGTACATTTTAAATTAAGATCGTGTTGAGTGTTCCTTAGTTTTATTCAGGCAAAATAAGGCAGCCATGCTGGACTCAGTGATTATTTCTTAAATAAAAGCCACGGAGCTACTCTTCACTTGGTGTTCAAATACATCGGTGTTAAAATTTTGTAAAAACATTCATTGGATCTATTTTTGGAATAAAAATCCTTTTTTTTATGTCAAATGTACCTATACTCTGACTTTTAATTCTATGCAGTAAAATGACGTTTATAAAATGTGAGGGCCGATTTTTCAATCGCCAGATAAACGTTAACTAACGAATAAATATGACGTTGTGACAGATTTTGTATGGCATATATGTTTCAAATTTATTTCTCAGATAGTCTATCTAGCGATTGAAAAATCGGCCTTTAGGAAATTTAATAAACGAAATAAAATATACATTTATTCCAAGCATTACAAAAATAAGTATAATTTTGTTCAGAAAGCCACTTATCGTATTTTTTATTATTTTAAGTTATGAAAGTGAAATAAATGTATTTCAGATTTATTATAGTTTATAAAAATACGATACGTCACTACTGCAAGTCTGAGTAAACTCAATGGAGTTCTATTTTTGAAAGCAACTGAGTTAGCGTGTTATTTCGTCCTGGTAAAGCTTCTTTCAGCAGCATTCTTCTTAATTGCATAATTTATGCTGCAATATTTTTTATTAAACTTAAGTAGGTAATATTTACATTTATTTAAACATTTTGTGTTAAATTTTTAAATTAACACTTTATACCTATTACTTTTTCATGTGTCTTATTACTAATTTATTTAAGTAGGTAGGTATTTTTATCAATTATAACTTAAAAACGAAAGCAGCTATTAGTCTGTAGGTAGGTAGGTATATGCTGACTATGTTTTAGAAATCATTGTTAAAATCTAAAAGAGAAAAGAGTTTATTATTGATAAGTTTTCCTGTTGTAACAGAAAATGTAAAAATAAAAATTACTATTTCAAATATCAGTGAAGATTTATTTTATTTACCTAATTCAATGACAGTTGTCATTATGACTCCAGCCCGCGCGAAATGCAATTTTTTACGAATACCGCGGGAAACATTTCCCAGGAACAAAGGTGCTTGTGCTTGATAGGTAATCTATCTAATCTATATTTCAGCTAAATCAGTTCTGAAGTTATGACGTGAAAGCAAAAAAGCCCATGACAAAATTTTTCGCCTTTAGAGTAATAGAGTTTTTCATAGCACTTGGCGCAATGGAATCAGAAATGTGAGAACATTGGCATAATAGCCAGTCACCAGTCAGCGCCATCTTTTGACAACATTGATAAGCTTTACCAATCTTCGCAGTTGGTCTTGGTACAACACAGAGTGTTAACTAATGCCATGGGCTGGTAATATAACTAATCTTTCTATGGTTACGTAAGTAGAAAGTAGTTCATGATGGTCACGATAGATAGCGCTAACTTATAGAAACAATCCAGTTTACCAATCTTCGCAGTTGGTCTTGGTACAACACAGAGTGTTAACTAATGCCATGGGCTGGTAATATAACTAATCTTTCTATGGTTACGTAAGTAGAAAGTAGTTCATGATGGTCACGATAGATAGCGCTAACTTATAGAAACAATCCAGTAACCGTCAATCTTGTTCTTCATCATCATGGTAGGTTCGAGTCGGTCACTATAATTATTAGTCTTAATTTTTTAGTAAGGTTGAAATTAAAACTGCCTATACCATTATTTTACGAAAATGCAGATTTTTATCCCGCGTGTTGAAAAAAAACAGACCCAGTTTTACAAGCTAGGCTAAATAAAAACAAATGCCAAGGTAGGTAGGTATATATATTTAAGTCCACGACGGCGCGCCGCACTCTGTCAAAATCGCTTACCATTCATTCGATTAGTATGGAGTTTGACAGAGTGGGGCACGTCATCGTGGATTGCAATATGTAGGTATATCATTGTTTAGCCGCCAGAAGTTTGCCACGCGATAGTACGTTTGCTCTCAAACAAAAATAATAATATCTCAGAGCCACCCTGAGTATAAAAAAATAATCAACGTGAAAGATTGTTTTCCGACGTCCAAATAGTTTTCCCAGACGTGATTTTCACAACAGATAAGTCTAATATTTCAACGGACGGACAGCGAAAATGAGCGACGGGGAGGATTGATGGGGTTTGATTTTTGTAAAAGCGGGCCATTAGGTACTACTTTCACGAAGTAGGTATTTAGGTAAGTATAGATATTTCACGATGTAGTAAGGAAGTAGCAGCCTAGGCAACTAGCAGCCTCGGCAAACTTTGTTTTGACATAATGAAATTATTTCTCACTCAGGTACCTATATGAAAAGTTTACTTAGGTACCTACCTACCTAGATAGGTATGGGTAGGTACCTACTTATGTCCTTTTTTCAGAATTTCATAAAAATCGGTCAAGTCAAACCGTTTCGGAGGAGTTTGTTAAAGATATACCGATTTAAATCGAAGATTTAATTCGAAACATTATAATGTCTCCGAAGAAAAGGTAAATCGAAGGTTGTTTCACCTCATTCACCACTGTAGGTATGGCAAACTTTAAAATAACGTAGGTAGGTACGTAACGTAATATTTTGATAATCATTCTTCGAATTTTCATTTCTGCAAAATAGAATGTGGTCTAGAGAAAATGTAGCACCGTTGGTGCCTAAGATTTAGTTTTAGTGTAAAATACTAGGTCTTCTCTTCGGTCTAGTCAGATCGAAGAGTGATTGATGTGACGTGACTCACGTGAATTACGAAACTTGCCAACTACAAATGCCTTCAGGCTTTAGAATTCTATTTAAACTAGATAAGTACCTAGGTACCTAATTGGTATTTTATTTTTACTATTTGTACCTGGTGTATTTAGTTATAAAAAATTAGTGTAAGTGATAACTATTGTAATAGAAGGATTGAAAAAAAGGGCTATAATCACATAGAAGTCATTGGCTATAATAGTATACCCTTTCAAACAAAAAAAATAATTGTGTAAATTGGATGAGGCATCCTCGAGTAAGGTAGGTACTCGGTGAACAACCATACAAAAAATAAAAATAATGATTCCAACGAATTCAGAACCTCCTTCTTTTTTTGAAGTCGATTAAAAATTGTGTGATGTGAGGTTAAAAAAAAACAAAATAGAATGGCGACCCCGGACACGAACCCACTACTTTTTAATGAGCAGCGAGTGCGAACCAAAGTCGCCACGACTATATTGTGTACTGTTAATTATTCCACAGGATTGCTTCTATACTCGACCGACCACCACAAGGGTGTCCGCTAGGTACCTCGCAAGCTCCCCATGCCCGACATCGTACCTACAAGTAGCGATGGAGACGATGAAGACGACGCGCAAGAATCATTACTGGACCTAACCAATGAAGCTAACCTCTCGAAAGTACCCTCTCGGAAGTAGCCCTTTCTGGAAGGGCGCGATGCAACACTTTATTTTATTTAATAAAAAAAACAGTCAGAAAAAAAACAAAACACACAGCATGACAACCTCAGTCTCGAACAGTAGAACTCGCTAGCCTGATCATGAGCAGCGAATACGAAGTACGAACCAAAGCCGCCACAACAATGTGCACTAATGATTACGAATTTTAGGAACGATATCCGAAACCTAATCGTTCTGGTCGGTTTTATTCAATAGGTTGTTACTTTCTTTGTGGCCGCTTTATGAAGAGGATCCTTCTCCATAAAGTCAGCCAACGTTTGGTCCTTTCGGTTCCATTGCAGTTCCGTCGGGAAAACGCAGTGTTGGCACTGGCAGACCTCCGACCAGACGGACTGACGACATTAAGAGAGTCGCGGGAAGGCGCTGGATACAAGTGGCGCAGGACCATGCGGGCTGGAAATCATTTGTAGGAGGCCTTTGTCCAGCAGTGGACGTCCGTCGGCTGAAACGAACGAACGAATGAATAGGTAGTTGTTAGAGCTGGCCTCTAACATGAAGAGTTCTGTAGCATTTAAAAAATAATAATAATAGCAATATCGCTATGAAATAAAATTGCTTCCATAGAATTCTATTTAATCAAAGTACTTAATTGGTATTTTATTTTTACCATACCTGGTGTATTTTGTTACAAGAATTTAGTGTAAGCGATAACTACTGTAAAAGAAAGGTTGGAAAATAAGGGCTATAATACTATACCCTTTCAAACAAAAAAAATAATTGTGTAAATTGGATCATCAGGCATCCTCGAGTAAGGTACTCGGTGAACATACATACAAAAAATAAAAATAATGATTCCAACGAATTCAGAACCTCCTTCTTTTTTGAAGTCGATTAAAAATTGTGTGATATGAGGTTAAAAAAAAACAAAATAGAATGGCGACCCCGGACACGAACCTACTACTTTTTAATGAGCAGCGAGTGCGAACCAAAGTCGCCACGACTATGTGTACTGACACGGGGCCACCATCTCATACATCGAAAATTGTAGTACTAGAGTATGTTCATAGAGGGCATTAGGGGTAGCCATTTGAATGAAATTATTAATTAGCGTCAGCTCACTAGCGACAAGCGATAATAATTTGAACTACATTGCAAGATGTGGTACGATACGGTCAGCTAGGCACATCAGCGCCAATAGATGGCGTTTATTTTGTAATTAGATAATTTTATTTTGTTTATGAATGAAAATGTGCATATTTTTTTATAATAATATGGTTCCCGGCTATAGCACTATATTTATAAAGTATCCAACTACAGTTCAGATGTATTTTAATTGTCAAAATACTTTCATTTGTACCGACAATTACGAGGTGGTAGCAGCAGAAATTTTCACACACACATTCAAGCTGTTTACTAATTTCGTTATTATTGACAAATACTCACTAGCCTATTGGTACAAACACTAGCTACAATGACTACGTATACTGGGTTCTATTCACTGACTTGAAATCCTTTTTTTATTTTTTTATTGTTTAAAATTATTATTATATATTAAATATAAAAATGAATTTTTGTCTTGTCTGTGTGTATGTCCTTTATAGAATCGTAAACTATGCATTGATCATGGTGATCTTCAGCAAAAGTGTTGTGCATCGGCCCACGAAGGTTTCAGAGTTAGTACGGGTTGGCGGGCTTCACACACCCCTATCATTCCAATATTTTAGTTAGTGGCGTAGAAACCGATTTCGTTTAAACTCGCAACGATTGTAGATATAAGTAAACGATTAATAGAGAAAATGGAAAATTTTGGAAAAACAAGATGGCGGCCTTTGGATTGGATTTGGAAAAACAAGATCAAAAACTACTACTATAGGCAAATAAAAGAAAGTATATTTATTTATCATAATCATCATCCTCGCAATAGCGGTGGAATAGGTATACCTACCACCTGTATAATAGGTAGTCCGTTTTGTCTTTGTTTGTCAACACTAATTTGACATTCGAAGGAAAAAGAACAAACAGAGTATAACTATTTCACAGCTATTTCACATTTATGAATAAGGGGGTTAGTATAATACTGCGATATAGTTCATGTTTTCAAAAGAATTTTTCCCTAATTTCTTCCGAAAATTCATACAGTTGGCAATACCTGACCAACGCAACGCAAACGTCGAAAACAAAGTTTTAATTTTGTATCAAATGCATACAACGAAGAGCGGCAACATCGCTTGCTGTCTTATTTTATCAGCGAACTGGCAACGCAGCATTTACTTACACGCAATCCAGCTGATTCGCCATCTATTAGCATTTTCATAACTGCAACTATTGCCAAAGCAACGTCATCTATTGGGGTTCGATCAAACTGCGTAGAGCAGCGCCACCTATTTTTAAACTTATTATCTGCTATGAAGCTACTCGCAGTAACAGCGCCATTATTTCCAGTTTTATCCGTCGGGTGGCCCACCCGAAGAAATTAAGCTTGTCGCATTTCTTTCTTCGTGATGGGGTATCTGTACTAGTATAGTATTATATTATCTGTGCCAAAAAAGAAAAGGTAGACAACCTTTTCTTTTTTGGTGAGATTGCCTATGGCAATAAGACCGCCTTTTGCGCATTATGTTTTGTATGATTTCTTGTTTGTTATGTTTTCCTTTCTTGTAATGTACAATAAAGTATCAATTCATTCATTCATTCATTCAAAAGTGAATACAATTTGCATTGTAGTTGTATTTTAAAAGGGGTAAAACGAGGCCCTATTACTAAGACTTCGACTGTCACAAGGCTGTGTCTCTTGAACCGTGATAGTTAGACAGTTACAATTTTCACAGATGATGTATTTTTTTTTGCCGTTATAACATTAATATTAGAGAAGCTCCCATATTATAAACGTTATTTTTGGCTCATTTTTGGTAGACGATGCAGAAGTCCCAAGTAGTCCATACTAATTGTAGATAATATTGTGGCTTTTGCATCATCATCTTGCTACGTTTGTGTGTGTGAAGCCCGAATCAATATTTGTTTTGCTCGATATTGATTTAGAATTTAGATGATGTATAAAGATTTTTGTAATAAAGATAATATAGTACGGAACCCTTTGTGTGCGAGTACAACTCGCACTTGACCGATTATCTTTTTAACCGACTTCAAATAAAGGAGGAGGTTCTCAATTCGTCGGAATCTTTTTATGCGTTACCGCAGGCAGTTTTGTCGATGAATACGATGTATTCTGTACTTACCAAAAATACAATCAATATTATGTAGGTACTTACAATTATTTTTTCAAGCATATTATCATGTACCTATTCAACTAGAAAAGTCCTAAAAGTCGTCGCAGTCTACATAGAAATTACAACATCAACTTTTAATTTCACCTGTTCAAAGTAAGTAAGTAGTGTCTAAAGTAATTTTTCACAAAAATAAATTAATGAAATTCCATTTAACCGTATAATAACGACGGATAGGGACACTAACAATGAATAATTGGATCCCAAATTTTATCTATAAATAAATTCAGTAACTCAGTCCTCCTTAAACGATCCTATACCTAATAGTCCAGTCAATTTAGACAATTGAAATAACTATAATTCCGACAGAGCCAAATCTTCGTAGAGACCTTAGGTTTACCACATGGAATAAAGTGTCAAAAGTCCCCATCAATCCTATGTGTGCAACAAAAGTTATTCGGGGTCAAACGTCAAAATTTGAGGTTTTTTGGATTTTTCTCGAAAACGGTAAGTTTTCTCAAAAATAACTTCAGGTCAAAGTTGTAAATCTTAAAATTATCTACAAAAATGGTCCTTATGATTTTTTTCCTAAGAGTTAACATTCCTGAGATATCGCGATTCTAAGAGTCACATTATACATGATATGCACATATAAGCCACATATATACATAATCAGGCAATTACAATTGTAGTTGTGAAGATACTGATTTCTTAGTAGGTACTACTTACTGCAAGGACTCCAATGGATAAAATAATTTATTTTCTGACACTTTCTAACTTTAACCGTTTGCGCAGCGTAAGCAACGGAAACTCTCCATATGGAACAAATTTTCCCGTTTTGGAAAAATTTTTCATTGATGCTCCTATGCTATTGGTCGTAGCGTGATGTTGTATAGCCCATAGCCTTTCTCGATAAATGGACTATCCAATACAAAAAGAATTTTTCAATCAGGACCACTAATTTCTAAAAAAAAATCACGTTGATCCGCTCCTTCGTTTTAGCGTAATGGCGACTGCCATAATTCTGTTGTGTACGCTGCGTAAACGGCTAAAGTCTCGCAAAAATCATGTTTGGCGGAGTTGATCTCCTTTAATAGTTCTAAAAAATAATCCACAACAGCAAATACCTATCTCTTAAGTTTGACTCGCTATACTTTTTTTTATTATGGCAATCGCCATTACGCTGAAACGAAGGAGCGGATCAACGTGTTTTTTTTTAGAAATTACGGGTCCTAATTAAAAATTATTTTTGTGTTGGATAGTCCATTTATCGAGAAAGACTATGGGCTATATAACATCACGCTACGACCAATAGAATAGGAGCATCAATGAAAAATGTTGCAAAAACGGGAAAATTTGTTCCATATGGAGAGTTTCCGTTGCGTACGCTGCGTAAACGGTTAAAGTTAGAAAGTTTCAGAAAATAAAAAATTATTTTATCCATTGGAGTCCTTGCAGTAAGTAGTACCTACTAAGAAATCAGTATCTTCACCAACTACAATTGTAATTGCCTGATTATGTGTATATGAGGCTTATATGTGCATATCATGTATAATGTGACTCTTAGAATCGCGATATCTCAGGAATGTTAACTCTTAGGAAAAAAATTATAAGGATCATTTTTGTAGATAATTTTAAGATCTACAACTTTGGCCTGAAGTTATTTTTGAGAAAACTTACCGTTTTCGAGAAAAATCCAAAAAACCTCAAATTTTGACGTTTGACCCCGAATAACTTTTGTTGCACACATAGGATTGATGGGGACTTTTGACACTTTATTCCTTGTGGTAAACCTAAGGTCTCTACGAAGATTTGGCTCTGTCGGAATTATAGTTATTTGACCACTAATTTTATGTCTAACTTGACCGGTCTATAAACGTTCTTCACATTTTCTAATTTTGGTTGTCACTGAAATATCAGCGCATTTCATTCTTCGGAAATTCATTATTAATATTCGCAAAAATGGAATTACTTTTATGAGAAAAACGTCGACAATCAAGAGAATTTTATCATTGGATTGCTCTTAAATTTTAACAAGCGATGGGTGCTCATTATTTATATCATTTCCTATTATTATACAAGTATGCTTTTGCTATTTTAAGTTATTGTAGATTATTTTAAATAGATCCATAGTTTTTCGATGTAAAAACCTTTGATTAAAATACTTTTGTCAATAAACCTTCGCTAATAAAGTAGCTTTATGTTAGCGTTATTAAAACAGCTAAGTAGGTAGTACTTTATTATTATCTGCAAAACAGCATCAGAAAGTATACTCAAGCAATGCAGTTGGCAGTTAGCACCTACAACAAGGTTGCGGTGGATACTGGAATTTGTGTTAAGCTATGTCACGGGGCCACCATCTCATACATCGAAAATTGTAGTACTAGAGTATGTTCATAGAGGGCATTAGGGGTAGCCATTTGAATGAAATTATTAATTAGCGTCAGCTCACTAGCGACAAGCGATAATAATTTGAACTACATTGCAAGATGTGGTACGATACGGTCAGCTAGGCACATCAGCGCCAATAGATGGCGTTTATTTTGTAATTAGATAATTTTATTTTGTTTATGAATGAAAATGTGCATATTTTTTTATAATAATATGGTTCCCGGCTATAGCACTATATTTATAAAGTATCCAACTACAGTTCAGATGTATTTTAATTGTCAAAATACTTTCATTTGTACCGACAATTACGAGGTGGTAGCAGCAGAAATTTTCACACACACATTCAAGCTGTTTACTAATTTCGTTATTATTGACAAATACTCACTAGCCTATTGGTACAAACACTAGCTACAATGACTACGTATACTGGGTTCTATTCACTGACTTGAAATCCTTTTTTTATTTTTTTATTGTTTAAAATTATTATTATATATATTTATTTATAATATATATAGCTCGATTACCACTGACTCACTCACTGACTCACTCATTGACATAATTGTTCTCCCAGAAGGAGACTGAAAACGATATAATGATGTATGGGGGATGTGTTCGGGTGCGGGATTCGAGTAGGGAAAAATTATGACATTTCAGAAAAACAAGATGGCGGCCGACGTGATTTCTGTAACTTTTTTGTTTTCCGACCGATTTCGTTCAACCTCGCAACGATTGTAGATATTGGTAAACGATTAATAGAAAAAATGGAAAATTTTGGAAAAACAAGATGGCGGCCGAGATTTTCGCAAAATTTTCTCCTGTAAAATTTTGTATGAAAAAAATTTTTTTCACAAACACTTTCGTAAAGAGGAGAACTATTTCTTTCGGCGACAGTATGGAGAGAGCTGATGATTGAGGATCTCGGAGACGGGTGAAGAGCACGCTAAAGGTATTGGAGATAGGTGGGGGATGCTCGACCAAATGTCATTTGAAACCTCGTCCAATTACCAATGAGCTGAAAAAAATTCAAAATGGCGGAAAAAACATGGCCGCCATACAAATTTTGTTGGTCTCTATCTCGGAGGGTATGACAGTTGGAAAAGTGATCTCATAGCAAAAGATGATCGAAATGGGGATATCTATTTAGTGACAAGAAAAAAAATTCAAAATGGCGGAATTTTTTTTTCATACTAAATTGTATGGAGATTGGGTACCTAACTAATTTTTGCTAAATCCGAGGATGAGCGACCACGTAAATTGCTACAAGCAGTAACGCGGTCCGCTTTAGCGGGCCGCGCCCCCACGCGAAAAACTAGTTATACTATATATAGCTCGATTACCACTGACTCACTCACTGACATATACAATTGTTCTCCCAGAAGGAGACTGAAAACGATATAATGATGTATGGGGGATGTGTTTGGGTGGGGGATTTGAGTATGGGAAAAATCTGACATTTCCGAAAAACAAAATGGCGGCCGACGTGATTTCTGTAACTTTTTTGTATTCCGACCGATTTGGTTCAAACTTGCATGCATTATAAAAGTTGGTACACGATTAACAAAAAAAATGGAAAAAATTGGAAAAACAAGATGGCGGCCGAGATTTTCGCAAAATTTTCTCCTGTAAAATTTTGTATGAAAAAAATTTTTTTCACAAACACTTTCGTAAAGAGGAAAACTATTTCTTTCGGGAACAGTATGGAGAGAGCTGATGATTGAGGATCTTGGAGACGGGTGAAGAGCACGCTAAAGGTATTGGAGATAGGTGGGGGGTGCTCGACCAAATGTCATTTGAAACCTCGTCCAATTACCAATGAGCTGAAAAAAAATTCAAAATGGCGGAAAAAACATGGCCGCCATACAAATTTTGTTGGTCTCTATCTCGGAGGGTATGACAGTTGGAAAAGTGGTTTCATAGCAAAAGATGATCGAAATGGGGATATCTATTTAGTGACAAGAAAAAAAAATCAAAATGGCGGAAATTTTTTTTTCATAAAAAATGTATGACAGACACCTAGAAGGAGACGGAAAACGATAATATGATGTTTATGGAATGTGTTAGGGTACGGGATTCGAGTAGGGGGAAAATATAACATTTCCGAAAAACAAGATGGCGGCCGACGTGATTTCTGTAACTTTATTGATTTCCAATCAATTTCGTTCAAACTCGCAAGGAATGTAGGACTTGAAAAACGATTAACAGAAAATGAGGAAAAATTTGGGAAAACAAAATGGCGGCCGATATTTTCGCAAAATTCTCTCCTGTAAAATTTGTATGAAAAAATTTTTTTTCACAGACACTTTCGTAAAGAGGAAAATTATTTCTTTCGGGGATAGAATGGAGAGAGCTGATGATTGAGGATTTCGGAGACGGGTGAAGGGCTCAGCCAGGGTATCGAAGATAGGTGGGGGGAGCTCGACCAAATGTCATTCGAAATCTCGTCCAATTACTAATGAGCTGAAAAAAAATTCAAAATGGCGGAAAAAACATGGCCGCCATACAAATTTTGTTGGTCTCTATCTCGGAGGGTGTGACAGTTGGAAAAGTGGTTTCATAGCAAAAGATGATCGAAATTGGGATATCTATTTAGTGACAAGAAAAAAAAATCAAAATGGCGTATTTTTTTTTCATACTAAATTGTATGGCAATTGGGTACCTACCTACTAATTTTTGCTAAATCCGAGTATGACCGACCACGTAAATTGCTACAAGCTGTTACGCGGTCCGCTTTAGCGGGCCGCGCCTCCACGCGAAAAACTAGTTATTAATATATATATAGCTACTCGTGCTGATTCACTGACTCACTCATTGATCACCTCTCCTGAACAATTTTGTATGAAAAAAATTTTTTTCAAGGATGGTGTCGTATATAAGGGAAAAATTCATTCGGAGGAAAAATACGGAGAGAGCTGATGATTGAGGATTTCGAAGATGGGTGAAGAGCACAGCCAAGGGTATTGCAGATAGGTGGGGGGTGCTCGACCAAATGTCATTCGAAACGTCATCCAATTGGTAGTGAGCTAAAAAAAAATTCAAAATGGCGGATTCAAAATGGCCGCCAAACGAATTTCGTCGATATCTCGGAAAGTATAAAAGATGGAAAAACGGTTTCTTGACAATAAGTGATCAGGACTCAAAGGTCTATTCGATGGACAGAAAAAAAATTCAAAATGGCGGAATTAATTTTTTCGTAGAAAATGTATGGCGAAAATTAAAGTCTGTCGGCGATGATACTTTTATAGGCGGGATGACAGCACGCGGGCCACATGTGGCCCGCGCCCCCACGCACCCTACTAGTACTATATATAGCTCGATTACCACTGACTGACTCACTGACTGACTGATTGATACAATTGTTCTCCCAGAAGGAGACTGAAAACGATATAATGATGTATGGGGGATGTGTTCGGGTGGGGGATTCGAGTATGGGAAAAATCTGACATTTCCGAAAAACAAGATGGCGGCCGACGTGATTTCTGTAACTTTTTTGTTTTCCGACCGATTTCGTTCAAACTCGCAACGATTGTAGATATTAGTAAACGATTAATAGAAAAAATGGAAAATTTTGGAAAAACAAGATGGCGGCCGAGCTGTGGTTTTTTAAAATTTTTCATTTTTCGACCCCAAACCGCGGCGCCACAGATCCTAAACGGGGTATTCGAGGATGATGTTTTTTTCTTTTTTCGCCCCCAATTATCCTGAATTTTGACAGAACGGGAGTAATTTTTCAAAATCCAAGATGGCGGCTGTTCTGGCGGCCAATCAGTCTGAGGTACGAAAAAACGCAATTTTAAAATTCAAATTTCACACACTTGGCAACATCGGAGCGTTTCGACTTCTATAGGGCGATCGTGAGTACAGACTCGAAGTATTGAGTGGGAAAAAAAAATTACCCCATTTCTCGGGAAATTTCGAGATTTTCCCCAAAAAGTAAAAAATCGAAATACGGACTTTTTGCGAAATCCGAGTACGAGCGATTACGTGTCTTACTCGTACAAATGACATTTTGGTATTTTTGTCGCCGAGGATTGGCAACACTGGAATTTATCAAAGAAAAAGTGATTTTCGACATGGTCACTTTTCAGGGGCAATCATGTCGCCTGGGTGCGAGCGAGATGAAAACTTGAAACGTCATCAGGTGCGGTATATCCTGAAATTACTGGGAATAGTACTAAACATTGTAAAATATTTCTGTGAAATGCGGTGGCGGCCATTTTGTATTCATTTAATTTTTTTGAATATTTTGATCGTGTTTTTGAGGCATTTGGCAACATTTCGGAAAGTCGACATGTATGAACCGATTGTGTAACTCGACGAGCAGTATCGAAATATAAAAGCAGTGTTGCCACATTTGGGGTAGTTTTCGAGATTTTCCCCAAAATGTCCTCCTGTAAAATTTTGTATGAACAATTTTTTTTTCACTTGTGGCTTCGTATAGAAGTCAAGAAATGACTCGGTGAAAAATATGGAGAGAGCTGATGATTGAGGATTTCGGAGACGGGTGAAGGGCTCAGCCAGGGTATTGAAGATAGGTGGGGGGTGCTCCACCAAATGTCATTCGAAACCTCGTGCAATTGCCAATGCGCCGAAAAAAATTCAAAATGGCGAAAAAAAGATGGCTGCCATACAAATTTCGTGGGTGTCTATCTCTGAGAGTATGAAAGATAGAAAAGTGGTTTCTTAGCAAGAGATGATCTGGACGAAGAGTTCTATCTATTGAAAAGAAAAAAAATTCAAAATGGCGGAACATTTTTTTTCATACTAAATTGTATGGCGATTGGGTACCTACTATAAGAAAATCCAAAGTTTTTGCTAAATCCGAGTATGACCGACCACGTAAATTGCTACAAGCAGTTACGCGGTCCGCTTTAGCGGGCCGCGCCCCCACGCGAAAAACTAGTTATACTATATATAGCTCGATTACCACTGACTCACTCACTCACTGACTGACATATACAATTGTTCTCCCAGAAGGAGACTGAAAACGATATAATGATGTATGGGGGATGTGTTCGGGTGGGGGATTCGAGTATGGGAAAAATCTGACATTTCCAAAAAACAAGATGGCGGCCGACGTGATTTCTGTAACTTTTTTGTTTTCCGACCGATTTCGTTAAAACTTGCAAGCATTTTAAAAGTTGGTAAACGATTTACAAAAAAAATGGAAAATTTTGGAAAAACAAGATGGCGGCCGAGATTTTCGCAAAATTTTCTCCTGTAAAATTTTGTATGAAAAAATTTTTTTTCACAAACACTTTCGTAAAGAGGAGAACTATTTCTTTCGGGGACAGTATGGAGAGAGCTGATGATTGAGGATCTTGGAGACGGGTGAAGAGCACGCTAAAGGTATTGGAGATAGGTGGGGGGTGCTCGACCAAATGTCATTTGAAACCTCGTCCAATTACCAATGAGCTGAAAAAAAATTCAAAATGGCGGAAAAAACATGGCCGCCATACAAATTTTGTTGGTCTCTATCTCGGAGGGTATGACAGTTGGAAAAGTGGTTTCATAGCAAGAGATGATCGAAATGGGAATATCTATTTAGTGACAAGAAAAAAAATTCAAAATGGCGGAATTTTTTTTTCATAAAAATGTATGGAAGAGACCTAGAAGGGGACGGAAAACGATATAATGATATATGAAGGATGTGTTTGGGTGCGGGATTCGAGTAGGGAAAAGTTATGACATTTCAGAAAAACAAGATGGCGGCCGACGTGATTTCTGTAACTTTTTTATTTTCTGACCGATTTCGTTCAAACTCGCAACGATTGTAGATAGTACTAAACGATTAATAGAAAAAATGGAAAATTTTGGAAAAACAAGATGGCGGCCGAGATTTTCGCAAAATTTTCTCCTGTAAAATTTTGTATGAAAAAATTTTTTTACAAACACTTTCGTAAATAGGAGAACTATTTCTTTCGGGGACAGTATGGAGAGAGCTGATGATTGAGGATTTCGGAGACGGGTGAAGGGTTCAGCCAGAATATCGAAGATAGGTTGGAGGTGCTCGACCAAATGTCATTCGAAATCTTGTGCAATTGCCAATGCACTGAAAAAAATTTCAAAATGGCGAAAAAAAGATGGCCGCCATACAAATTTCGTCGATGTCTATCTCAGAATGTATGAACGATAGAAAAGTGGTTTCTTAGCAAAACATGATGTGGACGAAGAGGTCTATTTATTGAAAAGAAAAAAAATTCAAAATGGCGGATTTTTTTTTCATACTAAATTGTATGGCGATTGGGTACCTACCTACTCATTTTTGCTAAATCCGAGTATGAGCGACCACGTAAATTGCTACAAGCAGTTACGCGGTCCGCTTTAGCGGGCCGCGCCCCCACGCGAAAAACTAGTTAAATATAAAAATGAATTTTTGTTTTGTCTGTGTGTATGTCCTTTATAGAATCGTAAACTATGCATTGATCATGGTGATCTTCAGCAAAAGTGTTGTGCATCGGCCCACGAAGGTTTCAGAGTTAGTACGGGTTGGCGGGCTTCACACACCCCTATCATTCCAATATTTTAGTTAGTGGCGTAGAAACCGATTTCGTTTAAACTCGCAACGATTGTAGATATAAGTAAACGATTAATAGAGAAAATGGAAAATTTTGGAAAAACAAGATGGCGGCCTTTGGATTGGATTTGGAAAAACAAGATCAAAAACTACTACTATAGGCAAATAAAAGAAAGTATATTTATTTATCATAATCATCATCCTCGCAATAGCGGTGGAATAGGTATACCTACCACCTGTATAATAGGTAGTCCGTTTTGTCTTTGTTTGTCAACACTAATTTGACATTCGAAGGAAAAAGAACAAACAGAGTATAACTATTTCACAGCTATTTCACATTTATGAATAAGGGGGTTAGTATAATACTGCGATATAGTTCATGTTTTCAAAAGAATTTTTCCCTAATTTCTTCCGAAAATTCATACAGTTGGCAATACCTGACCAACGCAACGCAAACGTCGAAAACAAAGTTTTAATTTTGTATCAAATGCATACAACGAAGAGCGGCAACATCGCTTGCTGTCTTATTTTATCAGCGAACTGGCAACGCAGCATTTACTTACACGCAATCCAGCTGATTCGCCATCTATTAGCATTTTCATAACTGCAACTATTGCCAAAGCAACGTCATCTATTGGGGTTCGATCAAACTGCGTAGAGCAGCGCCACCTATTTTTAAACTTATTATCTGCTATGAAGCTACTCGCAGTAACAGCGCCATTATTTCCAGTTTTATCCGTCGGGTGGCCCACCCGAAGAAATTAAGCTTGTCGCATTTCTTTCTTCGTGATGGGGTATCTGTACTAGTATAGTATTATATTATCTGTGGTACTGATAAGTATTCCACGGGATTGCTTCTATACTCGACCGACCACCACAAGGATGTCCGCTAGGTACCTCGCAAGCTCCCCATGCCCGACATCGTACCTACAAGTAGCGATGGCACGGGGCCACCATCTCATACATCGAAAATTGTAGTACTAGAGTATGTTCATAGAGGGCATTAGGGGTAGCCATTTGAATGAAATTATTAATTAGCGTCAGCTCACTAGCGACAAGCGATAATAATTTGAACTACATTGCAAGATGTGGTACGATACGGTCAGCTAGGCACATCAGCGCCAATAGATGGCGTTTATTTTGTAATTAGATAATTTTATTTTGTTTATGAATGAAAATGTGCATATTTTTTTATAATAATATGGTTCCCGGCTATAGCACTATATTTATAAAGTATCCAACTACAGTTCAGATGTATTTTAATTGTCAAAATACTTTCATTTGTACCGACAATTACGAGGTGGTAGCAGCAGAAATTTTCACACACACATTCAAGCTGTTTACTAATTTCGTTATTATTGACAAATACTCACTAGCCTATTGGTACAAACACTAGCTACAATGACTACGTATACTGGGTTCTATTCACTGACTTGAAATCCTTTTTTTATTTTTTTATTGTTTAAAATTATTATTATATATATTTATTTATAATATATATAGCTCGATTACCACTGACTCACTCACTGACTCACTCATTGACATAATTGTTCTCCCAGAAGGAGACTGAAAACGATATAATGATGTATGGGGGATGTGTTCGGGTGCGGGATTCGAGTAGGGAAAAATTATGACATTTCAGAAAAACAAGATGGCGGCCGACGTGATTTCTGTAACTTTTTTGTTTTCCGACCGATTTCGTTCAACCTCGCAACGATTGTAGATATTGGTAAACGATTAATAGAAAAAATGGAAAATTTTGGAAAAACAAGATGGCGGCCGAGATTTTCGCAAAATTTTCTCCTGTAAAATTTTGTATGAAAAAAATTTTTTTCACAAACACTTTCGTAAAGAGGAGAACTATTTCTTTCGGCGACAGTATGGAGAGAGCTGATGATTGAGGATCTCGGAGACGGGTGAAGAGCACGCTAAAGGTATTGGAGATAGGTGGGGGATGCTCGACCAAATGTCATTTGAAACCTCGTCCAATTACCAATGAGCTGAAAAAAATTCAAAATGGCGGAAAAAACATGGCCGCCATACAAATTTTGTTGGTCTCTATCTCGGAGGGTATGACAGTTGGAAAAGTGATCTCATAGCAAAAGATGATCGAAATGGGGATATCTATTTAGTGACAAGAAAAAAAATTCAAAATGGCGGAATTTTTTTTTCATACTAAATTGTATGGAGATTGGGTACCTAACTAATTTTTGCTAAATCCGAGGATGAGCGACCACGTAAATTGCTACAAGCAGTAACGCGGTCCGCTTTAGCGGGCCGCGCCCCCACGCGAAAAACTAGTTATACTATATATAGCTCGATTACCACTGACTCACTCACTGACATATACAATTGTTCTCCCAGAAGGAGACTGAAAACGATATAATGATGTATGGGGGATGTGTTTGGGTGGGGGATTTGAGTATGGGAAAAATCTGACATTTCCGAAAAACAAAATGGCGGCCGACGTGATTTCTGTAACTTTTTTGTATTCCGACCGATTTGGTTCAAACTTGCATGCATTATAAAAGTTGGTACACGATTAACAAAAAAAATGGAAAAAATTGGAAAAACAAGATGGCGGCCGAGATTTTCGCAAAATTTTCTCCTGTAAAATTTTGTATGAAAAAAATTTTTTTCACAAACACTTTCGTAAAGAGGAAAACTATTTCTTTCGGGAACAGTATGGAGAGAGCTGATGATTGAGGATCTTGGAGACGGGTGAAGAGCACGCTAAAGGTATTGGAGATAGGTGGGGGGTGCTCGACCAAATGTCATTTGAAACCTCGTCCAATTACCAATGAGCTGAAAAAAAATTCAAAATGGCGGAAAAAACATGGCCGCCATACAAATTTTGTTGGTCTCTATCTCGGAGGGTATGACAGTTGGAAAAGTGGTTTCATAGCAAAAGATGATCGAAATGGGGATATCTATTTAGTGACAAGAAAAAAAAATCAAAATGGCGGAAATTTTTTTTTCATAAAAAATGTATGACAGACACCTAGAAGGAGACGGAAAACGATAATATGATGTTTATGGAATGTGTTAGGGTACGGGATTCGAGTAGGGGGAAAATATAACATTTCCGAAAAACAAGATGGCGGCCGACGTGATTTCTGTAACTTTATTGATTTCCAATCAATTTCGTTCAAACTCGCAAGGAATGTAGGACTTGAAAAACGATTAACAGAAAATGAGGAAAAATTTGGGAAAACAAAATGGCGGCCGATATTTTCGCAAAATTCTCTCCTGTAAAATTTGTATGAAAAAATTTTTTTTCACAGACACTTTCGTAAAGAGGAAAATTATTTCTTTCGGGGATAGAATGGAGAGAGCTGATGATTGAGGATTTCGGAGACGGGTGAAGGGCTCAGCCAGGGTATCGAAGATAGGTGGGGGGAGCTCGACCAAATGTCATTCGAAATCTCGTCCAATTACTAATGAGCTGAAAAAAAATTCAAAATGGCGGAAAAAACATGGCCGCCATACAAATTTTGTTGGTCTCTATCTCGGAGGGTGTGACAGTTGGAAAAGTGGTTTCATAGCAAAAGATGATCGAAATTGGGATATCTATTTAGTGACAAGAAAAAAAAATCAAAATGGCGTATTTTTTTTTCATACTAAATTGTATGGCAATTGGGTACCTACCTACTAATTTTTGCTAAATCCGAGTATGACCGACCACGTAAATTGCTACAAGCTGTTACGCGGTCCGCTTTAGCGGGCCGCGCCTCCACGCGAAAAACTAGTTATTAATATATATATAGCTACTCGTGCTGATTCACTGACTCACTCATTGATCACCTCTCCTGAACAATTTTGTATGAAAAAAATTTTTTTCAAGGATGGTGTCGTATATAAGGGAAAAATTCATTCGGAGGAAAAATACGGAGAGAGCTGATGATTGAGGATTTCGAAGATGGGTGAAGAGCACAGCCAAGGGTATTGCAGATAGGTGGGGGGTGCTCGACCAAATGTCATTCGAAACGTCATCCAATTGGTAGTGAGCTAAAAAAAAATTCAAAATGGCGGATTCAAAATGGCCGCCAAACGAATTTCGTCGATATCTCGGAAAGTATAAAAGATGGAAAAACGGTTTCTTGACAATAAGTGATCAGGACTCAAAGGTCTATTCGATGGACAGAAAAAAAATTCAAAATGGCGGAATTAATTTTTTCGTAGAAAATGTATGGCGAAAATTAAAGTCTGTCGGCGATGATACTTTTATAGGCGGGATGACAGCACGCGGGCCACATGTGGCCCGCGCCCCCACGCACCCTACTAGTACTATATATAGCTCGATTACCACTGACTGACTCACTGACTGACTGATTGATACAATTGTTCTCCCAGAAGGAGACTGAAAACGATATAATGATGTATGGGGGATGTGTTCGGGTGGGGGATTCGAGTATGGGAAAAATCTGACATTTCCGAAAAACAAGATGGCGGCCGACGTGATTTCTGTAACTTTTTTGTTTTCCGACCGATTTCGTTCAAACTCGCAACGATTGTAGATATTAGTAAACGATTAATAGAAAAAATGGAAAATTTTGGAAAAACAAGATGGCGGCCGAGCTGTGGTTTTTTAAAATTTTTCATTTTTCGACCCCAAACCGCGGCGCCACAGATCCTAAACGGGGTATTCGAGGATGATGTTTTTTTCTTTTTTCGCCCCCAATTATCCTGAATTTTGACAGAACGGGAGTAATTTTTCAAAATCCAAGATGGCGGCTGTTCTGGCGGCCAATCAGTCTGAGGTACGAAAAAACGCAATTTTAAAATTCAAATTTCACACACTTGGCAACATCGGAGCGTTTCGACTTCTATAGGGCGATCGTGAGTACAGACTCGAAGTATTGAGTGGGAAAAAAAAATTACCCCATTTCTCGGGAAATTTCGAGATTTTCCCCAAAAAGTAAAAAATCGAAATACGGACTTTTTGCGAAATCCGAGTACGAGCGATTACGTGTCTTACTCGTACAAATGACATTTTGGTATTTTTGTCGCCGAGGATTGGCAACACTGGAATTTATCAAAGAAAAAGTGATTTTCGACATGGTCACTTTTCAGGGGCAATCATGTCGCCTGGGTGCGAGCGAGATGAAAACTTGAAACGTCATCAGGTGCGGTATATCCTGAAATTACTGGGAATAGTACTAAACATTGTAAAATATTTCTGTGAAATGCGGTGGCGGCCATTTTGTATTCATTTAATTTTTTTGAATATTTTGATCGTGTTTTTGAGGCATTTGGCAACATTTCGGAAAGTCGACATGTATGAACCGATTGTGTAACTCGACGAGCAGTATCGAAATATAAAAGCAGTGTTGCCACATTTGGGGTAGTTTTCGAGATTTTCCCCAAAATGTCCTCCTGTAAAATTTTGTATGAACAATTTTTTTTTCACTTGTGGCTTCGTATAGAAGTCAAGAAATGACTCGGTGAAAAATATGGAGAGAGCTGATGATTGAGGATTTCGGAGACGGGTGAAGGGCTCAGCCAGGGTATTGAAGATAGGTGGGGGGTGCTCCACCAAATGTCATTCGAAACCTCGTGCAATTGCCAATGCGCCGAAAAAAATTCAAAATGGCGAAAAAAAGATGGCTGCCATACAAATTTCGTGGGTGTCTATCTCTGAGAGTATGAAAGATAGAAAAGTGGTTTCTTAGCAAGAGATGATCTGGACGAAGAGTTCTATCTATTGAAAAGAAAAAAAATTCAAAATGGCGGAACATTTTTTTTCATACTAAATTGTATGGCGATTGGGTACCTACTATAAGAAAATCCAAAGTTTTTGCTAAATCCGAGTATGACCGACCACGTAAATTGCTACAAGCAGTTACGCGGTCCGCTTTAGCGGGCCGCGCCCCCACGCGAAAAACTAGTTATACTATATATAGCTCGATTACCACTGACTCACTCACTCACTGACTGACATATACAATTGTTCTCCCAGAAGGAGACTGAAAACGATATAATGATGTATGGGGGATGTGTTCGGGTGGGGGATTCGAGTATGGGAAAAATCTGACATTTCCAAAAAACAAGATGGCGGCCGACGTGATTTCTGTAACTTTTTTGTTTTCCGACCGATTTCGTTAAAACTTGCAAGCATTTTAAAAGTTGGTAAACGATTTACAAAAAAAATGGAAAATTTTGGAAAAACAAGATGGCGGCCGAGATTTTCGCAAAATTTTCTCCTGTAAAATTTTGTATGAAAAAATTTTTTTTCACAAACACTTTCGTAAAGAGGAGAACTATTTCTTTCGGGGACAGTATGGAGAGAGCTGATGATTGAGGATCTTGGAGACGGGTGAAGAGCACGCTAAAGGTATTGGAGATAGGTGGGGGGTGCTCGACCAAATGTCATTTGAAACCTCGTCCAATTACCAATGAGCTGAAAAAAAATTCAAAATGGCGGAAAAAACATGGCCGCCATACAAATTTTGTTGGTCTCTATCTCGGAGGGTATGACAGTTGGAAAAGTGGTTTCATAGCAAGAGATGATCGAAATGGGAATATCTATTTAGTGACAAGAAAAAAAATTCAAAATGGCGGAATTTTTTTTTCATAAAAATGTATGGAAGAGACCTAGAAGGGGACGGAAAACGATATAATGATATATGAAGGATGTGTTTGGGTGCGGGATTCGAGTAGGGAAAAGTTATGACATTTCAGAAAAACAAGATGGCGGCCGACGTGATTTCTGTAACTTTTTTATTTTCTGACCGATTTCGTTCAAACTCGCAACGATTGTAGATAGTACTAAACGATTAATAGAAAAAATGGAAAATTTTGGAAAAACAAGATGGCGGCCGAGATTTTCGCAAAATTTTCTCCTGTAAAATTTTGTATGAAAAAATTTTTTTACAAACACTTTCGTAAATAGGAGAACTATTTCTTTCGGGGACAGTATGGAGAGAGCTGATGATTGAGGATTTCGGAGACGGGTGAAGGGTTCAGCCAGAATATCGAAGATAGGTTGGAGGTGCTCGACCAAATGTCATTCGAAATCTTGTGCAATTGCCAATGCACTGAAAAAAATTTCAAAATGGCGAAAAAAAGATGGCCGCCATACAAATTTCGTCGATGTCTATCTCAGAATGTATGAACGATAGAAAAGTGGTTTCTTAGCAAAACATGATGTGGACGAAGAGGTCTATTTATTGAAAAGAAAAAAAATTCAAAATGGCGGATTTTTTTTTCATACTAAATTGTATGGCGATTGGGTACCTACCTACTCATTTTTGCTAAATCCGAGTATGAGCGACCACGTAAATTGCTACAAGCAGTTACGCGGTCCGCTTTAGCGGGCCGCGCCCCCACGCGAAAAACTAGTTAAATATAAAAATGAATTTTTGTTTTGTCTGTGTGTATGTCCTTTATAGAATCGTAAACTATGCATTGATCATGGTGATCTTCAGCAAAAGTGTTGTGCATCGGCCCACGAAGGTTTCAGAGTTAGTACGGGTTGGCGGGCTTCACACACCCCTATCATTCCAATATTTTAGTTAGTGGCGTAGAAACCGATTTCGTTTAAACTCGCAACGATTGTAGATATAAGTAAACGATTAATAGAGAAAATGGAAAATTTTGGAAAAACAAGATGGCGGCCTTTGGATTGGATTTGGAAAAACAAGATCAAAAACTACTACTATAGGCAAATAAAAGAAAGTATATTTATTTATCATAATCATCATCCTCGCAATAGCGGTGGAATAGGTATACCTACCACCTGTATAATAGGTAGTCCGTTTTGTCTTTGTTTGTCAACACTAATTTGACATTCGAAGGAAAAAGAACAAACAGAGTATAACTATTTCACAGCTATTTCACATTTATGAATAAGGGGGTTAGTATAATACTGCGATATAGTTCATGTTTTCAAAAGAATTTTTCCCTAATTTCTTCCGAAAATTCATACAGTTGGCAATACCTGACCAACGCAACGCAAACGTCGAAAACAAAGTTTTAATTTTGTATCAAATGCATACAACGAAGAGCGGCAACATCGCTTGCTGTCTTATTTTATCAGCGAACTGGCAACGCAGCATTTACTTACACGCAATCCAGCTGATTCGCCATCTATTAGCATTTTCATAACTGCAACTATTGCCAAAGCAACGTCATCTATTGGGGTTCGATCAAACTGCGTAGAGCAGCGCCACCTATTTTTAAACTTATTATCTGCTATGAAGCTACTCGCAGTAACAGCGCCATTATTTCCAGTTTTATCCGTCGGGTGGCCCACCCGAAGAAATTAAGCTTGTCGCATTTCTTTCTTCGTGATGGGGTATCTGTACTAGTATAGTATTATATTATCTGTGGCGATGGAGACGCAAGAATCATTACTGGACCTGACCAATGAAGCTAACCTCTCGAAAGCACCCTCTCGGAAGTAGCCCTTTCTGAAAGAGCGCGATGAAACACTTTATTTTATTTTATAAAAGTAAACAGTCATAGAAAAAAAAACAAAACACACAGCATGACAACCCCAGTCTCGAACAGTCGAACTCGCTAGCCTGATCATGAGCTATGAATACGAAGCACGAACCAAAGCCGCCACAACAGTGTGCACTAATGAATACGAATTGTAGGAACCATATCCGAAACCGAATCGTTTTGGCCGGTTTTATTCAATTGTAATAGTTGTTACTTTCTTTGTGGCTGCTGTATGAAAAAGATGTGCATCATGAAGAGGATCCTTCTCCATAAAGTCAGCCAACGTTTGGTCCCTTCGGTTCCATTGCAGTTCCGTCGGTAAAACGCAGTGTTGGCACTGGACCTCCGACCAGATGGACTGACGATATTCCTCTTAAAGAGAGTCGCGGGAAGGCGCTGGATACAAGTGGCGCAGGACCATGCGGGCTGGAAATCATTGCAGGAGGCCTTTGTCCAGCAGTGGACGTCCGTCGGCTGAAACGAACGAACGAATGAATAGGTAGTTGTTAGAGCTAGCCTCTAACATGAAGAGTTCTGTAGCATAAATTAATAATAATAGCAATATCGCTATGAAATAAAATTGCTTCCATAGAATTCTATTTAATCAAAGTACTTAATTGGTATTTTATTTTTACCATACCTGGTGTATTTTGTTACAAGAATTTAGTGTAGACGATAACTATTGTAAAAGAAAGGTTGGAAAATAAGGGCTATAATACTTATACCCTTTCAAACAAAAAAAATGATTGTGTAAATCGGACCAGGCATCCTCGAGTACTCGGTGAACATACATACAAAAAATAAAAAATAATGATTCTAACGTATTGAGAACCTCCTTCTTTTTTGAAGTCGATTAAAAATTGTGTGATCTGAGGTTAAAAAAAAACATAATAGAATGGCAACCCCGGACACGAACCCACTACCTTTTTATGAGCAGCGAGTGCGAACCAAAGTCGCCACGACTATTGTACTGAAAGTGAAGAAATGTAGGAACAGTATTTAAAAATTAATATTCTACGGGATTGCTTCTATACTTGACCGATCACCACAAGGGTGTCTGCTACCTCGCGAGCTCCCCATGCCCGACATCGTACCTACAAGTAGCGATGGAGACGATGAAGACGACGCGCAAGAATCATAATTAAATTACTGGACCTGACCAATGAAGCTAACCCGACCCTTAGGCCCAAAGCCACAATAAATAAATAATATATAATACGGGACATTTGACACATCGCAATCTAGCCCCAAAGTAAGCGACAGCTTGTGTTATGGGTACTAGATGACTGATGATATACATAGGTACATACTAATATACATAAATATAATTTATTGAAAAACACCCAGCCACTAGAAAATATTCATGCTCATCACACAAACATTTACCAGTAGTGGGAATCGAACCCACGACCTCCGGCGCAGACGGCAAGTTCGCTACCACTACGCCATTCGGTCGTCAAAAAACAATGGCGAGGGCCGAGGCCTTAGTCCACTAACCAGGGGGCTTTAGATCGCTTCAAGGCGCAGCATCCCCGCTGCCTACACATCGCCCGGGTAAAGACATCCGCAACCCCGGATGGAGTTAACTCTTCTACCTCATATACACGACATAAAAACTCTATTCCAGACCACAAAAATAAACTTCTTCACTACGCAGTTTCTCACTGGGCACGGTTTTCATAAGCAGTATTTAAAACGCTTCAAGATTATTGACGACGATCTATGCCCATGTGGTAATTCTAGCATATACAAACCATAGACCATCTATTGAAAGAGTGCCCAACGAACGGACGCTACAAGCACGAATCCCATTGTGAATTTCTACAGCTGCCTTGAGTCTCTAATGGAGTTCACAATACGTATTTTTAAAAATCTAAAAGAGTTTAACAAATAAGATAGTTAATACTGTGAAAATACTAATACTGTAATATTGTGAAATTGTAAAGTCTATTCTAGTCTTTCGCCGTATTACTGACGTATCAAATAGCGGAAGTAATACGGCGATTCAAAGATTCCTAATGTTATGTTAATTTTATTCTTGATATTATGATAATGAGTACGCGTCGCGAAACTGCCCGTAACGTGTCGATGATAATATAATATAAACGTACCATAGAGTATAATTGAATATAGGTACGTACTGACTGAAAGCCTTTTGGGCACGCGTTTCAACGTCGCTGGCGTAAGGTGCTGACGGAGCTAGGTTACACGCGGTTTATCGAACACAAAGATGATCGATTTTATTTATGGTAGATTTTTTATTTATTTATTTTATTTTCCCCCGAAGGGTATGCAGACTACAAGTTACAATATGCAGAATACAAGTTTAATCTGAGTGCAGAGTCTCCACGTTCAAAATTGTGTATAACTTATAAGCCATTGCGATCTAACTTTGTAACCTTTTTTTTTTTTTTTTTTTTATAATTGATAGGCTTGCGCTTGACTACAATCAAGTCCGATTTACAGAAATGATGAGGTCTAGGATGGAGCGCGCTTGCCTAGAAAATGCCTATTCACTCTTCTCTTGAAGGCACCCAGATTGTATTTGGCTGGGAACACGGAAGCTGGAAGGGTGTTCCACACCTTAGCGGTTCGAATCAGAAACGTAGAAGAAAAGCGTTTCGTCCGAGTACGCTGGACATCAACCACATAAGGATGCCAATTCTCTCGACGTCTCGCGGTTCTATGGTAGAAAGGTGAAGGTGGCACAAGGTTGTGGAGTTCTTGAGCACACTCTCCAAAATATATCCTGTAAAAAACCGCTAAACAGGCAACACTGCGTCGGTGTTCTAAACTGAGCAGTTTCGCCCGTGTTAGCGATTCCTTGCCGATTATTCTGCGTGCGCGGCGATCAACCGAGTCCAATGCATCGAGCTGGTATTTGGCAGATCCATCCCATAGGTGACTGCAGTACTCCATGCCGGAGCGAACTTGAGCTTCATATAGCGTCAAAAGCTGTTCGGGCTTGAACCTTAGATAGTAAGCCACATTTGTAAGTTTTGTCAAATAAATTATTATTCTTAGAGCCTGTTTCACAACCGCCAGATAAACTTTATCTAACGAATAAACTTGAAATTTTGACAGATTTCCAATACAAAAATTGTCAGGTGATCAAATATACTCTCTAGATAAAGTTTAGATATCTGGTGATTGTGAAACAGGCCCTTATTCTTTCCCTTTATTCTTATTTGCTTGATACAAACTGAACAATGTTATCACGTGTAATATTATGACTTACACGTAAGTAGGTACCTACCTACTAGAATCTAGAAAACGGTGGGATTAAATTACCTACTGCTCCTATAGTCCAGTTTATTCTGTATTCTGAGAGTCCAGTCAATGAATAACCTAAAAGGGGGTGTAGAGTGCATGAGAGGGGACCTAAGCAATTTCTTCTGAAACTTGTTCAGGGTACTTAGGAAGTTAACATACTATAAAAATTCTTTTCAAAAAACCGACTTCAAATGCCACTACAAAGAGTGAAATAATTTTGATGTAGGTACACCAATTCGAAGTCGGACGATTGTCTATAATATCGTCGTTTCTAAGCACATCGAGTAGGTATTGTGAAGGACTATGATTGTACTTACCATACATCGTCCGACTTCGAATTGGTGTCTACATCAAAATTATTTCACTCTTTGTAGTGGCATTTGAAGTCGGTTTTTTGAAAAGAATTTTTATTTTTTACTTTTTAGTGGAAGCTGTTTTCCTAGCTTGGATTGAGTAGAAACTTGAATATTAATACTTCCATGAAACTATAGAACTTATCTGAATTGTTTAAAAGTCTCATGTCACCGTGTTTGTAACACAACAAACTCAGGCTCAACCTATTTTTGGATTTTTCAGGGTATATTCGATAGGTCTGTGAATAGGTCGTTAGCAATTTTTTGTATCCCTAATGGCAAAACAATGTTTGTTATTAGGGATACAAAATGCAATAGTGCCAGCTAGTCTATTTATATTATAAAATTGTATTTCTTGTCAATTTCTACCTATAGCTATAGCCTATACCTGATACCTCTTACTTTGGGTTGTATTCCATGAATCGGCCGTTCCTGAGAAAAAGAGTCAAGTCACAGACAGACAGAGTTTCGGGTTTTCTGAACAGAAGCCACTTATTTGTAAGAAATCGTGTATAGAAATCAATAATTATACAATAGTTTCGACTTCCATTACAAGCTTTTACACTTTTTAATCTGTGCCTTTAATGATATTATACTGATAATAATATATGTAAATAAAATCTTAGGTCACATCTAGTGACGAGTGAACCATCATCTTACCTTAATACATGCGAATTAAAAAGTATAGTCTGACAAGGATCTCTTTTGCTGAGATCTCTTGGCACTTGAATGACATTGTCAGGAGGGCGCAGTCGGAGTTGTTGGTCTGAGGTTCTGAGCGGAGAACAAATGTAGATGATGTAGACTATTATGAAATGTAGACTATGATGGAACTATGACAGCCAGCTAATAGAATTTTCTCAATTTTAGTTGTTAATAATAAACCAAAACAACACAAAATACTTGCAACATACTGACATATATACCGACGGAGCGAACTATCAAACAGTATCACAAGATAGCGGCGTTAGTTCCGATTTTGACCACGCACCAAGATAGCCTTGTCGCACTTGTAATTTGATGCGTTTGTTTACCAACACCAGGGGGGTTATTCCGTATCTTTGACAGTTATAGCGTGATGTTCACTGTTGTCTATGGTGCGTTTTACATTGCTGCTTTATTAAGTGACACTAAAGTAAGATTTTGCGGTGAACCTTCAATAGATTAAAAAAAAACATATCATGTCAAATTAGCTCGTTGAAGGTCACAGAGTCATTATCACTGAGATAAAGATTAAGGGGCCAGGCCCGTCAGTTGTTGCTTAGCAATGATTTGTTTATTAGTAAATAATAAATTATTCTAATTTGACATAAGATTTGGCAAAATTCCAACAAAATTCCCCTATTTTTAAAGATAATTTAAAAAGTAGTCAACCAATTTCGATAAAATTTACATGGGACCAATTCGACATTAGTTCCTATCGATCTAATGTAGAACAATGAAAATCAGTTGCGTATTATCGGAGAAATTCGTGAACATACATACAAAAAAAAAAAAAACATACAGGCCGAATTGATAAATAAATAAAATAAAAGTTTTTTTTGTAGTATTAACTTTTCCGGAGCGTGTGGCTCGGAAACGGTTTGGAATACGGCAAAATTGAATAGGACCAAAGTTTTAGATAGTTTTATGAGCTTTAATTTATTGGAAGATTTTTTTTTTCTATGACGCACCGTTTCTGAGATATTAGTGAAAAACCCAAAAGTGGCACCTTTATCCCACCCTCCCCACTCCGGCTCACCTCCGAGACGTCAGGACTTTTAGCATGTTAACTTCCTAAGTACCCTGAACAAGTTTCAGAAGAAATCACTTAGGTCCCCTCTCATGCATTCTACAACTCCTTTATTGATTGGACTACTATTTATTATACATATAAATTAAACATATTATTTAGTTAATATAGTAGTTGGCAAGGTAGCAAAATACGTAGGTATTTGTTGTTTTCCTTCTATATTTTCCTTACATTTCCTCAGGGCGAGCGCAACATTAAGAAAGACAATAAAAGTGGATTATTCCTCCAAGTTTGTGCCTGAGACGGTCACGTAGTTGGTTATGCCACTCTTGAGGTTACTTCAGCTTTCAAAGTAGACATTTGCGTTTTAATTGTTTCTTTTACGACAATACTATCTTTAAAACAACAAACACACTTACTAAGCTTTTAAGTTTAACAGTACCTACCTATTCCTATACTAATTAGTAGATTTTATTAATAAAACATCAAGACTGAAAAACTAATTATACGACGCAACATGGTCGATAATAATTGTGAAATTAAATTAACTTTAGCGCGATAAAGTCGAGCATTGTATTTCCTTTAATGAGGCACATTCAATTTTACACTCTATGTTGATAGGTGTTAAGTTAATTTTTCATTTTATTTCATGATTCATTTCATTTAGTCCGTGAATGGCCTAGATGTAGGCAAACCTAATCGCGCGACGAGTCACAAACATCGAAAATATTATGACGTAACAAAATAACTTTAAGACTAGGTCTCTTAAAGTACCTCAGTACTAATAGCTTAAAATACATACGAACTACATACTAATTTGAACACTGAGTAGATACGTGAATTCGCATAAAATTGGCTAATGTCTGTTATTTATGCGTGTCTGATAGTGCTATCTGCATGCGAGCGGTCGTTATAAAACGCCATGAGACATTTTATGATTTTGGTGTCTGTATGGTCCGCAAATAAACTTACAAAGCTAAACTCTAGGTGCTGTTCTACCACTCACATTATTAGAGACCTAATCGGTTTATGTGGAAAAGCTTAAAGTCTTATCTACCTACTTAATGTCTCATACCTAGTCTATTAAACAGTAATCAAAAAAAAATATTGGCCATTTATCTAATTCTTGACGGATGTTCTCACGTAGCTCAGTGACAGAGAGCACCCAGCCGCGTTAACTGGACGACGCGGGTTCAAATCCAGCCGGAAGCGATAATTTTGATACGTAATATATATTTATTCGTTTTCAAAATATCACATTTAAAATAGAAAACTACACAAGTTACAACATTACATTACATTTAAATATTGAAAAAAATATTGAAAAATATTATAAATTTTTCGGTAATTTTGAAACTCACAGAAAATAAATATCTGTAGAAAGCTCGAAACAATAAATAAAGCTCTATAGAATAGCTTTGTTGAATATTTAAATACATTTCTCGAAAATTTCCAAATTAGGCGTCGGAATTTTCGAACGGCCCTTCCGATATCGACAGGCAAAATGCTTTAGCGAAATGAGCCCATAGGGATCTTTCATATAGATTTATTGACAGGGACCTCTGTTGGCGCACTATAAATATAAATACATACAAATGGCCCTTGGTTTTTTAATAAGAGGGTAAGCCGAATATTAGTCTAATATCGGAGTGCAAACCTATGTTACCCATGGTAAAGTTTTTTTGTTTTGGTATGAGAGCAAAGGAATTTATGTGTAGATAATAAGTACGATACAAAATCAGGAACTGCTCCCACAACACAATATTATTAAAATATGCTTAGACCCAAATAAAAAAAATTGTGTAGGTAAGTATGCTTAATTAGAATAAGATACATATTATATTGAAGCAAAATCTGTTACAAAATACGTTTTTTTTGTATTTTTTCAAGTTCGTATTTTTTTAAGGCAGGTAACATCGCTTAATTTTTTTTTCATTTTTTTAATATGACGTGTGTTTTATCAAATCTTATTTGATAAAACAAAAATTACTAAGGACCTAGCAAAAATACAGTACGCGCGGCGAAAGTTTGGCTTTGACCGTTATTGCGCAGAAATCAGAAATTGGGTATCAACCAATCAGAATTTGGGTACCCATGCGCAGTAATCCCCTCCACCCGAAGGTCAAAGCCAAACTCTCGCCGCGCGTACTGTACTTAACTAGCTTTTTCACCAATAAGGTTGAATTTCCAAGGATAATAATATTAAGCAGCAATAATATTAACATGAGT
The DNA here is from genome assembly GCA_036785405.1 of Coenonympha arcania. NCBI lineage: Eukaryota > Metazoa > Arthropoda > Insecta > Lepidoptera > Nymphalidae > Coenonympha > Coenonympha arcania. The sequence continues at coordinate 7,098,559 of CM072069.1, forward strand.
CAATCTGAGGTTAAATTTATCTTTGTTCAGGAAGCGCCTCCTAGGAGTTGGGAGTGGCCAGTTAGCCGGCAGTAGCGACAGAAACTGCTGCTCGAAGCCTGGTGGGAGAGCAGAAGTGAATCCCGTACTCCTGCCAACGTGGTCCATCGTGGCAAGCCATAGGTTTAAGTGGGTGCAAGCTGCACATAACCCCTCCGTTTTCCCTGACGGTAGAGGGCGCTAGACATTTTCTGTCATTAAAATAAAGGTCATCTATTTTTCTAACATTAGGTTGTTAAACTAAAACACTGTCATCCCAATGCAACCGTCTTACCCATGTTAATGCTTACTCAATTTTTTTATCGTAATCCGCATCCAACCCTGCACCCCAAATTGCAGTTAATATTAAAATATTGCATTGGACCAATGCATTTTTTTACTGAACCAAAACATTGGCTTGCCGCACGCTGCTGCTACCCTAAAGTATCACCCCCACAAAATAATGTACCTACCCAATATACAAGTATTTGTACTCACATTTTTTTATAACTTAGGGAGAGAATACTTATTTAACTGCATCGTAATATGCTAAACTTGTCGCGAGTTCTGTGAATAAAATAGATAAAACAACAAAGGAAGTAGTACTTATACCTACCAATTTTTTGCTAAAATACTAATTTAGTAAAATCAAGAAAATATGATAAGTACGCGTAAATTTCAACTAGTAGACCGTATACCTACCTAAATTCACGTCATTTGGTTTATTATAGAAGATTAACTCTCCGGCTAAATTTTATGTAATCTTCATAAGGTAGGTATATATAAAGTGTATTAAAAGCAGATGTAGGTCTTAATGCTTGCTTCTAGTTTCTTTTTTTAATAAAAAATCACCAATTAGGTATTATTTGGATATTTATATAGTAAAAATATCACAAATTTTTGGTAGCTTCCACTCCCTAACCGATCAATACAGTTCAATGATAGAGTCATCTCATTTTATTGCTTCTATTGGCTTGTCAATTCATCTACCAAATAAAAATACTGTTGGCGTGGTCATAAAACAATTCCGACAAGAAAGATAATCAACTAATGGCCAAGTTAATTCGTAATAACCATTCCACGATTGACGAGATGAAAACAAACAAATAAAGTCCTCTATTTTGTTAGTACGATGATTTGTTACAGCTACTAAATAACAGCTATCGAACCGCCTAAAAACTACTGTGTTCTAATTTTAAATTCCCTGGACGCTCCAAAAGTTGAATTATTATGTCAGACAAAAATAAAAGAAATCTGTTTTTAGGTTAACCACCTCGTAAGATACATTAAATAAAAAAAAAATAAGTATTGCGAGGAGGTTCCTCACTCTGGAGCCCTGACCGCTGGTGGCTTGGGCTCTAAAAAGCTCCATAATCAGTGGTAGAACCAGTTTTTTTTAATATTTTTAAATGTGTTTTCTTTTTTTATAGGTATCTATAAATTAGCTGAACGGCAAACATTGTTTTGTCATTAGGGATATAAATAATAGCTTACGACCTACTCTCAGACATACCAAACATACACAAAAAATTTAATAACAATCGGTTAAGCCGTTTCCGAGGAGTTTGGTAACAAAAATTGGCACGAGAATTTTATACATTAGAAAGACCAATATTGTTAAAAAAATTATTTACCTAATTGTAGAAAAAATAAGTTAGAGAAAAAAAAATAAAAAAAAATCGTCAAAATATCACTAGCTAAGATTTTTTTAAGAGCACTAGAATCATTTACCATATACAATCTACGATATATCAAAACAACGAAATGATGCCTTATCATTTATCTCGCACTCGTAATACGAACAGTGTTTTCCCCCAACGGATCCTTTGCTAAAATCTAAGTTTCCCGTAGATAAAAGGGCGAGATCGTATGACACATTATTCATATCGGAGGGCGTCACTAAAGATATTGTGGAAAGGGCATTAAGATTGCCGAATGCAATACATTCCATCCTCAGCCCTTGTTTTGACGTGATAGAAACGGTCTAGAGTTCCAAAAACAAATCTAAAATTGTACTTAGAAAAATAAATTTACGCGAATGTAATCCATAAATTCATTGGGTTAAGATTAAGGATAATTTATAAAGAGAATGGCTAATGGCTAGTAGTGTGGGGAATATGTGATGCCGTAATAAATGTTGCGAATCGACGCGTGTAAGAATTTGCTATGACTATTGTTTATTTTGCTGAAGTTTACAATACTCGTACCACCACCACACTCTAGTAACTAACGAATTTATACTTATACTTATTACTTATACTTGCATATTTAAGTAAAATGTTTTTTTTGTGTGTGTTTTTATGAAAACGTTGTTTTGTCATATAAGACACTGAAAAAGTAGCTTACGAAGTTACGACCTGTTCTCAGAGCTACCGAATGTAGAAAAAAATTTAATAAAATCGGTTGAGGAGTTTGATTACAGTTTACAGACACTGTTACTCGAGAATTATTAAATTACTAAATACTTGAAATAATAATATAGCTACTTGCTTGTATAACATACAGATATTTTTTCTTTTCAGATCTTTAAATGACTAAATTAGGCCCTAAGCCTTGACAGAACAGAGAAAATGTACGTAGGTATCTATTTTGTGTGTGTTCGCAACAAAAGCAGCAAAAATCAAATTTATTATCTCCTCAAGAATCGATGCAATGTCTCGTTCGAGCTCCTATTTTATGCAGGAAGCTTTTCAAACAAGGGAAAGACCCCCGATTGTATTATTTTTATTTGTGTTCATCTTGTCTGTGGCTGGCAAAATTTTCTGCGGTGTTTTCATCCCATTACCTGCGTAATAGACACCATAAATATATTAATGCGCTAGTCGTATTTTATCTTTGTTTCTTTGTGAAAATAAAGTAAATACATTTTATTGATGTTGAATATTTTAGAGGAAACTAGGAAACTAGTTACATTAGTAGGTAGGTATATGTAATACCTTAAAATATTTTAGGATCCGAATTACTTATATAAATTGCTCTATCAGCCAGTAGACATAATACTACTTATAATAATTATATTTTAGTAGTAAGTACATTCCATAATATATAAAATTCTAGTGCCAATTTTGTTACCAAACTCCTCCGAAACGGCTGGACCGATTGTTATGTTTTCTGTGTATGTTCGGTAGGTCTGAGAATAGATCGTAAGCTATTTTTTTTATATATGCCTAATGGCAAAACAACGTTTTCGGGGTCAGCTAGTAGGTACATAAAATAGCCCGCAGATGACAACGCCCAGTTCTGATTAAATTAAATTTAAACTGGCTGGTCAAATTTAAAAGTCGTAAATTAAAAATTTTAAAACGCCCGGTGACCCCTCTCGTCACTCCTGTGATTGAAGCTGGCGGGAACTAATCTTATTAACGATAACAATAGCTCATGATAGATCACTATAAGAATTAGGGATATGCCAGTATCTGTACTTTGGTATCGATAAAATCACGCGTTAACCTAATTTCCCTACTACGATTTCGACTATTGATGATAATTATGATAAAATTAAAATGATATTATCGATAAATATGATGAAAGGTAACTTGTCTTAAATAGGTAAAATTAAACATAATATAATATTTCGTAATAAATCTATTCATGCTTGAGAAATGTAGAAGTTACCGATTTTTAAATATATCTAAATTCTAAAGTAATTGCTACCACAATAATGAAATAGTCACAATATTGTACTTATACCCGTGTACCTACTAATGTTATCACACTGAATATATTGAAAACCTACTCGTATTTTTTTAAAGATCTTTTAATTATTGAAATAAAATAATAATAGGTACCTACTTACTTATAAAAATGTTTGTAATATTTTCCTGTTATGTTAATATTGTGTATTTTACATACCTAAGTTTAGACGCTCAAAATGAAATAATAGAGCATTATTTTATGAACTTTTGAGTAGATACGATTAAGTTGAAAATATTTAACATTTCACACATGGATTAATTGTTTGAAAGTCATGTTTAGCTAGTCACGTACCTACCTCTACCTAATAATAATTATGGGAGATAAATATCAATGGTAGCAAGTAAGTGTGTCCGACACCACTTTTGGGACATTGCCAAAGTACAAGTATGCACGAAATACTTAGTACCAAATTGAGTACCTTTTGACTAACAATTGCTGTAAAACAGATAAACAGAAATAAAAGGAAATAATTAACTTATAGTATTTACTCTATAAAACATATATCTAAAAATTCACTTGAGATTGAAGAACCAAATGAAGTAACAATTAAAGAGTATGTAGCGAAATCTAGAGAGATGAATTAAATTCGTGGTAAAAGGTAGATAGATCAATAATTATGTAACTACGGTGGCCGCCGGTGGCTGAAACTGTTGACTTAAGTCAGATTTTTTACGTTTTTCTCGACTCGCTTACCGTATCCTCAACCCCAAAATCTACTCGCAACTGAAGTGAAAAGCAGAGTATGTCACTCAGTCGTTAAACTAATAATTGTATCCTAGACTGAATAAAATCGTTTTATACTTTTGCAGCACAATCAATTATTGTCCTTAAGTACTGTAAGTAGGTATTTTATTTCTGAGAATTGTTTGCTAATTAGTAATAAAATATTGTGAATTATTTGTTGTGTTATTCTTCATGCTTACTTCCTGGTATCCCATGGTTCAGGTAATATACCGCTACGATGGTAGGGTAAAATGGAAAAAAGGCGTTTAGTTTTTCTATTTTATACGTATTTTGGAATATGCTACAAGTTCAATTATACAACTGTGACCTGTATTTGAGTGGCATATACATTTCCGCATACATATTTATTTTCACACTGATACCTATGGCTATACTTATCCCATAACCAGTACAAACACATATAATAAAAACTTAAAACAACATCAAGTCATTTAAACTCGGACCGAATTGAAACGTCGTAGCGTGAATTGCATGCAACATAAATTTTATTGAAAAACCGAAGCGTGTTGTGTTAACAAAGATTTACTGCGGAATTAAACGGGTTTAATAGTTATTTGGACATATATTAGCTGTCAATATAGACAGACCCGCATATTTAATATCGGCAGTGTTTCGGGTCACTCAATGAATATTAAGTAGGTACGTAAATTATTATCTTATCAGCGATCCCCAGTCGATTATCACTGCTCAAGTACAGGCCGTAAGTATGTAATATGAATTCCTACCTATTATTTTTATAAAAGTATACAATCGTGTTTGTGCATTTTTTTGTACACGCTTTTCACGCACAATGCAAGGCATGGTTGCTTGAACTAACTTCAACAGAAAGATTTGGCGCCTTCAGAAACCGGTCGGCCGCGAAAATTCAAATTTTATTTAGTTTTTCGAAAATAGTAGGCTAATTTTACGTCGTAGGCTTATATCAATGGGTTTTGCGAGTATATCTTATCACTTAAGCATCTACAATCTACGTGTTTATTAAAACTGGTCAAAATACTCATTTACTTCATATTTGTCTCAATTGGTTCAAATCTGGGATTTGGAGGGATTTAGAGCTATCGCTATAAATATTAAGTAAATAAGTACTTTTGACGAAAGTTTTTATGAAAAACGTGTAGATTTATGAAGGTAATACCCGGAATACTCATTGCCATTTAAGTGTACGACGTATAATTAGCCTACTATTTCCGAAAAACAAAATGAAAATTGAATTTTCTTGGCCAAGTGAATCGTATCACCTTAGAAACGTTTCTGAGTTCGACCAATCTGCCAGTGTAGCTGATTTAACCAAAACAAAAAACAACAAAATGAAAACTAACTACTTAACTACCTTTGTTAATATGTTCGTAAACATGCGCAAAAAACAGCTTTAAGTAACATTGTATTTCCATCATTATTATTATAAATCTTACTAGATCACACTTATGCGATATCTAAAGCAAGCCTATAAGCACTATAGGGACGCGGCCAAGTCTAGCATGTTCTCAAAGACAGTAAAATACATTTACACGTAAAACCAGACATATAAATCAGCGTAGTTTTCATTCGCTTTCGATATAATATTATACCTATGTCGTTATTGATACGTGGGCATGTGTAAACTAAAACAATTTTATACTCCCAGATAGCTGCGAAAGTTGAGATTTATGTACTTCGTCTGATATTCAAGGGATGGCAAGTATGGAGAGACTGTCTTAAAAATAGTATAAAAAGTGTATTTTCCTTACTGTCATTCGATTTATAACTCCGCTAATGTATGTGATACCGATTACCGATGACTAAATGAGGGAGGGGAGAGGGATTTGAAAATAGTACTGGTATTCATCTGATATTATACTTAGGTAATGCTTCTTTAATTTTTAACTAGACAGATTGGAATTTTTTATACATAATTATGTAGGTAGACGAGGATTCTAGGATGTACCTTGGAGGTGGATAGTGCAACTCTAGTAAACCCTGGAATTCTTTTTTTTTTTTTGAAAATTCGGTGTCCCCTTTCGTTGAAAGAGATCTTTTTCAGCACAATAGTTATAATTAACAATACTTAACAATATTACATTTATCAATAAATACCCTCGAAGTAGTTAGGTAATTTTATTTTATCGAGTTAAATACATTACTATATGCCCGTGTTTTTGTTTTGTCACTAATTAAAGACTAAAATTAATTACAAAAGTATAGAATTGCTATACAATGGGTATATTATTGTTTATCCCTGTAGATAGTTTAAATATATAAATTGTTTTTTTGGTTAGTTGGTTTTTGCCTTAGTTGGTTTTTGTATAGAATGCTTTTCCACACTTACCAACCCCTTTTTTGCCAAAACTGCACAGGCACTTTGCGTGAAAAAACAAACATTTGTCGATGAATTTACGATGCTTTTTGGGAGCCAAGCCGCTTATTGCGATGACTGTATTCGATATAAATTCTTAGGCATGATGCTCTAGCAAGTTTTACGCATGAACTTTTATCAATTCGTGTAGGTAGGCGATGCTTACTATGGTCCTGATTGTGGCAGAACGACAGTATAGCAGACATATTTGTTGATTTATTATGATTAGTCAACGATGATTTTACAAGGTGACTTTTCTTGCAGATTTCGTATGTATAGGCACCATAATATCAGTAGATGATAAACAATGCATACGTCTATTGCTCGAAGGCCATATCAATTTGCAGCTGGCGAAACTGTGAGTGGATATTAACGAATGTGCCTGATTACCTACCCAATTAATTCATAAATGAAAATGAAAATCTTTATTTTTCAGATAGGCTTAAATATAAGCACTTATAAAAAGTCAAAACTCTACCGCCAGGTTTGGAAAGCAGGTTTGCACCGAGAAGAACTGGCAAGAAACTCGGTGCTCTTTTCAAAAATGCTATAATATACAAGTTTTATTATATAGTAGGTATCAATCAATATTTTTAAGATATCTCGTGGGGAGATGGAAGCATAAAAATTCTTCAATGGTATTATATGATGTTTTTTACCAGTATCTTTAAACTGGTGCAAAGGTAAGGTACAATAAAAAAGCTTTCTTCCATGGCACACGATGATGATAATGGTACCTAAATAGCAGGCGTTGGACATCTTGAAGAGTCTGTCTGGAGGAGTATCACCACAGGTTAGATATTTAATCCGTCGAAAAGCAGTAATTGCGAAACATTACTGAGTAGTTGACTATACCGTGTTGTAGATAACAGAATGTACATTACAGAGGTTGATAAGACTAAGATCATATATCTCAGGCTGACGAGTGCAGTGCAATGCATGGTTACCACCGCAGTGCCAGGTATTTCACCGTCAAGCAGTAATTTCGCCTGACCAAGCTGTGTTTCGTGTTATAGAGCACTGTAGTTGGTGACATTACTGGACATTACAGGACTTTGATCTGATAACTCAGGTTGACGAGTGCAAAGCACTATAGTTGGTGACATTACGGGATCTGATAACTCAGGTTGACGAGTGCAGTGTAGTGCATGGGTACTACAGCTGTGCCATATATTTCAACGCAAAGCAGCAATTATGAAACTATTTTTCGGTTTGTAGTGCGACATTACTGGGCACCACTGGGCACAATCATGAGATCTGATGTCTCAAGATGACGAGCGAAGTGCAGTCCGAGATTACATTGCAATGTAATGTCCTGGCATGCACTGTATTTGAGACGTATTACACTTATTTACGTCAGAGAGATTATATTCCTAAAAAAGTTACTTATACTTCAATCACAAACAGATTCTCCAATTGAATAATGAATGCATACACTTACTTGCATAAAGTATAAGATTATATTATATTGTATTCAGTTAAAAGCTATGTATTTACAGCACACAGTTTAATCTTCTCATAAATGGGTCTTTAATTTTAACTTTAATTCCAAGGCATTGTTTCCCAGCACCGTAGACTGCACTAAAGATATCGCGAGTAACTGGCGGTTTGTCTGGTACATACTTGAATGCATCTTTCCTATAGTAATTATACATGTATATAGTACCTATACATATACCTACGATTAAAACAAAAGATTTTTAAAAGGTACATTTCTTAAGTCTAGCCAAGTCAAAACCGACGACGCTCGTCGGTGTTTTTACTTTTTGTCTATGCTCCTGGAATTCGAAGCAGTGTCTCTCGAAGCTTAGAAGTGCCGACTGCGACACGAATTTTGTCAGCTCAAAAAGTGTGTTCGTAATGTCACGACACAACATTGATAGAATGCCACTATCTTGTCACCTTGGTTTGAGCATTTTTGTACAGTCTGATTCAGATTTATGCTCAGGATGAATGTGGCCTTATGCCATTGCTTGCCATTGGTCTTTAATCTTGACCAATGTGCCTCATGAGCCAAACATAGAGTAATGGAGAGATGGTCGGAGTATCTTTGCGCGATAGAATCAGAAATGAAGAGATCCGTAGAAGAATTAGCGTCACCGATAAAGCTCAACGTGTCACGAAGCAGAAGTGGCAATGGACGAGGCGCATATACCTATCTTGTAAGACTGATGGACGATTGAGAGTTGAGACCCAAAGAATAGTGGTCACACGATCGGAATGGAAAATGCTTTGCAAGAGCCCCACTACATTACAGAAATACGGCGTTGAGAGAGATTCGGAGCCAATACTTTCAAGGGGCCAATGCGGTGGACGATCATCGGTTGAAAAGCGAATGAACATCAAAGAAAAACCTCCGAGCTTATATGTTGGTGGCCAAGGGGTTAAGATCCAATTGCATCGTTTGTGGTAACGTTTAAAAATGCCACAATTTACAGTAAAGAGCCGTAACGTTTTAAGTTGCGACTTGAGGTATTAGATGACTTTTGTATTTGCTGCTGACTGTACATGAAGAGAATTTTGCTTAGCGCGATGCGTGCTATGTCCATTGTCTGATTAGAGACTGCAGCCTGCACCCGACGCGATTGAGTGGAATTTTGTTCGCAATATTTAACGCCGACGGTGGCATTACAAGGCGCTTCGTTAAAGCGACGTTTTGAATCTTAATTGCGTATTTAACTTTGTAATTAAGATAAATACCGTCGATAACACTTCGGAACTACGTGGCGGCTTCACTGCAAAAAGTATTAGGAGTCGATATTCTTTAAACCGCGACGGGATTTTTTTTGGTTTCTAACTACATCTCGCGGATCCCGGTGCTGGTATTGTTAGAGTTTTGGTTTTTAATTCATTCTCTAAATGGAATTTTCATTATCATTTTTAATTACGTACATGTTTTTCGGATGCCATCAGGTTCTTTTTGGTATTTAATGTGTTAACTCTTACAGAATGGTTGTAAGAAATTCGTAACATAATACACTATTTCTACAGACATTCAAAGTATATTATATTATTTATTTACACCTAGTTCTTCATTTTCGTAAATATCTTATTCATTATTTAAAAAAAATATTCTATGGAGAACTTTAGTGATAATCATAATCATAGGTTCTTTTGGACGAACTTTCTTCCAGACATAGCATCTTTCAGACGAAGACTTCATAGAAATAGCACGTTTCGTAGTTCGTCGTCAAAATTCGATAGGTTTGCTACTCACTAGCAGTAAAATATTTGGAGGATGCAGTTCAGACCATTAGCGCTCACCGCCTAAATTAAACTCTTTTCGGGAGTGAGTTCTGTAAATGGAGTGTAGTTATATGCAGGCGAGTAGATGGCCTCATTTGTCTTCGCAAACGAACCGATTTGTGCGTCGGCGAATGGGTAACGGATGTTGCAGGGCACGTTTCCAAACTGACTTATTGGCGATCGGACTGCCGACTGGCTACAGTGATGTCTGTTAGTGAATTAGATTTAAGTGAATTATTCACTGCCATCCATCCCCGTTCGTTCTTCAATACTTTTGAATTTGATAAAAAAATTGTCTTTTACGTTTTTTTTTAATTTTGTATGATTGAATGATTTGTTGACGCTTATCATAAGTATAAGTAATGCTACCTCATACTCAAAATCTTAATGAAATTTTGATTTATTTAAAGTCATAAAATAAATTTTCCGAATAATTCTGCTCGATAAGTCTTCCGAATCTAGAAGCTTAAAAAGTTACCCTTTTTTCTTACCTATATTTTGTCCACAAAAATTAAGCTTGTAGGTGAAGTGGGATAGAATATTTGAATCCACGATAAAATTTACATATTTTTCAAGCCCTGAGATGTTTATTAAGCAATTTTAATTTATCTTACGATGAAACATTTTTTGAAAAATGTCAACAACTGTTTAATTAATTTCCGTACCAGTAATTAGTAATTAAATTTTAATTTTAAATTTTAATTCCGTAATTAGTAATTAATTTCCGTACCACATAAATTTAATTTACTCTGAACAAATCACGATAAAATACTAATTATGAGTTTTACATCACCTATCCTTTTAATAAAGTTCACAAAACTTACAATTTATATGGGATAATTAATAATAATTAAATTAATAATGCTAAGGAAGATTTAAATAAAAGAATATCAGTCCTGTCGTATCAATCTTAGGAAATCAATACCATAAAAGTAGGTATAGAAGGTACATCAAAATGACGTTAACTTCTCTTTGTGTCGAACAAAGACAACTTAAAACAAACCGAAGCATGGCGGAATAACCTAAACTATAAAACAAAGCAAATTCTAAGGGGTGCCGGAATTGAACGAAGTTTTGGAAGTAACTAGATGAATAATTCAAGATGCGATTCGGCAGTCAGTCAAACCAGGTCGGCCGTTGCATTTTAAACTGCAGTCAACAAAAGTTACAGCCGTTACATATCCAATTTAGCCTTTATTTCTATTTGGATAAGGGCTTTTGGTTCACGCTCTGTTCGGTCGGGTAAATCGGGTAAAACGTAAATCTGGAAATATTGAAGGCTCTCGTATGCCACGTTCATGGGCAATATTCTTCATCTTTTTCCGTTTTACATACACATTTTCGTGTTTCAGGTTATTTGATAGGAAATATTAGATTTTGGAATCGAGGAGAAGGATCTTTTGTGTGTGCTCCGAAAAAGCAAACATCCTCTAAAGCCCCTTTTACATCGTCGTCATATTTTAGCCTAATATTTTATCTTGCTTTATGACCTAAGTTTCATCAAAGTTTCTGTTACTAAACTTTCAATTGAGAACTTTTTGCAATCATGTATCTGTCTCTATGTCAATTTAGATTTAAATTTGAAAGTAGGTAACTAATGGTCTTTAATTTTTAACTTTAAGTCACTAAAATCGAATAGTGCCCTTGTAGCCCGTTAATTAACCCCATGGAAAACTTAACATAGGGCTAGGTGACTCTTCTCTCGGCAGGAGCTTCTTCAAGATTCTATTCCTTAATTTGGTTTTGGTTTGGTCTGGTAAAATGCTTTTGGATCCGGCTGGATAGGTACTAAAAGCTATCCTGAAGCGTTCCTGTGCTATCCTGTATAGCAACCGATACCTGACCCAATAACCAAGACTGTAAGTTGTATGTACTCGCTTCGTAGTTAATATAACTATATTAACTACGATACGACTCAGCTGCATTGTCAGTTGCCTTCAGGTGGGATCGCGAAGTAGGTACTTTATCTACTGACCTTGTAATTGAATAAAAAAGGGCTAAGTAGAAAAAAAGGTTTCTCACAAATTAATCTAATAGAAAAAACATTCGACCATACGCCTCCACTTTAATGAATAAGTAAACAAAATTAGTGGATCCAATACCAAATAAGTGAAACTAGTGTAGGCTCCGCATATAAACTATTATTTATCAGTTGAGTATGGTTTTCTTTTAAAACCAGTTTCTTGTAACCACAGACTTTATTAATGTAGTCTGAGCTTGTAACTTACTAATAGAACTACTCGTAGGTAGGTACTAAGGACTAATAAGGACATAAAATTAATTAATTACTTACATTACCACTAATATGGACACTAAACTTCAATTGATACTCAATTTTTATTTTTTTTTGGATGATAGGTTCTCAATTTAAGAAAATTCCCGCTCATCAGATCGGCTACAGCTAAGATGCATAAATAAATAAATAATTAATTAAAAAAAAACTGACTATATTAAAACCAAAAGGTGCAAGTTAACGGCTATACCTATTACCTATACTTATAACTAATAATGTATCATTTTTACAAGGTATATTTTCTTGGAAAATTTTATCTAAATAAATTTCTCGTCTCACAGTGTTTGCAACAAAACTCATTCGAAACGGCGTGACCGATTTTTATGATTTATTTTTGTGAAGAAACACGACATTATGATGTCTGAGAATAGGACGTAACTATAAAGAAATTTTTCATGTAAGCTGTAAACTGTGAGAAATAATTTATCCGGGAAACCAACGTTTGCTGAGTCAGCTAAGATATAAATTTTCTCATAGCATAGTCGCACGTTAATTTATAGTTCGTAGTGGCATAGGTAACTCTAGGTACCTACCTCTGTGGGTTTAACCATATTTTTCTTGTCTGCCGTTACATTCCTGAACTGAGCGCAAAGCGAAATTGTGTATTAATATAAAAATAAACCGACATTTAAACCCAGTTTGGCTCTCTTGAAAATATCTTGAGTGCATCGTTGAAAGTAAATGCGGGTATAATTTCTGCTTCCCGTGCGTTTGGATTGCATTTAAAGCCGTTAGGGGATGAAACTGGATGAAGTTTATGTTGACTGCGAGCAATAAAAATAGCCTTTATGACGATGCGTGGATTGGTTACGTTTGTATGACGCCGTTCACACGTAAACTCGAGTTGTTTTATTGAAACGTGTAACTGAGATTTACCGTTGGATGCTGCCTTCTAGTGTTAATAAGGTATATAAATTATTAAGTTTTACTAATACCTAGGTAATTGTCGGGCAGGCCCGTTTAGTTTACCTTAGCATTTTGCCCTGAATGACGTGACTCCACGATACAACTCCAGTTATGATTTGACGACCGAATGGCGTAGCGGTAGCGAACCTGCCGTCTGCGTCGAAGGTCGTGGGTTCGATTCCCACTACTGGTAAATGTTTGTGTGATGAGCATGAATGTTTTCCAGTGTCTGGGTGTTTTACAATATATTATATTTATGTATATTAGTATGTATGTATATTTATCAGTTATCTAGTTCCCATAACACAAGCTATCGCTTACTTTGGGGCTAGATTGCGATGTGTTAAATGTCCCGTATATATTTATTTATAAAAAAAAAGTTATGATGAAGATAGATAAAGAAAGAAAGAAAAATTGGTCAAGTGCGAGTCGGACTCGTGAACTGAGGGTTCCGTACTATCAAGACCCATTCTCAATAGTAGAATTAAACTAAACACCCCTGCCCATCAAATCGAAAACGAGCAAAAAATCTCGTTTGTTGTATGGGACACCGCCTGTATTTGTTTTATTTTAAATGAAATATTTATTTTCGTGTTTAAGTGAGTACCTGTATATCTAAGCATTAAGGCTGTAGACCGATTTTATTTTTTTTCTCCTCTATGTTACGTTGATGGATGCGATAGGCAGCATTGTGGGAGAATTTCACAGACAACCTACACTTTTTACCTAATTACTTAAAAACTAAGTTAATTAGAAAAAAATATTCCTGAACTTTTTGCAAATTATAACAACCGAAAAAAAAAAGAAAAAAAAACAATATAGTTTCCGGTAAAATTTAAAAAAATTGAGATTTTGGATGGGATAACTTCTTATCGAGAAAATTTCTTCCATTTGTGTTTCTGTCTCGATATTCAAAGATTAGATTAAAGACCCATAATAATAGGTACCTACATGACGTTTAAATTTGAAAGTACACACATAATTGTCTTTATAGCTTTTAACCTGTAGGTGACTAAAAATCCTTTAAATAACCGTTTCAGCCCATTAAGCACAGAGCTGCATTTTGTTAAAGTTAAGATGTAACGTAAATTTTTAGTTTATTTAGTCCATAGTGGTCGTGATGTATGTTTCCAATATACCACTGCGACGCAGCAGCCGGACAACGCTATTATCCACATACATACAAAACACTCTAGATGCATGAAGCACTGGATAGCGCAAGGCAAGATACAACCTACTAATTTCAAAGCAACGCGAGATTTTCTGCTTGGTTTCCAACCCTGCGTGCAAATCCACATTCAACGTGCATATAATTTCATGCGTGTCGCTTAAAACTAGAAAAAGTGGCACTCCAGGATTGCCGTCAAAATAGAATACTTGAACAATTATATGTCGAAAAAAATTACATGGACAGACCTGTCGGTAATGTCGCGAGCTTATTCCACCAGAAAAATGGCCAACATGGCTACAGAAGAGTCTACTATGAAAACTGACAAAACATATTTGAAAAATGTGATGAAAGAAAAACAGTTTGCTTTACAATTTAGGTATATGCAATCAAATAAATCGTCAGAATCAGCTACAATTTTACTGATATCAAGTCCATGTACAGGTGGTTTCACATGAACATTTCGAGGAAAACGAGGAAAATAGAAAATCTTCTAGTGAATAGTCAGTAGTTTTCTTCGATTTTTCTAATCTTAAGTCTAAAGGCCGTTAAAATTAGGATTGAGAACGTAAAAATAGGTAGCACAGAGGTAAGGAGGTACTACTGTAATGATATACTCTATGTAAGGAGGTATGTGTAAGTTGGGTAACTGTTGCCTGAGCCAAGTGGCAAATAGCGTTGAGTCGCAACGTATAGAAATAGAATAAAATTAAAAAATGTATGCGAACTATCGCTGTTTTCACACTTAGTGAGGCTCAGCTGAACGTCGCTGAACGTCAAATCGCATACATTTTTTGAATTTTGTTCCATTTCTATATGTCGCGACGTAACGTTATTTGTCACTTGGCTTTAGGGGCGGTTCTGATTTTTAAAGGAATGTCAGTACAGTATGCAGCTACGCTAGCTAGAACTAAAGCAGTCGCTTCTAGATGATTAGTGTGCGTGTAGTACGATGAGAGCGCACATTCGCCAAACCGCGGCGACATGCTGCCGCCATTATGCGTGCGGCCATTGGTGTTCAAATTAAATACATAAAGAAACTATGTTCACGCGCTAACGCGTGTACGTTACGACTGCGGGCTAGCTGCGAGCTGACCTCGCTAAACATCATCTGCGCACTTATACCTCCGCTTCTATGGATTAATGTTCAGAATATTTTTTAGGGTTTCCATACCTCAAAATAAAACAATAAATAAATATATACGGGACATTTTACACATCGCAGTCTAGCCCAAAGTAAGCGATAGCTTGTGTTATGGGTACTAGATAACTGATAAATATACATACATACAAATATACATAAATGTAATATATTGAAAAACACCCAGACACTGGAAAACATTTATGCTCACCACACAAACATTTACCAGTAGTGGGAATCGAACCCACGTCCTCGGCGCAGACAGCAGGTTCGCTACCACTACGCCATTCGGTCGTCAAATTAGCAAGAATCATTTAAAAAACAAGCTTTTATACGTTTAATCCGTATTCTTCTGAGTAGCACACCCACTATCTACACTAAAGTACCGTCAAGACGAATCAAATGAACCCAAACTCGATGCGGTTATGTCGTTTAATTACTGAGTTCATATGGCCATGCTCCAGCTAAATCTTGGTTACCATCTAGGAT
The DNA here is from genome assembly GCA_036785405.1 of Coenonympha arcania. Lineage (NCBI taxonomy): Eukaryota > Metazoa > Arthropoda > Insecta > Lepidoptera > Nymphalidae > Coenonympha > Coenonympha arcania. The sequence goes on from CM072069.1 coordinate 7,114,592, forward strand.
CAAAGTACTCATTAAAAAAATCAAACCAGCCCAAACTCGATGGGGCTGTGTCGTTTAACTACTGAGTTCCTATGGTTACCTTCCGGTTCCATCATCAGATCAGCTCCATGTCTTAATAATTTTGCATTGTTATCCGATTTACACATGTAAACAAAATTTCAGCTCAATTGGTAACCGAGGAGTGTCGCATCGCATTTAACTTGCAAGATTTGATTACATAGGTACAAATAAACAAATAAATAAACATCGTGACAGCTGGTGAAAAATGGAAACCCTTTGAATTTTTTTTTGTTCTCCGTGTGTATGACACAGAAGTATGCATTACATGAAGCAAGATTTGAATTTGGAAACTCTGTGTACGTAGCTGTATCTTGTAAACAGAAGATAGGTATATAACAAGGCAGTTTTTTTTAGAATAATTGTAGCTACAGCAGCTATATAATATGGACAGATAATTTGCCAATATAAAAGTCATTCCTTGCTCTGTGTTAAAAATCGTCCGTCTGACGATAGTTCAGTAGGCTCAATTTTGATACACGTATTTTCATACGTATTAATATATTAGTTAATTTATTAACTCATAATATGTTTATTATTCAACATCTTGCTACAAAATACATGGATATCATTCCGAGAACTTGGACACAACTAAAAGCTTAATATTTTCAGGCACTCTGGTAGTGTTGCTTTCTTAGTTCTTACAGAGTAGGTAAATTATGATTAAATTAGTGATGTTACGATTTTTGTCATCGACTACTAAGTTAGTCGAAAACCAAAACTGAATTGTATTGAAAAATTCTAAGAGGACTCCTTATTTGTTCACAGGACTTTGTGAGTGAGGAGGTTTCGTTTTTCTTACAAGACAAACTTAAAAACTCTTACCAAAGCTACACACACACAAATAACTTTTAAACCACAACCATACTTAGGTAAATACTAGAAGCAGGTATAAGCTACAGATGCCCAAAGTCCAAAAGGAAATTATTTGTGAAAAGTCATTTGCAAATCAAAACTGAAGAAGCAGTCTTAACTTTGATTTAGGTGGATATTTGTCTAATATGTTAAACAATTTTATAAATTGCGCATAATTTTACCATTAACTGGTGTAGGAATATTAAAGTCATAATTCTAAAAACATGCTTTAGAGATATTATCCATAGTTCCCAAAGATGAATATTGTGAAACCTGCTAACTTGCACTTGGATAGCATATTCGCTGCGATCTATCACCAACCCTACCGTTCTGAGAGCCCTTTGGAACTTGAAAGGGATGACAACAGTAATATAAATTCGACTCCAACGCCGTTGAAACTCCCTGTACGACTAACATCCCTAGTTGAAAGATATGAGAAAATTCTGTGTCTCCCGGACACGTCCTGCTGAATATAATGCGGCATGTAATTGTCGTCGGCAATATGAATATAGAAGTTCATACCTACGTGGTCAGAGGGGCTAGTATAATTTTTTGCACGAATTTCGAGTCGACTCGCATCGCACAAACGAATTGAATCCCTCCAAACGTTTACATCCAGCGCCATCTAAAGCTGCGTGGTCTTCTCCATGGGGAGCAAGTCCCCACGGGGTACGGGCCTCGAGGCTTGCCTCCTTACCCGGGCGATGTGTCGCGGGGGAGCCGCGCTCCCTCGGTGTTGTTCTTTTAGCCCCGGTAAGGAGCTAAGGCCTCGCCTTCATGGCTTGAGGCCTGCTGGTTTGACGGGTCTGGTCGCCCCGCGCGGTCAGCGATCATGTCGCTGCCCTGCGCGGGGATGCTGGGGTCCGGTAGCATGAATCCCGCGTCGTCGTCTTCGTCTCCGTCACTGTCCCCGCGCGCGCGCACGGGGTGTGAGACCGCAAGAGCTCGCGAGGTAGCGGACGCCCCGTTGGTGGTCGATCTTGTTGTGGTGCGATCCCGTGGAGGTGTCCGTATGGCCCGTTGTCAGCGCGAGCGAACAGGTTCCGCGCAAGACCACGGATGAACTCCTCCACGGTGGGCGACAGTCGCCAAGATGCGGCTTTCAGTAGATGGCGCTGGCTGTAAATGTATGGAGGAATTAGATTCGTTTGTGCGATACGAGTTGACTCGAAATTCGTGCAAAAACCTGTACTAACCCTACTGGTCGAGAATAGCATTTGCAGTGTTAACACGTTTACACGATGTCGTGTGGATCTCTTTACTCCTTATGTAGATACCTTGTGTTACGATAAAAAACTCGACGAACTTTCTGATACAGAACTTGTGAGCTTCATGCTGTGGCCACTGGTAGCAATCGAGATGTCTCGAGTACGATTCATGAATCTTAGAGGAGGCTAATTAGCACCATCAGCCATATTTTGTTACACATCTTCGATTGATACAGAGATTTGTGGATCACTCATTCTATATTTAAATGGAATGCAATTCAAAAAATCTGTGAGAAGACATATCAGATCGAAAATTGAGTACTTAGGTATGTAATTTATCGAAGAGAACTGTAATTTCTTACTTTTCTTGAATTTAAGGTTTCTATCACAAATTTAGATAAGTCTCATATCAGTATAGATAAGGTGAAGGTAGTTCGGTGAAAGGCTTTGCCTGCTGTTGGTTACGTCTACCGGCAAAGACGTACTCCGAAGTGATTTAGCGTTCCGGTGCGATGCTGTGTAGCAACTGATATGTTTTATACTGCTTCAATAAGCTTGCACTTTGAAAATTCGATAAACATTCTCAGTTTATCGATTGAGCGTCAGCGTACCATCTCATTCTATTTGTTTTTCAAATATTGAGAATGAAAGAAAAATGTCCCAAATACGATGCGAGAAATTAAAACCGGTATACAACATAATGGAGTATCAGAATCTTGTAAGCATAGAAATATCATTATTACTTGCATTTGTGGCATATGAATTCATTAAAAACATTATAGTTCATTAGAAAAATATGGCCTTTACTTTTATCTAATCCGACAAATGTACCACGGGCGAGTGTGTTAGTCAAACAAAGAAATTTAATTTTTAAACTTTACTAGGAGCAAAACGAAAATTTGAATTGACTTGGTGGTTGACTATGGTAGATATTATAAGTTGTGACGTTTGATATTTGTATATATATATCAAATCTGTATAATAATCAGAAAATTGAATATTAAAATCCAATTTTTTTTGTCATTTGATCGATTGTATTAGTATTACATCATTGTATTTGAAAATTAATTTTACAAAATCAATATTTTGTTTTGAGTTTAAACTTTAAATACCCAATTCATATGTAGGTATATCAAATAGGAAGGTAGTTTACATACTTTCTATGAAATGCAAAATATTTCATTAATTAAGGAACTCCGATTTAAGACAGCTAAAGGTCCCCATTAAACTCTATGGGGTGGTCTGCTGACCCCATCTGAGGCTAAAATTACACTAGACACAAAGAAAATTTAAGTGTATTTTGGTTCAATTAGTGGGCCGGCAAGGGGTGTGAAATTGCGCGAGGGACAGTAATTTATTTTAAGTGTGACACTACACCAGACAGCACTAAGCTACGATTATACTTAAAAGGATATTGGATTTCATTTTCGCTTCGAAATAAGGAACTAACTCAAAATAACCGCTGAGGTGTTTTGTGCCGCATGACGAAAATTGCTTTGCTAAATCGCAAAACATATTTTTTATTCTATATTTCTGTCTCCTTCCTTGTCGATTGGTTCGATACAATTCCTCTATGCACATATTCATGTCTGTTATTTTTATATGTACACAGTACAACCTAAAAATGATAAATAAAGAGTTACCTACCTTTTAAACTGAAATCTACTCAAAAGATCAATAATTGATATCAATCGCAAAGCTATGTAGGTAGATATTTCTATTAACGTCTATTAAAATTCATACACATTGAGACATTTGGGGTACCTACGGAGTGATAAGAAAAAGATACTGTTATACATACACAAAGAATATTCTGGGAGAATCGGTCTGAAAAATTGGATCCTATGGATTCTAAAAAAACTTTTAAATAATGTCGTCGCTTCCTACGAAATTACTTATAGCAAAGCATCAGAACTATGAAATTCAGATTCTACGTACATTACTTCAATGGTAGAGCTAATTTCAGGACTATTGTCTCTCTAAACACAACTAAATCGAACTGTCTTCATTATAATATGCATATTCCTCCTTGCGCTGTAAAACGAACAAACAAAATTATACTACAGCAACATTAGAGCGAACATAAATTTAACACGTCTAATCAACATAGAAATTGTAATAGGAATATCGGCTGGTCTATTACAATGCATTTACATACAGATTTGGTTGGATTGAATTTCCACGGCTTCAGTCGGCTTGTTAATTTGCCTAAAAGGGATGTAATTGGTTGAGTTGAATTTAACACTTATGTGTAATGCCTGGAAGAGGATCGAAATAGAAAATCGTTAAAATTAGTAGATTTTGTGAAGGGGCCTATATCCCTTATTTATTCTTTTAAAGCATCTAAGATGCCATTCAAATACAAAAAAAAAATTAAATATGGCTAACCTGAGATTTTTTAATGGTTATTCTGAGATATCCACATGGTGTGATCCTAGATAAACATATCACAGTGATTGTAACAAAACCCGTCGAATTGGCTTGACCAATTTTTATGAAATTTTGTGTATATTCGGAAGATCTGAGAACAGGAATGATAAATAATAATTTATGTGTCAAAACAACGTTTGCATAGTCAGCTAGTTATCTTTCTAATCTATCTTTGGATGTAAAAATAATAAGCGTTTGCACAATTGATAAAGAGCAATTTCCTGAACGTGTCAATATAAATTAACTTCCCTGACACGTGAACCTGAATATAAGGTTTAATTTGCCGCAAGTCCCAGTGTTACTATATATTATTACCCATTTTTTATTTTTTTTTATTCACATCCCCATTTTTATATCTTAACTGTGTATTATATTGATGTATGGAAATACAGATCCAAAAAGTATTGTAATTAAAAGCTATTTTCCGATGTATTAAGTAATAAAATTTGTAATCGATGGGACGACCGTACTTGGTCAATGGTGGCGCGTGCCACTTCGAGTGTTTTTGTTGGCATTCGATGCAATTTGCTCATACTATTTTACGAGCATTGTTATGAAATCATGGTATTTTATTTGGCCAAATCAAAGTATTTAACCAACGGAAAAGTAAAATATTTGAGGATTACAATAAATAAGTTCTTATATTACGATCATATACTTTATCAAAAAAATACTTGCTATAAGTATTTTGTACTTAACTATATCTTTTACTTAAGATTAAAAAATCTTTAATACTTTAGATGAATTAATATCAAAATTTATAATTAAAAATATTTAATATTATTGATCACAAAGAGAAGTGACAGCAAGTATGCATAAAAACTACTTATTCATAATATTTTGGGTTTGAATTGGCAAACCCGAGAACTGGAAGTAATCGAGACGATTGACAAAGTTCGGTGTAATTGTAACTTCGCTAGCGAGATCAGTATGAAATACTTTTTTATCTCCCCATTTTCTTGAGATAAGATTTTCGATGCAGTCATATAGGTACAAAACTAGCTGATGCCCGCGACTTCGTCCGCGTGGGATAAAAACTATTCTATCTTTTAAGTTGGACCAAATGACAGATAAGTATCCACGAAGTTTGAACTAAATCGGTTCAGTAGTTTAGGAGTCCATCGCGGACAAACATTGTGACACGTGATTTATATATGTATTTATTAAGATTATCTTTTCTGACATTGTCGCCATGTGGCTCCTTTAATATATTTTAAAGCGACTTTATTTGCACAAATTTGATACAGTCTAAAGGGTGCATAACTTACTTTAGGGTAATTATTTTGCAATAGGGTTACACAGATGCCGAACTCAAATAGGTAAGGCGCAAAGAAAATGTCGAGGGACAAAACTTTGTATCAAAATTTATAATTAAACCGGTTACGTCTCGTGAATAAAATATCGATATCATACTGCGATGCAACTTTAAACTCGAATAATATTTATCAATAAATAACAAAATTAATTAGTTAAATTTCGAATTTAATTTGGACAATGTTTCGAAGTTAATAAAGTTTAAAGGGGGAGTCATGTAGCTACTCGTGTCTATACAGAGGGGTTAGGACGGGTTTTAGTTCGAATTTCGAGTCGACTCGCTTCGCACAAACGAATCGAATTCCTCCATACATTTACAGCCAGCGCCATCTATGAACAGTCGCTGACATGCGGTTGTCAATAGATGGCGCTGGCTGTAAATGTATGGAGGTATTCGATTCGTTTGTGCGATGCGAGTCGACTCAAAATTCGTACAAAAACCTGTACTAATCCTACTATGCAGTTCTATACAGCCAATCTTGTGTAGTTAAAGCGAAGTCCGGATGTGAGCTATTGTGAGTTGGAAAGCCTAACGATAATTACAGGAAATGATTTCCAACGGCTGATGAGCGACAAGGATTTAAACGGTAACACTAGCAAATTGGATGCACTTACGAGTACGTACGTGGTTCTTTGACAAATATTAAGTGCAATAGTTGTTCCTATAACCCTCTGGTATTTTAAACATTTTCCTGAAAAATATAAGTATCTACTGGAATAAACGCAAGTAGTAAGTATATTGAAACTTCAGTCACATTCGAAGAAAAACAATGTGATGAAAGTTGCATGCATATGGCATTTTCTGTTCCCCATCATGTTTTCTAAGACGGGGCGTGTTTATTTTTTATTTTTATTTATTTTTATTATTTATGCACCAACAACATAAAAAAACCAGATAAAGAAACATAAATGCATATGATAGCTTATCTCTATTTAAAGAAGAGATTTCTTCAAGCTACCCTAAGTGTGAGTAAGGTGAAGAGAAAAATGGGAGGTGAAGAGAAAATTTATTGATGGGTTAGTTATGAGTAAACCTATTTCATTCTGGTAGGAAACCCGTGCCCAGTGGTGGGCCATATGATTGGTTGATACGTGATACGATTTACGAAAATATTGTAAAATCGCAGACCAAACAACCTCTCGTCTAATCTATAAAAATTAATTTAACAATTACTTAGTTGCCTAAAATATCTCTTTATCTTTAATTTTCATGTCATCAGAACTATTCATTGGAAATCCAATGTCTATTGATTTTAGGAAACATAAAGGCGTCTTTTTTTCAATAATGTTATTAAAACAAAGACTTTGAAGCAAATTAATTTGAAAGCGACAAAAAGCAACGCATCTGCTCGACTGAGCGTCAGTTATTTGGTCAATCCAACAAATTAGAAATGAGATCCGTTAATAGGAAAATCAAAAGGCAAATCTGGACTGGACGCACTCCCGGAGAATTTTAGTCGAATTTCCAATTTGAGTACGTGACCTTTTTCACTTGGACGTCACATGTTCAACAAACGAGGTGTCTTTGAAAACGTAATTAGAAAATTCCCAAACGACCTTCCATTTTGTGCTTCCCGGATTTCAGCTTTGAGGTTGGACTCGCAAATTAGTTTTGTTGCTTGATCTATCCCAGACCGACTTACTATATTTAATGTGCAATTCTTTTTAATTGGGTTTTATGAGGTTTCATTTGGATTTTATTTTTAGTATTTCATCTAGATTTTTGGGATTATCTGGACTTTTGGGACTTGAGTATGGTTTAGGCCCTAAACCATACTCAAATCCTAAAGGTCATGGACTAACTAAACATCGAATGTTTATTTCCCTTAGTTTGCCGCAAGATTCATAAAGTCATGGTCCGCCAAGCTGCACTTGGCTTAAGCGTGGTGGGCTACAGTCAAATACTTTTACATTTTGCGAGGAGATCCATGCCCAGCCGTGGAAAATGAAAAGAAGTTGAGGGAAAGGGGTCATTAGGACTGCAGAAGTTGTGTATAAGCTTTGCAGGTATTGCAGTCGTTGGAGCGGACCTATTCACAAGCTTTTATTTAATTTCACCTGTCCCGATGTTTGTTTGCCTGTAATAAAATCTAGCAGATTTTTGATCCACTTCCCGTTTACTGATTGAGCTGAAATTTTGCATAAGTACACCCATGTACTTATGGATGACAATGCAAGATTATTATGACATGGAGCGATCTGATGGTGGAACCGGATGATGGCCATATAAACTCCGTAATTATACGAGTTTGGACTCGTTTCATCCATCTTAACGAGTTCTTTGGTGCTAGATGGTAACCAGGGTCTGGTGCTGAAGAATACAGATAAAACGTATAAAAGCTTGTTTAAAAAAATTCAAATGGAAGATAACAGTTTTGAACGAACAAAACATTATATTACTTGTCGCCTTGGTAACAAACACACACAACACAGAATTGAGCACATTATAATCCGAATATCAAAGTTAATACCAAGTTTTGGGTCTTCCCAAATTGTTTGACTTGTGAAGTATGCAACTTGATGGGTCCCGAATAGTAAGTAGTTTACCGTTCGTGGAATATTTGCTTTTACTGTCATCTTATAACGTATGAAGTAATAAATTAGGAACGCGTTATCCTAGCAACCAGGAGCCTAGTTATTAATAACCTTTCTGCTCTCCTTCGCTATATTATAAACTTGACGACCTCCCTGGCGCAGTGGCGTGCGCTCAGATAAGAGTCGCGGGTTAGATTCCCGCCCGATAAAGTGGCCCGTAGCAGGGCCACTTTAGAATTTTACAATTTATTAGCTTAAGTATAAAATAAATAGACTTACGACTACACTCATTACATACACAGAAAATTTCATCCTAATGAGTCGAGCGGTTTCGGAGGAGTTTGGTAACAAAAATTGCCGCAGAATTTTATAAATTAGAGAAAGATAATAATTTGTCTCAGATCTGGTCTGGTGGGTGGCTAGTAACCACCTACTAGCAAAGACGCACCGCCAAGACATTTAGCGTTCCGATGCGATGATATTGTGTAGAAACAGGTAAGCGTGAATAAAATCCCCTGGAATTATTCCACCCCCCCACTACATCATCACTTATCATCAGACCAACATATGCAACAGATCAACTTATCATCATATGAGTAATGAGACACAACATGCAACTATGACCACACATCTCCATGTGCATGTAATATTATTAATATAATATACCAAATATACTTAGGTGCATTTCAAGGGGTGCAAAGTTTTTTTCTTTACGTTTCATGTGATATTATCTATTAATTAACGCGGTACCTATAACAAATTCTATTTACAGGCGTTTCAGTTAAGCGCAAAATAATAGAATTGCCTTCACCCCGTGTTGCGGCACTTCTGTAATTGTTTCGGATAAATTAACAAAGTAGTTTCAAAGAGTGGCGTCCCTGGGGAGACTGTTTAATTGTACGCCCTGGCCTTTTGTTCCTCCTATCTGTATTGATAATGCATTGCGTGCATATTTCTGTTTAGCTTAATATAATTGAAATGGTTGTATATTTTCGTTGCTTGATAAATTATTTTAACTAATGTAAATAATTTAAAATTTCTAAATTGGCTTATGTCTGATCAAGGGTCTGATTGCGTAAGAAAAACGTATTCATCGTTATCGTTTGCCTCCCTGGCCCCGATTGTCTGACGTAAATCAGGTAACCAATCAGCGGGCAGAACTTTTAAACGATTACGATAACGATGAATACGTTTTTCTTACACAATCTAGGGGCTGGTTGGTAGGTGTCGACCGCGGCTGGTTACCATCCTATCGAAAAATATAATTTCATACGATACAGATAATTTTGTAGGGGATGCAAGCTCCGCATAGCACCTTCGTTTCCTCCAATGGAGGTATAAGGATATTAAAAAAGTAGTTGACCAGGCAAACGTTGTCTTGCCATTAGGGATATAAAATAAAATAATTAATGACCTACTCACAGACTTACCGTTTCGGAAGAGTTTGGTAACAAACATTGGCACGAGAATTTTACATATAAGAAACAAGAAGGGGTTTTTTAACTGTTAATGCGATAACATCCTCGACTAAATATCTTCACTTACCATCAGGTAAGACTTCAGTCGAGTACCTACCAACTTTGTTATGAATAAAAAATATTGATTGTCTGTAAAGTCGGTTTACGGACGATAAATTTACGTGATAACGTCATAATCTCTATCTCATTTCATTTCATTTTATTTCATTTCTCTATCGTTTGTTTTATCGTGCCTCTTTATCGCTTGTTGCGCACTCTCGCTTGCACGCACAGGCTCAGGTGGAAAATAGTAACGTTACGCGGAACGTTACTATTTTTCATGAGTGCTGCTGGTGTTCATCAATTTATTAAACGTTATCACGTCAAAAAGAATTTAAATTAAGATCAATGATTTGACTTGCTCTGTAGATCCACAACGGCAGTAGGTACTAGCTACACCGCATCAGAACACACTTCTCTGGCATAATGTAGGCATAAAACAAAAGTATCACAATATATTTTAGGCGCACGTGTAAAAACAACACTAAAACAAAATCTCCCCCTCAGTGGGGACATCGTTTTCTACTCCAAGAGAGTGTTACCAATTTTTATGGGGTGTTTTTTTTTATGGAGGAGGAAAATCCTCATGTATCTATTAATACTAGCCAATTGTATTGCGCAGTAACCTCACTGACTAACCCCAGAACCGCAGAAAGCATTATATCAGGAATTATGGAGTGTTTAAAATCTTGATGTTTGTCAAAAAAAACTGTGATGTGCATAAATAAGCCTGGTACTAAAGAAATGCATGATGCCTCTACAATGTCATGAACATTTAGCACTAATCTTAAAATTAGTCATTAAAATGACATAGAACAATATTTAAAAAAATACTATGATGAATTGACTATGATGTACGTTAGTCCTGTTACACTTTTAATGTGATTTTTAGTCATTAAAAAATTTAAAACAAACTATAAAATTCCACGTTACTATGCACCTGCAGATATTAGATAAGTAGCAGCTTAAACTATAAGTAAACTTGCAGATTTATTACACGCGCCCTTAAATTTTCACACACGCTTTTAGCTTATTTTATACCCCCAAAAACCCGACTCAGTTTTTATGGTGCCCTGTTAGCTACCAAAGCTGTAAAAATTTCCCCACCCCTTGGAATAATTTGACATCAAAGGTCTTAATATTTCCATGGGAAGTTTTATTTTGTTGCAAAATTCATTATTAAATTTGCATGCAACGACGCAATGTAGGTTGGTTGGTGGTTGCTTTCCGAACCTGGCGGTAGAGTTTTAACTTTTCATAAGAGCCTATTAATTGGGCCTATGTGAAAATAAAGATTTTTCATTTTCATTTTCATTTTATCATGATACATTATAGATTAGACACTGACTTTCACTTAATCTATATTTCAATCCACGAAGACGCGCCCCACTCTGTCAAAATCGCTTATATTTCATTCGATTCGTATGTATTCGTATTGTATATACATACAGAGTGGGGCGTGTCTATACAATAAATGCTTTTTCTTCATTTTGAGGACTTAATTTGATTTGACTTTAAGGATTTTAATTTGATGCTTCTTTTGGGTAAATATCGCAACGTATTTTGCTCTTTCTGTATCTTGCAGACTGCAGTCATTAAATATGACAAAAGCAGACAAACACCTTTCCTGATCGTTTGTCAAATTATTTATAGAGTTTACCTACCTCCAAACCATAAACTCAATGTCTCTTGTGCTACACCTACTACAGATGTACCAACAACAACTCGCCGGCACATTATTGGTTGTCCGACTTTGTTGGTAGTAGAGGCTGGACTAAACGATATTTTGGCACACGCCTGACCATACCTGAGTTAGGTTCAATAACTTAATCATGACAGAATTTTTTATCCTTATGAACTATGATCCTGATAATCTATACTTATAATAAATCTGTAACAGGTCAAATTCTGTACATTAAAGATATTTTGAAAATTTTTTTTCGAGGGCACTCTAAAATCGGTTCTGAACCCAAAACTGTATTTTTTTTCATTTTTGTCTGTCTGTCTGTCTGTCTGTCTTTCTGTATCACGGCCGCGCATCACGCCGAAACTACTGAATGAATTCCAATGAAACTTGGTATGACTTGAGTTCATATTACGAGGAAGGACATAGGATACTTTTTATCCCGAAATTCAGCATGGTTCCCTTAGGAGAGGGGATAAAAGTTAAAATGTATACTGAGTTGTAAATCATTAACGCGTGGTTCGATTTCATTCATTCTTTTTTTGTTAGAAAGGGGATACATTAAAGATTGTTCTGTAAATATTTCAAAGTCATCGGTTTTGTAGTTCAGAAAAAATAGGCATAATAACCCTCAGTATTTGTCCAAATAGCTTGAAACACGGAATATGCAGAAAACTTTGATATAAACAAAATAAACAGGATCAAACGAATCGCACATAAAATGAACGATCTGAGTCGACGACTTATATGTGGAGAATTATGATTATCGAGTATTTTCAAAATAAAAATAAAATTAATAAATTGATTTAATGGCGTTGCTAAGTAAACATTTCATTGCTGTCAAATTTTTTCACGTTTTTTTTTTAATAAATATTATACGTCAGGTTTTTCCATAGATTTACTGTAGTGTAAGGTCCGACCTCTTTGGTCTATTTAATTTATTAGCCCAAAGTTTATTTGATATGCAAATAACATAAGATGCGATCAGTCCGATTGTAGGTTTCGGAGAAAATCGAACATTACGTCGATGTATTTGTTCAAGAAAGGGTTAACGCTGAAACAGATTAATAAAGTAGAATCTCTCCATCGTATACAATCGTTAAAAAATGGTCAGAATAATTGACGCACTGAAGATCAGAGAAGCTAAACATATGGCATTGCTTCAATGCCATATGTTTAGCTTCTCTGATCTTCAGTGCGTCAATTCTTCTGACCATTTTTTAACGATTGTAGACGATGGAGAGATTCTACTTTATTAATTTGTTTCATTGATACTGGGGGCCGTTGAGATAGCTGAAATCATAGGTATATCATATCAAAAAACTCGAAATATTATTATATATAATTGTCACAATGAATTGGTTCTTCGCAGAAAGCTTAATAAGTGAGACATAATTAATAAGGCAAAACAACGTTTGCCGGGTCAGCTAGTATTTACATATACCTACTCGCAGTGCAGTGTAGTGCTGGCTTCTTAATTCTTTAACATTAGTCTGCATGTCATGTTTAGCAGTCTGTAGTTTCTTTGTTGATGCTATGGAGTAATCTTGTTTTTCAATAGAAAGGGCATTCAGTAATGGCTTATACTAGTAAGCGTAAGTAAGTACAAGCGAAAATAATTTAACGGATGGAATCGAGTATGCAAACTTTTGAATTTATAAGACATAAATAGTTGAGCTGTTGAGATTTTTAAGTTGGTAGTTGGCACGTCTATAGATTGTGTTCTTACCCGACACTCGTATTGCGGCTTCGCGGGTATGCAATTTACAATGGACGAAAAAATAAGGGCGACAATGCCCGAGGCAGTTTTGGGGTGACGTTCATTTCACGCTATACATTTGAATAGGTGGATAAGTCTGGTCTCAGCCTAATACATTTATAGGGGGAAGAGAGCAGACTCTTTAGGTTAATTGCAGCGCTTATGGTTATTGAGAGTAATTCATTATTATTGGTGTTTTGTGCTGTCAGCAACAGGCCACGGCTATGCAGATGACGATTTTCATTCCCATAACATAATGCGCCTCGTTTGCTGATACACTCGATATATTTTTATGTGTGCTTTCATGATATCCATTAGATTTGCGAGAAACCTGTGTATTTGCTATAGCAGTCTATATCTATAGCTACAGGTAGATTGCTATAGAAAACTTCTCTGAAAGTAGAACGGTTAGAAAAGGGTCGGAGGGGGAACGAGAATTGAAAATCCATGATTCGTGGATTCTATAAGAATTTTGAAAAGCCTAAATTCTCGCGGGTAATGCTACGGACAAAGTTAGATTTGTAAATAAATAATTTAGTAATAAATAATAACACCTTTCACAAAAGTAGAGCAGATCGTTGTTATCATAGTTATTGACTAAAAAAATAAGCAAAATAAATCCGAGAGAATTATTATGTTTTCAAGCTGACCCTATAATTTGATTCGATATCATAATGTACTCACCAAACAATGGATCGACATATCGACTTAATAATATTGAAGCGTGGCTTTGTTTGGAACGCCTCTGGCTATCTTCCATAGAGCTGTAACAACGCGCCTCTACCGAGAGGTGGTTATCTTCGGTCTGCCTCGTTGGTCTAGTAAAAAATTGGAGAGCAGGTTCGACTCCATGTAGCGATACACGAAACGCGTCAGCTACATTTTGTGTTTAATAATATACGTTGATTAGTTAACAAAAACACCGACTTCAACTCTCATCAAACTATACTGTTGAATACATCCTTTCCAATTAAAAATTTAAGAGTTATATGGATTTCTCATGGATACCATTATCAGAACTGGACTAAATTGAAATAAGTAGTACCACATGGGAAGCGTCAGCTTTCTAGTAAAAAAAGGATCATCAGAAAAAAAAACCTCCTCCTTTTTTGAAGTCGGTTGAAAAGGTCATGGCATTTACGTATATATAGGCAAGACAAACGTACGTTTATATTGAAACCAAAACATTTTTTGCGAACACTGAAAATTTAATTGTACGATTATTGACATTGAGCGTAGGTAAAATTGAAAGAAGTTCAAAACTCAACATGGTCGAGAATCGTGAAATTCAATTTATTTTGCGCGATAAGGTTGAAAGATTGTATTTCATATGTTGACATGCATTCAATATTACCCTGTAAACCAATAGACGTAAAGTTAATGTTTCAGTGTAATTTTTTATTTGAATTTAACTTTTTTATTATAAAATGTTTTGCGTAAAATACGTTCACTAAAAGTACCTAGAACCTAGTAACATAGAAAAGTATCTACTTACTAGAAAAGTTTTCAAACTCAAGCTAAATTTTTATTTTAAATTTTTTAAATTTTTATTTTAAATGTTTATTTTTAATAGGTTCTGCATTAGTGTGCTGTAGAGTAAACATGCTAAAAAGGCACTTTAAACTCTAATAACTACACGCCCTTTACAAAACTGAAAACCGAGAGAGTATTGACCTGTTTCGTCCTCGAGAGCCTTTTACCTCGAATGACTGACCAGTTTGATTGCCTCTCTAAACATGCGCCATCTGTTTATTTATACCTGAAAAATTTATTTTTAACTAGTAGTTTAAAAACCGACCAAATGCGGTGTGAGCCCAAGGAAGGGTTTTGTAGTTGTCTTTGTCACTAGAAATTTTAAATAATTACCGTTCCATTATAATCTATCTCGCGACAATGTAAACTATCGAAAAACACCATATCAGCTGTTATTTTTATGTAATTACTAGCTGACCCAGCAAGCGTTGTTTCACCATGAAAAAAGATAACGACCTATTCTCAGACCTAACAAATGTAGATAAAAAAATCTCTCACTTGAAAATAGGTTAAATACGACCTACGGTTACCAAACACACAGAAAATTTCATAACAATCGGTAGAGCCGTTTCGAAGAAGTTTAGTAACAAACACGAGAGACACGAGAATTTTATATACTAAATCAGAAGATGTCTATTGTTTAATGGTACGGGTCCCTTAGTGTCTGAGTTGCACTTGGCCGTTGTTTACTTTAGTGACCGTAGAATGCGCTCACAAAGAATCCAATTATAAAATATTTTCTATGCGAACCGGCAAAGCGTTTCCATTGATCGTTTCGCGATCAAACTTTAATATACCTCGGACTATAATAGCCGAAACGTGACTGGACTCTCTGCACTGGGGGCCAATTTGCGAGACGACCGTAAAAACATCATACAATACACCAACAATGCGGAGAGCTATAAATGTAGAGTATGCAAACTGATTCTTTATTAAAACAAAGTAAAGAATTGACCTGTGTAATTAGTTTTCTATCCAACTGACTCAGAGGTTGTGACACAGTTTAAATAACATAAAAATGTTCACATGCTTCAAATGAAAATCACAAAAAGGCTGACGATTATAATATGTATGTGCTATGTGTGTATGTAATATGTTTGTTATACCCTCACAAGCACAATATTAATAAAATAAAATAAAAGATTCCAACGAATTGAAAAAA
Organism: Coenonympha arcania; assembly: GCA_036785405.1. Taxonomy (NCBI): domain Eukaryota; kingdom Metazoa; phylum Arthropoda; class Insecta; order Lepidoptera; family Nymphalidae; genus Coenonympha; species Coenonympha arcania. The sequence goes on from CM072069.1 coordinate 7,130,646, forward strand.
AATGTTTCATGCCGGATTGGTGAAAAATCGATTTTTGCGCAGAGTACATAGTAATCTGTGAATTAAAAAAACTCTGAACACTAACTAATAATTAGGTGACGTTTCCCGTCAATACTCCAGTGTTGACGATATGTGTTATTATTGCATGGAATGTATTTTTGAAGGCCTTTTTGTAAAAACTTCATATTACACACTTGTAAGTCCATCTTAGTTGCTACAAGCGGATATAACACTGAAATCTAGTTATAAAGACGAGTGAATGGAATTTCAAATCTGGAGCCACTAAGCTATTACTATTGACCTCTGCTCTATCGACTTCAGAAGCTATTAGGCATCCAAAAACGTCATAAATTATAAAATTGATGAATAAAAAGTGTCCAAATTACACAGGTACCTACATCGTTTACAATTCACAAAAAAGAAAAAAATGTCAAAGTATCTACAATGTTTCCACGTGTATAATCTTCCCATAATAATATGGAAATCTGTATGTTTATGGATTTTGAATAAACGAAATAAACTCTTTTTATTGCTTCTCGCTCTTTAGGTGTAGTGGAGGTTTTTATTGACACCTATAAAAATGAAAATAAAATTAAACGGGTAGATAAGCCAACTATAATGGAAGCTCGTAAGGTTCGGGTTAAATGTTTTATTTTTTTATTAATGTTAGGTTTTATTGGTTGGAAAAGGTGTGAGAAATATCTTGATCGCAGCCTGGTGTGTAAACCGTAAAGACCTAAGTAACTAGTGGTGAACAAACTATTATAATTTTTTACACACACAAATTATACCTAATTGACTGTAATTTTAGGTCGTATTTAAATCCATTCAGTCACGGATGAAGTAGGTAAATCACAAACACATGTAAAATACAATTTAGTTTTCTAAGGTTGAGGTTTTGTTTTTAGAAATAATTAATATTTACTTTACGGGTCATCTTAGAAAGGATAAGATTTCAGCGACTTCGCGGGTGCTCCGCAAATCGTCAATTTAGAAATTCAAATTAACGAGAAATTCCTTCGTGCTCTACTTAAGTCATTCCAAAGCCAAATAAACTTTTTACCTCCACCGTCTTGCGGTTTGTGCAACGGTGTACAATCACTTTTTATTGATCTATCAAAAGGTGTTTGATTTAAAATTGGAATATTAATTAAGTGTCGTGTCAACGGATGGGAATTATTGGACGCAGTAAAATGTTTATGAAACGAATTCTCACCTTAGGCCTGTGCATTATTTGCTTCATTAATAGAATAGCTTGATGACGTCATCAATTCTTACTAAGTAAGTTTAAAAGGGGTTCAGGGGTAGTGATACCTACTATTCAGGTACTGACTGTGATTTTCTATGATTCGGCGTCTTAAGCTAACTTCAGCAAGAACATAATAATGTTGTATAACTTTAAAATCAAACCTTTTTCGTACAAGTATCAGTAATCTGTCAAAATTCTTAGGTGGCTGCTGAACGAAACACAGCGTGGCCTTACAAAACACAGCGTGTTGGTGATAAAACAAGCATTTTGGCACCGATAAACTGTAGTCATTTTTTTGCGCCGCCCGTCCTGTCCAGGGTAGGTATTTAATATGTCTATTATCTTAGTGCTCATATTACAAATGCAACATACTCGACTGTAATAAAATCTCATAAAATAGTACTTTATAGATTTTCTATGTAAAATTTTGATATTTTTGCCGTTTCACGTAATAAAATACCCATGTTAATACTGGTACCACAGAAAACCCTAACAGTACCTTCTGGTAGTAAGTGGGGAAACCTACTGGTGCATGGGTAACGAATCGAAAATACATTGTCAAGATGATTATTTTATTGAGATCCACAACAACTATTCATCTTTCCGACGTACGAGGGGATCTGAAATTTAGAATAACACACATCCACCCAAGACAAAGTGTATTCAGAAATAACAGATGGTGTTTTTGGAAGATTATCGCTTGAAAATGACTAATGACATGTCGGATTCCATCCTTCTAAAATTCTATATGTTAATCGTACTCAATGCCTCTAACACTAATTTACACTATGTTTATTTTACAACACCCAATATATTACCGTATGTCATGAAAGATAGGGTGTTCAAGAAAGGTCCCTCTGCTTTCGTGATAAGGTATATTGTTGTTGGCTTTTGCAGCAGCATAAAGATGGCATTAAGAAAGATGTGCATGCGTTATACTGTCATCTCAGCTAAGTTTCTGACAGGCGATTTAATTTTTCACCCAGAGAACATTGTATAAACAAAGGGAAGCAGTGTTCCCACTAGTATTAAAATTACAAATGGTTCTAGTTGCCCCTAAAGTTTAATGACATCATTACGTTCACGAGTTTAGTTCTATACAATCACTTCTTGACGTAAATATACGTCTTTGCTTACCTACCTGGGTGCTAAAATTGGGCAATACCTACAGCTGGGTGTTGCAGCTATTAGTAGGTTTCTATCGCGAGAGGGAACGTCAGGCGGCGTGTCCCTCTCAAGAGACGCATTAGGTGCCAGAGGGCAAATCCTCCGCCCTCCATGAACTGCTGTTAGGGACAGTCTTCCTTTTAAAAGGTTTCGGGAGCTGCGACGCTGATGGGACCCGCTGCTGAGGTGGATGGTCGAGAATATGGAAGTGAATCCCGTACTAGTGGATCCGTCGTAGAAAGAGCCAAGTTTTATTGGGTGTAAGCTCCACACTGAAGTAATGCGACAGCGATTCCCGGTAGATCGTTCGGCGGCAGGGAGGAGGTTTTTTAGTCCGTAGGTCATTGGGCACCATTCCCAATGGAGTCGGGCATTACATGATGATTTTTCCTCCTCCCATAACAAAAAAAAGCCCTACATTGAGGCCCCACATAACCTTTGCGCTTTCACTGACGAAGGGGAATGCATTAGGAATTTTCTATTTTATCTATCATCGATTCCACCGCTGAAAGATCAATTACATGAACTCTTTCACACTTGATGATTTTCTGAAAGATTTTAATGTCTGTAATACGCTGGAGCTAAAGTAGCAAGCATTTTCAATATCTTCATTACAAAATAACATAAAATAATCACGCTTTTACAGAGTTCCATCATAATCTTTACAGTATAATATTGTCAGGAAAAAATGCTTTCCTTCCTAAGCGAAAGCAGGCGAGTTTTATGCTACAGAAAAGTAGCATAAAAGTCGGCTGTAAGTATTTAAAAATGCATATTGTTTATGAAGGCCTCAAGAAAGGTGTGACACGAGTCAGGAAGGGTCATGTTATAGTTCTGAAAATATACCTACGAATATGTATTGTGCAAGTAAACGTAAAACGTGGAAAGAATTGCGTTTCAGTTATGTGCGTTTTAGGAAACCAAATATCTCTTAGCTTCGTGGTAAAGGCACACATTGTGTTGAAACTTCCATACCTATGAGTGTACCACAATATCCTCAAAGGTGTGTTAAACCCGGGAAACCGCACTTGGCTACCACTGCGATCTATGGCTAAACTCCTTCCTAGGAGTGGCTATAGTAAATCTGCCCTATCTCATCTCCTATCTCTAGAATATTGTGGTACCCATCAATTTATTTGGATTTGAAGCAGTTTGATACAGGATTCCATACATCTAGAAGTGATGGTCAATTTCTTTTTTATTTGTCTTTTGGTTGTGTCCATTGTTCGAATTGTAGATTTCCGCATTCTTTCTCCATGTAAACTTTACGAGTAACTAATAATCCAGATCTGGCATTCAATGAGGAGTTCACCCTATCTATATACCTACCCTTAAAAAGTACTTATATAATTTTTTTCCTCAGGTTAGGTATACCTAAGCGTAGTGTAGCTATTAAACACCTACCTACTGCATACTTCTACAATCTACACCTTCATAATCTTTATGAAAATTATTTAATATACATGCGAGATGGAACAGATCCTTTTATAGACTTCACTCTGTTAGTAAAAATAGAATCGCTATATTTTCGCATAGTAAAACGATTCAATAATAGATTACCTATTTTGTAAGTGACAACTCAATTTGTTCTGTATCAAAAAATATATCAGTATAGAGAATACAAAGAATGAGATATTTCTATCTAAGATGGTAGGTACCTATTGTTAATATTTTATGTGAAACTGTTTTATCTTCTGCAATTTTTTTCTGAATGAAAAGGCAGTAAGAATTAATTGGTATCTAACTAATAAGTTTGTTAAAAATCTTTCTGAGATGGCGATGTTCAACCGATGTAGGTATAATTGTTTTTACGAAGTTTTAAAAAATTAAAATCGTAGGTAGTGATATGCATAAAGATTTAATATCGGTTTAAATAAAAAGAAAAGTCAGGAAGCATTCAGGCACTCACTAGTCATAATCACTCAGCCCAAATCCTTGGACCTTTTGATAATGTAGACAAGGGATAAGCAAGAGTTTATCTCCCACGAACCCCTGTTAACTAGTCAGTCATCGAAAAACCCTATAGGTACGTACTTCATAACTCATCTTCTTGATGACGCGGCTAGGCAAGGCTTCATTCGCTTCCAGTAGCACTTATGACCGTCCCCGATCTATGGTGCTCGCCGCTGCCTATAGTAAGTATATTTCCCCTCGGAGTCCAGTTGTCAGGAAGAGCAGTACGTCCTTTGCAGGGGTATATTTGACCTCCTTTGGGTGGAGAATGTACCGTCCCAGAAGTCCTGTTATGGGTACCTCCTTACATATTCTTCAAATCAGCGAATGTATATTTCATTATTCAAACCGAACAATTCTACAGAGCTTCTCACATTCAGACAGGTAATAAACATTGAGACTTACACGCTGTACGTGCATGTACCTACGTATCTTATTCTGTGAAATAAAAAAATTGGTCCAGTGCGAGTCGGGCTCGCGCGCTGAGGGTTCCGATCTATGAAGACCCATTCTAATATAATAAAAGTAAACTAAATATCGCCTGCCCACCAAATTCAAAAACGAGCAAAAAGATCAGTTTTTTGTATGGGAGCCCCACTTAATTTTTCATTTTATTTATTTTTAATACATAACTAAATATTCTGTGAAAATTTTAAGCGTCTACCTGTTGCCGTTATCAATATAGAGCAAAAACAAGCAAAAAAAACACATTTGCTGTATGGGAGCCATCTTTAATATTTTTTATCCTATATTTTAGTATTTGTTGGTGTAGCAGCAACAAAAATACCTCATCTGTAAAAGTCCGTAGCTTAAAATTTTTACAGATCACGGTACAAGAAACAGCTTGATAGTGACAGACGAACGGATGGTACAGCTTGATAGTGACAGACGAACGGATGGACGGATTTCGAAGTCTTAGTAATAGGGTCCCGATTTTACCGTTTGGGTACGGAACCCTAAAAAATATAAAATCGTGTACACAGAGAACAGCTCATCAACAAATGGGTGGTCTACTGAACAAACCGACAAATTGCTTCAAACTCGTGGGCACACTACACCCTGGCCCATAGACCTATATACCCTGGACACGGCGGGCCGCGAGAAAAAGTGTCGCCAGTTTACCGGTGCTACAATGTATGTTTTGACACCGACAGTAGTAAGTTGCAATCGATATTTCCGTTTCCAATATAATGCTGTTAGTAAGCTGCCGGTATATGAGAAGTATCAAGAAATAGAATTTGTCACCAACTGGTAAACAGCAGCAACATCTTGCACCATCAACACCGTCATAGGCAGAACACATATATTCTTGGATTTGTAGTTATACTGATAGGTTCTTAGTTACTTTCCTTTAGTCGGGGAGTTTATTACTTTACTAAAGTCGTGAGTGTTGTAAATGTTTTTAATTTTCCACTTGTCTTGTATGATAAGGTTTGCGTAAGTTTTGGCGTTCTGATTGCCATATCCCCAGGTTCCACATCTGTGCTCATAGTTCAATCACGGGCACTGACCAATTATTACGTAAACTTCCCATGGGCGGGAAGGTAAGCTTTTTTAATACAGCCACAACGATTGTGTCCACTGGCTACCACGAAATAATTGGTGTTACTATTTTATCTTATACCTTTAAACGAGCAATTCTGGTATATATATATATATATATATATATATATATAATCTATAATCTATATATATATATATATATATATATATATATATATATATATATATACACACAGAGAACATATATATATATATATATATATATATTTATTAATCTGAATCTCGGAAACGGCTCGAACGATTTTCATGAAATTTAGTATACAGGGGGTTTTGGGGACGATAAATCGATCTAGCTAAGATTCATTTTTAGAAAATGTCGTATTTACCAAAAAAAAAAATACCGAGCAAAGCTTGGTCACCCAGATATTGTTTTACTTAAGATACAAATTGACTTTTCATAAGATCTACGTGATATAAAGAATTGGAGGAAAACACCACTGCCCGCCAAATTAAAAACGAGCAAATACCTAAATTTAGTAGGTATTATGTTGTATAGGGAGACATTTATTTTATTCCGTTTTTTAGTATAATTAATTGTTGTTATAGCGGCATCCGAAATAGATCATCTGTGAAAATTTAATAGTCTGACTATCACAGTTTTCATGAGATACAGCACCTGGTGATGGTTAGACACACAGACATACGGACGGACAGCCGAGTCTTAGTAATAGGGTCCCGTATTACTCTTTGAGTATGGAACACACAAAGCATGAATGATAGGGATGCGATACGGAAATCTTCTTGAACAAGCTCGATTGATGATGATGACGAAGTTAGAAGATATTGAATAGTATAGACGTTACGTTGCAGAAATCTACATATACCTAAGTACAAACATTAAAGTGTCTTGCTCTCCGCTACCTGAAAATAATCTGTATGGTCTAACATTACAGTTACAAGCCAAGCAATGCAGCCCCACATGCAAAACCACACGTAAATTTTACCTACGACACTTGACGCACACGTTTCGTCCCGACACCGGGACATCGGGAAATGTTGACTTCACAATGCGAGATTGTGCAATTTAATCTTTGTAGCAAAATTTCGGAGAGTTTTAAAGTGATACAAGTAAATAACGAAAACTAAATAACTAAACTAAATAACTAAATAACTTTCAAATCGAAGAAAGTTTTAAAAGCTCACTAGAGCTTCAGAATAAACCTGAAATAAAATTTAATCACTCAGCAAAAATACGAGTAAGAGGGTATGGCTCTAAATTCAAATTAATGATTAATTTAAAATTCACTTCTTGGGAAAACAATCTCAAAATGCAAACGTCTGTTTTCCCAAGAAACGAAAATTAAACTTTCAAAGACTTTATTAGAGAATTTATTTTCACACAAACGACAATATTACACTTTCCTAGGAAATATCAACAAGAGTATTACTTACCTGCCTAAGTACTGTTGTCAAATAAAATTTAGTGAAAATCTATATATATAAAAGAATGAGGTATTTTGGTTGTTCCACGGATTCCGCCAAAACTATAGGTCGTAGAGATCTGAAATTTGGTACTTAGGTAGATATTAGGTCATGAATTCGTACTAAGACGGGGATTCCAGAAATTCCATGTTTAAGGGGTAAAAATCATACATTAAAGGGATTTCTCCATACAAAATTGTAATTTTTTTCGTTGTTCCAGGCATTCCAGAAAAACTAAAAGTCGTAGAGATCTGAAATTTGGTATCTAGGTAGATATTAGGTCATGAATTCTTACTAAGACGGGGATTCCAGAAATTCCATTTTTAAGGGGTAAAAATCATACATTTAAGGGTATTTCCCATACAAAATTGAAATTTTTTCGTTGTTCCAGGCATTCCAGAAAAACTTAAAGTCGTAGAGATCTGAAATTTGGTATCTAGGTAGATATTAGGTCATGAATTCGTACTAAGACGGGGATTCCAGAAATTCCATGTTTAAGGTGTAAAAATCATACATTTAAGGGTATTTCCCATACAAAAGTAAAATTTTTTCGTTGTTCCAGGAATTCCCGAAAAACTAAAAGTCGTAGAGATCTCAAATTTGGTACCTAGGAAGATATTAGGTCCAGAATTCGTACTAAGACGGGGATTCCAGAAATTCCATGTTTAAGGGGTAGAAATAGTACATTAAAGGGATTTCTCCATACAAAATTGTAATTTTTTTCGTTGTTCCAGGCATTCCAGAAAAACTAAAAGTCGTAGAGATCTGAAATTTGGTATCTAGGTAGATATTAGGTCATGAATTCGTACTAAGACGGGGATTCCAGAAATTCCATGTTTAAGGGGTAGAAATAGTACATTAAAGGGATTTCTCCATACAAAATTGTAATTTTTTTTGTTGTTCCAGGAATTCCCGAAAAAGTACAAGTCGTAGAGATCTGAAATTTGGTACCTACATTGACATTAGGTCATGAATTCGTACTAAGACGGGGATTCCAGAAATTCAAATTGGAAGGGATAAAAATCCTACTTTTAAGGGATTTTCCCATACAAAAGTGTAATTTTTGCGTTGTTCCAGGGATTCCAGCGAAATTAAAAGTCGTAGAGATCTGAAATTTGGTACCTATGTTGGTATTAGGTATATCATGAATTCGTATTCAGGAAGGGATTTTCGAGATTCAAATTTTGAGGAGGAAAAAATTTTGAATTTTTTGGCCGCCATTTTGAACTTTTTTGTTACTGGGCCGATTGCTTTGAAAATCGATATTTGACTATGGCAGCAAGCATAGAGAAGGAATTTGTGGTCAATATTTAAAAAAGTGGCCACCATTTTGAACTTTTTAGTTACAGGGCCGATTGCTTTGAAAATCAATATTTGACTATGGCAGCAAGCATAGAGAAGGAATTTGTGGTCAAAATTTAAAAAAGTGGCCGCCATTTTGAACTTTTTTGTTACTGGGTCGATTGCTTTGAAAATCGATATTTGACGATGGCAGCAAGCATAGAGAAGGAATTTGTGGTCAAAATTTAAAAAAGTGGCCGCCATTTTGAACTTTTTTGTAACTGGGCCGATTGCTTTGAAAATCGATATTTTACAGTGGCAGCAAGCATAGAGAAAGAGTTTGTGGTCAAAATTTAAAAAATAGGCCGCCATTTTGAACTTTTTTGTTACTGGGCCGATTGCTTTGAAAATCGATATTTGACTATGGCAGCAAGCATAAAGAAGGAATTTGTGGTCAAAATTTAAAAAAGTGGCTGCCATTTTGAACTTTTTTGTTACTGGGACGATTGCTTTGAAAATCGATATTTGACTATGGCAGCAAGCATAGAGAAGGAATTTGTGGTCAAAATTTAAAAAAGTGGCCGCCATTTTGAACTTTTTTTTTACTGGGCCGATTGCTTTGAAAATCGATATTTGACGATGGCAGCAAGCATAGAGAAGGAATTTGTGGTCAAAATTTAAAAAAGTGGCCGCCATTTTGAACTTTTTTGTTACTGGGCCGATTGCTTTGAAAATCGATATTTGACTATGGCAGCAAGCATAGAGAAGGAATTTGTGGTCAAAATTTAAAAAAGTGGCCGCCATTTTGAACTTTTTTGTTACCGGGCCGATTGCTTTGAAAATCGATATTTGACTATGGCAGCAAGCATAGAGAAGGAATTTGTGGTCAAAATTTAAAAAAAGTGTCCGCCATTTTGAATTTTTTTGTTACTGGGTCGATTGCTTTGAAAATCGACATCTGATTAATTCACCAAGCATCGAGAAGGAATTTGTAGTCAAAATTTAAAAAATTGGCCGCCATTTTGAACTTTTTTGTTACTGGGCCGATTGTTTTCAAAATTGATATCTGACTATCGCAGCGAGCATATAAAACGAATTTTTGGTAAAAATTTAAAAGAATTGGCCACAATTTTGTACTTATAATATGTCTTACCATGGTAGCAAGCAACCACGGCCGGATGGACGAACGGACGGTGGAGTCTTAGTAAGAGCTTTTACCCTTTGGGTACGGAACCCTAAAAATGGCCACCATATTTAACTTTTTTGTGACGATCGAATTTTTCAAAATCAATATGTGACTATTACCAGGAAGCAAGAGAAAATTTTGTGGGCAAAATGGTGTGTAATGCAGGAATTTTGGAAATTAAACCACCATAGTAAAGCATAACTCAGAAGTTAACGTGAGCGAAGCCGCGGGCGTTTGCTAGTATCTATATAAGTTCAATATAAGTATAGTACGATTCACGAAAGATGACCACAAATGGCGGGTCTTTTCTTCATGTACACTCATGAAGAAAAGACTTAAGCCAAAATAATTACCATATATTAGTTAAATCAGACCATATATATATTCGTTAAAATAAATAAGACCATAATATTAGTAAGATAAGTCCAAAGAGACCTAAAATAGGCCCGCCATTTGTGGTCATCTTTCGTGAATCGTACTATACAATACGATAAAATTTCAAAATGATCTGCTCACAAAATATTCATTAGGAAGCAATTATGGCGTTACAGGCACGTGACGTCACAGGAAAAGCATGAATCTCTAGAGCTCTATATACTAATAAGCGATGTTTTGTAAAATGCTTAAGATTTTTTGTTGTCATTTCGTATACTCCGAAACTGCTCGACCGATTGTTATGAATTTTTCTGTGTTTGTTCGGTAGGTCTGAGGCTATTTTCTATATCTATAGTGGCAAAACAACGTTTGCCGATTAGTTTATTTATTTATAAAAACAATATTTGATCGACTCTTCAGCCAAACTGACTTAAGTATTATAATATCTATTACGCAAAGCGATATCCATTGTCACCGCCATACAAAGTGAAAACGAAGCATATGGTGGCCCAGAAAACTATTTGCAAGGCTTTTATCCCATTTTCACCCGAAGTAAAAAGTTCGCGAAAGTTGTTCAACACAACAGGTGTTTTAGATGTTACCATATTAGAACCTTTTTTAAGAGCTCGCCAGTAGGTATGATATCGCGGTGGCATTTTTCTTTTCTTCGCTAAAATGCCGCCAAGTTTGTGCATAACATGAAATATTTAAAATAATAACACATATGTAAAGCGTTGTCACTTATAATATGAGTAGTCCTAACAAACATAATATTACGACTTTTGTTGAGAAAATTGTTGTTGTTGTGAAAGCTTTTAAATAAGCCTCTTACATTAGACTAAGTAGCATGTACGCAGAAGAAACGAGCTTTTGTAAGAGCTTAAATAAATAAGTTACTGGATGGTGTTGAAAGTTAAGAGTAAGTAATGAGTATAGACTATAGAGTGGAAGAGGTAGTAGAGAGTGATAAGGCAGCTCACAAAAAATGGTAGAGCTAACAGAGTATGAAGACAGTTAAACAATTTAGGGTCAATGGGTCTATTATGCACCCTCATCGATACGTTAATTATGTTACCTAGAGATGAAGTTTTCCTTGTAGACGCCGGGCAGGGTGGCGGCGGGGGCGCGCCGGGCGTCGCAGGGCGGAGCCACGGGCCCACAAAGCGCCGCTCAGTCGGTGGGCAGCCGCCATTCGCGTCACACGCCCGCTGCTACCGTGTCAGAGGCTAGCATGCCACGCGACTCGCGATGTCGTTCCTGCCGCGTGAATATTTATGACGCGATCGTCCACTCTTCCCCATTATAAATGGCAATGCCGACCTCGATGCCTCGCCGCAACTCGCGTACGATCATAAAATGCCAATAAAACGAACTAGCGTGAACAGACTTGAGCGCCGAAATTTTAACTTGATAGTGTATGTGTTATTCTGCTGCCATGTCCTCGAGGCAGCCGAAATGCCGCACGAGTGCGCCTACCGCACGTCCGAGACGGAGGCGTCGGAAGACGCCGTGCTGTTCTGCAAGATCCGAACGATAAGCAGTCTGGATCACCTGTTACAGAACATTAGCCGGACTCACTTCGACGACGTCATCTCGCTGCACGTGCAATGCAGCGAAATCCTATTCTTCGAGAGCACGCTCGCAGCGCAAACGGAAAAGGCTTCCGGCAAACATTCGACCCTGAGCAAGCTCAGAGATCTTGTCGTTGACAAATGCAAGATACGCGAGATACCGGCACGTGCGTTCGAGAACTTTAAGGATCTCAAATCCCTGCACGTGACCACACACAACAGTGAATGGTCTGCGATGACTATGGAGTTGCACGAACACGCGTTTTCGGGACTCAGTGAGTTGATCGAGTTAGATTTAAGTGACAACAACATCTGGAGCACCAAAACTGACACGTTTTGCTCGTTGTACAGTTTGAAAACATTGAATCTGACCAGGAATCATCTGCAAAATATAAAAACTATAGGATTTTCCGACTCGACACGGGAACAAAATTTAAGTGTAAAGAGTTGTAATTTAGTATTAGAAACTCTCGATTTGTCTTATAACGATTTGATAGTGATAACTGAAAATAGTTTGTCGAAACTACGTTCTCTATCGAAATTATTTTTACAAAACAACGCGATATCCACTCTTGAGAGTGGAGCTTTCGATGGACTTATAAGTTTAGAAATATTAAATCTGTCGAGTAATTTTATGAACAGTGTTCCACCTGATATTTTTTTCGATACAAAATTTTTAAAAGAGATCTATCTTAGTAACAATACAATAAACGTTTTACCCCCTGGACTTTTCAGAGGGTTGGAACAGTTACAGATACTTGACCTTTCTAACAACGAACTCACCAGTCAGTGGATTAATAAAGGCACTCTAGTGGGGTTGTTACGTATGGTGATATTAAATATTTCACACAACAGACTCACCAAGATAGACCGCTATATGTTCCAAGACTTGTATAGTTTGCAAAAGCTAAACTTGGAGCATAACGAAATATCTACTATCGATGAACACGCTTTCGAAGAGCTTCGTAACTTACATTCCCTAACTCTTTCAAATAACAGACTCATACATGTTCACACGTACATATTCACAGATTTGCACGTCTTACATGAGTTGTTTTTGGATAGTAATAAAATAAAGCACATAGACGAGTACGCGTTTGAAAATATGACTACACTCGAAGATTTAGCCCTCAGTGATAACTCGTTACTGACTATACCGACCTCGATTCGCAAATTGCGATCCCTCAAATCACTGGATATCGGCAACAACAATATAACCCACTTGAACCGGGAAAACTTTCACGGACTGCCAGAACTTTTCGGATTGCGTCTCGTTGATAATAAAATAACTCATTTAAACGATGATACTTTTGAACATTTGCCTCAGTTACAGGTACTCAATTTAGCATCAAACCAAATTAAAGTGGTCTCGGCTGGTTGTTTACGTAAAAATGTTAATTTGAAATTATTACGCATGGATGGAAATGACATTACTACTTTTGATGGAATATTTTCAACGCTCAATAGTTTGGTTTGGTTAAATATGTCTGCAAATAAAATTTCCTCTTTTAATTTTGAAAGCTTTCCTAGCAGTTTGGAATGGTTAGATTTACACATGAATTATATAAATACGTTATACATAAATGAAGTGCAGTCGACTATTAACATTAAGTTATTAGACGTAAGTTACAATAATATAACTCAGCTCACAGTTACTTCGATACCAAAATCGGTAGAAAAACTTTATTTGAACAACAACAACATACAACACATACAGGTCGGTACTTTCTCCAAAGCACAAAAGCTGTCAATTGTGACATTAAACAATAATGAAATAGTACAACTCGACATGAACGCATTCAGGTTAGATCAAATAGATAAAGATAGTGACTTACCAGAGTTCTTTATAAGCGGAAACCCATTTGTTTGTGACTGTTCAATGGAATGGATTCAACGGATCAATTATTTAAGCCATAGTCGAAAATACCCGCGTGTGCTGGATCTCGATAAAGCTTTTTGTTCATTGGTTCATTCGCGAGTTAAAGAGAAAAAAATGTTAATAGATATGTCACCTTCTGACTTTTTGTGTCCGTATGAAAGTCATTGCTTTGCCCTCTGCCATTGCTGTGATTTTGTTGCTTGTGATTGTGAGATGATTTGTCCTAATAATTGTAAATGTTATCATGACATTACGTGGAACGCAAACGTCGTAGATTGTTCGAACGCTGGGTACACAGAAGTACCGGACAGAATACCTATGGACGCTACCGAAATTTATCTAGACGGTAATGACATTAATAATTTGGGTAATCATGTGTTTATCGGTAAAAAGAAGCTACAAGTACTATATTTAAACAATACAAAATTGAAAGAAGTAAACAATCAAACATTTAAGGGAGTAGATTCTTTAAGGGTTTTACATCTAGAGAACAACAAATTAGTCGAGTTGAAGGGCGATGAATTTATGCATCTAAATAATCTAAACGAATTATATCTAGATCATAACGCGATAGAGCATGTTGCAAATAATACATTTTCTACATTAAAATTTCTATCAGTGCTCCGAATCGATGATAACAAACTTGTAAATTTTTACCCTTGGAAATTGCTAGCATCATCTTCAAAAAGTTTGGCGCATGTTTCGATAGAAGGCAATCAGTATTCCTGTGACTGTAAAAGTATTGCTGAATTAGATACGTGGCTGCGAAAAGATCCAGGTGATCCTGAAAAAATGTTATGTACCGACACTGAAGGAAAATCAACCAAAATAACAATAGCTTCAGTTTTAAGTCATTGTAAGGACTACCTCGGATCAATACATGATCCTACCGTATCTAAAAATGAAATTGTCTCTAAGTCGCTGTTCCTTCCTGATAACTACTTTGCTATTATATGTGGAGTTATTATCATCATAGTTGTAATATGTCTTGTAGGTGCTATATTTTATGCTTTCCGGTACGATGTAAGTGATTGGTTGTACACTAATTACGGTGTGCCTTTATTCAAAGAACAGTCGTGTCCAGTGGACCATGTGTTGGAGGGAAATTCTAATCACATATACGACTATTACGTGATATGCAATACCAAAGATACCCAATTTGTTTATCATAATATTATGTCTGAAATAGAATTCAGAAAAATGTCCTCCAAAAAGTTTTCTTTAAACGAGTCCTCCCTTAACATATTAACATTAGATAGCTTTTCAAAATCTTCAAAATTATCCAAACGTCTTCTCATTGTTCTGACGACCAACTTCATATGCAACGATCTGTGCGATTTCCATTTTAAAAATATGTTTTATAGTTACTTAAAATCATTAAACCGTAGCGATTTGAATAAGGTGATATTCGTTAAGATAGTAGATAACAATCAAATAAACGACGAACTATGTTTTGTGTTAGATAAGTTTAAAAATATATCATGGAACGACCCTCGTTTCTGGGACAAATTCATTACTTTACTCAATTCCACCGACACCATTATCACGGTAAAGAGCTCTGAGAACAGCGTATTCAAGAAGTCATTACGTCAGACTCCGACACTGAGGTACACTACAATGCCGGTCACAAACGACAGTTGTTCAAAGCAGAATTTTTCTAATTCTCTACAGTATTGCAAAAGAAACGACGGGGAAACATCGCAGAATGAAAGTTCTCCGTCCTCGGACAACACGTATGGGGAAGGGAACAATTCGAACAATAGTTACATGTCGATTGACAATAGAGCCGGTTCCCGGTTTAATTATGACCTCAGGCTCTCTCCGAGCAGTGGTCACGTGTACTCTAGGGTAGAAGATATATCGCCGACTGTACCTCGCCCTGTAACGAGCGCAGCTAAAGGCCGCACTTACTTTGTGTGAAAACTTGTATTTTCCTTGCATTTGCATTGTTCTTTTACTTCTAGCACTGGAAACTGTTAAGTGCACCTTTTGAATATAATAAACGTTAAAATAATATTTATTTCCCACTGTACATAGATTGTATTTTCGTATACTATTAAGTAAGTTTGGTCAATTCGCATACGTAAATGACCCGTAATTATTACGTATGTACAAAATGTAATACGATGTTGAATAAAACAATATTTTGTACAAAGTTCATGTGAAAATGTTAAGTCTGATAACATAAACATTTTTCAAATAATAATTTTATTGTATTTATAAAGTTTATTGACGTGGAATGTATTTACATCAACACTGTAAAACAACACCAAATAGTATAAGTAAGTCGATATTTGTAAATTTCATATTTTAAAATCTCTTTGTTTTGTGTCTTTATAGTTTTGTTTTTCCCTAGGTATATTATGTGTTAGAGTTTTTGTTCATAAAAGCCCTTGAAGTTTATTTTAACCTACCTATAGTTACAGAATATTCGTAAGTGTTCATTACTAAATGGTTTCACAATATAAATTGTTATTTGATCAAACTAGTTTCTTTTGAATTTCGTATTTTGTGTTTAATAATGACAATGGAAAACCTGTAGCTACATTTACATACTATATCGAGTGCTTGCTTTTATTGAAATTATAATTACCTGTAAAATATTACAAATTACTCAAAAATGTTTGCGATGTTATCGTTTAAAATGATTATTAATGCTTGAAAACCTTTAATATAATTAATTATTATTATTATAAGTAAGCTAAATCGTGATATTAGATTAATTAATTATGAACTTGCAAATACATGTAATTTTTGAATTGTAATTATGTATTAGTCATAATAAAAATTATTGTTTTGTATAAAATGTACAAAGATATCTTAAAACCGTAATAAAATTATACTGACGTTTTGATACTCATTATGTCTTTCATTTGCAAAATATTAATGTTCAAAGCGAAACCTTAATTAAAATTAATTATTACATGAAATATAATTTTACAGACGAAATGAGGAATTGTACCTACATTTTATTTCAGTCTCCGTTTTGATGTTAAAATAAGAAAATTGAATATGGTGACATACTTCGGATAATAAATAATGATTTTTTTTTAAATATCGTTAAAAGAATTTCAGAGTGGGAATTTCTTCATCAATATCCATGTATGCCTTATCCAAAGGATAATCAAGACAAACTTACTGAAATACATTTAAAATTAATTTAGGTCAATTATTAGTACAGTAATCGCGTAAATAGGTAAAGTGTTAACTTTTTGAAACATATTTTCAGAATTTAAAATACGTGATGTTCTGTTGTCACAAAATATTAACGTAAAGAAGTAGTTTTGATAGATTTGATATCGTAAATAAAGATGAATTGAATTGAATTGTGTAAAGATTTATCCGATACTTCAGAAAAGGTAAACGATATACTTTTGAGTGCATAGATGGTCATTTTTATATAAATAAGCCTAGGAATGACTTTCAATATTCAACCAGCCTCTTGTCTACATTCAATGCTTAGCCTATTAATAGTTCGTTATAAGTAGACGTTACTACTAACAACTCTAATTATCTAATACCACAGCCAATAACCCGAAGGAGATATTGTGTTATCTCTGTTCTATAGACTAAGCTAATAGACCCTCGAACAAATTAATCTAAACCTAATACGTACGTAACTAATTGCCTAAGTGGATAGGGAGATAGATAGTACTTTGTACGGACAAACATCTCGCTCAATGCATTTTTTGTTGTACCGTATGACATGTTATTATACCTTTTTCTATCTTTTTACTGCAACTATACATATGTATACATATGTATGTATAGTTGTAGTAAAAAGAAAGAAAAGGTCAGTAACTGCTGTAATACCTCTAAGTAAAATCTGGCAGCGTCGAATAACAAGAATGTAGGGGTCAATCGGTCAATTTAAAAGCAATTTTAAGTGAGTAATTTTTTAGGTTAAAAAAATTTTGCTTTCAAATTTAAACTTTCTGTATTTTTGGTCTTTAACCTAAACTTGCTCAGAAGCAGAAACATGATTGGAAGAAATTTTCTCGACAGAAAGTTTCCCCAAAAATCTCAATTTTTGGGGTTCCGTACCCCAAGAGAAAAAAAACGAAATCCTTACAAGATCACTTTGTCTGACTAAAATTCTGTCTGTTTCATCGGAAACTACAATGGATATATTTGTGTTAACAAAAGTAAACTAAGTTCTAAAAACATTCCGAATTTTTTTGTTAATTAACGGGAACGGAAAACAAAAAATAAGGGAAAATTTTCCTAACAAAAAGTATGTAAGGATAAATTTTCCTAAATTTGAAATTAATATTAAAACTAAAAGGTAAACCCTATTTTCATAAATTGTATACAGTGCAGTACCAATTCGGTAGAGACTTCTGTCTTTGTCAGACCGGGGTTTGTCAGACTTGTCAGGTCGGGGTTTAATAGAATACAAAATATTAGTATTTTCTAGAAATATATAAATAAAGGAAATAGGAAAACTAAAAAAAATATTTATTCATAAACTCTAAAATTTTTATTACTATCAAATCACTGTAATCTTTCAATTTGTATTGTAATCTAATTTGTATGGTGTATGCGTAATCAACCAAAAATTCGTATCTTATCTTTTCTAATTCTAATTCGTTAACATTCATTACGCCCTGTATTGGCACTAAACAAATTCTAAATTTTCACTGGAAACATTTTAACGTTCAAGTTAAGTTTGCGGCGAACATAAAAATAACAAGTTTATTGTTACAGTCGAGGTGGAAAGCCGTTTACAAAGCGTTCCATGGCTCAAAGACGTCGTTGGTTTAAAGGAATCTTTCAGTAGTGGTTTTTCGTATTACCTTTGGGGTATCTGTACCCATTGTTATCCCAATTTTTTGGTTGGATCAAAAAGATTTCCGTTCGACCAAAGAAGAGTTGACCACAGGCAGCCGCCAGCCTGAAAAAAAGAAAGATATTACTAATGAAAATGCTGAGGACGTCATCAGGCCCGTTACGACTGAATTGAAAACGTAGGTATTGAAGTAAGTATAAGAAAACTAAACTGTGAGCATAACAGATGTTTTGCTACTATTATTTCTTAATTAGGCAAAGCAAACGCAAAAGCGTGCACATGACATGGCAATTTTAAATAATAATTATTGTCCCCTTAATATATGTTACTAATTACATAGAATTAAAATATTTACAATTACTCATAAATCATTAATAAACGTCAAATTGCCAAATATAATAAAATATCATAATTAATTTTCAAACAATTATGTCAAAATATTAAAATGGCCTTAAATTCAATAGGAAAATAAAATATAAAATACAATTTATCAATATCAAAAGGGTAAAAATACAGTTAATTATTATTTCTGAATGTCGCGTCATTGAGGTCCTTGCTCTCACTTCATAGAAGCTTTTTTGGATAGCATAGTTATTTAATCTTGTGGAGAAAAAGTGCAAAAAGCTTTAATGAGGACCTGAATCATAATTTAAAAAAAAACACTAATAATTTAAGACTTATTTTGTGCTTATTTACCATAGTGTGCAACCTTTACATCATGAAATAATTGAAGACCTTGGTACTTTTACTTAGACATTTTATCATCTCGAATGTTAGAGTTTATCGGAAAGAGATTCTAGAATTGTATTGTACTTAAACAAGTTGAAAGTAGAGTATTAAAGAGTAAGGTAATGATAGGAGAAATCCGTGTATAGGCAATAAAATATCGTACCGACCTTTATTTTCCTAAGTAATGTAAGGTAGTAATTGTTAATCACTTGCATCAATAAACATTACATTTTCTTAACTATCGACTGTGCCATAAACTATTCAATACTCAATACTCAATACTCCATTAACAGCTTTATGATTCAAAGCAATTAATCGCAGTTGCTCTTCTTATTTCATTGGTCCTATTGCGTTACTACTTACTTAATATAATATGTTATCCACCGTAAAAGAACCTGAGGCTTTGGGCATCTCTTCCCCTTATATGTCTGTGGGGTATCTGAACGATTTACGTACCTTTTTCGTAGTAAGCAAACAGTAGCGCCATCTGTCAAAATTCTATAGATGACGAACGAAGTACATATTTCTCATTTTTCTCAATTTAATTTTATTGTATTACCTATTTTATAATTTTATTTTATTAATTTTTCTTGTAAATATGTATTTCAAAATTGGAATGTTGAAGCTGAAACCAACACTAAAAAATTTTGACATTCATTTTTGTAAAACCAGAAACGAAGTAAGATTAATCTTATTGGAAAATTATATTAGATACTGAAATAAACATATATGTATACGCCGACAGGGCGGACGGCGCGAAATAATGTCGCCAGTTTGTCGGTGACAAAAATGCTTGTTTTGTCACCAGCAGTAAGGATACCATAACACAATTCGCTCAGCAGCCACCGATGGAATTTTGACAGATGGCGCTTCTGTTTGCTTATAAGAAAAATGTTTACCTACGTTAATCGTTCGGATGCCCACATCTTTAGGTTTCTTATAGGTGGATACTATTAAAGAATACCAGATAAGAATTCGATAATCACAGAGCAAAATCAAACAATATAGAACTCAAAAATTTATCGCAATAAGATTGGATGAAATTACAAAATGCCCTTTTTAAACCAAAATCAAATGTCGGACTCTATCGCTAAATTTTTACGAATATTAGAAACACCACGAAAAAACTAAGCTTTAATTGAAAAAATACGTGAATCTTGCCTTTTGGCTCGCAATCTCAGTCAATCTAGAATGTTATAGTTAATGCTTTACCTGTGAGCGATTTTAACTCTCTAGTAAGTAAGTAGCTACTTCAAAAACAAAGAAGTCTATTAGACTAAATAAACGCCGATGTTTTGCCACCATGAGCGTTCCGCCGTAAACTAGATACGACTATTGTCAATAGCGAATTGATCGTGAAATAACATTTGCATAAGTTAATCATAATATTATTGCCGCGTTGTGTTCCAATGCAACGCCATTGTTCCAATTTGCGCACCGATTTAACGTTGATGTGTCACAGGTTTTCCAATTAGATTCACAGTATTAAATATTGAATGGAAGCAGGCGTTATTTTGCGGAAATCCATGATTAGCAGGACAGATTAATTTGCGATTCTCTACGATTTCGCATTGTGAAGTCAACATCTCCTGAGGATGTCCCGGTGTCGGGACGAAACGTGCGTCGAAGAAAGTGTTGGAAAATTGTGTGTGGTGTTTTCATGTGGGCAGTGTTCCTGCATATTGTACCATACAGAATATTTTCAAGTAGCGGATTATAGCAAAACAAATTAATCTGTCCTGCTAATCACAGTATTAATTTTATTTGAATTAATAGACATATTATAGTCTGGACAGGGTGGACGGCGCGAAAAAATGTCGCCAGTTTATCGGCGCCAAAAATGTTTGTCACACTGTAGTTCGCTCAGCTGCCATCCATAGAATTTTGATAGATGGCGCTATTGTTTTCTTGTAAGTAAAAGGTTTACGTAAATCGTTCGGATACTCATATAATATATCCTCAGTTTTCTTATCAGTCTTTTAAAATCGAGTCATTTGTTTGAATCTCAGATTGTAGAGTTGAATTGTAGAGTAGACTCTTGAATTGTAGAGTTTATATACAATAAACTTTGAGTTTATTTGATCGTCTATCATTTGGTCGATAAAAAAATCTCTTTATGAATTATGAACTACAAAACGATTGCTGAGACCGTAAGAGATTTTTAAAGTTCTCTTACCTATATTAGAACTTTCATGACATCTTATTAGAGAGTAGATATTAGACTAAACGATATTTAACATGTCAACGCAATCCAATTGTAAAATCCGATTGTTAAAATCGGATTGCGTTGTAATATGATCTTTTTCTTTCTAGTTAACTTGACAGTGAACTTGATATTGCAAAACGTTGGATGTGGGTTGATTAAGTATTAGGTATAATTAATATTGTGATCGGATGATTGCTTGAATGACTAAAATAGGAAAATCTTGACAGAAAACTTTAAGTGATGGCGATTTTATAATAAACAGCGATGCAAGCAAGAGTAAAAAAATATCATTTTAAAGCTTCAAAAAATTCAAAAATTTTCATACTCGGCGGGATTAAAAATAGGAAATTAATATCTTCTTAAAAACATTCCTATAGGTAAATTTTTTTATATAGGCGCAAAATATTTATCACTTACGAATTGTGATTTGCGATTCATCGTTGAATTTTTACGTTCTTTACCTAAAAACACAGTAAATACTAAATGTGTTTTTCACTGGCACTGTTTGTACAACAGTTATAACCTAGTTCGTTAACCATTGTGACTCACCGGATCTGTAGAAATATTGTTCGAATGGCTGAAAAGAAAATTTCAATACGTTCTAACTACGCTAACTAGAGTTCTAAGGAAAGCGAAAATCAATACGACATACATTTGCTTCTATGCTAACAGCATGGAGTGACATATTGCGGAATTAATTTTTAGCATTGTTATCTGAAATCGAACGTGGGCGAAAGGTCATTCGTATTAATATTGATCTTAATTTTTTTCAGTTTTCTTCCTTTTTGAAACTATGGGTTTTTATGTTCGGAAGGTATCGCGCAGGGGTAGGTATAGACGAAAGAAAATGATTTTTTGCGTGAATCCCGTGACGAAGTAAATTACCAAAATCTTCAAAAATCTAGAATGAAGTATCTCTTACTAGTGAGCAGAATGTACATGCATGCAATCACTTATATTGATTTGGTATTGAACTCATTAGCGTTAGCCAACTGAAGTCAAATATGAAATGGAGTGTTCCACAATACTCACGTCTTCTTTTACTTTCAGAAGGCCATAGCCCTGCATAATACTAGCCAAGTACGAGCTGGCAGGTCTCACATACTTGAGAGCATTAACAAACAAACTCTCAGGCATCCATCGTTTCCTCATAATGCGTTCCTTCACCGATAAAAATGTATGGTTTAATGTCCCATAGATTTCTAGATAATTGTTACTTATTAGGTTTAACATGCTCGTAGGTCACAAATGTGTCCGTCACTAACAAAGATTGATTCAATTTAACCCTCTTCGATCAATCAACCGGATCACTGATAATATCACCTCCATCCTAGTTTTCGTGTTTTGTATACAAGCATTGTATACTTGACTCGTCAATTTCATTCCCCTATAGACTGCCAATTTTAATCGGATGACGCTGCAATGGAATACGTAATTATAGATACGATTGGGAATCTCTCACGGGACACGGTTCGTATTAGTTTTGACATTCGCCTTGATGGATGGACTACAATCACTGCCTGAATCTAGCGAGCCCGTATGACTTTCAAACTCGGCCGAGTCTTATAACTCCTGTTCCAATGGGTTAAGAATGAGTTTTCGATGCATCGCGATTGATTGATAAATCCCTTGTTTGACAATTTGACACAAACTCGACGGTTGACAAATTCCATGTTCTATATCTTCACGAGACCATTTTCTGGAAAATGAGAGTTGGTGTCATCATTTTATAGTATCTGGTTTAATGGTTGGTTAATTTTTCTAATTGGCCTGCTTTTGACTTTGGTATCGTTTTAGTGAAATGTAAAATGGCGTTTGTTGGACTCTATTCTATAGTAACCACTATTGGGTATCCTGTGGTATGAGTAAGAAATTGACCTAATCAGGCTATCTTCATCCACTACTGGCCATGTGTCTTTCTGAAGGAGGAGGTACTTTTATAAACCACGGCCTTTCAGTCAACTATTTAGGACGTGAGTCCAAAGAGCTAAGGTCTCCATTCTAGAACTAGTGTCTACCTGCTAACGATGTAGGTAGCTGAAAACGTAATCATATTAGCTTAAAACGGGTATAGGGTATATCCCATATCACTACACAGCATCGCACTACGACGCTAAATAGCTGTCCATCTTGTCTTTACCAGTATATAGTGGTAAGCACACCTACCACACAAACACACAAACCTACGGCTGATGCCACCCATAAGTTCAGATCTAATTAAATTCCCGATGGAATCGAATCTTTGAGGTATAAGGTTGTTAAACTTTGTCAAAAACTTATCTTAACAAGCTGCACCAACTGTCACTGCATTACCAGTAAAGGAAGTCCCATAAAGGAACAAAGGTTAACGCCGAGATAACAATGTAGCTGCGTACACTCAACTTCCGTTTGCGCACTAACAGCACAGCAAACACTCGTGAATGGGAGACTTGTGTCGAAAAACATACTCCTTAGTACCTACGAGCATCTACTACTATACATATTATACATGGTTGTTGGAACTTGGAACTTATAAATAACTAAATTCCGACATTATCCGGAAGTACTTAGGGATTTAACAGCGTGAAAAGTGTCTACTTTGTTATAATATTTATTATTGACTCATGGATGATGGACTCATAGATGATAATAAAGTATACTGGTGGTAGGACTCTTGCGGAGTTCGTCCAGGTATGTAACATCGCGGTGTTTACATACATTACTGCTTCACGGTGGAATAATTATTATACTTAGAAGCAGTAATGTATTTGGTATAGGTAGTACAATCCACGAAGACGCACCCCACTCCTTCCAACTCTTTACGAATCGAATCAAAGATAAGCGATTGTAGAAAAAAGGGGCGCGTCTCCGTGGATTGAAGTACCTGTTCTGTGTTTTTTATTCGTAATTACTGGGCAGAATGCAACATAAATTTCAAGATGTATGTCGTATGATGTGCTGTACGACGTATGATGTTGTAATGCTAAATTATGTGACATACGTAGGTACCTATATCACTTAAGGTGATATGCGATAGTAAGTATAATACTTATTCGATCTGTCGAAACAGCTGCACAGAAGACCAGAATAATTTACCAACCACTTCCGACGTCGTTCAAACAGTACGTACGGTACCTACTGTTCATCGGTAACTTCTTACAAAGTTTTAAAAGGCAATTAAAAAATCCCTATTTCTTCACAATAGAGTTCAAAATTAACAAGCATCAGCTGTATGCGTAAAATTGTAACATTTTGCTGTAGTTATTATATTCGGCTTAGAAATCGAACAATAGGCGACACTAGCAGACCAAGTTGTAGCGATTGGAGATGGTTACAATACGGAATAATATTAGATTTCGCGAAGCTTTTGTGTCACCGCCCTTTGGTGAGTTTGGCCTTATGCAACGCTCGTGTGGGCAATTCGATGCATAAAGGTGCGCCATAAAATAAAGGTGTAATATAAGATTATTAAACTTGGGGCTAATGTGATGTATTACGTCATAGATGCCGAGATTTATGGTGCCCAAGAGGAGCATTACCTCTGCGTTGAATACTCTACTTCCCACACCTGACATTACAGTGAAAAGTATTTTTTTGTATTTGTATTTTTGTATTTATTTATTATTAACTGGGTTACAATTACATTATGCAATGCAGAGACCTCCATTTATTATAATTAATATTAAGTAAGTAGTGGTTTTTACATTTACATTTATAGTTTAATTAAATACAAAAATACAATACAGTGAATATAATGGCGTACCTACTTTAACCATACAACCATAACCATACAGGACGTCCCACGGACATGCCAAATGGGGGGAAATACCAAATCCAACATGGCGGAACTCAAAATGGCGGACTTGATATTCTTAATGCACTCTTAAATTATGAATATCAACTATCAAATGAAAGAGCTCACTAAGAAGAATACGCATAAATTGACGTACTTAGTTACTTAGCCTTTAAAGATAGTTATTACTAAGCTAGGTTTTATTTTTAATTTATTATTCGTAAGAACCCTCAATAAACGTGCACATTTTTTGGTCGAACATACAAATAACAAGTAACGAAATGACGATCAGGAACTTAATACAGTTTGAACCACCCACTGGGTCGATCAAGGTTTCGCTTTACAGGAAACCACAATCTATAAATTAAAGAAAAAAACAATTATAATATTTTTTTCCGAGTAAACCTTAATACAACGCAATAAAGTAGATATTATATTGATGCTAGTACCACGACTTAAATGTAAAGACCGGAAGAAAAAAATATGTGTCACACAAAACAGAAAATGATCCTTGTTAGAAAAAAAAGGTTAATCGTTGCTACAATAATAATTATTGTATGACGAACCTATTGTTAAATTTTTGTTAAAATTTGATCGCAAGTAAGTTACGTAGGTACTTATTTCAGGTTGAAGTGCAAAAAGTTTTAAAAGCTACCATGTCGAAAATAAAAATATCGATTTAAACTGTATAAAACTTGATACTTTTGTCTTATTTTAAAAATATGCGTGTGTGTAAAAAACTGAAATCCATTTAAATTTATAATAAATTCATTTTCCATACTTTCGTTAATTCTTTTATTTTTTGCAAATGTATTAAAAACGTCGTTCAACACAAGTGCGGAATTTTCATTCCACTTGCCATACCGAGACTTGTGAAGAAATGACATACTTTCAGTACTTGTAGCGAAATATTATTATTCCACTTTACTTTTTAACTAGGTTTAGTAATTTACTAGTAAGGAACATCTTCTGTAATACTTTTATTAGTTGAACCGGTATTCCTCTTCCCCCCCGACCGTTGATAGTGGTGGACGTGTTTACCGTGTGTCTCAAATCAAATTATTCAAAAACAGTTTTAACCTATCATAATTCAGAATAAAAACAAAGTGAAGTAAACGAGAAAGTGTGAAAACTAAGATTTAATCGTAGTCGGCACTGTGTCGTCACTATAAAAGAAGACGGAACGCAAACAATAGTAACGCGTTACGTGTATGTAAGTCGCCATATCAAATTGCCACAACTGACAGCACTTGTGTGTTTTTGCCTTCGTCACCTGGTACTGTGATTAAGATCTTCTATAAACAATATACCTACTTATCACTTCGACTCAGTACCTAGATTTCTGTTATCTAGAATATCATAGGAAATGGATAACGCACTGGATAGATCTTTTTCGGACTCAAACATTCACGTAACGGCTGCGCAGTTGAAAACACCACCTAATTTCACATCGTTAAGGAATAAAAGAAAAAGAGACGAGGATATTGCTCAGGAGCTAAATAATTTTAAGGATGAAGTGAGACAGATGATTTCAACACTAATGTCAAGCCAAGAGAATGAATTTAAGAAAAACGCAACTACCCTAAAAGAAATCCAACGAACTAATACCAACATTGAGAACTCGGTGACATTTCTTACTGCACAAAACGAAGAGTTTAGAAAAAAGATAGACAGTTTGGAAGGACAAATAAAGGAAGATCGAAAATATATAACAATTTTGGAGGATAAAATAGAAGAAATGCAGAGAGATGCCCGCAAAACAAATATTGAGTTGAAAAATGTACCTAAAAAGAAGAATGAAACGAAAGAGGACCTTATTGACATGATAACATGTCTTTCCAACAACATTGACTGTAAAATTAACAAATCCGATATTTCAGACATATACAGAATCCGTTCAAAAAAAGAAGGTGTCCAAAATACGCCAATTATTGTAGAAATGTCGTCTACCATAGTAAAAAATGAGATTATTAAGAGGAGTAAGTCGTTCAACATTAAACATAAAGCAAAATTATGTGCCAAGCATCTCGGGTTCCGCACGTCAGAAGACACCCCTATATTCATCTCGGAACAGCTCACATCGAAAGCGGCTCGCCTATATTTCTTAGCGCGCGATCTTGTCAAGACGAAATCATACAAATTTTGTTGGACGGCCTATGGAAAATTATATGTACGAAAAGATGAGGGCTCACCTATTATACTTATTAAGAGTGAATCTCAAATCAATAAACTGTCTCAAGAAAAATGACTATATTACGTCTATAATAATCTGAGCTTATCACTGTATATGGACTTCTATCTTTTTCACTTAGTCTTTGCAAACTGTTTTGTTTTTTATACCTGTACATATTTATTGTTGCAAAGTCTCTGTGTGGACGATGCAGTATTGTTTGTACTTACACATAAACACATATCTTATAGTTATAACACAAGACACAACATAAACACACACTCAACCTTACTAAATAATGCATTTCATACCTACTCGCTATTGTTTACGTTTTCTAGCCATTTTAATAGTTTTAAATGCCTGTACCACGTCTGTCTACAAATTATAGTACTACCCGTAAAAACAAAGTTGATATGCCTATGTGTTGTGAATATTCGATCTTTTTATGAATTTTAACTCACTTGAAACTTTAAACGAAATAGACCAGTCTATGGATCCTTTGTGTCAACAGTGCGACATTGCGGACCTAAACAAAATAAAGTCTCTGTGTAAAAGTAACCTAAAATTAGTTTCGCAGAATATACGCAGTATTTATTCGAATCTGAGTGACCTTGAAATATCGTTATCCGAATTAAACTATAATATGGATGTTTTAGTTTTAACTGAATGCCGACTTAACCAACAGAAACCCGTTCCATCGTGTAACAAATACATCTCATTCAATACTTCTTACCACCTTAATCAAAACGATGGTGTTGTTATATACGTCAGAAATACTCTTTTGTCTAGTGCTAAGGAGGTCAAATTGGAACACGAATCGTGTCTTCAATTAGAGGTTAACAATTATATTATTCTAGGAATTTATAGGTCCCCATCAAACACTAATGCTACTTACTTCATAAATTCACTCAGTGCTCACCTTGATACTATTAAATCACATACAAATATTATAATTACGGGGGATATAAATATCAATCTCATAGCTAAAGAGAATGAATCAAATAATGATTGTAATAATAGACTTAACTACCTCAACATGCTTTCTTCCCACGGCTTTCTTCCAGGTCACTCGCTCCCAACACGAGGTGATAACTGTTTAGATCATTTTATATTAAAACTAGATGAAAATAATGTTCCTTTCATTGCGGTTCTCAATACTTCTATTACTGACCATTGCATGATATTTCTCGCAATATCTAAATTAAACACCAGAATTAAAAACAACTGTTCAAAAACAAGGCTCTTTACAGATTTTGATAAAGCTGTAACAATACTTTCCGACATAAAGCTAGGTGAATTGCTTTTTTTGTGAAGATCCCAATCTGGTAACAGAAGAGCTGATAGGGAAAATAACAGATGCAATAAATGAGAGCACGACTGTGACATACCTACCCAATAACACGCGTACTATAAAACCCTGGATGACACCTGGCCTCTTGCGCTGTATACGAAACAGAAACAATATGCAAAAAAAGTTGAGGGCCGATCCTGACAATGATATATTGAAAATTACCTTTAAACGATATCGTAATTACTGCAATAATTTGATTAAAAAGGTAAAGCGAAATTATGACAGGCAACAGTTAACTCTTTCCCTAAAGAATAGCAAAGCACTTTGGAGTAAAATTAAAACTATAACTAATTTAAATAAAACTAAAACCCAAAGCTTGAATCTACTAAATATAAAACCCTCTCCATCTGACTCTGTTAATTATGTGTGTAACTATTTTGCCAATGTTGGAAGAGTTCTTGCAGAAGACGTTGCTTCAAACGCCCCATTTTCTGCTGACCCCTTGAAATTTGTTGACAGCCAATTGTCTTCAATGGTTCTCTTGGACACGGATCTACAGGAAATTGTTACCACTATTATGAACCTCAAATCTGATAGTGCGCCAGGAGGGGACGGTATTCACACCAAGTTTCTTAAAATGGCCATACATATAATTGCACCAATAATTTGCCATCTAGCTAATCTCTGTTTTAAATTAGGAGTATTCCCTACAATTCTGAAACAAACTATCATTACACCGGTGTTCAAGAGTGGGGATAATGAAGACATTAACAACTACAGACCTATATCTGTTCTACCATCCATAGCGAAAGTCTTAGAAAAATTAATAAATACTAGACTAGTTAACTATCTAAGCAAATTTAATATCCTTTCTAACTCACAATATGGTTTCCGACAAGGGAAATCCACTGAGGACGCGGTATTAGCAATAACGTCACTAATTACTGAAGAGGTCGATAAAGGAAAAAAATGTTTAACGGTATTCCTAGATATTAAAAAAGCTTTTGATACTGTATCGGTTCCTCTTCTTATAAAGAAACTTGAAAAAATTGGTATAAGAGGTAGGGCATTGTTATTGCTTAAGGATTATCTACATGGTAGATCACAGCGGGTCAAAATAGGAAATCATGTTAGTGAAGAGTCTAACTTGTCCTTCGGCGTTCCTCAGGGAAGCGTTTTAGGACCAACGCTATTTCTTATTTACGTTAATGACTTATGCAATATAAAACTTGACGGAGCTCATGTCTTCTCATATGCTGACGACACGGCGGTAGTCTTCTCTAGTACATCGTGGAACTCGGTCAAAACGTTGGCTGAAACAGGCCTTTCGAAAATTGCTCTCTGGCTATCGTCTAACTTATTAACTTTAAATACTACTAAATCTAATTACATTTGCTTTACAATAAGTTCCAAAACACAGCCTAAAACTGATTTACAAGTTCGAATCCATAAATGCAATACAATAAATACTTTTAACTGTAGCTGTCCTGTTCTAAATAAAGTCACTACAACCAAATATCTGGGCGTAATACTAGACCAGCGACTCTCATGGCACTCCCAGGTTGAATTTGTAAATGGAAGAATTAGAAAGCTTATTTGGATCTTTAAAACACTGAGACATGTAACATCAAAAAAATTACTAACACAGATTTATGTTCCATTGGGTCAATCGATTTTGGGGTATTGCATCTCAGTTTGGGGTGCAGCTTCTAAATCAAAATTTTTAGAGTTGGAACGAGGACAAAGATCTTTACTAAAAGTCATGTTTTTTAAACCATTTAGATTCCCAACAGTAGACTTATACAAACATTGTAATATTCTAACGGTGAGAAAACTTTACATATTATCTGCATTATTAAGAGTGCATAAAAAGGAACCTTTTGATGCTGGGAAACTTAGGAACAGGCGGAGAGGTATAATGTTACACACAATTCCAAGTAAAACCAAATTTGCTGGACAACAATTTAATAGAAAATCGAAACGTCTGTACAACATAATTAATAAAAAATTGAATATTAATTCATTATCTTGTTATAACTGTAAAACAAATCTCCTTGAATGGCTGCTTAAATTAAATTATCATGAAACGGAAGAATTGATGCAACAAGCGTAGGAACCCAATAAGTTTTATAGGGATATAAGGGACTCAAAAGAAATAAGAAACTCACATAATTAGTAACATAAGTTTAGTAACAATAAGCATGAGAACACACACACACACACACACACACACACACACACACACACACACACACACACACACACACACACACATACACACACACTCACACACACACACACAACAAACATTCACACATTTCACCTACCTACTTAGATTTAACTTTCATTAAGTAATATAAATAGTATGCTATGGAAGAGCGGGGCTGCCTGCCACAAGTTCTAGTTTTAACTAGGTACTTATTGGGTTGGCCCCAAACCACTATAATATGTTTATGTAACTCTGATTCTGAAATAAAGATTTTTTCATTTTTTTCATTTTCATTCCGCCATGCAAAAAACAGTCATCATGCACAAAAATGCACAAAAGGCAATGAGACGATACCAAGAATAAGGTTGCATTTTATTTTTAAATTACAGTTATTATCGCTCAATAATCGGGGGTCACGAATAACTACACGGCTTTTGAGCTGGAGTTATTAGCTTGTCCAAATTGTGACTGCAAATACTGCATTTAAAATGCAATTAGGAGACCCCTTGTGATTGCTTACGTTGCACTAATTTTACAGCTCGTACAGTGAATGATGTTTGTGTAAGCGAATTGTAATTTTGTAAGACCTTTATAACATTATTTTAGGTGAGTAATGGTTATCTGCCAAGGCCAAGAAAAAAGAAGAGTAAAGCGTATGTGATTCTCCTTATTTAAATAATCCTACTATCTTAAGGGCCGATTTTCCAGTCGCCAGATAAACTATCTGAGGTATAAATATGAAACATAATATGCCATACAAAATCTGTCAAACGTCATATTTATTCCTCAGTTAACGTTTATCTAGCGATTGAAAAATCGCCCCTAAGTTAAATATTTTTTTCCTATTAAATAGCGTCGAATTGCGGTGAGGAATCGAATCCAGGATATCCCACTTTAGTACATCAATGGACAGCCAAGGTGGTCATAGAATATCTTTAATATTTTGTCCGGAAAGAAATACCTAATAGTTTATTCTGTGAACACCAAAATCATCCGGGTCAGTGCATTTTTTGTGGGCAGACGTCCGGTTAACGCCTCTAACAAGGGACTATGCGCCTTAAACTATCGAGATTGATATCATAATGGCGGAACGAATAGCGTTAATTCAGATTCCATAGATGATAGGCTTGTTATGGCCTTCCAAAAACAAGGCCGAAACCCTCGGGGCGGGATTGATAATTTACTTGTTCGGAGAGCTATCATTAAGGCCGTTGTGAAGCGGATGATTGCCGGTTGTCGTCGTATATTTACAATGCTCTGGCTCTGAAGACTTTGGTAGAAGAACAAACATCTTTGGCTTGTTATGGAAAAAAAATATCTTGGAGCGGTTATTATAGGTTCAATGTTTTGGCGCTCTGACATGTTTTCGATGTGAATCTTTTGTAGGGAGCAAAAAGTTGATGCATTGTTTGTTTTTGTTCTTTAGGCACTGATCATAATTCAAAATAAGAACGAACTATCTGAATTAACGGTTAAAAATCATTAGAAGACCACTAGTTTCAAGTTACTTTGAACCGAATAAGAAGTAAGAGGTTTACGAAAAACCAGATTAAAAGTGTAATGATTTGCACAACTTCGCAGCCGTTTTAAAAGCGTATCTAATACTCTATCAACAGATAGCCGCCGAAACTAATCTTGTCAGTTATTAGTTATTACGTCTCTAAAATTTTAGATAAGTAGGTACTATGACTGTTCTAATAAAAAATCTTTTTTTGTTGATCAAAAATCTTCAATTCATTCATTCAGTAATATACCAGTCACATACAATCGTCCCAGGATTTCGCATTGTAATACAATACTACGCACTGCCGGGCTTGTCATCCTGACACATAATCCCAATTCCTAATGTCGTCAGCTACTGCCCTTCAAACCAAAACGCAATTAAATTGCTTCGCCATTACTGCTTTACTGCAGGATATCTGACACTTCTGTGCAGGGTGCTTAATGTTTCGCCATTACTGCTTTACTGCAGGATATCTGACACTTCTGTGTTGGTTGCTTAAGGTTTTTGTTTTTGGTTTTTCGCAAATAGTGGACTAATTACACATCTTTCACACATCACCATTTTCTTGCAAAACGAAAATTTGTATGAAACCGCACGGAGCTACAGCTGTGGCGTTACGAAGGTGTGACGTCACAATTCCATCTCTATCTAACCAGAAATATTTAATTAATGCTCATAACTTTTTATTTATTTATAATTTGATTAGTTTTTCCAGTATAAGTCATTATTTTTGTCCTAGTTTATAATAAAGTAATAAAAAATTGGCGTCAAATACCCAATTAGTAACTACTATAGAAGACTTTGATAGTGTTTATCGAATAGATGCATTATATCTTTGTACATTGCAATGCATTACATCTTATATTGATGTGACGGCCAACTACAGAACTCTACACTGTGCGTGGCCCGACACGCACTTGACCGATATTTTTACTATTGCGTGCTACGTGCAAAAGGCCGGAGTTTTGGTCTAAATCAGGTAAATTCTAAAGGGAAAGCCGAATTTTCTTTCACGTTATTCACGCTACACTGCTTAAGTAGGGCGAGAAAAAGTAGGTTGTAACTTGTAAGTTAACACGTCTTGTCAGCAACTGTGGAGAGTTCGCAGGTAAGTGACGTTTTCACACTTGAAGTGTTTGCAGACTGTGAAGTATAAAATAACTGAATAGTTCATTAAAAAGTGCGGCTACTGTTGTTTTGTATTTGCTATTTTTAGTAGGTATTTTTTATCTTCTAATTTTAAGTACCTACTATTTTAAACGTCCCTTTTCAGTTTCCACGTAGATATAAAAAAATGACATTTATTCACTAGGTTTCTTAACAGGAAAGGGGTCTTTATGTACAGATTGGAGGACTCAGAATTGAAGGTGATTTTTACTAAAAATATTTGAAATATTCATTGTTGGAATATTAAAAAATATATGGTTTTTGTAACTATAAAAATCAGGTATAAGTACAGGTAAAAGTTTTACAAGTTTTTGAATTTTTTTATACTTCACGTTATATAAAACAGTTGAGCTTATTTTGGCAGGCCCACTATCGTTGAAAATTTTTACATTTTTTTGACAGTTAAACCAGAATTATACTAAGTTACCTATATAACCTAACCTAACCTACCTAAGTTAATCACGCTAACCCAGGTCGACGCAACTGGACCCAAGCAGCTAGTTGTATATGACTTATTATATCATCATTCAAGATAATCAGGGTCTTTAACCTTAAACATGTTAACACTTAAATTAATTCACGTCCACACCAAATTAAATTAAAACGTAATCAATAAAAATGCTAATTGGCAGTCCAGCCAATGGCTATCCGGCGCTAAGTCCCACCCACATACGCCATTTTGCCTCCACGTGCGCGCGCGCATACTTGGCAGTTGGCACTCTATTCTGTAGTTCGAACTGTTTTTTTAACTTCCAGTAATGGTTAGTTTCTGAGTAGGTATTTATGCTTAACTGTTTTAATTTCAATTTCAATTTCAATTTATTTATTTGCTGATATAGGTACATTATTACAATGATGGTACACAATACAATACAAGTTCTCGCTATATCATACCATATTATTGGCATGCAAATTTATACAAAGAAAAAACAAATAAAATTATCAGTTTACAAAATATGATTAGGTATCTGCATCGCACAGTATTCTAGAAAAAAAAAAAATCATCAGTACAAAAAATTGCCTCAAACATTACAATAAATGTCGAACATAATAAAAATTGTTATATTATTAATAATGTTTGTTAATGTCATGATTTTTCATTTTCCCCCCACAAATTACTATTTGTAATAGAAAAGCTGCAGGTATCAGGAACTATTTAATAGTTCCTCCTTTTTACCAAGCTAGAACAGCTAGACATCGAAAGAGCTTTCACTCCTACAAAGTTGAAGTACCAAAAACATGTACGAAGCGGTTTGATATATCGGGTCTGATCCGCACTGCAAAGATTGGAATTTACTCCCAGACACTGTCTTTCCCAACTCTTACAACTTGATTGCTTTCAAATCAAGAGTGAACAGATATTTCCTAGGCAAGCGTATTACCTTAGATTGTACCATCACTTTTCATCAGGTTAAAAAAAACTTTGCTTGATAAAAATATGGTATAACTTAATAGTCTCTGGAGCAAATACACTAAAAATATCCTTGATATTCTGATGTTATCAAATCAATTCGCCCTTTAATTTCTACGCATGGATGAGCGTTACATCAAAATGGTCTTAAATGGAGGCATCGTTATTTCCGATTATTGGTTGCCGTCATTTGAGGCAATCAACATTAAATTTAACAGATGACCTATTTTTTCTTGAGGAAGTAAATAAAAACATATTTTATTATGAAAAAGCTTTAAAAGGTATAATTATAATATTCATCTCATCTGTTATTTCGACATAACTTTTGGTCTACTTTTGGGGAAGTAGGTAAGTACATATTATGTGTATCCTGCACATCAATATTGATATTGATCATTTGCCTTGGTGATTAATTTCTTTTCATTTTTTTTAAATATTGCAGCTACGTTGATAAAGGGGCTTATCAACTCGCTGTAGTATCGTAGTAGGCGTTATTAAGCTCTATCTGCTATGTAAAGGCAAACCATTACACAAAGTATTGATTTCCCCATATCTCATATCTCACTCGATGGTAATCAACGATTAACTATCGAACATGTGCGTCGTCGTGTCCGCGCGTCTGGACGCAGCACTCACTGTCAACGATCACAAATGGCCGCCGTAAAAGTCTTCGCGGCTAATTTACTGCCCCATCACGAGTTCGGATCTTGTTCGGGCCATAATGTTTGATGTAGGCGTTACCATGTTGATTCTTAAGATATCTCACGGTTTAACGATGCGCGGGATTACTCTGGGACACCGCTTCTAAACGCGACACGCGAACACGCACGATTCTCACTCGTGATATGTCCGATGAGGAATTTCTTTTTGACGTGACAACGTCTTATAAATCGATAGAGCCGGTTGCACGCACGAAAAAACATGACTCATCCGGCGTTACCTCGCTCATGCGGCGTTACCGGCGTTACCTCGCGAGCGCGGAACGAGCGACAAAGAAGACGTTGTCACGTTCAAGTATCGTCAGTAAACCGACTTTACAGGCAACCAATTTTTTGACGTGACAACGTCTTATAAATCGATAGAGCCGACTTTACAGGCAACCAATTTTTTTTTTGCCACTAGACCAGCACCTAATTGCGAAATAGTTGCCACTGACAAGAGAAATTACTAAAAATTAATTTAAAAAATTATACTCATAATTTGTTACAGTAAATCAGTAAAGTACCAAACCCACCAACCAGATATTTACTATCATAAAGCTAAGTTAAATTGATATAAAAATTATCTCCAAAAATTTTCTCAGGGCGCCTTTAGTAACATTGGATATAACTTATTGCAACCACTTATTGCAACTTAAACTTCAGCTAACATAAAAATAGTGTTTTGTTGACATTATAATGTTATGAGATACAAAAAGAAAAATGGTAATCCGATTAGGTACATGGATCACTGGACCTTGAACTTTCGTGAAATAGAAATAAATTGCTAGATTAGTTGTGTTGTGCTACTATTCCATTTAGATATTTTTGTCCCCTTTTACAATAATTGATTTTGCTCTAAATATACCTCACCTTCAGGCCTCAGGGACCGTCCACCGTCCAGTGTCCGTACACATACTCAAAGTAATTGAAGTAGGGAAACCTAATTTAAATTGCAAAACACTTCCTAATGCAATAATTGATAAAGCAGAGAGTTGTTATTTTAAGTAGGTAATTTATAATATGTTATACTATTTTACACTATTACAATTTTTAGTCGATAAAGCTATGGCTACAAAACGAAAGCTAAAAAAGTTCTAATACATAACAGAATAAGGCCGTTGGCAATACTCAGTGTTTATGCTAAGTATCATGCAAAGTGAGTCTGATTGTTTCCTTTAAAAGGCGCGAAGTCATTTTGAACACGATTGCATAATTATTTGATATCGGTTTCGATACTTACTATTCTAATTATAGATTCCGATAAGATTTGTTTGGACACTAACTTTTCGAAATCGGTAAATATTAATGATCTGTTTATATTTTTTGTTACTAGGTATGTATAAAAATGCAGTTTTTGGGATTTGGGTCTTACGAAAAAACGGCCAAGTGGGAGTCAGACTCATGCACTGGGGGTTCCGTGGGAACTGCAGATGAAGATATTATCACTTTTGTTAGTGATTTTTTTTTCCATTCCAGACCCTTAAACAAGACGGACGCCCAGACTGCGGATGGACAGACAAAGCCACAACCGTAAGGGTAATATTTTTACATGGAACCCTAAAAACGGTTGTAGTTTATTTTTACAAATTGATATACTACAGTAATGCATTCGTTTGAGACTTGAATCTACTAAGGTCTACAGCTGATTCTTTTGATTAAGGTTTTCTTAATTAAATATAACTACACATAACAAAAATAAAAGGCGCTTGAAAAAGGGCTAAGTAACAAATAATTTGCCCACAGACCAGAGACGTAATTGGACGTAATACATAGCCATGAATCTATACAGTTATTGTTTATTGCCATGTTTTATGAAACGATCTGTAACGATATTTAAAAAATTATGTGGATGGACGAAGAAATCGAGGAAGCTCCAAGAAGAGATGGATGGATTGCGTGAAAGAAAACGTGTAAAAGCAGTGGATTGCACGTTAACAGATGAATGGAAGAAGACTTGTTATGCCGACCAGAATGTAGTAGTGACTGACCTGAACGTAGAAAAAAGGATGGAGTATAAAAAATAGGAAGAAACTACATTTTTGTTAATTTTATAAACCAAGTCAAAGAATTGGGAAGCATTTATTAAAGTGGCTTTTATTAAAGACGGATATTAATCTACCAGATTTATCCGAACCTTTCTATCCTCTCGTTATCTCGAAAATCAACGTAGGACGTTTTATTAGTATTTCCAAATGACTGAATCTGAGGCATTAAAAGTCGAGGGATCTATTTTTATTGGTCGCCCTAATGGATTTTTGTAATGTGATCCTTAATTTTGGTGTTGTTTTTTAATGCAATGCTTTTAAAGGCATGTACCGCACACGTTCCTTATCTGACGATGCTAGATAAATCTTTTTCTGTACGTTTGGTTTATTTTTCCCACAGTTAAAACAAGTTCTCTACTGTATATCATATTAATATATTGTATTATGTCATAGTAAGTGTATAATGTTTCAAGATGAAGTTGTTATTGGATTTTATTAAATCCATTTCAGAGATATATAAATATAACTAAGGGTTAAAAATATTTACAAAAATCCAAATATTTACAAAAATAACCACCGTCCAAATGCTCCGTTTTTATGCAAAAAGCGATAATGTTTTCCTACCCGTAAATGTAGTCCGATTTTCATGTTTTGGGGGGTGAAAACGTTATCATTTGTTTTGGTTGAGAATAATATGTGGCTCTGGACTTGCAACTCTCTCTATCCGTATAGAGATCATTATAGATATTATTTTTGAAAATATCTCATTCGCGCTTCGTCACTAGACGATAGTCCTAATGGCATGGTGCCCAAAACACTGGTGCTATTGCCTCGCTGTATAGCCAGGCTTAGCCGTTGGGCTAAGTAAGCGCCCCTTTGAAATCAGACAAATTTGATTTCAGAGAAATCTACTGATAAGTAATAACTATGTACCGATTGATAGTTAACAGTTAACTTAATACTAATTATGAGATACTTACTAAAACAAACATTAGAACGCATTTCTTATCTTATGAATCATTAATCACCTGCACAAGGCAGAGACGTGTAAAACAATCCAGCCACCAAATGTATTCACCCACGTGCTTAGAAACAATACTCTATTTACCACCTACTGTTTGAAGCTAGTGTTGTTTTAGGCACATTGTTATTCTTGTCAACGGCGAGATAAAACTACGAGTGTGGATTGTTTTATCGATAAATATTATCAATGGATATTACAAAGGTATATGAGAGAAAGAGAATAAACATTGGACTTATAACAGTAGTGTTGAGTAGTAGCGATCGTGATTCTGAATAACTTCTTTTCCTTCTATCTTTTTAACTAAGTTAGGACAGGGGGTAGGTGAAAGGTCCCAGCTTCAATTCTCAACAAAAACTCAATCTGGTAGGAGGCCTCTGCCGCGGCTTAGGTACAAGGTGTACTTTACATAACAAGATTGGGAATATTATGCTTCCAGTATCCTATTATCCTATTTAATATTATAAATTGGGAAGTTTAGACATTTGTTACTCAATCATGTCACCATAATTTAACAAATTTGGCTGAAACATAGATATTTTCGGAAAATATTATGCGGCTTCAACAGTCTATACATACATATACTTTACTCATCAGTGTATGACAATTATTAGTATCAAAGTTTCCATTACAAGAATAATACTACCTTATTATAAATAAAAAAGTAAACTTCAGAACTTTTTCTTTATTCTGAAGTAAAGTAAGCATGTACATTGTACAAAAAGTAAGCAAAAACGAATTTATTTCCTTTAACATCGTGTAAGTCTTTCAGATTTCCCGGGCCCGTTGCAATTATTTCTTTCCGATCCCGTTTTTTGTTGGCTTACTGTCTAATAGGTTTGCTTAAGTCTTCACTCGACATAAAGACGACTTAGCAGTACTTATTAGCTTGTATAAATAAGTTACTCTTAATGAAGTACCTACTGCGAAAATCTTAAGTAAGCACTTATTTATACAAGCTAATAAGTATACAGGGCTAAACAAGGATACAGGGCGGAATTTGATGGCCTCTTGTAAGATCCTTCCTGCAGCTTTTTGATTAATTGATTTATTATGCATAGTTTTTTTTGCACTCTATCAGTAAGTTATGGACTGCGATCTCGTCTGATTGTACCTATGTGATGATGCAGCCGCAAATGTTGTCATACCCTACTTACATAAGTAACCCCTAATACTAACTATATTTAAAAAAAAAGATTCTGACGAATTGTAAATCTCCTCCTTTTTTTGAAGACGGTTAATAATTAAATGCCATCCATATTTAAAACAATAGGGAACATTATTTAATACGTGGAATTCAAGACTGTAACTGATTCAATCACATTTCCGTAAGCGCCACTTGACTATTATCCAAGTACTTAGATGTTGTTTAACGACTCGCTCTAACAATAGTGGACTCATTTGATAGCCAGATAAAACGAAGATCCCCATAATGAGTTATTTATGCAAGTATTAGTAACAACGGGTTAGGTACTTGTCCTAGGGCTTAAGCCGTGCATTCCCGAGATCCGGTCCCCCACAACGCAATTTAACCTGATTGCGTATTACACATTTATTATTTACCCCCTGCCATATCTACTGCAAGATTAAACGGCGACTTGTGCGAAGATTAAATCCTGAATTTTATGCCTATATTGCAGTACATTTCCACCCTACGGTTGAGGCGGAAAACTCGAGTATTCATTGCGGATAGCCGCCGCGACGGCTAGGGCTGACCTTCCAAGTTATATCTACTAAAAACAAAATTCCTGACTTATTCATTCATTGACTCATCATCGGTTAGTCCAGAAAATTTGTGCTTTCAGAGTTATCCCTTTAAGTGAATAAGGAAAAGTATAGGTTTTCGAAAATACCAAGGGATAACCGGAGCGAGATAGAGATCAAATTTGTCGTCCTCATGTACCTACATTTTTTGAATTTCATTCCATTTGAGTGATCCAATGGTTTCTGCGAGGATTGCAAATATGACATGATATGACATTATGGCTCTACTGCAGCGGGTGGTCACAGGTCAAGTAGTAGATATTAAAGTTATCAAAAACTGTTTTCTTTATTAGGTACTAATAACATCTTACTTTAAATCTTACATCTCACTTTTGTGCTTCAAATTTAGTACATATATTTAAATTTGTTATTAAATATATCAATATAAATAGTATAACTAGTGAAAGTGTACACAAATAATTTATTATTATTAACAAGATAGTCTTTAGATAGATGTTTTATGTGTTCGCTGGACGCGGTTTACAGAATTCTGAATTGGTCAAACCTCTTTCGCCAACCCTAGAGAGCGCAAACCAAGATTTATACGAAGTTGGTAGTTATTTATACCGGCCAGCCTTATTTTTATTCCCTGTGTGATATTTTTAATGAGGCAACTGAATAGTGCTGCACCTTTTATTAACTATTAAAAGCATTTTGGAAGTCCGAACTCGTAGAAAAGCGGCGCCATGAAAAAGAAAGTTTTCAGGTTTATATATTCAGGCCTAACTTTGTAAGGGGTATTTTTTACCCATGTTAAACATGTAAAACCGCTGTGCTAGGCTTTAGATAAATTAAGTTTGTTTTATGTAAAATCTACAAGTTTTATCACTGTTAAAGTATTCAAAAGTATTTCTGACATGTCCTTCTCCTTTTTCCTCCTCCTTTCTCTTTCCCTCCTTTTTTTGAAGTCGGTTGAAAATGACAACTAAGTACGCCTCTTACGATTCGCTGCAACAACGCTTCGTCTGCTGACAGCTGACATGATTGAAAATGTTCGTGCTCGTACTGCTCTCGTCGTACGCGAGGATTACGCTACGCTTACGCTACGCTTACGCTACGCTTACGCTACGCTTACGCTTACGAGCCGTGTGCGAAGGGCCTTATTCTAAGAGGAGAATCGTGCCCAGCCGTGGAACATAAAAATGGGTGGAGAGGTCAATGGATCGTGGGTTCGATTCCCAGCACTGGCTTGCTAGGCGATTCGCTTATTAATTATTTTCACACACTGAGTGTGATGATTCACTCCACTTCACCAAAGACTGTACGTGTACGTAGGCGTAACGTAATAGGCGAGAGCGGGATTCACGGTACGTCTGTCTGACGTTTTAAACATTTAATTTCACCGAAATACAACCCACATGTTACGTGATTCGCTAAGCAGTAAAGAAATTATTATTTTTTTCTAAAATGGCTCAGTTTACCGTCTAAGTTTGGGCTGGTGTACCATATTACCCAAAAACATTTTTCCGAAGAAATTTTTAATGGGTACATACAGCCTTCACGTTATTTTTAAAAACGTTAATCAACTTTTTTCTAAACCACCGCGCCTCAAATCGATTAGACTTTGTTTTTAAATCGTTAAAAAGTTTATGGTCGGCCGTTGTGAAGCTTGGACCAAAATTGACGAGGTTTAAAACAGGTTTAATAGGCCGCAGGGCAGATTGGGCCCTCTATTTGTTTTGGGGCATAATTGGGGACCTGATGAGCCCCGAATTCGGCCTCACATGGATCATACTATGCAAATGCGGCTATTGATAATAACGACAGAGAGGGGCAGCAAACGGGCAACTTTAATTCCTTAATTTTATAATATTGGGCAAGTATGACGTCACGTAACCTTTCAACACAACCTAATTGCCAGAGATAGTCATAGAAAACTGCTGCTGAATCGCCAACATTTATTAAGATGCAAGGTAAGGCTTTTGACGATTCTTCTGGTACACTAAAGTGCTCGCATGTTACGATTGAGAATGTCCATTGCCTACTTTGAAATTTTATAATTTCTACTACTAACTGATCCAGTAAAGGATGTTTTGTGTTATAAAAATTGCTTATGACTTACTCTCAGACCTACCGAACAAGTACAGAAAATTTCATTACTAACTGCTCGCAGTTTCGGAGGAGTTAAAAAAATTGGCACGAGAGTTTTATATATTAGTGAAAAGAAATATGGTGCCTTATATGGCTAGATTTGGTTTGGTGGCACCGCGATTAATTACCATCTTACAGGCAAAGACGCGCCCCTAAGCGATTCCAGTGTGACGCTGTGTTTGTCAACTTGGTATGATAAAATAGAGCAATTAACTGTTGCTCAATAAATTGCCCTTGTGTACTCTGAAATGGATAGACGTGTTTGATGACCGAGCGACGAGCTTTGGGGTAACGTGTGGTAATGTGTGCCGTACACATTTGAAAGGGGTATCGTAATCCCTTCATATTTGTACCATACGTAATGGATCTGATTTTCTTTACCCTATCTTGTCTGAGGGTTACAAAAATTGGAAATCCTTTTAAATCTAAGCTAAAATTGGCTTAAATATTTAGTAACTGGTATTTACTAGCATAAATATTCGTGTAGAATATATCTTATGTACAAATAAGTAGGTTTTATTTTTGAAAAAAATACGTACCTAGAACAGTTACAAAGTTATTTGTGGAGGTATACCTGTAAGATTCTTCCAATATATTTTGGTTTATTGGTTAGGTTTGTTTCTAATTATATAGTTTTAATTGTTTAAATTTAACACATTGTCAAGCCAACATCTCGTTTGATGCTCTCGATGTCGCGCGAAACGTGCATAAACTATGATTTGAGTAGTACTGAGCTGTGCAGATCCATGCAAAATTGAGGAGTAAGTATGGAAAAAAATGTGGATTACTGATCATCATGGACAAACTACTAACACCTGTTTCTATCCAATATCTTTTAGATTATAACACTGTTAAGTTAGGTGTACGTACTCTAGGTTCGTTTCAAAATTCGTTCGGGTAAATCAATTTGAGTACGCGCCGACCTTCAACCAGAAACCTGAAAGCAATCCATTATTGGTTTTCAAACTTGCAACACTCCCTCGAATTTTAGAGGGAGTTTCCTTTAAAAAATAATCAAATCGCTCTCCACGGCGTGAGCGATAAAATGAAAATAAATAAATAACACGGGAAGCAAACAAGATCCAGTCACGTTTGAAAGTCAATGCAGCTAACTTCCACTCGGAACGTCTCACTCAAGTTTAAACGGCCTAAATATTTGATGAAACCAAGAGGATCAAATGAAACAGCGACGGGATACATCGAGAGGGAGTCGGGTATCCACTGAGTTTAACAAGGGCGCTTGTAACGGAATATATTATGACACGATCAATAGATAGTATTAATCGTATGCTAGCTATGGAGATAATGGGATTCGTAAACCAAGAGCCGGTAATGGCTTTGCTTAGGGCGAGTGAAATGACTTATATACTCGCCCTTTTAACCTACAACGAAGAGAGAGCACGTCCTTTTAACATTGGAGCTTGATCCAAAGTCGGTAAATATTCTCTATAA
Source organism: Coenonympha arcania (assembly GCA_036785405.1). Taxonomy (NCBI): domain Eukaryota; kingdom Metazoa; phylum Arthropoda; class Insecta; order Lepidoptera; family Nymphalidae; genus Coenonympha; species Coenonympha arcania. The sequence goes on from CM072069.1 coordinate 7,174,554, forward strand.
TATAATGGCAAAATTCTCGCATCGGAGTATTTGTAACCAAACTCCTCCAAAATGACTTGACCATATATTAACTAAATTGAACATTTTAACTAAATTAAAGAAACTATACGTAAAATAAGGAACAAGTAGAAAAACCTCCGATATACGTCGGGGCACACTGGCGTATCTAAAACATTGGAGAATTAAAAAAAAGACTTGACCGAGATTTTATGATTTTTTTTGTTTACTTTCGGCAGGTCATAATCATTCATACCCCTGAGTTTGTCCTGTCAGCTAGTAAAATATAAGACCGACTGACTGATCTACGCACGGCTGAAACCAGTCATCAGGGCCTGGGAGTAGATAGAGTTAGCGTAGACAACCGTTAAGACAGGAATTTTGAAAATTTATAGTAGGAGGCAACGATATGATCATAAGGATGAGCCCTTCGGAACATTTTACGTTAACCTTCGTCATACAAAGTGGCAGAAATACTTCTTTGCTATTGAAGAGTTAAGTAATTCTTGGGTCCTAAAGCTTACCTGATGTTTACTTAGATACAAGTTATGTTGCATAATAATCTTACCATCAATATTCATTAGCCTATCAAAGCCTCATCTTTTAGAGCTCAGATTTCTAAATGATAGGATTTCTTATTTTTTTACTTAAGAACAGATATCTTACAATAATATCTAATGGAAGATAGGTTGAAATCACAGGTTGAAATATTATTAGGATCAAGAAGAATACATTTAGTTTTTAATAATAAAGTAGGACCTTATGTTAGGAAGCACTTATGCTAGAGAGAATTACAGCTAGTCCTGCCTAGTAGAGATAAATTTTACCACTTTTGCCTATCACCTTTCTCTGTATATCTATATGGATTAGACAGAGAAAAGAGATCGACAATCGAAGACAAAATTATCTCTAAGCGCAGATTCTGCCGGTGAAGGTTTTCATCTTCAGACCTTGCGGTGTTTTAAGTTTGGGTGTCTTTACTGTGGATGATATATTCATAACTACTCAAAAGCAAAATAGTGGAAGTGGACAGATATAGTGGTAGAGAATAGTGGAATCGCTTGCTGATTCGAATACGATTTTAATTTTAATGACATTATAAAATAAATAATGATGTTAGGTATATATTATCTACTCATACCAATGATACAAAAGACAATGTAACTATATGTCTAATATAAAATAACACAATGAGCGCTACTTGCTTTTAATGCAAACTTTACATCGTAAAAAGCCAACTTGAAGAGTAAATCAAGTCTGGAAACAGTAAAGAGTACTCCAGCAGATATTAACAGCGCTTTGTTTTAAAAAGTTGGGCCGGAAGGCAACTCTTATCAATATTCATAAAGCAAGATGTTTCTGAGACGGAGCCGGCCAATAAACAAAGAGCTGGTAACCGCTTTGAAAGAGCTCTCGCTTACAGAGCGCCCATAAATTCCAGTTTGCAACTTGCACTGCAAGATTCGATCAATAAGCGTTTTGTACGGCCTCTATATTTGCAAGCTAATACGCCACATCAAAACTTTCGAGCTCGCTTTCCAACCCGATATTAGTTACGTCACGAGCTTTCCGCACCTCGAACTACAAACGTCCTAAGCCTCAAATCATACAATCAAATATCTAACCAGAGCCACAGTTTATAAAGATCATTTTCTTATAACGCTTTAGTCGATTTACATATTTTTGTAGCACCATGAAGGACTCATAGGTCTTGTGTTACAAAGGATAAATCAGATTAGACTAAATAACTAGACTGTTGCCCGTGGCTCCACGCGTGTGAATTTTGGTTTTTCACAAAACCCATACAAACCATTATATTTTTTTCAGAATAAAAATTACCTAGCACGTGTGATAATATAGTCTATTTCCATTCCAAATTTCAGTCAAACCAGTTCAGTAGCTAGTTACGGCGCGAAGAAGTTAAAAATATACACAGAAAAACTTTTACAGTCTTTATTATATAAGAGCGATAGCCTAAATCCTTGATAAATAAAATTATTGTTATAAATCAATCAGAAATCAAGCATCCTAAACGCGAGTAGGTAGGTACGACGCCTTTTGAGCCTTCAGTATTTTGTGATGCTGAATTCTGAAATAATTTGATCAGATATTTTATTTCATTGACATTACTTTTAACTGTTGTTAATTACGGAGTTGAAGTTAAAATGTGTAAAATGTAGTTCTAAGTGGATGCTATGTCTGTCACATCTTATGCATACAAAAGCTGTCAAAACGTAACATTTATTCCTCAGTTAACGTTTATCTGGCGATTGAAAAATCGGCCCTTAGAATAATAAGAACCGCTTAATGGGGTAGTTCAGACATGATCATCACACGTTAACCATGTCATTAGAGTGCGATGCTGTGTAGCAAACTTGAATCTTCACCTGCGCTGACATAAGATTGCGATCGCAAGAATTACATTTTTGTAGGATTACTATTATAATTTTTATTAAAACTCTACATTCCAAAACTATAATTTCTTCCTATACTTACCGGGAAAAGGAAGGTTCTCTGGATAACTTTAAACTAAGCATCAAGTTTTTCTAGGTTTCGCCTAATTCAGGTACTTACCTACATAATTAAATGGAAAAATTAAAATGTGTCAACACATTAATCGGTTCAAAGGAAACCGTTTTAATGCTTTGTAATTTATTACCCATAAAACGTGGTAGATTATGAAAAGGTATAAAAAACAATTTCACTAACCAACAAGGGTGTTTTCTGAAATAATTTTCTCTCTCCATAAATTCATTACACGTTTATTGCTTTATATGAGCGTGACTCCAGGTAGTAAAGAAATAATTTAACATTTATAAATCAAGGATTTAATCTCACCCTAAATATTGTCGTGAGTTTATTTGACGAATTAATAAGATATCAGTCACAACATATTTTTCTATTGGCCCTTCACATGAACTGTGTTGTAAACTAGTGGTAGACCTCTTCTTGCCAAAATGGACTACTGTCGTAACTCTTGTAACTGCAGTAACTAAAAGAAAGCTCATGAATAAAACTTAAGCTACACAGGTTTATTTCCATGAATTAAATCCTTGGCAGTGAATGAACTACTGTAATTATACTATTTATTTATTTATTTATTTTATTATAACATAAACAATACAATTGTCTTATAAGCTAAGTCTCAGCTAGTGCAGCAAAAACCACCGTCGGTTTTTCTGTGCACTGCCGTACACTTTATACTAGACGCGCGACAACGCTGCCAGCGAAACCAGTTTGTTAAACAGATATGAGCTGCCTGCTATACAGGCTGATCCAGAAAGTACTTTTTAAGCTTTTGCTTATAATTGTTTTTATTCATCTTTTCTTTCAATGTCCTGGGGAGATTGTTGAGTAGAAATGGAACAATAAATTTAAGTGTTCGTTTACCGTAGTTATTTGTATATTTAGTAATTTTGAGTCTCGGATTTTTCCTTTCTCTTAGTTTTTCACAATAACTAACATTTATTTGCAGGTCGGATTTTAAATAATTTTCCTTTAACAATAAGTATTTTATTTGTACATCTACTGCTCTACTACTACTAGCTCATTTAGTTTTTAAGAGCCTTTGTGAAGTGGTGATAACAGAAAACAAAACCCGGCTTAGTTTTTTGTGGGCTTCTTCTCAGTGCAGGGCGCGTTTGAACCCTCGTAAACATAGTAAGTCGACTTGTAATTATCACCATACATATGCGACAAATATCATATTGACGTTTTACAAGAGCCTGTACGTTAGGCCTATGAAATGAAATAAAGATTTTTTTGATTATTTTGAGTTTGAGTTTGAGTTTTGGGTGGGTCTTTTCTTGTACCTACCTACTCTACCGATGCAGTAATCGGTATTCTACCGTAAAGAAGTAATAAGTACTGTGTTTCGGTTTGAAGGGCACTGTAAGCCGACGTGATTACTTGGCAAAATAAGACTTACCAACTGATGTCTTAAGTTGATGAGCGCAGTGCAGTGTGTCGTATGTTACTGCAATGCAAAGTTGTGGAATACACTGTATCTGACAAGGGCAGGCATATCACTTACATCAGGTGAACGTCTTGCTCATCTCAGCATTTTTCTCAAATTTAAATAAGTATTTAAATTTAAATATTTTTCGTGGTTTTCAAACTTGAGATAAAATATGTAAAAAGCGTATGTTGATAATATTATCTTGTCTAAAGTTCATTCATGACGGTTTATCTAAACTCGCAAGTACGCACAAACTTCTAAACGCGAAAATAAAGTCAGTAATAATTATGCTATTTTTAGAAATGCTAATCTAATCAAGATTATTTTGCATATCTAATTTGAAATAGTCGGAGTTAAAAGTAAAACATTCAAATATTTCAAGAGTCTTTAAAAAGTAAGTATGACGCACCTTTGTTTTTATGCTTAAACTATTTTAGAGCACGGGTGGCCTACAATTTGATTCATCATTGCCATAGGTGGGCCCTCTTATAAAATGACCCATAATTCCCTTGTTAAGGCCCCGAGATCCACGGAGTAACATATTAATCTACAGTCGTAAATAATAAAAACCTCGAATAGATCAAATTGGTTTAGTAGATTAGAATATACGTAAAATTTAGATCGAATTGAGTGTCGGTTTTGATCACGATTACTTAAGTACAATGCGTTTTTCTTACCAAATTAAAGACTTCGTTACTATCTAGGTATCCTAATCTTAAAGAACTTAATTAAAAGACTCGTTGGTAGATTTTTATATAGAAGAATGATGTGACGAGTAAGACGTTCACCTGATGCGAAGTGATACGCCAGCCTAGTACCCATGTAAGATGCAGTTCCACGATTTGCCATATTTCGCTAATCACTCACCATCACATCAGTTCCTCGGTTTAATTTTCCCCAGTAACCTCTTCAACAACAGTGGCATCTCTTGTTTTTTAATGTAGTTTTAAAATGTTTCTTGATTATATCGCAAAAGGCATGAAGTTAATTTGAAGTATATAAATCACGTTAATTTTTATCTTAAAATAAACACTGAAATGCAGAATTTCAGACGCTTTAATTAAAATTTATGAGAGATGGGTCGTTTAATATGGCATAACCCTGTATCAGTTAGGAGTAATTTCACCCCATAATGTGGTTAATACTGCATTGAAATCCCTTTGTTTGGCTTTTACCGGATATTAATAGCGATAAAGGCTGAGAATTTGATATTGTTCGCTTTGGTTTGATATGAAAAAGCATGTTGTAGAATGTTACTCATCCGATGATACCTGGTAATAATATCGTAGTTCAAAAAGCTCAATATTAGGATATTGTACATATGGCAATCTAGTATCTTGTAGTTATGAGTAGGTACAGAGGACTGATAATATACATATACCTCCTCCTCCTTGGTCGTCATCTTCATTACTGAAGGTCGTGTCCGCACTGCAGTTCCTTCGATATGTTCTTCACCATGTCCCTCCACACATTTCAATCTTCGGCTTTTCTGATGGCTGTTGCGAAAGAAAGGCCTGTGAGTGATTTCACTTGGTCAGACCAGCGGCTAGGTGATCGGCTGCGAGGTCTCTACTCTCTTCCTCACCACTTTGCCCACTACTATAAGTTTCTCCAAATTATCTGGAAGGCGGCGGGCAATATGACCAAAATAACTACTTTCTGGAAACAGATACATATACATTATACATAAATACTTATACTACATACAAATACATTCAAAACATTCATGCTCATCATACAAACATTTTGCAGTTGTGGGAAGCAAACTCACTACTAACCCTGACGCATAAGGCTTGACTACTATACGAATCACAGAAATAGTAATATACGAATTGTGTCAATCGGTCATCAAAGACCGTAAAGTATCAAAGCCATACATAGTACTGAGGTAGTAAAATGTTTCTTAAATAAAAAGATAGCAGGTATTTACAGGTAATTTTGGATATGAAAAACAAACTACTAAAACTTCTTGAATGGAAGCAGGCGTTATTTTGCGGAAATCCATAATTAGTAGGAAAGACTAATTTGTTTTGCTATAATCCGCTTCTTGAAAAGATTTAGAATTAGTACGATTTCGCATAGTGCAGTCCTGAGGATGATCAACATCTCCTGAGGATGTCCCGGTGTCGGAACGAAACGTGTGTCGAAGAAAGTGTTGGAAAATTGTGTGTCGTGTTTCATATGGGCAGTGTTCCTGCATATTGTACATCGATATATTATACCATACAGAATCTTTTCAAGATTATAGCAAAACAAATTAGTCTTTCCTACTATAAATAACTTCGACAACAACCTTCTACAGAGTTTAAGAAATATTAACACAACGTTTTCACTCATCTGTATGATTTTACCTCAAAATCACTTTTCTCATCACGAGTCTCGTAAGTGAACCAAGACAAATGGAGCGAAATGTCTAAAATAACATACGATGGACCACTTATATCGGATTTCCCATTGTTCTTCTTCCATTCCAATAATATTTGCGAAAGTAAAAAGGAAAAAGTGTTCCGTGTTTGCGTTGGTACAAATTTTTTTTTCTCGGACAGGAAAAACAGTATAATATTAGTCTCGCAGCTTTATCTTTAGTTACATTTCATCACTTCAGGCTAAGTAGATATTCTCAACAACAATTTAAGATTCACTACTTAATTTTTATATACTCTACTAGTATACCTATTTGACTGCAACCCACCTGATGGTGAGTGACGATGCAGCCAAAGTTGGTGTCGCACTGGTTTGGAAAGGGTAAGCAATCCTTAATGCTTTCTACACAGTATCGCACCGGAACGCTTAATCGCTTTGCGATGCGTCTTTGCTGGTAGGGTGGTAACTAGTAAATTTATAATTTCAAACCTGAGCCAGTTTAGAAATCATAAATTTCCAAAGTGGCTCGTGGCGAGAATCGATCCCACGACCTTTCACTCGAATCCGAGTGCGCGCCACTGCGCCAGTAAGGTCGTTAAAGCACGTATTTTCAATAATAACACATACAGTATACTCGTCTTATCTAAAAGCGAATGCCCATGTGCACGTATTTACGCTCACACGTTGAAAGAAAAATGTAGGGGAGAGGTGTTCATTGTTCAATTAGACTATCTCTAGCTACGAAAATAACAAAAAAAAAATATATGATAAAAATCTATGATAATAATTATAATCTTTTATGATGGTTATCACTGCTTAAATATAAGGATTATATACTCGGGCTTAATACGAAAAACCATTAGTAGGAATTTCTCGATAATGTTGTCTTTTTAGTCACTGTTAAGTAGTTGTTATCAGTTTACTTAAAACATTCATCTGAACAGCGAGTCGTTCCTTTTTGGATATTTAATGAAATTACTCATTACCCAAAGTGCCTGTTTCTACTCTCATTACCGGATAAAAGAAACGTTTCTGTAAAGTAAATCTGTTATTCTCTTACAAGACTGTGTCAATGGGCTCAACACACTGAATTTTCTTTGACATGTTTTTTTTCTGAAGTGAGTCTTATTAAAACAGCTTAATAAAGGCAGGATTTCTGAATCATTATGACAACAATTTTTATAAACCAGACGATTATCGTATTATTTTATCGATAATTTGATACCTACCTTAAAATTTTATTTTTGGCGAAATGTACCTAGTATATAATTGCGATTTTTACATAACAATCCTGATAAATAATGTTTCACAAATCGATGGCGCCGGTTCGTTTTTAATTGGTCATTTTCAATTTTTTATTAAATTTTGGATTCTATATTAATTATCATTCTAGAATCTAAAATAAAGATAAATAAAAAATACGAAATTCAGCCAGTATCCATTTTCCCTACTGAGGCGTGACTTTACACCCTATACAAAAGAGCTGATGACTAGGTGACTCAGTGTTCAGTAAAATGTGTTGGTTTAGATTAGAACATTGTTTATTGTAATGTACAGCGTCATTATTCTATCAGTTGTCACCGACAATTCTCTTGGAATGACCACTGATTAGATACCGACACTGTGCATTGTACAGTTTTGTCGTCTACTGGACAGAAGGGCATTGTGAAAGGTAGGCATTTCTGTCCAGTAATAAGTAATGGTTATGTCGGATTAATCTAGCCTGCTCAGCTGTGTGCGTCGCTACTCGCTATATCTGTAAAGCCACTATTTCTAAATCTATGCTACAGTTCACATAATGTTTTAGACCGTGGATAAAGTGTAGTTTTCTGTCATAAAACGAACTAAGTTTTACTTACTACAATTCTAGATATAATACTTAACTGACACGTTATCAGTCACTTTATATAAATGTGTCAAAACAGGCCTCAATAAATGAGAGTTTCAAATAGTGTGTGAGGAGTGAGGACTGTATATTCCGTAAATATTCTTCATTTAAAGATTTTCGTGACGAAAAAACTCGATTTCTTTCGCGTAGCCCCCTCCGCTGCACCGGACGAAAAGAAAAATCGTTTCAATAATACGTAGTTTTATAATTTTTAAAGTAAACGCTAGTGTAACCTTACACAAAGAATGTAAGCCGATGCTAAATCCGTGAACGTTAGCCGCAGGCAACTTTCCAGACAAACAGTATTATTTTCATACATCGCTACATTTATCTTTTTCAGCATCGACCTTTGCTTGTACAATAAATATTTCCCTTCATTTAATACCGGCTATAAATCTGGACGTGATTTCTGTATGATAAAGATAACTTTCAGGTTTATTGCTCACTTCCCGTCGAAAGTTGACGATTGGCTCGGACTGAGCGCTTGATATATCGACGAGATTACCGGCTACCGATACTAAGGCTGGCTACTAACTTGCGACAGTCAAATTTTACTAGGTATTAACTATAGTATAAATAAAATTTATAATAATTGTTCCTCTCGATAAAATATCGACGGTCTAGTTCAGCAATTTAAGATTTCTGCAGTTCTTCTCCACATGCAATTAAATTAAAAACATCTCGACAAAAACTATAAATTTTCAATATTATTACTATTTAACGATAATTTCGTAGTACGTTATTCAAGTTACTTCTGCAATAAATTACAAAGTAAAAAAAAACAGTTATCTCTAAAGTTTTATAAACATTTATTAATTTTTGACGTATCGAATTTTATTAAACTCCATTAATCCTCCTATATTTCATCAAAATAGCTTTAAATAATAATATAACATATGTCTTTCAAAAGAAATAATATTTATGTGGAATACTTTGATAATTTATTGGTTTTGGTTTATTTAATCCTCCAAATGACAGTTAAAAACGTCATATTACTGCATCAAATTAAAAGTTGGAGTATATAAAATCGTTGGGCTGTATCCGGCTTCAGCGAGACCGCAAGCGATGTTTATTCAGTTGCAGACCATCGCTAAAGAGCACCTCGATTACTGGAAATTAAGAGGACGTCGCGCCGTCATGCGCCGAGGATGCTACAATAACAATGAGCTGAAAATACCGCGTGTAAGTGACAGCAACGAAAATAATACCCAAGCGCTCAGCTCGTGAGAGAAATTTGTTAACGCTCACGTCCCTTGTTTTTTAAACCCATGTGTGGTGATAATGCCCTGATTTATGAATTAACAGTCCTACAAATTATACTAAAATCACAGAAAAGATGAAAGTTAAAAATCATATTGTAAAAATTTGCTCATGATATTACTTTTTTTTTTCTTTCGTTGCAGCCACATCAAATTCCCACTAGAGAGCTGCTGTAATTTCGTAACGTAATTAGGTCCGTTTTCTTGGCTTCGTGTTACTAAAATAATTAATTATAATGGGTAAACCATTAATATACAAAATACAATCTCTATCTTCTTTGTGAAATTTAATTTTAGTGTCTTTGAACAACACTTTTTCATAAATACAAGTATTATTTAGTGGTGTTAAAAAAAAATGCCACGCGCTTAAGTTATTTACCGCCTAATCTTTAATATATATAAATCTCGTGTCACAATGTTTGTCCGCGATGGACTCCTAAACTACTGAACCGATTTAGTTCAAACTTCGTGAATATCTGTCATTTGGTCCAACTTAAAAGATAGAATAGTTTTTATCCCACGTGGACGAAGTCGCGGGCATCAGCTAGTATTCTAATAAAATAAAAATTATAGCACTGCATTATTTGAACGGTCATAAAGAATAATGGTTAATTTATTCAAAAAGAAAAAGTGAAGCAATTTCTTAAGTAGTAAATGAAGGAATTTATATGATAATAATATTTCGGTGAGGGACACTGGGCAAAGGGCAGCGCCGATTCGGACCCGAGCGCCATCTTCTCATTAAATAAAAATTGCTAATGACTATATCTCCATATTTTAACATAAAAACGTCAGCACTCCGAACGAAATGGTATTAAGGGGTTTGCACATAGCCTTCTAAATTAAATTTTTATGTGATTTGCACGAATTGTATCAGGGGCATTAATAAATATTTTTGCGGGAATAGCAGTAACATATTCACATGATAGGTAATGATAAACTCTTTGTTACAAAGTGGCTACTTTATAATAGTCGGAGAATCGACTGTGGTGTGAGTAATTTAGAAACATTAGTGCTTAAGTATGCAAGCAAGTTGCATTTTTTGAATAAATATGTGAATGTGGTATTGCCAAACCTAGCGTTATTGCGTTACTGGTGCTGTACCACCATCTCTTAAAGCAAGTGTTATTGTTATATTGTTTTGACATTTTCATACGCTGTTAGTATGCAAATCAATAATACAGCTATAAGACTTGGTGGTACAGCTCCTGGTGTAAACCATGTGTGGTAAACCGAATCTTCTTCTTATTCACTATAAGTAAGTCCCGCACAATACGTCTTCTTTTTCCATTCACTCCTATTAGCTGCTCCTTTCAGACGCATCTCCTTTTTCACGCAATCCATCCATCTCTTCGTTGTCTTCCTCTACTTCTTCATCCATCCACATGCATATACTTATCATTCTTTTAAGGGGATTCCCAATATTCTATCTATCCATGGTTTGCCTTACTACGGATAGAAATTTGACATAACATATGGAGCTTATGTCACATTGTTATCTCTAGTCTTTAATATATATAAATCTCGTGTCACAATGTTTGTCCGCGATGGACTCCTAAACTACTGAACCGATTTAGTTCAAACTTCGTGAATATCTGTCATTTGGTCCAACTTAAAAGATAGAATAGTTTTTATCCCACGTGGACGAAGTCGCGGGCATCAGCTAGTATTCTAATAAAATAAAAATTATAGCACTGCATTATTTGAACGGTCATAAAGAATAATGGTTAATTTATTCAAAAAGAAAAAGTGAAGCAATTTCTTAAGTAGTAAATGAAGGAATTTATATGATAATAATATTTCGGTGAGGGACACTGGGCAAAGGGCAGCGCCGATTCGGACCCGAGCGCCATCTTCTCATTAAATAAAAATTGCTAATGACTATATCTCCATATTTTAACATAAAAACGTCAGCACTCCGAACGAAATGGTATTAAGGGGTTTGCACATAGCCTTCTAAATTAAATTTTTATGTGATTTGCACGAATTGTATCAGGGGCATTAATAAATATTTTTGCGGGAATAGCAGTAACATATTCACATGATAGGTAATGATAAACTCTTTGTTACAAAGTGGCTACTTTATAATAGTCGGAGAATCGACTGTGGTGTGAGTAATTTAGAAACATTAGTGCTTAAGTATGCAAGCAAGTTGCATTTTTTGAATAAATATGTGAATGTGGTATTGCCAAACCTAGCGTTATTGCGTTACTGGTGCTGTACCACCATCTCTTAAAGCAAGTGTTATTGTTATATTGTTTTGACATTTTCATACGCTGTTAGTATGCAAATCAATAATACAGCTATAAGACTTGGTGGTACAGCTCCTGGTGTAAACCATGTGTGGTAAACCGAATCTTCTTCTTATTCACTATAAGTAAGTCCCGCACAATACGTCTTCTTTTTCCATTCACTCCTATTAGCTGCTCCTTTCAGACGCATCTCCTTTTTCACGCAATCCATCCATCTCTTCGTTGTCTTCCTCTACTTCTTCATCCATCCACATGCATATACTTATCATTCTTTTAAGGGGATTCCCAATATTCTATCTATCCATGGTTTGCCTTACTACGGATAGAAATTTGACATAACATATGGAGCTTATGTCACATTGTTATCTCTAGTAGGGTAAATAGAAAATAGATAGAATATTTGGAGCCATCATGGTTTGCGGAAAACCGACTAATACTTGGATTTGGCAGGCTGGGTCGAATAATCAACACTAAAATAAAAGTGAAATGACAAGAAATAGATGCATATTTTGACGCCACCTCGCTTCAACTCGACACACGAATATACATTAAGATGTGCTGTTTATTATAATAGATTTTTGTTTGACTTTGGATGGCTTTATTGCTAAACAAACATCGGCGAGTTCACTTTACTGTTATTGTTCTGTTTTGCATCTTAACTGTTAACACCCTTTTATTTTCTGTTGTGCGCATTCAATAAACTTTGTGAGATCTATGCAATTTTATAAAAACGTCATAGTAAAACACAGATTGAGCTGCTTACAGTGACAATTTAAAACGCATCATCGTCATCCACAGACCTCTGTCTCCTTCTCTTTATCAATCTGATACTTCCTCTAGCTCTGCTTTTAAAACTCTTCCTTCTTTTATGTTCTTCCTCTCGATTAGCTTGATCTTCATTCTTGGTGAATTTTCATGAAACATTCTTCATTGATGGTGGAATTTTATCCGCTTCATCTTGTAGAGTGGTAATTAGTTCTGCAGTTTGTGTCACTGCCTCTGAGAAATCGTCATAAACTTTCAATAGTGTCTCATTTTGCACTAATAGTAGTTGTAAGTATTTAAATATACTACTCCGAGCATTAATTTTAGCTTTATAGCAGCTATAAGTGGCTTTTGACTTCGTACTCATGTTATATATTTTTAATGTTAATTTCCTTTGAAGAAGCATAACTTCCAACTTAACGTTCTTGTACAATAAACAGATATTATACAGTAAACACACGGAAGCAATTCATTCATTAACTTGTAGATGCTGTATTACTACGAGCTGTTTACATTTCAGATTCGTCCGCAGGCGTAATAAAGTTCGCCGCTCGATGATTATGGGTCATTAAGTACTTTTACAGGAATGGTATCGAGGACTTGCTTCTTTGCTACTATCTGGCGGTTTCGGTCTCTGCCGCAGTACGCGCGTCTTACTTCTCATAAAGTACTACGAGTGCATGCCTGCAAAGTACGTACAATCTTCAACAGCAGTCATTCGTACAATAAAACCACCAGCTGCCGTAGAGTCCTTTTCAGTCCTATTAACTGTACAGACCAGATACTTTTCGAATTATTTTGCTACATATTTTTAGTAGCTCTGTAAGAAATGAAAAATTTAGTGATTGGAAATCACAAACTTTTTCAGTTTCTTACCTTACTTTTTTGTTCCACAAAACACTTAATTTTGTCCGTTACCTTGCGAGTTTCAGCGGTTCCCGTACTCCGCACTTCTGCAAGCAGAAAGCGATGGAGTTGAAAATTACGGCACGAGGACTTCAAAATTGGAACCCAATATTTTTACACAGAACGGCGACACTGTCGCTGACAGTACGGGGCCACCACTTATACATCCATGCAGCGTGTTTCAAGTCAAGATGGCGCCCCCACCATTGAAATAAGATCAGTAGCGCGCTGTGCATCCATGATACATTGCCCGAATAAGGAGGCATGCCTCGTGGCCCAAAGGGATATCAGTGCCTGAAGAAGAAGACCAACCCTGCTGCTACTACTGCTTTCTAAAAATACACTCTGCTGTAGGGTGTATAAGACTATAATATATGCCTCGTCTTTTCCGCTTCTGGTGACTGAGTAGTTAATGTGATGGGCCCTTTGAAAATAAACTCTGAACTCGGGCTCGCTCTTTTATTTTTGTTTAGTTTACTTTCCTGCCCCGAGCTATGAATATCATCGTTATTCTTCGCAAGTTCTTTGTAAGTTCTTTTAGTTACTTTTCTATTGATTCTTTTGTGTTTTAAGATGTAGATTCTTACTTTTTAAAGTTTTTTTCATTCATTTCTTTAGGATCATTTTTGCTGTATCTTAACTTAGTTCTGTTTAAGAGAAACTAAATACATAAATTTTAGGTCTAGTATAACTTACAAACTCGTTAAGAAAATCTGGATACATTCATTGTCAGTTACCTACATAGGTACCACGAAAAGAAGTGTGTAATGTATTAGTATATGAAACTTTATGAATATTAAACGGACACCGGGTGTAAAACAAAATTCACGAAAAAAGTGTCCCGAGAAAACTTATATATAAACGAGGGTATGTGTATTTTTATAAATAAGCTAAAACATTGTAATTTATGTCTTAAATCATTATTATACAGCCTAATTTTACTTGCAACTAGCTATAGTGCGATTGTGTCCCTTTTCGCGTTTTATCTCTCTTTCGGTTCGGACACTTTTTAGCGCTTACCCGTCATCCTTTGTATTATTTATCTATGTTAGGAGTAAATTAAAATTTAAATATAGTAGCGGGCATCTAAATAAGCGATGTCACAAAAATGTGTTTCCGGAGGTTGCCGGTAGAAAATTATATTCCTCGTACATTCATCATTCCCCGGCATTGTATTTCGGTGGCGCGTCAGGCTATAAATATTCACTTTCCCGTTTGTTTCCACCTCTTAGACCTCATAAAGCTAATATCTTACATTAATATTTATTAATATGTGAATGTCTCGACGTGCGACGTGCGATGCAGGAATAGGCTAAGAGCTGGCGCACACTAATAATGGTGATTTAACGACTGAGATATATTTAATACCTATGTGAAACTTTATATAGGCAAGCTTGCGTCTGAGTGGCACTAATTTGTCACACACAGTGCTACACATCTACACAAGTTCGGAAAGTAGAGCATTTCTTCATGAGTTTCGGTTTTTTCAACCAATCCTAAGGCACAGACCAAAAGAGACGAGTGGAAATGACAAATCTGCAAGTGCATTGGATGACATTTTTTTCTAATAGGTACTTTAAAAAAAACATTGAAAATCATTGAAAATAAAATAATTTAAAATTCATTTTCAATGATTTTGTTAATTTATTTTATTGTACCTATCATTATTTTTTTATATAGTCAGATTGTAAAAAAAATGTAAAAATTCTATACTTACTCAAGTAATTTCAGAGACTTAGGTACATAATTTACACCTGTAAAGGCCGATTTTTCAATCGCCAGATAATCGTTAACTAATGAATAAATATGACGTTTTGACAGATTTTGTATGTAATGGCATATTTTTCAAATTTATTTTTCAGATAGTTTATCTGGTGATTGAAAAATGCCTATCAGATATCAGGTATAGATATTGCGGGCTCTTAGTCAAAAAAGCTGTGCACAACAAAAGGTTAACTTTATGATGCAATAAAGTAACATTAAGTCCCTATTACCATTTTTTTATTTAGTTAGGATGTTCATCACACTTTTTTTTTCATGAGTACGAAAGCAATAAATAGCAACTTCCTTAATATATTATTAAGGCAAGAAGGTGTCACAAAGGTCATATTAAGAAATATAGTAATACTCCTTAATATTTAAATGGAGCACCTAAAATATTTATTTTACTCTGTTTTTACTTTTTTAGTATATTATGTATTTTGTTTCTGTAGGCCTCTACAGAAACACACAAAACAGTGTGAAAATTGTGTTATGTTGTGTCACACAATACACAACGTCTAACTACAAAGGTTCATAAGACAGCAGCCTGGTGACAGACAGACAGACGGATGGACAGCGGAGTCTTAGCAATAGGGTTCCGTTTTACCCTTTGGGTGCGGGATCCTGAAAACTCTATAAGTATACCTCTCTATACTCATGTATAAACTGTTTTGGTAGTACACAATTTGTATATATACTTCTGCAGTGTTTTCGTTTACTTGTACTTAGTAACCTAGTGACGGAGATTTGAGCAGTCTTGCCGGCAGTTATGTGAAACTCGCTTTTATTTCTTAGTTGTTCAATTAAAACGCTCTCATTAAAACTCCCAGAAACCGGAGAGGGAAAGATTAAAGCATCACCAACGTGAAAGATTAAGACCTCGGAATTAGATTTTCACGAATCAAAAACGAATTTGTAATATGATAGAGCACCGTTATTACCAGAGTTTTGAAATTGCTCCACGATAACAGATTGACTTCTCGACGAACGACTTTCACCCTTATATCTTTCAAAATAAGGTTCCTTAAAATGGAAACTAGTTTTTTGGCCATCCACCCGGCCGGAAGATTGCTCCTTCGATATGATTAAAAGGGTGAGGACTGTTTTATGTGGCAATTAAGGATTTCTGTTCCTTTGAGTTCCCGTTTCTATGATGAAGCGAGGAAATTGTGGTGTATGATTACATTATTAGTAAATGCCGGATGGCTCAGTTAGTTTTAGATTGTAGAGCTATGAGTGGGTAAATAATTCACTGGAAACTGGAAAGACACGTGACTTAAAATAAAGCAAGGAAAGGTGAACGCAATACAAATATACATATTTTGTTTTGTTATAAATAGGTAGACTAGGATACTACATATATTTTGTTTTCTCTAATTCCACCCTGAAGCGTTGGTAAGTTAGCGGCGCATAAGTTGAACCCTGCCATATTATTTAGAGTGCCAGCTGACGTGCAGCATAAGGACGCCGCGACAGGAAGCGTAGGTATGGTAGCGGGAGGTATAAGGAAATGTATATGCGAAGACGGCTGCCATTTTGGGTCAACTTAACTGCCGCGTACCGTACTAGCGTGGATGTAAGGTAGTGGTGAAGCTACTCCGGAGAAATCTGAGGCCCTCCTCGAGTGAGCTTTTAGCCCCTTGGTCATAAAACACCAAGAACGTTTTTATATCGAGCCTAGTAAAAAGCAAAAAATATGTATCGCTGGCTTCGATTGAGTGAATTCATTATTTATATAAAAAGTACCTATACTTCTAAATTAAAAACGAAGTTCATATTTTCGTTATTGCGACAGCGATAAGAATTAAATTCAAAAATGTACTGAACACCAGCTGCAAACATAAATTAATAAACCCGTTATTATTTATGTTTTTAATTGATTTATAGCGTTCCTAATTTCCGGAGAGCAACTTTTCAACAAACGAAATTAAACAATTTCAAATGGAAATTTTTCTCTGTTGAAAGCACAAACAACCGAACTTTCTACTTACAGTTGTTTGTTACCGATATCCGTCGGAAAATTATTGTACAGTTGGGATTGAATTTCATTTTAAAATGTAGTTATTATAATAGTAAACGTTATAAATTGTGTTGTACAAAGTAAACGTAGATTAAAATATCCCGAATGTTTCAAACTGAGGGAAAAGTAGATATTCTCAAACAAATGCAAAATATAAAGTGCAGAAAACAAACAATATTGCCTACTGTGAAATAAAAATGTTAGGTGATAAAAAGCATGGTGATGAAACCGATTAGAGAGAGAGCCAGTGCGTGCCAGACCTTCGTTATTTTATAAAAGCTGAAAGTTTCTCTGCGTATTGTCCTCAACACTGGGAAAAATATTTGTTTGGACGTTTGTTTGGATCATGGTTGCTTTGGGAGATAACAAGTAATAAACGTGTAAAAAATCTTACGTCAAAGAATAAAGTACTTTATTTTTTATATTTTCTTTAGAATAGTATTTGAAATCACGCCATGCATTGCCAGACACTTAGTGTGGTGACAACCCCTTGCCAGACACCCTTAAATTTTAAGGTGTCTAGCAGAGGGTTGCCAGGATAAGTATAAGCTTGCGTTAGTATTTCATTTCTGTTCACTCTGTGTTCACCAAACATCGAAATCCAAAGAAAATACATCACGAAATATGAAGTGGTTTTGAACAAAAGAGAAATTCAATGACCACTTATACTGCCTTAATCTTCTTATTGTTCATTTGTGGGACATTGTTTTTAATGAATCAGTAGGTAGCATGAATCGCGCGGTGTCCTCGTTTTTCTTTGCAGTATTTTGTTTTCGCGACAGGCGGAAACGGATATAGAGGGAGACGGAATAATAGCCGTCGGAAATGGTCAGACATGGCGGAATCTTACTTTTTTGCTCTCATACGCTGGACATTGCTAGCTCAATACTGAATCTTTATATGCAAAAACAGCCCTTATAACGTTAGGAATACGGCTCTGTATTGTTAGATTAATGTGAACTGTGTTTTAAAATTACTGGTACTAGAGTTTCAGTAGAGCGTAACGCAATGTATGCACATGCAGGGATGTACGTTCTCAAAGATAAATCCTACAGAATTCTTGGTATTCATGCTAGATAAGGACTTAAGCGGACACACAGCTCCTATTAATATTTCCTTCTATACTCTGCATTGCCTTGCTGAGTGCGAATAAGGTAAATTGTGTGGGTATGGTATAATTTGAACAGCCCCTAGATTGTGTAACAAAAACTTATTCATCGTAATCGTGATGGGAAACCAGTTTTGCCCGCTGATTGGTTCGCGAATTCATGTCAGCCAATGGGGGGTTAGAATTCGCAAGCGATTACGATAACGATGAATACGTTTTTCTTACGCAATCAGACCCCAAGTCATTCTGAAAATACTCTTCAGTTATGTAAAGTTAGAAATAAGAGTTAACACATTTTTAAGGCTCACATATGGACATGGGTCTTTCAGAATTTGAAAGGTTTAGCCCACAACGCGGTGGCGGGGTGGAAGTTTGCAGGCTTCACAAACCTTTAAAAAAATGAAAACCCATCAGGTTCTTATCCACGTTTCTTCATGACGTTTACTTCCTGATATTAAGGCTTTAAGCCAGGTCGGGGCAGGACTATCAAAATATTCTATTATCTTCATACTTTGTACAAAAAGTTCAAAGAACCTAATATTTCATTGGAGGTAAAGTTTATTTCTCCCGTGCCAGAGGAAAGTAAATAAAAATGTTCCGCGTCAAACTCTGGCTAGTTGACAGAGACGGTTCAATTCAGAGGGGATAAAATAATATTATCACTGGCCCGGCTGAGTGGGAAAGTCCATTTGTGTTATTAGAAAACTTAAAATGTTTAGGACATCTGCGTCTTGGAAAGGAATTCATAATAACAATGTCTGTTTAATTTTTTTTGGGGGCTTCTGCGAAATCTTCATCGGCGTTCTAGTATTTTTTTTTTCAAGTTATTCCTGAAAGCATACCCGTGTAATGGATTATAGGGTGAAGTTTTGAGTACCTTTTTATAAATTCGTACTGCAAAATTATGCATATTTAATATTTATTCAATTGCAAGCCATCTGAGACGCACAGCGTTAGAACTTTCCTTGCTGTTGCTTGCTGGAATTGCTGTTGCATGATATAAAATTTCGGTTCGGAATTTTGACGTTGAAAATGTGCCACATTTAAGAAGACCGGCAGTAAGTAATACTGATAATTGTAATTAATACCAATATTAAATTAACTGACGAAAATAATAATTAATTAAAAGTGACTTCTTAAACGAGGCGGCGAATAACAAAATTACACTACTTAGGCCCAATAGACGTTGTCTTGCTTTTTATTGTGAATTTTAAACATTATAACACTTCAAAAATCATTACAGTTAGTCCAATCTTTTTGATGTTAAAAAACTATGGATTTATTTGATTTACAAAATTAAAGATAATATGTACCTGAATATAAAGGCTAAATATTATTAATTCTACTTTTTAGGAGGGCACTGTATTTTGTTTACTTAAATTTTTTATTTTTTGATCTTAATTGTAAAGTTAACTTATAGCAATTAAGTAGAGCTATTTTTACAGTTTGAAACTGAAATATTAACCATATCCTAACATTTTACAATTTGGATCCACGCCTCCTTTGCGATGATTAGGTATACAACCATACGTTCCTTAAAATATTATTTTAAAGCTGATTATACAGAGCTAGACGAAATCGTTAACCGTAACAAGACAAACATGACAAAACTTGTACCTACCGCCCGCCTTAATGATCTATCTATATCAAACAATTTACAAGGCAAATATTCAAACAGAATTAATTAGTTTATCTTACCCAACTTGAAATATTGGGTAATTATAGGGAACATATTGATTGCCTATTAAAATAATGGTCCCGACTCCAACCGATGCGCATCATTGCGTAGGGTGTTCTAAAGTAAATAGTGAACAAAAAGTTACCCTAAGTTTCACGAATAACTTTTTTTAGTATATTTTAATAATTTATTGTTTCAATAATAAAATTGGTGTTACTTCAACTGACATGGCCGCATCAGTCCGTGGATTAGGAATTTCTGGGCTTTAAATCCTGTGTTAAACCAACAGATAGAAAAATCAAAATAAATTTTCTGGCAACATTTTTGTACCGCCTATAGAATACCGTCTTTCACAAATGGATAATATAGCAACTAAAGTACTTTTTACCGTAAAACAATATATTACTTACCAATATACCTTTGCATAATTATTATGAGAGTCTTTGGTAAATCATCGTGAGGAAATCTGCATGCCTGAGGTTCTTCAAAATATTATTAATGGGTGTGAAGCCTGCTAATCCACACTTTGCCAGGTAACAAACCCCTCTCACTTTGTAATAGCCATGCCCAATAAATACTGATGTGCATGAGTTATAGTCATAGATCAGAGAGTTTTAAGTATGGCATAGACGTTGAAACCTCAGATCACTCATTTGAAACGGATCTTAGTTAAAAACAACAAAACCCGGCTGAGTTTGTTGTGGGCTTCTTCTCAATGCAGGGCGCGTTGGAACCCTCGTAAACTTAGTTTTAAGTCGACTTGTAGTTATCACCGTACATAAGTTTATGTAACAAATATTGTTGACGTTTTACAAGTGCCTTGTAAGTTAGGCCTATGTGAAATAAATATATTTTGAATTTTGAATTTTTTTGAAATGTAAGGGATGAACCCAATTCGTATTCATTTTGGTTATTCATCATTTTATATCGAATTAAAAAAAGCAATGAACGAAACGAATAATATCCGCCGCTTTTTTTCTTTGCACCTCATTTCACGAGACCGTTTTTTTTACTATTAAGAGGTTGAAGGTTAGAACACATCATAGTAGAAAATAACAATGCTCAGGGATGAACCCAATTAACTTATCCAAATTTATTTTGGTCATTCACCGATTTGAATATAGAAAATTAAAAAAAGAAAACAATAAAAAAACGAAACGGAATAATATCCGCCGCCTTATTGTTCCCGGTAATCGAAATTAAGTGATCCATTTCACGATACCGGTTATGTTTAACCATGTTTAACAAACGAGTATTATTATTAAGAGTTGAAGGTTAGAAGAACACGTCATAGTACAGGGATGAACCCAATTAAACATATCCGAATAAATTTTGGTCATTCACCTATTTAAATATAGAAAATGAAAAAAAAAGAAAGCATTAAAAAAACAAAACGGAATAATATCCGCTGCCTTATTCTTCCAATCGAAATTAAGTGGCCCATTTCAAGATACCGGCTATGTTTAACCATGTTTAACAAACGAGTATTATTATTAAGAGGTTGAAGGTTAGAAGAACACATCATAGTACAAAATAATGCTCAGGGATGAGCCCAACCTATCCGAATTTTGGTCATCCACCTATTTAAATATAGAAAATGAAAAAAAAAGAAAGCAATAAAAAAACGAAACGGAATAATATCCGCCGCCTTATTGTTCCCGGTAATCGAAATTAAGTGATCCATTTCACGATACCGGTTATGTTTAACCATGTTTAACAAACGAGTATTATTTATGGCAGCGATCCTTTATGCGTCGTTGAGTAAAATTACTTTTGCGTTTCCTTTTAACGGATCATTTTTCTTATGGGAATACATTTTCGGGCGTATTTAATGATATCCGTTTTCGTTTTATTTATAATTCGAGTTTATTAAAGTCGCATTACGACTCCCCTTCACTCGAATTAACTTGGTAACTTGAATGGGGCAAATATTTATTTATAAATCCTTAGTACTAAATGTTAATAATGATTTTGGTACTGAAAATATTCTAATTACTATTAACTCTTCGATATATAATTAGCTCTATGATTTCGCGACGTGAAGCCAACGTCTTCTGAGGATGTCCCGGTGTTAGAACTAAACGTGCGTCGAAAATAATGTTGGAAGAATTGTATGGGCGGTGTTTCTTGCATATTGGACCATACAAATTCTTTTCCTACTTGAAAAATTTTTTTACGGATTGTAGCAAAACTAATGAATCTATCCTGCTATTCAAAATATAATTAACATTCGTCATTACCAATATTTGTCACGGTTAATCTCAATACAGATTTAGAAACTAACTACGCAGGACATATTAAAATGCGCAAAAATAGCTTATGTTTCTTCCCTTAACCTCACTGAAACTAGACTGAAATTAATGTTCATAAGCAGAATTCAAAATACTAAAAAACTGTTATTTTTTTTTCGGATCGTTGTACGAATTGTTAGCTAAACCTTTGGCCACCGAATCAATAATAGAACAGCCGTCGTCGTATGATTTATCTTATTTATTTCTACGGCTGAAAAAAATATGGGAATGACATATCAGTTGATCACGTGACTTATCGATGATAACCTTCATACTCATACATTTTTCAATTTAATTCCTTTACCTACTCACCAAAAGCAGTCGTAAAAATACAATACAGTGGCTGTTTACTTAATTACGTACTTATTTCTCGCCTCCTTCGTTTTTATTATATTCGGAGATCGAGTTATAAAATTAATTTAAAAACCAACAAACCGACCAAGTTTTATTTGCAAAAGAAAAACATTCGAACCAAGCTTGTTATCATTGAATAACTTAATACCGTAAACTGTAAAAGAAACAACAAATTCCACATTAAACCGCCCGTGGAAGTAAAACTGCTCTATCCACGGAGTTGTTTCATGAATACCACTATTCCCATGTACAAAGAAAACACCGGACCGACACGGACTTAAAAATAACAAAGTGTGGGTGAGATGCGCCGCGTATTAGAGAAGTAGAAACTCTGTGTTTTCCATCCACTTATAATCACAGAATATTCACATGAGATAAAATAACATAATTAAACTAAAAGTTATAAATTAACGGTGGTGGCTCGGGTTACCATTATCGGAATTCGAACAAGAATACCCAAGATTAGGTTTAGCCGCGGCGCCCTCCTCCTTGCTCAGGATGTACACAGCCGCGTCGAAGCTGTCGTGAGCCTTGACCGTGCCGGGCTTGGCCATCACCATGACGCGTCTGATCTGCTCTCGTTTGATGGAGCGCACCAGAGCACCCAGTTGGTCATCGGCCTGCGCCTCTTCCAGGGTCTTGTGGAACATTTCAACGCCGGTCACTGTCGTCTTCATTACCTTGCCGTGGCCTACGATTTTGCATTCCGTACCCTTTTTCAAAACACCTGAAAATATTGATATGAAATGTTTGGTTTACATTTTTTTGGTAGGTAACGTTACATAAAATGTTCATGAAGTATATTTCTGTATAAAATATGAAGAATACGAAAGAAATATGATACATGGGAAAGTATGTTTGTAAGTTATTTGTCCTCCAATCCAGCAATAATAAATTGCCGTGATTTTGAAAGGCAGATGAATTAATTTATCACATGATTTTTAGAAAATATACTAGTACTAGTGGAAAGGTCTAGCTTTGCTTAACTTTTAAAGTCTCTCTATCCACAATTTTATCACAGAACACAAAGTCTTTAGTCAGCTCAAACTCTTAGGAAAACTGAAAATAGCAACCAGTTACCCAAGATTTAGGGTCCACGGGAGCCTTCGAAGACTTGGCCATATTATGTTCTAATTTTGAACACCGATCATCAGCCAGGCCGCCAAAACTGCACCTCGTATAAACGTACAAGCTCTTAATGACGCTAAACTGATTGTATGTAGCGGCACGCCATGAAGACCGTTTGGCAGATGGGAGTTGTATACCAATAGTGATGACGATGAAGCAGCAAGTAAGTAGTGTGCGTAATGCAAACAACACTGTCTTGTTGAAACGGTCTTCATCGCTTGAAGCTGCGTGCATTTAATTGGCCGCCATCCCGATAAATGCCATGAGGCAATGTAAGTAGCATAAATAACAATATAAGTAGTCTGGTGAGGTAAAATTATACCAAAATCATACATTATTACTTTATTGGTTATTTTGAAAAGAGTAATTATTTATCAATTTTTTTGTGGAATACGGAACTTCAGTTACAAACATTACCTGCATTAGGGCGGCCATACACATTACGGTCTACCGCACAGGTTACCTGTGCATGTGTACCTGCACAGGTCAAGTAGCGTGTATGGGGACGTTCCGGTGTACCGCAACGGTCTTCAGTTCTATTTGCGATGGCATCGAGTGAGGACGTGGACGCACTAGCACTGCTAGGTCTTGCGGTAATTTTCAGGAAAGATTAATTAAAATTTTGGCTATTTTAAAAGCTGAATTAAGAAAACGGAATGCATTTTTTACTGAAAAAGGCGAAAAACCTTGGTTTCCATTTTTTATGCGTTAAGCTAGACCTATCTATGACCTACAATTTTTCTTCGCTGCTCATTCGCAAGAAAACAATGTGCGTCATACTATTACATTCGTACTTCGAAGGCACAGATTTAAGGCAATTTATTGAGTTATATGAGATTATTCAAGTTTCGGAAAAAATATGTATGGATTTTGACATCTGTTCAGCACCAGCGACGATGGGACACCTAGCGGGATATATCGGCAGCGTGCCTCCCTATTGAACACGTGGTTAATGAAGACGACCTGCGTAGGTACCCACACACGCACAGGTTCACCGTACGGGCGACCGGAGCAACATCGAAAATCGATTCTGCTCCGGTCGCCTGCACAGGTCAAAAAACCTGCACAGGTCGGTCGGCATACACGCTCCGGTCTACCTGCGCAGGTACACCGCACAGGCAGACCTCTCCGGTAAACCGTAACGTGTATGGCTTACATTAGTTGCGTTAAATCCTTTATCTACGCTCATTGCTTAAAGTTCGAATTATAAAATCGAAATGTGTCAAATAATTACCTACTTTATTCACAGACTTCTATAATTATTAAAAAGTTATTCATAATAACATCGCTCTACTATGGAAATATTTAAAGAAAGTTGTTTAAGGGCGGCCATACACATTACGGTCTACCGCACAGGTTACCTGTGCAGGTTTACCTGCACAGGTCAAGTAGCGTGTATAGGGACGTTCCGGTGTACCGTAACGGTCTTCAGTTCTATTTGCGATGGCATCGAGTGAGGACGAGGATGCACTTACACTGCTAGGTCTTGCGGTAATTTTGAGGAAGGATTAATTAAAATTTTGGCTATTTTAAAAGCTGAATTCAGAAAACGGAATGCATTTTTAATTGAAAAAGGCGAAAAACCTTGGTTCCATTTTTTATGCGTTAAGCTAGACCTATCTATGACCTACAATTTTTCTACGCTGCTCATTCGCAAGAAAACAATGTGTGTCATACTATTACATTCGTACTTCGTAGGCACAGATTTAAGGCAATTTATTGAGTTATATGAGATTATTCAGATTTTGGAAAAAATATGTATGGATTTTGACATCTGTTCAGCACCAGCGACGATGGGACACCTAGCGGCAGCGTGCCTCCCTATTGAACACGTGGTTAATGAAGACGACCTGCGCAGGTACCCACACACGCACAGGTTCACCATACTGGCGACCGGAGCAAAATCGAAAATCGATTCTGCTCCGGTCGCCTGCACAGGTCAAAAAACCTGCACAGGTCGGTCGGCATACACGCTCCGGTCTACCTGCGCAGGTACACCGCACAGGCAGACCTCTCCGGTAAACCGTAACGTGTATGGCTTACATAATATCCATAACGATACACGGCTCTGGACTCCTGTATTTGTATCTGGGGTTTTGAAGAAATTGATTACAGTACCGCTATCGGCAATACAACGTTTAACGGTTACAATTATTATCTGGGGTAGGTAATATTTTTTAAGTAATATTTTTTTAAGTGAATCCACAGACAACATATAGTTGGTAGTCATTGCCGAGAGTATAGATGGGCCATAATTGACCATAGACAACAACACAATGTCTAATGTTCCGCGTAACGTTCCACCTGGGCCTGTGATTATGATTATGATTACGATTACGATTACGACTACGATTACGATTACGATTACGATAACGATTACGATTATGACGTTATCTCGTAAATCTATCGTCCGTAAACCGACTTTACAGACAACCAATTTTTTTTGTTACTTAGTCAAAACTTTGCGCTGAAAAATGTCTAGTAGTGAAACCTACTAAAGAAAATTTCACTCCACCTGACATCTTAGTAGTTGCAATGATTTACGACAAAAGTTAGCAAGATTTTATGATTTGGATTTATGATAATAATATGAGCGTAGATAAAGTAGTGTATGAAACTCTACATAATTAGGTATTAAAACACTCGTGTGATACTATTAAAAAACTCGCCTGCGGCTCGTTTTTTAAACTCACACTCGTATTTTAATACCCCCCATTATGTAACCGTTACATAAACTACTATTATTTACATACGCATTGCGCATATAAAATTTCTTTGTTGTCAATATTGTCATCGCGTTGCAGTGTTAATTTTCTTAGCTAGTGTTAGCGAGTGTTTTCTTAGAGTGGGTTATCGGACCACCTTTTTTTCTTGATCCGTGCGTATACCACTATCTCCAAGTTTAATGCTCACAAAGTTTCCGTTTGATAAAGAAAGTTTAAACTCTACAGTCCCCGGCAGATATACCTTGGCTTTTAATAATTTATCCGCCATGAAATGATAATATGCACCTGTTGAACACTTTGTGTTTGAGACACATGAAAACTGTTGTTTGAATGATTAATTAAGCGACTTTTTAAAGACTGTGAGGTGAAATTAATCTATTGGGGAAAAACTGCGATCTAGCAGTAGCGATTGGTAGCACAATTGTTTGTGTTCTAAGTAAATAAATAAATAAATAAACCGAGACATCTATATATCTACACTATCTACACTATCTACACTAATATTATTAATATTATAAAGAGGAAAGATTTGTATTTTTGGATTTTTGGATTTTTGTATTTTTGTATGTAACGAATAAACTCAAAAAGTACTGGACCGATTTTAATAATTCTTTTTTCATTAGAAAGCTACATTATCACTGAGTAACATAGGCTATATTTAGTACTAGATTACTATAGAAATCTTTAGAAATTCCTATTAAAACCAACCGAAGGTGTAAAAAAATTAGCCATAAAATTTCTTTCATCGCATACGCTGCGAAGAGTATTAATGATAGGACAAAAAATGTAATGTAATGTAATGTAATATAATAATAATAATAATATTATAAAGAGGAAAGATTTGTATTTTTGGATTTTTGGATTTTTGTATTTTTGTATGTAACGAATAAACTCAAAAAGTACTGGACCGATTTTAATAATTCTTTTTTCATTAGAAAGCTACATTATCACTGAGTAACATAGGCTATATTTAGTACTAGATTACTATAGAAATCTTTAGAAATTCCTATTAAAACCAACCGAAGGTGTAAAAAAATTAGCCATAAAATTTCTTTCATCGCATACGCTGCGAAGAGTATTAATGATAGGACAAAAAATGTTCGACAATATTATAGAATATATCAATATCTACAAAAAACTTCGCGAGACCATGTGTCTAACTATTGTAGTTAAGTCACTATAACTACTTTTTACATTTAACAAATTGATAGAAATGCCGATCAAAATCAGACCGTGTTATCCATACCATTTATAATTTTTTATCCAAATAAATAATTTAATATTCAAGACTGTCTCAATACCTGATGATTACTTTTTGAATTATTGAAATCGGACATTCCATTCAAAAGATATCATGAAATTAAAATTAAAATACGGGTCCCGCGGCCGGTCAGCTCGCACATGTTCCGCGGATCCCGATGATACCAACTGATTTACCCATATCTTTTAAAAGGTTACAGTTCCCTTTAAAAATATCCTTTGCCCTAACAATAAATAAATCCCAGGGACAAACTTTTTGTGTACAGGGAGGCTTTAAAATAAGCATACAATTTTTTTCTAATTTAGTGATTTATGGTCGTTTTAATTAGCATGCTTATTATAACTTAAATATCTGTACCTATTTATGTCTACCCGTGCGAAGCCGGGACGGGCCGCTAGTTATATATAAAAGAGAGTTACCATCTCACTCACTCACTGACTAATCACGATATCTCAGGAAGTATAAAGCCTACAAACTTGAAATTTGAAAGGTAGGTTCTTTGTAATGGGTAGGTGTCAGCTAAGAAACGATTTTGAGAAACTACCCCTCTAAGGGGGTGAAATAGGGGTTGGAAGTTTATATGAAAGTCCCGTGTTTTTGAAGTTAGAGACGTGAAAATCGTCATTTAGGTTATCAGCTTCAGATATTAAAAATTTGTATAAGTCGTTTTGGAAAATTCCCCTTTAAGGGTGGTAAAATAGGGGATGAAAGTTTTTATGTGAAAATTTTAATATTGTTACTGTTGACTTGAAATTTGAAAGGTAGGTTCTTTGTAATGGGTAGGTGTCAGCTAAGAAACGATTTTGAGAAACTACCCCTCTAAGGGGGTGAAATAGGGGTTGGAAGTTTATATGAAAGTCCCGTGTTTTTGAAGTTTAAAGAGTCGTGAAACTCGGTATTAGCACTGAACCTATTTTGGGAGCGGCGTATTCTCCTGTGACCACTCTCCATCAAGTGTACACGCGTTATCACTGTATATTGGGAGCGGCGTAAACTCCTGTGACCACTCTTCATCAAGTGTACACGCATTATCACTGTATATTGGGAGCGACGTAAACTCCATATTGTAATATTTAGTGGATTATTACCTGGATTAACACATTATGGTACTTTTTATACCGGAAAAAGCGATGGTTCCCGCAGAAGTAGTGAAAAACCTAAATTCACGCGAGCGGAGCCGCGGGCAACAGCTAGTATTAAATATACATACACATAATACATTGAAAACCACCAAGACAATAGAAAACATTCATGCTCATCACAAAAAAATAATCCAATTGTGGGAATGGAACCCACGACCTCTGACGATAGGATCGCTACCGCTACGCCATCCGGTCGTCGTACTAAAAGATATAGGAACAAGCGAAGAGATAACCGGAAGCTTTCATTCTCCAAGCCGACTTTTATTCCGCACATTTCACGTTCTATTTTTCCAACGATAGATACTAAGCCCTTCGACAAATTTCACGTGTGAATCGTAAATAATTTAAAAGCGTATCTGGCTAGCGACACAGCTACGGCCGCGTAAATCAAGATTAAGATGCAGCATACACGCCACACCTCACTGGCCGTCGGGGATAAATCAACGCGTAAATAAGAAATTCACCCCAACTAATTCAATAGGACTTCAAAGTGTTATTTAGAAAATGGTGCACGCGGGCTTTTTACGAGCTTTTTTATTATTTAACTTCACTTGAATGTTAGTAATGGCTAAGTCAAGCTAAGTATAATTCGGGTGAAGTGAGCTTCAAGAGAAAAGTGAATACACATTTACTAAGCGACCGAGACCCGAGGTCATGGAGACATAGTTCCAAAAGTTTCTACGTGACATTTGGCTGTATGCCTATCTGGTGATAAAGGCCTGGCTCATTTTTTTACACCGAATCAGCCAAGCTTTAATTAGGAAATGCAGCCAGTGGCACTATTAGGTATATTTTGGTGTAAGTTATATTGTAAATAAAATTTATAATTAGCTAACTTAAAATTACAGCTATAATTTTGCTGTACCTAATGTTTGAAAAGAGGCCTAGGTACCTGCTTACAAAATTTTCTCTATAATAGATTACTTTGTCTTAGATTACATTAATTAATAAATTACATTAATTAATATATTTTTAATCTTAATTTATTTATATCTATATATATAAAAGAGAGTTACCACTCACTCACTCACTCACTCACTGACTAATCACGATATCTCAGGAAGTATAAAGCCTACAAACTTGAAATTTGAAAGGTAGGTTCTTTGTAATAGGTAGATGTCAGCTAAGAAACGATTTTGAGAAACTACCCCTCTAAGGGGGTGAAATAGGGGTTGGAAGTTTATATGAAAGTCCCGTGTTTTTGAAGTTAGAGACGTGAAAATCGTCATTTAGGTTATCAGCTTCAGATATTAAAAATTTGTATAAGTCGTTTTGGAAAATTCCCCTTTAAGGGTGGTAAAATAGGGGATGAAAGTTTTTATGTGAAAATTTTAATATTGTTACTGTTGACTTGAAATTTGAAAGGTA
Organism: Coenonympha arcania; assembly: GCA_036785405.1. Classification (NCBI taxonomy): domain Eukaryota; kingdom Metazoa; phylum Arthropoda; class Insecta; order Lepidoptera; family Nymphalidae; genus Coenonympha; species Coenonympha arcania. The sequence continues at coordinate 7,204,780 of CM072069.1, forward strand.
GGTTCTTTGTAATGGGTAGGTGTCAGCTAAGAAACGATTTTGAGAAACTACCCCTCTAAGGGGGTGAAATAGGGGTTGGAATGTTTGTCTGTTACTCCTTCACGCTGCAACTACGAATCCGATTTAGCTGAAATTTGGAATGGAGATGGATTATTACCTGGATTAACACATTATGGTACTTTTTATCCCGGAAAAAGCGATGGTTCCCGCAGAAGTAGTGAAAAACCTAAATTCACGCGAGCGGAGCCGCGGGCAACAGCTAGTATAATATATGTTTATTAAATCTGTAACTTTGGATACTTAATTTCTGAATAAAGTTTCCTTTTTTTACTATCAAAAAAAATTAATAATACGGTAGGTACCAACTTATAGGTACGTAATTATTTTAAATTTAATTATGGCTAAGACGTGAATTAGGGGCACTTGGATATTTAAATAAGTAGGTGCCTACCTACCTAACTATTTTTACAACTTCCTCAAATCTCAAAGGCCTCTCTAAAAAGGCAATGTTGAAAGGAATGTGACAGGAATATTTTAATTAGAGCCCGAAATACTTCAATAAAACCGCTGACCGATGTAAAAAGGGTAGGGTTTTGATCACTATCAGATTTTCGGGTTGAATTTTATACATTTTTTGGTTTAACGTTTTAGGGAGCTGCTACCATTTTTACGCATCCGCCAATAAAAGTGATTGACATTAATTTGATGACAAAAGGGCAGTTTCGTAGGATTCAACAAAACCTGAAAGCGATATTTGTTTTCATTTTGTCATAGAAAGAGACTTTTAAAGCTGGTTTTTCACTAACTTTTTTATCTTGTTTCCGGATATAGTATACTTATGCAGCCATTAACTCAGCCAATTTGCATATATCATTTCCTGTAATTCACTGCTAATTCAAGCTATTATTTGACATTCTTAATCACAGAATAATATGACCTTATTGTGATAACTTCTTCATGCCAGCGGGAAGATACTCAAATTATAAAGTTTCTATGAGTGAATATTATTCCTATACCTAATACGAGAAATGTAACATTTTGTCTAAAATTACACACACAACACTAATTCTAACATCAAAGAATTCGGAACGATAATGGCTTAACCGATTAGAGTAAAATAATACTATAAAGTTTCTTTGTTTATTTTTATCTTCACGGAACACGTTGGAGTAATTTTAAAATTCTTCAGATCACTATAGTCGCCATTTTAGTATGTGTTTCATAGTATTTTTCACATACACTTATACATTATTTAAATAATGTTTTAAACACAATTTAAAAATTAAAAAACATTATTAATTATTATTATCTCGACCCTTGAAATTAGGACCAGAGCACGGGCCTTCTTTATAAATTAGAACTGACCACCACACTGGCTAAGCGCCGGTTAGTAGGCTTCACACACTTTTAGACCACTATGAAGAACTCTCAAGTACCTGCGCAGGAATTCTCATATTATTGTGTTGTTGTACTGTACAGTGTACACACACACATTTTCTCTTCATCATGTTAATATAGTTCAAGTATTCACCAGTTGCCAGCATTGATAAGAAAACTCAGGATATGGGCATACGAACGATTTACGTAAACTGTCTATAGATTTCACGCGCGTGCACTCCATATAGGCATAAAGGCAAGTGCCTACCCTAACAAATTCATCCAATAAACCGAAAAAAGAACTTCTGAAAGAACTCTCTGCCTTCACTTGTTTGATGTGATTCGCAATAGAGATTGCTTGATGTTTTAATTATTATTATAAGCAAAAGACCTTAAATAATAATAATTTTAAGTTCTTTTTTTGGTTTATTGGATGAATTTGTTTGGGTAGGCTTTTGCCTTTATGCAGCCATCTAATAATTTATTAGATGGCTGCTAAACGAACTACAGCGTGACCTTAGCTTACTATCGCGACTTAGCTTAGTTGGTCGCGAAATAAGCATTTTTGGCACCGATAAACTGGTGACATTTTTTCGCGCCGTCCGTCCTGTCCAGAGAATATGTCTATTGTTGCCACAAACAAGATACGTCATGCGAGATACCTACTAAGAAATTACCTGTAAATCTTGGACCCCCGAAAATAAGGCCATATTATTTATCTACTTTTAGGCTAATTGTAATTCTTGAGGGCCTTGATAAGGGTTAATTCATTAAATTAAATATAACAAAGTAGGTATTATACGTAGACTTAAATCTGAATCGCGTGCTCATATTTTAATCCAGTTTAACCTATAAAATATAGCTACTCTTTGCTAAGCCAATTAAGGTGATCTATGACCGTCGGGTTGATATTAAGTATTTACAGGCCATTGTTTCATTCAGCACTCGAAAGTGTTTTCACTAATGAATTTATAGTATATAGGTATATATTTATTAAGATATATAACTGATAATTTATTAAATGCAAATTAAGTAATTTAAAATTTTATTTAACTTACTTTATTTACTTAATACTCAAACTACAACGAGTTCAGTACGATTCTAACAGGTGGCGTTACTGATATGCCTCAATTCACGGGCTATATTTCGTTCGGCAAAACATATCTTTACATTTATATCAATGGTGATACTATTCCTTTTACATTAGAAGAAGGAATTGTGTACCTAAGTATTAAAATTTATAAATACTTATAAAAATAATATGCGCATCATGATCTGTTTGTGTCATTGTAGCTGAAAATGCTTGAACCGATTAATTATGATTATTTCATTTCATTTCACCTATTTACGAATGTTTCTAATTCAGTAAAATACGAACGAACCATTCACATGCAATGATGGAATTCTCGCAAATAGTTAATATGCCGTGTTTACAATTCAACACGCATGTTTCGGCGAAAGAAAACATTGTTGTAAAATCTAGTTAGTGCTTCATATTGCATTAAAAAGTATGCATTTTCCGTAAACGAAAACTTTATAAAGCTTAAAACATTCGTTAAAAATGTGTTATAGATTATGCAGTAGGTATGCTATACATCGTTTTTATTTCAGCCGTCTACCCCATTGTTGTTATTGACACAGAAACCTAAAATTTTGTACAGAGTTGCTCAATATAAAGTAAACTTTATAAAAATACTAGCTGACCCGGCAAACGTTGTTTTGCCATGTATTATAAGTTTTTTCTCACTTAACACTGTCGAACGGAATAAATAGCATCATATGTCCGTCTCCTGGCTCTAAGCTACCTCCTCACCAATTTTCAGCCATATCGGTAAAGCCGTTCTTGAGTGTTAATTTTTAAACTAATAAAAATTACCATTGACATAAGAACCGTGAGTTAATAGTAAGTGTAATTACTCATGAGCTCACGTGTAACCAACGCTCACGTAGGTAAATAATCGCGTCGACATTTGACTGTCGTCAGCCTATTAAGGGCACTCACCCACCGCGTTATAAATGGCTGACTCGCATGCGACCGGAAAAAATGTCTACGGAACTACGACAATTTTTTTTGGCGGACGAACGATGGACGTTGAGGGTCCAAGGCGCTGGAATGATGACTATATCTGGAAACGTACTGATGGCACTTAGCAGGTATTTTGGAAAAAAACTATAATAGTTGCAGTCATGATATTTTTGAAGTCAGTAATAAGTTTAAATGTGTTCACCCGGCTTTTAACGGGGTAAAACGGTTAAATTAACGATATTTTGTGACCTGGAGGTTAAAAACTATCAACACAATTACGTTCAAATTTACACATCATTTCTTTTTGGGTCTTTTAGCTAAGTTCGCTTTTAGGCAGAAATACGATCGAAAAACATCTTAGTGGAAATTTATCAGAAACTACAATGGACTTTATGTTTTTTGTGTCGGTAAGAATAATTTTCAATAAAGCTCAGAAATAAGTTTTTTTTATAGTTAGGTTATATTTTTTGTACCTATTTTGCTAAAACATCATTTTTCTGTTAAATTTTTCCGCAATGCAGCTTGTCGCACCCACCAATGTATTCGTAAGAGTGAAAAGGATAAAATTAAAATCTGTCTACGGCCTTAAACCTAAAACTCAACAAATGATTGACCCGGAAAAGTCCACGACTAGGTTGCAATATTCTCAATTTCTCCACGAGCCTTTAGCCAAACAATCATCGATTACTGCCGAGAAAGTTATAAAAAGGCTTCCAAAACCCTCCAATCATATTGCAGAGTTTATTAAATACGCAATGAACAATGAAAACGCCAATTAATTGGCCCGTTGTAAACAGATTGCTTAATTAAGGAATCGAAATGAATAAGGAGCGCTAAGCGGAACATGGGGTGAAATTAATTTTAATTAGGAACGATTTGCGTATTGGCAACTGTAGAAATTCTGAAAACGTTCACATTTCTGAAATAACGTTTTTGTATACCTATACTAAAGTTCTTAAGTACAAAAATAACCGTAAATATATTATATTATAATATTCTTTATTATTGTAATCACACTAAATAACCTGTAGGAGAATCGCCGAATGGTTAGCACGTACGCCATGCGGCTAAGATTTTTAAGAACTTTCTTCTGGTGAGGTACGGGGTCCATTTTGCCCTGTAACACTTAAGAGTAATTTTTTTTTTGGCTCTGGTGCAAAACGAGGTACAAATAGCCCCGAATGCAGTTACACACGTAAAACGTGCTGGCAGGATCGTAAGGCCCACGGCTCATAAGCGAAAGCGAATTGTTATGATGACTCCAGGATGACACCCATATGTTTGAATATGCTCGTGCTCGTACTGCTCTCGTCGAACACACGGGTTACGCTACGCTTACGCTTACGCTTACGAACCGTGTGCGTAGGGGGTTACTATATTTGACGAATGAATAATATCTGTGTAAGAGCACGAACATGTTCGCAGACGAAGCGGTGTTGCGTTACTTGTCATAATTATGGCTATGAGTAGCATCATAAGCGTACGCTTACGAGCCATATGCGAAGGGTCTAACTGTCTCTTTCTTATTACAAACTAGCAAACGCCCGCGGCTTCGCTCACGTTAACTTCTGAGTTATGCTTTACTATGGTGGTTTAATTTCCAAAATTCCTGCATTACACACCATTTTGCCCACAAAATTTTCTCTTGCTTCCTGGTAATAGTCACATATTGATTTTGAAAAATTCGATCGTCACAAAAAAGTTAAATATGATGGCCATTTTTAGGGTTCCGTACCCAAAGGGTAAAAGCTCTTACTAAGACTCCACCGTCCGTTCGTCCATCCGGCCGTGGTTGCTTGCTACCATGGTAAGACATATAAGTACATAATTTTAGCCAATTCTTTTAAATTTTTACCAAAAATTCCTTTTCTATGCTCGCTGCGATAATCAGATATCAATTTTGAAAACAATCGGCCCAGTAAAAAAAAGTTCAAAATGGCGGCCACTTTTTAAAATTTTGACCAAAAATTCCTTCTCTATGCTTGCTGCCATAGTCAAATATCGATTTTCAAAGCAATCGGCCCAGTAACAAAAAAGTTCAAAATGGCGGCCACTTTTTTAAATTTTGACCACAAATTCCTTCTCTATGCTTGCTGCCATAGTCAAATATCGATTTTCAAAGCAATCTGCCCAGTTACAAAAAAGTTCAAAATGGCGGCCACTTTTTTAAATTTTGACCACAAATTCCTTCTCGATGCTTGCTGCCATAGTCAAATATCGATTTTCAAAGCAATCGGCCCGGTAACAAAAAAGTTCAAAATGACGGCCACTTTTTTAAATTTTGACCACAAATTCCTTCTCTATGCTTGCTGCCATAGTCAAATATCGATTTTCAAAGCAATCGGCCCAGTAACATAAAAGTTCAAAATGGCGGCCATTTTTTTTAATTTTGACCACAAATTCCTTCTCTATGCTTGCTGCCATAGTCAAATGTCGATTTTCAAAGCAATCGGCCCAGTAACAAAAAAGTTCAAAATGAAAAAATGAAAATGAAAATGAAAATGAAAAATTTATTTGAGTATATATAAGTCTTTTACAAAGGTTTTGGGGATCCTGGAGTAAGTTTATCAAAACCTGTGTCCCAGGATCCTCGCTCTTCCTGTTTGTTACATCAGTTACTTATATACCGACAACATATAAGCTTACAATACTAGGGTATGTGTGTGTGTGTGTGTGTGTGTGTGTGTATACATGAGTGTGTGTGTGTGTGTGTGTGTGTGTGTGTGTGTGTGTGTGTGTGTGTGTGTGTGTGTGTGTGTGTGTGTGTGTGTGTGTGTGTGTACTTATGTGTATTTGTATAATTTTTATCTATGCTTGTGTGTGTGCGTGTGTGTGTGTGTGTGTGTGTGTGTGTGTGTGTGTGTGTGTGTGTGTGTGTGTGTGTGTGTGTGTATACTTATGTGTATTTGTATAATTTTCTAATAGTTGATCAAAAATGTAATTTTAATAATTGTTCGGTGTCATTGCAGTTTAGATTGTGTAGCCAAGTTGTTACTATTTGTTTGCATTGGTGTAGTGGCTTGTCATAAATAGTGAGTGTTTTGTTAACCGTCTTATAGATAAAAATTGAATTGGCCTTATGCTGACGTTTGGCGAACTCAGTATTGCATGGAATAGCATTTAGGACAGGTAGTTTGCGTCTTTTGTTTTGATTGGGTTTAATGTATTGGACATTACGCTGAAATCTTAAAGTACTTTGGAGTATGTACAATTGCCTTATAGTTAATAGTTTGGCTGTTGCATATAAACTATGTGTTGGGTATCTATATGGTCTAAAATACATAACTTTCAGGAGGGATCTTTGCGCTCTTTCCAACTGAAGAAGTTGTGTTTTATATGCACCGCCCCAAGCAGAAATACAGATTCCTTCTCTATGCTTGCTGCCATAGTCAAATATCGATTTTCAAAGCAATCGGCCCAGTAACATAAAAGTTCAAAATGGCGGCCACTTTTTTAAATTTTGACCACAAATTCCTTCTCTATGCTTTCTGCCATAGTCAAATATCGATTTTCAAAGCAATCGGCCCAGTAACAAAAAAGTTCAAAATGGCGGCCACTTTTTTAAATTTTGACCACAAATTCCTTCTTTATGCTTGCTGCCATAGTCAAATATCGATTTTCAAAGCAATCGGCCCAGTAACAAAAGTGTTCAAAATGGCGGCCTATTTTTTAAATTTTGACCACAAACTCTTTATCTATGCTTGCTGCCACTGTCAAATATCGATTTTCAAAGCAATCGGCCCAGTAACGAAAAAGTTCAAAATGGCGGCCACTTTTTTAAATTTTGACCACAAATTCCTTCTCTATGCTTGCTGCCATAGTCAAATATCAATTTTCAAAGCAATCGGCCCAGAAACAAAAAAGTTCAAAATGGCGGCCACTTTTTTAAATTTTGACCAAAAATTCCTTCTCTATGCTTGCTGCCATAGTCAAATATCGATTTTCAAAGCAATCGGCCCAGTAACTAAAAAGTTGAAAATGGCGGCCACTTTTTTAAATTTTGACCACAAATTCCTTCTCTATGCTTGCTGCCATAGTCAAATATCGATTTTCAAAGCAATCGGCCCAGTAACAAAAAAGTTCAAAATGGCGGCCTATTTTTAAATTTTGACCACAAATTCCGTCTCTATGCTTGCTGCCATAGTCAAATATCGATTTTCAAAGCAATCGGCCCAGTAACAAAAAAGTTCAAAATGGCGGCCAAAAAATTCAAAATTTTTCCTCCTCAAAATTTGAATCTCGAAAATCCCTTTCTGAATACGAATTCATGATGTACCTAATACCAACCTTAGTACCAAATTTCAGATCTCTACGACTTCTAATTTCGCTGGAATCCCTGGAACAACGCAAAAATTACACTTTTGTATGGAAAAATCCCTTAAAAGTAGGATTTTTATCCCTTCCAATTTGAATTTCTGGAATCCCTGTCTTAGTACGAATTCATGACCTAATGTCAATGTAGGTACCAAATTTCAGATCTCTACGACTTGTAGTTTTTCGGGAATTTCTGGAACAACAAAAAAAATTACACTTTTTTATGGAGAAACCCATTAAATGTACGATTTATACCCCTTCCAATTTGAATTTCTAGAATCCCCGTCTTAGTACGAATTCATGACCTAATATCTACCTAGATACCAAATTTTAGATCTCTACGACTTTTAGTTTTTCTGGAATGCCTGGAACAACGAAAAAATTACAATTTTGTATGGAGAAATCCCTTTAATGTACTATTTCTACCCCTTAAACATGGAATTTATGGAATCCCCGTCTTAGTACGAATTCATGACCTAATATCTACCTAGATACCAAATTTCAGATCTCTACGACTTTTAGTTTTTCTGGAATGCCTGGAACAACGAAAAAAATTACAATTTTGTATGGAGAAATCCCTTAAATGTATGATTTTTACCCCTTAAACATGGAATTTCTGGAATCCCCGTCTTAGTACGAATTCATGACCTAATATCTACCTAAGTACCAAATTCATTCGGAGGAAAAATACGGAGAAAGCTGATGATTGAGGATTTCGGAGACGGGTGAAGAGCACGGCCAGGGTATCGAAGATAGGTGGGGGGTGCTCGACCAAATGTCATTTGAAACGTCATCCAATTGGCAGTGAGCTGAAAAAAAATTCAAAATGGCGGATTCAAAATGGCCGCCATTCGAATTTCGTCGATATCTCGGAAAGTATAAAAGTTTGAAGTACGGTTTCTAGACAAGAGTTGATCAGGATCCGAAGGTCTATACGATGGATAGAAAAAAAATTCAAAATGGCGGACTTTATTTTTTTCATAGAAAATGTATGACGAATGTTGAAGAGACTATTGATAAGTTGTGAAACATGTAGTACTTTGATGCGGGTTTTTGGAGGACTCTCAGAGAAAAATATGGAATGAGATGATGACTAAGGGTTTTGAAGACTGTCGAGGAGCACGGGCAAGGTATTATAGTTAGAAGGGGACTGCTCAAACAAAAAATACTCAGAACCTTATGCAATTGGCAGTGAGCCGAAAAAAAAATTCAAAATGGCGGATTCAAGATGGCCGCTATACAAATTTCGTGTTGTTCTATCTCGGAAAGTATAAAAGATAAGAGAGTGGTTTCTTAGCAAGAGGTGATCAGGATCTCAAGGTTTACGGGATGAATGGAAAAAATTCAAAGTGACGGAATTTATTTTTCGATGGAAAATGTACCTACATGCCACAATAAGTAGGGAACTATGCAAGTCATTGACGCAGTTCTACGGAGAACTGCCAGAGAAAAATATGAGAAAAGATGATGATCTAGGATTGGGATGATGATTGATGAGCACGGTCGTGGTTTTAAAGATAGTTAAGGGCTGCGCGAACAAAAATACGCTGAACCTCATCCAATGAGGTTCAGCGGTATTTTTTGTTGGAACAGCCCTTAACTATCTTTAAAACCATGAACGTGCTACTAGGTAATTTTTTCAGCCCACTGCCGATCGGATTCCAATTATTGGCGATGGAGATGACGGCGATACTTTTATGGGCGGGAAGACTGCACGCGGGCCACATGTGGCCCGCGCACTCACGCGCCCTACTAGTTAATATATATATAGCTACTCGTGCTGATTCACTCATTGATCACCTCTCCTGAACAATTTTGTATGAAAAATTTTTTTTCCAAGTATGATGTTGTATAGAGGGCAAAAATTCATGAAGAGGAAAAATACGGAGAGAGCTGATGATTGAGGATTTCGGAGACGGGTGAAGAGCACGGCCAGGGTATCAAAGATAGGTGGGGGGTGCTCGACCAAATGTCATTTGAAACGTCATCCAATTGGCAGTGAGCTGAAAAAATTTTCAAAATGGCCGCCATTCGAATATCGTCGATATCTCGGAAGGTATAAAAGATGGAAGAACGCTTTCTTGACAAGAGTTGATCAGGATCCGAAGGTCTATAAGATGGATAGAAAAAAAATTCAAAATGGCGGACTTTATTTTTTTCATAGAAAATGTATGGGGAATTTTGAAGAGACGAAAAGTTGAAAACTTTGCAAGTGTATGATGTGGTTCTTCAGAGAACTTCTAGAGAATAATATGGAATGTGATGATGATTGAGGGTTTCTAAGACGGTCGAGGAGCACGGGCAAGGTATTATAGTTAGATGAGGACTGCGCAAACAAAAATACTCGGAACCTCATGCAATTGGCAGTGAGCTGAAATAAATCCAAAATGGCGGATTCAAGATTGCCGCCATACTAATGTCGTGTTGTTCTATCTCGGAAAGTATAAAAGATAAGATAGTGGTTTCTTAGCAAAAGGTAATCAGGACCCGAAGGTGTTTTTGATGGGTAGAAAAAAATCAAAATGGCGGAATTTATTTTTCATAGAAAATATACATTTTGAATATAATTATGCAAAGTATTGATACAGTTTTTCGGTGAATTGCCAAAGAAAAATGTGAAAAGAGATGATGATCTAGGAATAAGTTGATGATTGAGGAGCACGGTCATGGTTTTAAAGATAGTTAAGGACTGTTTGAACAAAAAATACGCTGAACCTCATCCGATGAGGTTCAGCGTATTTTTTTGTTCGAACAGTAGTTAACTATCTTTAAAACCATGACCGTGCTACTAGGTAATTTTTTCAGCCCACTGCCAATCGGATTCCAATTGTGAGATGACGGCGATACTTTTGTGGGCGGGAAGACCGCACGCGGGCCACATGTGGCCCGCGCACTCACGCGCCCTACTAGTTTATATATATAGATTACAATAGATTTCTTCTGCGCACTGAATGAAAGTCTCGGACGGTGTTATTTTAACCCCGTACATAAGTGAATGTGAGATTATAACTCTGGATTTATAATGCTGCAAATGGATTCTAACGCGGCATGATTAAAAAAATATGGCAGGCTCTAAATACGCTGTGATTCTACAATAATGCCTGATCCGCCACTTTATTGCCTACCGTAATACACAAAAGGGTTGCCCTCGGGCCATCAGGTGAGGCCAGTTGAGCTTATAAAGGAAGAAAGCTTAAAAAAATGTTAAAATAAAGTCAGCAGTTTGGATACGTAACGTCGAATTTTTGTTTGATTTACTTTTGGGGTAGAAGTTATAACAGGTAGCGACTGTGTCATTTTGTAAAGATTATCAGAATCACTAGCATTTACATTACAATACCAAGTACTATTACATTATCAAGTACTTTTGAAGGGATTTGGATCCATCAGACACGTAGGTACGATGAACTCTATAATGATTCGGGCGAGAACTACAATTTTATTTTATGTGAGCTGTTTTACCATCCAAAAATCAAACATTTTATACACTTATTTATTTGTTAACCAAATATTTACCATTTTATGGAATTAATTGAATCTCTGCAATTTATAATCATACATACCATAATATAATTATTTGGTTTTATTAAGCTCTATGTTAGATTACTATCAAACCTCACTAAAATTTATATATATATTTAGTTAATAATTTTACAATGACACCATTCATATTTAAAAAGAATCGCTAGCAGCTTTTAACATAAAAGAATAAAACAGTTAAAAAAACATTGTATTATTCCAACGAATGGTTGAGTTTGAGCCGCCTTGCGGCTGTTGAAAATTACAAAATTGCGACTAGGTTTTTTTTGTACAATATACGTAACTCAATCTTTGATGCATTGTTTTTTTTTGTAAAAAAAAAATTGGTTGTCTGTAAAGTCGGTTTACTGCCGATAGTTGAACGTGACAACTCTCGCTTGCACTTCAAGCCTTACATGGAACGCCTCAGAGCGAGGTAACGGCACGGTAACGGTAAATGAGTCATGTTTTTTTGTGCGTGCAGCCGGCTCTATCGAATTATAAGACGTTGTCACGTCAAAATACACATGTACAGCAATAGACGGGTGTGAACTGTGAAATGAAGTAAGGCCAACATATTATAAGTGCAATTTGTTTTTCTTAATTGCCTTCCAAAATTAAAGCACAGCCTAAATTGCTCTCGGTTTTAATGAAAAGCCATATAAATGTATAGCGGTGTATTGATTGTGCACTGGAACAAAGTTCAACCAATTAACGTGACAATTCATTAAAAGGGTGGCTAATAATATATTAAACAGTGCTTAATTCAATTCAAGTTAATTCAACAATTTCATCAATATAGTTACAGTAGTTACCTATTTCTTCAAATCAATAACGTTGCCGCTGCCACCTTTTGCGAGGAGGTGATGTCAGCAAAGGAGGCGGCGGAGCGCGAGAGGGAAAACCAGGCGACACATCCCTCTCGCAGGAGACGCACCGGGCGCCGGAGAGTCAATGATCTCCGGCCTCCATGAGTTGCCGGCCTGCGGGCGACGGACGTTAGGGGGCGTCCGTTGCCCAAAACATAGACAGGCCAGAAGGTACGCGTGACGCGTTACAGGTACGCGTTTTAGACGGTTTCGGCAGCGGCCAGGCTGCCGATCATGAAGGGACCCGCTGCTGATGTGGCTGGTCGAGACCTGGCGGGAGCGCGGTGAATACGACAGTGAATCCCGTACTCCCGCCATCAGGTCCGCCGTGGAAACAGACAGTTTTTAGTGGGTGCAAGCCCCACATAACCCATCCGTTTCCCCTGACGGAGGGCATACCCCTTAGGCATTTTCTGTCTATAAAAAAAAATCAATAACGTCATACCGTTAATATTTAGGTATTGCAGATCAAATTATTCAAGAATTTTTAAGTTTTTTTTTATATATTATCTAGATGTAATATTATCGAGATGTTAAGATTTTAATACGTACCTATCTGAATGTACACATAGTTTAACTTGAAGTCTGCAAAACAAACTAAACATTTTTTGCTCATAGACGAAATTCTATAAATTCTATCAAGAATGTTCTAATACAATATTCTAATTAATAATACATCTGTTTAAAGCAAATATGAAAACGCAAACTGCAATCATTTTTACAACCATATTAATATTTAATACTTACATATGAATATTAATATTTACTTAATAATAAATTCATACCTATTAATACTTACGGCATTAATATTAATTCCTTAAGAAATTGTGTAAATTGTGTAAGGAAAGTAACTCTCGAAAAGTCCCAATTCAGAATCAAGTTACGAAATTCAAAGCCCTTGTAGATCAAACGTATCGTATCTTGTTCACAAAAGATTCGACTAAGTAATGAGTTAGCGAAATGTGAAACATTTTGAATACGGAATATAAGTACATACGTATACTACCTACCCATAAGAACGCCTTTGCCTACATGTTTTTAAAATATTATACAGTAAGGTCAGAAAATGCTCCGTTTGAACCGAGAAGTCACCAATGTACTGTCGTAACGTAGCGGAAAACTTTAAGCTAAATATAGGTGTTGTTGGCCCTTAAAATAATCAAATAAAGGCAATGCCGTTTTTACTTTGATGCAAAATGTGGGGAAGACCTACCAGTATGTCAAAGTTTATACAAATCTTTTATTATTTTACTTTTAGGGCCGATTTTTCAATCGCCAGATCTGAGGAGTAAATTTGAAACATATCCCATACAAAATCTGTCTAAACGTCATATTTATTCCTTAGATAACGATTGAAAAATCAGCCCTCATTTGACTTTTAAAATAAATAAAATTGACGTACCTTTAAACTAGTTTTCATACCCCTAAATGGCAAAACAACGGTCGTCCAGTCAGCTCTTATATATCTAATCCTAAAACTCTCTCGTCTCCTGTTTGTTAACCAACTCCTCCGAAAAGGCTTGACCGATTGTTTTGTAATTTTATGTGTATGGACGTAAACTATTTTATGTAGTAAATGGCAAAACAACATTTGCCCGGTCAGCTAGTTATGTATATGTCTGTTCAGTATTCACTCTCTTGAATTTTTACTAAACGTAAAAGCTGTAATTAAAAAAAAATACAAAAAAAATGTTATTAATTAATAGACAATAAAACAAAAAGACCTAATAAAACATTCCCACCGTGTTCATTCTCTTTAAAAAGGCGTTAAAATTTTCCTCTTTGTTTTAATAAAATTTATCCTAAAAAGTATTTTTCATCAAAATTTTCCCGGAATTCCAATTAACTACACGGTTAGAAAGTTCCACAGATACGAAGTGCGGTATAACTTTCATTGACATAGAATTTTGAACATCATAAATGATTGTACCCGTCTAGGTACAAATCTGGGTAGACCATCCTACCGATAATTATTAACTTCAAATTAAAATCCTCCGTACACCTATTTTGTACAAAGACGAAATACGCTACGCTAAGATTTTGTATATAATAGGGCCTTGTTTTAAAGTAAGCTTTCTGAAATCTTACATTTGTATAACGAATCATGATTTCACTGTGTTCAGTTTGTATTTATAATACCAGGTGCATATCAGCAAAGATTCTAGCACAGCCAAAATTAACTTATTTCTCACGACGATTTCTCTCTCCGATCTGTGTAACCATCGATATTTAAACATGCTTATTTTGGTTTTAGAAGGTGATGGTATTAATAACATTATATCCTTTAATTAATTATAGAGAGAAAATGCCAAACGCATATTACGAGTAGGTATATCTAGGCTTGCACGCAATAAAAACTGTCTTTCTCCTCGTTGGACCCACTGGATGAAGTATGGGATTCAGTTTCGTATTCACCGCGCTCTCGATCTGTTTTAACCCGCCGCCTCAGCAGCGGGTCCTATCACAGTCAGTAGCTTGGCTACTGCGGAAACCATCTCAATGGCACTTCCGTATCATGGTGTGCGTCATGATATTTACTCTATATTACTCTCAGCAGGACAGATTAATTTGTTTTGCTATAATCCGCTACTTGAAAAGATTCTGTATGGTACAATATGCAGGAACACTGCCCACATGAAACACCACACACAATTTTCCAATACTTTCTTCGACGCACGTTTCGGCCCGACACCGGGACATCCTCAGGAGATAATGACTTTACATTGCGAATCGTGGAGGATTTCCGCAAAATAACGCCTGCTTCCATTCAATATCTATATTACTCAACCTACATACCTACTTTTAAAGTGTTGTTAACGAGATAAATAAACAAGAACTGTTAAACAAAGTGCGTAGTCAACAATACATTCAACAAATTATATCGCCGTCATCATCTCTAAGGATGTTACTATCATACGCATAAGACATC
The DNA here is from genome assembly GCA_036785405.1 of Coenonympha arcania. Lineage (NCBI taxonomy): Eukaryota > Metazoa > Arthropoda > Insecta > Lepidoptera > Nymphalidae > Coenonympha > Coenonympha arcania. Next base: position 7,219,814 of record CM072069.1, read on the forward strand.
CGACCTCAATATCCACACACCGTTAACTAAACAAGGAGCCTGAACATAAGCGAGACTCGTGTAATTATTTTGATCTGCAAATCATCCCTCAAATTGACGACTATAATAAATGTTGAAGGAAGGATTACCTCCCCGAAGCTTCTCTTCACTCGTTGCTGCTCTGACAAGTTAAGCCGCCAGATGGGGTGGCAGTCAGTATTCATAAGACACCTTGCTTACAGACATTTCATTATTACCTTGTTTTGTAGAGCTGGGAACGAACGAAACTGGCTGATTTTCAATTTACCTTTTTAAAAGTGTGATACTTTTGATAAGCTTAAAAGGACTCAAGTATTAACTTTTTAAACCTTATAAACTTTTATTATCTTTCACAAAATTATAGTAAGTAAGTACATTATGTTTCATTTAAATATTATATAACGCTTAACCCAATCCCGACGTGGATTTTAAAACCGCAATAATTGTTCACGCAATCCAAGTTAAAGGCAGCGAGTACACTTGGGTCATAAGACTCATTTTATTCTTGCCTATGGGTTGTACTAATTGGTATATCGATGGGCTTGGGGGATAAACATCGCGGATAAAATGGCATGTTTTTAGCCCTTGTTTAACAATATAATATTATTCAAATATAACAAACATGTAGGACATACTATTAATGCTTTTCTTGAAACTAGAACCCTATCACCAATGTGAACTTGGAAGTCTTAATTACCGTTACATGTAATAATTACATGCATTATTTTAACATACAGTAAAATTAGAATAACGTTCATAAAGTGTCCAATTTAGTCAATGTCTTGTGATGTATCTGCCCCTAGATTGTGTAAGAAAAACGTATTCATCGTTAACGTAATCGTTTACTAATTCTGCCTGCTGATTGGGTCCCTGATTTACGTTAGCCAATCGGAGGCCAGATTTAGCGAACGGATAACGATAAATATTTTTTCTTACGCAATCAGATCCTGATCTGTCTACAGGTTTACAACTCTTCGTGTACATTTCAACTTGTACCGAGTCTTTCAAGTCATGACCCGCGAAGTACACCGCACGACGGTTAGGGTGCTATTAAAGTGCAATTTTCATGTGTACTCTAATAACTTGTGTTAAACTAGTTTAGTTTTATAATACGCTCGACTGTTCATTTGACCTGCTAACTATGTAGATTTTTGCCAACAATGTAGGCACTAAAAGCTTTCTAACGTAACCGAGATTAGGCATTATTAAATTTACAGGGTTGATTCAAGAGCGATTCTTTTTCAAAGGATTGTAAAGGGTGTCCAGTGGAAATGTACCGTTTTCGAAATTAAATAATATATTTTTGAAATTACATAGAGTATACGTACTACATTTTGTTGCGGATCTTCCCACGTGAAATTCCCGAGTACCTAGGCTATAAAAATAAAATACAACAAAAGTCTTTAATTCAATAATAAGTAAAATATAAGTAATAATATGTAACACTTTGACCGCTTTAATATTAGTGTGATAATGATGATAAATAAAAACAAGTCCTTGTGTGGTCCTTTTAAAAAAAAAAATATAGGACATTGGAGACATGGAGGCTACATTGCTTCAAAATATGATTTAAGCACAGAAAAAAACCAAAATGGAGATGATGGATAAACCAGGTAAAAGGAACTACGAGTAGGAATAGCGTAACTTAGAGTACTTTCACTTAACAATTACTTAGTACTACAGATTTCTCTTTGGAAGCCAGTTAATAAATTCTCTTTCAATTTTGACGGCGACGGAGCCGCGGGCTCGAGGTAGTTCATTTATAATTCACATGAGCTGTTTTATAGCACGAGTTTCTACTCATGACCAAATCACGGACCAGTAATCATACCGTACTCTTATAAAAATTTTTACTTTTACGCTTCCGAATCAAGATGATAAAAATAGTCGATTATTTCAGTAAATACTGTCAAAGTACGACATAAACAAAATATCAAAGAGGTGATTTTATCCCAACTTTTGTTTCCGATTTTAGTTAATCGAAAAATAGGGTATACTTGTGATTAACAACAAAAGAGCGGGAAAATCTCTTACTAACATTGTTTTGTACATAACAGAAATAAGCCTCTACAAATAATGTCATTTTTGTGGGTCATTAAATTTTTTTTTATTGTTTTTTTGCTGTGTATGAATAACTCGATTTTTAATACAATAAATGATGAGAATTATATTCCAACAATATTTATTTGGTATCTGTTAAAAATATATTGAATTCTAATAAAACGTTATGTAATAATAAGCATATTACTTCAAAAAAGTTGTACAATTAAAAATAAAGCTATATACTCAATCTGATTCCTTAGTATATTTATTCTGCTGCATTTCAGAGCGAAAGTTCTTGAAATATTATGGTTAGATTCATCCTAAACTGTATGGTAACTAATCTGTGACGAAATATCCCCGGACTGAGAATGTCTAGAACGTTGGAGTAAAATTTTGTGGTTGCAAGAGAATTCTAGGCTTTGTACCACTCCCTAAATAGCATCTTTAATGCATTATATCGCTGCAAAAGCTTTTGTATTTCAAGAAAATTTCAGGTCTACGTGGAAGCCGCATTATTTGAAAATTTAAATTAATAATTTTGAATTCTGTTTATTGTAGGCTAGGTTTGATTGTAACTGCAAGATTTCTTGACTTATGGGCAGTTGTTATTTAATGAAATTTTTGTGCTTATAGTTATAGTAGTCTGTAAAATAAATACTTGTAATGTCAGTGGAAGAACTAAGGTAGATTTTGGCCTTTTAATAAAATCAGACCATCAGATTTTGCTTTAGTTTGTTAGCGAAGTTTACAACCCTAATTTCTAAATAGACTACGAATTGATTAATTGGTTATGTTTATAACCAATTAATACATATACATACACCCATAGGTATTATAATAGTATTGTCTGTATTGATTGAATCAGCTAAATTGTACTGACGGTCCGGTAAAGTATTTTTGGCTACTCCAAGATACTGCGCTTGGACTACCCCTTCTATGTAGTCAACAGAATCAAAGTTTTATTTCGTGATGCAGGTTATCTCGAATTCTTATTACTAGGCGTAAGTTTCTGTGTTTCTAGGTGAGAAGAGTTCGTCAGTAGCCCGTCACGCTGGCTAAGTGCGGGATATTATATCTTTTACGTCATTGAGAACATCTTATAGGAGTTCCCGACAGTATCACAATAATGTTGCTGTAAAATAGGTTCTTTTGACAAAATGATCTACTTCTGTTATAGTACAACATTATACTGAGTCCTATACAGGGTAAAGTCTCATCGTGTAATCTGTCACCATCATCTTCTCAAAGCGGGGCACATAATTGTTTCATTAGACAACCGCGCACGTGATTTGAAAGTATATCACCGTCGCCGCCTGTGTTAATCACCCTACGGGGCTGCGAAGCGCACTGTGCTATTGTACCTTACTAGCTACAACGTATAATGGCCTCATGTTCTCTACTAGCTACAACTTTTTTAATCAGGTACTAGGTTTTGCATCCGACTCTGCTCTCGTGAATTTCGTTCATCGTAAATAAAAAAACAGAATATTGGTTATTGTAGTGCATGGTATCCATCCCTGATGAACTGTGCAAAAATGTAATGCCACCTGTAAAATATTAATAGACTTGACGATCTCCTTGCAGTTGGAGGTCGCGGGTTCGATTTCCGCCACGGGCCACTTTGAAATTTTATAATTTCTAAATTGGCTCAGGTCTGGTGTGGGGGGAGGCTTCGGCCGTGGTTATTTATCACCCTATCAGCAGCAAAGACGCACCGCCAAGCGATTTAGCGTTCCAGTGCGATGCTTGTAGAAACCGTTGGGGTAAATTTACTTACCCTTCCAAGTTAGTACGATAACATCTTGGGCTGCATCATCACTTACCATCAGGTGAGATCGCAGTTTAGTACTAACTTGTATAAAGTAGACGCCTTTTGGCAATACCCAAAGTTAAAACTAATTATGCACAAAATTCTGTACTTCTACGTCTGGCTAAAACCTACAATAAAATTTATTACAACTTAGATCTATTTCACCTAGCTAAAATGCAATTAAAAAGAGAGATTCAAAAATTACAAAGTTAAAAACAATGTTGAAAACCTATTCTTGATTTATATTCACATACAACACACACATAACACACACACACACACAAACACACACACACACGCGCGCACACATCAAACATACACTTTTTGGCAAACTTTTGTTCCTCCGGCAAAGCTAAATTTTTATTTCATGTTGCATTATTTACTTGGCTGTTTTGTTTTTCCTATAATGTTGCGTTCAATCTTCACGTTATTGTAACTAGTACTGTACTTGTAAGTTGTAACTTCTCTGTTCTTGCTATATGGTTATACTTTTATTATTTTATCAAAATGTAATCTTATTAGGCCTTATTTATAGCCTAAGTTAATTGTTAATAATTGTCTGTAACGCTGTTGATTGCAGTAAATAAAGAAAATAAAAATAAAAAATAAAATAAAATAAAGACAGCTGCCTAATCTGGTTTTACAGCTGCCTAAAACAATAAAACATAAGTACGTCTGATATAATAGACGCAGTACTTTATGTAGTATCTAAGGATAGATCTTTAGCAGGATAACCCTCTAAAGCACATAACCATTGCGGTTATCCATTTGCTAGGTATTTATTAATTTCTCCCTCTGTTAGGGTGCAATTTGACGGGAGCGTCTTCATCAAGGTACCATTGTGGTTTACGGGTTTCCACCCCGTTGGTTTCGTAGCTCTTGTCTTACCTCCCGTACCGTAGTGCGTTACAGACTGCAAGGAATATATGAACAGCTGATGGAGAAGGTATTTTAATATATTTTTAAACATGATACAAGATACAGTTAATGATTTCTGTTCCTGGTTCACTAAAGATTAAGAAAAACAAAAATTCTAAATTAGTAGGTATAAGCATATTAAAACTTTTTGACCGTATTAACACCCCATATGAAATTTGAATCCAAATTGGACTCAGAATAGTGATAAATTGGATTAAAAAAAAAATTGTTTACAGATAAAATGTTCAATCCAAAAAGTCAAATTGCGTTAAAAAGAAAATAAATAATTCAAATACAGCGTTTCTCAGTATTTTTATACTTGAAAAATTCTGTTTTCGCTACCAAAGAAAGTTTATAATTTCATTAAGTTGCAATTAAAAAGTTGGGTGTTTGAAGAAAAATTAAGCTCCCAAGTACAGTTGATTGAGACTAATTAATTCAAGACAAAACAAGTTTTTTGACGAGGTGAAAAAATTACCAGTCTTCCTAATTGAATCAATTTTTACTTATTCACTCCTTATTTACTGAAAAAGTTATTGCTTAATTTTCTCACCATTATAATAAACTTCGATACGTTTGAAATTATAATTGTTACAATGATCTCCCCAACAATTACTACGACTGCAATAACGTCGATCGATCGACGTAACGATCCCTATAAGTTAAAGGCGTGCAAGTGTACTTATTTGCACGTAAAATCAACATATTACTCGCCTCGTTCTTTGTCGGAATGTAAAACAAAAAAGTCGATACTCTAGTGCGAGAACTGTAATTGCTTATGACGGACAGAAAAATATGGGTCTTCAAAGGGCTTTGTGATCATTACACACACGCATGATCGATGTTCAACCGTTCGGTTTGTGTTATTTTGAAAAATCGAAATGGTAAAGCAATTAGGACAATTATATAAAGCCGGGTCCACACGGAGCGAGCAGTTTCGCCAGTAGTTTGTAAAGTCTATTCGCTTAGAATTTGTCGTTACAAGTTCATGCGCACGTTTGGCGTAGTCGTTTGAAGTCCTTTGAGAATACCAAGACCGCAACCGGCTGCGTGACAAAATGATAGCGAACAAACTATACGAGCAGTGATGTTCGTCCATGATGTATGACGAGAAAACATTCTGTTTGTTGGTTCGATGTCATGAGTTTCCAACTACTTAGTCTATTTTGGCTATATCAAACACATAGTTTGGCAGAAATGTGATAGATTTTAAGCTATGTACATATGGCATTCAGACTTCTTTTCTTCATTTATTGTATTTTTTTAGACAATATGACTGCGATCACACCTGTCATGGAAAGCGATGATAGGTCCAGTCTAAGGTGGGACGCACTTGCCGAGGAAATGCATATTCACTCTTGATTTGATTTTGAAGCCCAAATTGTTGGAGTAAGGGAAGACAGTGCCTGGGGGCTGAGACTGTATGCCAGACCTGTGCAGTGCGTATCAGGACCGAGGATCAAACCACTTCGTACGTGTCTTTGGTACGTTAACTATATGTACGTGTCTAACGTACTCTAACTACAACTATATGTAATGTCTAACGTGTCTAACTATATGTAATGTCTTGCCGTTCTATGGTAAAAAGGTGACCAAATTAAATAGTTCCTGAGCACACTCTCCGGAAAATATTCTATAGAATATCGACAGACAGGCAACCTTACGACGATGTTCGAGGCTTTGGATTTTTTGTTGACCAGTGACTGGTGCAGGCTGTTCGCTAAATGTGAACGTTTGACTATAAGTATATATTTTGTAGCAATTATGTTAAATTTTACGCTCTGTACGCACGAGTTTACACCTGCATTTTTATCCGTTAAAAATAAAATGTGAAGATACCTGATTACTACTTACATTACTATTTATTATTTGTTTTAAAATATCATAGAATAGCAATCTCGTGACTTTGTACGCATCTTGCGGAAACTCTTTGACTTTCCAAGAACAATAAGAACGTTTAACGCGGTTTTAAATAATCTATCTATCCACAAGTATAAAAGCTTACATAAAATTTCAACCTTTAGTACATAGGCAAAATCGAGGATGTTAACCGCCACTTAGTTGGTCGGGAATAATGTAGCTGTCACTTTGTTGTTTTTTTTTAAATTAATACAGTAGATTTTAATATATTCTGAAGAATATAATATTTAGGAAAGATAGCAAGAACTGTAGAGTAAGAAATGTAGAATCTAGAAAGACCTTACTTATAAAGTAGTTACGTTTCATATTCCCCGAATAAAAGCGGGTATTCTGTGGGCCAGTTTTGTCAGCTCCTATTTTGAGCTTAAACGAACATCGGCCCTGTGGCGCAATGGATAACGCGTCTGACTACGGATCAGAAGATTCCAGGTTCGAATCCTGGCAGGGTCGATATTATTTTTGATAGTCATAAATAAATTCATTTATTTAAAGTAATTTGTAAGGTTAATTTAATTTTTAGAAAAATATACGCTTATTATCTATCGTGCGTAAATAATTATGTTATAATTTTAAGGCTTTGTAGTAATTTCGTTATTTTTAATTAAATTAAGTAAGCATGATTTACAGGTGTTATATTTATGGATATTGCATTGTACATCCATGTAATTTAACCGCAGCTGAAGAATGTCAGCATGCAAACAACTTGAAGGCGAGTAATTAGCGTTGAAGATCTTAATTTGCACCAGTTGAATAGCACCGCTTGCTTTTGTTTGCTTTGCTTATTAGCAATGGATGCTTTTAGGATTCTTGAGGGGGAAACTAAGTGAACCAGAAAACAAAGTATAGGAGAGGGACTAGGTATACTTAATGGGACTAAGTTTACCTAGGTAAGCTGAAAACCGTTTCCACCATAAGTATATTCCATTTGCTATGACTTATCCACTATGCACTAAACACATTTCACACTACTGTAAAAATTGTACTTTAAAAGTTGCTAATAAAATATTGCAAATTACTGCAACCTGCAATTGTATTTGTTCCATAAATAAGAGTAAACATTATAATTGGTTAGATAGCATCTTGTATTTTTCTTAGTCGGTAAACTTATTTAATTTTTACACGACTGCCCAAAAAAAAGGAGTGTAATGTTTTTAGGGTTCATGTATGTATGTATGTATGTATGTAAGTATGTGAGTTTCTTTATTCCACCATAACTTTTGAATGGCTGAACCGATTTGGACAAATGGGGTATCGTTAGAATCCTTACATTATTGCGGGTAACATAGGCTATATCTTTTTTTTAAAAGTGAATATGGCGACCGTGAGGCGCCAAATTCAAAAGTGGAAATCAAAATGTTTTCTTCAATTATCACAATGAAGTGGGTATCAAAATGAAGGTATTAGAGAGTAGTAACCGAATATATATATGTAATTAAAATATACTTTTACATAAGTGGAAAAATATTAATTTTTTAATTTTTAAATCTTTGAAATAATAAATATTTAACCCACCCGCAAATTATTTAAAATGCCCGCAAACACCGTAGACCATCACTAAAAAGTATAAAATAAAAATAATTTAAAAATTAAAAAACACGACTGCCCTGTTTTAAAACGAACTAAAAAGGAAAAAACAAGTTATTTTAGTTCATCTGCATATTGACAAAGGGAAAAGTGGTCAAATTTCTCATTAATTAAAACAGATAAACTCATATTATGGCAGTCGGGGGACCTCTTAGAATAGAAGGTGTTCCTCAGAACGGTCCCCCGACTGCCATAATATGAGTTTATCTGTTTTAATTAATGAGAAATTTGACCACTTTTCCCTTTGTCAATATACAGATGAACTAAAATAACTTGTTTTTTCCTTTTTAGTTTGTTTTAAAACAGGGCAGTCGTGTTTTTTAATTTTTTAATTATTTTTATTGACAAGTCTGTGTATCGGTTTTATTTATGTTTTCAGTTGGTATTAATGTTTTTATTTTTTCATAAATATTATGAATATATATGAATAACGTAAAAAAGAGCTGAGTAGCAATTTTCAATTTTCTGACCGCGCTCTTATTTCAGCATTTACTAAATATAAACATGACGCTCTATTTTTCCACTTTAAACGCTATTTTAGCATGTATAGAATTTCCCCAAAAGTACCTATGCATTTAGAACTGCGTAACTTACATATTGTTTTTATTTCCATTTACTTTAAAATTGGGGGTCAAAATTTTAATAAAGTCTGATCTAAAATACTAACCCACTACTCCCCAGCCGTCAGAGTTTCAATTCCGCGAAATTTCGAACCGAAAATTCGATGTCAGAATTTACAGAAAATTGGGAAACAATAACAAAAGGCAAGGCTCGGAGTTCCGAAAATTCTGTATCAACGAGAGCTGTGCGGATAAAGGGGGTTCGGCCGAAACGTGTAGGCTTTCCTCCCTGACGAGTTCTTTGATATGATATGATTGAGTTGAATTTGATTTACTTTTTTACATTAATTCTTTTTTACATGTTGGTTTCGTAATACTTTTCCGTTCTATTTCTGTGGCCGTTCAACATCATCGTAGTTTAGGAATGATTTACGTAATTCATTTCCTTTATGAGGCCTTAATAATTTAAATAAATGATACCAATCATGGGGGCTTATAAAAGCCATACTTTCGGTATTGCAATTACGGTGCATTGTAGTTTCGGTGATAATTAAAAGGGTTTGTTAAGCCCTAACTCATTAATAAGGCATATCATAATATTATTATGGACTATATTAGCGACACAAACCCTTGGGAGTGATAATGAATTGCTCTGTTTTTACTAGTCTATTTAGTATTTATGTTTATTGTTTGTTAAATGGTGATAACATAAAAAAATACCCGGCTGAGCTTTTTGTGGGCTTCTTCTCAGCGGCAGGGTGCGTTTGTAAATATATTATATTATAATATATTGGATGTTTCCTAGAAGTTTGATTGTTGCCGAAAATATATCTGCAACCGACCCCTCCACTTACAAAGGGTCCACTAGTCATCCGGTGCTGAATTTAATGTTTATTTTTCCTCAGGTCAATTTTATTACAAAAAAATTAACGGCCTACAAGCCGTATTTAGGTGATTTTGAATGAAGTTTTATGCAAAAACTATAAAGACAATTACTTTCAAATTTACACGTCATGTATTTTGGGTCTTTAATCTAAAATCGCTTAGAAGCAGAAACACGATTGGATAAAATTTTCTCGATAGAAAGTTCTCCCAAAAGTTGCTCCAAAATCTCAGTTTTTCTATGTTTTATCGGAAACTACATTGGATGTAATTGTAATTTTTATTTTAATGTATCGGTAATAATAATATCCTAAAACTCTTAGAACAGATTTTTGATAACTGGCTTAGTTTTTGCGTAATTAGGTAAAACGTCGTTTTTCTGCTATATTCTTCCGCGACGCTGCATGTCGCACTTACCAAATCTCCGTGAGAGTGAGAAAGACAAAAATAAATTCAATAAATCCCCTTAAGGAGGTATACATATCGATGTAAATTTAAACTTCTTCATTCAACATGAAAGAGCACAGTTGTAAATACAAGTCCAAAGAAACTTGATAATATCCAACTGAAGTGAATTTGATTCTATAAAAGTATTAAACTCGTGCGAATCCGTTAATCTTATTAAGAAAAATTGGCAAACGTTTCATCCATTCGTACCCGTAACAAAGTTGGAGCTATCCAAGTGACCGAGCTAACTCGATCCTACTCTATAATATTGAATAAGTTTTAATTAAAAAGCCCTCGCCCTCGCAACTTCGGACACAATTAGTGGATTTGTCCTGAATGCGAGTTTGATACTCATATCGTCACTTGTGTTACGAATTCCGTATTATAATTCCAACTTTGTTTGACAATATATAGATATACAGTAAACAGGCCATCCTACTTTCGCTTTTAACCGACTTCAAAAATAGGAGGAGGTTCTCAATTCGTCGGAATCTTTTTTTTAATGGCACTGCTTCCTACTCTGGGGTAATTTTCGTAAATAAAATTGTATATCTCCGGTAATCATAGCAACGCAATTATCATCCAATCGTTGTCTTGGCTGCACAACCGATGCATACAAGAACTAATCATTGCCTTGATTCAGCAAAAATACTTAAAGCAGCGACGAGCTAACAACTATCTGATTCGCTAATGTTTGCGTTAGTTATAAAGCCAAGGCGACAATTGGCTGCTGATCGCTGCATTGCTATGGTAACAGTCGATGATTGGCCGATGTACAAATTTTATATTTTCGTGAATCACAAGGTGACTACTACGTGACTCGACCTGTTAGTGGCCAAGATGTATCTTAGCCGATGCTTTAATATTTTTGCATAATCTGCATTGAACTGCATCCCTCAGAGGCTCAGCAGTCATCGATCAGACTTGGGCTACCTGTTATTTCACTTTCATATTAATTTTAACAACTCAAGCTGATGCTTCTGTGTAAAAATTAATATTTCCTGCACATACCACACATGTAAAACTATTTATTGAAAATAATGATACCGGTTGGAAGTTCGTCTACAAATATGAACTATAGTATCCATTGTTATCAAAGGACCTGGATACGGGCACATAAAAAAAGGCTAAACGTCTAATTAAAATGTAATAGTAGTATGGCTCGTATGCTAAGCACGGACAAAACGCTAAAGTGGATGCAAGAAATTGTAATACGTGACGCCGTGAGGACTCCTAATGCCTTCCTATGGCGCCAGTATAAAGGAAGTTCATCATAATAAGCCACTTATTGTTACCCGACTTCATAAAACGAGTTTATCAATTCAGCTTTATAAATATCAACGATTGAAACAATTACAGAGCACACATAATAATATTTTCAGTCGAAGATCACTGACACTGCGTTGATACCGATCAAAATAGACTTAAAACACTGAAAAGGCTTACTAGCTTCTATAGTCGATCCAATATCTCAGTGCAATAGAATGGCTCTTTCCATTCCATCCATCCGCTACCTGTCTCCTCTTCGCATTGATGGAAATAACAAGACAGCTTAGTGCATCTTCTCTCGTCTCTACTTTGGTGGAAACCCCTATGACCACCTCCCTGGCGCTGTGGCGGCGCGCTCTGATTCGAGTGGGAGGTCGCGGGTTCGATTCCCGCCACGGGCCACTTTGGAATTTTATAATTTCTAAATTGGCTCAGGGGTGGTCTGGTGGGAGGCTTTGGCCGTGGCTAGTTACCACCCTACAAGCAAAGACGCACCGCCAAGCGATTTAGCGTTCCGGTGCGATGGGGTAAATTTACTTACCCTCCCAAGTTAGTACGATAACATCTTAGGCTGCATCATCACTTACCACCAGGTGAGATCGCAGTCAAGTACTAACTTGTAAAGAGTAAAAAAAAAAAAAACCGGGCCTAGATATAGGTATGTATAGTGTGCCACATATTATCTCAATAAAGTCAGCTTGTCAAATCCACGAGGCCGAGGCTTAATCACTTTGAAATAAATACTTACAACACGAAAAAGCGATAGAGAGGACCTTGTTCCAAAACAATTTAATCAACCCTGAGGAGCTTTGCAAGTTTGGATATTCCAATATTAACAATTTACGCCGTTTATAAGTTTTTAATAAAGTAAATATTTGATAACGTTATAATACCCGGCCCCGCTAACACGAAACGCGGCATGTTAATACAATATTAATTAATTAAGCTCATAAAATGGGACCACGTTATACGAGGTGTTACCTTTAGTAACACGCCTCAGACATCACAGGCAAGCAATTTCCATCGCTTTTATATTATTACTAGCTTATCAACCAGCTCGTGAATCAGCTCATGAATTTCGGTTTTCATCAATACCGCGGGAACCATATATTGGCCGGGATAAAAAATATTCCAGGATCTGATTTAGGAGCTGTGGAGTGAGGACGAAAAACAAGATATAATTGACTACATGTTAGTGATGGAAACGCAGACGTAAACAACTATGGTTACTTAATTAATAATATTATGTATTTTATTCTATATGTAATGCCAGTTTTACTTACCTAGCCTTGAAGTGTAATCGGGGTCTACGCCATATTGGTATAGGAGCTAGCAACGTTTTCGAGAAAGAATTTTAGGTGAGCTGGTTTTGTGATATGTTGTCTTTCTTGCACTTTCGGTTAGAGTCTGGGCTATCTGGCTGGCAGAAGCCGTTGCGTTTATTACTGCGCATCCTATTTGCAGCTTACGCGTCCACAATGTTTATACCAATGTTGTCGGGGCTACTAATTGCCCTTAAAATAACTACAGGCGCACTATCATTTATGATGACGTTTCATTTTTGTATTAGTCAATTGTCAACCACATACGAGTTAACATATGAAACGTCATCATAAATGGTAGTGCGCCTGTAATAATTTTAAGGGCAATTAGTAGCCCCAACAACATTGGTATAAACATTATGGAGGCGTAAGCTGCAACACCTGGACAGACCAAGGATGCGCATTAATGAACGCAACGGCTTTCGGCTTCCAGATGGCCCCGACTCTAACCGAAAGTGCAAGAAGGACGACATATCACAAAATCAGCTCTTCTAAAATTCTTACTTTTCAAACGTTGCTAGCTCCCGTACCATATTATTATGTTTTTGGATTATCAGACACATTGTATAATACGTAGGACCGTAGATATACACACTCATTAGTATGTACTTATCTAGGAATCTACTGCTTCCCGCAACTCGCAAGAAAAAGTATAGTTATAGTTAATAGGTAATAGCGTTTGATCCAATGTATTTGTAGAGATGCTAAAACATTATGGTGGATTCCAATGCAGTACAAAATAGAATTCGAGTAGGTAAGTAGTACCTATTCGTCCCCACAAATGGGAAATTGTTTGGGCCTTCCATTATTTCCATCGAATTCATGGAAAATCAAATCAAATCATTTATTTGCTGATTGATTTTTTTACTTTTACTTACTTATAGTTTAAAGAAATGGTGTTGTTTCATCTTTTTTTCTACCTCGAAAACACCTGTTGTTAATTGTAATAAAAAAAAAATCTTGAGATGTTTAGATTTAATTGAAAGTAGGTAGGTACAAATGCATTAAATATTATAGCCTATAATAATAGCTATAGCCTACGCAGATTGCAGGTGTTAGATGTCTCTGTTCTATCTCATAATTCTTAACACTAGTCAAACCGTATATGGAAATGACACCAATAATGCGTCTTCATAAAACTGAAGAATAACCGATGATAGTGTTAATAACGTCGGAAGCAAAGCAAGACTTATTGGTCGTTTGCAGTTCGCACTGGATAAATGGGTCCGACACTGCAGGCGCTGTTTATAAGACTACCCTTACTAAACACTATAAAATGGTACGACTTAGAAATTGTAAGAATTAAGAAAAATAAAAAAAAAGTAAGAGAAAGGAATCTTAATCGAAGAATACTTTCCTGACGCGTTTGTTCATCAGAAACTTCTAAGTCTATCTTTTGAATTTTATTTTTATCAGATGAGGAAGCTGATTTTCTCCTGCGCAAGATTAGGTATTATTTTTTAACTCCACGGCGATCAAGTTTTTTTTTGGGATTGTATGTTCATTAAAAAAATCACGTTAAGGATAATGCATCGAAGTATTCCCTTCGCTCAAATATGAAACAAATTGTGGTACAAACTGACCAATCACTGCTGACACGATACACAAAGTCCATAGAAAAAGTACGGCAGCTTCTTTGCTTTTTCGTTCAATAATTGAGACTTATAATTTTAATACTAATCATTGTTATTTATTTTTGCTGACTTATTTAAAGATAGGATGATATTAACAGTCAAAGTTGGGCAAATATTGAGTGGAAATAACGAGAACTCCATCTGAGTAGCCCCGATAGGCTTACGATAATTAACCGTCAACCATTTCGGCACTTAATTGGTCAAATGTATTTTGAATTGGAACGTTATAAAACTGGCCGGCGCTATGCAATAATGAACAGGCGGTGAAGCAGTAAACAACGTTGCCGTTAATATTGCCGGGACTTTTTCGGCAGTTTGTAAAGCTTTCCGATCCAATGGTTTTAAGTTTTCTAACGCAAGCACACCCAAAGATAGCTAGGATCTATCACAAGCTACTTTGCATTGCAATTCTTTTTGTATATAAGGACATTACACAAATCGCAATCTAGCTCCAAAGTAGAGATAGCTTGTGTTATGGATACTAGGTAACCGATAGATATTAATAATATTTTATATACATAAAATATATTATATAGAAAAACATCCAGGCATTTTCCAGTAGTGGGAACCGAACCTATGAGTTATGACCAACAAATCCAGAGAGCAGGAGCACTGCCGCTACGCCATTCGAATAATTAGTGTCCCGACACTCTCAATCCAAATCAACGCTGTATATTTATTGCATAGTTGTTTCGCACCTATATTGTACAATCATCTTTAGTTAGCGGAATATAAGTATAATTTAGTACGTAAACTTCTAACATGACATATAAATTAAAAAAAAAAACAAAGTAGCTTAAATCTCAATAATTCCCATAGGCGGTGGTGCTTAATCGGAAACGCTATAAACTGGTCGGCGCTATGCAATAATGAACAGGCGGCGTTGCAGTAAACTACGTAGTCGTTAATATCGCCGGGAGTTTTTGGGCAGCTAGCAATTCGCTCGTTCCCGAATCCATTATGAATGAATATCGCTTAACCCATACCTTCCATTTATGTTCTTCAGAATTTTAACGATGCAACAAGTGTTTTTTATAGATTTCAAACAGTTAAATAAAAGAAGAACAAATTCTACATCTAAAACTGTGCCTAAAACTTCATCAAAATGTCTTCTTCATTTCGATTATTCTTTTTTTTAATTCTGCCTGACTTACTGGTCCTATTTAAAAGAATACTTATTAATTCAATTTTTGATTCCATAATAACAGCTACTACCATATACTACCACAAAGAAAATGTTAAAGAATACTGGCAGTACCGGAAGTAAAAAAATCATGGACAAGAAATAAGTGTTATCTTCATTGATACGGGCATCCGAACAATTTACGTAAACGGTTTTCATATAAGCAATCAGTAGCGCCAACTGTCAAAATTCTATAGGTGGCTGCTGAGCGAACTACAGCGTGGCCTTACTTTGGTATTATTGGCACCGATAACATGGCGACATTTTTCGCGCGGTCCGCCTTGTCCAGGGCAGATGTCAATTGTTATCTTTGTATAAGTAGGTAAAAACAAATAAATAAAAAAAAACGGCCAAATGCGAGTCGGACTCGTGCACCGAGGGTTCCGTACTCAAGAAGAACTGAAGCAAAACAATCAGGACCAAAGATGTAAAACGACCAAAGATGTAAAACGGTAAAAATTACCTTTGTTAATGAACCGCAAAACTAACTTTGTTTGTAGAGGTTTATTGTTAATATCAAAAAAACTATGCTAGTTAGAGCATTGGCTATAGTTTTCCTGTAAAATATACGTAAATTCCTATTGACCATAATTATTTGAGATTTTTCCATTGGTAAACTCCGGAGATAAGGGGGGGAACGGTATTTTTTTAGACATTTTCCCCGATAAATCAAAAACTATCATGACTAAAAATAATTAAAAATCGGTTTTAGAATGTACAAAGTAAACCCTTTCATATGATACCCCACACAGTACAGTTTAAATTTCAACCCTCCGATTTTCCCCCCTTTATAAATAAGAACAAAAATAATTTCCATTTTTTTTATTCCAGTGTCATTGGGCCACTAATATACACAACTATTCCAAATTTCATATCGATAGCTCCGGTAGTTACTGAAATAATCGAGTGTGACGGACAGACAGACAGACAGACGGACAGACAGACGGACAGACAGACGGAGAAAGTCACACAATAAGGGTTCCATTTTACCATTTTGGTACGGAACCCTAATGATAAACAAAGACTTAAGGTGAGTTGGGAGTTCCAAAAAATATTGTGTCTATGAAAGCTCTCGGGATGAACGGGATCGACCCAAACGAGAGGCTTACCTCTCCCAGACGACTCCTTTGATATGTTATTGAGTTCAATTTATGTTCCCATATCCCAACTTTCCGTTGATTTCTTTTGTTTCATATCTTTCAAATTGTAGCAATATTTTTTTGGTTTCTGTCCGACTTTAAGTGAACGTTATTGTTCTTTATTCAACTGCCAAAGGTGGTGTTTGCGATCATAATCTGACTGTTAATAGTAATGAAGGGAAAAAAGAAAAAATAAAATCCATCATACAATTTGGCCAAAAAAATAAAAATCAGTTTTTTGAATACTTGATCCACATCATTACTTATATTCTTACTTTTACTAGAAATGTGGTTCTATGATTGTTTAGTATTTAAATTAAAGTGTAGTGTTTATTTTCAAGGATCTTAATGTCTAAATATGGTCCACATAATTCGTCTGTAACGTCTTAAATCATATTTAAAACGTTTATCCAACGCACATATTATATAGAATACAGTTTTATATTATTTTCTCATTCCTCCCTTATTTGTAAGGAAATAACATTAGTTAAGGTTGCCTTAGTTTTGATCCAAACAAGAAATCCTTCATCAGAAAATAACGGCAGGGTATTGTGTGTGAGGACTCCGGGCTACCGGATGGCTTTATGAGGTTGCTTTCCAATAATCATTCACCAAATCCTTTGGTCGGACGCCTAACTTTGTTCTTTCAGACCTCAAAACCATTGATGTTTGTAAATCAGATGATGGTTCTTCCGCATTATTTGTCGAAAAACAATTTTGGCCATCGTAGCATTTATAAATATAAGTTTTTGAGTTGATTCAATCAAATCGGCCTAACTAATTTTATTCACATAGCTGTAGTATTGTTTTCATATGAAATACAATAATGTATTCCTATGAAATTTACTACTTTCTTAGACGAATTCTATTATTTATGTCTCCCTTATGTTAGAACATTCAACCAAGTATACTTTTGACGCATTTTTGAGTTGTTAAAACTTATATATTGGTTCTAGTTCGCAAGTTGCGCTAGTGACAGATAAGATGAGGTGTTAAACGTTAGCGTGGTTTGGGCATCTAATGAGGAGGGTTGGTGTATGTTACTAAAAGATCGATGAGCAGAGTAATGGGGACTGTGTAGAGACAAAGAGAAAAACCAAAAAGGTGGAAATAATGCGTGATAGAGGATTTCAAGTTGACGGCTGAGGTGCAATGGAAGAAGAAGACATGATGTGCTGACATCACATAATATGGGAAAATTACAGAAAATACGAAGAAGATAGTTCAAATCTGCAAAAGTAGAAGCTGGGGCACCGTTGCTTACCACCAGAAAGACGTCCAAGTGAATTATCGTTTCAGTACGATGCTGCAGTATGGCAATCCAGAAGGCAACGCATTTCCAGTTCCTCTGATGCTGCAAATATCCATGGGCGGCGGTGATCGCTTACCATCAGGTGACCCCGTTTACTCGTGATGACTATATTAAAAGAAAACCTAAAGAGATTATCCCTCTTTCAACTTACTGCATTAATAGATACGACGGCATTGTGTACTGATAAAAAACCTTGTTTTATATATAATCTTTTCAGGCAGAAGAATGTCAAGTGAATTCTGAATCCATGCATACAAATACCTGTTAAAATCATGCCGTTTCATTTGACTTTGCTTTGAGCGGTGTAGGCAGATAAAAACAGGTAAAGTTCTAAGATGAATCGGCAGCAGCAAATTGTCTTGAATAATTCATCATTTGCTTGTTGCTCTGACAAATGAAATCTAATGAATACGATATGAGATGGGAGAGAACACGGAGATTCGAGGCTTTCGTACACAGTTTTTGTCGCTCTGGCGACAATGAGTTTGTTATCAAACGCGTATAATCTAGGAGTATAGAAATACTTGTAGAATTTTATTTTAATAAAAATGGGCAAAACGGCTAGTTTTTGCTTTGTTATAGTTTAGTTACGTATACAATAATATAGATATACTTTCTACTTATGTAACGTAGCAAGTTTCAGGGGGTAAAGACAATAATAATTGATAGTTGATGGCTTAGGATGACAAGCGCAATACAGAGGCAGGCAGTTATTTAAAAATATGAATTATGTACTCACACCATATTACTTAATTTTTAGGTAGGTTAATATTATAATTTTATTTTAATGCAATTACACCAAAGAATAAAATGTAATAACAGTATGATGTAGAAAAGAAAGATGTGTGAACATATTTTAGTTGAATGACGATCACTGAGTTTAAGTTTAACTGTTTGCAATTGCAATACAAAGACATGGCTGGCATCTGACATAAGTTCCGACTGGTACATCTGACAAGGCAGCTTAGCATCGGGTTAAATTTGGGATAAAAAAGTTGAAGGAGTTTTATCGCCATATATCGCTATATATGAGCACTATAAGATAAATTGAGAAGTCAATGAGGACTCATTAAACAAACATTTTTCTCTTAATCAAGCACCTTTTACTTAACAAAACTTGTGTTAGGAGTTAATACACATGGGCTCAACAATTTAGAGGATCCGTAATTGTTAAGTCGTGTTCAGGAAAGTTTATTGGGAATACTGAATTTGAGTAATTCGAGGGGCACAAAGCGTTCGCAATCCTTTGATATTGCTTCGACATTACTTAGACCCGGCGTCCATCGTGCCTGCTATACAGGCAGCACTTAGGATATTCAATATTTTCCAATTTCATCCTTGATAGTTTAAAGTTAATTAATGAACTTCATTGATAAACTCATTGAGTTTTTTTTTTAACTTTTCTAGGTGCTCGGCGCTTATATTAATACTCTACAAAATTTTTGAATTTTCAAATTATTTGACGAATTTGAATAAAGTGGATCAAGTATGTAGTGTGAGTTCGAGTGTTATGTTATATATATATTATATAATATACATTATTATAGGCATCTTCGGGCCTGAATCTATTTACAACAACAATACCTATTCAAGGATCTAAAGGAACTCTACTTTCACCTAAATAACCTTCAGATGTCAAGACAAAATAGTCACCAAAATATTTGATTGCTCACTAGAGAGCAAAGAGGACGATGAAATAAAACGCATTTAGTTACTAAAAAAAGAATTGCATCCCACTCATCAATTAATTGCTGATATTATTATTCCAGACTATCGTACTCTGTCTCTTACCAATAAAATTTGTAAAGCTTGGCACATTAAAGCATACTCTTTCCATTCGTTTATTTTCTCTTTGACACATGAAACAGATATAGCAATAGCGAGGACCAGAGAGAGATACAGGTAAAGTGGTCTCTTTCTGGTCACTCGATATTGCTATATCTGTTTCATGTATCAAAGATAAAATAAACGAATGGAAACAATATAATTAATAATTTTTTAGACTTTAAACGGCGCTCTGTTTATGCTCGCTTCGCTAATGCTAGCACATTGCCTTTATACTGTTCGTATATTATTAATGCCTTAGTATCTAGATATAGCAACATTATACGAGTATAGGCACACCCTACCTGTATAACATATATGCGTACATCAATCTGAATTTAAGAATTTCTATTGTGATTTTGCCTAAAGGCTGGGAAGCTCGCCAAATTTATTATACTTTTCTTTACGAATAACGTTTGTTGCTGGGCTGATTTTTTGAGCTTTTCTTAGTTTTTACTTAACACACTCCTAACACAGACTGATGAAATGATGAAATGATAAAATATGTGAAGGACAACGAATGTTTTCTAAGGACTCTTTTCATTGCAGAAGGCATGTGTACACTCGTATAAAAATTATTTTTATAAAAATCAAGTTCTTTTGCAAATGGCAGTGTACCTATAGCCTATATATACCTGGCACATTAATACAAGATGTAATTAATAACTTTTATTTTAGAAACAGGATTTTCTTTAGTGTAGCTTTCACATTAGAGGCAAGACAGAAATCATAGATTATACAGAGGCTAATAATATATTTAACTACATACCTATCATAAATGATGCATCACAGAGTAGGTTCCTTTCATTATGGTATATTTATATTGAAAAAGTTATAAATTAGTAAGTTATTGAAGTGATTAAATATAATAATATATATTGATGAAGAAAAATAAATGTTTACAAATTATTTTTTAACTGTTTATACAACTGATGTTTCACTTTTATCAACCCATTGAAGCTTACACCCTGCTTAGAGCATTGTCCCATATCAAAATGCTACGCTTCTGCACAGCCTCGAGGCTTTGGCAACAATGCATTATCAAAGCAAAGGGGATTGAGGAAACAAAGTTGCTAACGCTAATCCCAATAAGGAGTCTCTTTTCGTGTAGACACGGTTTGGGCTCTTACCCGCATTAAAACTAGCCCGAGGCACTCTAGGTACCTATAAGAGTACCTATGTATGTATATCGTGTATACTGTATAGGATTGGTGTCGTGTATATTTCGTTGTCGTTAATAAGGTACCTAAGCTTAGAAGAACGGTCACGAGAAACAAATGCGTTATAAATATAAGGCACTAATGTAGTCTGAGATATATGGCTCACGAAAAATGACAGAGAGTGAAAAAATTCAACTGTAATATATAAGTAAAATTTTAGCTTTCTGCACTCCTTCTCCAATGTGCTTGTCTTAGCACTAGAAGAATAATGTCCGTATTCGACAGGCATCATGAACAAATATTGGTAATTTTTCCTGACAGACATTTAAACCAAACACAGCCTTTCTACTTTATAGGTACTCGTCATTTCGACGGATGGTAACCTTTAATTAAAGGGGTGTCCGAGAAGGTTAGTTTTCTATGGTATAAATAAATTCTCATATCTATGACACGTATCTCTATTATACTAGTACGCTGTATCAAACATTCTATGCTATCGTCAGTTAATTTTTTGTGCCGATTTGAAGTGCCCCCTACGAAGGTCCACGGCACTAAATTGATATTTGTTGCTCCGAGTATGCCCGTCGTTTTGAATGTTATTTTATTTTAGTTCCATGGACGCTCACGCCAGGTTACGCTACAATCAGCGCCTAAATGGCAAAAATCCGGTGTCTTCATTTTTAGGCGCTCCACCCACTGAAGACGGGTCCCGCCGCGGTACGGTACAGATAACGCGCGCGGTGACGGAGGCGCAGATCTGACTTACTTAGCGGTGCAATCTGCTTCCCCGCGCGGTGATGCAGATTACGAAGGCCTCGCGCTAAATAAACTCGTATGTTCACTGTGTTGTCGATAGTCGTGGAGAATGGACGAACTTATTCAATTTGAAGATGTTGCAGTTATATTGTCATTTTAAGGTTTTTGTATACAAGAATTAAAAGACACTGCGGCCTTATAAGATTTTGGACAGTATCAAATCACGCCCGGGACTGCAGAGCCGGTGTGTCATACCCCGCGGCACGCCCCGCGCTCCGCGCAGATTGGCAGGAACTGCGCGCGGCCGCCTTCCCGCACGTTTTCGCGTCGCCAGTGTGTTGTGCTAGGCGTGATTTCTATACAAATTGAGATACTTGCATACAATTGTAAATTCTGCCATCCCGCGCTACGCGACGGGGCGCGGTGCAGTGGGTAGAGCGCCTTACGTTGACAGTCTGAGATCTCCAGGGTTGATAAAATATAATTTTCATGTCTATGACACTATATCCATAGCAGCATACGCTACATGGTCGTGTGCGTACGCGTTGTAACTGCAAATAACGTTGAAGTATTCCATTATATCGGTCCTCGCCTAGGGCGCGGGTGCGGCCGATGCTAATAACCGAGACAATATTCGATAGACGGATGCCAGTATTTGTTTTGGCCTGCAACGGTATTAGAGCCTTTTTGGCGTAGCTTTGTGTTGAGCGGCTTCCACCCTGTTCAACATGCTTCCAATTTTGAGGGGTTTGTGAAATGAAATTCTGTTGTGTTTTTGCTCGTTAACCTTCGTTTAAGTAGCACGGATGTGTTAGCACTGGTCTATGTCCAGTTATGGGACAAAAATCAAATAAGAATGTGGGTGATGATGCAATTTTTTGATAATTATTGCGGTTTACGGTTCATTGATAAAAAAACAGAGCCATATTTTGACTAAAGTGAAGTTAGAGAGTAGAGTTAGGGGCCTACCGCCTAGGGCGTGTAGAGTAAGAAGTCTTGCTCTACATGAGATTTTTGACTGTGTGTGTGAGATTTTTAATGCTCTCGCCGTTGCAACATTTTACATGAAATTTCATGAAAGTGTTTTTGATGGGATTTCATTCCTTTTTGTAAGCTCAAAACAATATTTTTTATTTCGTTAATTCTTTACTTACCTACCTGCCTGCCTGCCTACCTGCCTGCCTACTTACCTACCTGCGAGGAGAATCGCAATCGGTTTGGTGAAAGTATCATTTACTAGTTTACGTCATTTTCAAGCCGATCTCGATTTTGTAATCACAATCGCGCATACGGAACTTGTATTACAATTATTGTAGCCGTGTTTGCGAACCAGTTAATATAACTTTGTAATAAGGGCTGGTTACACCGCTGCTACACGAACTGTGTAGTCACTACAGCTACACGACTGTGCCGAGCTTTGTTATACGCTTGTTGCATAATTTTGTTACGCTCTCTGTTGTTGCGTCCTTTGATACATTTTAAACGAGTGCTTGTTTAAAGTTTGCCCGCATCAATTAGAGACAAGTTTGGGTCTGAGAAATATGTATAGGCTAATGTACTCGATTAACTGCCTTGTTGGTCAAATAGTGAGTGTGTTAGAATGCAGATGGTTCTAGGTTCTGAATTCCACGTTTTGTGTCTACCATTGTTAGCTACTAGTGAGTGAGTTATTGTTGTGAAGAATTTCCCATGTAAAAATAATCGACCATGTGAGATCCAGACGGACTCGCGTATGAAGGTTCCGTACCATTAACTATATAACGTAGCGAGATGATGATGTCGAAGCTAGAACCTAACCTAACCTACTACTACTACTCTATAGTAACTAACTAATCTAAGTACTTCTATAAGTAGAGTAACATTTTTAGATAATCGTCCAAAAACGAGCAAAAAGTCACGTTTGTTGTCCAGCTATAAAATTTTACGTAGGTAATAATCAGACTCAGCTAGTAGCATGTCTAAATGTGTTAAAATATATTTCATCCATCATTATAACAACAGCCGTATCCACTTTCTCGAAAACAGGATTCAAATTTAACAGCCGTTTACGGAAGAGCCACTTCAGAAGTGTTGCCACTGACGCTGACCAAACTTGCGGAGGAAGCTATAAATTATTCATGTATGCAGTTAAGTGGTTACGCGAACTTGGTGAGAGCTTGTTTTCGATAGCACGTGTGAATACGATCCTTAAACACGTGCTTATGTTATGTGTATGGCAAAAACTCAAGTGCTTCAGCTTGCCACTGAAGTGTTTTCTAACATTTTGTTATTACTAAGATCACTTCATTGCCTTGAAACTTTTGTTTCAAAATTTAGCAGTATGGAAAAGGCGAATAAAATGCTAATAAATACTAGGTTTATCTCTTTCCAGATATACTGTTGTGAAAAGGACAAAAGATTTTAAGACACGCTAGAGACTAAAAAAGAATCGCCACCGATATGAGTCTTCATTATCGTTCTCTGGAAAGACTTTCTTGAGCAAGTTTAAGATTTATAAGAGACACATTATACAGGTTATTACCAGTAGTCTAATATGAAACAAAGTTCAGTTTGAGTTTGAATAAATAGATTTTTGCTTTTGTAATTTCAGCAACAGGAAACCTTGAAATAAGTACAAAGATTGGGAAAGGGAACGGAAAGTTTACGAGTCCCTTAAACTTTAATGGAAAACTTTAATTTATAGCAAATATAATACTGCTAAAATACATACCAATACATTCACGACGCTACGTACCTATAGGGAAACAATAATCCGAGAAACTATGAGAACAGATAATCTCTCATCGCATCTCCTCAGACACTCGCAGACACTTACACTAAACATATTGCAGCATTAAGACGCCCCGCGCGAGGAGCAGGAAGCATCGCAAACAGCAATTCCTGGCACATTATTGTGTATCTAATAATTACTTATGGGGAACTCCATTGCGTTTTAGGTGCGGGAAAACGTTGAGATGGAATACGTCTCTTTAGAATATCTTGTTGTGGTTACCGATAAGAAACCTGAGGATATGGGCACACGAACGCGGAGCGAGTTACATAAACCTTTTTAGTACAAGGAAACAGTAGTGCCATCTGTCGAAATTCTATAGGTGGCTGCTGAGCGAACTACGGCGTGGCCTTACTGCTGGGGTCAAAACAAGCACTTTGGCACCGATAAAGCAGCGACATTTTTTACTTACTAGCTCTTGGCTACGGATTCAGCCCTGCGCATTTCTGTTTTTTACAGTTCCCTAAAACCGTAGATTTTTTGGGATACTTACCTAAAATAACGGAAACGGTGTAAAATAACGGAAAAGAAAAGAACAAGCTTTTTATAAAAGAGAAGCCCTGAGTGCCTCATATTTGCGTAGCCCTTACCTTTGAAAAGATGAAAATCTGGAACGCTGTCATTGTGCACAGCGTTTCTCTTGTTGATGTAGACAAGGGATAAGATACAATTTTTTCCAATGCATCGCACAAAGGCGACTAAGCCAGTTGATAAGATTATCGCATAAATACCTACTATAAAAATTATAAGGCATGTATCTAACACCCAGTTTCTTGAACTTTTACTGACACCTAGTCGATAAAGTCGCCTAGTCTACCTGACTAGTCGGCCTGACCCTTATCACGAAAAACGTAAGAATTAACGTAGTTGGTGTAGTACTGGTCTTCGATAGCTGACGATAGATGGCGTTACTAGCGCAATAGCACACGCTGACGGAGCTTTCGACGAGGGTTTTTTAAGTAGAAATCACATGCTCGGACCACAAGCGCTCGCTCGGCATAACAACACCTGCCTGGAGTATGGATTTCCCAATTGCCTACACCACCGGCAAAGTGTAATGTAGTTAATAAAGTAGTGTCTCCGGTAAAAAGCTTCCTCTATACTTTGCAAACAAAACCCCGTTGATAGACTAGCGAGTGTTTCTATACCGGTTGTAGGATGCCCATAATTCTATGCGAAGTGATGCTCGCGCATTCGCAACAGTCGGTTAACACGGTGTGTACCTATGCACTAGCGCGAGAGGCGCTTGCTAAGTGCTCCTTCTGCAAATACGCTAAGACTGCGGCTAAGCCATACCATACTTAACATGTATATCGTCTCGTAGAGGTAGCGATGTTCGAATACTTCTTCGAATATCATGCATCATTAGCTGTATGATTACGGGACGAACTGAAATCGAAAGAGCTCGGGTTCCAATTTTTTAAATCTGAAATTTTATTAGCTCTGGAAAATAGACATATATAAGGAAGACGGCGCGAAAAAATGCCACTAGTTTATCGGTGCCAAAAATGCTTGTTTTTCCACCAAGGATGGAAGGAAGGCTTATGAGAAGGAAAAGGAGGGAAAAAAAAAACTCTTCTTTTTTTGCAAGGCCACGATGTAGTTCGCTCAGCAGCCACCTATAGAATTATAGCACAACGGTTATGTTATTAACTAACTCGACGCGTAGATATGATAAATTGAGACTTCAAGTATCTCAATATAACAACTTATATGGGAAGAGGCGTTTGAGTTATGTAGTACCGTATCTTATAAACCAACTTCCAAAGACCCTTAGGGAAGACATTACAATCAAAAATATTAAATATAAACTAAAAAAGCACTACTTACAACTTATCACAAATAAATACGCAGTTTGATCTACCGAACTAAATTTATTCATATGCTTGCAATTATTAATACACGCTGTATATTATGCATCGAGAATGGACGGCGACGCGCGATCATTCGTCAGAATCCAGACATGAGCGTCAACAAAAGGTTTTTACGTACATATTGTCTCCTTATTACTGACTACCTTCATTTACGTTTTTATAGTAATAGCTTTGGATTATAATTTGTTGTTCTTTTTTTTTTTTTATTTTTATGTGCCTATAGTGTATTAGTATTATTTTCATATTGTAATTACTGTTATTAATATTTCTCATACTCTATACTGCTTATATATACTTAATAATATGTTATCGAATGTCATCAATAACTGTCGACGACGCAAGGTGTACGGAGAAACTCTTAAGAGTTTATGTTTTCACCTTTTATAATCAGATAACTGTATGTAAATAAAATAAATAATAAAAAATAATAATAATAAATAACATAATAATATAATAAGGCGCTTTTGGAAACTGAATTGCACATTATTGAAACTTCGTTGCCGTATGGTAGTTGTATTCTGTGCATAAATAGCACTTCAACGAGGGCACTCAACAGTAATGGTGATAGATACTCATAAGTTTATTACCATAACTCGTGCCACATCCACGTAGGTAGGTAGAGGGGCCAAAAATAATACCACTCAAGTTCATAGCCCCCTATACTTTAAACCGGTTTAATCCCTCTTTTTATTTAATAGAATTCTATTGATGAACGAATAAATGGACAAAAAACGATGGCTAATGTCACACCTTGCTGCTAATTTCACTGGTAGCAGCGTAGCACAATATGACTATCTAACGCAAAAGGGGACAGAAAAGAAAAATTTCAAAGAGTGAATCAACCGCAGGGGCATTTAATGTATTGTCATAAAGAGCTTAATGAATTTGAATGAAATATTAAAATTTATAATTATAAATCGAAAACTTTGTGTTTAGATATTTGTGACTAAATAACCACCGAACCTTATGAACTGATTTTATTTAAATTTGGATTTTGGAACATAAATATCTTATAACCTGGATTAACACATAAGCTACTTTTTATTTCGGAGTGATCAACGGTTTTCGCGAGATTTCGATGCAAGTTATATTCGATAGTGGTTAATTTCTTCATCAAGATAAATCATTAGAAGATAACTGAGAAATTATGAAGTTAATAAAACGAGCTTAACACAGCTTTAGCCGAGTTACAGCAGATGTTTACACAAGTTGGAATGAATCCTCTTCATCGTATGTCACTGCAAAAAACATGAGGGTGTGAACAGTGAGTTTGTGAGACCACCAACGTCTCTCACTAACCGGCGAATCCTCTGTAATCCCCGGCGTCGTATATTATGATTGTCGGACTTAAGTTTAACGTATCACTAATACTCGACATGTGGCGAGGGTGCGATGTCGTGAAACTTTGTGATACCATTACAGGGAGCTCGGTCACGGACCGCTTTTTATGAGTATCGAACACTATAGCTTTATAGTTTATACTGCTTACTACTTTTATACTTTGACCACCGAATGACGCAGCGGTTGTGAATTTGCCCTCGGCGTCGCAGGTTGGTGGTTCGATTCCCATAACTGGAAAATGTTTGTGATGAGCATGAATGTTTTTCAGTATCTGAGTGTTTATCCTATTGTATTTATGTGGGCATATCAAAAATATTATCTAAATACATATATGTATCAGTTATTATCATTGATCTTATAAACTGTATACTAGCGACCCGCCCCAGCTTCGCACGGGTGCAATGCTGATACTAAATTAAATACACTACAGAAAAACTATGAACGTTGTAGGTATATAAAAACATAGCGGCCCGCTCCGACTTTGCACGGGCATAAAATATATATGCCTATGTCACTCAATAAAAACATGATTAAAATCGATCCAGTATTTTTCATTCATTCATTACTGCCCTTGGCCTGCACGCATTAAATTTGGAGTAAAACAATTCCTCTTTCCCTATACTTACTATGAAGATTTCCTGCTATCTTGGGAATATCTAAATTCATACAATTTTTATTACATTACACATTCTTACTTATTTACTTTTTACATTTTTACCTAGATATTTATTTTATTTTTACAACAATTAATATATTACAGGATGTCTTTATACACAACGTTCACAGCTTTCTTGTCATTAGACAATACAAACATGTTTTCTCTTGAGGTTACTCTTGAAAGAGCGACATACAGTTGGCCATGTGAAAAACAGTCAACGCTCAAATATAAGCCTGCAACGTCCGTCCGACCGGTACCGCCCGCCGCAAACGCAAATTTTAAATTTGTAATATCTCCGAAAATATTTGTTTAATTTACATGCTGTAAGGAACCATATTGATCTATATTAATTGCACACTGTATTTAAGGTACTTAATTCGATAAGGATTAATGCCGTATTGCTTAAAATAGCTTCGTAAATAAGCCATTTTTTCACGTAAAAAGTAAACAATAAAAATGGTTAATATGGGTTATCCCTAAAATATAAACATATACCATCGCGGACTTTTTTGTAGACCTTTTTATGGTGTACAATACTGTAGTACATTAATTTGATCTAACTCGTAGGGTTTAGGCAGCGTTTTTGCTAAATTGCTAAATAAGCCCAAAAAAATAGGTTAATTTACGACATCACGTTAGAAACCTCTAAAATTAGCAATGTTGCCTTAGTATATGATGCATGTATTATACATATAAACCTTCCTCTTGAATCACTCTATCTATTGGAAAAAACCGCATCAAAATCCGTTGCGTAGTTTTAAAGATTTAAGCGCACATAGGGATATAGGGACAGAAAAGGCGACTTTGTTTTATACTATGTAGTGATACACATAACATAAGCTATTGCTTACATTGGGGCTATCTTTGTCCTGATATATATTCAATGGTATCTAAAAAACTATCAAAATAATTAGTAAATTTTGCACGTCGGCAGCAGTTCTTTCAAGCTACTGGTGGTTAAGGCTTCATAGTGAAGAACCTACTCACAATGCGTGCCGTCTCCAAGACTACTGTCTTCTGTATACAACCCTTGATCCAGCAGTCTAGGGAAGTAATACTTTTCGCTATAACAGAACAGTCGTTGGAATAATAATCGTCGAGTTCACATTCGACATGGTCTAAAACTATCTTACCACATCTATAACATAGCTTAGTACTAAATAGCTTAAACTCCAAACTGTATCCCCCTGTACTTGCTATAATCAGTTCTGAACTGCCTTCCTCTGTGAAATAAAATCTCTCTGAAAACAGAAACTCAACCATTTTTTTGGGCCGGTTCAATAAATACTGTCGATTTTGTAATTTCCTTGTCTAACAATAGGTGGAGGTACGTTTTCCAACAAACATCGAATCTCGCGGGTTCCACGTCGGCGTGTTTTTAATAACAATCCCCAAGTTAATAAAACAGTAAACACAGATCCTGTTTAAACAGTGCCCGGGCAATGGAACCGTGCAAAATTTGCCAGAGACTCAAATACACGTAGATAGAATTTACAAAAATATTATAAACATACCACTCATAAGGCGGTGATAAATTCAGCCGAATATTGTGGGATATTCTTGAAAATAAAGCCATTGATTACTTACTTTAATTTACTTTAGGCTAGCGTACTTTAATTTTTTAACTTTCTCAGATCTTGGGCATAAAAGAGAGAGCAATCAGTAGGTTACTCCCTCTGTTATGCCTTTCTATCTCCTACCTACTCGTACGTAATTTGTATGTTTGTTACTCCTTCACGTAATATTTGAGACTGGGCTTTTTGGACAGGGGAGTACATTCACTGTTCCTTCAAGATTGAACATTTCAAAATTATTTTTTGACATTTTGTAAGTTCATAATATGATAGATGAGTTCGAATTTTCGAGGCATTCGAATTTTCGAGCTTCTCCATGTTACAGTATTTACATTAATGATATCTAGCGATACATACCGTTTTTAGGTCTACATCAACCACTGGGAATTTTAACATTGTATATACTTTCTTAGTATTCTTCAGTAAACATTTTGCTGTTTACAGAACTTTATCTAAAACTTAACCGCTTCATTCCTTGTTTTAATAATAAAAATAATGGAGTAATGTAATTCTTACTTTACGCGAACCCCTTTATTTTCTTACTTGTTTCATATTCCTTATTAAGGAGCTTACGCGTAACATTGCCCATAGTAAACTCTACGATATTACTTAATGTATTCACAACAACTACCTAACATAACAGTTTAACCCCTTCATGGGAGGAAGAATCTCTTGCAGGCTGGCTACGAACCTTGCAGACTTTATATTATTCACTCCTAACAATAATGTTGTGATTAGAAGAATTTTTTTATAAGTTTTCACATATTCATCAAAATTATCAGGCGAATTTGCAGGAGGTACTAAGAATGTACTAAGGTTGAAATGATTATGAAAGTTCTTCACTAATAAAAAGCTTTTATACGTATCAAACGTAGACTATTTTTATCACGGTAAAAAAAACAGTTTCTTGAGACGCAAATGAAGCAAATAAGAGATAGGTAGTAATAATAATTTATGTATTGTAATTAAACTAATAATTGTTATATTCATCGATTCGTTAATGTCTCAGCACTTCACTTCCGCCGTTCACTTGTGCGTTAATTGTCTTCAGATCTTCTATCTTTGATATTGAACGAAAGAAAAAATGTTTATTTAGAACCACAAAATACATAGGTAGTAAGTTGGAAATTTTGTGATTCCAAAGAATAGATTTGACCTATGGACACAGCGCTGGTCTTCGATGGATCCATGGAACATGAATATAATGTTAAAGATACCTACACCAAG
Source organism: Coenonympha arcania (assembly GCA_036785405.1). Lineage (NCBI taxonomy): Eukaryota > Metazoa > Arthropoda > Insecta > Lepidoptera > Nymphalidae > Coenonympha > Coenonympha arcania. The sequence continues at coordinate 7,251,039 of CM072069.1, forward strand.
TTGTTCTAATACGAAAAAGTGATCTAAAGTACAATCTGCAACAAAAAGTACCTACGATAGTTTAAATGGACTGCAATAGCAAAATGCCTTCTAACGCGATATATTTTGCAAAAAACGTAAGTATTTTTTTTTATTGTCACTCCATTAATAACAATGATTTAAATAAAGATGCGATAAAATTGCAGGCGCTTAAAATACAGAGCAATACGAAAATATATACATAAATAGGTACATAATTAGTGTCTACACAAGAAAAAAAATTATGAGTTATGCAAAACCTTATCAAATGTAACAAACAACCATCGTACAGAGAAAAACACCGAGTGCAACAACAAAGATACAAAGATTAGGCTAGGCTTATGCTACTGTTAATTCTAGTTTGTAAAAATCCTTCTTTGTAATGTTTTTCATGGCAAACTTATCGCTTATGCAGGACACGTGAATCAATAGGGTTAGCAGCAGATTCAGCTAATCTACTTTGTAACTTCGAACAAGCAATGAATAGCGACGTTCACAGCTACTCGAAATCGAGTTACAACTTTCCTTTAAAAAAACTTTTCCCAACTCTACGGAAATCCAGTCTATCCCCGGCAATTACTAAAAAAGCAAATTACTTTTACTGTAGCCCTGTTTGAACAAACCCTTTCGAAGTTTGCGTTTTGAAATTTATGCACCCCCCGAACTCGGTGGCATCAATAATAAGTGTAGGTTACATGCCCAATTTGAAAGCTTCCTGTTGATTTTGAACATAAAAGATATAATCTACCGCACTGGTGTAAAATAACCGTATTTTTCTTTTGTGTTATGATTCGTAACTCACCCTATGCAATCGCTCGTACAGATTCTATTCTCTCGTGGGTACTTTTTAGTGTGGTTATGTTCTGTAATAGGTACTTATACTACGTAACCCGATACATTTATGCTATTTATTAGGGCATATCAAGTTATAAACAACAATTTGTTACGCTCTACTTGCAAACTGGAGTCTTCTTAATATAAAAATTTACAAAGTATTGTTGAAGTTTTAAATTTATGATGAAAAGATATGAATAGTATAAGCATTCTCCTTTATCTAAATTATAATTTTGATTATAATTTTGTTAAAATAGTAGGGTATTCAAAAGTACTGTCTCATTGAGATAATAATTACAATTTTATCTTCTAGTTTCGTACTAAATATGCGTAAAAAAATAAACAGAAAGCTATTAAAATGTTACTAAAGCAACGATTTCAAGTGGATATAAAAGCAGATAAAAATGATTGCCCTAACAAGAGCTGGGTCACATGTGTCCAATTTTATAAGAGGCCGACACTTACTCAGGCACATGGACAGTTCCATACCATTCAGGTCATGATGCCATCTGTACTGAATGGTACGGATTAGTACTTTTTATTAGAGCAAAAAAGTTAAAGCAAAACATAATATTAAGTGCGTGCACGCGATCACTTAAGTGGTTTTAGAGCGAGCGAATATAAACTGTCTAAATTTTTTGCCGATCATAAAAAAATACTACGAGTAAAAGCTAAGTTTTTATTGGCTGAAAGTTTCGTTCGTTTTTTAAGTCTTAAAAATATCGTAACTGCATATTTTTTTAAAACGTAGTGTTGTTTAATACGGTATAGTAATATTATGCACAATCAGATAATATATCCTACCTACTTTAGTACAAAATGTTTTCGTAAAAATTCAATTACAAATCTATTATAAAAAATTATGGCTTTTTCAGAATCCATTTCTTCTTCGACCACATATCACTTTCCGTCTGGTGAAATTGTGATGAAGTGTTAGTCTTTATACATGGCGATGAAAATACGCTAAATGACTGAAAAAATTTAGTCTAAATCACAACTACTCATTGACAAACTACAACAGTAATAAACAATTATTGCGGTTAAACTTATTACTTCTATAATGTATTTGAAGTAGAACATAAAACGCAATGACCTATGAGACATTAGCAATATCAGACTGAATACTTAAAATCAATGAGCCAAGACTAAAGGCGGTTAGACAGAGTTACGGAAAATTTTAAGGTGCCTAAAATACTAAAATACGTTAGCAAAATTCACAATATATAGGTAGTACACGAGTATTTTTTTGACTTTGAAAATTCAATTATTTTCTTCTATTAACAACAACTAACATATCTTTAAATCACAGATTTTAATGAAAAGTTTCTTAACTTTATTTCCTCTTTAAAAAAACATGATAAAATATAAGATCAATTTACTACTATTAAAATTGAACTGGAAGCAATATCTATGATTTATAAGCAAGTCATTAAATGTTATAGGGACGATGTATTAGACAAATTGCAAATCAATGTTATTGTTCAAGTCTTTACAGAGCTTAAATCGCAATTTAATGTCCCTTGATGTGGAGATATTTTGCATGGATAATTTGCATTAATGCAGTTTAAAAGTTTAGTAGAAACGACGGTCAGAAGACGTCATTCGATGCCGGCCGTCTAAAGCACATTTTCTTAATTAAATCGTAAGTGCTTTAGAAGTCATTTGAGACCACTTCAGTGGAATCTCTATAAATAGGATCCGTATGAAATTGCATATGAAACGCTGCATTTGGTTTTTAATTTAGGAAAACTGAGGCGAATAATTTGTTTAGTTATCAATAACTCGAGTTATTAATAGTATCGATTACTAAGGATTGTTATTGGACTGTAAGTTAGATTTAAGAAAATAATTAAAAATAATTAAGTCAATGTAATATTACTATTAATTTAGCCTACAAGCTAGATCGTATAACAATTTGAAAATGGTTCTCACTGAAAAAAAATAAGGGATGAAAACTCGAGTAGGTGAGGAATGAAGAGTTAAAATATAATAGAGTCTTCCATAAAGATACAAAATGTCACAAAATCTCTGGGGCTTCTGAGTATTTGATAGAAGAGAGGAACCTATATACGAATACAATGTACCTGCCTATTAGATGTTTACAACAGGTACCTATATAGGTTTTGATTGGGCTCTATCTATATTTATGGATCAAAAAGTAAGTTCTTGACTTCGTTAGCAACATCAGTTACAATGTAATAAAATGATTCTTCGAATTTTTTTTCTTTATGTCTAACAGTTACAGTATGAATGTTTCTTTGTTAGAAAAATATCAAAAATCAAATGAATTGAAAGTAACGCTTCAGTAAGTGCCTATTCCCAGACGTTTTTTTGAAACGGTGAACATAATAACGTATACATCAAAGAGAACAAGTTTTCTCATACCAACAATTTCATATATCGAATATTTTTATTTGAAGAATACTCATACTTCGACAGACGAGCGATTCTAAACAGTTAATGAAAATCGGCTTGGCCGCTTTCTGCATATAGAGAGGCAATTTGCTGAAACGATCTGCCTTCGAACTAATACGAAATATTGCTACGGTCTCACTCAACAAGGCAATATAAGCTGTATTGCTAAAAAGGCTAAACCGATTACGATAGCACTTCTATGGCGCCGCTCGGATGTGTCCGTAACTTAATGATTATGCAAATACAAAAGCTCTACGAGAATTTAGGTACAATATCTTCCGAATGATAAATTGATAAGGCAAACACTCGACTGAGTTTATTAGTCGGACTATTTACATCGATTAGAGAACCATGATAAATGGTTTTGAGTTAGTAAACGATCTAACACTGATATAATGTTGAATATTATGCTGTTTGTGTTAAATGTTAATTCAGTACAAAACATACCTAATTTTAATAAAAAAAAACAATATTTCGAACGGTGTTGTATGAAAATACTTGATTAGAGGAATTAGGTTATTTTTTATTCCTTGCATTCCGAAGTTGTTACTTTTACAAAAACTTTTAAATAGTATGATATTATTGGAAAAACAGTATCTAGGTATCTATACCTATCTATATTTTTGTATGTATACGCAATACAATTCTAATTCACTTGGCTATGGCTTACAATCGCACGATAAATGTAAAAAGCTGTATTTTGAATACATTCATAGATGCCCTTCATATCCGTAATGTGGACAAAGGGGAAGGTAGGATTTTACAACTTTTTCAGCAAGACACACCCGCCCGGTCATCTGTAGACATATTCTATATATCTTTGTCTGTAGGTATCAGAATGTCGGCAATACTTTCTGAACTCCCTCAATTTTATCAGAGATTAACTTCTACGTTCGTTAAAACGCCGAAAGTTCACGGTTACGTAAGCTTTACGTACACAATTTGGGTCGAATAACGAGCTTTTCATTTTTACCTTTAAAACGGGAATTTTCTGTAAAGCCTTTAAACCGGCTGAATGTTAGGGACTGTAGAGTGATGAAATTATAAATCACAAAAATGCAAAAGCAAAATTTTCAAACTATTACTCGAGAGTCTATTTTCCCGTAACTTTGAAGTGAAAATGAAACCAAGCAATTTTTTTAATCAATTAACATTTTTATTTTAAATTTAAATAAATTTAAAACAAATTTTTGTAAAACATATAAATTTTTGTTAATATTCTTCGATCTTTGGTTCGTTAAACAGAAAAAAACCGCGGATCGACATTTTTCTTCACCACTTCAAAAATGTGGCTTTTAACATCCTCTAGTAGGTAGATTTCTCTGCAATTCAACCACGCCTTTGTGAACATTATCATCTAACAAAACCAATTTTATAGCTTTCCATTGTGTTTTAATTCAATGGCTATAGGTATTAATAAAATGTTTACAATACTAAAGCGTCATTTCGATCCCATTCTAAATAGATTTCCCGCTGCGTTTCACCATTACCTATAGGACTGTCATTTCTAAGATAAACAACTTCGTTGAATTTAATATCGCTTTCACATTATTACCATACACTTCTATAATGGAAAACTTACAGTTTGTATTTTTACTACTGATCGATTGTATAAATCCTCATCTAGCGTTCGTAATGTTGGGAAATGGCTACGTGAATAAAATAATGTTTTATAACGATCGTAACTCATATTTGACTAGGTATTTGTTGCTATTACTAACAATATTTATGCATAAGATATAAATAATAATATCTACAAGAAAACATAAGAATAAATATTTTAATATTGAGCCTAATCGAAAATAAAATAGGTACATAAAATATCAGCTATTTGTAAAACTTTGTGGAATAACACACACACACAAGTCATATTTTTACGTTGCAAAAATACCTAAATTTATCTATTAATTTCGCAAATGTACGCCATCGAGTCTGTTCACAATATTTCATTAAAAGACAGAAACGTAACAGAATTTCTTCGGTGTTCAACTTCATTAAAATATTCGTATAAATAAGATTAGGTTTCACCAGTTTACAGCCGATGCGTAACATTGGCTAGTAACTCTATACATCGTGTGATTTGATATGTAACATATTAGAGCATGTGTAAAGAGTACTCACTCTGTCCAGCGGGGCTAGACAAAGTCACAGTCGTTTGGCGTTAACGCTAGTCGACAAAAATGTATGGACAAAACAAATGACTGTAGAAAAACCACGATAATAATTAACTAAACACGCTGTTTTTGATAATTAACTACGCTAACTTGAACGCTCGCTGGCGTTCTCGCGGCCCTTGTAGAGAACTTTAGCGTACTTCGCTTGACAATTGACGGCCGACAGTATCAAACACAGCGTGTTTAGTTAATTAGTATCGTGGTTTTTCTACAGTCATTTGTTTTGTCCATACATTTTTGTCGACTAGCGTTAACGCCAAACGACTGTGACTTTGTCTAGCCACGCAGATATTTTAGCATGCCAGTGGTGACACAGGTTTTGCGCAAGTTGGGAGGGATTTGTGAAATGAAATCTAACAACTGATGTCTCAGGAAGATGAGCGCAGTGCAGTGTGTCGTATGATATTGCAGTGCAAAATTATGGTACGCAGTGCATCTGGCATGGGCAATGGGCATGCGTATCGCTGAACATCAAATGAACGTCTTGCTCATCTCATCATTCTTTATTAAAAAAAAACTCATTAGTGTATGTACCAGTGTTGCCAGACGCCCCGATTTTGGCGGGACATCCCGATATTTGTAATCAAAATTAAATTTCCCGCGCGGGACAAGTTCAGTCCCGCTTTTCGAGGATAACTCATTTGTAACACTCACTTCACAGACTATTGTTTGAAAGTCTCAACTTGAAACGCCATATTTTTCTAATGAATAAAAATTTTGTTTCCGATTTCGAAAAAAGAATCCCGCTTTTTACACGACTGCGCAAAAAAGGAGTGTTATGTTTTTAGGGTTCATGTATATAATATGTATGTAATTATGTATGGGTTATATTGTTTTGAAAGAAGTCGTTTTACCACAGGGTAGTCGTGTTTTTTTAATTTTCTAATTATTTACTTTATATTTGTTTCATTCAAAAGGACCCGAGACTCAAAATCCCGAGTCTCGACATGACAAAAGAAAAATCTGGCAACGCTGACCTGTACCTATTATAACATTTTATTTTTGAATTCGTTGGAGTTTATTAATATTACTAGTATACATTGGACTTGGTAGAGGTCCCCTATGCACTATTAGTTCCACGTCACACAGCGCTGTAACGTTTAAAAACGCATACATTTGAATATGATGAATGTGTGCCGAACATCTGTTTTCTGACGCTAAGCAAATAGCGGAACAGATTGTCACGAAACTAACAAATTTCACTACAAAAAATCCCCGAAGCGAAATGATTTATAATGTTATTTCGGATACATTTGGAATGTTTATTTAGGAACGCTTTAGGCTCCGGTGTCGGGTTACTCTGCTACTGACTGGCGTTAGATGTACAAGATATTGGATTACCTTTGTATCACAGAAGAAAAAATAAGTTTGTACATTTACTGTGTACCTTATATCTAATATCTTGTAAAAATTAATAGTATAAACCGACGGACGTTGGGGACCCAAAGTGCTGCAATGACGACCCCGCACGGGAAAGCGCAGTGTTGGCAGACCTCCGACCAGATGGACTGACGACATTAAAAGAGTCGCGGGAAGGCGCTGGGTACAAGTGGCGCAGGACCGTGCGGGCTGGAAAGCATTGCAGGAGGCCTTTGTCCAGCAGTGGACGTCCGTCGGCTGAAACGAACGAACGAACGAATAGTATAATAATAATGAAAGTTTAAAATTAAAAGTATGTTTGCTTTTAAATTTATATACATATTACTTACTTTAGTAATGAATTGAAGTTTATGAAGTTTATATCGATGTCTATATAGGTAATCATTGCTTAGTTCATAATCGCAATGTATTTTTTAAGAATAGACAACAGTTAGTTTATAAGATAAGTCGTCGTCATCGTTTCAGCCAATGGACGTCTACTGCTGGACATACCTAGGCCTCCTGAAATGACCGCCAAACACCACGATCTTGCGCCGCCTGGCGCCAGCGATTCCCCGCGACCCTCTTTATGTCGTCCGTCCACCTGGTGGAGGAACTATGAGATACTTATCTCACATACCTTTTAATTTTTATCTGGGTTGTGGTTAAACACCGGTTCCTGTATATTTATAAAAAATGTCTCAACTGGGAAGGAAGCGTAATGAAGATGCCTGCTGCAGTGCCTTTGTACTAATGCTTCATGAGATTAGGCAATAACGTAGTCATCCTATTTTTAAGAAGCTATTTAATTATGCATTCAAATGTTATGTATTATTGATCTACGTCATTTGTGGCGAGGCCTGACATAATTACTCCCTTTATACCCGAGAGAGCGTATAAACTAAGCATAAACACAAACAGCTGTTTATCTAACCTAATGTACGAGTACATCTACCATTGGGTTTACTCTATGGGTTTACCGTTGTTTACTCTCCTCCAACAAGTTATATGTGTTAAATTATGATTACATAGCTTTTGCCCCATATTTTGTCTACACATCTAGAGGCATTTAGAACTTTTATTATAGGTATGAATTTCCAGGAAGAGTATTTTACGTCACTCGACAGCCATAATGCTAAATCAATAGACACATATAGAGGACCCGGCGAACCGTGCAAAAAAGGTCACCAGTTTCTTGGCGTCAAAAATGTTTGTCTTGACACCAACGGCGTCAGTAGTAAGCCGACCGCAGTATTGTTTATGGACCGCGGTCCACGTCACAGGTTATTAGTCCTCACGCACGTTTCCACAGGGACGGTTTCCGCTTTATTGAGGCGTATTAGATAGAAAGACAGATGGCGTTATTTTTTTCTTGTATAGAGAAGGTTTACGTAAAATGTTCAGATAGGCTCATCTTTAGGTTCATATCGGTGCCTACATCCCCGTAAATATCAACTCGATGCTTTGCTGTCGTTGCGACAGTGAAAAAATCAAATCTGGATTTATAAGTCAGTTTAAAGTAAAACGAAAAAGTTAAAGTAAATGTAGATGAGGCAATTTCATCAATAAGTACGCATCGATTTCATTTTTATTTTATTAGAAAGTAAAGGTATAAAATAGAGTACCTACTAATGGAGTTATTTAGCGAAAGTTTCACGTAATATTTAACGACGTATTCATCAATTTACAGTGACAAATTACGAGGTAAAATACTGCAATCGAAATGAAAAGAAGTAAAAATCAGCGTTGAAGCTATCGCGGGCCGTGACTGCAATTCCGAATGAGTAATTTTGAGATTCCCTAGATGCCCGCACAGCGAGGGAGCAAATGTCGGCCGTCTAATAGCATTGCGAACATGATAGCGACGGAGTGTAATCGAACTTAGTTGTGCAACAAAAACTCCGCACGGACTACGTATTTTTCCTTTTTCGCTATAGACTTATACATAGGACCCGGCGGACCGCGCTAAAAATGTCACCAGTTCACTGGTGTCAAAAATGTTTGTTTTGACACCAACGGCGTCAGTTGTAAGCCGACCGCAGTATTGTCTATGGAACGCAGTCCACGCCACAGATCGCTATACTTGTTATTGGTCCGCATGTGAGTTTCCACGATTTCCGCCATGTTGCGGCGGATTAGCAGATTTTGCCAAATGGTGCTACTTTTCTCTTGTATGAAAAAAGTTGAAGTAAAATGTTCCAATGGGCGCATCCTCAGGTTCACATCGGTGTTTTTCGCCGACTTTACAATACATTAGCTGTAACTACGGACGATATTGGTCTAAGCGTTATATGTTTAAGGACTGGGAAATAAAAGAAATGTTGACATAAGACAAGAAAAAGAAAAGAAAATTAGCTCGGTGCTCTATTTCGTAGAAGATTGATGCTAGTACGGCTAAGATGCGCGCTACGAGAAAATTTTGTCGAATTCTGCAACACTTACCTACTTAATTTTAACACAAACAAAAAATTAAAATGCAAACGCAAATGCAAACGTTAAACTTATTAAAAAAGGCAAATAAAATGGAAAAGGTTTTAAAATGACTGCAGGCCCCAATGTCAACCTTAGTTTCAAGTTGATCAATATTAAATCATTTACTTACAGTAAAATAAGTATTATATTTTGCGTTCAAACGTGTACACAAGTGCCTAAGTTTATAAATAAATAAAGAAAGCATCTTTGAACTGAGTGTTATGTGCACTTTAAATTCTCGTTTGTATTATAATTGGTTTCACAACCCATGCATTATTTTAGCGCTTTTCACAAAAAAATTAACTAGATCATCAGACATGTTGACACTTTCACACATGTCAGTGAGACGTTAACTAGAAAAAGTGGAGCATTAAAATTAAATTAACGGTGGAAATTGGCGTGACAGATACGTAGTACCAAAGTATGAGACATTTGTAGATGAATGATGGCTAATTTGATTGTGTGATGGAAATATTTCAGATACATTTGCTGAATTTTCATATATGGAAATATAATAAATTTTTGTTCATAGCATGTAAGAAATAACATATTTTTTTCACAAGGTAACTTTTGACAAGGTATCTTGAAAACAATAAAGATTAAAGTAAAAATAAAAGGAGGCATTGAATTTGTCCAAAGAGAGTAGTTCTAGAAAATTGGCAATATTAAAAATGATAGCGCAATAAAAATTATTATTGAAAGTCAATCCACCGTCTAGAAAAGTTGCCATCATCAAAGTCAGTGATAAAATATTACGTCTAGACTAAATCAGAGCGAAGTAAAAACTTTTTAAAGCACCCTCGAGACCAAATTTGTTAGGAACGTAGTGAGTTAGTGAATCTCCAGCGAGAGAAAAAAGTCCCGAAACAAATTGTTGGCAAACGAGAGAAGTGTCCAAGAGCGAAAATATGTTGATTGAATAAAGAAAAACTATTAAAAGTTCGCCCTGGAGATTCTGGTTCAGTTGGGACAGGCGACTGGCGATTGGCGAATGAGCCAATGCGTGGAACGATGCAAGTTTTAACTTTAGTTAAAGGAAGACGCAATTATTGCTTCTTGTAAACTTTGTTCTAGATCGTTCCTTTCCTGTTTTATTTGTTTGCTAGAAAACCTCAATTCCATTTATTCTCCAATTAATTTTACACTTACAACAATATTTTATCTCCACAATATACCTGTTTTTAATAGTTATATCTTTCGTAAGCTGAAAAATAATTCCTACATTATTTAATAATTGCTTAAAAGAATACCGATAACATCGCCAATTCATGTTTTTCTATATTTTATGTTTTTCTATCTATAACGACAACAGTTGGTATTTTTCTTTAAAACAATAAGGGTCGAGCATTTTTGTATATCGGTGTGAAGGATACTGTAGGTATCGGGAAATATTACTAAGAAGTAAGAATGCATAATAATATAAGTTTACTAGCAAACGCCCGCGGCTTCGCTCACGTTAACTTCTGAGTAATGCTTTACTATGGTGGTTTAATTTCCAAAATTCCTGCACTACACACCATTTTGCCCACAAAATTTTCTCTTGCTTCCTGGTAATAGTCACATATTGATTTTGAAAAATTCGATCGTCACAAAAAAGTTAAATATGGTGGCCATTTTTAGGGTTCCGTACCCAAAGGGTAAAAGCTCTTACTAAGACTCCACCGTCCGTTCATACATCCGGCCATGGTTGCTTGCTACCATGGTAAGACATATAAGTACAAAATTGTGGCCAATTCTTTTAAATTTTTACCAAAAATTCCTTTTCTATGCTCGCTGCGATAATCAGATATCAATTTTGAAAACAATCGGCCCAGTAACAAAAAAGTTCAAAATGGCGGCCACTTTTTAAAATGTTGACTACAAATTCTTTCTCTATGCTTGCTGCCATTGTCAAATATCGATTCTCAAAGCAATCGGCCCAGTAACAAAAAAGTTCAAAATGGTGGCCAAAAAGTTCATCATTTTTTAATTTTGACTACAAATTCCTTCTCTATGCTTGCTGCCATAGTCAGACGTCGATTTTCAAAGCAATCGGCCCAGTAACAAAAAAGTTCAAAATGGCGGCCACCTTTTTTAAATTTTGACCACAAATTCCTTCTCTATGCTTGCTGCCATAGTCAAATATCGATTTTCAAAGCAATCGGCCCAGTAACAAAAAAGTTCAAAATGGCGGCCACTTTTTTAAATTTTGACCACAAATTCCTTCTCTATGCTTGCTGCCATAGTCAAATATCCATTTTCAAAGCAATCGGCCCAGTAACAAAAAAGTTCAAAATGGCGGCCACTTTTTTAAATTTTGACCACAAATTCCTTCTCTATGCTTGCTGCCATAGTCAAATATCGATTTTCAAAGCAATCGGCCCAGTAACAAAAAAGTTCAAAATGGCGGCCACTTTTTTTAAATTTTGACCACAAATTCCTTCTCTATGCTTGCTGCCATAGTCAAATATCGATTTTCAAAGCAATCGGCCCAGTAACAAAAAAGTTCAAAATGGCGGCCACTTTTTTAAATTTTGACCACAAATTCCTTCTTTATGCTTGCTGCCATAGTCAAATATCGATTTTCAAAGCAATCGGCCCAGTAACAAAAAAGTTCAAAATGGCGGCCTATTTTTTAAATTTTGACCACAAACTCTTTCTCTATGCTTGCTGCCACTGTAAAATATCGATTTTCAAAGCAATCGGCCCAGTAACAAAAAAGTTCAAAATGGCGGCCTATTTTTTAAATTTTGACCACAAACTCTTTCTCTATGCTTGCTGCCACTGTAAAATATCGATTTTCAAAGCAATCGGCCCAGTAACAAAAAAGTTCAAAATGGCGGCCACTTTTTTAAATTTTGACCACAAATTCCTTCTCTATGCTTGCTGCCATAGTCAAATATCGATTTTCAAAGCAATCGGCCCAGTAACAAAAAAGTTCAAAATGGCGGCCAAAAAATTCAAAATATTTCCTCCTCAAAATTTTAATCTCGAAAATCCCTTTCTGAATACGAATTCATGATATACCTAATACCAACCTAGGTACCAAATTTCAGATCTCTACGACTTTAAATTTCGCTGGAATCCCTGGAACAACGCAAAAATTACACTTTTGTATGGGAAAATCCCTTAAAAGTAGGATTTTTATCCCTTCCAATTTGAATTTCTGGAATCCCCGTCTTAGTACGAATTCATGACCTAATATCTACCTAGGTACCAAATTTCAGATCTCTACGATTTGTAGTTTTCCGGGAATCCCTGGAACAACGAAATAAATTTCACTTTTGTATGGAGAAATCCCTAAAACCAACGGTTTTTACCCCTTAAAATTTGAATTTCTGGAATCCCCGTCTTAGTACGAATTCTTGACCTAATATCAACCTAGGTACCAAATTTCAGATCTCTACGACTTTTAGTTTTTCGGGAATCCCTGGAACAACGAAAAAAATTACACTTTTGTATGGAGAAATCCCTAAAACCAACGGTTTTTTCCCCTTAAAATTTGAATTTCTGGAATCCCCGTCTTAGTACGAATTCATGACCTAATATCTACTTAGTTACCAATTTTCAGATCCCTACGACTTGTAGCTTTTCGGGAATTCCTGGAACAACGAAAAATATTTCACTTTTGTATGGGGAAATCCAAAAAACCAACGGTTTTTACCCCTTACAATTTGAATTTCTGAAATCCCCGTCTTAGTACGAATTCATGACCTAATATCAACCTAGGTACCAAATTTCAGATCTCTACGACTTGTAGCTTTTCGGGAATTCCTGGAACAACGAAAAAAATTTTACTTTTGTATGGGGAAATCCAAAAAACCAACGGTTTTTACCCCTTACAATTTGAATTTCTGGAATCCCCGTCTTAGTACGAATTCATGACCTAATATCTACCTAGGTACCAAATTTCAGATCCCTACGACTTGTAGCTTTTCGGGAATTCCTGGAACAACGAAAAAAATTTCACTTTTGTATGGGGAAATCCAAAAAACCAACGGTTTTTACCCCTTACAATTTGAATTTCTGGAATCCCCGTCTTAGTACGAATTCATGACCTAATATCTACCTAGGTACCAAATTTCAGATCTCTACGACCTATAGTTTTGGCGAAATCCTTGGAACAACCAAAATCACCAAAATGCCTCACTCTTTTATATATATAGATGTACACATCCAGTACAGTACAATACATGTCACGTTATATACTGAAATTTACTGCAAGTGCAGAATTGGGCAATTGTTATACCCTATCTAGCTAGGTTTTTCATTCTTTTTTTTATCAAAAAATAGTAATACGATATATTATGTAGGTATACAATATAACGGAATTAAATTCCAGTAAACGCAACTCCAAAAATAAACTCTTACTTATTTATGAACAACGATATGTTACACACACAAAAGTTATCGCTCTTCAAGTTTTCGTACAACTAATATTATGAGTCAAGTTGGTCCCCCCTGAGATTGGGACAACTTTCTTAATAGCCATCCCACGATTACAGTAGCCCGTATGTTTAGATATTGTGAATAATAATAAAAACGACAATCCACTTTTATTTGTTGCGCCATAAATTGCACGGAAAATATAGTCTGGTTATTAATTCTGGTCGATAAATTTGGATTGGAAATATCTTTGAGCATGACTATGGATGGTCAAGGATTTTATTGTTATCCATTACCAATAAATTGATGTTAGTTGTTAGAAATTATACTTCACGTATTGTGAAATGATATCAAATAAAATAAACTTGTCTAGAGATTATAAAATTGTTTAGTAGATAGATTCATTTAAGCTGCTTCTAAAAGACGTAGAAGTAACCTAGAAGCAGGTAATTATATAGATGTTCGCAGGTAATAGAGCTGTCATAGCTCACAATTAAGTATTAGGTCCTTACATATGAAATTGGCGTTTTGTATGGGAGGAACATAAAGTCGTTTTTTTTAAATATAATATATATATTTAATCAAAGTATGTACCATTGCTATATATGCACTTTTGCCACCTTATAGGTAGTTCATTGATCCCTTTACTAAAAAAGCCATTCGGACGGGAATCAATAAAATCTTTGAAAGCGCTTTGGACTGCCTCATCGGAGTTAAATTTTTTCCCTTGTAAGAAGTTATCCAAATTTCGAAAAAAATGGTAATCTGTTGGAGCAAGGTCCGGGGAGTAAGGTGGATGTCTTAGGCATTCCAATTGAAGCTCCTCTAATTTGGTAGCCGTCTGTTGTGCAGTGTATTGTTGTGTTGTGTATGGTCTAGCGTTGTCCTGAAGCAGCAGTGGCCTAGAACGATTGACCAGCCTCGGTTGTTTAGCAGCTAGCTTTTCCATCAGGGATTGCAGTTGTTGACAATAGATATCCGCCGTAATCGTCTGGCCAGATTTAAAAAGCCGTAGTGAACGACGCCGGCGCTAGTCCACCAAATGCTCACAAGTAATTTTTTTTGAGTCAATTTTCGTTTGGGGCAGGATTTGGCTGGTTCGCCAGGGTTCAACCATTGCGATGAGCTTTTCCGATTATCATACAGGATCCATTTTTCATCACAGGTAATGATTCGATTTAAAATCCCTTCATTACTGTACCGGTTGAGTAATGTAACACAGCAGTCTACGCGCGTTTGTCGGTTTGCTGCACTCAATTCATGAGGTACCTACCTTTCAAGCTTTTTCACCTTCCCAATTTGCTTCAAGTGAACTAAAACAGTTTTATCACTAACACTGCAGCCTGCAGCTAGCTCGGACGTGGTTTGCGATGGATCCGCTTCCACAATAACCTTCAATTCTTCATTGTCAACTTTGGTCTCCGGCCGTCCACGGGGCTTGTTCTGCAGGTCGAAATTTCCAGAACGAAAACGTTGGAACCAAAAACGCACTGTGTTTTCTTTTGCGACACCCTCGCCGTACACATCATTAATCCTTCGAGCCGTTTCTGCAGCACTGGTGCCACGATGGAACTCGTACTCGTAAATAACGCGATATTTCAAGTTTTCCATTTTGTAAACAGAGTGGCGCAAAAAAAAACCAAAAGAGAAAAAAACAAATGAATTATGATTTTCAAAACACAAAAGCATGAGTAAATAGCTGTATAAATTTGAAATTGGAATTTCTAACCAAACAAGAGATATTTGAGATCAAAGTGGCCAGTACGACAAAACGCCAATTTCATATGTAAGGACCTAATATTTATTATAATAAGAAGGAGAGGAGAAACTTGGTCAAATCCCACAGTTTTTCATGTACGCAAAGAAGAAAGCTTCATATATGCACACACGTAGTTTAAAACTTTAAACAGTCACAGTCAAATCATCATAATTACATCAAATCATGCAATCGATAATGCATGAAAACAATTAAAATTTAATTTATGAAAGGACCTCCAAAATTAATTCGAAATATCTTCAATCAGCAAGCTTCAGTAACGTATGCGAGAATAACCAACTCCAAACGAGGCATAGAGTTATTTGCATGCCACCGTCGTAAATTCCGAATATTTCCCATACCGAAAACCTCGGAATAATTCATTCAGAAAAGGTTCTTTTTAATGGGCGTCCGGCGTCAATTAAAATAGCGTCGCCGGATTTTTTCGGTTACCCCAAAAAGAGTTCGGACGGTGCCGGCTTTGTATCTCTCGTGCGATAGGTGCGATGCATTCTACAGGTGCTAAGTGTATCGGTGGCCGTGCGCATCAAAGAAAAAGCCTTAATTTCATGTAGAATTCTCAACCTTATCCAATGAGCAATAAAGTTTATTTGCGGTTCTAATATTAATAGCCTCTACATGTTCGGTTTGTTGAAAAAAAAGTGGGAATTGGAGCGATGGACTTGGTCATCAAACAACGTACCAGCGATAGTAAGGTGCCAAGTTAGATAATAATATTATTTATATTGTATAGTTAGTTTGACACTATTTTTATTTTAAAGTTCAAACGTAACTTATGACACAGATTAACGTAACCTAGGATCACATTTTTAACCAGACACCCCTTTTTGAATGTAAAATTATGCCAACAAGAAATTAAGCAATCGATAGTGCGAAATTTCGACGTTTTTCCACTAATATTTACGCCTGTATTTTCAGTTACCATCAGAATATAGATACTTCAATCCACGACGACTGGATTGAAATATACACTGTGATTGATTTTAAAAATCTAGATCAAAAGTATGGACAAAATGAAAATTATCTTGAGATCACATTCGAACCCATTTCACATACTTAATATTATCACGAAAAAATTTAAAAATGGATCTAAACAGGAATAAATCCACGTATTGGATGATAATCACTGCTGGATAGAGAGGTAGCAACTACTCCATCCTTGTAATGCCATCCAGCTGTATTTGATTTTACTTGGGGTTGAACGAAATTTGCATACTCGCATCCCTTAAAACCTATATTTAGACAATATATTATTAATCTTTAATTTACTTTATTAGCGCTCTCTCCCCCATTTTCCCTCCCCCTAGGGATTTCTCGGGAGCGAAAATTTAAATTTGAATGACCCCTCTCATATTACCTACAGCTTAGTTTTTTTAACAGTGTACGCGGTTAAAATTATTCTTGAGTTTTATGTATAAATCGTTCATCGAATTAGATAGTGTATTATTAATTACAAGTGCGAGTCGGGCTCGCTCGGGCAGGGTTCCATACCCTTAAGACCAATCCAACCAAAATAACAATTAAATACGCAATTAAAAAAAAAAAGATCAAAATATCGCGTTTGTTGTATGGGAAATGTTTATTTTATTTTATTTTTTCGTATTTGTTGTTATAGCGGCAACAGAAATACATCATCTGTGAAAATTTCAAGTGTTTAACTATTACGGTTCAAGAGATACAGCCTGGTGATAGACGGACTGACGGACGGTCGCACAGACGGACAGTCTTAGTAATAGGTCCCATTTTTCCCTTTGGTGTCGGAAGCCCAAAAATCAGGTACAACTCTTAGTAGTTTGTACCTATGTATTTTCCGGCAGTTGCTAGTAAAGAAGCGGCAAAAAGCTCACACTATGCAAGTTAAAAGAGGCAGATTCTGGTTCCCCATTGCCAAAAAAGATAGTCCGTGGAAGTGGGGAACTGAAACGTGGATTAAGAATGAATAGTCAAACATGCACTTACGTCTGCTAGCCGGCGGAATGCAGATTAGTTCATGTGATAATAACGCCGCTCGTATCTGTAGAGGATTTTTAGAATGTATGTATACTGACGTTAAAGCTTTTCGGGAGATTTTCTATCAGTATGTTTATCGCGATTCGGTATTTTAGATTTTTTTATTATTTCATTATTAACCTGCAACTTAGTCTGCGGGAAACACGTTTTTACATAAACCGCGCATGAAATATGATTATTTCGGAATATACTAGTATAGTAGCCTATGTGTTAATGCAGGTTATACTCCATCTCTATTCCGTTTTTCAGTCAAATTAGTTCAGCAATAACGGCGTCAAAAAGTAACAATTAACAAACGAAAACAATTTAAAATACCTACTCATAAGTGTGTAGTTGCAAGGTTTTACTAATGTGTAATACTCCTAATAAGATGCGTTTAAAAATACAATGGCTATTATGATTGCCATACTTAGGTAGTTTAAACTGTTTTATATTTTCTGGACAGTGTCGACAAAGAGTCTATGGAAATTTAGATAAACGCTTGCCTTCTTAGTTTTTGTATAGTATTTTTATTCACCATAATAATTTTATTTAGTATCATAATGTAGGAAAAACAACAAGTAATTCTTTAACAAGAGGGAAGCCCCAAAAACCTCTCGAAACCAAAAGGCAAGAAGTGAACTAAGGAACTTTTAGGCTGTTATCAGCTAGCTGACGGCGATTAAACCTAAGAAACTTGAGTCGGCATTTCGAAAACAGAAGATCCATAGAGCGCAAATGTATTATCGACAGTGGAAAAAAAATCTTTAGTAATAAGCACATATCGTGCCAGTTGATTTGAAATAGTAATAACTCATCACTGAACAGTTGCTACACAGCATCAAATAGCGTGAAATAATATTGTGGCAATCAACCACGGCCAAAGTCTCTTATCAGATATGAGCTAATTGAAACCTCCTAAAATCATAGCAGGCTATTTCATAGAATAAGATAATACCACATCCAAACATCGAAGCAATCCACGGGCAACATTTACTGCCTCTTATTTACCGAAAACTTTTCCGTCGCAGCTAATTTGTTTTCCGACTAAATCTTATAAAGTCTCGCGAGCCGTTCGCACGCAATATCAAACGTCGACTTTTTGATAACAGAGTTATAACAAATAGCCAACGTACTTTATCCGACATTCGCAAACGATAATGTTTCCATATCGTTAAAACTTAAACTTAGCATTGATAGGATATACCTAGATGCTATAATATGTTAAATATTTGCGATATCTGTCGCACATACGGCAACAGAAAGAAAGGAAGAAAGAACAATCGTTTATTTAGCGAAAAAGCCACACACACATACAAAACATAAACGAACAATACAATGCAATATACAAACAGGTGCAGTACCCATTTTATAAACTCGCGGGCTGCGACTTTTTACCGCAGGCGTTAGGTGCTACAGGTATAATACGTAGTAAGTTAAAAATCCTAAAAAATTACACTTGAATTTTCATCTGGTTCCTGCTTGAACCTTTTCCCTATATTTACTTGTAACAAAATTACCTATTTTATAATGTCCTTTGTCACTGATAATTGTTTGAGTAATTTCTTATTAACTTTAGACTTCGCAACATGTTAGTGAATAATATAATTTCAGACTTCGTACATTCAGACAGACAGATTTCGTATCACCAAAATGCCGTCTAAAACTGATAGTTGTAATTTTAATATCGAGTAAATTTTGTAACAATAACCTTTCAAACGCCCAATAAACGTATTTCGAAATAATTTGCAACTCCAATTAAATTAGATACACCGTGACGCCCAAATTAAGTTAAATACACTCAAATACACTTTACCGTTCGTTCATAATCAAAATGAACAGTTGAAAATAGTTCGAAATTGTGCAACACGGCGGAAAACAAACTTTGTCATGCCCAATAACAATTTAGCAGCGGGTGCTCGATTCATTTGAAATTTCCCAGCAAGTGCAATGGAAAGTTCCGATGGAGCAAACCATTTAAATTAGGCCCGGCGACTTGAAAACTGAATGAAAGGGGTTTAACCAGGAGTGCGCCAATTAGTTTGCTGTTATTTTTCCATTCCGTACGACGACGCCGCGGAAATTGGGTCGCTAGAAATCGATCATACTCATTCGCACAGAGCAGGATTCCTTTTAGCTTCGTTCGGCTCTATGATTTTTTAATTAATTATTATGAATGAGTTCATTAATTAATAACTGTTACCGTAAAATTAAGCGGTAATTTGATTCAAAATATAAATTTTATCAAATTAAGATTTGTCCGCGGTTCCTGCATCTCCGCGAAAAATGGCTTTTCACTAATCTGTGAGTTCATTCTTTTTTTTTTACTCTATACAAGTTAGTACTTGACTGCGATCTCACCTGATGGTAAGTGATGATGCATCCTAAGATGTTATCGTACTAACTTGGAAGGGTAAGTAAATTTACCCAAACGATCAGCCGACGGATGTTTACTGTGCAGTGCTGGGAAAAGGCCTCTCCAATGATTTTCAATCAGCACTTTCCTACGCCACTTTTATCCAAGTACTTAGGAGAGGGATATTCAGAGAGGGATATTCTGCAGTGAGTGGCATTAAAAGAGTCGCCGGATTCGTGACTCTCTAGTGTCCATCTGGTGGGAGGTCTGCCAACAATGCGCTTTCCCGTGTGCGGTCGCCGTTCCAGCACTTCAGGTCCCCAAAGTCCGTCGGTTCTACGAGCCATGTGCCTCGCCAGTTGCCATCGCCACATCGCTTCATGTTACTGAGTCACATGCCACATCACTTGCGGAGCTCGACAAATTTTCACCTCACGTATCAGTCTGAAACGAGTCTTGTGTAAATCTGAGTTAATCCGTGCAAAAAGGAAAAGGTGAAGTAACTTTGTCTAAATCACAAGTTATATCTATAAAATACAAAAAGAAAAACAAAAACACTAAGTTCCTCAATATGTTCCTCAATGTTACCGTAATGCCAATTTCGCGATTCAAAAACACCCCCTACCATAAAGGGTAAACTCAAATGATTGATTACCTCGATGTAATTGTTCAAATGTTTGCATCAACCATTCAAAATTCGCTTAGACAATGACTCAAAATGGCGTACTCTTTGTTTAACATCGATTCTAAACTCGTTTAAAATAATTACTTCCTCCGAAAGCGGTATTAAATACCTACGAGTGTTTTCGTTTAATTTGCAGGGAACTAGGAAAGTGCTTTAAGCCCGTATTATTTCGTTTCACCAAATATTATTGTGACTGTTATAGTTATAATTATGAATAACACTATTTCACGTAAAATATTTCCCCTCTTTTTTTGGGAAACGAAAGCGCTTTTTATCAATGTGCCACGCAATTATATCGATGGAGGCGTTTATCTTGAATAATTAAGTAAATTATTTATTTGTTTACTTTGGTGAAGTAATTTACCTAAAAGATTGACGGAAATAATAGAAAATAATAGTCTACATTACCTTTATCGTATAAGAAGAAAAATAAAGTAAAGTCCAGACTCACTCTGAATTAACTCAAAATAGAAAGCCTAAACACATAAACCTTGTAAGCTGCAGCAGCTGTAACATTTCAGGAAGTTTTTCTTTTCAAGAAGACTATCAGGAATAAAGAAGAATTTTGAGCACCCGTAGAAAAAACAGGTTAGCTAGATTTAAGTAGTTTATATTTTAATCATACAATTTTTCTTTATTAACCACAGTATCAGAACTTCTCTATACAATTAATATGCTATGTCTATTGCTTATGCTCCTTCTATATTATTATTAGATTAATTTGTACTGGAGTAAGTTACAAAAAGCCATGGGCAGCAAACTGAAATAAGGACAAAAAGTCCTTGAGAGCTTTTATTATGGTCGGATGAACAATAAGGTAACCAGTTGAGCGGCCGTCGACAGTTTTGTGACAGCCCTTATCTAGGGCACACGCAATGTATAATATACAGCTCTATATTGACCCTTCCAAAATAACACACACGACTATAATAAATAAGTTAGAGAAAAAAATCTATATTTCACCAAACTTCATGTTTCGTTTGTATTTTTTCCTATTTGTGCTTTATCTAAAAGTATATTTTTAGCATGTGAGCCCTGAAATAGTTACCTCTACAAAAGCTGATATTATATCAGCCATAGTAACACGTATTTCAGGAGCAATTTTTGGCGACTACCTTACTGTTCAAAAGATAGATAGGGCAGACAGACGGCGTAGGCTTAATAATAAGGTACCGTTAGCAACCCTTGAGTATAAAACTCTAAAAATATATTTATAGATGAAGATATTTATAACTTTAATAGAATTCACTATAGGAGAAAAACGTAGGAAACCTACTGAGTAGGTACTTCATAATATTTTATGTTATAACTTGTAAACAATACACTAAGACTACAACGAGACGGATAATAAAAAACATAATTATTAGAAACTGAAAAGTATTATAATTATTCTACTAATAACTCCACTACTAAGCTTAAAGCCTAAAGGTACAAGTTGGTAGCCGACTGCAGACAGCAGCAGCAGGCGACGTGTCGTCGCTTCATGTCGTCGCGACACGTCGTCGCGTCATGTCGCTGCAGTCATGAATTCGAACCCGACTGCAGACGGCAACAGCAGATGGCATCCAGTTGATTGGATTGGCTCGAACGCGGTCGTTGCTCCAGCGTCAGCGGCACTACTGATCTTGGATTGGCTCGAACGCGGTCGTTGCTGCAGTCTCAGCGGCACTACTGATCTGCGGTCGGACGACACTGCCGTCTGCCGCTCGACGACGCGTCGCTGGCTTCATGTCGCTCACTACGGAGGGAATTTCATAGAAATACATGGAAACCAGTAGTGTCGCCGCGACACGTCGTCTGCTGCTGCTGCGTGCAGTCGGCTACCAACTTGTACCTTTATGTTAATTACCTACAAATACCTACGTAAAGATTTTTAGCAATACCCAGTCTTTCTTTTTCTGACATGCTTTAGCATACATTTCTTAAATTTCAATAATTACAAATTTTAAGGATTCATATATGGCTTATTTTTAGCTTATTTATAATTTCCTACTCGTACTTTCTACAGATGCCTGTAGGTATTCGTCACAAATTATATTCCTCAGGATCTGCCACAGATCTGACACTAGAAAATCAACTCCTGTGGTGTACCCCTTGTCTCAGCACTGGTACCTAGTGAACGTTATTTCAGCAAACCTTTTAGTTTTTTTTATATTTTCTTCATACTTATAGGTAGGTACGAATGGAGTATTATTATATTATTACAGCTAGGTAGTAGGTACGCGTTGACCGACCGTCGACAGCTGGTGATATCGCTTATCTATGGCGCACGCGATGTTTATACAACCCTGCACCCGCATAATATATAAAAAAATATTATATTATATTTTAGCTTATGACCACAACTTTGTGCGTGTGAAATTCGCTTTAGCTGACTTAAAAAAAGAATATCAATTCAGGAGTGTCTTTTATAGGAATAACTAGCTGACCCGGCAATCGTTGTTTTGCCATTAGGGATATAGCTTTACGACCTACTCTCTGACCTACCGAAAATACACAGAAAAGTTCATAACAATTGGTCGAGCCGTTTCGTTGGAGTATGGTAAGAAAATTGGCTCGTGAATTTTATATATTAGAAAAAATATAATTATGTAGGTTTGCAAGTAATTCGTCAAGCCAAACGCATTTTTTCATTTCATCAAGTATCTATAATAATTTCTGCAGGTAAACTTATGGAACTTTGCAAGTTTTATTAAATTGAATCAATATTAAGTTTCAATAAAACTATTGCGTTTAAGTCTATTGATCATAACTTACACTTCTTCTTCAAATTTCGCTGAAACTGAATGTTTTCCAAGGTAATGAAAAGGTATCCAATATAACTGACTAATCACCTTTATCCATTTCGATTCACTTTTTAATTCAATGAATACGAATGGTTAGACTGTTAGACTTTTAAAAAACTACTGCTCTGTCCAGTCTCCGTGTTGCGATTCCCAGCCAATAAAGTGATGGTTTTTCTTCCGCACTGCAACTCCATTATGTAAAAGTTACATAAATACACCACGCCAAGGGGTAAGTGACCTTTTCTTGGCCTTGCAAGCCACTCCGCATTTAATCTAGGGACAATATACTGCTTGGTGTTATCAACTTGATTTAGGCGACGACTGTTTTCTAAAGCACTAACTTCTTGGAGCAGCTACATTTGAATTATTGCGTTCTATATTTACTGCTAAGCGAGTCTTGATTAAAACTCCCTAGTTGGTAGATAGAGTGGTTAGCCTACTCGAGGCATTTTTTAAATAAATATAGGCTTGCGCTTGACCTAAATCTTACCTGATGAAAAATGACGATGTGGTCGAAGATAGAACGCGCTTACGTGGAAGATGACTATTCACCCTTTTGTTTGTTAAATTTAACCTGGTTGAACGAACAGAGGTTTCGGGAGGGCATTCCAAACGCTTTTTGGTGGCACTTAGACGATGAAGGGATGAAAGGCCACTCGTTGTGTTCTGCGATGGAAAAATGGTGGAAAAACCAGATTGAACAGCTGCAGATCAGGCATAATGTTTCATACACATTTTTTGCAAATGAACTGTACCAGTAACCATTTAAGAAAACTTAAGGTAATCAAAAAATCGAAATTCTCGCGAAATAGTTCGAAGGGTAGTGAGTAATAACAGTCGAAGGTCCTCAATCTGCACTGAGTACCTGAAGGATCTGAACTGTAAGGAAACAGGTATCCAGATTGGCAGTTACTCGGCTAAGGGCGATGCTGTTGTAATAATTAATTAGGTAATTGTCCTAAAGCTGCCATAGTATCAGGGGTCTGATTGCGTAAGAAAAACGTATATATGTATATGGATGTATTTTTCTCCTGTATATAATACATACTTACTTTGTATGTTTACTTATATTGTACCTGTGACGTGTAAAAACATTTACCAATAAAATGATTATGATTATGATTATTCATCGTTATCGTAATCGTTTGCAGAGTCTGCTCCCCGATTGGCTGACGTAAATCAGGGAACCAATCAGTGCCAGTGGGCAGAATTCGTAAACGATTACGATAGCGATGAATACGTTTTTCTTACGCAATCCAGAGGCGGAATAGGTATACTCCTTATTTAGCTTACAGACTTCACGTAAATGACGCATTGGTATATAAAAGTGACTTGATGAGAAGATTGGTCTTACCATAAACTGCTAACGCTTTCCGGGCATACCTTTTCACCCAACCTCAACTTCCTACCCTGCGTATGTATGCATGAATATCCTACCGTGTCTGAAGCGAATAAAATTCAACGGCTGCATAAAGGACAAGGCACTCGTACAAACGTACGTTAGTCCGTAGTGTGGTTTATTTCTTTATTTTCCACTAGTATGCATGCGGTATTTTTTCCAGGATTCCGGTATAGACCCTAGAAAAAATATAGATGGACTCTTTGTGAACAAACGTGTTCATAAAATTGTGAACGTTTAATCTATTTCACAACAACAGTTTCGCTGTGTGTGGACTTTCAGTGATATCAAATGGTTTTTTTAACGAAAATTTCATAATCTTATATTTTGATCGTGTCTATATGTTTTTTAGTCAGTGCACTCCAGTATTAAATTTTTATTGAAATTTCCACATACTAACAAGTGCTTTATAGCACAGGCGTCCTATTTAAAATCTAGGTAATGTTAAATAAATAATGCTTTCATTAAGATTTTTAGACTGTTCAAATATTATTCTTTGACTCCACATTTTCCCTAGTGTTTATCCAGCTACTTTCTCTAGTATTGTTCTGACTGAGGTTCTGACCTAGATATGACAGTAGTATGAAATCTACATATTATTTTACAAAATATTTGTTTTTTTAAGTTCTCGGCTACTTTGTTTCACGTTTCGAAAAGTACGTGAAGCCATCAGTTCTTGCCCTCAAGTCTTTTGCAGTTAGTAAATGGTGTTTCAGATAGTAGCCACATTATCAGGCATAATATTGAAGGGATATCAGGTGCATGCATTAATTAAAGCAGTACAATTTAAAATACCTGCCGTGTAAATGACTTGTTTCTGCTGGAGTACATATTTGATAATGCAAGCAGATAAATAGTGAGTTGTTAGGGCTCTTTTACAAAAGTCTGGGATTCAGATCACCACAATGCACCTCCTCGCCTAAACCTATTTTGTATTCACAGAGAAGACCCGTGGAAATTGCAATATTAATGTGTTTTAAATTTTCCAAAATAAATTATTTATTATTTTTCTTACTTTACATAACCCGGGATATTTCGTGATCAAATAACTAGTCCAAGCAGCAAAATTTAATAAAAAAAACACTAATCTACTAACCGATTTTCTAATTCAACGATATTCGATTAGCCATTCACTTTTCAAATAATACGCTCGAAGCAGATAGAGCAAATCTATTTTTGAGCAAACAAAAAAATCGCAGTGTTGTTTTTTCATGGAGCTGCATAAAAATGCGACGTTTTAATTAAATGCAGTGTAAACACGAAGCGATGTAAAATATGGAAGAGAGGCCTTGCGGAGAAATAAAAATATTCGTAGATATTATAGGTACGTACTATGTACGTATTAGAGTTATGCAACTGGCATATGAAAGGTCAAATTTTAAACAAGTAGGTATAAATTTAGGAGAGGGAAAATCAAATGGCCGAAATTTAGAAGAAAATATGTTCGAAAGACTGTAAATATTAATTTTAAACCAAAAAGCCTCAAATAGTCGATGTTCAATTATTAAAGAATGCTTGTATTAGCTATACCTAATCACCAGTCTTATTCCTTAACACTAACTAAAATGCATACAAAATATATTCGAAACTCAAAACGTTTCATTATAATATATTTCATTATATTTTTAAGATAACATGATGGAAAACGATGAGGATCCAAAGCCAGCCTACAGGCAGCTAAATTTATAATGCACTAATTTAAACTAAGTACTCTTCATGTTTGTGGAGAGGCTGAGGCTTGGAGATTCTGTGATGTGCGCTGTGATGTCCAGCGTACTTGAACGAAACGATTTTCTTCCAGTTTCTAATACGAACCGTTTAGGTGTGGAATACTCTTCTAGCTTTCGTGTTCCCAGCCACGTGCAATCTGGGTGCCTTCAAGAGAAGAGTGAATAATCCGACGACCGAATGGCGTAGTGGTAGCGAACCTGCTGTCTGCGCCGGAGGTCGTGGGTTCGATTCCCACTACTGGTAAATGTTTGTGTGATGAGCATGAATGTTTTCCAGTGTCTGGGTGTTTTTCAATATATTATATTTATGTATATTAGTATATATGTATATTTATCAGTCATCTAGTACCCATAACACAAGCTATCGCTTACTTTTGGGGCTAAATTGCGATGTGTAAAATGTCCAAAAAAAAAATCATTTTCTAGACAAGAGCACTCCATTCTAGACCTCATTTCTTTCCATCACATAATATGACGTAGCAAATATAAAAAAAGGCTAGAATTCGCCGAAAAATCTATAATCGTATCTGGCGCCAGTGAGGTTGTCAGCATGTTAATCATTTAAATACCATAGTGCTATAAATTATATTAAAAAGTCTGTAATCGCCTGTGCTGCGGTAATAGCTCATAATTTCCCCGTTTTCAACATAAACGTGTCGCATGTCATGATTAACGTCAAAATGTTTTTCACCAGGCACAGTGGGGGCACAGTGGGGTACTGTGTAAAACTTGCAGATATTCAAATCAGCGGGGCTAGACAAAGTAACAGTCGTTTAGCGTTCACGACAGTAGATAAAAATGTATGGAAAAACCACGTGACGAATAAAAACAAATGAAAGCAGAATCTACTTTATGCTTAGCGTTGTTCACTGTCGGCTGTCAATTGTCATGTGAAGTACGCCAAAGTTATCTACAACGTCTGCGAGAACGCCAGGGAGCGTTCAAATTGTCGTTGTCGATTTTCAAAAAAAGCGTGTTTTCCTCTATACGGTCACGTGGTTTTTCTACAGTCACTTGTTTTGTCCATACATTTTTATCTACTGTCGTGAACGCTAAACGACTGTTACTTTGTCTAGCCCCGCAGGAGCTCATTACATGGCGCTGTTTATGTGCTAGTGAATTGCTATAGGGTGCGCTGGTTAGGGATATCACAAGCGGTAATTCTTTTCCTTTGTATTTATAAATGGGCTGTGAATACGTATTTAAAGCTTTAATTTTGGAAGCAAATGAGACTAAAAGGTAACAAAGTCGATGGTGTCAAAGTTTTAGTGGTTTTCGATAGATATAAGCTCGCTTTATGACATATAGGTGTTCATGTAAAAATGCACAGTCATCTCAACGATACAACAATTTTTTATTTGTATAATGTTTATTTTCATCTAACCTAGTCTTCACTAAGTAGGTTTTATAATATGTCCCATAATATTTGAATTGAGGAAGAATTACAGGAGATAAGATTCAGAAAGACTTTTAGGTACGCTACTCCAATGCTTCCTAATAAGCTACTCCAATGCGTGTTTTAAGATTATTATCAAGGACAATATTTAGAAAGGACTAAAGTGGACCAGCCTATTCCGGGTATACTCTATAAGAATTAGAAATATAATTTTAAAAGTTAAATACAACACCAAAGATTCTGTAAAAGTTAAAACCAAGACTAATTACAGCGTTGGGGACGGAGTCCCGAGGAGCACATGATCAGTCGGCTGATTCTGTTTTGTTCAGTTTATTAGTTAGTAATTAAAAAAACGGAGGCAGAAATCCTATACTTTATTGTATTCTTTTAACTAGCATGGTATGTTGACTTGATACCATACTAACCTAGGTTGGTAACACGTTGGTAGCTTGCGCAAAAAGAATGCAAGAAAAATAGGATTATTGCCTCCGCTTGCTTAGTTAATAACCCAGTGGGGTTACTAACTAACAAACTGAACGATACAGAATCACCCCACTAAAACTAAACGAACGAGGTCACTTATACTCGACCCACTAGAGCCAAAGAGACGCCGTCACAACTTTTAGTCTTTTATCTTTAAATGAATTAATCATAATAATATTATTGTTGGAAAAAACTTCGATAAGCGATGCGGAAGAGAAGTGTCCACTGTTATTACAAGAGGCCACGCGAAGATAAAACATTTCCTGGCAACATTCCACGTATAACAAAAACTAAACCCCGAAATGAGGCCTTTGCCCTGTAAAAAAATAGGCTATAGCGGGACATAAAAAACAATGAAATATTTAAATGTGCCTTTAAAGCCGTTGTAAGGCCGTGTGCAGAACGAGCATGTCTGTTATCAACGTCGGTCACTATACCCACTTAGCATATTGCCGGCCGTTTTTGTAACCTAGACGACAGTATGTGTGATGCCTTAACAAGGCTTCCTGTTCATAATATTACAATAATAAACAATAATTAGCAAGACAGATTAATTTGTTTTGCTATAATCTGCTACTTGAATAGAATCTGTCTGGTCACTTGAAACACCACACACAATTCTTCCAACACTTTGTTCAAAGCACATTTCGTCACGACACCGGGACATCCTCAGGAGATATTTACTTCACAATAAAAAATCGTAGATCGCACGTAAAAAGTTATCCCGGTAGCCTCGGTAGGATGGACAAAGCTTGCAAATGTTTACAGAATAATTTGAATAAGTGAACAACTTATTATGACAAAATAGCAATATCTAATGTCTATAGCTCAAACATTTTTTTTTAATCAGTTTATTACCAACATAAAAGCTAGAAACGTCGATAAGCATGTATCAAATGTGCATCATAGTCAAATTAATTCCTAAAAAAAAACAATAAATACGTGTTAACTACGTAAGTTTCTACATTAACGATTATTTAGTACCAACTACCAGACTATGATATCTAACGGTTTTATGTGTCTGGTTTCAAAGAACTAAAGTTAACTTTCTCAATTGAGAGCACTTAAATAATCAGTTTATATTTAGGCATCCTAAAAACCGGATTCTTTCTTATCAGTTTTTTTAAGCCTGACATTCTTATGAGTTATCAAAGCTGTAGAAACGAGCTATCTTGTGTGTGACTTTTCATGAAATAAATACTAGAAAAATATGAATTTAATTATTATTTGACTCGCGCCATCACGTTAATACTGTAGTTAAGTAAATATGAGTGACAAAGGGGTCATATAACTAACTAACATCATAAGGGGTCATATAAATAACTATAGTAGTGCCTTCTTAAAAATTGATATAGGACACAGGTATTTGTTTAGGGTATAGGATGTTATATATTTTTTCCTCCAAGCATTTATTTATTTAGAACTTTAATTGTAGCATGTCTTACAATCTATAATTTTTTTCGTAATTGAAAAAGTATTTTGTGCACTCATGAGTGAGGAGTGCATAAAATTTTTTACTGGCTAAACTAATACTTTATGTTGCTTACTTAATCGTAGCTTAAGTGGCCTTCCTTAGGCCTATTTCTCTTCGTGACTTTTGTTTTGCTAGTTATAAAGGTATGTCGGGTAAAACATTTTCGGTATTCTCGCAAATATTATTTATGCATGTACCATACACAATTCTAGTAATTATTCATTTAGTATTTACTAAGAACTTTATTATGCAGTATTGACATTATGAAATTCTTACTACTTTTAACATGTTACGCTTTGTAGGACGTAGTAGGTACTAATTAATTTAAATATTAACGAAATTTGTTTAAGTAAAAGTACTAACTCTTTTTATAATAAACAATTAGAGGTTGTTATATGAAACTAGCTCTCCAATCCGCACTTAGCCAGCATGGTGGGCTAACTTCTCTCATTTTTGTAAGAGACCCCTGTCCAGTTGTGGGGTTAAAATAGGGGTTATATAAAATCAGGTTTAATGGTGATAATATGAAACTACGAATAAAAGACACGACTACAAAATCAGAATTCAGCCTTGAAGGGACCTATTTATAGGTTTTTGTTTGTACTCATTCTGTCCATCACTTTAACCTTTACCTATTTGTATACCTAAGGGTGTTTTTATAAACGCACATTATATGAGGTGTCGACGTGTGGCATATTTGTTACTTTCACTTTCCAGTAACAGTTTTGTCATAGTTTAGTAATTATACAGTCACGGTCGACCCCACCTATAATAATGTTTCACAATTATTTCCAATCTGACGCCACCTCTATTCAAGTCATGTAAACTTCCCATCTTTAAAAGGGATAAGTATATCTGATTAAAAGTTGTAAATCGAACGATTAGGTTTTTGGGGATGATTGATAATGTGGCAAAAATTCCTTAGGGAGTACATAGTATAGTAACTTAGTGTATGTATTAAAGTGTGTTGTCTTAACCCCTTTTTACGTCTCACAGCTGAAACAGCAAAAAATTGAGAGCCCACTTGAAATATAGTTATTTCCCTAACAGGTATGAACTTGTTATCTATGGCTCCGTCAAATTCTCCTTTGCCCAACTTCAAGCTTGTTAAACTGTGTTTACCCGAACGAATATATTAACGCCTACTAAAAATACACAAACTATCAACTTGAAGCCCACTTACTGAGCCCTTGCGAATGGTTAGTTCGGTCAATTAAAACGAATTAGGTTAATGTATGTGGGTTTTGACGCAAACCCCGTTTGGGAGTCCGTGCATGTGGCTGAAATTGTTTTTGTATTCAAAAAGGATTTTGGGTTATAGAGATGATAATAAATCTTCCACGAGTTATCACTTTTTATCAATTTAGGTTTTTGACACTTAAGCACGATTGTTTAGCTGTCAAAGACCTTAACTGTAAAAGCCCTTCACTGTTAAAGACCTAATTGTTGTTTTTGATTGATGTCATCCATCCATCCGTCCGTCTATTTTCACTATACCGTTTGCATGAAAAAAAGTGTCGTGCGACGATACTTTGGTTTCTTTTGCTCTTACGCACAGTTCTTCAGATGGTAAGGAAATTGAAAGAACTGTAAAAAAATTTATGCGGTAAGTCATGTTATCAAATTTTTTTCCAAAAGGCCTTTGTCTAGCAGTGAATGTCCATAGCCTGAGATGACAACGATAAATCGATCTACATGCATCTTTAGTATATTCTACGGAACACCCACAGATGCTTACGATTCGCTCTTGCAACACTGTTTTCTTTTCCGTGACAGCCTTCCTTCTTATCAAGCGGCGTTAATCACAATTCCCACCCCCAATTAAAAGCTCTACAGCCCACAGTACAGTCAGCCGTCTCGCGTTTTGACTCCAGCCTTTATATCGCCGTTTATTACACATTGCACTTTGTTTTGCTGCTTTGCTTGTTCAACAATGCTTTTTACAGCTATTGTAAAGGCTAAAACGCGATTCGAGTCAAAACGGAATATTGCTTTCAGAGTAGTTTATAATTGATGGATAAACTTTTTTATTGCTAATTAAAGCGCAAGTTTTCAAGTCAATGAATGATTGAGTTGGTTTTAGTGGTGGTTGGTTTTAGAGCATTCAGAATTGTAAGTTTTCACATTATTTGGGGAGTTTGTTGACGGTGAGTTTGGGACGTTTTCCGTCGTAGAAGCATTGATATTAAATGATATATTGTTTAAGGCCTTTAGTCTTATATTCGGTTGTAACAGCTTAGACCTTCAGTCAAGTACTTCTGACGTTTTGGAGGTTTGTGCGTTTATAGGGCAACCTTATATCTGCTGAGGTGTAGGACAGTAAAAATTATCGAAAGCGGACTATTCTGTAAAAAGTTATACGTAGCCATGAATAAAAAAATACCCGCTTCGACTTGAGAACCTCCTCCGTTTTTTTCTTCGGTTATGAAAGCTAATGCAATAGTAGGTACAACTACCTACCTACTATTTCATTCCGCCTTTGCCTTAGAAGATGGCGCTACTGTTTGCCGGTACGAAAAAAGTTACGTAGAGCGTTCGAATGGCCATATCCTGAGATTCATATCGCTGAATCAAGTTATAGAAAATATTATAATAGAATTAACTTTTAAAATATTAGGGAGTACATAATAATGATATATATATATATATATATATATATATATATATATATATATATATATATATATATATATATATATATATATATATATATATATATATATAGAGTTTTTTTTGGTGGTATCTAATAATGTTTTATAGCTGTAGTTTATGTAGGTACCTATCAGCTACGCTGAAATTTATATGAAACAAAAATCTCAGTTAAAAAACAGTTCTTCTTCTTCCTGATCGCAGCTTCAGGTCTCCATGGTCCCTAGTGTCACGTTGACCGTCCCCGATTTATTGTGACGAAAAAACAGATATCAAAACAGTTATCAGCATGACATGACTAACGCTTCTAGATCTACCCTCGAAACGAGAATCCATTCGTACGTCATTTGGGCAGTTGTCAACCATCAGGCGCGGGGCACCACAAATCATTCTAACACCTGACCGCAGCGTTATCGCGACGACGTGAAAAATTACTGTTTCCCAAATGACGGAGGCAGTCACGGTTTTTCCACGCCGACAGCGGGGGGCGTCTGTAGCCATTAACATGAAATGTTGACTACAACTGAGGGTTTAGTACAGGTTTTTGTACGAATCTCGAGTCGACTCGCATCGCACAAACGAATCGAATTCCTTCGCACATTTACAGCCAGCGCCATCTATTGACAGCATGTCAGCGATTGTCCATAGATGGCGCTGGCTGTAAATGTATGAAGGAATTCGATTCGTTTGTGCGATTCGAATCGACTCGTACAAAAACCTGTACTAACCATACTGCCTTAATACTCCGGGGGCGGTCGCTACATCACAATTTTGATCTAATTGTTTAATTACTGTATACGTAATTTATTACCATTTAACGCATAATAGTATTAATCTAGGTACATGAATATTACATTTAGGTACGTCTTTGCTACAATTTAATTATTAAGATTGGAAGGGAATTGTTCGATTGCCTCTTTATTTTTATACTGCTGAATCGTAAAATTTATGATAATTACCACGCTAAGTACTAAGACATTTTTGACGTGACAACGTCTTATAAATCGATAGAGCCGGTTGCACGCACGAAAAAACATGACTCATCCGGCGTTACCTCGCTCATGCGGCGTTACCGGCGTTACCTCGCGAGCGCGGAACGAGCGACAAAGAAGACGTTGTCACGTTCAACTATCGTCAGTAAACCGACTTTACAGACAACCAATCTTTTTGTAGCAATTTACATTAATTGGACATGAAAAATAAAAACAGGCCAAGTGCTACTCGAACTCGCGCAATACGGGTTAAGTACCGTAAGTATACCATTATACTTTAATCTTTAAGTGACATCTATTAGTAAGAAATTGTGTAAAATACCAACTTTTAACAATTTAGATGAAGATCATTGTACAATGTCTATACTATATACGACATACGGACTTTAAAGCATAATTTGGAACCGGTAAAACTAAGCATAGGTATATTTCAGGAGTGTTACAAAATATTGTATATAGACTATAGATCAAGACAGTGTACCAGTTAAATTACCTTCTGTAACACGTATTACCAATATCGTAAACATCAAAGGAACTTTAAAACTTTATGTGGTTCGAAAAATCACACAGCAATATAAAACCAGTACAACCGATATTAATTTTTAAGCGCGCGAACTGCAAAAAGGAACAGCAGATTTTAATTAAGATGACAGTGTCGGTATAAAACGTCTGATTGCGTGGTTGGCGGACGGTTTAATGGCTATCATATCTTCGTAGGTGGTGGGCGCAGAGTAATATTTTCACAGAGCCTCGGAGTGAAAATAATTCAAAAATAATCCCAATCTGTAACAAAATGCCAATTTACCAGTCCATATGTCCAGAAAATGTTTTAAACTCAGTGTAATACATTTGGGGGTTTTTTTTTACACTAAACAAGTTAGTATTTGACTGCGATCTCACCTGATGGTAAGATTTGATTATTTGTATGGTTATAAAGATTCATATGATACTGCTGAGTATGATAAAAATGTTACTATTCATATATTGGGCGCCACGAACTTTTGCAAAGTAACTTCAAACTATTTGAAAAAATATAAGTACTATTTCACATAATATATTATACAAAAATATTAAAAAAAATGGAAAACTACGACTAGCATTGCGTACGGAGTACCAATCCGATCATATAAATAATATCCTTAAAAATATTGTTAGAACGATGATGTTTACCCTTTTACATTGTAGCCCCGCAAGCTCAAGTTTAAGTAAGCTACCCTGTGCATTGGGCACGGTCTCTCATAAAAGTGTTATGAGTCCATTTCCAGCCGGCGCCTAGTGAAGCTTGGCGATAGAATGTGGTCGAATTTCACATCGCTAACATTGGTATAAGAGAGGTTTTCTTGACAAACACAGCTTTTATAAAAACTATTTTATGTTGTAAACACTTACTAATAGGTATGTGGATTGAAGGATTTGAAAATTAAAAGCCCAGAAGTTGCGGGTAACGGCTCAAGAGTAGAATTTCAGTTAATATCATTATCATTATACTGACCTCACAAAAAACAGAAATACACTTCACGCGGATCATAATGTACTCTAAACCTTTAGAAAAATGAATAAACAAATACATTCTCACAGATTTATAAAAGCTTATGTGAATAAAGAAACAAGCTAACAGCTTTCGAAATTAACTAAAGTCAGAAAGGAAATCCTTCAAAAGGCTACCTAATAAAACGAAAATATGATGAGTACCGATGTGCAGACATAATTATCCATACCCCGCACCATATCAAAAAGAGCATACGAAATTGCATTTTTTGCTACTTCAAAACAGTACATAACAAGTTTTAATATTATTCCCTGTTATGGAGTTACATGAATTCATTTCTCCCTAACCAGCTTTATAGTGCAGTTCAGATGATACAAAAGATTTAAATATAACTTAGGGCTGCTTCACATCTCAAGCGCGTGTGAAGCTACGCAATATATTTATCGACCTGGAGAATTACTTTAAAAAAATTAGTTTCCAGGAGTTCAAAATTGTTTCAAAAGGAAAAATAATCATCAAATTCCAAATGTATCAAATACTTACCGACTAATTAATTATTAATTACTACAACATTAAAATTTCATCTCAGTATTCTTTGTGTGTTGAAAATATGTTTGTTTATATTGAAAATATAATAAAAAATTTTGATTTTCTACAAAAATTGCATTGTAACATTTATTTTTCTTTCAAAATTAATAGTATTTGGGCCATTATTGGCAATACAAATACAGTTGTGCTCGCTTTCAATGTGGCAATGCCTTAGTCGGTCAGGTTATTCGCAGCCTCTAGCGGTACTTTCATATCTCCCTAAAATATACCATTAAACCACCGTAAGTATATTAGTGAGGGACAAAACAATGCCTAGGGCGTATTGTATAATGCCTAAGATCTTAACAAGGAGTTGTTTTGTTTAAGTGGTTTGTATCCCGTAGAGATTAAGTAGGTAGGTAGGTATGTGACGTTATCACATATTATCTACCTTTTTTGACGTTACAACGTCTTATAATTCGATAGAGCCGGCTGCACGCACAAAAAAACATGACTCATCCGGCGTTACCTCGCTCATGCGGCGTTACCTCGCTCGCGTTACTTCGCTCTGAGGCGTTCCATGTAAAGCTTGAAGTGCAAGCGAGAGTTGTCACGTTCAACTATCGTCAGTAAACCGACTTTACAGACAACCAATTTTTGACGTGACAACGTCTTATAAATCGATAGAGCCGGTTGCACGCACGAAAAAACATGACTCATCCGGCGTTACCTCGCTCATGCGGCGTTACCGGCGTTACCTCGCGAGCGCAGAACGAGCGACAAAGAAGACGTTGTCACGTTCAACTATCGTCAGTAAACCGACTTTACAGGTAACCAATTTTTGACGTGACAACGTCTTATAAATCGACAGAGCCGGTTGCACGCACGAAAAAACATGACTCATCCGGCGTTACCTCGCTCATGCGGCGTTACCGGCGTTACCTCGCGAGCGCGGAACGAGCGACAAAGAAGACGTTGTCACGTTCAACTATCGTCAGTAAACCGACTTTACAGACAACCAATTTTTTTACTTTTGATTGGCTTGCGCTTGACTACAATCATGTCTGATGAACAGAAATGATGAGGTCTAGGATGAAGCACGCTTGCCTTGAAAATGCATATTCACTCTTCCCTAGACTATTCTTGGCTGGGAACACGGAAGCTGGAAGGGTGTTCCACACCTTACACACCGGTACACGATCAGAAACGTGGAAGAAAAACGTTTCGTTCGAGTTCACTGGACATAAACTACATACCTAAGGATGCCACTTCTCTCGGCCTCTTGTTGTTCTGTGGTAGAAAGGTGAAGGAGGTACTGGATTGTGGAGTTCTTGAGCACACTCTTCAAAGTATATCCCGTAAAAAAACGCTAAACAGGCAACGTTGCATCGGTGTAATTATGTATCTTAAAGTATCGTACACCAAGGAAATCATATAATAACATTTCACATACTTATTATAAAAAACTTGGCCTGTAACATACAAAACTTTGAATCTTAAATGTTATAAACTTGCGATATCCCAAACATGCTCCGTAATCGAAAGTATTAACATTTAACCCTAAGCAAGTCCCTCATGTAGCGAACTCCGGTTATCCTTCATGTGTCAAGGGGCAGATAAATACATTAAATGTCCCCAAAAGCGTAAGAAATCCGAAGATTTGTAAACTTTCCCCCTTTATGACGGGAGAAGCGCTTTGCCAATGTTTTCCTTGATATGAAAAACTTTATGCGCGTAAATGTCAAGCGATTTACGTCCTTATCTTCATTTGCATAAAACCCTTTTAATATAACTTCAGTGAAGCTAGATTCATTTACGGTATTCGTCAACAAAGCGTTTAACGTATAGTTTATGTTTACGTCAAAGATCCAGTTTATTATTATAGCGATATTAAGCAGATATTAAGTTTTTTACTGTCTCGACAATGTTAAACTTTAATAAACAGTAAATGTTTTGTAAAGAGATGGAGTTAGTTGTTGTTTATTTTCCATTGTTTTGTGAAGATCGTCTTTTAGACACGAAATTCAGTTTTTTGTAGATGGTTACTTCACATAGTGGAACAAAAACAGAAGGCTCTGGACAGGTAGACGGACGACATCAAAACAGTCGCTAGCAGACAAGCGACATGAGGTTGTAGGCGTAGATACCTTCAAGAGGTATATATTGAGACGTCCATCTGCTGACTGCAGGCTAAAACGACGACATAGTATAACCCGTTCGCAGAAACTTTGCCGATGACTTCCCCTCCCACTTCATACTACCGCGGCCGTCTGATAGCGGACGAGCGCAGGTCGCGGTAGTATGAGGTGGGAGAGGAAGTAATCGGCAAAGCTTCTGCGAACGGGTATGTATAAGAGATGTATTTTTTTATTACTTTTATATTAATCTGTGCCGCTATTCTTTTTTTTTTATTTTCTTTTGTAAGGACACGCAATCAAGCCCCAAAGTAAGCGATAGCTTGTGTTATGGGTACCTCCTTGACAACTGTGAGATAATTAATATACATTATATTTTATATACTTGAACGTAATATATGGAAAAATACCCAGACACTGGAAAACACTCATACTTGTATATGCAATCAAAAAACAAAACTCTATAATATTATCTGGAGCTTGAAGGTTAAACTCACCCTTACTTTATTTTGTACATCATAACCCTAGGGTACAGTAATCTACCTAGTTCTACGCCCATTAAAGCTAAGACGTATTTGCGTCTAGCAGAGGTAATCGTATAATCTACAAGTACTAGTTACTGCAAGATACATACACTGAAGGGTTAGGGTTTCCTCAGACATATCGTAACAACCAACAAAGAACAACGAATGAAACCCTGGCAGCGTTTTCGGAATTTGGTAACTACAATAATATAATATGAGCGGGAAATTTCGGTTTCAATTTCTGTCATGAATCAATTTGGGATTTTAATAATATTTGAGTTTGCTCTGGTTTGATCTGGTAGGTGGTTACAGCATAGACGAAGATACCACTAATGCCTATAAGGCTTGAGCATTCTGTTTCGATGTTTTGCAGCTATCAATAGGGGTTCTACTCTTCCAAGTTAGAACGATTACATCTTTGGCTGCATGTCAATTAATGTCAACCAACGTCATTGCGTGTTAATGCAAGTGGGAATATTTTTTTCTGGTACGATAATAGACATATTATACCTTGGACAGGGTGGACGGCGCGAAAAAAGTTCGCCAGTTTATAGGTGCCAAAAATGCTTGTTTTGCCACCAACAGTGAGGCCACTCTGTAGTTCGCTCAGCAGCTACCTATAGAATTTTGACAGATGACGCTACGGTTTGCTTATACGACAAATGGTTACGTTAATCGTTCGGATGCCCATATCCTGAGTTTTCTTATCAGTGGGTGCGATGAACCCAGATATGTCTGGATAGACTATAATCCCGATGAGATTGGTGCGCTCCAGTAATGCCGCTGAGCACGTGCACATCACGTGACTTCTCGGATTAAGCCAGCGGCGGATAATTAACCGAACAAAATACTATCGCTTACGATCGATGGTGTTTGTATACTGGCGGGAGGGGATGGCTGATTTGAATAGCAAATGTACAGATAGTCAAGCATCACAAAAATTACGATATTTATTCCCATTATAGTTAATATAGGTAGGTGTGATATAAATCTAACTTATAGATTAGGCTGAGATCAAAGAAAATGCCAGAATCTTGGGACAATTTCAACATTTTTCGAAAAATTGCATTTTAAATTGGCAACTTGAAAATTTTAACAGGTATTTTCTACAGAAAATGGAACCGGGATGAAAAAAATATCTTTGAAATTATGATAACAAAGACAATAATGTTGGAAACTTAGTCTATAATGGAGCTCTTTAAACTTTCACATATACCTCCACCTCGTGGTTGATCCCGACTCTACGCTATGGATAGCTAATAATAATTTTTATTAATTTAATTTAAACTCTGGTTTCAACAAAACCAGAACGCCTGTTGAAGTAGGTAATTATAATTGCAATTCACATCTTGTTTTGAGAAGTTTTACAGCTATACGGCATTCTAAAGATAGTGTTTGAAATCATAACATACCATTTTCATGGAAAACAAGATATAGCATAGTATGGAAAAATGCAAAAGATCCTATTTCGCAAACATCTTTGCATTCGCACTAGGCACTAAACTAATGCACATTCCGCGTACTCCCTTGCATTTGTTTACCATTTCGTAATCTCATCTAGCAAATGCAGTGTTCGTCGTAGGAAGACCTCAACTATTGTTGATATTCTAACCACCCCAATAGAATAGCTGCATCCGCCGTGTCACGTGGGCTCCACTGATTGCAGGCTCTGCTAAAGTGCCGACTTGCTATAGCGAATTGCATTTATGAAATACTCAAGATTCGTCGCGTCACGCGTGATAAAACCAGAATGTATGTATCTTATTATGAAACTAATTTCTTCAAAATTTTATTTCGGCCAAGCTAGAGCAAGTAGGACATTAAGTAGAAATACTAATATTGTTGGAAGGATTTATGTGCCTGTAATTAGAATGCAGAATTTAAGAACATCCTGTATCACTCCCGATTGTTAAAAAATAACAAAAAATGATGTATCAGTTAAGAACATTTTGAACTCATCAATATATCAATCTAACAATCTGGGCGACTGAGTTTTTTTGTAATATCGCCTGTATTTGTTTTGTAAACCTTATCAAATGCACAATTGCATCATAAACTAATGAGCCGTAAGGTAGGTATTTCTTGTTCAATTTACTAAAGAAGTTTTAGTTATACTTATTTGTGCTCACAGTATTCAGACAATACACATATATTCGTTAAAAGTTGCCTATGCAGAGAAATTATTATAAACTGTTCTTAAGGTTAAAATAATATTCTTGCGTTCGTCGTAGCAAGACCGCACAGGAGTGGAAGTCGTTCGCAGTTGGCGAAGCGTTAAATGCTACATTTTCCGTGGCCATTTGCAATTCGATATCCAGCTAAGCTCCTGGATTGAACTGTGGATTACATGTCCCTTAATTTGATATTGTAATAATATTTATTCCCCTTTTAAAATACAAATTGGATAACTTTTTAATATACAAGCGTTTATATGTGGTAGTTTTTAATAATTGTCAAAATTTCGTATCAAAATTTTATGTGTTTTCATTAAACTTTTGGTACTGTAATATTAATGAAATTATACTTTAATCATGCTCTACTCTCTCGACCTGTGTTTATTTTCGCATTCCACTTTTAGATATGCAATTTTCAAAGAATTAACAGGAAAGTAAACCTGAGCCTAAATCGATGAATAGGTATTTGAAAAATCTGTTGCTGTCTCGCTAGATCCGAACAACAAGAGATCGATGTGTGCGTGTGACGTAGCGTAGGCCACGGAAATCGGGGTAGGTACTGCATCTGTGTGTGTACCTGCATACCGGCAGGCAGCTCGCGCGGCTACGAGCTCGGCTTTGGCATTATTTTGCCCCGGTCGCAGTCGGACTCGGAGAGTGTTGGTGTTATCAGTGTATTGTGTCATCGTACTTCTTACCTTACTTATCTACTATTTATATTTGACTTGGCTATTGTTTACGGATTACTCATTTCATTGATCTGGGACTGGAATAAAATAAAGATCATTAAATTCAACATACAGCTTAAGTGACTGGATGGCCTAGCGGCGCGGCGAGTAGTGGACAGGACGGCACGCGGGCAGTGGTTCTAATCCTAACTCATATATGGGAAAATTTTTTTTGCTTCTTTTTCCTTTTTTTAATTTACACTAAAGGTTTAGAATATTACTTTTAAACAAGATATATTAAAAAAGAAGAAAATTTCTTACAAATAATAAAATTTCGGGAAAAATTGGAGTTCGATGGACATTATATTCTAATTCAACATGAACATGGATGAAATAACGGAACTTCTAAAATCAATACAGCGAGACGTCAATGAAATGAGAGAATAAATGGAAATATTATAATATGATTCCTTGTTTTAGTAAACCCACTATTTCCCACTTCTCCTAAATTAGTAAATATATTTTATGAAGTTTCATCATTGTGTCATGTGTTAACTCCAGACGAACCGTGGGGCTCAAGAATATAATAATATAAACGGTAAAAAAAAACGACTTTAAAATGAACCAAACTGACCACACGGGAAGCACCAGCTTTCTAATAAAAAAAAGAAACATCAAAATCGGTTCACCCAGTCAAAACTCCCAACTAACTTTTACAAAAAAAAAAAAAAACATGTCTGCAATCCACACATGGTAGAAATGAAACCTCCAAAAAATGAATTTAGGTGTCTATCTCTTTTAACTGTCGCTTTTTCATCTACTTTCAAATTGTATATATGCCTATAATTGGTAATTGTAACAGTACTAGCACTATTGTAACCTTGTTCCATATTATTATAAATGTTTTTGCAATTTTATCGCTGACATATCAAATAAATAAATAAATGACAACGATGCTAAAGAAGTTTTCACTTCAAAAAGAATTATTAAAATCGAAACCGAATTGAAAAACTTTGATTTGTTATGTTATAATATGAATAATATCCTTTCCAATATTATACATTCCATGTGCTTTTTACGATAAAATTAACATATGTCGTAAATATTACATACAT
Source organism: Coenonympha arcania (assembly GCA_036785405.1). Taxonomy (NCBI): domain Eukaryota; kingdom Metazoa; phylum Arthropoda; class Insecta; order Lepidoptera; family Nymphalidae; genus Coenonympha; species Coenonympha arcania. Next base: position 7,293,025 of record CM072069.1, read on the forward strand.
AATAAATAGTTGAAAATGAAGCTAATAAAAGTAAAAAATGTTTGTAACGATCACACGATCCAGTAAATAAAATCGGTATAGTTTAGCCCCCTTATTCATAAAAGTTCAATAGTGGTGGAATAGTTAATATCTGTTTTGTCTCTTTCCTTCGAATGTCAAATAACTGTTGACAAACAAAGACAAAACAGAGTATAACTATTCCACTGCTATTAAATGTTTATGAATAAGGGGGTAGGCATCGACATCGATGGACAGCACTATAGAGCATCGATAAAAAAATTATCGACCATAGCCACTTCCCTATGTGTGTATGTGTGAGTTTGACCCTCCCTCTCCTCATGTCTTCCCCCGCAGAGAGCGATAGGGACAACTGCAGCTCAGACCGATTTTTACCTATAAAGATTTGACGAGATCGACCTTTCGTATTCCCCTGTTTCCTCTTCCAAAGTTGAGTCGATTCAATTATTTTTGGCATGAAAATTTTAAGAAAGAGTAGGTCTATGTCTCTACGTTTTTCTTTCATGTAATTTTTTGTTTTATATTTGTCTTTGAGGCCTTTGAACATGGCGGTATAAAAAGGTGAATTTTTGCTCATTTCAGAGGGTCACATTTTCTAAACCAATGAGTTTTTCCAAAAACATAAAACGTAGCGACATGCATATTCTAGACTTAGATTTTATGAGAAAAAATGATAGCTCTAGGGGCATAATCCAGGGAGGAAATAGGGGACTACGTTTGTATGGCAGATTGATTCTTTACTTTCCTCTTAAAGAATTCGGTGATGTCATCCATCCGATACAAATATCAGACTTCACACATCTTTGTACATTACGGAGATCAATCACAATGTAACCTTTTACATAGTTAAAATCTACTTGCTGCACCGAATATTTATCGCGTATAAATATAACTTGCAAGTGGTATTCTAACTAAAAATTAACATTAATAATTGTTTTAACGACCATTTCTCGTTTATCCAGCCATTAAAGAACACCCTGTATAATTAAGCTTTATTGCAAAAACTTTTGTGCGTCATTCAAGCTATCTGCTTTGTGTTAAAGTGAAGCAGTCGCAGCGTAGGCGTTGGCCGTAGAGCCTTTTGTAGTTGCAACTTATTGCAGAGAACTTACCGCTTTATCCTCTTACTACAAACCGACTTTATTGTAGCCGCTGCGAGTCGCGTCCGAGTTGAATAAGCCACGTTTAGTTTTATTAAAGTCTGAAACCGATCTGAATGTGCAATTTTACTCCTAATAGAAATAAAAGTAGGTAGATTTACGCATAGACCTTAGGTATAAAATATACACAGGCGGCTTTAGAATTTTACACTTTCTAATTTGGCTCAAGTCTGGTCTGGTGGGACTTTGGAGGCTTCGGTCGTGGCAGTTACCACCCTAGCAGCAAAGACGCACTTTTTAACGACATAGCGTTCATGTGCGATGCTGGATAGAACCAATATAGGTGAGTTACATATCCCTTCCACGTTCAAGTAGTAACTAGCTTGTAGTGAATAGAAAAAGTGCGTGTCGTGGTGGTAAACTATGGCCTTTACTCTAATTAAGTCAACCTAGAAATTAGACGTTAAAATACTGATAACTTAAAAAAAAATACTGTCTTATAAGCTATGAATTATGATACAATTAGTACATGAACAAGCAATATCGCAGTAAGCCAGCTGAGCGTTGTAAGCTAAGCATTGGGTATTACCAGAACGCTTCACTGAGTATTGCTTAAATCAAGCGAGTTAGAGCACGGTTTAAGCACATTTGTTATGCGTAATAATGTTTTAATGGCTTGAGCTATGTGCAAGGGGATTATGCTAGTCGGTAGTCGGTACAGCTAGACGATTCCAGGCAAGACGAACTGGGGAGGCGTTTTCAGATTAGACTACATATTATAGGTAGTTTTAGGGTTCCGTAGCCGAATGGCAAAAAACGGAACCCTTATAAATTCGTCATGTCTGTCTGTCCGTCTGTCCGTCTGTCCGTCTGTCCGTCCGTATGTCACAGCCACTTTTTTCCGAAACTATAAGAGCTATACTGTTGAAACTTGGTAAGTAGATGTATTCTGTGAACCGCATTAAGGTTATCACACAAAATTTAAAAAAAAGTAATAAATTTTGGGGGTGCCCCATACTTAGAACTGAAACTCAAAAAATTTTTTTTCATCAAACCCATATGTGTGGGGTATCTATGGATAGGTCTTCAAAAATGATACTAAGGTTTCTACTATCATTTTTTTCTAAAATGAATAGCTTGCGCGAGAGACACTTCCAAAGTGGTAAAATGTGTGTCCCCCCCCTGTAACTTCTAAAATAAGAGTATGATAAAACTAAAAAAAATATATGATGTACATTACCATGCAAACTTCCACCGAAAATTGGTTTGAACGAGATCTAATAAGTAGTTTTTTGATATTTACAATAAAACCTCTAAAAACAAAGTTTGTTTTGCGGTTCGATAAGAAAAGTGGTTTTTATGGTTTTATTCCTCCGGTTGAAGTACGGAACCCTCAGTGCGCGAGTCCGACTCGCACTTGACAGGTTATTTATAACAACGAATGATAGACGCGCAACACGTTAAGTGGTACGCATATCCATTTCAGATGCAGTGCATCCCAAAATTTTGCATTGCAATATCATACGACACACTGCACTGTGCACTGCATTCTAAGTTATCAGTTTGTAGGTTTCATTTTTCCCTGCAGTAATTGCCTCGGCGTACAGTGCCCTGCATGGTAGAAGGGCTGATACTGCAGCGGTGGTACGTACCCGAATGAACTCCACAAGATTCTAATTATTGCAACATTATATCACCAGTTATGTATTGACGATAGAAAATAAAGTGTACAATTATTTTATTATTCAAAAACATCTGAGTTTTAAAGAAAATAAACCTGCTGCAATAGAGATTACTCAGATTAGTGAGGTGGGAAACCCACCCACACAGATACAAAAGGTGATGCATGACAGAAAGAATTAGTATGCGGAATGAAAGTGCGAGAGGCATGAAAGCGAGAACTTGTATGAAAGAGTAGTCAATAGCAACCGCAGCAGTTAACATAGGCTCCTATGGTGTTGGAGGTAGGAATAAAAAAACCCCCCTAAGTTTATCTACCAATAGTTGAAGCAGATTCTTGTATCTTTCTTAATTATAAATAGAATCAGCCTATAAAAGGCTTCAAAGGACTTGAAGAATATTGTGAGGCCGTCTGAATTACTAGAATGGTTCAGGCTGTATGCAAGAGGATTAAGTTGGATTCAGCCAGACATTTCTAGGCAAGATAAACAGCAGAAGTGTTCCGAGATTAGAGCCAAGGCTGTTCCGTCTTGAATAGCCGACGTTCTGTTCGTAAGCGGCCGTAAGTTAGTGTGTTATTGTTTGGCTTAGCTTAGGCGTTGTATTGTTATGGTCTTAAGTAGCTGAAATTAGCTACTATTTCTACTGCCAAGTGGCATGTCGAGGGGGTGAAGCCTACTTATTTACAATTAAATTTGATAAATCGTGAAGTATAAACTGAGAAATATTTTTAAAATTATTTATTTTACATATTTTACATAAAGTACGGTATCTTCCTCATGACACGTATTATGTCCTTTATTTATTATTCATCGTACTATTTATCTATGGCAGTTGCAACGATGATTATTATCTATGCGCATCGATGTTGGATGTCTCATTTTAGAATCTGTATTTTGACTTGAATTTGTCTTGCTTCCACAGTGGGAGGCAATTCAAACAACTTACGATAAAATCAGGGGATGTAGTTTCATGTTATATTTCATTTACTTTTGAATAATTACACTACCTGATAGCTGAAAACTCAACAATTTAGTAACATTAATCATTAGTATTCACGGAAAATATAGTAATTATGTCCCTCCATACCTCGACATTTTACATAGGCTTTACTTACAGGCCCTTAGGATAATTCTTCAGCCTTGATTAGGAAGTAGGCGAATAAGTAGGTAGAGATGAACTGAAAAGAACCAACAAAAACCCAGCAATACTAATATAAGGACGTCCAAATTATCCTTTTGCTTCCGGACTTTAGTAGTTGTTTTATTCGTTAATCGGAATGATACGAGGATAGACGAATTAATTTTATTAATGTAAATTCTAAGTCTCATTATGTAAGAAAATGTCGCCCCTAGAGGTGAAAATTTGTTAAATGTTGAGAAAATTTAAAATATTTTCACGCAGTAAATTTAACTAAAAAAATTAACACTCGGAGAATAAAAGAATTGTCACACTTTGTAAAAAAAGCGCGGTCTTAATCTTTCCCGAGAGGTCTCTCTGACTGGGGTTACCACATTTCTATACATTTCTGGGAATTTTATCATGTTTTAGTTCTATAGGTTCTGTTTGTTTTCTCTTCACAATCGTATTTCAGTACTATGAAATAGTTTTTTCTCTATGATGGTCAATCGTTGATCCGCCGGTCGTTCAATTGTCAACATAAAGTCTCAAAATAAAGTGTCAATTAGTTATAGTTAGTCATTTAGTTTGTTTACTCAGTTTTGCATATTTGAGAAATGTGTAGAGATTGATAAAAAATCTTTTGCACAAAAATTTCGTTATCATAACTTGCTAAATTAAGGTACATACCTTTTTTCATATATTTTTAAATTCAGTTAATTAACTTAAACTACCATTTTAATTCGTGTTCGTTCGGAACCAAACCAAAGGATGTGACAGTTAACGGACGATTCTAAGTTTATTGGCGAGCGTGGTAGCCCTACTTCCAACTGCCCTAATGATATCAAGACGCGCTTAAGAGCCCATACATAACACTCTATGTGACGTTTTTAAAATTTAAGTCAACGTTAATGCATTCTGCCCTGTTTACTGTAAATACTTATTCAAATTTGTAGGCGACTCCACAATACGGGCTGGCCTTTGTGATACTGGAATTGTGTGGAATATTATTAGCATAACACGAAGAGTATTTCAATGAACAAAGTATAACCGGTATGAAATAAAATTTTACGGTTTAGCCTTATATTGAAAAAGGGAGGTCGAGTTAGGGCATAATAAAATGACTACGTGTTGTGGCCGATGTTATGGGAGCTGAATGTTTAATTTAAACGTGGCAGTGGTTAAACACAGATGGAATGACGTTGGAAAGATTTTGTTAATAGGTTCGAAACGAGATACAAGTGCTAGGACTTTTCGTGCGGAGATCGTATGGGTAGGTACCACCGCAGTGTCTGTTAATTCTACTGTTTCCACCAAAGCACCAAACCAATCAGATTTCGACATTTCCTCTCCCCTCAGTTTCGGAGATGTCAAAATGACAAAATCTGATTGTTACTCAAACAGTTCCGCTCCACTCTGCTCCGCTCCGCTTTAGTGGAAACCGGGCCTAAAGCAGTGATGTAGTAGGCTGAGATTTGGTTTGAAGGGTACGCTGACGTGATTAGGTACTGGGTAAAATGAGACCTAAGAAGTGATGTCTGGACGATGAACACTGAACACAGTGTGTCGCATGAAATTGCAAAACAAAATAAGAGACGCACTGTATCTAACATGGGGCATGCGTATCACTTTATATGAGGTGAACGTTTTGCTCGTCTCATCATTTCTTAATAAAATATTGGTTGTCTGTAAAGTCGGTTTACGGACGATAGATTTACGTGATAACGTCATTATCGTGACTCTCTATCGCTTGTTGTGCGCTCTCGCTTGCACGCACAGAACGTTACTATTTTTCATGTGTGTTGCTGGTGTTCATCAATTTATAAAACGATATCACGTCAAAAAAAAAAATGTTGGATAAGAATTTTGTGGCTTGTAAGCATTGACAAGTTGCATCAATGTATACCTACATTATACGGCAACAGCTGAATCGACGAGTCACAATTATTTCGTTGGAAACTGTTTTCAAACTGGTGGTAAAAACACAGGCAACAAATCAAATTAGTAATATACATAGGTATTATATCCTTATTAGATAATATCTTTTTTTACATAAGTACCTAACTACCTAGAGTACCCGCTTGTCCTTTTGTAAGGATACATAAATAATTAGTTGTCATATGGTTTAATTATTATTGTGAGTTTCAACATCGCTTTTATATTATTTTTGTTAAAAAAAACATATTATTAAATTCATTTTTAACAGAAAATAAACATCAAAAAATCTCGTCCATATTAAATGCATTCATATTTTTAATGAAACATGCTATCTATCGTCAAACAATACGCGAGATTATAATATTGTCCTCAGAAAAGCAGCTTTCGAAGGCACCTTGTAAACGCTTACAAAAGGTTCGCCCACGCCCACTTGTGTGCATCGCGAAATTATTGCCAGTCCAGAGCTTTGATATAGTACTAAAGGATATTTCAAAAATCTTAGTAGGAGCTTGAACTTTATTGTTTATTCATGTATTGTTCTATAACAATGCGTTTTGAAATATGTACTATGGTTTTAAATATTCTACAATTTCGACACAATATTCTACAATTTTTTTATAGTCTGTAAAAAAATTAAATAAAAAAATGAATCGGTATAACTTATTTATATTTTAAGTGAATAATTTAAATCGCTATACAACTATAGTTGTAAAACTATAACAGGCCCGTTTTAGCGTTTGAGATAGACCATAGACTGTAACTTGGTACGAAACTTAATGAAACAATAAAATAATTACTAAGTAGCTCACACTTTAAGCCTCCCCCACACAGGCGCGTTATTATCGCGCGATAATACCGCAAGCGTTATTGCGATATCTGTTTTCAGTACATTTTGTATTAAGATGGTCATGTAGTTACACACTGCTGCGATAATAACGCCGCAATGGAAGTATATCGGTCGATATTATCGCAAGCGTTATTGCGATATCTGTTTTCAGTACATTTTGTATTAGGATGATCAAGTAGTTACACATTGCTGCGATAATAACGCGCGATAATATAAATACTGAAATATATAATGTACTGAAAACAGATATCGCAATAACGGTTGCGATTTTATCGCGCGATAATAACGCGGGACGCTGCGTCCGTGTGCGCGTTATTATCGCGCGATAAAAACGCAGCTGTGTGCAAGGAATCGGGACGCATTATCGCAATAACGCTTGCGATATTATCGCGCGATAATAACGCGCCTGTGTGGGGGAGGCTTTATGTAATAAACATAAAGTGTGAGCTACGTTCTCAGTCTTTTTATTTAATTTTAGTGTTGTAACCACTTAATTACTGAATTTCACCAGCTTTATCCGTTTTTAATGATAATTCAATATTGTGTAGTGATTTTTACTGAAAAAAATAAGCTTAGCGGCACTGATTTCTATAGAATGGTTTATCTTTGATCAAGCGGCACGTGACTGAGTGAATGTTTGATTGAGTGAATGGTATTTAACTACAAATATTATATTAAAGACAAATTGAGCTTTCGTATCGTTCTATCATTTCAAAATACCTACAATAATAAGTTCGAGTAATTAATTCTGATAAGAACTTTAATCCAATGCAATTTACAATACATAAACAAATCGATCACATACATACTAACTTTTATCGATTCATCGTGAGTATCGAGTAGCGAGTCGTCTGTTTCATCGCTAGTCTCATTGCGTTGACATAATATGCAACGGGCCTAAGTATTTTTTTACAACTTTAGGTAATTTGCCATATTTTTAGATGAATGACTTTCAAGAAACATAGCTATCATACATAACTCAGTCAGAAAATCTTTACAGGGAAATTTGTGCTACGGTTTTTTGTAAATGCGAATAAGTACGTACTTTTATTAAATATAATAAATAATTTACCAATAAGTTATTTTTAAAAGTTACGTTTTAAATTAATAAAATCGGTCCTTATCCCGAAGTCCGAATTCCGATAAATTTCACAATAAGTTTTCCACTCTAAAAACTTTACTTTGTTTTCTTCATCGCCGATTGTGCGAATAGCTTTCGAAAGAGTTTATAATATTAAAGACTCAAAAGGCTAGTCTTTACTTTTTATCGACAATTGTTTCTAAAGCTAATGAAAGAGTTTGATATTAAAATGATTAAATTTACTCTCAATTAAATACTTAGAATTTGGGTAATAAAACTTTATTAAGACTTTATTCTTTTATTGAAAAAATTGTCCCTTAGCAAATTGTAAGAAATAAATTAAAAATAAATAAATAAACGTATCAGGAGCTGGACATTACAATCATCGTAATCTAGCCCCAAAGTAAGCGATAGCTTGTGTTATGGGTACCAGAGAACTGAAAATATTCGTAATATTTCATATAGGTACACTAAACTATAGGTAGGTAGGTATAAACACTAAGTATATTAAATACTAGCAAATACCCGCGGCTTCGCCCGCGTAAATTTTAGTTTTCCCTATTCTCACGGGAACCATCGGTTTTTCCGGAATAAAAAGTACCTAACTTTTGTGTTAATTTAGAGCGAAATCTAACTCCATTTTAACTTTCAGCCAAAAGTTTTCAATAGTTGCAGCGTGAATGAGTATTTCGCCCGCTGGAATAGTGGATAAAAAATATCCTCTAGCAGATACCCGCGGCTTCGCCCGCGTAAATTTTAGTTTTCCCTGTTCTTACGGGAACCATCGATTTTTCCGGAATAAAAAGTAACCTTTGTGTTAATTTAGAGCGAAATCTATCTCCATTTTATATTTCAGCCAAAAATTTTCAATAGTTGAAGCGTGAATGAGTATTTCTCCCGCTGGAATAGTGACAATCAAATATTCACGCGGGATATCATTCATTGATTTTCCCGGGATAAAAAATAGCCTTCTCTATTCTAATTTTCAGCCAAATCAGTTCAGCAATTACGGCGTGAAGGAATATTTTTCCCGCGTGGATATCTGTTTTTCACTGTTCCCGAAGGAACCATGGATTTTTCCGGGATAAAAAGTAGCCTTAGTATTAATCCAGGGTATAATCTATCTCTTTTCCAAATCAGTTCAGTAATTACGGCATGAAGGCATATTATCTATCACTATTGTCATGGAACCCATGAAATTTTCCGGGATGAAAAGTAGCCTATGTATTAGTCCAGGATAAAATCTATCTCCTTTCCGAATTTCAGTCATATCAGTTCAGTAAGTGCAGCGTAAAGTAGTATTTTTCGCGCGTCAATATAAATTTTTCAGTTTTCCCGCGAAAACCATGGAATTTTCCGGGATAAAAAGTAGCTGTTTTATTAACCCAGGATACCATCTATCTCCATTCCAAATTTCAGCCAAATCAGTCTTGTACTTGCGGCGTGAAGATTTTTTTCCGCGTGAATTTCGGTTTTTAACTAATCCCACGGGAACCATGGATTTTCCCGGGATGAAAAGTAGCTTATGTGTTAACCCAAGATGCAATATATCGCCATTTCAAATTTGAGCCAAATCGGTTCGGTAGTTGCGGCGTCAAGGAGTATCGAAGCTTGATAAAATACGAACTTTGGAGCCCCGTTTCACCCCTATAGGGGGGAATTTTGAAAAATCCTTTCGTAGTGTACCCCTAGCCCTCATAAGGAACCTGTGTGCCAAATTTGAAGTCTCTAGACCCAGCGGTTTGGGCTGTGCGTTGATATGTCAGTGAGTGCGTGAGTCAGTATCTTCTTTGATATACCATGAAATTTTCCGGGATGAAAAGTAGCCTATGTATTAATCCAGGATAAAATCTATCTCCTTTCCGAATTTCAGTCATATCAGGTCAGTAAGTGCAGCGTAAAGTAGTATTTTTCACGCGTGAATATCAATTTTTCAGTTTTCCCGCAAAAACCATGGATTTTTCCGGGATGAAAAGTAGCCTTTTTATTAACCCAGGATATCATCTATGTCCATTCCAAATTTCAGCTGAATCGGTCTTGTTTTTCCGGCGTGAAGATTTTTTTCCGCGTGAATTTCGGTTTTTAACTAATCCCACGGGAACCATGGATTTTCCCGGGATGAAAAGTAGCTTATGTGTTAACCCTAGATGCAATTTATCTCCATTCCAAATTTGAGCCAAATCGGTTCAGTAGTTGCGGCGTGAAGGAGTATTGAAGCTTGGTAAAATACGAACTTTGGAGCCCCGTTTCACCCCTTTAGGGGAGGAATTTTGAAAAATCCTTTCTTAGTGCACCCCTAGACCTCATAAGGAACCTGCGTGCCAAATTTGAAGTCTCTAGACCCAGCGGTTTGGGCTGTGCGTTGATATGTCAGTGAATGAATGAGTCAGTATCTTCTTTTATATATTTAGAAGATAGAAAAACACACAGACACTTGTAGACATCATCACGCTCAGACGCTCATCAGATAGTGGAAATTGAACCCATGTCCTTCCAAATAGAAGGTAGGACCTCTACCGTCTGCGCCAATTGGTTGCTAGAGACAGAATTTCTTGGAATAAATAAATATAATACATCATTAATAGAAAACCGGCAAGCTTTGTTACCGTAGATGCTGGAAATCCTTTTAAAGATACAATAATAGCTTAAAGCGAATTTTCTCTATTCACATAAATATTCATTGAATACTATAGTCGAAATAGGAACCTACATAAACAAGAATGCCCGTACTGAAATAATTGTTACAGGGATGGCTAAACTTGAGGCAGCGGATCCCATTAAACTTTCCGTTCAGAAATGGTCTTTGTAGAATAATTTGCATGTGCATTGTCAAACCCTATCGGGCATTCGGAACGAGGCGTACTCCGAGAGGGAGGAGACGTTTTTGAAGGGGTGATGCTTCCTCGAAAAGATTTTTTCTTTTAAAATTGTAAACAGCCACTACCAAAACTGCTAGAAATACATTTTATTTATTTTTCAAAGAAATAATGACAGGATTGGTGAATTTGCATTTGCTGCTAAAGCTAGTTTGGTTTACGTGTTTTTATTTTTCAACAAAGGGCTGATTTTTCAATAGCAAGATAATCGAATTAAGGAATAAATATGACGTTTTGACAGATTTTGTTTGGCATATGTTTAAAATTTATTCCTCCGATAGTTTATCTGGGGTTGAAAAAACCGGCCCTAAATTAATAATTATCGAATTAAATGTGTACTACAGGGTACTTAATTTTTAAATTCGTCAAACTGTAATGCTTGGCACGACATTAGTCAGGAACGATTAAAAATTAGCGGTTGATGAGGTTTAAACACCCCTTCAAAAATGACCACAGGTTCTTAGGTCAACTGGCCAGTGCCCGAGCGCGAAGCAAACTTTTGCCATTCCCAGTATTTTGCATATTCTGCTGCGAAAGGTTTTTTAAAATGCGATTGCAAGTCAATCGACGACGTAATTTTCAACAAACTGACGCGAAAGCTTTTCAAACGACATTAGTTTAGCTACAATAATTAGCGAAGTTTGCTAATAATGGCGAAGTATGTATTTGAGAAAGGACTTGCGAAATAAATGGAGTTGCAGAAAGCTGTGGACACACTTATTCTTATTGAGTTGGAAACTATTATAATCAGTTTAGTTTGTCGACCTTATTTAAACTTCTACCTATCTGGTAGGTAAAAACGCAATTAGAATAATATGGGCTGAAATGCAGAAAAAACATCTTTTGTTGATTTGCTCACAAGATGCTCATATTATCTGATGCATATCATGAAATTTAGCTTTGCTCTCCTTATTTGAACATTTTTTTCAAACACAGCAAGTACCGATTTTCGAGAAGAGCGGGAAGAAAAGATAGGGATAGAATTTGACATTTCCTGTAAGTTATATTTAAGTGATAGAAAAAACATTCTGATTTATGTTGCAATAAACCTTATAGCTAACTTTAATATCTTAATTTATTTACTCTATCATACTATATCAGCCTTATTATTTCTTTCTACTGTGCATGAACACAAAATATTCCATTATAATGTCATACAACAACTTTCAAACTTATTATAGAAAATTCCACATGCTTCAGTTTTTCCAGCGAACTTAATAGTTTCCAGCCCGAACGGCTCGAGGACACAACGGGTGGCGAAATTAAAAATTCCTTATAAAAGACGCGTGTTTTAGAATATTTTCATCGAATCTTGTCGATAATTGAAATAACAAACTATGGGCTGGATCTGACATATCGATTGACGTTTAATTTCAGTACATAAAAGAGCAACACCTTTCTTTATTCAAAGAAATTGTTATATTGTTTTTCACCGCCGCAATGAGAAGCCGTTTAATGTTGTTCATACAGGTATTTTGCTTTGAATGTTTTTACTAAGGAATAATGGATTAAGCTGTAGGAAAAGTTCACCTTAATTAAAGCGCAATACAAAAGTATTAAGAAGTTTTTGGAGTGGACGTGGAAAATGTTTTTCCGATCGGAGTTAGCCGGCTGGTTTCCGTGTCTGACTGGAATGCAAAATTATACAGCCAGGTACAGAATACTAAGAGACTGTTGTAGAAGATTTTAAGTATTTCGTGATTATTTTCAGATTTATTTTCTTCGCCAGTTCGCATATTTCCTGTTTTTCATTTAACGTTTGAGATAAGATTTAATTTCTTTGGTATTATATCTACTACAGAAGGAACACAAGTGCATAGTGTTCATGTATCTACAGTTAGTATCCGGCCTGCGGGTGATGGGCGATAGGGGCCGCCCGTCGCCCAAAACATAGACAGGCTAGGTGAGGTGAGGCCAGATAAAGGCACACCGATGATTTCGGCAGCAGCCAGGCTGCCTACAATGATGTGACTCGCTGCTGCGGTGGCTGGTCGAGACATGGCGGAAGCGCGGTGAATACGACAGTGAATCCCGTACTTCCGCCAGCGGGTCCGTCGTGAAAACAGACAGTTTTTAGTGGATGCAAGCCCCACATAACCCTTCCGTTTCCCCTGACAGAGGGGTATGCGTTAGGCATTTTCTGTCTATAAAAAAAATCTACAGTTAGTATTACCACGTAACTAGAATAACGAAGAGCCTTAATTTTAAATCAATGTTTAAGTCCTAATTATCACTGGAACCAGCTACCAGCAGCGGTGTTCCCTCAAAGCTATAACATGGAGTTATTCAAGGGACGGATAAACAAACTCCTAAATAGCCAGAAATCAATTTTCGATTTCGCTGATGCTACAAATATCATATTATGATCAGCGCTTAACAGCATAATAATATGATGAACAGCATGCTTGTTCGCTATCGTTCACGATGAAAAAAAAGAGTAATTACATCTCGTTTACATCATCTTAATTTCACGAGCTACTGTTGAAATAGGATCACAAAAATCTTTAAAAATATCCTAATGAAATATTTGGCAAACAAAATAGGTAGTAGGTAATCCCAAAAATTCAATATTACGTAATTAAGTTTTTAATTAATTTTCGTTTGGAATTCGCGGCAGTCGTTTCTCATAGCCCGAGGCTTGTATCTTGGTATAATACCTACCGAGTTACAGGGTATTTTTCTAAAACGGAAATTGATTTGGCCCATGTTTAGAATGCTTTGAAGAAAACTTTTTGTATTAAATTGCTGATGCTTAGGTCTTATCTGTTTAAGAGGAACTTTGTTAGACTTTGAAAGACCTATACAATCCTTTTTTAAAGTTAGGTTTAGGTTTTAAAGTGAGATATCTTCAACATGAACATACGATATTTGATCCCATTTATCATCCGGAAGAAGATTTTCATTCGTGGCCTTGGCGGTAGATTGAAGTTTATAGACTCTTTTTTTCTTCCGTAGGAGGAAAACCTTCTGGATTTCCCTTGACTTTATTGGGAGAAGTCTTACAAAGTATCAACGATGTGATTAAGTTAGCGGACATTTCAATATCCGTAAAATAATTTCAACAAAACAAGCAGGCACAAGTCATCATTTTTCTGGTAAGTATATAAATACAGTTTTTCTAAAAAAATACGAAAAGAGAGAAAAAACATGAACTTTATTAGAAACGCAACGGGCGAGCGTAACTGTATTTTGTTTGCCATTCAATGAATGATATAAAACTTTAGTGTAGAATTTCACATTAGAGCATGCAAATTGGAGTGCGATGCTATTATTTGCTTTCAAAGTTAAATAGCTCTCGCTAGTGGCTCCTAGGAAAAATCAGCGAGAGGTAATCTCGTATGGAGTGGCACATTATATAGCAGGGTTCGTTGGGTAGTGGCAATGACTGAATGATTTAATGAATGAACGAATACGATCCTTTGATATCGATCCTATTTTATATTGACGCACCCTTTTTTGAACACCCATTACTTAGCTTTGTTTAAAACTTTGTGTAATGATTAAGTACTAGATTTTTCGAGAAATTTCATCTACGTGCTGGTTTCAATGAAATCTATCTGCGTGTTAGAAGAAGAATCTTTTATTTATCCGGTATAAAAATAGTTATTATATAACACCATTCTTGTTGTTTTCTATGCCCATGTAATGTTTGTTTAATGCTTTGTTATTAAACCCAATGGCAAAATGTTCCGAAATTTTAATATTGATTAACGGTGTAGAAGTTAGTTGACGAACGTATTTTAAGTGATTTTTAGGGACCTGCAGTTTAAAAACTATAAAGTCTTCCAAATATAACCTCCATGAATTTTGGGGCTATCTAAATGCGCTGTTATGCAGAACTACGATAGGATGAAATTTTCTCAATAGAAATTTCTCCCAAACGTTGCAACAAATTCTTATTTTTTCTAAATTAATCGAAAACTACAGTAGATGTTATTATAATTTTTTCTTTTATTGTTTTGGTAATAATAATATTAAAGAACGCTCAGAACGCATTTTTGATAACTCGCTTATTTTTTAAGTAATTACTAGTTTTTCTGTTATATTCTTCCGCAACGCTGCCTGTTGCACCTACCAATGTATTCGTAAGACTGAGGAGGACAAAAATAAATCAGTAAATCCTTTTAACCAAGATATTGTAGCATAATGCCTGTGGAGATTAGAGATTGTCTGCACATATCATTCCTAAAATTGATGGTACGAGGGTTTTGGATAATGTGAACATTCTGTTTTCCCTTATTTCCCTGACTGCGCGGAAATCTGTCAAGGGCCATTTGTTGCGAAGTTCACGCATCATAAATCTCGCATGCGTGAAGGGTTGAGTGAACCTGCGTGGGTGTTGTTTAAACGCTCTTAAACAAACCAACAAATATTTTGTGTATGTAGAAGTATCTACCTCACAGAATATACCTAATTGTACTTAAGCTTCGAACTTCGCTCGAAGAATGTGCGATTAAAGTTAACCTCAATCAAATGTTTACACAACTATCCATAAACGTTCCTATTTTAGTAAGCTTTAAACATTTATTTACCTATTAAGTATCGCAAAAACCAATAAGTATTTTAATGAAAACAATAAAAGAGAAAGTTTATGCTGAAATTTCAAGAAACTATAGTCGAAAGCTAAAATTAATATGCACTCGCATTTAAACAATTCATGACGATATTTCTGATACGCAAAAATGTTCGAACTGATTTTACTATATTCTCAATGATTTAAGTGTCGATAAAAGAATAATAATTTTTTGGGTAAATTAAGTCTAGGTACTAAAAATCGCATGCCTGTTTTCCATCAGGCTCTGCTAAGTATACCACGGATGACCATGGATATAATAAAAACAATTTAATTATAAAGTACTTCATTTCACGCATTAAAATAAAGCAAAACAAAATGAGCAACGCAATAAATGAGCGAAATAATTTACAAACTATGCGTTCGCACAAGCATTGATCACGACAATTAAACCGGCCGCGGCCTCTAGTTTACCATAATTTCCCCATTTGTCCCAATCGTTTACACCCGGCCGGCAATTTGCGCGTTTTTGTCCAAATAAATTTGTGTCGTTTCGTTGATTTTGCATATGGATATTATTGATATGTGAACAGAAAGAATTGTACCGCCAACATAATATTACTATTAGTGTTGAAACACACCATGCCGAAAATACGCGGCCGAAGTTCGGCGTGACTACGCCGGCAATACAAATTAAATTACTGATGACACACCAAACCGAAATTACGTCGCGTTATAGCGTACAGCCGAACTTCGGTCGGGCGTAAGTTCGGCAGCGATTCGGCGGCAATGTTTTGAGTAACACATTATACGCGACCGAAGTTCGGTTCGATTGTCAAACTGAATACCCATACAAAGTTACGCAACTGAATTTCTGCCGCGTAATTTCGGCTCTCGTGTGTCATATTAGCTGAATCCGTCGGAACGTAAAATCAGCCACGGAACTTCGGTCGCGTATTTTCGGCATGGTGTGTTTCAACACTTAAACGTAATAGAAAAAAATATTCGCTCGAAGCTTGCAAATACCGAATGGCGTAGTGGTAGCGAACCTGCCGTCTGCGCCGGAGGTCGTGGGTTCGATTCCCACTACTATTTCTTCCAGCCCCAATGATAATATTTATGTACATTAGTATGTATGTATATTTATCAGTTATCTAGTACCCATAACACAAGCTATCGCTTACTTTGGGGCTAGATTGCGATGTGTAAAAATGTCAAAAAAAAAAGAATACGATATGGTATACCCATTAGAAATGTATTCCCGTAAGTACAAACTTTTGTGCGAGATCGTCATTCGATCACCATTGCCAAGACTCGTGAAAAATCTTCGTTGAAATCAGTAGTTAAAGCACTACGTAGGCTCGGTAGTTCAACTATCTTAAATATGGTAGCCTGACCTTATAGTGAAAGACATTAGGGTCAGACATATTTAACGATTTCCATTCATATTTCTTAATAATAATCTACTTCACTGCTTCCTTCCTTCTTCTTCCGATCCTTGATGTCCGAATCTATTGATGAAGCATTGAAAAACACACAGTGTGCTTTTTTAAATTATTATTCGAGAAATTACAGAAAGCATTGGAATTACAAAAGTCTTTAAATTGCAAATGGTCTAGAAATGTGTATATCAGTAAATAAAATGCAAGCGATGTTTTAAATATCACCCTCAATCTCATATCGATATCTGGCTAATCATCGACGCATGGTGGAGGTACAGCTGACTGATTAAGCAATTTCTCGCTCCGCCAAACACCAGCCGTACCCACATTTCATTACAATATATTATAGATACAGAACAATATGCAATTTAGGACTTCCTGTTTGACTATCGGTCTTTTTGAATTAATTTGTACAGGTAATATGTATTGGACAATGCACATGCCGAGTGATTAGACATCATCAGCACTGGTGGTTGATTATAATTCATAGATTTATAACGGTCGCCGCACGCGCTCCCACTAGATAGAGCCCAACCTAACAATGACAGCTCCGTGAGTGCGGCAACTTTTTCTTATAGTGTGATACGTACCTATACGGATGCTAGTGTGCGTAAAAAATTGCGTAACTACGGCTCTCGTTTGCCAATTTAGGCAAAGTATTTTTTGCCGCGCTTTTGAAGTTGAGGGCTCCCTCTTGGACTTCTATATGGAGTTAGGTCCCTTCTTGTAATATCCGTCCGGATGGTACCCTATGGTGTCAGTTATTATTAGCGTGAAGCAGTTATGTATTGCTGTGTTTCGGTTTGAAGAGCATTGTAGCCGACGCGATTATACTGGCCAAAATGAGACTAAGGCTAAGTTCCCCTAAGTACTATGTCGTGGATTAAATGTTATTGAAAATTCTTACCCGTTTTCAACTCTACTATACAATATACACTTAACGTGTCAGATGCAGTGTGTCCCCCAACTCTGCATTGCAATATTATCCATGGCACTGCTCTCATCTCTGAGAAATCAGATCTAAGGGTCGCCAAACACGGACTGCACGTCACACCGACAAAACGCCGCCACGAGCATATTATCTGTAGTTTTCATACATTTTGTATAGACTCGCCGCACACGGTGACCCCGTGCCGGTGGCCGCCAAATAGCACCGTCGCACGGGTTACTAAATGCCGTAAAAATACGTCACTCATGCCATTTTAGTCAGAGTCCATTGTGTTACTTTACTTTATTGTGCGCGCAATGCGTATTGGCTAAGTAACAGCCACCGGGCACCATTGATAAAAGATGTAAAGTATATCAATGCTGGCCACCGACACTGAACGCAAGTTGCGTTGCACGCTTCAGCTAACTTTGTGGCGGCGTTTGTGGCTGTGACGTCCAATCCGTGTTTGGCGACCCATAGAACTTATATCTCAGAGTGATGAGAGCAGTGGCGTGGATAATATTGCAATGCAGAGTTAGGGGACGCACTGCATCTGACACATTATTATACCTATGTACAGTAGAGTTGAAAAATGTAAGAATTTTTAATAACATTAAATCCACGACATAAAGTTGCAACGTCACTGCTCGCTGCCCTATTTCGTATTCCATGGCAGTGCCATGACGGGAACTCCTCTTGGCATCCTGAGACAGCAGTATAACTCTCATTATGTACACTGTACAGTAATTTTGCCAGCTACAATATTTTTCGAACCGAAACACGGTACCTAAATGCTTTGCGATTATTAAAGTCCTACAACCTAGTAAGTGGTTTTAATACTATATAATATTGTGTCGATTCTTTGCTGGTTACCTATATTTGCATTGTCACACGGGAACTGCGAGATAACTATTGGCACTTACTTCCTTTTAACTTAAGTTTAAAAACTTTTATACCTAGGTACCTTACTTGAATTTATCTGCAGCAAGTACATTGCTATGATTGCACCGATCAAGATAGGGTCTTTTAAAAGGAAACGAGGCATGCTACCCTACTCGCGTGATTACTGCTTTCAAGTAGATTAGCAACTCGTTCAATATGTGATAGGTTTTAGCCCCTTAAGTATAAACCACTAGGAGTAGTAAAGATGTGCCTACCCCGATATAAAATGGATGACACAACCAATGATGCAAACCGAATGTAGTACCAGTTTTCTTTATGTTATTATCTCCCCAATGTGGAAGATTATTGGGAGAAAAATTCCACAGAAATCAACCAAAAAAAATCAAGCTCACCCTTAGACCCGAGTACCTACAGGAAAGTTGAATAGCTTAGAATTGTAATTTTTTTGATAAAATTATGACGTCGAATTCCTTAACTTAACTTGTTTGTAGCATCTACAAATTTCTCATCTGTCCATAATTATATTTATTGAAAAAATACAACTGGCCATGCACGAGTCGTCTATTGCACTGAGGGCTCCTTGTGCTAGAAAAAGTAAAAGGATAAAAATCCTATTTATCAATTTCCGATATTATCACACATAATAATAGCAAGACAGATAAAGCCACTCTATACCTAAGTGTTCTATTTTAGACACTTTAGTTGTCAACCCTAATAATTCGCTTACGAAACAGTCTAAAACTGGAGCATAATAATATGACGGTATGACCTAATTATGTATGATGTCATGCTAGATATCTACGTCGTTTCGAAGCCTTTCAGTAATAAACTAGACTAGAGCAATAACTCGTTCGTAACCCTCACGATATCACATAAATCTCGGTCAACTTGCAGGGAACACGACACTCCTGCGGAGTTGTTAATTGTTATTGGAATAATTGCGATCATACTGAGACTTAATTGAAATTGACTGCGACGCGACGACCCCAATAGAAATTTATAAGACGTCCATTATAGTTAAGGACGTAGGTGTAACTAAATCAGGTTGCTTGTTGTGGAAAAATGGTTCAGAGTTTGGGCCTTCGCGTTTTCAGACTTATCATCATCGGTGCAGGAAATCAAGAAAACTGTCTGTCTGAGAGATCTCTATGCTGTTTGCAAAGTGTAAAGCCTACCTATCCGTACTTGGCGAGCTAGACCGTGGTCCATGGCTAAACGATTTTTGCCCTAGACTATCTTAGATGCTAAGCCACTCCCAGAAATGGATCGTAACTTACAAATTGAAGCATGGCACGGACGCTGCTCTTCGTGATAATGTGGTAAAAAGTATAAGTATATAGTATACGTATTCATATTTTATTTGATATAATTAAATTACGTATAATTTGAATTTAATTTAATTCATTAATTTCTGCTTTCTGTACTTCTTCAGCAGGACAGATTAGTTTTTTTGCTAAAATCCGCTAATTAAAAAGAATCTGTATGGTCCAAAATGTAGAAAAACCCCCACATGAAACTCCATACACAATTCTTCCAACAATTTCTCCGACGCACGTTTGGTCCCGACACCGTAGAGGCTCTACGATTTCGCATTGTGAAGTCAATATCTCCTGAGGATGTCCCCGGTCCCAATAAGCACAAAATTGACCCTTTGCGTCTTACGGTTATTTATATACTTACTTAGAAAATTTAAAAACAAATCCGCCTACCTCGAAAAGCCATTCACTAAAGGATAATATGCCCCATTATTTCAATGCTCCGTCGTCGGCGCAAATAATAACACTATTAGTTAAGTATTGTAAGTAATGTGCAGTGTGCGAGCATAGTCGGCTGTAACGTGAAGCTACTGGCGGCATTACCGCCTCTGGCATCCGTGTTGCTCCTAACTGTGGAATAAGCTTCCTAATAAAATAACTTAGGAAATTATAAATTTCTGAGAACTCTTCCGAGTATTGTTGCTGCTATGAACAATGTTACTTTACTTTTATGTCAGTACTTGAATGTAATCTCATCGATGATAAGTGAAGATCGATCAAAGTCAAAGCTAATATCGTACTAACTTGAAAGGGGTGATCTCTGATGATGAAAAAGCATAGTTTTCAGGACTTATACGTATATAATATATTACATTGGTATATGATGCATCTACCGTATGAGTTTTTTTAAATCTCATCGTTTTGGTGGTTGAAAAATGCGCATGATTGATTGAACTGAATGTTCAAGTGTAATCCATGTTACCATATTTTAATTGAACATATTATTTTCTTAGTGAAACTTTTATTGTATTGTCCTAGGCACGTTTAATATTGCATTATAGCCGGGCCGGGCATCTTTAATTAATTTTTGAATTTTAATTTTTTTTCTTACAAAGTTTCACTGCCACAACTAATTAACTGTTGTGTTAATAAACCAAAAAAAGTTTAACTTGCATAGTGATTTCATAAAACCACATTTCCTGTTATTTAATATGTTTTATGCATTGAACTAAGAGATAAAATTGAGATTTTTTACACAAATATCTCAATTTTAATCACATTCCTGTGAGTGGTTTCCACACTTACTACACATTTCTTAAGCGGCTGCATCTACGCTGTAAATATCATACACTGGCTTGGTTTGTGACAATATTATGAACATCATAAATAATGCCTTTTTAGAACCAGTTAAGTGTGCTTTAATGTTTATACAAATTTATTTGCTACTAATTTTAAGTCTGTGGGAATTTAAAGAAAAAAATTCGTATACCAAATATATTATGTACCTCGTTACTGCAGACCTTATAAATTACAAGATCAGATTCTTCCAAGTGAAGGAGGCTCAAAGTTCCATCATACTTTAAAAAAATATAATTATGATCACGTGAAAGATAGCTAAACAGGCAACATTGCGTCGGTTTTATAAACCAATTTTAGTCAACTTTGTCTGTGTTAGCAGTACACTCTTACTTCTACTTTTTTTCTTAAATTATTGCAAATCGAACTCTGTGATCGAACTTTACAAAGCTTTCCAGAAACTACCACTCAAGATATTTTTTATAGTTGATAGGTTTGCGCTTGACTACAATCATGTCTTATGGACAGAAATGATGAGGTCTAGGATGGAGCGCGCTTGCCTAAAAAATGCCTACTCACTCTTCTCTTGAAGACCCAGATTGTACTTAGCTGGGAACACGGAAGCTGGAAGGGTGTTCCACACCTTAGGGATTCGTATTTGAAACGTAGAAGAAAAACGTTTCGTTCGAGTACGCTGGACATCAACCACATAAGGATGCCACTTCTCTCGACGTCTCGCGGTTCTATGGTAGAAAGGTAAAGGAGGAACAAGGTTGTGGAGTTGTTGAACACACTCCAAAACTGAACGCGTAAGATAACGTGCGCTTTGGGGCAGCTGACATAACATAATTGAAAATGATCGAATCGAGCGAAACGAATCACTCCTCACCCGACTCCGGTAACGTAATTATCAAAACAAAATTATTGTTTCGTCACGAACCCTGTTCTTATTCACTTTCCTTTGTTACGACGTAATTACATTATGGCGGAGTTAAACAACATTGAAGTTATTTCGTAAGATTGTTATCGACTCTGTTTAGAAATAAACAACGCCCTTTTCACATGGATGCATACAATTTTGAAAACGTTAGATATTTTTTTCACCAACATACTAGTTAGTAACTTCAATCTAAATATTATGTGTAATCTTTCTAATATATAAAATTCTCGTACCAATTTTTGTTATAAACTCCTCCGAAACTATTTTTTTATATATATCCCTAATGGCAAAACAACGTTTGCTGGGTCAGCGAGTATGATATATTATACATATAGAGAAGTCCTAAGTCCTGACTTACCGAAGAGACAAACTGTCGGTGAGAGACAGTAGATAAGTCAGGACCCTGAGTCCTGAGTCTTGACTTATCTGTCTTTTACAGTCTTGCCCAAACCCTTAGTCCTAGAAAGCTGAAATTTTGCATATAGTTTTTCATTATGACACAGACATGATATAAGGTAAGATTTTGTTCCCAAGGGATCCCACGTGATTTTACCGAGTACCGAGTTCCGAAAATTGACTCCAGCATGCCGCGCAGTAACTGCGTCAGTGAACTCTTCAAACTTATCGATGTTTATCCAGATGTCGCCTCTATATATATAACAATACAAAACTTAGAAATACCCAAATCAAAGAAAATCACTTCTCATTAGTTCAAGCAGACGGGCAAGTCACGACAATATCAATAAGAGGCACCCCGTAGATTGACTGTGCATTGTCATTTGCTATAATTAGGACGAAAGTATCTGGGAGCTGTAATTTCTCTTTGTGTCTGAACAATTTTGTCGTGTTTAATTTCATGCCGGCTGCCACGTCTACACCAATTAACTTATTACTCTGTGATAGATTTATACACGACTGTGATATAATTTGAGACAAAATTATTCTTTGACGTTTTAGAGAACTGGGAAAGTAAATAATTCTTTCATTACTGTAACTATTGCAGTAGGTTCTGCATTCTTTGAGGAATAGACTGAACTCTACAATGTTGTAGTGTCTTCTAGAATAAAATTTACTTTATTGTAATTAAGTAACATTAACCATATTCCAAAAACAAAGAAGAAGAAGAAGGATCTTATTGTATCAATCGTTTTATAAGTTTCAGTCCATAACTTCTTGAGTTCTTAGCCAGTTTCGATAGTTTTGAAAGAGTTTGGTATCCAGATCGTCCCCTAAAGATTAAAAAAATCCAGTTTCATATTAAGTACAGGCAAAAGTAGTCATAAAGCAATGATTACAGGAAACAATATGAAAGGATTTTAGGACAAAAAGCGTGAATGAGAAAAATTACTGTGAAAAGTATAATTGAATCTGTTTCAGAGGAGTGGTCGACAAGCTCCTTATAGTCCTTATTAAAGCAGAATATTCTTATACCGCAGACAACGCCGGAGATCTAATTACCCATTCAAAGTACGAAACTTGCACAAAACTAAGTGAAAGAGCCGCAATCTCTTGCGATCGTCACAGTTTATAAGCAGATTTAAAAAGCAGAACTCCAATGCTATGAAGATGCTGCGAATGTTTTATTCGTTTTGTGCGGGCTTGCTTTAGTCATAAAGTTACAAGAGGCTTTTCTTTTCAGTTTTATACAATAGGAATAAAATATAATAGCACTTCCGTTGTCTGATCTTAGGAGTTTCATTAAATAGCCTATTAAATTGCGCTAATTATGAAAAGGTAATTGAAAATATCCAATAAGTATTTGATTATTCGTAAGTTTCGGAAGTTGTTTGTTTTTTTTTGCCATAACTCTTTAACAGATTAACTAGGAGCCGAGATAGCCGAGATGCAAGGAAAAATACACGAATTCCTGAGAAATTCATGTGAGCCTAAGTAAAGATCTAGGCAAATGTTTTTACCTGAAGACAGTTGAAAAAAAAATATTTCATAAAAATAATAAGTAGCAAAGTAGTACTGCAGCTATGCAACAGTTTCATATATTATCACAACATAATAATTATAATGGCGTGAGCCGTTTTTAATTTTATATCTCCTGTTTTAAGCACAAAAATAGATCATACAGTTATTGTACAGGCAATTCATTAAGAGGATTACGGGTTGATTTTAATATTATTTTATCAAAGAGAAAATAGTATATTTTAATCATAATTAAAAATATTTAGTACCTATATTTAAACGTTCATTAGTTTCTTAGAAAATAGAAAATGTGCACAGCGTGGTAAACACAAGTCAATAAAACAAATAGTTATCATTCGCGATCATTATATTGTCTGCAACCATTTAGCCGACGAATAACTTCTCGAATTAGATCTCTGAGTCCCGATTCGATTTGTTCCCTTTATAAGATTGTAACTTAATACTAAGGCACCGCAGTGGCACATTTTCAAGCCGTTTTCTTGATATCGCCAAGCCGCCTGTCATAATGACAAAGTGTTTACAAAGCGGTGCCTTTATTTATATACTTACGCTTGTCTTGACTTTATTTTATCGTTGTATACTTACTTAAATTCCTTCCAAAAATTAACAAACTTGTTTCAAACGTCAAGAATTTTGTTTATGGACTGAACTTGCTTAGCTTATTTTATCACATTAATTAGTTTTTAAAATTTTCACCACATTTTAAATTAAGTAATGGTTTACAAAAGAAAGGTAGAGCCAAAGAAGTATATTCTTTGTGCAAGTTGATTCTCTTATATTAAAAATTATTTTTATTGACTTTACTCATAACTTATACCATGTAATGTTATACTTAAAGCAGACTTTTAATTTTACTCTTACTAATTGATATATGTTTATTTATCTATCCAAAGTCATTACCCTTACTTCTCTATCCTTTGTTCCTACAATTTTATTCTCAACAATAGAATGCATATTTAGACTTCCACTTACAACTTATTTGCTTAGGGGTTGAGGGTCATTATTTACTTTGGCGGAAGTGCATATCCCATTAGTACCGAGCGAGTGTAGGGTTAGCTTAATCAATGTGGTAGGCGGGCTCAAAGGGTCTCCTAGATTTATTGGATCTTTGTTATTTGTCCCTATTACAAAATAAGTACATTCTATGAAAAGGGCGGTGGTATAGTGGGTCCTAAAATGGGTTTGAGACAAGACAGGATAAAATAATAATATACGTTAATTAATAGTTCAAATTTTTTTATTTTTTATGTACAGGACTTTATTTACAATAAAACTTATCACTAGCTTATTCTAATTACTATACAAGTCTTGCCCGCGTGGAATGGTGGCAAGAATACTGGCTGCATTTCCGCGTTGAACAGCTAGGCTGATACGTTGCGCAAAAAATGAGCCAGCCCTTCTGTCACCAGTTGAGGTTATTAAACGCGGGGAAAGCTCTCGAATGAATTTTTTGGCATTAATTAATTTTTGTTAATTAATTAACAAAAAAAGCGACTTCAACTCACATCAAACTACTGTTGAATACATCCTTCCAATTAAAAATTTAAGACTAATATGGTTTTCTTATGAATACGATTATCAGAACTGGACTAAATTGAAATAGGACCACAAAGCGTCGGTTTTGTAATAAAAAAATAATCAACAAAATCGATTCACCCAGTCTAAAGTTATGAGGTAACAAACATTAAAAAGTATACATTCGAAATGAGAACCTCCTCCCTTTTTGAAGTCGGTTGAAAAGAATTGACCACTACTTTATAAATCCGCTGCAAAGTAGTTGCAATTATGTTAAAAACGCATTATTTAATTATTTATATAATTCATTATTTAATATTAACAAACACGACAACCTAATTTCAGAATGTAACAAAGTGTTATAGCTTCCGGGAATCGTCTAGTTAGTGATAAAAATGGCCACAAATATCGTGAAGAATGTTAACATTGCTGTTCTCTCCTTAAAAAATCTTTTCTTTTTTATTACATCAAAGCCACTTGAAACGAGATCTCGATATTCTGACAAACATCTAAGAGGCGATTTATTTATGGGATTAGGACATGGCGAACGAACCCTTACCTACTTTAAGATATCATAATATTATCGAAGCAAACTTTTCGGATTTGTTTGTGTTTGTCTGTTTGCACTCGTAACATTTTAATTATTAAATAAGTTATTTAATAGTTATTTATCACCGAGTTGTTTATGTTTTCCTTAACCGTTTGCTTAGCACTTCTTAGTACGGAGTAAATAAATAGCCTTTTTTCAGACTAAATCTATTCCAGTGTTTACCTATTTTTAAACTTAGAACATCGGTTTTCCTGTCGACAAAGCCTCTGCAAACCTTTTCCATTCGTGTCTTTCTTGAGCCTCTCTAATCCACATCACTCTTGCTACTTGTTTAATGTAGTACTGAGTACCTACTTCATAATATTTTTCAAAATTACGTATTTACTCGTAAATTATAACCTGCCAATTGGAATGGTTAGATCTGGCCAGTGTGCGTAGCAGTGGGCCCTAAAAACGGTTGAGATATTACATAGGGTAAAAATTCGAGCACACATTCTATAAATCGGCAGAGATTTAAAAACGGAATGGGAAGGAATTGAAAAATTGATTTAACTGCGCAATGTTTAAAGCGATTTCGCCATTCGCCTCGCTATTCGATTTCCAGTGATGCATTGCTTGCGAAGAGGGTTTATTATAAAAGGCATTTTTTCAGTTTAATTTTAAATATTATTATGAAAGTATGATAAATGACATCTTATAAGTATTTTTCTGTACCTAAGCCTGCAAATCACGCCCTTCTCAAATAATTACTTTTTGTGACTGCTCTCTGAACGTATACTCTGAGTCTTAGAAGTTATCTATTTATTAAGTGTTTTAAGACTGATAAATAGTAGAGAAATAGGTGTATCTATGATTAAAACAACATCACCCCATTAAACTACAGCACTTATTAGCTCAAAATAATATTGCATATGTTTTACGACTCAATTTCTACCTAATATTTATTATTTCTCTCAATCATATCAATTTGTAAATTGATACTTTTGTATACGTCAGCATAAGCATGTAATTGAATCTTCAGTCCCCAACATTTCGGTACCATGTTAAAAAGCATTTTGGGAGTATTTTTCGTAATAAAAAAAAGCCGTTCTTTAATAAGGTTGAGGCAAAATAGACCTTCCATTACTGACACTTAAAGACAAGTTTTTAAGAAACGCGAAGAACTTACAAAGCCGTATCGGGCAATTACAAAAATTTAAAATCAACCGCTTTTTACCAGCTACCAGAGATAAATGGCAGGTTTCTTCCGACCGATGAATCAGATACCGGTATTATGCTGTCAATAATAAGTTATCCGTACTTCGATACGGTTGCAGTGTTATTAAAGTCAGGCCGTCTATACTATACCACATGCCATTTCTTTCCGCGGACATCTTCAAACCGCACTCGGTAATCATCATTACGATTCAATCGAAGGCAGATGTGTAACAGTTACACTTCATCACTTACTGATACCGTAAAGTTGTTTGATGATCGCTGTGTTGTTCGAATGGTGATCTTAACTCCTTTAATTAAGACTGAAACTTGAGTGGATATGCTTAGAAGGGAGTAGAAATGGGTAAAGGGTAAGCTCAACTGGCTATTTCTGAATTAGGGCTGATACAAGGTCTAGATTTTATTTGTATCTACTAGCAAAAAACAAATGACATTATTATTGCCCGTAACTTTGGCAGGACAGGTTAATTTGTTTTGCTACAATCTGCTTGAAAATATTCTGTATGGTACAATGTGCAGGAACACTGCCCACAGGAAACACCACAAACAATTTTCAAACACTTCCTTGACACATGTTTCATTCCGACACCGGGACATCTTTAGGAGATGCTGACTTCAAAATGCGAAATCGTAGAGTACTCCATTCAATACCTAACTTTGGCATCAATTTCTTCAACAAAACATAAACATAAGGTTTTATACATTCGGCTTCATCATATTTTCGTCATCTATGTGTAACTTACTAACTATGTACTGTACTAAATATAACTTTCGACGTTCAAAAATACTTTTACTTTTCATTCAATGTTTATTTTATTGAAGTCTATAATATCCAGGAAAATATAAGATTTATTTTCAAGTCAATAGCAAAGTAGGCGATCGGTGGTTTTATGTCCTGGAACTTATTCCTCATCCCTAGTGAAAATCGTCGCGTGTATCCCTATATTTAGAACGTCACTTAATGGCGCACAATTTTGTTGGCAATAGCATCGATTGTGGAGGTGCATTCATAGGAAAATGCTCGACGGAACGGAAAATTTGTCGTGACTATTATTCGCACTGGCGCTTTGGACGATTAAATTCGATATGCGAGTGAGTTTTAGGTAACAATCGGAACCAGGGCCGGTTTCAATCACAGAGCCGTGAATGGGAACAATATTCGAGCTACAAAGTGCAAATGAAGCGTACAATTTTTGCTGTTGATAAATCATTTAAGTCATATACTAATAAAATGTATAATTGTCTTTTTTTTATTGATGATAGGCTTGCGCTTGACGACAATCATGCCTGATGGTCAATGATGAGGTCTAGTTTGGAGCGCGCTTGCCTAGAAAATGCCTATTCACCATTAAAAAAACCGGCCAAGTGCGAGTCGGACTCGCGCACCGAGGGTTCCGTACTCAAGAAGTACTGAAGCAAAATAAGCTTAGGTAGTTATAGCTACGACTTTTAAGATTCGTTCGTACTAACGTAGATGTAACACGACCAAAACTGTAACGAACAAAGATGTAAAACGGTAATAATCACCTTTGTTAATGAACCGCAAAACTAACTTTGTTTGTAGAGGTTTATTGTTAATATCAAAAAAACTATACTAGTTAGAGCATTGGCTATAGTTTTCCTGTAAAATATACGTAAATTCCTATTGACCATAATTATTTGAGATTTGTCGATTGGTAAACTCCGGAGATAAGGGGGGGGAACGGTATTTTTTTAGACATTTTCCCCGATAAATCATATGTCATCATGACTAAAAATAATTAAAAATCGGTTTTAGAATGTACAAAGTAAACCCTTTCATATGATACCCCACACAGTACAGTTATCTCACTTTTAAATTTCAACCCTCCGATTTTCCCCCCGTTTTAAATAAGAACAAAAATAATTTCCATTTTTTTTTATTCCAGTGTCATTGGGCCATTATACACAACTATTCCAAATTTCATATCGATAGCTCTGGTAGTTACTGAAATAATCGAGTGTGACGGACAGACAGACAGACAGACAGACGGAGAAAGTCGCACCTTAAGGGTTCCATTTTACCATTTTGGTACGGAACCCTAAAAAGAGACCATTACAAAACGTTTTATTGGTCTTATTGGTATTGAAATCACTTGAGACACCAGCTTGTACTTTCCTTAATTGGGAAATATTATTTGCCATTAGGGATTTAAAAAAAAAAAAAAAAACGCTTACGACCTACTCTTAGACCTGTCGAATATACACAGAAGATTTCATAACAATCGGTCGAGCAGTTTCGGAGGAGTTTGATAACAAAAATTGGCACGAGGTTTTATATATTATAGAGAGATAATATTTAGTTTTAAAATACAGGTCGGCATAGGTTTGAGCTATATCTAGTGTAACGAATAGTTCGTATTCATGACTTTCTCTATTGACATTATTTTTATATTTAATCGTGTCAAATAGAGAGAAAGAGAGAGAAATTCGAAACCCACGCTGGCGTTACAGCGGGGCTAGACAAAGTCACAAGCGTTTGGCGTTAACGCTAGTCGACAAAAATGTATGGACAAAACAAATGACTGTAGAAAAACCACGATAATAATTACTAAACACGCTGTGTTTGAATAATTAACTACGCTAACTTGAACGCTCGCTGGCGTTCCAGC
Source organism: Coenonympha arcania (assembly GCA_036785405.1). Taxonomy (NCBI): domain Eukaryota; kingdom Metazoa; phylum Arthropoda; class Insecta; order Lepidoptera; family Nymphalidae; genus Coenonympha; species Coenonympha arcania. The sequence goes on from CM072069.1 coordinate 7,322,807, forward strand.
GGACCTTGTAGATAACTTTAGCGTACTTCGCTTGAAAATTGACAGCCGACAGTATCAAACACAGCGTGTTTAGTAATTATTATCGTGGTTTTTCAACTGTCATTTGTTTTGTCCATACGTTTTTGTCGACCAGCGTTAACGCCAAACGCTTGTGACTTTGTCTAGCCCCGCTGAAACGTCTTTACAGAATAGGTGGGCTAGGCTGCACGTGTTATCGATCACGCGCCGGCGCTTTTGAGCGTTTATGAGAGACAGACAGACAGTCGTAAAATAGTTGATGAGCCTGATTGGAACCACGTTTGTGGAGTCATGCGTGCGTTCACGAGTTTGCTTTTAATTAAAGGATATGACTGACGATGTGATCACAATTTCTGGTAAATAGAATTTCTATATCGCCTCTCCAATGTTGTGTTCTCGAGATTTGTTTCGGTTGGTTTTACCATCCATTTTCTCAGAAGATTCAGTCCTGGTAACATATAATATTATGGTTAATTTCTACGGTCTTACCTGTTCTTCATAAATAAATATATCAGGACATTAAACACATCGCAATCATTTATAATGTTATATTATATTGAAAACCATCCAGACACTAGAAAACATTCACGCTCTTCAAACAAACATTTTCCAGTTGTGGGAATCGAACCCACAATCTCGGACGTAGATGGCAGGACCGCTACTCCATTAGGTCAGTTCGGTACTATGAGATGGAATGGATAGATAGAAGGTTTCCTCGCCATTTAGAACTCCTTTTTCATTTAAAATCAGTTTTATTAATATATCCAGATTATCAAATAAAAATCTTTTGATTCCATATATTACGCAACGTACCTTGCGCATTACGTGACACCGCTTTTTTAGAAATAAAAGATCTTGTTGTCAAGAAAGATCAAGATAGATTAATATTATGTAATTAGCCAATTTTGATTATTGGCACCATAAGAAGCCTTTTATAATTCATACAAATAAAAATTGTCATTTTTATACATTTTTTTACTGCTTTCATTTATACAACCCCGTTCATTCCATATTCACTGAATAAATAGAGCTGTTTAGATCCAATTTTCCTGTTGCAAGCCTAGCAAAACAAATAGCATTAAATATTAAAGTCAGGCCAAAGACTTACGAAGAATTTAAGACGGTGTGCTCTAATGCTCTTATGTAACTGAGTGAAGCCGGTTCGATAGGGTGCCAAGGATAGTTTATCTGGCGATTGAAAAATCTGCCCGAAAAGTAAATATATTAATATTCTTTTTGTGTTGGATAGTTCATTTATCGGTGAAGGCTATAAACAAAAAAAAATGTTGTAAAAATGGCAAAAATTATTGTGTGACGGAATCGGTCTCTTCTAAAATTTCTAAAAAAAGTCCGGGATGAGCCATATATATGTTTAAAGGTGGACTAATAATAACGGGATGTGTAAGAACAGAAATTCTCGAGAAGCCGCGTGCAACTGCTCGTTAGAGATAATATTTATACCTAATTATGATAAAATGCCTGACAAACATAAACTACAACTCTGCATAGTAATTGCGAGTAAGCCTGAGCAAGTGTTGCCTTTATCCTATACCTTTAAACGAGCAATTCTTGTATATATATATATAATATATATATATATACAGGGGGTTTTGGGGGCGATAAATCGATCTAGCTAGGAATCACTTTTAGAAAATGTCGAATTTACCAAAAAAAATATGAACCCTGCTGCCATCTATTGGCAACCGAGCAAAGCTCGGTCACCCAAATATTTAACATTAATCGTCCTAATTGTTTACCTCCATGCGTTTAACAAACCACGTTCCATCTAAAATTTCTCGATTTATCTAAGTAGGTAAGACCCGGGCACGGCAAGTGATTCATGACTGCCTTAGAAAGGTTTACCAAATATTTACAAATACCTTGAGTAGCTTAAAACAAATTCTCCAATAATCTTGCCTCCACTCCTTACTTATTGTTTACACTGAATTTCGCCGCTACCTCCCCTTTTTGGTGTTCCGCGTTCATTATTAAAAACAACCAAAGGTTGACTGGCAATTAAAGATACCAACTACCTTTTTAGTAAAACATTCCACTGGCATTAAGAAGGTCTAAAATTTGAATTACAGCCATGCATTTTATTCTATGGATTAAGTACGGGGTATAATTTGCTTTAATGGTGCAGGAAAATTTGCAGTGATGGTCAAATGGTCCGGACGTCTGATCTCTAAGTCCTAGTTGGAGGTCAGGAGTTTGATTCCCAAACATGCACATCTGACTCGTACGTTTGTGGCAACTAAATATGTGTTCCATAGTGATAAAACTTTGACACTGAGTGTGTGTAATCAGTATAAGAGTATACCAATGTATAGCAATATAAGAGCGTGCATACAGTAAATCAAAGGACCTTCCTATTGCAAGGGTAGACAAGATAGGTAATTTTATTTCAGAGATCGGGTGAAGTTAATCATTTTTTCCAAAAAAAAAGCAATGTTTTTATTTACAAGCTTTTATTAAAATAAAAGCTTGTAAATAAAAACATTTTCACCTGTCTCGATTTCGGAAGGTGGCCAAAGCCCGCAGGACCTAACACAGGACGGTTAATAAACGACACAACCTCATAAAGCTTGGGCTCTTCTGATTTGTGTTAATACGTAAGTACTTACTTTGGCGTTAGATGGTAACCAGGGTCTGATGATGGAACTAGAGATGCCCATAGGAACTAAGTAACCAAGTGACATAACTCCATCGAGTTTTGGCTAGATCGTAATCAGAGTGGTGCTGAGACAAATATGGATATAAGCGTGTAAAATATTTTTTAAATGACAACTAGTAGGAAATACTAATTTGTTTTGCAGATTCTGTATGGTACAATATGCAGGAACACTGCCCACATGAAACACCACATACAATTCCACCACTTTATTTCTTCGTAGAGTCTACGATTTCGCATTGTGAAGTCAACATCTCCTGAGGATGTCCCGGTGTTGGGATGAAACGTATGTATCAAAACTATCAAATGTAGTGGAAAAGTGTTGTCTTTTTGGAAAAATAAAATAATAAATGATTGCTTCTACTTCAAGGAAGAACCCTTCTTCGGTAATGTGCAGAACCAAGCGTTGTTTATGTAGACAGACTACACTCGATCAATTTTAGCATTTCTGCGGAACGCCACCCCGTTCGTGTTTGATTTAGCTAAACATCAAGCGTTCGCAAACATTTAAGTCTCGTATCCAGTTACGGCACTTCTTTTGTTCGTAGCTAACGTAGTACGGGATTTTTGGAAATAAAATAGATTAAACAAATACGAGTGTAGGTTTGTATGTACAGTATCCAGTTACTGGTTTACAAATTCAGTAGACTTTTATGTAAATTGTTTTGAAAACTCACTAACTACTCTTAACGCTTTAAGGCTACAGAACCCTTATGAGATTACTTTGTTCTTATCTTTTATCGCACATCGTCTCTCAGAAAAACTCATGTTTCTGGATCAAGAAAAGTACGCCGATCCGAGAAAATAAGTTTATTATTTTCTCGGATCGGCGTACTTTTCTTGATCCAGAAACATGAGTTTTTCTGAGAGACGATTTATGCATTCGCGTTAAATACGCAAATAAATATGCTTAAATGTAGATACTTATATTTCACTAGACTCTTCTAAAATCCATCAACATTAGAAAGTTAACATCAACAAGAAAATATGTTGGTGTAAACAAAATCGTTCTCACTTTTTTCCGGAACCCTCGTGATGACTTTGACAGCACCTCAGTCGAGTGTTTACACTTTACATCGTCGCTGAAGAGTCATTAGTCGTCGCTACAAATGCGTACGCGCATCTGGCGGACGAATACAAAAATCGAAACAAACTGTAACATTCACTCGAAATTATTAATCATAACAGTTATTTTGTGACGTGTAAGGTTCATATTTCAGTATCAATCGTTTTACGAATCAGTTTTCTTCTGTGGTTTTTCAGTATTGAAAATGATTGAATTACGAAGCAGTTTACGACATGCGTATTTTTACTGTGAATGCAACGAAAGTCGTTATTACAGTTTTGATTGAAAAGTTTATTTTAGTCATAAGTATATTTGTGGGCTTGTGAACTGAAGACGCCCCATGCTGTGAAAGTAATACCTAAAATATGCGCTCGGAGGCAGACTCAAATCAAAATTACATTCATCATAACCTTACAATTATATTAATTAAAATCTACTAGTTATGGCTTTTCGTTATGATCTCTGGACACAACTTGTTTTAAAAAAAGAGCTGTAGTTTACTTGAGAGAGCTACTTGTCACAACGAACAAGTGCCGATTATTTTGCCCGTTCTTCTCGGTGTGAATCCATTTTTCAAACTTGGTGGTAGAGTTCTAATTTTGTAAGTTCACTTTAAATCATCTTCTGTGAGCTATAAAAATAACTATAATTTCCTGACTTATTTCGCAATATCTAATAATGATACCCTTAATCATACAAAAGCGTTAAAAGAGACTAAAGATGATATTAAAATCACTACTCGCAGTGACAAAGAGCGGCCCGACAACGAGAGAAGTATCAAACACTCATAGCATTGATATAATATACGGAAACCAAAGATACACATTTTCTCAGATACAGGTTAACTGAAACGCGAAATGCTGACATGTGTAAACACGGCGATGACGTGAGTTGTGACTTATCGGACGATGTTTGGTACAATCAAAGTCCTTTTTAATACCAACTCGATGTGTTTAGAAACGACGATATTACAGACAACGTGACTTCGATTATTGGTGTTCTTTTTCTTAGTCGTTGACTCTTGACAGAGTGGTCGTGGTTATACTTTTTACCATGTTCAATGATACCACTGCTGCTTTAGCGATAGTTCTCCAACGGCTCGTGTTGGCGGCATTGCGAGATCACTCAATAATAGAGGAACTTGTAGCACTTCGGATTAGATTTTTCCACCTCGTTGAGGATCGACCACAAGGACGCGTGCCTTCCACTCGCCCTTGAAACACCAGATGTTCGATGGTATCTACCCTGTAAGAATAGGCTATTTGACTAAATTTTGAAAATGATTTTAAAGAATTTATTACTACCTATTAAGCACATTACATTGATATTTCGCGGAAATTTAATGTAATTTCCTTTAAAAACCACTTTTAAAGTTTCAATTTTCAAAACCGCGCCAAAAACGCCAATTTTGTAATGGCGCTTGTCATCTGACTCGTGACGTCACACATTGTCAAACGCATATAAACAGACTACAGTACCGTACAGTTTAGTTGAATTTCTTCGCTTTTTTTTAAATTTAATAAAAATTAATATATTTTAACAGAAAGAATGGTGTACAAATGCTGTGTAGTACCATTATGTACAAATACCTCCATAAATTGCCCTCAAAAAGTGTTTGTGTCTGTACCAGATAAAAGGCGAAAAAAATGGTTACAGTTAGCTCGAAGAGATCCAAAGGCCTTTTTATCGCATTCAAATGTTTTTATGTGTGAAGATCACTTTGATGTAAGTACCTACCTAATAATTACCTTTTAATTTAATATTCAAGCTAAATATAATATCGGTTCTTATTAAAAAATAAGTTATATAACCTAACATCTAGAACTAACCCCAATTTAGGTAATATGGGTCTAGCATTTAGAGTCTCTTTGTGTTTTTTAACTACCTAATATAATATATTCATAGCTGTTATCTCAGTTTATTATCTCAAGTTTATTATGTTTATTGGAACATAATAGGTATGTCTTCACTTGCTAATATCGGTGCTGTTGAATTGCAGATGAAAAAAGACACTATTAACTACATGAAGTACAAAATGGGCTTCAGCCAGAAGATACTTTTGACAGAAAAGGCTGTGCCAACTAAATTTTATTGCTCCGGGCATATTTTACACTTCACAGTGCAAACTCCACTTTCTCTGTGTAACTGGACGTAGCCAATCGCATAGTCTCCATAGGATTCCCTTGCAGAACTGTAAAACAAAAGAAAACACCATGATAAACCGAACTCCCATGAACTTCCTGAGTATTTGTCAACATAAATTAAAATGAGATAATGATTAATGATTATAATAAATAAATAAAGGAAGGACTAATATGTTCGACGCGGTAGGTACTTACATTGCTGTTTTTATGTTTTTCAGTTCCGCGCCATAATAATCAGCATTATTCTTAAAGTAAAGTGCAACCATAAAAGCATCTACCTTAGGTAGGTTGCTATTATCAGCTCGCACAAAATTTGATTCCATTCTGCGATTTGAAATACTTAATTATTTATTTCCTTAGTATGTTTAGTTATAAAGTTACCAAAAAATTACTGTTTAAATAGCTAAAAGATAAAATAAAACGCCCGCCAAACAAAACACTCAGAAAAATCAGTACAAAAAGCTGTTGTTTTCCCGCAAATTTTCGAGTGTGACGTCACCAGAGTTGCAACCAATCACAGGGCGTTCCTGTCACAGGTAAAATATCAAAAATTATAACATTATTAAACTCTTATTTTGCTGAAAAATATACATATATTTGATTAAAATAAAGTGAAACATGCTTATTTACGCTGTTATTAGTGAGATTTACCACAATTTCAGGTATATTTTCATTGTTGTCAAATAGCCTATTTTACACAAAAATAATATTTAACACACAACGGTGTATCTAGGATACGATATCAGTTTTTATATCAATGGGGTAACGCAATAAATAATTCCTGCGACAAATGAGGTCATATGTTTCTCCTTTAAGTTTTTTCTGTGACTTCCCGCGGGATCATGTGCCGTCTATTTCCGTTGGCACCGAGCGATTTGCTTCTTCAAATTAGAATGTTCGCTGTTTAGTATTATGCCTCTGGGGGTCATTAAAAGGCAGATGTGTTTGACGCCCATGTGGTTAAGATATGAGTGAGAAGAAGAAAAAATAAAATATTATCTTATTTTGTATTTATTGCAAGTTGATGATATTTTTCAGGACTATTGTATTTGGCAGAAGATGGAATAAGAGTTTAAAAGCGTAGATTAATATTTGTGTTTTATTAATTCAATTTTTATTCAATGATCTTAAAGCTATCTATCAGAAACTAATATATAAAATTCTTCGATTTTCTTTGTAACCAAACTCCTCCGAGACGGCTGGATCGATCATTGTGAAACTTTCAGGGTATGATCTCTGGGTCCGGGAGCGGGTTGTTATCTATTTTTTATATCCCTAAACGGCAAAACGAAAATTGCCCGGTAAGCTAGTCTAATATATAAAATTCTCTTGATTTTCTTTGTAACCAAACTCCTCCGAAACGGCTGGACCGATCGTTATGAAATTTTCAGGGTATGATCTCTGGGTCCGGGAGCGTGTTGTTATCTATTTAAAAAATTTAATTTAGAGAAAAAATTTAAAAGGCAAAACAACGTTGGCCGGGTCAGCTAGTATTTATAGTAAAATTATACTTTACATTCTTAGTTCTGCCAACGGCTTCACTTCTGTCACATAGTAATCTCATGATACCTGTATATTTTGGTTTTCTGTAAATCCTGCACGAACCGTGGATTTTTCCTTAATAAAAATTAGCAGTGTAACTATGTGTTAATCCAGAGTTACTGAGTTACAATACGTTAATCCAGAACTACTTCTGTTTCAAAAATTTTGAAAAGTAGATAAAGTAAATACATTTTAAAGATATTTTTCAATGTCTGCACTGTGCAGTAATGGTTAAGTGTACTTAAACATTTCCAGTTTTCATCGTTGACTTCAGCGTTCCGTACCTACTTATCTTCCGAGAAATTCATACGCTCTTACAGTCTTTACGTATGAAATAAAATGTTTCAACAACTATGAGTCATATTGACGCACGATTAACTTTATTTATTCGTGAACGTGTTTATGTTTCTTTGTAAAAGATTTTTTACGACCTCCCCTATTATTTCAGCTATTTGTACCTACGTAGTTGAATGTTGTTCAACGATAGAACATATTTCTATCATGGTTGATCTCATATTTTTACCCACGACGGAACGGAGTACGGGTATATGCGTTTAGGGTGAGAGACCGTTTGTACATTACTCTATTAAAAATATTTTATGTTTGATTGTATGTTAAATTGTTCACAAAAACCAATAATGCAAAAATATTTTTGTTTGTTTGTTTGTTTGTTTGTTTGTTTGTTTGTTTGTTTGTTTGTTTGTTTGTGTGTTCGTTTGTGCACATCAATGTTCCCATTTATTTCAAAAACGGCTTGACCGATTTAGATGCGGTTTTCTGTATAATGTTTGGTGTTCAGCGGCAATGGTTCTTAGATAGTTGTTACGAACACCGATTACCAGGGGGCGCCATAAAATACATTTATATTGCAAACGAATGTTCCCATTTATTTCAAAAACGGCTTGACCGATTTAGATGCAGTTTTCTGTATAATGTTTGGTATTCATTGTCGATGGTTCTTAGATAGTTGTTACGAACATCGATCACCAGGGGGCGCCATAAAAACATTTATATTGCAAACGAATGTTCCCATTTATATTATTATTTATCACTATGTATTTATGTTCCACTTTTAAAACATATCATTTTGATTGTACGTAGAACGTTCGTTGTTGAATGTTACGTTTGCTACAGGGTTCCACCGTTTTGCTGACTGCTATACACGGGATGATTGGCAGTAAAGAGTGCTGGAGTGCGGTGGCCACTTTCTGTAAGAACGTCATCGTACTTAGAGAAGAAGCGGAAAGGAAGACGAAGCAGGCAACTGAGGCCCTTGTGGACCGTAGAAGGTGACAAGGAGTACGAAGGAGACGTTGTGCACACGTTTTTGCCTCAACAACGTATGACGCGAAACCATTGGTACTTATAACATGAAAATAGCCATCTTGTGGCGCAAAACTGTAGCAACAAAACTTTTATGACTACTACTTTCTTGAGTTTTTTTAAATACGCATACGGATCTTCCTGCGTGATCTATATTTTTCCACATTAGAGGTTGAAGTTTCAAAAAATATTTTTTTAGAAGATGCCCACGTTATATTTATTTGCTGTACTTATTCTGTTTTTTTTTAATAATTCGTTCCCTCCAGTAGTTTGAGATATGCATTGATATTTACAAGTCACTGAGTCAGCAGCAATCACATTTCTCTTTTATGTATACAGGGTTATATGAAAAATACCAAATCGCTCTTGGCCGGTAGTCGTTTACAATAACACTAACAACTTTTGTTCTACAACTTTTCAAAATTCAGTATTAATTTATTTCATACAAAAAATGTTATTTCTGTAAAGTGACATTACACTGTTGCAGTTTCGCTGCGCGAATTAGCGCTTCGGCCGTCGCGTCGCGCGCCGCGCCGAGCCGATGTTACACTACAGAGTAGGAACAAGTAGAGTATCTCTGTAAAACATTGAATATTTGATATTTCTCAAATCCCACATTATTAGATGCCCAGCGGTATACAAAGAGCTGAAGACAAATTGAAGAGTTTTCTACTGTTATTCGTATGACTTGATGAGTCTAGTGTTTACGGACCCTTACTATATTTCAGTAGAAAGCACGGCAAGTTTATAACGTGCGCACCAAAGATTTAAATCGCTAGATGAGCCCTAACCCTACATTGCGCACATCGAAAACGTCCACAAACATGCTGAGTGAGTGATCTCAGCATGCTGTAGTTGCACTTGTGAAGAGAGTGACGGACGTTGTCTACAAATTATTTGCTAGTTTTTTCACCGTAAACGTACATCAAAATGCCTTCTTGTGCATTTAGAAAGTGTAGTAACAATACAAGAAATATAAATAAAGCTAAAGGTTTACATTTCATTTATAAGTATGAAATAAATTGATATTTGATTTTGATTGTCAACAAAATTCTTGTGAAAAATTAACAATATTGTGTGTGTGATTCTGATTGTCACTGTGTGTGTAAAATGACAACGTGTCGCACGAGTGTCGCACACAAGACAAATACGTGGATGTTTTTGTAGGCTTAGGGCTCATCTACGATTTAAATCTTTGGTGCGCACGGTTCCTTAACACGACTCTTCTAAACGGGGCACTTGTTGCCGACCTGTTTATTGCGCTAAGCCGAGCAAAATCTCGTAAAACGCTCCCAAGGTGAAGTTTGATTGTTTCGAACAAGCGGCCCGCAATAGGCTATTTGTTGTAATGCGGTTACGAGGCCGTCTCTTCGCTTATAACGTGATTTAAATAGGCCAACCCGAGGATAATAATATAAATAGCTGTACTGAATACAATAGCAGATATTATTATACCTACTTTTATTGTAAAATATGATTTACATGCCTATACGCCTCACGCGTGTCCCAAGACTTTTCATTGCAATATAAAACGACGCACTGCACCTAAAAACAAGTTTTTTAGTCTCAATGTGCAGTTTACTTGCGCTGGCTTTACTGTTCTTTAAACTAAAACCTAATACTATTATTGCTTGACAGCAGAATATCTGACAATGCGGTGGTTGTTGGCTTCCATCCGGAGTTCGGACGGAGCTATCACCTGGTAATGGACTGTTAATAAACAACCAATTTATACTCTATCAAGGGAAATCTTGTCCCTTTCTATTAGCTACCTAAACTAAATTCTAAAAAAAGTTTCATAATTCTCTGTAGGTTTCTCCCGGTACTTTCAAAACAAGAAACGAATTTTTTTGGGGGTTTAAAATCGGAACAAACCCAAAATTTAAATTATGGGTTAGCGTCTGAAATTTCAATTACGCGATGTCATACAGCGCAGGGAGTCATGATGCCGTTAAGCCGTGCTCGGTTACATAGTTTATGATTGATGAGCGCCGAATATCTCACGTCACAACAAGTAATAACAAGTGTAACTTGACAGAATTATTGTCCCTACTGAGCGATATGTTTATTGTAATGCTCCTGTAGGCCGTAGGCGTGATGGCTTTCAGTAACGATGAATAAACATTCGTACGCGTAGCTACGGCTGAAATTAGGATGGTGCCTTGGAATGAATGGTGAACTGAAATATTGAGAACTATAAATACTTACGTACTGGGTAATGGTTTTCTATGGTACTAGAATTAGTGTTCTCGCACACAAAAGACATAATTGTAAACTTTATAATACGAGTATAGAAAGTATTAGGTTCTTCATAAAAGTGACATAATACCTACCTAAAATAATATTTCAATGTTATTATTTTCAGTTACGCACAGCACAAGTCGTGGGCCTGCGAACAAGTTTTACTTTTGTAAAGTTAGAACTTCTTCATACACAATATTACTGCCTAGTTCCATTATTGTATTGTACTTTGTATTTTTTTTGTAAATATGCTATTTAAAATTGTAGAAACAAAAATTTTTGTACCTAAAAAACTCTTTTTTTACTAAATCCTTTCAAATGTGAAAACAAGATGAGGCATCGTAATTGGTCAAAGGTTTACATATACCTACACACAGATCACCAATAGGTATATCATTGCATATACATATTTATGTTTGTGAGAACTAAATATCAATAGCTTGGTGCTCAAATCCAACTGAAGTAAAACATACATATAAGAAAGTTTAAGTTATGCGCGAAAAAATATAATATAAGTAAAACTAAACTAAACTGGTTGTAGATATTCTTCATCTTATGCTTTAAATGGTTAAAATCAGAAAATGGAAAATTTTCCTCGAAAAGTAAAATATAATCTGAAGTGATGCCAATTTGTATAATTTAAACCTTAATGACTTACTAATTATACTATTATTATTATTATTTAAACCTTAATGAAAGTATAGTTTATAAAACTCTACGTAAACCTACATAAAACTCATTGTTTTTATTATTACTAGCAATTTTAATGGTAAGTTTTCTTTAATTTATTTTATTTTAACTTGTTGTTTTTGATAAACTGACCCGCTTTGCATCTCCATCTCATTTACAGTCTACCAAACACGTTTGTAAGATTTCACACACAAACAAAACTCTTCTAAATTGTTCTGACTCAAATAAAAACTCTGACTGAAAAAAAGAAAAACCTGTCTTTACGAAGTATAGCAGCACCTACTTCTTTAGGGCCTCGCCAAGCAACCTCCACGAGTCCCTGGTAACGTCGGTTGATAACCGACGGCGAATAGCTTGGCCCGACGGATAGGTGACGTTTCTTCGCGTGTCCCTCTGGGTCCCAGCAGAGGGCACAGTGTCGAAGCGTCGTCCCCCCCCCGGAGGAGGAAGAAAACCTCATTAAAAAATTACAGGCGGGGGCGGAAACGCCCACAAGTCCCTTCGGGGCACTACGAGGAAGACAACCTCGTAAAAAAATCACCGAAGTGGGCGGGAACGCTCGTCGAGAGGGATATTTACGGCGGCATATCCCTCTCGCAGGAGACGCGCCGGATTGCTGGGGTGTGAACACCTTCCTTCGGCGACCGGTGCCGGCCTGCGGGTGACGTACGTAAGGGGTTCTGGCGTCCGTCACCCGAATTCCACCGACAGGCCGAGGTGGTGGCGCGACCTGTTCGGGACGCGCCTCCCAGGAGGGTCGGCAGCGGTCAGGCTGCCGGCAGCAGCGGCGGGACCTGCCGCTTCGGTGGCAGGTCGAGGCCTGGCGGGAGCGCGGTGAATACGCAAGTGAATCCCGTACTCCCGCCAACGAGGTCCGTCGTGGCAAAGCACAGGTTTTAGTGGGTGCAAGCCCCACATAACCCCTCCGTGTCCCCTGACGGAGGGGTATGCGTCAGGCATTTCCTGTGGGTAAAAAAAACAGCACCTACTTCTTCTTATAAAATCATATTTCATGCCTATAGATTTAATGGTTACTGAAATAAAGTAGCGGATTAGCAAAAAAAAAAAAATCTGTCCTGCCATAAGCTATTTTTCGTACCCTAAACGTACGTAGCATCCCCTAAGTGAGAAAGATATTTATAAGGCAAAACAACGTTTTCCAGGACAGCTAGTCCTCTCATAAAATCTTATATAAAATAACCACGGGAGCGGAAACCTTCAATAATTTAAAAGCCAAAGACATCATATAAACAGTTCGTGTCACACACGCTCCATAAGCACTTGTATATGAGCTTCTGGATTACGACAGAACCACCTTTACAACCGTTTTATGAGAGCGAATGTGATACTCAAATTGTTTTCTGGGGCAAATTGCGCGCTTTCAAATATTTATTTGTTACCCCTTCCATGTAATTTTATCGAGTACAAGTATTTTATGGTAAGTGATTATAAACTTCAGTGAGCTGCTACACACATTTTCTATTTATTTTTATTCATATTTAATTACTAGTTGAGCAATTCCAAAACGAGGTAGACTTAAAAAGTATAGAGCAAACGAGAAACAAGTGGTAAAGTTAATTTTGCAACAGTGTACCTAATTGCACTGATTAGTATTCTATTCAATTTTTTTTACAGAACCAACATTATAGTGTACAGACAGTATATGCAAAATAATAGTGCCTACTATTTATCCAGAAAGAATGCCAAGATCTCTCTCTCTCAAGTATTGGACTTCCAGTAACTTCCAGATTCGAATTTTAAAAAACATTCGTTATTTTTTTTTGTAGATACCTATATTTTTGCAGATTTATCATTATGGCTGCAATTTAGTATGACTAATTATTATTTAACCGAATCAAAGTAACCATGACTCACTAAGACTCTAGACTTAGGGATTTTGCTAAATAACATTATTCTAGATTCTAGAACAATATCGTATTCATTATAGGTACGCATAGTTATTCTGCATACTCGTCCATCATAGTCGTCTGTTCATAATCATCTTTCCTTAATATTTATAGTTGTTCTCAGTTTCTAATTACCCTCATGAGGTAGCACAGGGCTCACTGAAAGATATATTTCACAGGCACCTAATTACTTTTGCATTGTTGTGCAATGTAGTCGGAATTTCAATTTGCTGCAATATGACTTTAGAATTACTTCCTTGCTCGTACCTTATAAGTGACGACAGACATTAGTTCGCAAGAATTACAAAAATATATGGATGTAGTGATGTACATTTAATGGAACTAATGTTCAAATGCAGCTTTGAAATTATTCAGGGAACTAATAAATTTATCTTGTACTTTGAATGCAAAGAAATAATATTAATTTCATAACCTCCCTGCGCAGTTAGCTGTCAGATTAAAGCGGGACGTCCCAGTTTCGATTACTGGCACTGGCCAGTTTGGGGTTTTATGACCTTTTATAACGAAGTTTGCTCTAGTGTCATGTTTCGGCCGAAGCTGGATTGAAGTAAAGTATTAGATTTAGTATTCAGATGCGATGCTGTGTAGCAACAGGAGAGGTTATTTATTCCACGGAAGTTAGTGTTTTAATATCTTCCGCTGCATATTTACCATGAGGAAAGATTAGAAGATTATAATCAAAGTAGGTATAGGTTGTTAAAAAAGCTGTAATTCTGATTAACAAATCCAACAAGTTAACTTATATGTGTGTGTAATTTTGCTCTAGTACCATTATTCGTAACTATGTGAAAACTATACAGTTGAGACAGGATACAAACTATCTTCATTCCCAAAAGAAATGACTGTTGAAATATAAAGACATTGTAAAACAAGGAGCTCTCTATACTGAGCACTTCGCTCTGGCAACAATCGAGGCGAGAATAAATAAAAAGAAAATATAAAAACCGACTGTGTGTACCATTTAAAGTCACTGGAGCTAGAGAAATGATGAATATTACAACTGGCTGGATGGCCAAATGGCAAACTTGAAAACGGGAACCGGAACGTATGGAATTTGGCGCGGTGTACGTTTTTACATCTACCTATACGATTATTTTGTAATTGACAGATAAATAGTTTGTGGCGTATTAAGGGTTTATGTGAACACGGGTAAAGGTGATATACTTACTCATTTTATTTTTGTTCTTCTGACTCTTACGAATACGTTGGTCGGTGTTGGTGCGTCATGCAGCGTCACGGAAAAATATCATATATAACTGAAAACAACGTTTTACTAAAAATTGAATTACTAAAAACTAATCTAGTTATCATAAGCCAGTAATCAAAAATCAGTTTCTGAGCGTTTTTGGATATTATTATTAGTTACACATAAAAACATAAACTACAATTATTATCACTACATTACACCCAATGTAGTTTCCGATAAAGATTAGAAAAATGGAGATTTTGGACTGAAGCAACTTTTGGGAGAACTTCTTATCGAGAAAAATTTTTCCAATCGCGTTTCTACTTAAGAACAAATTAAAATTAAAGACCCAAAATACATGACTTATATAAATTAAAAAGTAATTTTCTCTATAGTTTTCAACCTGCAGGTAAATAAAAGTTGCTTAAATAACCCTTTTGTGCCGTTAAGTATTCAGAAAGATGCTGAAAAAAACCATTACTAGAAAATCTTCTTAGTTAAATCTTCATAGACCTAATTATTATAAGAAGCACGGACTGACAGACACCACTGAAATAACCAACAGACGAAAAACACAATTTGCGATAAATTTCCTAGATAAATAATACGGTATCCGAAAATTCGACATAAATTGAATAATGAGTAAGGGATTAAAGATATGGATAGTGGGTACTCAATTGTTGAGACGTATAATTACATTATATTTTTTGTTTGGCTGTTTTAAATTCCACAGTGATCAAGAGTATTACAGAGTGCCCAAGCAAATGACTCGTTTCGCCGCTAGATGGCAGTAAAAACCACATAAAACTGCAGTTTGTTCTGCTTGTTATGTGCTGCGTTTTCCACATTTATGTTTATTTCTAAAACAACACGCTCGACGGCTTCTTGTAACGTAGCCAACAATTGAAATATTTTATCAACAACTAAATTTACACATAAACTATTTGAAAATTTCACAGTAGAATTCGATAAGGCATTAGATGGTTTTTTATTAGACATACACTTCAAATTACTTTGTTAATCTTTTGTAATCGTTACACCTATTTATATGGCGGTAAAACTTTAATGTATGATTTGTAGAGTGGTATCAGAATTCTGAGATTTTCGCATGAGAAATACCTCCTGAAAATAATCACGTTAACGAGTTCGCTCGTTGTTATAAATTAATACTACGGCTCTACCAATTTGTTACTCTGTGGTTGACATAACTAAGCTTTTATAAATGTTGTAATAAGAATAACTAAATCTATCGTCGTTAAAACTAACGTCGCCCGTCCCGCTTTATTTAAAGGTTTAAAGATTTTTTTAGTAAAAGTTTAGCTTTTTCTTTTGACATTTGGAGAATTAAGAACTCATTTTGAATTGCTACCCTTTAACCGGGTTGCAATGTTTCTATAACCACAAATACCTATACGTATTTTTCATTTCGTTTGGTCCAAAAAGAAAACAACATATATTTAACAATATAAGCTTAATGTTAATTACGGATCCTATAAATAAATAACATATGAACAGAAATGCACCAATGTAGTTAACACAAGAATTATAAACAGATCATAATCCCTTATTTATAAAACTATACGGTCTCCCGAAATATTTGAAGTAACTCACAGAACTCACGATAGAAAATAACCATAAATTTCCCCGAAAGTGACAACATAAACTGAACGAGCCGTAAAAGATACGAAATTATAAAATACCTCCGTGACGGTGAAGTTAATGTCCGAATTAATTATCGGAGGAGGGATTACGTTAACCAAAACAGGAGACCTCGGAAATGCAGTGATTCCATACATATTTCGGTAAACTGGCAAGCCTCCCATAAAACTGACAAATTTGTTTACATCTGGCAACAAAACATGTCCATTATGAACCTTTATAATAATCTTTCTTCACTCAGATATTCTGGGTGAAGAAAGACTAAATATATTCGTATAACACTTCTTACTATAGGTAGGTTAACATACTTTACAACTAAACGAATAACTGTTTTAAGTTAGTGGGTAGGTCCTATACATTTCAACGGGACAATTATTTTAATATACTCAGTTACTCACATTTCTCCTCTTTTGAAAAAAATAGTATATTTTGATACGAGTGTGGAAAGTACGTCATTTTTCTTCACGAGTCCCGGCTTATAGACAGAAGCTGAAGACGCTATGGTCAAAAGCTAGACGGTGTGGACAAAAGCTGAAGACGCTGTGGTCAATGAAGACGTGTGGAAAAATTACACAGAAAAATTTTTGATTATAAACCTTCACTAAATTTGTATAAAGAATACAAAAAAGTAGCTACTAGTGCATAAAAGAAGAACTTTCTGGAACACACTTGTAAAGAAATAAGATACTCTTAGTTTGTATCTATATTCAACTACACGTTGATGTTATATTGTATCTTTAAAGTTTAAAGCAACTTACATCGACGGTTTAAAGCAAATTACATGTCATATAATCTTTTCATTCACTTTCAACCCATATGCTTTGACTCGTGAGTCGTGGCTATTTTCAAGGCGCCAGTTATTATTATACCAGAGTGGATACTTTTATTTGAGTGCGTTTGATTTTGATTTATGCCTTTTTGTTCACAGCCCACGCGTGCGCGCAAAACGTTTGCACTCGTGTCATCGGGTACCTTATCGCTTCATTAGGCTTGTTTCTGTCACTCCGTCTTATTTATTGTTAGTGGATTACAGGCATTCACAAGGCATCTTTCATGTTATATATACAGCTAACGATAAAATTAATGCCCATTTTAATTGGGTACAATTTCATTCGTATATGATTTCATCAACATCATTTTATCGCGGATCGTCGCTCTTTTCATAGCATTTTGATTTCATATTTTTATGGATAAGAGTATTTTATATGTCATTTCATTTTTAATAAGTAGCTGTATGTTACATTATATTAATTGAAAACATGTATTCTTTGAAATATAGCGTGTAGTCATTAAAGATCATAAATATTCCGCGTCATAGAAAACCATTTATTTACGTGGTGGGTAAGTTCCTGATCAGAGACATGGTCGTTTACTATGGGCCTCAGAAGGCTCAGGGTCACTCAGCGAGCGATGGAGAGAGCTATGCTCGGAGTATCTTTGCGCGATCGAATCAGAAATGAGGAGATCCGCAAAAGAACCAAAGTAACCGACATAGCTCAACGTGTCGCAAAGCTGAAGTGGCAATGGGCGGGGCACATAGCTCGCAGAACCGATGGACGTTGGGTACCCAAGGTGCTGGAATGGCGGCCACGCACCGGGAAGCGCAGTGTCGGTCGACCCCCCACCAGGTGGACGGACGACATTAAGAGGGTCGCGGGGAGTCGCTGGCGCCAGGGAGGCCTATGTCTAGCATGTGGTCGTCCATCGGCTGAAACGACGACGACGACGACGAAGTTTCCTTTTTACTCTCATTTGTAGATGTAGAGCTTTTATTTTCCGTGAAGTAAAAGTCCTCTTGGGTCAAACTTATCAAACTCTTAACTAAAATTAAGAGCGAGCGAGAATTTTTCAATTTTTTCTTTTATTGCTTTCAGCCGAATCTGAGAACTTTTATTTTGTTTTCACAACTCTGGGACCTTGTGTGCGTGACATGACATGTTTTCTACTTTCCGGCGCGCAAAAAAATTAGAGGCCGCCATCACTGCGTAATTGAAGTGTCAAAAGTTATATCTGATTTTACTTGCAAAACGCGTGGCGATATGAAATTTTTCGCGCGAGCGATATCGCCGGCGGAAAAAAGAGAATTCGATATGAGGAGAGTGTCTGTGCAATCAGCATCCGACCTACATTCCGTTCGATATTATTATGCATGTGAACATTCCCGCGGTTGGCGTTAATTTGAGTATTTCACAACGCAATAACCGGCGCCAACTGCCGTTCGGGCGTCATAATCGTCATATTATCTTTATTGATATTATCAAAATATTACCGAAAAGTTCCATTTATGAATGACGCTATCTGCTTATTTCCGTATAAGTATGAAACATTAAATCCAGAATAGATACAATAAACGGGCGTTTACATCGATTTTATAAACCTCAATAATATAAAATACCAAATTAATGGTCATGGAAAATGTGGTACAAATATTGGATATCATTGCTAATAAGACAGTGTTATCTAGCATTTATTACACATTTTTAAGAATATAGAATTTTTTTAATAACAATTGGACTCTAATAGCTCTACTATGCATTATAGATGAACTTTTCAGAATTATGTTACATCAACATTCCTAAAAAATGATAATAATGAGAGAGAAACGAATTGCTTACTGTAAACGATGGTACGGGTAGAGTGTATGTAAACATTAGCAGAACTGAAAATTAACAGGCCAATTATTCCATTTCGGCAAGTAAAATGGAGGTAGACACGAGTACGAGCAAATCATTTTGTGGGAGTTCACACGGCAAACTATACAGGCCCCGAACTTATTTGCTTTATAATTAACTTAGGCATGGTGTACGTACAAACGCACCTTATTAGGGTATTGGTAACGACGTCGTTACGTCTATTTGAATAATTAGCGCTGTACGGTGTTTTTTTTGCTTTAATTAGGTGTACGAAGCTGGGAAGCTCCGGTTATTCTCTATAGTCTCTACATAATTAGGAAACTAAATCAGGTCAAATTTATATTGGAGAGTGACTAGAAAGACTATTTTTGCGTATTATATTATTTGTCAATATTTTAATTATTTTTTTTTATAAACTGAAAGAACTTTTATAACGTTAATGATTTCAGCAGTCTTTATGAAAATTGACTTCAAATATATGACAATGAACTTACACATCACCCTTATAATATTAATAGATAATATGAGTAAAACTAGCTTAAAATGCACGCAATCAAATCAATTAATAGTGATGAAATTTGGAGGACCACTTAACAAAATTAAAATATCTTCACCAAATAGGACCAGCAAGATACCAAAAAATCAGAGGAAAAAAATCATTTACAGTTTTGAAATGGCATAAATGGCTTTCTTTTGATTTTGGAAGTTGTTTACAAAGATTCATATCCCTTTTGCCACAATTATGATAGGGATATGCTTCCATCTCCTTACGAGATATCTTAAAAATATGTAATCATTTTTCATAATTTATAAGAAAACTTGTGTTATGTAATGACATTTTTGAAAAGAGCAAGTGCCGAGTTCTTGCCAGTTCTTCTCGGTGCTAACCTACTTTCCGTACCTGGAGGTAGAGTTTTGACTTTTCGAGCCTATTATTATTTCAGCCTATGAGGAAAATAAAGATTTTCATTTCAATTTTCAATTGTTTCTCATAATATCACGTTGCGGGGCAGTCATTCTAAATAACCGCAAGCATTTTTAGGGTTCCGTGCCAAAATAGCAAAAAAGTAAAAAAGGATGCTTATTGCTCATTGTAAGTACGCGGAACAGGAGGTGGTATCGTAAAAACAAACAACAAGCGTTGTTTCACGAGCTCAGTCAACAGTCATCTCATAACTCGATGCCGAGTTGCATGTATTCTTGATGAAGGTATTTTCTTCGCCCCTTCCATGGTACAGGGCTGACACAAAATAATAAAACGTGAAGGTAAGGAAGCTCCTCTTAGATTTGACGTAGTATTAATATAGATTCTCTCATAACTTCTTCATGTATGGGTTTGCATTCCCAAGTTTGTAGAAATTTCCAAAATATTATATCTACAGTTTTCTTCAGTTATTGGATGATTTTTTACTATTTTATTGTGTAAAAACTCAAGCGCCGTTGCTTTTCTTCCTTCATGCTTGTCAACATCATACAGGCCACTTCCTTGCTTCTTAGCTTCTTTCTTTCTTTTTAGCTGGTTTTCTTCCTTTTAATTTCATATTATAATTGGCATGTAGCTTGGTTCTTAAATTTTATTTTTTATTGACTAATGTGATTATCAGACATTTATTACTACTCTTATTATAAATTAATTAATTTGTCTGATGTATTCTATAATAATTAAATTAATTAAGTGAATCCAATTTAAATATTTGCACACTGTCATTCAGTAGATTGTGAAGGAAAGTTGTATTTTTTTTGTCATCTTGCTGTAACCCACAATTCTGCAAATAAATATATTATTTATTTATTTATTTATTTATTTATTTTATTTATTTATTTGCAAAATATTTTCAGCACGGCTTAGGAATTGAATTGGGTGGATTTTTTAATGATTTCGTATGTGTGTAAGTTGGTATAGGATATTTACGATTCGTTATATATATTTAGAATACCATTAATTTTATATTTAACGGCGGGCTAAATATAGACTTGTCATGACAGAACTGGCTTATATGGGCAGACACATATCACCAGGAACAGGTCTACACTTTGACGTTCAAGTGAAACACTTCGCACTCTCCTGTCTATCAATGGATACCCAACCTTATTCAAAGCTCCCAGGTGGATGGTAATTTATGCAGTAGTCGATCCTTTTCAGTTCGAAGACTTTGATAGAAGAAGATGGTAATATAAACAGAGTGATTATGTTGTGCCAAGTTTAGTGTTATAGTAGTGTTATTATCTCGCTGCAGACTCGGTCATAAATCATTCGAGTGTTTCGCTTTTGTTGTTCTTTATTGAGTTGTGCATTACTGCAGAACAACAAAAGCGAAACACTCAAATGATTTATGACAGAGTCTGCAGCGAGATTACATTACTATAATAACATACATTTATAATAATAGGTCGTCGCGCGCGCTCCGACTAGATAGAGCCCAACCTAACAACGACAGCTCCGTGAGTGCGGCAACTTTTTCTTGTAGTATGAGTGTGTCAATTTGAAATTTGTATGGTGCGCGGATGCTAATGCGTTGTGTAGCGACGGCTCGGGTTTGCCAATTTGGGCAAAGTATTTTTTGCCGCACTTATGAAGTCGCGGGCTCCCTATATTTTTACCTACATTTATTATTGTTGTTGTTATTATTTACAGAATTTATATATATATATATAACAAATATGAAATTGAATTATAGCACTTTATGACTACTGAATTAAGAATTAAGAATTAATTTGTAACTTGATTTGAAAGACTTTTCTAAAAGAAGACTGCTATTACAGCAAACACAGTGTATCACAGCATATTACAGACGTCGTTTTTCAAAATGAGTCATCTCATAACTCGAATCGGAGGCGCATGCATTCTTAAAGAAGTTTTTTCCTCTTCTATTTTCCCACCGTACGTAAGAATATAAATGTTTAACACATTTTGTGGCAACCCCGGACAGGTTTTTACGCAAGTATAGACTACTGTAAATTTGGGCGTAGCATGAAACGTGATGAATCATGAATTAATGGACGTTCAACGTTAAGTTCCGGAAGCGTAAATGCTTATTATTGAAGTTTTTTAACTTGTGTCACTCGTTTAGTTTTAAGCAGAAAGCGATAGAGTTTGTTTGTAAAATTCACATTGCAAAAGGTAATGTGCTCCAAAGCGTACCTATACCTTATACGAGTAGGTATGAAGTACAGAAATATCCTGAGTAAGCTAAATACGAGTAGAAACAGACCAAGTGCGAGATAGCCGCGACAAGTGAGGGTTCCGTGCACAAAATAAATACATAGAAAACGATAGAGTTAACGCAATAATGCTTACGATTTTGTCTGTCTAATTTAAAAATCTACTTTCCCTACAACGGTAGGGTTAGAAGGTCATTGAAGTTCTAAAGACACATGATATCGCTTTTTATAATGTTTTCAATAAGTAAACATTTCAAACGTTTTCAGTTGTTAAAACAGTTTGTTATTTAAGGAACACGGCAATATTCCCTGTAATAAAATAAATCATAAGTACCTGTATAATATTTACTTCAAATATTTAGATTTTTCATAACTTCTACATTTACAGACTAAATTATTCAGATAAATAACTAATTGCAGTCAGTCGAGAGCTATGAGGCTTTATCACGGTTTTTACCTAGGGCTACCATTCATTTACGCTGTCTGGGTTTGAGCTAATATTTGCGGGTACATCACTACTGTGCATTGCGCGGTGTAATGAAGCGAGTATTGTGAAATGGGAATGGGAAAACCAAGGGATGGGACTACGCAGTTGAGTATTAAGAATTTAGTTGCTTTCCGATAAATTTATTTAATTTTTTATTTACCGGCTGACCTGCCAAACGTTGTTTTGACATTAGGGATGTATAAAGAAAAGCCAAACATTCATGAAAAAATTTATAACAATCGGTCGAGCCTTTCGGAGGAATTTGGTAACAAAATTGGCAAGAGAATTTTATATATTACAGATTATGTAACTGACTAAACCATGATTTTGAGTTATTTTTTATCCTGCGAGAATCTTTTGATTTGGCAGAGTGGGCGCGTCTTCATGGATTGAAATATCTATACTTAGTATAATGTAATTTACAAGTAGTTATGTAATTAGATAAATATGAAAACCATGTCACTAGTTATTAAATACAGAGTAGGAGGCAAATGAAGAACTAAAAAAAAACAAATAGAAAAACTTCTTATTCCACTGCGCTCATTTCGCATTCAACAATATTTATTTCATTTAAAGCGAAATTGCTCGCTCTATAACAAAAAAAGTGTTTGCAGAAGACGTCAAAAGTTGAAAATTAAAAACTTCAAGTGGAATAAACAAAAAAAAATCGGGAATAAATTTAGTTCTCGTCTAGGACTCCTTTCATTCGTCCGTCTGGGGTTGTGCTAATATTTGCGCGTAACTGTACCTGCCCGAGTACAATGGCGCGGGTGGGTACAATGAGGGACGGGAGAGTTGGTTCGCGTAACGTCGCTAATAGAATTTTATAACTGTGTTATTACAGAATATTGTGATATCGAGATTGTTATGGGTGCATATTTAAAACCGGGTTTTTAAAAGCAAATACGATTTGTACAATCTGGGTGCCTTCAAGGGCTCTTCCCTTAAATAGGCATTTTCTAGACCTCATCATTGCTTTCCATCATTGATTGTCGTCAAGCGCAAGCCTATCTACAATAAAAAAATATGATTTGTGAGTTGTGACGTCAATATATACTGAACTCCGAGTATAACTATTTATTTATTTACTATATATTTATTTATTTTAGGTAGTTTTGAAAGACATCATTATTTTTACAGGAGTCTTCTTTAAATTATCTTGGATGGATTTTCTTTACATATTTTAATTAATATGACATTAAATTACGTATGCAGAGTGAATGGTTATGTAAAGATACCTACCGAGTATCGTAGCGATTTCATAATAATTCCGAAATTGACGACATGATGGCGTAGTGGCGGCGCGCTCGGATACGATTGCGAGCTCGCGAGTTCGATTCCCGCCACGGGCCACTTTTGAATTTTATAATTTCTAAAAAGGCTCAGGTCTGGTGTGGTGGAAGGCTTCAGCCGTTGCTAGTTACCACCCTACCAGCAAAGACGCACTGCCAAACGATTTAGCGTTCCGGTGCGACGCTTGTAGAAACCGTTGGGGAAATTTACTTACCCTTCCAAGTTAGTACGATAACATCTTAGGCTGCATCATCACTTATCATCAGGGCAGATCGCAGTCAAGTAGTAACTTGTAAAGAATAAAAAAAAATACACGAGAGACTTGTGGTAATATTCATGACATGAACTGCTTTGTATCAATAAAGATTAAAACGAAGGTCCCAGGTTCTCTCTCTTTTCTCAGCACTTTACCCACTGGATGCAGCTGGTTACAAGTTACAGGTAAGGCTGCTAAAAACAATCCATAATCAGTCAAATCCCACACTTCAAAATCGGTTTTAAAATACAATAGAAAACTAAAAGTGGGTTTATTTTTATAAATTGTGGACATCCATATATAGTTTATCAAATGAACATCACTGGGTAGTGGGTATATCACTTTAGTTTCATGAATTCTCTTTGAATCGGATATTCCATCTGAAACAGGGCTCGTTGCTCATTTGTTTAATAACTGAAAAGTTAACACTACACAAAACTAGCAATGTAATGCCAAAATTATTATTAATAACGATGTAGCTTTTGTATGTAGCAATTTGTTTGGTACCTGGTGGCCTGTTTATGACTTCCTTTTCAAATCATCCCATTATGATTATAAGTTGCATTTGGACTTGGGATTTCTTAAACTAATACTAAATTTAATACCAAAGTTCATAACTTGATTTAATACCTAACTATGTAGCAATTTTTTGTATTATTGTTACAGATCCGGAGATTTATATCATAGTTCATAATTTATTATAAGAAAGTTTTTTTTATTACTCGTCAACAGTCGTTATGGGATGTTTGGTTTAGCCTTCGGGTGGTTTAGCCTTATTAATCCTTTTAAACTGTAATCTAAAAAATAAATAAATAAAAAAGGTTTACAAAAGCTTAAAATAATTGATCTGCATATTAATGCAAAAAAATACTTATAGAACCCACCACAACATCATATCGATAAATAAGGACTTTTAATAAAGCGTAGAGTATAAAGTTTAGATGGAAATTAGAATAAAAACTTTATAGCGAAAAATTTTGATCATTATTTCCAGATTTTAGAACACCCTTACGGTAAATCTCAATTTTAAATAAAAGAATCCGTGGTCTAAATTCTGCTTGTATTTTATCGAGACACATTTTCGCGTCCTACGTACATGAAAGCATGTTATTAAAATCGCATAAAACCAAGATTTTGTGTTAGAAGTTCGAAGCGTAACAAAAATTACCAGGAGTTTTATATTACAATATGGGTTTGCATCATATATTATCGACTTTGTTACTTTTTAAGTGACAAAATATTAAAAAGACTAACCAACTTTTGCTAAATCCAGTAAGTAGGGTACTTGGCATGTCACGTCAGACCTTACCTAAGCTGATTTATCCCCGAAACTGGCCTATGGTGAGAATTGAACCCGGGCCTCCCTTCTAAATTGCAAACGTAAAATAATCATGTTAATTTAAAACAGAAACTTATGCTTAAAAATAACATGACTCTTGCGTTACACCACAAACATTTTTCATCTCTAAATAAATAATTTTATTATGAGTGTGATATTTTTAAAATTTACAAGCAGCGAACGTTTTAATAAAGATAGTCCCATCGCAGATTAACGAGAAGCTCTTTATTATAATTTTGGACTGTATCCAACTAGGTGAAGTCGAGTCGAATAGAAATTCTTAATTTCTTAAACAAACATCTTTACAAAAATGTATTAAGCCGTAATTTGTTACGGTTAACAAACTCATTGTCGTCTATAACTTTACAAAAATATTATGACGGTATGTAATGAAACATGGCTAAGAACACTCGGAATAAAATTATCTATGACACAAAATAAATTTCATGAAAATTGGTCCATCCGTTTGGGAGCTACGCTACCACAGACAGATACACAGATACACAGACACGTTAAACTTATAACACCCCTTTTGCGTCGGGGGTTAAAAATATTTAATCTGAATAATAATTAATAATAGCTCAGGATAAAGTCTCCCAATTTATCCTACTTGTTTTTTATGTGTATTGTGAGTGGTGATGATAACATTTCAAAATAGTGTCATAAATATTATACATTATGTAATAACTAGTCGTAAATATTACTCATTGGTTTTTAGCATCCTCTCTACCACTCATACCATTGACATGAGTGACAGCGATGAAGATAAAAGTTTGTGTGTAAAATTAATTCAGCCGACATCTTTGTAATATTAAACAGCAGAAAAATTAGTAGCTAGTTATAAAAAGAACATAATATTAGAATGTTCAACGCAAGAACGCAAGAATACTTTGATGAAATAATAAAATATGACACTCACTATTTAGTTGCCATTGGAAATTTCTAAACGTTCATGACTTAACGGATAACGACGTTTCTTTTTCTATGATTGATAGTGTCGATGTCGGCAGCACCTTTATGATTGAGCGTAGGCTTACTGTTGTTTGATCAACTAACCGAGAGATGGTTTGCCAGATTGGTTGCTACGAAAATTAATTCTTTATTATACTTATACCAGCAAAGGCGCACCGCCAAGCGATTTAGCGTTCCGGTGCGATGCTTGTAGAAACCGTTGGGGTAAATTTACTTACCCTACCAAGTTAGTACGATAACATCTTAGGCTGCATCATCACTTACCATCAGGTGAGATCCCAGTCAAGTACTAACTTGTACCTCGTATAGAGTAAAAAAAAAATACTTATCTTCAATGATTCACACGTGAAGTTAGTAAACTCTTTTAAATATTAACCCGAATGCTTAGAAAATAAATCTCATAGGTATTTATTTTTGTGTAATATTTACCACCTACTTTTGTAGGAAAGATAGCCAATATGTAGCAAAATTTATTAAAGTGAAGAAGTACAATATTTTACAATTTTGGCATGTATCCAAGAAGGTGACTTTACGCGTATTTCTTCGTGAATTGACTGCGTATTTATTATTTTAGTGGATCCAATTTTTCTGGCTGGTACCTAATTAACTGCTTCAAAAGTTATAGTGAAATTATACTTAAATTAAATCACTAGCAGGACGTTCGCATGTCCGCCCGCATGGATATCAGTTTTCTCCAATAAATAAATGAATCGGTTTTTAATCTAGGCTATCTAAATTTTATTCTAACTCTTTAATTAAAAAAATAGGTACTATTTTAAACAAAGTGGGACATTGTACTAAATATCAATGCAATAGGTATCTCTCACAGTATTAAAACTAAATTTTATCTCATGAAAAGAAATCAATTTCATGCATTATTATTTGGGTAGAAATCACAGCTGTTTTTAATAAATCCAAATGTTAAAAAAGATTAGAAATCTGTGGATAAACACAAAACATTCGAAACCAATACTGAACAACACCGCGTTGCGAAATGTTTATAGAAGCGAGTTTGCCAGCTTAGTTTGACGGATTGCAATACCAACATAGACTTTGTTTTGTTTGAATAGAATTTAATATTATTTTCTTTAGTAAAAAGGTTTCTTTTTCAAACATAATCTTTTGCTTTCTAACATTAAGGTCAGGGTTCTCTTTTGGAATAGAAAGTAAGATCATAAATTCCTACACACGAAATACCTTCATGAGGTACCGGTTTCATAATTTTTCAATATAGGTATCAAATGTTTGCTTGACTGTTGCCAAGTACAATACTAGATTATGACAAATCAACGATGCCCGTCACCACAGTATCTTTTTGTGTTGTTTTTTTTAAGTTTTAACTTATACATACAGTTATAACTATTGATCTCTTTAAGCATAAACATATTATACATAACTGCTTAGAAGCTGTATCTATCTCGTGTAGCTACTTTACGCTAGAATTAAGAAGGTTGATAACCTATTTACCTACTTACTTTTTACATTTTGATAAAAGCAGTGCTCTTTGTCATATTATACAGGTCAGCAGTATTCACTCTTTGAGGTACTTTACGCGCTGGAATATTTATTTTATTTTCATTGTTTTCACAGTAATCTAATGATCATGTAAGCGTCTCTTACGAGTTAAGTAGGGTTTTTATAGCATTTGAAAAACGTTAGACAAACTATTCGTTTCAAAATGATGTCTGGAAATTTAACAAACATCAGCTTATGCGTTTTGCGAATTGTTAATTTGCAATGTTAATTGCCGTGGAAAAGATCGTATGGTCAAAAATAAAGTTTCTTTAGCACAATTTGAAATTTGTTAATCTAACTCATTCTTAAAATATTTTGGATAACATTTAAAAATTCAAAATTATAGTATTATAATTTTCGTATATCGTCGTAATTACTTTGCTTGTGAAGTTTGGGTCACTGGGTCGGTTTTTTGACTCAATTAATCCTGATTCTAAGCTATTTGTGGAATGACGAATTTATCTCGTAAAATATGAAGTGTTTACATTTCTGAAGTAAAGTTATAGGCGTGATGATTTGTAAAATATGGTCCATGATATTTAATGTAAATTATCTAAGTTGTTCGTGAAATTAATGCTTTGTTTGCCGAGCGTTTTTGTCAAGCGACAACGCATCGAGTAACGTGTGTACAGTTAAACACACCGAGCGCTGTTCTAATTTATTACCAAGTTTGTCGCTACCTGTGATTAAATCGCGTCTTCCTTTCGTGGGCGATCTAATTACCGACAAACCGAGAACAATAATATGTAATCTGAATATTTATGAGCCCTTACAATGGCAGTGAATTTGATATACTCCACAGTTTATCTTGAACGAAAATTGACTGTGTGCAATGAATAATTTATTGTGAGCAACCGGCACTGACGTTCGCCATATTTTAATATAAATCCATCTACCATATTGTATGCAAAATGCCATTGAATGCGGTGCAAGGCGGGATCATTATTCCGATGTGCGGCCCCGATATTCATCACGCAGCTCTTGGTCGCGGAATTTTAAACAAATCATCTTTATACGCCGGCTCCTCTTGCGCAGGGCTCGGGCGCCCGATGTGAACGCACCCGGGACACCGGAATCGATTTTAATAATGCCAGCATCGATTCTACATGCCGCTATTGTTTTTGCGATCTGGATTTTCCCGTACCTATTTAGTGGCAGGAATTTATTCATATAGTTTGTATCGATAAAATAAACGACAAACTCTCCTAGCCCGTCTGTCTAGACTAGACTCTCGGCTGTTGTTATTCCTCTCTCCATAAAAAGAACTGACATGGCCCAACTAATAAAACAGGCACAATAGTAATAGGTATCGGTTGTTATACATTTGTGTGTTACAAATTGGTCCCATGTTTTTAACGTAACGAGTGGGATGGGTTTTTACTCGTATTCGCATTGTTCACGTCTCGTTTGTACGGAATCACGAAACCGAAATTAGAGATCATTAGTGTAATGGGTGCCCTAGAAAGAGCCGTTACAATAAATTTCTTAATTGCCCCGACGACAGATAGCCGAGATTCTTAGACGGTGATGCAAAAGTGATCTCATTTTGGACTGTGACAATAATCGTTTACATAACACCATTTGGAAGATAAGATAAAAGATTGGGCAAATGTACCGCAAGGTTACGATTTTAGCGTGAAATCTGTTGTTACATTTTGCTTCTAAGAATTTTAGTAGCAATAATAAATAATAAGTAACTTAGATGAAAAACGTGAGTTGTGTTTTTTTTCTGATGACGATACGACCGTTCAATGCACGTGCGAAATCGTCGTTTTCACTTGTCAATAAACCGGGACTCATGAAAATAAACACTGGTTAATAATTTTTGGTACAAGTACCAAAAATTTATTAGTAACTAATGTATGGTTAAATCATTTACCAATAACAAGAAAATAAATCACTTTCGTCCTCATATTAAGTATATTAACAGTGATGAAACGA
Source organism: Coenonympha arcania (assembly GCA_036785405.1). NCBI lineage: Eukaryota > Metazoa > Arthropoda > Insecta > Lepidoptera > Nymphalidae > Coenonympha > Coenonympha arcania. The sequence goes on from CM072069.1 coordinate 7,352,873, forward strand.
AAAACAAGATAAATGATAGTCTGTAGGAAAAACACTGGAAAGCTTCCCAATTTATTAAGAAAATGTATCTTCGCCGGGTAAACAACTAAATAGAAACACTCGACTCAAGTATTTCACGATAATGGAAATAATTGAAGCTTAACCCACAACAATAATACACTTTAATTTAAGTATTATACCGTTTTAAGACAAAGGACTACCTACATACATATTTTTCGAAGGCCTCAGAATAATTGTCCTTATTATTTTCAAAGGTGTGTGAAGCATGCTGACACACTTCTTGTTAGCGTGCTGGGCTATGACCAAACCACTCTCCTTCTGAGAGCGATTTACGTATAGTCTAAAACTCTGCCAAGCTCCTCAAATTGGAAGAAAAGATGGAAGATTAGATGTGTACCTATAGCAACTCAGTGACAAGCACAAAATTAATCAACACATTTCACAGACAGCGCTCAATCAATTTTGGTACTTCGCATTCAAATAACGAGTAGGAATTGGCTTCGAAATTTGTGCCTGTCAATATAGTGAACGGTTACATAAAACAAATGCATGACTTATAGCAAGTTTTATAGGCTGTCCACATGACGGATGCTGAGCATGACCTCACAGCTCATGTTTGCGCGTTCCCATACTCTCACTGGTCACAGTATCTAAATAATAAAGATAGGCAATCGTCAAATTTGCAAGGAAAATATAAAGCATACGTCTCTCCACAAATTGTTTGATATACCTACCTAAAATGTAATGGATAATGAATTAATTAATACACTTTAGATTTTTGTGCACTTACGAGTTAAATTTTTTTATGCTGCTAAACTTGAAACCTTTTGAGGAGTGGTTCTGTTACTGATTAATCCAAATCATATTACAACAGATGAGTATTTCGTCTAAGACCAGGAATGTATTCGCCTGAATTTATGGACTCATTTTGATTAATTTAGAGACGACAAAACTCCATAAACAATAAACGTAACGGCATTATAACATACCTAATCCATAGAATTATCTATTGCAAAACAGTTTCACTAAAGTTGGTGTACAGCAGTGAGAAAATTGTTTTTAAAATACAATGTTAAAATAAAAAGGAGTTTTTAATTTGAAACGTAATTGGGAATTATTTTCAGAAATTAAGGATTATAATAAGCCGTGCAATTTTTAATCACAAAAACAAATGTCGTGACGCTGAATATCAATGGGAATAAACTTTATTTCCGACTCATAAATCAAGTTTGAACGATCAAAACTGACAGGACGATCTTACACTATAACCCCAGCAGTAACGAAGTTTTTTTCTACGTAAGTGTTCGCTGCAGATGAATAGCAATAAAAACTTTATTATTATAGCTTTTATAGAAATAAACTCGGCGATCAGATGAAAGCTACGGCGCGAGGTGCACACAGTTCGTTAGTGGTTAGTTACGAGGATGTTGGTGTTTGTTTAACTTTTTTTTTGTTTAGCCGGTTTAAAAATGTTTATTTTATTTAATGAATTCAGCTGCATTTTATTCAACGCCAAATGATTTTGTTAAACAGGACTCATATGTGACTACAATGTTCTCGTATGTGTAAAGTTATACCTATAGTTTTGCAGAAGTTTATGGTATTTTTATATTATTACACAAGGTTTATGGGCTATGTATCTGTTTATTCAAGTGCTTCACGCACTTAGGATAACATTTCATTAGAATAATATGTACAGAAATTGACGTGAAGCAGTACTGTGTTTACGAAGGCACAACTGGCAAAAAACTGGACATAATAAAATAACTTAAGAACTTTTGTCACAGGAGGACGACCGCAATATACTTACTTAGTGTCCTGAAATGCATACCTATGAATGAGATAGATCTCGTTATACAAAGAAACTTGTATGAACAGTTTGAAGTATCAGTACCTAAAAGCAAGCCAATAAAGGTGTTAAAACTCAAGACGCCACTGAGACAATGTCTATTATAATTTATAGCATAACGCGAATAGCTGACGCATGCCCCTCAGTCTCGTACCTTTTTGCCTGCATTCTTAGTGCACTCGGTACAAGAATAAATTGTAAACTAACAAATTGGTCCGCGCGCTGAGCAGTGATAGATAGCGACGCGCGCTCGAAACAAAGGCCAAAGTGTTGGTTGCAATCACACTGCCTATTCAACTGCGCGTAGAGTAAGGAAGATGCATGGATGCGGGGACCGATTTATGGGGATTTGGAATTTGAAACAATAACTTCGGGGCCGGCGGAAGTAATTGCTCCATTTTGTAGATATGTGTATTGCCTACAGTAATTTATAGTTGCATTCCTACGAATAATGCACAAAACAGTTGGAATCGAACGTGAAACGAACACGGATCCCTATAAAGTAGAGATGTTTCGTTAAGCGTTGACCATCTTTTGACCCACATATTTTCTTTGTGGAGTTATTCTTATCATCACTATTTTTGCACCATTCCATGCTTCAAATGAATTCATTAAAACGGTCATATCCATTCCAAGTCGATGCTCTCGTGAGCCACTCGAGCATCGAGCAAAATTCATTCAGCCAATTAGACGTGGCTAGTGTTGCAACATTCATCGTTTGACACAAGTCAAATTGAAGTTTGAGCGATTCGATTTGATTGGTGTGAATCGAGGCCATCGATTGATTTATCATAATCGATCAATCTCAAGCGACAGTCAGCATTATGTTATGTAATCTGAATGATTACGTGTTGAATAAATTAATTAGCTTGTTAGCTCGTTTGATTAATTTAATAGTTAAGCTTTCGGTTCTTTAACTAATCATGGTTTTATAGGCGAGTCATAAAGACGTATACTTTTATTAATTTGAAAGAGAGTTGGGTTGATCTTGCTTCTTTTGTATTTTAACGTTTGAGGTTTAATTATAATTAAGAAAGAATTATCATTCAATTTTTAGTTTTTAATTAGTAACAAGAAATGATGCGTTTTATTATTACTTTGAAAATAAATTTAGATTTTTTAATACTAATTTAAAAAAAAATCGCCGTCATAGCGCATAGGAAGCACTATTTTAGATTGACACTAGCTGACTCGGCAAACGTTGTTTTGCCATTAGGAATATAAACATACCTTACGACCTACTCTGCGATCTACATACTGAACATACCCAGAAAATTTCATAACAATCGGCCGAGCCGTTTCGGCGGAGATTGCCAAATGTGTCGCGTATTGTGAGTGCGTTTCCACACTAAGAACAAAGATGTGAAATTTTAACTAAGCTGCATTTTCAACGCGATCGAACCGAGACATTATCACGTGAAATCGCGTCCATATTTTCTGAATTCAGCGCAAGCTTCTCGGGGCATAGAGACGGAGGAAATCCAACAATCAATCATTGCCACCTTTTATTGTGCGCGGATACCGAGATTATTTACTCGGAATTGATGAGCGCAGGGCAGCGCCTGACCTTGCACTTGAAATCGTTTCTTTGTGTTCGTAACGAGCGAAAAATTGATCGACTGCAATATGACACGTCAGTGCATTTTTTTTACTTGTAAAACATTGACGAGCAACACATTCACCTGATATTAAGTGATGCCCCTGCCTATGTGTCTTATGTACAGACGCACTGCACTGCGCTCATCATCTCTCAAATAATCAGCGGTGCGATTCTGAAAATATAAAATTGTACATCGGTCAACCTTCGATGGTAACCATAGCAACGCAGCCATCAGGAGCCAATTGTCGCTTTGGCTGCATAACTGATGCAAGAATTAACCAATCAGCGCATAGATGTTGGCTCGTCGCTACTATAAGTATTTTTGCAGAATCAAGGGGCAGTAATACGTCAGCAAGCAGTCAATTCAATAATCGCTGCAGCATCTAGTGTCCTTTAAAACGAAACACAAAATAAGTACAATAATATTACTGCTTGATGGTAGAATTCAACATTTTAGAACAATAAAAAACTTAACTGATGACCTCTTTGGGGCAATTTGCAGTGCAGTCGGATTCGAGTGCTGGGTCCCGGATTCGATTCCAGACGCAGGCCAACAGAATTTTATAATTTCTAAATTAATTATTGACTCAGGTCTGGGAGGTTTTCGCTACAGTTATAGTTACGGAAAGCGATTTAGCGTTTCCGTACGATGTTGTGTTGAAACCGATGAGGATTGCTTCCCCATTCAAAGTTAGCACAACATGTTCAGCTGCATTGTCACTTACCACCATGTGAGATCGCAGTTAAGTTCTAACTATACTTTAAGCCAAAATATCAATGTGATAATGTGTAACTGTTCAACCACTTGTACATTTGAAATATCACTCTCTTCAACGGTACTAAGTATTTATATGTCCCCGTTGGACCATAGTCTGTCGGACTGTCGCACGTCGCACGTACTTATACAATACGTACTTGTACGCAGATACCACACATGTTGTGCTTTAATCGAACAGATTGGTAGGGTTGTGTGTAGGGACTGTGATTGAAACTGTATTTTAATAGATAATAAAGAAACACGCGTATAATTCTGGGTTAAAATAATAATTCTGTGTTTAAAATAAGAGGATGCGGGGCGTGATTGGATAAGGCCGTCTGTCGTTACGGCCACAAGTATGTGTTGCTGACCTCAAGGCACTCAATAAGTGTTTCAAATACTTTATTTGAGTTTGAATGAATATAACGGTTATATAGATATTTCAATCCACGATGACGCGCCACTCCATAGGAATTGAATGAAACGTATATACCTAAGCGATTTTGACAGAGTGGGACTGTTCTAAGGTTAGTGGATACGAGTATATCAGCTCTTGAAGCTACATTAACCTCAGATCAGTAGATGTTTCTATTGCCGAATGTTCATTAGTTGCGGTAGTACTCAGTGGTTATGGTGAAAATTGCATGAAAAATGTTATTTAGCACACTATGTTTCATGGTAAGTAACTGGCGGTAGCGGGTAGTGGTACATATCCGTAAGTTAGTATTAAACCCGATAGGAGTATTTATGACGCCCGAACGGTGCATTTATAGGCAGATGCCTCACAATATGTACTGCCTTAATTCGGATAGATGATTCTTAGGGTTGTCTCAATTCAAAATAAATTTATTCAATTTTCTATTAAAAAAATAACAGTTTTGATTCCTAAAAGTACATCATTCTTATCTATGTTTTCTTCACGATATATTTTTGCCGTTTAAATCAAATAAGTGCTCAGATATGTTATTTTCAAGTAGTTACATTGCGTAATTTATAATATTATTACCCTTTCTAATCCTATACGTCACAATCAGCTCATAAAACAAAGGCACGATGATAGAGAATTCCACTTTTATCTGATCAGTCGAAATCGAAACAAAGGTATGAAGTGGCATTGACTTTCGAATATTATCTTTGGCTAGCCACTAAATATATCAATTGGCCAATCGATTAACATTGACCCAGTGTCTAGTGTTATGTGATTTTTTATTACTTAATCACGTTACCTTTAGAATCGAGATAAGTGCATAAACTTTTATTTTTACCAGTACCTAGCATTTAATTACAAGGTCTTAGTAGACTTTGTGAAGGTTAATGTTTTTAGTACATCTAGCCTACGGGCAGTAAAATCTAGCTCAAACATTTTTTATTGGCCTTATTTACCGGCACTTTTAAAACATCAGACTCTTAGTACTACCGCTTTCAGGAAAACTGTTTAACACCGAGAAGTAAGGCAAAAAACACAGCACTTTTTCTTTTTAAAAAATAATGATTTGTAACAATTTATAATTTATTATTTTTTAATCATATGCTAAGTTTAAACTTATTTTGAGTCCCTGTAATAAAGTTTTATTCATCATTAAAAAATAAATTACAAAGCATCTTGTGAGCACGCGAAATATTAATTTACTTCTAAGGATCTTGTATAGTAACCTGACGAATGTCTATTTTAATAAGAGTGTGTGAACAAACTAACAGACAAATAAATTATTTAAGAAAAACTAGCAAACAAATCAAAATTGTCTGCTTTGACAGCCCTATCATTAAAATTCCCATTAATGCTTGCTAACAAGTATAGAGCGCTCCATTGGCAATATTGATATAAATTGATTACGACTCATCGCGACATACATTAATATGCCTCGGAGCAAATGCCTTATCTGCATTCATTACGAGTAATGATACTGACCAAGAGTTCGTTCAATCGCTGGGTCCCTTGATTTATTGCTCCTATAACTAAGAGAGCTTACGGCTAAATTGTACACCGATTGAATCGATTCATTTATGCTTACAAACTGTTAAAAGTTACAACTAAATACCTAGCTTTATTGAAGACATAGGCTTGCGCTTTGCGACAATCATGCCTGATGGAAAGCAATGATGAGTTCTAGGTTTGAGCGCGCTTGCCTAGAAAATGCCTATTCACTGTTCTCTTGAAGGCACCCAGATTGTGCTTGGCTGGAAACACGGAGGCTGGAAGGGTGTTCCACACTTTAGCGGTTCGTATCAGAAACGTGGAAAAACGTTTCGTGCGAGTTTGTTGGACGTGAACCACATATAAGGATGCCACCGCTCTTGGCGTCTTGCAGTCCTATGGTAGAAAGGTGAAGGAGGTACAAGGTTATGTAGTTCCTGAGCACACTCGCCAAAGATATCCTGTAAAAAACCGCTAAACAGGCAACATTGCGTTGATACTATTACCTGAGCAGTTTAGCCAATGACAGTTAATTATTAAACAGAAAAGTTTGACTCATCAACCCACTAAATCTAGAAAGTAGAGAACATAATTATATTTTTAAGTAAAGAGTTTTTAAATTGCTGGGATCACCCGCGCGAATATATTGACGGATAATGAAAGTACTTCTAATATGAAGTGATTTCTATGATAGCTTTTTCTGAATCTTTACCTATCCATTTTCAAAACTTTTTAAAACTGATTTCACATGATTACTATAACAGTAATTTTCTGATTTCTTAATATGAAACGGATTGAAAAAACAAATCAGTAACTGTTTCAGAAGATGACTAAAATACATAAACAATTTTCCGACATCTCTAAGTCTATAATTTAATAACAATATTTTAAGAATTGTGCCTATACTGAAGACCGCCTCTACATAAGAAAGGTTGTTCAGTTCTTGAAGGAGATATTTACAGTATGAAGTTGGTATAACAGTTTAAATTTATAACCATTTTTGCAATACTTATCAATGGTCACATTATTGCTGCCAGGATATTTTCAAAAACTTGTAATGCTTTAAAATTAGACCATATTAATCAATAATAATGGACCACTGATATTAATGATGATAGTATCGAGAGGGATAAAATTAAAAAAAGGAACGAAAGGGATTTGGTGCGTAAGACATAATCCTATTTATTCCGAACATTTTATTTCAGCAAGTTAATTCATTTACTGTCGTTCACGTAGTTCCCTTGCGGATATTCTGAATTATAAGTAAAATATAAAAATAGCTCCAGGGACCACTTTGTAAAGGTTTCTTGGCAGATTAGATAAGATTTTCATTGCGAAAATCTGCGCCTAAATTTTCTGGTGATTCTTCTGTTAATTATAATATTACCTATGGTTATTTTAATTTTTGTATCAGGTTTTCCATGAAAAGAAGGTAAATACGCTATCCGTATTTTATTGGCCTCTTTCATGGAATTTTACTAACGTGTTTTGAGTGCCGTACAAAAATAGATTCTGTCATGGTACTGAGTACGTACTCATGTTACTAGATTTTATAAATGAAATAAATATATATCTAACATGAAATTTTCAGCAGAAATATCAGCAACCATCTCATTCTGGGTCCTATATTAAAAACCCAGGCAAATACCTATTCCTTTCTTTATGATTTCCCATTTCTCATTTATTTATTTAGTTACATGCCCATTAAAATAACGGAACCTTGTAAGGGCGCTGTAACCAGGGAGGCATTTCTGCATCTCTGTGGTGGAAAAAATATCATGTTCAAGTTTTACCTCAGAATGTCCCAGAGTTCTCCATAGTGATTTCGAAGGTGTATAAAGACTGCCAATCGGTACCTGACCAGAGTGGCCAAATTCCTCAGAATTAGAGTTACGTCTAATCTACATCAATCACCCATGATTCACCATTTCGGTTACGACTTACAATGAAGGCCAGTTCAAAATCAGTATTGATCGAATCGACCACAATTAATTGATGGAGTCTGGTCACTTATCAGATACATTACCTGCCGTCGATCTGCCTTGCGAATAGTCGTTTGTCTGTGCTATGTTAAATGGGAGAAAAACAATCAATTAGGTACCACAGACTGGAAGAAACGAAGAAAGTAGGGAATACATACTTTATCGCTTTGAGATAAAAGGTAAAGTTGTAATTTGTTTTTGGAAATATCAAGGTGAGGTTGTGACGTGGAAAAGACCGTGTGTTTTACGTTGATACATGTACATTTCTTTGATCGTGTTACTATCAAGTGGTATTATTTGAATCTAGGGGATATTATACTTAACTACTTTTTTGACGATCTCCTTGGTGCAGTGGCACGCGTTAGGTTGGAGTGGGAGGTCGCGGATTCGATTCCCGCCATGGGTCACTTTGGAATTTTATAATTTCTAAATTGGCTCAGGTCTGGTTTGGTCTGGTCTGGAGACTTCGGCCGAGGCTAGTTACCACCCTACCAGCAAAGATTTAGCTTTCCGGTGTGATGCTGTGTAGAAACCGTTGGGGTAAATTTACTTGGAAGTTAGTACGATAACATCTTAGGCTGCATCATCACTTACCATTAGGTGAGATCGCAGTCAAGTACTAAGTAAAAAAAAATACCTAGTTCCAAAAAGAAACTACCTATATATAGGTAGCACGTATAGTACCCCCTCATTTTGTAGTCATCAGTTTTCTGAACTGCCTTTCCAAGCCTTAAAATGTGGGTTAGTGGCCATAAATATCGTGTTTGCAATCAAATAAATCGTAATCAATGAACATAAATAGTTATACTTTTCTTCGAGAAAGGCAATAAAAACTTTTCTGTTGCTACGCTATAATGTAATAATTGCTTTAAAAGTTTGCAATAAAAATGCGTGTATTTCATAAACGTAAAATTTTATCACACGAAAGTGAGAATAATTGATATCATAAGAGAAAGTGTTTGCGGTTATAAAACTGTGATATTGGAAAACAGTTATATACACCTACCTAGTGATATTTACCTCAAAAACACCTAGTGATATTTATCTCTAAAATCTTAAAAAAAAATGAATATAACTTTCTTATTGCTGAAAAAAACTTGCTTGCCATATTATGGTTCATAATTTTCTAAAAGGTGAAGATATTTAAATCCACGATGATGCGCCCCACTCTGTCAAACTCCATACGAATAAACATAAGCGGTTTTGGCAGAGTGGGGCGCGTTTTAGTGAATCAAATGAAGCTTACCAACTTAGGCTGTGAAGAAGATCTCTTCTAAGAGGAGACCCGATAGTAGAGCGCTTTAGTAATAGCAAATGGAAATGCTCATGGCAGCCGAGGCGATAAACTGTGGTATACGGTGCTTTCACTTGATAACATTTCATAAAGTGTAATTGAATAATAGCTTTCGGAAATAGCAGTTAATTTACATTTTTCCCATAGTTAAGTTTGCGTTAAAGTAGTTAACTTTCAATATAGAAGAATTTTAGCGGTAAAAGTTTTTATTGTTATCCCAGCAGTAACACAAAATTCAATTGACCTAGAGAGTGTATCAAATAATCGTGTAGTAGTAATGGTTTAATTTCTTGACTTAATAAATGTGCTATTTCAATAATATTGAAATGTAAGTAAATACAAATCATAACTGGATACTGTTATGAGTGTACTATGCATATATAGTTTAAATACAACAAGGAATGTAATGATAAAGGATATCACAATATGATACGTTTTCTTGTCGCAATATTACTCTCAGATTCCTGTAATAAAGGCCTTTCCGAAAAAAGAAATATCGTAGTCATCCTCTTGCATATTACTATTCCTAGCATTCTACTAGATTTGTATTTAAATACTGTTAAAAGTAAGTAAGGAGTAAGAAAAATTCAAACATACAAACATTTTTAGGGTTCCGTACCAAAATGGTAAAATGGAACCCTTATGGTGACTTTCTCCGTCTGTCTGTCTGTCCGTCACACTCGATTATTTCAGTAACTACCGGAGCTATCGATATGAAATTTGGAATAGTTGTGTATATTAGTGGCCCAATGACACTGGAATAAAAAAAAATGGAAATTATTTTTGTTCTTATTTAAAAAGGGGGGAAAATCGGAGGGTTGAAATTTAAAAGTGAGATAACAGTACTGTGTGGGATATCATATGAAAGGGTTTACTTTGTACATTCTAAAACCGATTTTTAATTATTTTTAGTCATGATAGTTTTTGATTTATCGGGGAAAATGTCTAAAAAAATACCGTTCCCCCCCTTATCTCCGGAGTTTACCAATCGAAAAATCTCAAATAATTATGGTCAATAGGAATTTACGTATATTTTACAGGAAAACTATAGTCAATGCTCTAACTAGCATAGTTTTTTTGATATTAACAATAAACCTCTACAAACAAAGTTAGTTTTGCGGTTCATTAACAAAGGTAATTATTACCGTTTTACATCTTTGGTCGTGTTACATCTACATTAGTATGCCTGATTGTTTTGCTTCAGTACTTCTTGAGTACGGAACCCTCGGTGCGCGAGTCTGACTCGCACTTGGCCGGTTTTTTTTTAATAATTATGATCCTATATAGTAGGTAGAGTAGAAAAAACGTAAGCACCAAATCATAATCGTACATCGGTCGTTGATTTATTCAATCATACAATCTCGATATCGCCAATAGAATATGCTTCCAATAGTGTAGCTGTTACACCATACAAAAAATTGTTTGATGAGTGTATTGTAAAATTTTATTTTGATTGATCTCCGACGGTATCTCTATAAGGTATGATGAATATTAAACAACGAACGCAACGATGACTAAACGGTAATAAATAAGTGAGTATAAAAACTCGCTGTCGAATCTGTACAAGAGTGTACAATCGGGAACCAAACAGTGTACCTTTAAATTATTCAATTGTAGTCTTTAGACCTCTAATAATAAGCGCTAAAATTTTAAATATATTTTGTTGCTTGGTGTACTTCAATAGCGATTTGTAGGACTAATCTATGCTTGTCAACATTTCATACGGCCGTAGCGTGTTCATGTAATTTCGGTAACGCCTCTTCATCATAGCAGTGTGTTTTGCTGACCAGTTTTTGTTTCTGATTGGAATTTATTGATAGCTATGATTTTTAAGTACCTGCGTAGGTAACTATTTGTAATCAACAGCTTGGAGGTATGTTATTAGGCAGAAGGAAGAACAGATTAAGCCAATTATGCTAATTGTATGGAGTATGGCTCCCTACCGATAGTCTTTTGAATGTAAATAGCCCTCGCTGTCTGTAAACGCATTTTCATGCTTAACGTACCTTTGAAAATGATATGCGGAACTCTGAGATATGCAAGTTTCCTCACGATATTTTCTTGCAGAAGGTATTATGTAGGTACCTTTGTAGCAAGAGTGGCAAGAGTTTGACAAAACTTCAATTATTCATTATGAGAAGCCCAAACCCAACCTTGGAAAGCGAACAGTTCCCTTTATAATTATTTTAGACAAGGGATAAGAAAAATAGTTCCGGAAATATTTTAAACTTTGTATATGAAAATTAGAATGCAGGTCTATAGGGAAAGAGATAAGGGCTAACAGGGCTTAGTCAATTGTTGGTTAATGATGTAGTCAGTATCATTATGCTTCGTATATTCTATCTTTTAAATTAAAAAAAAAGAACGAAAATATACGAACTCAGTAATGACATAAGACACCGCCAAGGGCAAGCCGTGGATAATGGAATCAATCTCTTATCCCAAAGTCCCAAACACACAAAACCTTTGTAACCAAATTTGTTATTCCATTTCGGCCGACAGATTTTTTTATTACACCGAGGAAATTGGTGATGGGCCTATACAAATTAGATACGGAATAAGCAACATTGGTAAAATTCATTAACATTATTTTAATTTACAAGTTCTTTGACTATCAAAGTCATTTCATTTTTAATCTTGGAATTCATGTAAAGAATTGGGACTATCTCAATTTGCAATTTCTCTACTCTAGACCAGCCTCTAGACTTTTTGTTACAAGAGGGATAACTTTTACTATCCACCATACCAAATGACTGACAGTTCAGATTTTACGTTTGATAAACTTCGGAGATATGGGCGGTAATTTTTTCGATAAAGCATATCGTGAAGAACAACGAAAAAAATAATTTTCAATATTTTTTATTTCAGTTTAATGATGTTAGGCTACTATTTTAAACCACTACTTCAAACGCACGTTGTTACTATTAATCATTACTGTTTGTATAATAGGTAGGTACTTTGTTATGCGAGAAAGATAACTTGAATATAATATGGGCTTGTACAATTCTGTTTCACTCACACCACACCTACAACCTTTTGCAACAAAACCATATTAATTTATATGCAAGCTAACCCTGTTCTTGTTAGCACAAATCTGTGATGGCATCGCATCTCTAATTTGTCGTGGAGTGTACTGTGTGCACTCTGGTGTCGTTTTTTCCAACTCCTCCGAGCACCCACGCTTCCGAGATATCGGGCGGGATCTCTCGTGTTTGTCTAACAAGCGACGTGCCTGAATATTATGTAGTGTTTTATCTTTTAAGTATCACTGGATGAGGATTCGTGGACCTTCCTGCACATTGTCATCAAATTTAGTTTGAAGGAATCAACTGTATTTGAGGGAAATTAAGAGAATTTGGCTCAGAACTATATAGGCACGGTAGAAGGTCACATTTAAAGTTAACGATATTATTTTGTGATCATAAAATATAAGGGTATAACCACATCAAAGGTACTACTTTTCAAATGTAAAGTTATATAAATAGCATATTTTTTCGTTCTTAATTATAAGTGAGTAATATCTTCCTATATAACATTTTTTTAATGTTTTAATCTCAGCACCTACGTCTATATTATCTCTGTCACTTTCTATTTGCCTACTAATCTATATATAGTTTTTATACATTATGATATCTCTCAGTAGTATTAGCCGTGGTTATGTAACTTTATAAATTGGACACTTATATTATTTCTAGTGTATAATTGTTATTTTATTTTTTTTACATGGCATAAAGTTTCAACAGATGGTTTCTATTAAAATTTGACATATTATATTAGCCTAAATACTATTAGTATAACTGCATTATCCTAAATGGCTAATTTCAGCAAATCATGAATCAGTTTGCTAATTAGAAAATACCAATTACGTGTCAAAGCATATTAAAGTAATTACATAACTATTATTAGCTTAATTAATCTATGACTGTTTTGCTACTATTAGAACTCGTTTGATTTCATTTCGATAGTGTAAATTTAAATTTAATTATTCGTGCTTTGTTTCATTCAGTAATGACTAAGCTTACCTACTCATAATTTGGTTATTATATTACTGTCAGAAGTCCGTACTCCAAGGTAAAGTAAAAAAAATTGAAAATTGATTTCATATTTCCATCTCAGACTCTAAATGTTTTTCTTAATAATTAAAGCTTAATAATTTCAAATATCAAAAATTTTATCATATTAAAAAAAATCAAAAACACTTTTAATAGGTACTTTTCTTATAAGAGTTGAAAAAATGATTATTTGCACTTTAATTATTTTAAATTAGTTTTTTGGTTCTTTCGAAATCAATGGTGTTAGCCACCAACGGGTATGTCCATAAAAGTCTACCAACAATGGGAGCATGATTTTAATAAGATTAAAATAATTGTACGCGTTCCGGAGATTGACTAGGCTCGGTCAGGTGCCAGGACAAAGATTATTCTTAATATTATCCTCTCTTTTTATCAAGAAGGAAATAATAACCGAGACAGTAATGGAATAGGTGAACAAATTATTATTATGATCATAATCTTAATAATTATAGCCACTAGTTGGTAGGCAATGTACTCTATTCATTTAAATCGGGGTGTAAAAAGAGAGAACTCAAAATTTAGTATTGGAAATTAACAAGTAAAACTGATTTGAAGACACAATAGTCAATATCTTGAAAGTAACTGAACCGCTTTTGGTAAACTTCAGCTACTAACATGAAGAATTGTTACCAGAAAAAAATTGTAATTTGCCTTTCGCAGGTTGATACACAAAAAAATACTGAATAAAGAACTCAATAGGTTGATATCATGAAACTTGTTAAGATTAAATTTGACCATGTACACGTCAATCATTCTTTATTGATAGTATCACGAGTCATACGCAAGTGAATATAAAAAACTCTTGAATGATGTGCCTGGGTATCTTTTTAGGGTTTCGCACCAAAATAGTTCAACGCAGCCCGTCACTGTCAGTCAATAATTTCTGTGCGGTTTTCTGCGCATAAGGGAAAGTTCTTTTAGTCATAATACCATTATAGTTACTCGTGGATACTTACAATTTACATTTATTGTTCGCAAAATAAAGTTACTAAAGATACTTTTTAGTGTTATTGAAGAAAGTAATTTAGTAATTATAGTACCTTCGCCTCAGAATAGCTCTGTAGGTACATGATATAATAGGTGAAGCAAATCAGCACCTCGCATGTGATAAGAATCGAAATGAGTCAAACACTGCTAATTACGAGAAATGTAAGCAGGATGTCTATAAGGTAAGCGCAGACCATCGATTACGACAAACAGTGACATTGTATTTGACGGTTAGATCATGTTGCTAATCTTATATAGTATTGAATATGAATATGGGCATACCTTGTTGGAGCATAATATGCAGTGTGCAAGAAATCAAGAGTCAATGAGATGAAAATGTTACAATGTTGCTATCAAAAACGCTATATGCTCTACAGTCTACACGATGGCAAAGTGATTGTGACAACGGATTGGATTTAACTTTTCAAGAAACTTTATCCTTACGTATGGTATGGCCTTGTAGAAAGAAAACTGTAAGTAAAGTTAAATCACATGAAAGCACTGGTTTAACGACTAGAGACTGGTTTAACTTTGTTTAGAGACTGCATATTTGAATACTTTACGGTGCCTATGGACCAGTAGGCCTGTGCAACAAACGGCCATTTCTTCCATTTTATAATACCGCGGGCAGCAATTAATCGTATTTTATGGAAACCATGTTTTACTCCACCTAGATGAGAAGATGTTTTCCTTGACGAGTAAAATACCGGAACGCTAGTTTTAGTGTCGATTGTCTGCGCTGAGCTTAATAGCACGCCCATCCAACATGATGCATTATTCACTACTAATGCACTCGTTAATTATATCCTGCGGCGCCTATTGATTACCAATTTGCGATATCTCTTGTATGTTTGATTACCTTGACGTATTGGTTTGTGATAAGCGTTCTATGTACATACCTTCTACTATTACTATTATTTTTATTATGTATTCTTGTAATATCGTCTATACCTAGCAATCCTTTGAGGTTTACGCTACTTTTATAATTATTGTTGATCGGTTTTAATATTTCTTGTTGTTATCTGTCTTTTACTATTTTGTTGTGGATATTTTACTGTTGATTTCTTGATAGTTGATTGTATATACTTAGTCTTTGACCGAGCGTTGTCTATTTATTTACGTTATTGTATTCTTGAAAGTTGTTTAATTGCCCTAAAATGTTTTGGAACTTTATGTTGACTGCCCTGATATTACCTAACAACTTATTATAAATTTGAAACCTTGTGAAAGAAACTGTAAATAAAGTAAAAGAGAAAAACAAAATTAAATGTTTCGCAACCAAATCCTAGTCGCCATCATATAGGTATTAAAATTGGTTCCTGGCAATAAATACATCATGATAAAAGGGGTCAAGCCCACCAAAACGGGCATTGTTGCATGTAGGTAGTTCTGTAGGTCAACGGCCGTAGCTACTCCATTGTCTGATAGCTGATCGCAGGCACCATGAATTGAGACAAAACACAATGCACCCATTCGTACGGGATACGATTCAGCTAATTTTTATTTTGTGACATGTGTAGTTAGAGAGGGATGCTGGCTGAGCCAGTTTTTTTTTGTATGTAATTTCCAATCCCTGCTTTTTTGCTTCCCATTCTGACCGCTGAAACTCACTAGTTCAGTGGTCAGTGCTCAAACCGTATACATATAAGTAAGTTTAAGTATAATTATAAGTTAACTGGCTTAATACTTTGTAACTTGTAACTTAAGGTAAAGTAAATAAATTTATAATAATTACTATAATAATAGGTTTCTTTTTCTAGGTTGGTTGCTAAAGTAAACATTTTGCTAGGACAATTTTTGACAGTGTCCTTAGAAGTGGTAATTTACCGTAGTTACAGATTTCAATCATACATTTTAACATTATTGACCTATTAAAGACTTAGGTTATTATTTTATAAAATTAGCACACAACGTTTTTTGAATGGAATTCTTATAATGTGTGGTACTTCTTATTGATATGGTT
Organism: Coenonympha arcania; assembly: GCA_036785405.1. Taxonomy (NCBI): domain Eukaryota; kingdom Metazoa; phylum Arthropoda; class Insecta; order Lepidoptera; family Nymphalidae; genus Coenonympha; species Coenonympha arcania. The sequence continues at coordinate 7,369,293 of CM072069.1, forward strand.
CATAAGATGTTATTGGGATACATTGAAAAGATGTCTACTGCGATAGACTTAAAAACAAAGTAAGTGAAATAAAATATAGAGAAAGAACAAAAAATAGCCTTATAAGAAGACTATTGTTAAATTAAAGGGACTTGCGAAATCATACATAACCTTTAAACTTTATGAACAAGACTACAAAGTGTGTGCCAGTCAGGTCGTCAAAGATTTTTAGCCTAGTTAAGCTGACCACACAGGGCGAATGTAATCATGTTTAACATATAAGGTACGGGCTACAAAATAAGGGCCCTATTATGTAGGAACGCGGCACATATCAATGAATCATACAACACAGTAAGTGACATTTACAAAACGGACAATGGCGACCGTTTTAATGCTAGCCAACATTTGTATCGTGAAACAGCTAAAATAAACTCTGGACGTTTTCCCAAGATTCATTTTGTAAGTCATAGTTCCCCAAATAGTGAGCCCGAGTCTATGCAAACACTGCATATATTTTCCTAATGGTGTAGTTACGTTTAAGAGACCTAAAGCCAGATTGTATTGTTATTAAAATTAAAAATGTTTAAATGTGTATGTTTCAATATTAGTAACATCTCCACACCACAAGTTTTAAACTGATTTGGCTGAAATTATGAATAGAAAGAAGTTCAATTAAAACATAACCGTGACAAATACAAATGAAAAACCTAGTTTGCTAGATTAAAAATATAAGAAACACCTTAAAAATATAACAAACATCTTTTATGACTTTTTCCTTCTTTCTTAGTAATGGCACACAGTACCTTGAAGAATCTTACATAAGATTCACTGCACATAATCATTTAAGTAAATAGCGATTCTGGTAATTTATTGTGGTCTGCGTCAACAACGCTTATTATCTCTACTCATATTAACCTCCTAAGAGAGCCAACTTCCATTGGCTTGGCTTCCATCGCGAAACTCTATAAATTTCTTGGACACTACCGACTATTTTTTTTATCCTGCCGTTTGTTACATATCAAAAACTCGGAGAGCATCTGGCCTACCCCTGGATTGTGTAAGAAAAACGTATTCATCGCTATCGTAATTGTTTACAAATTCTGAACGCTGATTGGTTCTCTGATTCAGCCAATCAGGGGGCAGAATCTGCAAACGATTACGATAACGATGGATATGTTTTTCTTACGCAATCAGACCCCAGGTCTTGGTGACTGCGCTGATGACTTAGCCATGGGCTGAATAAAGTTTAAGAAACGCCGGTGTAATGTAAGGATAACGTTTGTATTGTTAACAAGCAGGTCTCGGCCAGCGACGATGATATCACGGCGTATGAATGATGAGTTCGTGCGAAGCCTCAAGAAGCTGGATGCAGCGATAGACATGAATCCGAGAGACACGGCACGAATATGGAAATGCGTTTCACTTGATAGATACCTATCCTATTTTGAGAAAGAAACGCTTAAAAGCCATTTCGCGAGAAATATTTCCTACACAATATTCCCTATGAATCTTTAGCGTTAAAGAAATAATCCTTGAGCATTCTTTGGAAATAAAAAGTAGTAGGTAGGGACACATAAGTCCCAACAAATTCTTTTACCTTTAAGGAAGTTAATGAAGTGGTACTTAGTTAAGAATTTGAAGGAAAATCTTTTCTATTTGATATTGTTTTGCTTGTTAATACAGATCGTTTGTTGGCAAACAATTGATTATAAACGTAGTCCCTTAAACATCAAATATTTCGAGTGTGATATTTGGCAATGGTTAAAATTTATAAGAAAAATAAGTGCAGAAAGCTGAAATAATGATCATTAATGAAATAAACTTGGTAATTCATAACTATAACTTCAGTTGTAACTTTTAGGCGATAAATATAATCATCATAACGAAAAACAAGTTTCCTGCGTACATATTTCATATAAGTTGACGTTTCACCGTAACACATTAAATTTAATGATATTATCATTAACGTGAAAACTTTTTAAGTGGATATTCATAAACATTAATTATTATTTTGAAATTGCTGACAGCGTAGGTGTAATGTAAATTAAAGTGTTTTTATGGCTAATTAGATATTCTCGGACATCGTTCCATGGTAAATATTATATCTCTATCTGGAAGTTATAACGAAGAATAACAATCAACATAATCGTAATGTAGAAATCAGACATTGGATATTATTTAGATCTTCAACCGACAAAAAATTAACGACAATAATTTCTTTCAGAAAATAAGAAATTCTACAAGATTTGATAGTTATGGATGAATATCTTTGGAACATTAATGTTCTAGCTGTTAGAGTCTGCTGTCTACCTTTGTATTGAAATAGAAATGGATCAAATAGACAAACTTCTTCACGTACTTGGCTCTATGGTGCGCCCGTCTACGGAGATAAGGGGTCGACGTTTTTAGCACAAAGCCTCTCTGTTTCGGCCGTCTCAGGTTATTTGGCTCGAGACGTGCCTTGGGACTTGGGAGTACCTGTTCGGAGGCTTTATCGAAGAGAGACTCGCGAGGCAATATTTCGTGCCGATTATCTCTAAAAATGCTCTCAAAGTTCAACGTGGCCACTTTGTAAGATATCAACGTCTTATTTTACAAGCGTGATTGTTCGCTTTTAGGTCTGACATGACGAATTTGTTTTGAAGATAAAGTTGCAACTGAATAAAAGATGTTTAATGATATCGAATTGTAAATATAGGACAGGGTGATTGTATCACTTTGTATTTTTCTTTGATTTTTTTCTATAGAACAAGATAAATGCTTTTTTTGATAATGATTGAACTGATCAAATTAAATAACAGTACGAAGAATCACCGATCAGAAAAAAAGCAAAAAGCATAAAATATTCAGAAAATTACGCCTTGATGATCCAAAAATATATCCGAATAGCCGTTATTCATTGCTTTATTTCATTTTTATTTTCTATTGAGCTTGTTTCATTTGAAAGCGTTTCTCATTATTGTTTTACATAATTTTGGGGTGAGCAAAAACAATATGTTGGTAAAATTACTGTCATTTAGGCAGAGGACTTTCTAAAGACGTCTTACTCTTAACATAAAGAAAAAAGTTTTGTTTAAAGCCTCCTATTAGCCGCGGTGTTGACAGCCGTAAACTTTTACCAATTTTGGTGGAAAAAGACAATAGTTCCGGTGGATTTATGGTGGCAATAACATAATTGCGGTAGGCAACCTTTGTCTAAGTGGAGGACTGGAGATGGTCCCTATTTTATTGCACTGCGACGTTTTTCAAAAGAATTTATTGCAGATCCTAAAACCAATCGGGTCACGCATTTTTGTATTCATAATGTGGTTTAGGGATGCTTAGAGACAGAGAAATTCAAAGTATACACTTTTTTGCATATACGAGTACGAATGACGATACGCAAGCAATAATTAGTAATCATCGCAATATATACCCAATATTTGGAAAATACCGTGTTTATAAAATCCTGTGATAATAATTATATGTTATGTTTGTTGGTGTTCTAAGTAAATAAATAAATAAATGTTTAATTATCTGCGCTTTTTAAATTTAATAATTTGCAAATATGGCTATTCTGTAGGAGGTTCTCGTAATCAGTACTACTGAATCGTTTTACATTAACGAGCTACAGGTACAACCTTCCTCTTTTTATCCATAGACAGCTAAAGATTCCCGCAACGTCGTAAAATAGCAAGTGAAATATTCTAAAGCGGAACCCTTGCTACAAATAACTTCACAAACTAGACAACTTTTTCCATCGCCAAGTGAAAGAAACCCAAACAGTTCTGAATGGGCCATAAAAGCCTTCGGTTATAACTAATACAATTGTTGCAAATACTTTTTGGTTTTCAATTCGGCTGCCAATATCGTGCTTTCATTGTTTATTTCACAGTTTTAAGTTGAGCTGTTTCAATTACTGAGCTTCCGGATGGCGAGATTCGTTCCAGTTTGTCAACGCAAAGTTTTGGATAAAAGACCCAAGTTTATACAAAATAGTGCCAGATACAGTCGCCGATTGAGTCGTATTGTAATGCAGTTCGAACAAAGAGAAGTTAGCGAAAAAATCGCTCTAGGTGGTTTTTTGGAGAATTCAGTTAAATTGCTTCTGTTTAAGCCTGTTTATGCCCTGAGGTTTTATAACAAAAAATATTAACATCGTGTGGAGCATTGTCTGTTTACTATATTGAACTCAGGTTGCGCCAGTAGCGAGATTATTTTTTTTTAAACAAGTTTAACATGTCATTCAACGATAAAATCTCGTGCACGATAAAAACTCACGCTAAAAATATATATTTACTGGGTTATTTAAAAAATACCAAATCGCTCTCGGCCTGTATTTGTTAAAATTGAAACTAATAACTTTTTTTACTTGATATTTTGAGAAATGTCAAATATTCAAAATTTTACACAGATACTCCACTTGTTTCTGCTCTGTAATGCAAGAACGGTAAGCAACGGCGCGGCGCGCCAACTCGCTACGCGAAACTGTATTAGTGTAATGTCACTCTACAGAAAGAACATTTCTTTGTATGAAATAAATTAATACTAAATTTTGAAAAGTCGTAGAACATAAACAAATACAAACCGAGAGCGATATTTTTATATAACCATATATATTAAAAAGAGGCATGCTAAGATCTACCCGGACCATAGTTCCACGGGTGAAGTCAAACCAGTGCAACTTTCCTCTTTCCAGATTTTACAAGATTGTAGTAAAGTAGATTGTAGTGAAGTGGAGGGAGGCTGTAGGTTGGAGTTTGAATCAAATTACTTTATTTATTGAGACAATTGTAGACAGATATATACTAGTAAATATAGTTAAATATAAACGTAAGATAAGGTTATTATTTGGTATAAAGGTTCAATCGTTTACGACAGTATCGACTAGTGTCAATAAGTTTGGTATTAGTATTCTTCGGAAAAGATCTTTGTGAGATGTTTTCGATGCTTGTTGTTAGGAGATAAGTGGTAATATTGTGTGTGTCGGAGGCAAATATTGGTCGTCACGGGCACGTGAGATATTGACTCACAATATTGACGGAGAATATCAATAGTCCGGTCTCCAATATGACCTTGGTGTGTTCACAGAATTCTAAACTGTATCGTTTCGTTGTAACGTTTGGGTGTTATGTGTTTAACTGGTCTAAGGGATATTAGTTATTAGCTATGTGTTTAGTTGTGTCTTTCCAGTTTTATTTTTTGACACCATTCTACGCGGATAAGTCTTGCATAGATAAGGATAATTTTTACTGAAACATTAATAATAAAACAATACGATAATATACATAATTGAAGTATATTATTTAATTTATACCTAACCATTTAATTTTTCGATATCTCTTTTTTAGTTTTTTTGGTATTATTCTGTTTTGCAATAGAAAGTTATCTTTCATGATGTTCAATTTTTCCACTACCTACTATTTTACAGCAGAGTATGAATTTTTTTTCATACTATGCAGTACTTACTAAAGTTCATTTCAATAAAATAACTGTAATCATAAAAAAGTGTATACAAATATTTAAAGCAAAAAATCACTTATAAGGCTTACAAAAAACTTATAATACTTTATTCACCCTACATTTGATAAAAAAATTCTTGAATGAAAGACAATTCCTGCAATGTGTGTCTTTTATTTCTTTTGACATTCTACCTACATAGTCCTGTTGTCTTAAATAGAACATTTTTTTTAAGTCGTCCTCAGCTTTTTATTATTTAGTTAACTTAACTAATACTTGATTCAAGACATGATTTAGGTAAGATTAATGAAGATGGGAATGTAATACGATCTTTGTAGCATTGCGTGTAAACATTAAAATTAACTCAATGTCAGTTAGCACTCGTAAAAACTAATATTATAAAGACATTGTTTTTATTTTTTTATATTTGTTTCTTGTACTTCTTATCGGGTTTCATATATTTTCACCGATTCCTCTCAGATATTATGTAATCAAGATGCAACAGAGCATGGTCGATAGACGATGAACAAGGTGCCATACGTGTATGAGTCAATAAGACTTTATTTCGCAATAAAAAAATTAAGACCACAAGCATGTACCTTTTTATGTCGTTGCGGATCTGGAAATGGATTGTGACATAGGTACATCCCTACTCATTTTTTTTCTGATAAATATGCAGTTTACATTCACATTTCATGATCCGATCAAAGTTACGGACAAAATCTAGTACCTAATAATTTGGTAAACTTGTAAGTATATCCAGGAATTTAATTTGTAGACGTAGCAGTATCGCACTTGTGTAGCCTTCCTATAAAGCGTCTCCGGCCGTCTCCCACGGTAGATGCGATTCGACACGCACGTGTTATGGCATCCGATGACTTTTGGTGACTCACGATAGTCCACGAGATCTCCAAACCTCAATGGACGTGTTTTTCAGATAACTAGCTTGAGAAGGCTTTTAGGTGAACCAAACGGGATTGCCGACACATTCAAATTTCATTTGGTTTTACGCAATTTGCATTACAAAGACAATAATTTACTGATGAGATTGCCATGGTGGCCATGGCGGTCTTATCAGGTACTTATTTATAAGGTAAGTACCTATAATTTTTGCTTGGAAGTCTTTTTGTTTCATATTAGAAATTAGTTCGAGTATCTACTTTGACATGAGAATGACCACATGTATAACTCACTATGTTGACAATTCTCTGCTAATTTCCTTAAGTGAACATTTTTTATGCACTTACGTGAAAATGATATAATTGCTGTTCTCGAAAATTTTCTGTGACAACCAAAGTCATAGTTTTGTAATCTGTGATTAGCTAACAAATGACAAAAAAAATAGAATAGGTATGGTGGGCAATCCCTTGTAATATCCATAGGTAAAAGACGTACCTAATATTGTCATCTCACTATAACTATCACTTTGTTGCTTCAAAGAAAAGGAAAATTCCTCGATTTTATTAAACCAAATCCAATATTTCAAAATAAATAATAATATTATGTTTTACTCACTAATTAAACGAGTAAAAAGTCCAATATCTACCACTGCTCACCATCTGCTGTGAAAATAAAAATATTAAGCTAAATAAATATGAGAGTCGTACAAAAGAGCGTGGTACACCACAATTTCTTTATTATCTCATTTTTATTTCGTTCGGATCTGTCAATCACCCCATTCAATTGCGATGTCCGCCCTCTCGTCAAATTTATCGAATCCTATATGCACTTCCTTTTCCGTCCTATCTAAAGAACAGATTTTTTTTCATTTAATGTTGAGGTCTAAGTTGGAGTGCTTGGATAGAAAATGCCTTCACTTTTATTTTGAAGGCACCCACATTAAGTATAGTTACATGGAAAGGAATCGTCCTTCAAAAAGATGGACTTATATAATTCGGGCCAGTTAGGTAGGTGCTCTTTCACCGAGTGCTCCCGCAATTCTACCAATAGGAGCCGTAAGTGAATGATCAGAAAAGCCGCACCAGTGACAGATTTGAATTAACTACCAAGAATAGAGAAGATAGAGACTTGGAAAAGCGTTCTGTTTTGTATGTTAGTGGTTCGCTTCAAAAACGTTGAAGACAATCATCTCAGATCATGGATAGTGGGTTGATGTCAACTACATAAGGATGCCACCACCCTCAGCAGTAGCTCTATCGTAGGAATTGAAGGAAGTTTATATTTACACTAGATAGAGCTAACGATTACTTTTGGTCAATATCAAGAAAAAAACAAAAATGCAGTAGGTAGGTAGGTGCTATAGAATATTACATATTTGATATTATGTAGAAAGAGTAGCGTTCAGGCTAAAAAAGAGGTTTTTATTCTCTTTTATCTTCCTACCTAATAAAAGTTTGTTGCAAGTTGCAAGCTCCAGTAAAACTTTTAACTGGCAGTGAGCAAAGTAAGTAAACGAGGTACCAATACGACCTCCTTTGAGCTGTAACTTGAGGAGTGGTGTTCATTGAATCACGCAGGCATAAGTCTTCTACACTGCATAACCAATATTTTAAGTGAGTGTTTTTAAACAGGCGTGCCATCTGTTGTAAGCCGATGCAGTGCGGGTCCCACCGACGGATACAAAGACCTTCCATACCCCGCGCGGCCCCCTCCCAGACACCCATGCGGCTTTCGTACGTTCAAACTTACGTAGGTCAGTTACCGCCCGACCGCAGGGGAGCATGGCTGCGTCAAAACTTTTGCCGCGACCGCGCAGTTTCTGTTTACATGCGCTGTGAATCGTGCTCTACAAATACAAACAAACATTACAAAAGTGACAGTTAAGTGTTTGGAACTTTTATGAGAAATATTACAAGTGAATTTAAGTGGCAAATGAACTGTGTTAATGTGGAAAAATGACGAAGAACTTATATGGAATGATTTTGTTTAAAGTTTGGATGTGTTTGGCTGCGGCGGCCGGTGCGCGCGCACGCTCCGCGCCGCCCGCCCCTGCCGGCTGTCAGTGGGACTATTCGGACGCAAAGTTGAGTGAATCTAACTTTCTCACGTGTAACATCAAAACCATCGGCTCCGCGGACTTCTTGTTCAAAAACATCACCACCGCGCAGGCGTACAACATCAACAAGTTGAAGTTGACGTGCACCGATTTACTTTTCTTCGAAAGTTCCTTGCACATGAACACCGGCAATTTTTTGGGACAGTTGCGAAAACTTGAGGACCTGCGCATTGAGTACTGCAAAATCCGTTACGTCCCGGCGACAGTTCTTTCTCCGCTCCGTGATTTAACTACGTTGACTCTACGCTCGTACAACACTGATTGGCCCGCCATGACGATGGAGTTTCACGCTGAGAGCTTTCGTGGATTAATGGAACTCCGGTCGCTGGATTTAGGTGACAATAACATTTATATGCTGCCGTCTGAAGTATTTTGCCCGCTATTTAGCTTAGAGTCATTAAATTTGACTAACAACAGAATGCAGGACATATCTGATATCGGGTTCTCCGACTGGGGCAAAGGACCTATAGCTCCAGGCAAATCATGTAACACTGGACTGAAGATGCTCGACTTGTCGCATAATAATCTCTTAAGACTGCCCGATAATGGTCTTTCCAGTCTTCGATCTCTTGAGGTGTTGAATATTCAGAACAACTTGATTAATGAAATAGGCGACAGAGCCTTCGTTGGATTGAATTCATTAAAAGTTTTGAATTTATCCGGAAATAAGTTAGTAGCCGTTCCTCCCGAGCTCTTCCAATCTTCGCGCGTTATCAAAGAAATCTCATTAGCGAATAATTCGCTGTCCGTGTTGGCTCCCGGATTATTGGAAGGACTGGATCAGCTAGAGAGGCTTGATTTATCTAGAAATCGGTTAACTAATGATTGGGTTAACCGCGATACATTCTCTGGATTAATACGTTTAGTTATTTTGAACTTATCTCACAATGCCCTAGCTCGCTTGGATCCCAAGTCATTTCAAGACCTTAACAACTTACAAGTTTTAAATCTCGATAATAACGCAATTGAAGTCATAAGTAACGGTGCCTTTGCAGAGCTTAAGAATCTCCATCAACTTTCGATATCAGACAATAAAATTAAAGTACTGAATGAACATGTATTTTCAAATTTATTCGTGCTCAGTCAATTATATTTAGACAATAATGAAATTTCATCGATCCACGAGCGTTGTTTTGAAAATATTACGTACTTACAAGATTTAGGATTGAATGGAAACAGCCTCAACGGAATTCCTAATGGCATTAAGAGGCTTAGATTCCTGAAATCACTTGATATTGGGAAAAACAATATTACAAAAGTGACAAATACTTCATTTGAAGGCTTGGAAGAGCTTTATGGCCTGCGTCTGGTAGATAACCATATAACCAGTATACCTAAAGATACTTTCAGTACTCTACCATCGCTACAAGTACTAAATTTGGCTTCAAACAGAATAGAAACGATTGAACAAGATGCATTCCATTCAAATCCGACATTAAAGGCTATTCGTCTGGATGGAAATAAACTCACCGACATTCGGGGTGTCTTTACCAAATTAAATACTTTAGGCTGGCTAAACATATCCGATAATAAACTTATTTACTTTGACTACAGTTATATGCCAGAGAGTCTCGAATGGTTAGACATTCACTTGAATAACATAACAAAATTGGATAACGAGCAAAATATGCAACAAAACATTCGAATGCTCGATGTTAGCTACAATGCTTTAGAAAACGTCGATGAAAGATCTATACCGGATTCTATTGAGGTCCTTTTCTTGAATAACAACAAAATTCACACTATACATCCAGGTACATTTATCCAAAAAAAGAATTTAGAAAAAGTTGTAGTCACAGACAATAAACTAAGGACCGTTGAGCTATCGGCATTTACTTTACCTCATATACCGAAACATAAATTGCTGCCGAGGTTTTTCATTGGCAATAATCCATTCGTGTGTAATTGTCACATGATATGGCTGCAGAAGATAAATCTGTGGAATCATATGAGACAATATCCGAGATTCGCAGACCTGGACTCGATTACTTGCGAAGTAGTTAGCAACAAGTATGGCGGAAAGGCGAATTTAATGGATGTTCCTGAAACACAGTTCCTTTGTTCTTATGAAACTCATTGTTCTTCAAGTTGCTTCTGTTGTGAGTTCGAAGCTTGCGATTGCAAAATGACGTGCCCCGAGGGTTGTTCCTGCTTTCATGATAGTAATTGGAATTCAAATGTCATCGACTGCTCTAACGTTGGATACACAGAAATACCGGAAAAAATACCTATGGACGCTACCGAATTATACCTCGATGGAAACGATTTTGGTTCTTTAGCAAGTCACCTGTTCATTGGAAAGAAGAAGTTGCACAAGTTATACTTAAACAATAGCAATATTGCTACATTAGACAACGATACTTTAAATGGACTCCATTCTCTTAACGTTCTTCATCTCGAGAACAATCATTTGACAGAATTAGCTGGTGGAGAGTTTTCCCAAACAAAACATTTGCGTGAGTTATATTTAAATGATAACCTCTTGACAAGTGTAGCAAACAAAACTTTCGAAAACTTATCTTTGCTCCGTGTTGTGCATATACAAGGGAACAAAATATTAGATCTCGACAAAAAGTTAGCTCATATTGCGCATCTTGAAAATGTGAACGTGCAGGGTAATATATTCACTTGCTCTTGCGACAATTTAATATCACTGCAGAATTGGTTCAAAAAACACTATGAAGATCCTGCAGAAATGTTGTGCGCGTCTGAAAGTGGCTTAGTATTAAATTTAACAGTGTTTGATGTGATGGACAAGTGCCGTGACTCTGGTGTTATAGACAATACTATACCAACTGAAAACCAACCATATCAGTACGATGAAGTAAGCACTATTAGGTTGAATTTTGTACCCCTTCTAGCTGTAGTATTAATCAGTGTAATTCTTATTTTGTTGTTTGGTGCATTAGCATTTTCTTTTAGGCAAAACGTGCGGTTATGGGCGCACTCTAAATATGGAGTGAGGTTATTTAAGAGCGCTTCTATTCAAGAAAGCGAGCTTGATAGGGATCGGCTATACGATGGTTACGCTGTATACAGTTTGTTGGACGATGACTTTGTATCAAAGGTGGTGGCACCCGAGATGGAACATTTCGGTTACACCATGTGTTTCCACTACAGAGATTTACAACATGCTCCGGAAAACTACTTATCGGAGCAAATTACAAACGCCGCTGAATCATCAAAGCGGATAATAATTTTTATCTCTTTTAACTTCTTACAAAACGAATGGTCCAAATTATCGTTTAAAGAGGCGATAAAGCATGTCATCACGTCAATTCATCCTTCAATAAGGCGGCATAGAGTAGTTTTCATTCTTACGACTGACATAAGCGCACTTAATCTAGATTTAGATTTCCAGGACTACTTGAAAACCTGTAACGTATTGTTGTGGGGCGAAAAGAAGTTTTGGGAAAAAATTAGATTTCTAATGCCGGATATCTCGAATTTACAATGGAACAAAGACGCGATAAATTATACCCACGGTGTATGTCCGAATGGGAGGCGGCATCCTTCCCGCTATACCGCCTCGCCGACTGCGCCGGAGCATTGGTACAAATACGACGCGATCCCACCACAAACACCGACAACTGCCAACGTTGGTGTCAGTGTTGAAGACGACAGTTCAATGCTGACTAACACGACATTAACGAGTCAGATACAAGAAGGTGACAATCCACACCATAGCTACATTTCCATCGACACTCAAAACTATGAGCAACCTTACGGTGGGAGGCCTAGGCCTCCTAACACGATGCGTAAGCATCCCGGGCATCATTCCCCTTCAATGCTCGACGAGCAAGGTTATTTACAACCCCGATCGTCTGTACACGATTGCCTGCCTCCAACCCATTCGGCCATACACAGATAACCATGTTACAAAACTAAACTATCGTTATCTCTTAAAGATATTTCTTAATGGAACAGTACATTCCAAACCCATAAGTGTAGACTAGGGTAAGTTTTAAGTTGCCCTTGCCTTATAGACTCGTGATAATTTTACTATGTTTAGGTTGGATACATTTGGCCAAATACCTAACTAATTCGTTCCTTGAGGTCTTTGTAGTACATAGATGTTATAATAATTATATTGAAAGAGACTGTATTGTCGGAAATCGCATACGTATCTGAATTAACATAGCCTTATTGTTCAATTTTGATCTTAACTACAAAATTGTTAACAATCAATTGTGAATTAATAATGTAATAAGATGTTGTTTCGTTGTGTAAGACTGATAAAATAAAATTGTATAGATTTAATGAATTGCCAGTATAAGAAGTGAATGAACTTTATTACGTATTTTGGTATAGTATGTTATATTATCTCATTGTTACCAAATATATTGTACATAATTGTAATTAAAATTGTATAGCGTAAAATATCTGTATAGTTTTACTAGTCATTAATTAAGATTGTATTTGTGTTAATAATACTTGTATAGTAGATAGTCGATAGCTGCATAGTCATTAACTTCGTCACTGTAGTTATAGATGCTGTTATTATTACTCGTAGTGAGATAACGTATTGTCGAATTGCCTATAAACTAATACAGATAATGTGAATTTGTATATTTAAATTGTTGTTATTGTCTATGCAGTGAAGTGTACCTAATTATAAAAATAATATAATCAACAAGTCGACTGCTGGGAGTGCTGATAAAATAAAAATCAAAATAAACTTATCAAAATTTATTTCCTTTTTTAATTCAAGTCCTTACAACATCGATTACTTAATTTAATATCAATAACAAAACAGATTAACAGAACTATTAGAAAAATAATAATCATTACAATAATTACTATCGATATAGATACTTATAAAGTAATCAAAGATTATTATAGTATTCATTACTAAAGTACTTATTTAACAATTATTAATGGTCTTTAGAATTTTCTTCTTTAATTGACATAATTCTAAAGATTACAATTCGTAATTAACTGCCTTTAAAAATTGAGTTATAAAGAAAATTAATGAACATCAGCTGTGCAGGCAACAAGGCAGTTGTGCTATCCTGAAAAAGAAAAAATAACATTGGTAAGTAAATATTTGGTAAGTGACAAAATCTGAATTAGAATTACGCATCGAAAGTTCACTTCACTAATCACTAATTATTCTAAGCTAAGGTATCCTGAATAGGATCCCTTCTCAAATTGGTTATTCATGTCAGTGTAAGGCCTATGGTTATTAAAAGTGGTCGCTCCTTACTGAAAAGAGAAACCAAGGACTTTCTTATTTTGGTGCGAGGTAAGTAATCTCAAAGTTTTACAAAATATTTGTTGAAGCATCTCTACATTTTATGACATAAATATAATGATAAAGCAGACAAAATTATAAAAAAAAATCTAAAACCACAATGAGAAAAAAAATGTTATTTACAAACGATATTTCTCATAAAAGTCATTAAGAGATGCGGTTTGTTAGAACAAGGCATTGTTCCAAAAAAAAGGGGAGAAAAAATCTCCCAATAAAACCGAAACTGCGGTATAATACGTCTGTTTCAACCAGAAACAACGGTCTACGTTGTTTCTGGTTGAAACATTGAGAAATGAGAAAAGTACAAAAAAGAGGCTCAAAATGAATTCGTTTTGCCGACTATCATTATGACGGACCCGATATCCAGGTAGACGCACCCAAGTCATATTTCAACTGCCATGGATATTCCGGAGTAGCCATAATAGAAGATTTATAATGGTCCATAGTGTATTTGAAACTAGTTATGGTCGCGTTTGACCTACTGTCACACGGACCGACGTTATTGATTTTTTTTTTGTAGACAGTTTGGAACTTTTTGAGTGTCAGCTTCGCCGCGAGGAACATATGGCTTGACACGCTCTGAATGACCGTCGAATAGCCAGCTACGGTTTTTTTTTCGAAACTATAACTTCTACGGTCTCATATTGTACGCAGACAACTTAAAATGTTAATATTTGCCCAGATGGTTTCATACCGTAGGCTTAGATTAAAATAATGGTTACTAATGTAATAGCAAAATCAAATATCTGGAACGTCTAGATGTAAATATTTGATCTAGTGAGATTGATTTATTGTAACGGTATTTTGGCTATAATAAAAATGCATATTAATGATTTCTTACGAATATCTTTCTAGGTTTACTGGGTCAGCTATCCATTAAGGACCGAAAATAATAAACATATTATCATATCCAGATTTGCCCTATCCATATTTGGACCTATCTGGATAGGATATGTTATTAATTTCGGTTGTAGGAAATTAAAACTACCATAAGACTATTAATGATTATTAATCGATTAAGGAGACAGACTCAAAGCCGGGAAGGGAGCAGAATCCGGTAAGTCTCAAGAATGCCTCTCTATACAGTCTCTCTAGAGAGTTACATACTTTTCACATTTGCTGTGAAGACCATGGGGCCATGTAGTCATAGTGCCGAAAAATTCTTTCGAGAGCTTTCCCCGCTGTAAATAGCCTTAACTAGCGACGGAAGGGCTGAAAAATGTTTTTCATCACTCATACACGGAAAGTAGGTCTGAAGTTGCCTGAAAAGCGGGTTGAAAGTAATACTTTGCAGCCCTAGGGAGAATCGTTTTCAACTGACAGCTGTCAAATAATTTAAAAAAACTAGTTGTCACATTTTTATTGGAGTTCAAATGGAACACGACATACCCGAGTGCATCCATAGACAAGAAGAAAGATAGACTTTATTCATAAAGTAAAGACAACTGATTCATAGACAATCATAGACAATACTTGACTATTAAAAAGCTAAATGCATAGCCCGCCGGCTAGGCCAAAGAAAAAAAAAGGCGGGAAAGTGGCAAGCGGCAATCTGATCTTCATTTGTTTTTCGAGTTGTAGAGTTTTGTTTAGGCTTCTGTTTAACAGTGATTTTTATTGACACAATTATTCAATTTTCTTTAGCTAATTTCTATTTTTATTTTGACTTTCCTTATATTCGTAATGAAAAGCACAGTGTTTACCTCGGGATAAAGACTTATTTAGTCCCTCGAACTATAGGCCCCCTCGCTACGCTGGGGCGCCAAACCCCGTCTCGGGACTAAATAAGTTACTTTCATCCATAGGGTAACAATGTACTATTGCGCAATGAACCAGCCTAGCTGTTCAACGCGGGAATGCAGCCAGTATTCTTGAAACAATTCCACGTGGACAAGACTTGTAATAGTAATTAGAATAAGCTAAAATATACTAATATATAGTATTTCAATTCTATGCTGCCAAATGGCGATGCTTTTTTGAGCTTTTGTTACTAACAGAAATCTGTTCGTGAGGTAGGTATATCACGAATTTATCCATCAAATAACTTATCTCTATACCCGCCTCAAAAATGATCCTGCCTTTGATAAAAAGCCCGATTAGCGGAGCCCGAAATACGTAACGAGCTATCTCGCTATCTCAATACATTACCGAAACTATTTCCAGTTTGAGGATACCTGCTATCAATATCCGGGACATCGGACCTATCTCAGGATTTCACGGTTAAACGCTCCATTGGCTCTCTCGATCAGCCGAATGTCCCGGCGATAGATAAGAAATTGACCGATACCGAAATGAAAACGTTTCATATTACCTTTGTTACTTGATGTTACGACTAGGCACAAATAAAAGAAGGTATGTATTATTAAAATTATTAGATATTGTTATTGATGTCCCTTCTCGCACTTGCTACTTCAGCTAAGTATTTAACTATATAATATACGGATTCCAATCCTCGTACTATTTTTAAGTTTTTTAAGTTAACGTCTGCAGAATTGTTAGTTGATTGGGTACTATTTTTCAACCTTGCTGAAAAAGTTTCTTAAAACTAAGCAATTTTATAGTGGTAATACTCATGTTAGGAAACGCTTATAAAGCTCTATTTTCTATGAGAACCTATTTTTTTTCAAGCATAACAAAAACTTTTCAAAACTCCTACCACTTTAACATATTGCTACTCTATGTAAAATTGCTCAGGGAGCATTTTTGTCCTACACAAATATTATTAAAAGATCTTACAACAATAAATAATCTACCATCGATTCCAAACCTGCCCTTTACAAAAAATATTGCATTTAATTCATTTTAAATTCCCAAAACCCTAAATCGATGAGTCATTCAATCTGTATGTTTAAAATGTAGCTCAATCATTTTTTGTTTGTCCAAAACATTATAACAACAAAAGAATGAGTGATCGCAGTTCAACCTCGAATCAAATCAGATAGCATTTTTCTGTGGCGTTTGATCGACGTCTTATATCCAAGGCCACTCAGTTTTCGACAGTACAAAACTTTGGATCGGCAATGATATTGAGTTTATTACAGAGGTACGTACTCAAGCGCACAATGAAAGTGTCGCTCATAAAAATAGGCTAATTGGCACACTTGTCCAGAGTTGAATAGTTCATATTGTATAGTGAATACTCACCTATACTTTAATATTAGCGTATCATACTAGTGGATTGTCACCTCACTAGCTGTGCTATTCAATGAATTTGGGACCTTATGTTACGTCATACTAAATTTTGCCCGGAGCTTGGCCCACGCGGTTTTCACTTTTTATAAATCGCAATTTATTTCAAAGTTAAAAAGTAATCAACTTATCATAATCTAGATAATTCATTGCACACTATACACAAGGGATCTACGTTTACATCATTAATTCTTTGTAACTGCAGCTTAATATGTATTTCAGCTCGATCTATCCAATAGTTTAAGCCATGCGTTTGAAAAACGTCAGTCAAATCCCTTCATAAATAGAAAATAGTAGGTACAGCCTATATTTATAGTAATCTACTTCTTATGATAACGTGATTGCATTATTATCACACTACCTATTTATACATGTGAACATTTTTATATCAATATGTGTGTATGTTTGTTACTCCTAAGATTGATTTGATACCGCTAAAATTTTGAACAGAGATAGGTAAACCGAATTAATACACGCTGCCAATTGCCATGATTTGTTTGTTTGTGGTAATTTGTCAAAAACCGAACATATATATGGCATTAGTTCAAAATCCTATACTAATACGTTTTTTAGTTGAACAAAAATCTCTTGAACAACGAGTCTAACTTTTAAAATATCATCGGCGCTCTCGGTCGTCCACTACCACCCGCTGCTTGGTCGCGGGCGCTTCACACTTCGAGCCGCTCGAGACGAAGCCGGCGCGCAGAGGTCAAGTCCTTTCACTCAAATCTCGACCGGGAGCGTTTCGGTCGAAATTGGTTCGTGACATCCGAGAGATACTTATCGTGATTCTCTTGGCAATTCCGATGCACTGCTCAGTTGTTGAGGGGTAATGGGAGCATGAGAACGCGGGCGGACTCGCACACCGAAAATTGTTGTTAGACAAATATGGAACATGATGATTGTTCGCTTTACCGATTGCAATTTTCTTCGACATTTTTAGGTTTTATCAGGTGGTGGTAGATTATTTGTTTTACCATAGATTTATATTAAGTCGCTGCCACTAGATAGATCCCTACCTAACAACAACAGCTCCGTGAGTGCAGCAACTTTTTATTGTATAAGTAGTGTGTCAATTTGATGGTATACTATTTCCATTCGTTAATTTTCTCTTAGACACATGAAATCACATGAAACAGATATAGCAATAGCGAGGGACCAGAGAGAGATAAATAGGTAAAGTGGTCTCTTCCTGGTCCCTCGCTATTGCTATATTTGCTGTGTCAAAGAGAAAATAAACGAATGGAAATAGTATAGTGTTGTTGAAAAATTGTGTAGCGACGGATCGGGTATGCCGACTTAGACAGAGTAGATATTTATTGCCGCACTTTCGAAGTCCCAGCGGCCTCTTAGACCTCTATGAGTTTTACTTTTTGTAGAGACATTCCGGATGGTTACCACCATAGGTGGCTAATTTACTACCTCAAAACTATGCTAATATTTAATATTCTGTCTTGGAGCAACTTGAAGCACCAAATTGCATAGAGTTTCGGCACAGATTAATAGGTTTTGGTTTGAAGGGCCAGCGAAATTACATAGACGTGGAATGACATGTTGCATGCAATGCAGTCTCGGGATGCATTTTATTGCTATGCTGATATAGGCACGGGCGTGCGTATCACTTAACATCAGCTGAATGTCTTGCTAGTTTCATCATTATTTACTTTAAAACCTTTGAAAAACTCTTGAAAACCTAACCTACGTTCTACTTATTTGTAAATTGTAGGTTTATTCGATGAAAATTGGTCGTATTAGGTCAAGAGGACCTGCTCGTAAATATTGACATAGATTCCTTTGAAATTAAAAACCCCTCTGAACTGTATGGCAGAAACTTTCGTTATAGTATTGCATCTACTCGTAAAATATCCGAAAACGGTCCCGATAAAGTAAGAATAAATTGAGTTATGGGAATCCGAAAGCGGATAAATCACATCGAAAATACTGTCACGAAGACGAGAAAAAAATTGTTAGGAGTGAAACCACGAGCTCATTTCATTATCCCGACGCGACGCCCGGTGAGCATGACTGACTTTTATATCTGAAACGAAGTTTTTTACACAGAAACTACTTACGTATTCCGATGGACTAGTTTTTCAGGGTTACAAATGGCAAGAAGAGATTCTTTTGATTCCCTCATATCTTTACGTCCATCGCTTACCTTCAGATATATTTCCTACTTTTACATTTTCTTGAGCTATAGAGAAAACCAAATACTTAACTAAAAGTTATAAAGTTAACCAATTTCACCACACAGGCACGTAAATCCATATTATTATAGTGAAAACTACTAAACTGATAGTGATTAAAAGTAAAACTTCCACTTTCCATATGTTGAAATAAAAATACGTAAAATAATTACCTACTCATAAAAAAAATGTAAAAAAATTGCTGCTGTGTTTATTTAAGTTTACCTGACAGTCGCTGCCGGTGAGGAAATAAAAGAGGGTAGCAGCATTTGTTGCGATCTCTGTCGTAACTTCTTACGGGCTTTACCATACGCATTTTATAACATCGCGTCGCAAACAACGACTGTTTTGCTATAGGTAATAAACTAAGATTGGAAAGGAGCGTTTGCGACTTGTTCCTCTTTGATATTGGGTCTTCAGAAATCCAAGAATTTAGTTTCATTATATCACTACGGTTTGCTTAACTGGGCACATTATAACAATTATATGCATTGCTGCTCAATTTCGTTTGTATTTCAGGAAATACATTTAGCTTTATATCCAAACTCCAAGATCTTAGAGCTTTCAGCGTCGGATCCATCGAAACGTTTGTGAATACGAATTTAGCAGCCGAAGTAGCTAGAAATTTCAGTTCGACTTGTTTATTTGGCAGATTATTGAGCTTTAGTTATATAATGGTAAGCAAACAGGAAGTTATACGGAACCAATCTTAATATCGGCCTTTCATCTTCATAAACGCTGTATAAATACTTAATGTGTGTGCCAATTGTTGCGAGTAAATTGCAGTGATTTTATAGTTAGCCATAAATTATTACAGTTCGATACATTCGGGTATTTGAATGACCGTATACACTGTTTTGAACGCGAATTGGTTTGAAGTAAATACACTTACAAATACAGTCATGATTTTTTTACACATGGCTTATACGATATATTTTTGAGCGAAAGAGCGTTCTGGGTTTGATTCCCGGCACGGGACAATTTGGAATTTTGTAATTTCTAAACCATTTTCTAAATCGACTCAGGTTGGTTCTGGTAGGAGGATTCAGCTTAACCTACCAATATAAGACACAGACAACCGAGTTAGCAATCCGGTGCGATGCTGTGTAGCAACCGTTAGGGGTCACTACCTTACAAATCCCTTCTAAATTAGTACGATGAAATTTTCAGCTGCATTGTTAGTTAACATCAGGTGAGATTGAAATTGAGAAAAAACAACTCATACCATTATAGTTTTGCGCAGGGTCTCTTCTATTTCTGACCACCAACAAATTGGCATCAGACACATAAAATAATTAAAATTGATGGACAGACAGTGGACATCTGTACCGCGACTTCAATTATACAGTATTTATTATTCAAAATATTACCCAGGTTTTAACCTAAAATGTCAATTAAAACTATTTAACAACGTTCGAGATTGCTTGTTAAAAATGGGGCTCAACTTCAACACAAAATGTTATTTAGTAGGTACTTTTTTTTTGGGATATGTAAATATTAAAATACATAGTAAATAATATAAATTATCTACCGCCCTTAAAACGGAAACATTTAGGTACAAGGAATGCAAAAATGCAATGGGGATCCTACTGTACTCATTGATTTCTTTTTGTTGAAGATTTTTCCTGTTATGGCCATAATTATAGAGCGGGAGGCACAGTAGGCGGGGTGGGAAATAAATAAAGCAAGATAAATACCTTGCTATTAAAATTTTTAGCATTCGTCATCGTTCCAAGGAAAATAAAGTGCCATTAGCGAGTTCTGAATCAATGGCACTCAAAGAAACAATACTGCAATATTGCTGACTCATCCCATCCCTCGATTTATAAGCTGCTGCCCTTCTTGAGATTTGACAAAGAAATATAAATAAGGGTTGGATGTTTTTAAAATAACGATTGTAATTTTAACGGTTTCGTGTCGGACTTTGTATCGAGAGTAGAGACATAGTTTCTTTTCATGAATTTTATGATGTCACCCAGCAAGTTTGTTGACGGTTTCCGTGGATCATTTGGCTTGGATCTGGAAGAAATGTCCATTACCCACGCATCAATTCCTAGCTCGACTCAGTTACGGTTTTTTAAATGCTTTGTGGTTATTTCGGCAAATAAAGTACAGCCCAGCAACTATTGGAAGTGACTTTCCCATTTCCAAGATAACATCATTACTTGCCACCAGATAAGATTGCAGTAAGGTACTAAGTGAATAAGAATGGTGTCCAAGACAACTCAAAAGAAAGAGAGGGAGACAGCGTAAGAGATGGGAAGACGACATCATCAGAATAGCTGGCGCCACATGGACGAGGAAGACACGAGACCGCACTTTATGGCAAGCTTTAGGGGAGGCCTATGCTGAGTAGCAAGACAATCTTCGTGAAACTGGTGTCAATTTAGTACATACGTAAAATGTATTTAATAAGATTGTTAAATAAAGGCTTATTATTATTATTATTATAAGGTACTAAGACCAAAGTAAATTGTTGTGTATGAAAAAGCAATTCCTTGCACCTGAAGTTACTCCGTTGGAGTATGATGATGAAATACGATGAATTAAATTTGCAAGGGCTAAAATAAAGCATGGTAGGTAAATATGAAACGACCAATACACCTCAAAAGGTAAAATAAAAGGTTCATTAGAAACAAAAATATTATTTACTTTGACATTTTTAACAACGCCATCTTCCAGAAAGTAATGGAACGTTTAACTTGAAGCTTTAAGCGCACTTCCATCGCCAGGCCACCCTTGATTTTTCCTAGCTATGTTATGAACTGAAAGTAATGTGATATTTAAGTGTATAAAAAAGGTAAAATTCCGAAAATCTTTCAAATAATTTTCATGCATGTTGCGCAAAAGACTTTCTATTGATAAAGAACTTGAATCTTAAGTTACAATCAGGTAGGTGCCCTCTAATTTGCAATTATAAAAAAATGTTTGATAAATAGTAGATACCTAACCAGATGCAAGTTTTCGCTACACATTTTCTTACTCTGTGAATGCATATAAGCTCATACGTTACGTAACAGTGGACAAGCAATTAAAAACAGTTTGCTTGCCGCTAGTGTAAACCAACGTCGGCGCCATAAAAGGGATTGTTATATGCAGGTGCGCCTTTGTTAACATTCAATAATTAACCGTAATGCGAGGTGCTAAAAGAAACCGACAAACTTTACTGCCCATTGCCAATTTATAACATCGAGTGTGAACACATTCTTAAAGTATGAGCTATAAGCATATTTGACGACCTCTTTTATTGCAGCGATTTGCTTACTGCCTGCATGGAAAAAAAAATTACAGAAACTACAATTACAATACATACGAGTACAAACCATTTTTTTTTACTCTATACTTAGTACTTGACTGCGATCTCACCTGATGGTAAGTGATGATGCAGCTTAAGATGTTATCGTACTAACTTGGAAGGGTAAGTAAATTTACCCCAACGGTTTCTACAAGCATCGCAACGGAACGCTAAATCGGTAACGCTTGGCGGTGCGTCTTTGCTGGTAGGGTGGTAACTAGCCACGGCCAAAGCCAGACCCCAAGCCAGACAGAAGATCGGACCAGACGAACCAATTTAGAAATTATAAAATTCCAAAGTGGCCCGTGGCGGGACTCGAACCCCCGACCTCCCACTCGAATCCGAGCGCGCCGCCATCTCGCCAGGGAGGTCGTTTAGTAATAAAGTTGTCAAGCAACTTTTTGAGTAAAATAAGTCTGTTACGGCTAAAAATCGGTCATTCTTCATAACATAGGTAACGCCATTACCTAAGTAGGAACATCTTTGATCTCGATCTTAATGATACTTTAATTTACCATTAAAATGTGACAAAACACCACCCTACTGTTTTTTGACAGTGATGACGTCGTTTTATACTAATAAATTAGTATATGGAATCATTACGTTACAAACTTGACTGGGACCAACTGCTACAAAACCAACACTATAAAATACCCTTTAATAGACGTTCATCCATAAATTTTCCCTAATAGCAGAAATATTTTATCATTCAGAATGACTTAAAAAAAGGCGTTCCTACTCCAATTTTACGATACAAGAATTTCGATTAAAAAATGAGCTTTGCCTTTTTGGAGATCCGATCTAAAATATCGTGTTAGGAAGGGAATAAAACCGACATAGGTGCTGGTTTCTTGGAGTTTTTAATACCTATATCAGTTTTTTTAATCCTTTAATCATTCCAAAATGACAGATGAAGATGACCGCCGCGGGGGCGCGTCACACCGTCTAAGCTGAATCCAACAAAACGAACAACAAAAACTCAAATGAGAAGTAGTTTGTAACGTCAGTTTTTATACCTATTAAAACTTGTCTACTTTGTCAAGATTTTTTGACAATGTGTCTTAAATACATACAAGTACTACTAACTATATACGTTACATTTATGCTTATCATAGATATTTCAATCCACGATGACGCGCCTCACTCTGTCAAACTCCATATGAATCGAATGCAACATAAAGCGAGTTTGACAGAGTGGGGCGCGTCGTCGTGTATTGGAATATCTATGTACATTTTTTGCACTTATAGTAATATATGTATAATACCTTCAAGTTCTACTTACAAAAATCTTTGAAATTTATCTATGGCAGTGGATATAACAATTATTTTGACCCCGAGATACTCTTAACATCTTATGTATAGAAAATCTTGATCAGAGTTTAATTTGGTAAAACTCTTAAGAAGGATTTCCTCATTTTCGGAAAGTATACATTTGCTATTTGCCACGAACGCACTTAACTCCGAAAGATCTGAATCGCGTGTCTACTGCCTAGGTTCGAACCTACCAGGTACCAACCACTATAGGCCATGAATAAAACGTAGATATTAAAGATTTCCAGCAGGTCGAAGATTTTTGCATTAAACTAAACTAAAAGTCGCTCAGCACTTGAAAGTTTAGTAGGTAGAGTATCTCGCAACTTTTGCATACTACTCTAAAAACTAGACTGCACTGGCTCCGATAAAAGCTTACGAGTTTTTAAGAACTTTAAAATGTCTAAACGCGTGTAACTTTAAACGTTTTGCATACTTTTGTGCACTTGATATTAAATATAAACTTTCTTTAAAAATTATTATTTAATCAGGCAAAAGTCAAGATTAAGGGGGACGCGGGTTCAACTCCTGTCGGCAGCGATAATTTTGATACGCAATAAATAATTTAAACTTAAGACTTAAAAAATCAGTCTCGTGTGGTTACCAAACTCCTCCGAATCGGCTCGACCGATTGTTATGCAATTTTCTGTGTATGTTTCATAGGTCTGAGAGTAGATCGTAAGCAATTTTTTATAACCAAATAATATGTATAATGGCAAAAAACGTTTGCCAGGTCAACTAGTTACATTATATTATCTTCCGTTATTTTACCTTTACAAAAACAAACGAAGGAAAGTTTTTATAGCTACAGTTTTAACAACTACAAGTTTATTTATTTGAAGATTTATCAAATCCTATAGGTATCTTTAATAATTATTATAAATCAATGATGCTTAAAAACTTTCCTTCACCGGTAATTCCTTGTTTAGAGAAGTTTTTAAGATTTGGCCTTTTACTTGCTAACCACTACTTTAATATATTTAATTGAAAAAAAAAATAAGCATTAGTACCTACAGATAATGTTCAATACAAAAATATTTTCTTTATTTTCATCAGTTTTTATTACCCGCCAACAACTTTACAAAAATGATAGGTCATGCCTTTATTGTAAAACAAATATTGATTCTATAACTTGCGTACATTCAATCTATTGTCTGAGTCAGTTAGTTCTTATTTCATAGCATTGTCTGACCCTGTGTTTGTATGGGGGTCCAACGGGCTATCAGATCGAACCTCGATCTTGTCTATTGATGCTATTAATAAAATGGAATACAAGTATCAAGTCTTTTGTATTTGCTTTAGTTATAAAACCTGCAACATTGTTGTCAATATTTTTTTGATGTCCAATTTTTAATAAGTACAGTAATTTTTGAGCTAAATTTTAGGACTTTAGTTTTAAAGCACGTTACTTATTTACTTTCTGACGGAGTTTTATCAATAATCTTAATTCGATTTTTATTTTAAGTGTACTTTTGTACCTACTTTAACACCCTGAAAATCTACTTAATTTATACATTATACAAAACTAATACCAAGTTACTTAGCAAAGGAACAAAGAAATTATGTAATGAAATTACATTATGCCGTTAATCAAAGTGTAGTAAGAAATATACGGAACCTTATCGATCAGTCAGGACAAAAGATAAGATACAAAAAATTAATTCATAAATTATCGCTTTCATCAATTTAATATTGATCTTCAATCATCCATTAATCATTGTCCTGACAATCGCATTGAGATTTCGGTAGGGCAGATGCTGGGAAGATGAAAAGGCATTCATTAGTAAAAAATATAAATAAATAAAAAATCCCTTCGGAAGTTGAATAAACAAGGTGTTAATATTCGGAGATAGTAATCGAAAACAACTCGCCCCCTTATAAAATATTGATATTTCATAGTCGCATCACAGGCTGTGTAATGCAGGCAGCTCCTATGATATGGCTTTGGCATACCAGATTACCACATCAAGTATTCCCTTTCTGGATTCAACCATAACCAATACTCAACTCTCTGTGTATTAAAATAAAATTCAGAATCAGTTGCGTGGAAATTTCTTAAATGAGTGCAGGTGGCATCGCTCGCCATCGCATCGGCTTTATCTTAACTATCCCATCTTTAAATATTAAACTTTTACTTTTATAGCTGTTTAACGAGTGACTCTGTCAACTGACGGACTCTCAATAAAGTCGAGAAAGGGTTATCTTCGGTGGAGTGTGGACGCCCGAAATATAGCGTTGAAAAGTTACCTCTACCAGATGTTGCCGTCATACTTCAAGTGATAAATTCTCCTGCAGAATGGAAATGAGGGTCATATTTCTTTCTACGTGTACCTATATGTATAATAATATACAAGACTTTTTTAATTCCGATTTATGATTGAGTTTAGAAGGGTTTTTTTAATTTTCCATTGAAATACCTAGTCTTGATAAGTGTCTCCTATTTACTGGTGGATGATTTTTTGTTCGTTCGTTTTCAGCCGACGGACATCCACTGCTGGACAAAGGCCTCCTGCAATGCTTTCCAGCCCGTACGGTCCTGCGCCATTTGTATCCAGTGCCTTCCCGCGACTCTTTTAATGTCATCAGTCCATCTTGTCGGAGGTCTGCCAACACTGCGCTTTCCCGTGCGGGGTCGCCATTCCAGCACTTTGGGTCCCCAACGTCCGTCGGTTCTACGAGCTATGTAATTATTATTAATCAAAACTACTATTTCAGAATCTATTTGCTTTACCCTACCCGGGAGGCACAAACCTACATACTAATTAAGCAAATTATTGCAAATAATGGATGAAAAATGAATGATGTTACTTTTCTGTGCATCTTAAATAACCGATCACAAATGTATAATTGGTGGAAATGCCTTAGATATATTAACAAAATGTGTGAGTATAGTCGCAAGGAGCTACATGTTTCCATTGATATAAGGCTATTTGCACTACTTGCTGCATATTGAACGCATTAGTTCTAATATTTTCATCAGTATATTACGTTATTGCTAGCGTCGAGAAAATTTCATATTTGAATTAAGAAATCCCTAGTAATTTGCGAGTTGAGTAGATACAATTTTCTTGAGTCAATTAAATTTTTGTGTCTACCAACTAGTAGAACCCAGTAATAAATAAATAAATAATAAGTCTTTTACTGGGTACTGAAAACATTAAATAGGTACTTTGTTTAAAATACAGATATATATAGGTTAGTTCCCCGTATCGAATCGTATTTCAACCAATTTCAGCTGGAGTAATTATCCTTCTTTCAGATCCAAGTTAGGCAGCTGCAACTGATCAATTAGTAATATTATTTATAGTTAATCTAAAATACGAGTAACTAAAAAGTATTGCTGTCAGCCCACTGATAAGAAAACTCAGAGTACGGGTATCCCAACGATTTACGTAAACCTTTTTCGTCCAAGCAAACAGTAGCCATATCTCAAAATTCTATAGGTACGTGGACGCTGATCGAACTACATCGTGGCCTTACTGTTGGAGGCAAAACAAGCATTTTGTCACTAAAAACCGTCGAAATTTTTGCGCAAAATGTCTATTTGTCAGCCTAATACAAGAAGTAATTTAAGGGGATTTATTGAATTTATTTTTGTCTTTCTCATTCTCACGGATACGTTGGTAGGTGCGACATGCAGCGTGGCGGAAGAATATAACAGAAAAACGACCTTTTACCTGTGTTATCAAAAATCGGTTTCTAAGCGTTTTTGGATATTGTTATTACCGACACATTAAAACAAAAATTACAATTACATCCAATGTAGTGTCCGATAAAAACTAGAAAAACTGAGATTTTGGTGCAACTTTTGGGAGAACTTTCTATCGAGAAAATTTTATCCAATCGTGTTTCTGCTTCTACGCAATTTTAGATTAAAGACCCAAAATACATGACGTGTAAATTTGAAAGTAGTTAAGTAGTTTATAGTTCTTGCATAAAACTTCATTCAAAATCGCTTCTACACCGTTAATAAACCAGAGTGGATGGCGGTGCGTTGGGCAGTTGGGCACGTTTTGTGTGCGACTAACTGATAGATCTGCGATCCGCATTACCATGCCTTAACGAATTCATTGCATGACCTCCGCGAATGTTACATGCATTCGTTACTGAAAATAATGAAACAATACCGCGAATTTACCTTTTTACAATAGTTGAAACAGTCGTGACTTGAACAATTACTATTTTGGTTGTTAAAATAATAAATAATAATTGTATGTGCGCAACATACAATAATTGTTAACACTGGTCCAGTTAAATAATGTTTACCAATATGGAAACCTGCAAGGTACGAATTCAGTACTATAAGATGCATAAATTTATAGTTAAAAATTTATGAAAGGTCTTAAAAATGTGCTAAACAAACGTATATTTGTATTTGAGTGAAATCATTAATTAAAAAAAGTAATGTATAATAATTACTTACGTAATTGGATTTTAATACAGCAAAATCAAAATTAACGTTTCTGAGAAAATGCCGTGTTTAAAAAAAGTACAAAGATTCATCATTATTTTTAGTTAGCCGTAAGATAAAGCAATTAACGGTTCATTTTTTTACCACGATCAAAAGTAAATGAAGGGTTGGTTGAAGATGAACTAAAATGAAATAATGGAAGTAGCTACTTGCCTTTCTTAGGCCAATATTCGGGTCGTTACGGCCAACGTTATAAAAACGATTTGATCACAGTAGTACTTATTGCTAGGTTTACAATCACCTTTAGCAGTAAATGTAAGATAGAAATGTGTAAATGTATGATAAGACAAATAGCACAATAGCTAGAACAATAAAAAAAGATGTCATCCTTAAAAATATCAAATTCAAATTCTTAAATAATAATAAGTGTTAAGTATAATTACAATATTTTCTTAAATACTTTGGTGCTAAGCAAGATATTTTGACTAAGTATAAATAAAGTTCTTCTTTTAAATTGTTGATATTGGCATTAATGTTGGAATGTTGGTATAACAGAGTCCAACATAAAGAAGGTGGTATAAGAAATCACGTTTATTCGACCACCAACACCGCTGTGGGTGGATTCCTCTTGTCAATCACAGTGCACCATGCAATCTTTATAATAGAGCATGCACTGGCATTAAATATACTTAGTATACCACTAGTTTTGTTGCAACATTTAGTTGCACTAGTGGAATAAAAGTGATGTAGGTATAATACTTAATTAATTTTGAATAATTACACATGTTGCACGTGTTTGATTTCCTTCCTAACTGGAGGATCATTCTATGGTTTTGACTTTCTAGAGAGGAGGTAAAGTACCGTCTTCTGGGTAGAAACGATGGACCATTTGAGGTAGGGATTGGGGAAGAAAAGTTTCAAGAAAATTTCTTCAGGTCTCGCATATGCAGCTAAAAATATGGCCTTCGGTTACTTTGTTAAAACTTTAAAAGTAAATTTATTACCTATAGCTATCGAACTAGGTAGTCGGGGCAAAAAATTTGAGAACAATTTTCACTGACAAGAAAATATGTTTTACCTATATTAATTGGTCAATAATTATCTTTTAAAACATAGAGGTATAGCTTTGAGAAAGTATGTTCTTACTTCTTAGCCCATTGCTGGTACATATAGAAAAGCGTGAACACAAGCCTTCAACTGTCTCACTGTCGTAGTTTGGTTTGCTATAATTTTTACGCGGGAGGTAGCGGGTTTAAGTAATTCCATTTACCTCCTGATGAGTTTTAAGTATGAAAGTTGTAAACATAAAAATGCCAGTTATGATCTCAAAATGAAAAGTCCTACAATAATGTTCCATTCAACTTTACCTTAAGAAAGGACATAAATATAAAACTCATCCACGTCAAGTAGCTTTCCGATTTTATGGTATAAACAGGGTCGTGGCTCCAAACACAGATACGAGAAACACTGTTCTACAACCATACAGTTAAACACTACCTATATGGTACAATCATATTACTTTTATTAACCTATGTACGGAAAACTCAGCATACACAGTGAGCATTAAAGGAACAAAAATTTTAAAACACGAATAGAAGTGAGCAATCTTGAGTACAGACTGGATTTGTCATCGAGGCACTGATCACTTTTATTCGATGTCACCGTCTTGTTTTGAGTATAGTTTCTATCCCAAAGACTGTGCAGGTGGTTTTTATTCGAGGCTAAGTCTCTAAAAAAAAATTTACGGTAATATGTAATGAATGATTATATATCTCAGTCTTTTTAGGGTTCCGTAGCCGAATGGCAAAAAACTGAACCCTTATAAATTCGTCATGTCTGTCTGTCCGTCTGTCCGTCTGTCCGTCTGTCCGTCTGTCCGTCCGTATGTCACAGCCACTTTTTTCCGAAACTATAAGAGCTATACTGTTGAAACTTGGTAAGTAGATGTATTCTGTGAACCGCATTAAGGTTTTCACACAAAATTTTAAAAAAAGTAATAAATTTTGGGGGTGCCCCATACTTAGAACTGAAACTCAAAAAATTTTTTTTCATCAAACCCATATGTGTGGGGTATCTATGGATAGGTCTTCAAAAATGATACTAAGGTTTTTAATATCATTTTTTTCTAAAATGAATAGCTTGCGCGAGAGACACTTCCAAAGTGGTAAAATGTGTCCCCCCCCCTTTAACTTCTAAAATAAGAGTATGATAAAACTAAAAAAAATATATGATGTACATTACCATGCAAACTTCCACCGAAAATTGGTTTGAACGAGATCTAATAAGTAGTTTTTTTATATTTACAATAAAACCTCTAAAAACAAAGTTAGTTTTGCGGTTCGATAAGAAAAGTGGTTTTTATGGTTTTATTCCTCCGGTTGTAGTACGGAACCCTCAGTGCGCGAGTCCGACTCGCACTTGACAGGTTTTTTTACTTTTGTGTTCTCAACTGTTTATAATTTTGCTCCGTTCAGTTACTACCTATATTCTTCTTTTCGAATTATATTTAAGGCGAATATTCACTGTACACTAGCTAAACCGTGGTTAAAAGGTTTAGCCGGTGCCTCGTGAGAACACAAAACCACTTCAACCTAATGCACCTATCAGAGGACGAACAAATAGTAAAGAGCAATAGTCTTGTCACGAATTGAAGTTGTTGTGGAGTTACTGCCACGGCTAGTTTAATTTTAGATCAAGTTTGGCCAATGATTTATCTACTGTTTTAACCATACTGACCTACAGGTAGACCTTAAAATCTCTTTTTTAATACATCCTGTAAATTATCTTTACATGACATTTGTGGTCAGATCAAGATGTTGGATAAATTCGAATCTCGATTCGGTTTCGCACTGCAATTTATCGGGGAGTAAGCGAAAACGTATAACTCTATCGAATTCTTGTACTCCAAAATTTCGATATTCGAGACTTTAAATTTCTGAGTCATGTGTTTTTGTGGTAGCTCGAAACACTCACTTGCATGAATAAAATAAATTATTGTGAATAAACTTGCAAGCTTAAGATCTCTTCACAATATTCTCAAAGGTGATTGAAACCTGCTAAATTAAAATTGCTCAACGGGATGATCCATGGTCAGGGGTGCGATTCTTGAATATAAAATAGTACATCGGCCAAAATCGCTGGTAACCATAGCAACGCAGTCATCATCAGCCAATTAGTGCCTTGGCTGCATAATTGATGCAAACATTAACCAATCAGTGTCTACGCGACTCGACTGATGCATGCATTAACCAATTATAAATGTATCGATGCTTTAAGTACGAGTATGTTTGCAGAATTAAAGGCCAGACACTTCTCTTTCAGGGAGGAGTCCTGTACCCAAGAGAAGATACAAAAAGGGTTTAAAAGAATTTAGATGATTTCCCAAGACATGAAACGGGATGAATTTTTACCTAACAAAGCGAGTAAATAGCACAGACAAAGAACTTTGCTCTCAATCGGACAGCTATTACTTGGCAAATTGCAGCGTGTGTAGTCAGGCTTCTTTCAAGGATTCTTGAGAGAAACAATGTCGCATATACTGTTAGTACGCCTTTTGACATCTGTTCGCAAGTAATGGAAACTCTATTTATTTGCTCTTTGTTTTCAGAATTGACTTCCATTTTGTTATAATGCTGCACTCATGATAGGAAGTGAAGATCTTCATGTTTGAGTGGCAGTGCTGTAGTAAACTTACTGACCAAAAAATTGCTTCCTCTAATAATTTTATCGTCTGCGAAACAGGCTATAGCTTGGTGTCATTATATCGATACCTACCTGTACGTACGAACTGAGATCGTGGGTGAAGCGATATCATTCGAACTTGAATGTCAGCATGATTTGATACGACGCGTCACATATTGTGACGTATCACTTCCTTTGTGATAATCGATATAACTTATGTAATAACAGTGGATATATATTATTTCATCCTTCATTCATAGACGACCGAATGGCGTAGTGGTAGCGAACCTGCCGTCTGCGCTGGAGGTCGTGGGTTCGATTCCCACTACTGGTAAATGTTTGTGTGATGAGCATGAATGTTTTCCAGTGTCTGGGTGTTTTTCAATATATTATATTTATGTATATTAGTATATATGAATATTTATCAGTTATCTAGTACCCATAACACAAGCTATCGCTTACTTTGGGGCTATAGATTGCGACGTGTAAAATATCCCGTACCTATATATTTTTTTATTTATTTATATTGTATTGTTTTCGTATCGCATTCGCTAATTTTTATGAAATGTGACATAAGCTTTATATTCCTCAGATAATCAACCTTGCCTAAGCCCGTAATATCTTATAAAGGTAATAAATCAAAAACTAATTCATGACATCATAATATAATTAGAACAATCCTATTAATATTTCATTCATAAACTCCTAAAACTGCGGTCTAATCTAGCACCGTACCAATTTACCAATTGACTGGTGTTTATAAGGTTCATCAACCAACATATTATAATAAGTTATTAGTAATAACAATATTACGTAATATGTGCACCTAAAATATAACAACAATGTTTTGAATTAAAATCATACAACGCTTGCACAATGAAACGTAATCTTTTACAAAAATAATAAATAAGAATTAAGAAACACACCGATCGAGTCGGCACTTTGAAGTGACATGTTTTCACACACATAATAACTAATTTCTTGCCATGTCTTAATGCACGACCACGATTGCAGATAATTTCGAGGAGCGATCAATGCAATCGTTAAAACAGCCCGACATTCAAGTGTCCGAAACCGAGGTCCGAAAAAATATTGATGGACGTCGGCAAAAAGAGGAGTGCACAATGCAATGGACTGGTAATAAAAATTAATACCCATTCAAACTGCTCGCCTTTGGCACAGAATCGGCCGGTTCGAGCAAATTGTGGTCTGTAGGGTTGGCAATCAACTGCGTTTATTGGCTATTATTAAATACGCTAACTTAATTCAGGGATGATCCCAGATTTAATAATATAGGATCTTAAACAAAATAAAAATACTACAGAATAAAAATTACAACAATACTACAAAATAAAAATACAGTAAAGAAATGATCTGGAAATCTGTGACGGTTTTTGCGTGATTTTTATGAAAATGGATTAAATGCAGTTCCACATGAAGCTGTAATAAACATCAAATATTTCTAAAGTGTAAGTTAAGAAATATTAATAGAGAATCATAAGGGAAAAACTAACAACAAAAATAATTTTGCCCAGCTAAAAAATTAATTAACTAACTTCGGATTCGCGAAAGAAGCTGGGATACAAGACATGCATGAATACGCGAGTGAATTCGCCAGTTTAAATGAAGACTTCGAGTGGAATTTAATATTCGTTTTCGAGCCCCCGGGCAGTGGGAGTGGCCGTTGTGTCTCACCGGAAAGATTTATATTACATGCATCGTGTACGAGTGATCTGATATTGTCCGGCTCTAAGAGACCCCGCAGTATTGTGGGCCCACGCCGGTTGCTGCTCCAGATCAGGACCTATTAAGAGACATTTTTGATCAACTTAAAAAAAAAAGAATTTTTTGGCTTCCAAAAATACAAATATGCAAAGGTGAGCATTATAAAAATTAATAAAATTATGGTCACAATCATGTTGAATGTAATGTTATTAGTTTTACAGAAATACGTTGACGAGCAAACATACATGGAAATAATACATATTACAGTTACTATTAGTTTTTTAATTGCTATTTATATCATGTTCAAAAGATGTGGCTTAGTAGTATTCGGATTAGCTTTAGTAGTATTCGGTGGTTTGATCGAGGTTATACTCTATCGTCATCAAACTGAACAATTATTACCAAAACAAAGTAGCACAGACGTCTAATGTTTGTAAATTGTTGAAAGTTCTATACGCACGTCAGTACGCTGAATATTATGAGTACACTGGACGCACTCATTGACTGATTCATCAATATTCAACTAGAAATTAAATTAAAGATGATTTGATTTGATTAGAAAGATGACATTTTGCAAAAAAATGATATTTTACATTCAAAGGTAGACAAAAAATAAAGTAAGATGTTTCAGGGATCATTATAGTAAAGCAGAAGCGTGTCAACTGGTTTGAATCTTTAATTTTACCTTGAATTATTGTCTCTCCAATGAGCTTTCGAGAAAATTTGATCCAAGATTTACCTACTACTCTCCTGTAAAACTTTGAAATCACTTATTCCGTTTTTATCCGGCGCAGTCGCACACTTAACGACTATTCAATATTTCTGAATGAACGATTGCTTTCTGATGTTATAATCCGGGCGGACAACGATCAACGTTTTGCATGCTCCAAAAAAACGTCGTTTTGTAAAGTGATCCCTGCCGGTGTTTTAATGCAAGGTACACTGAATGTGAGACGGTATTGCCTCGATTTCTATGGGAATATCTTGTTTGTGCCGTAATTGAATATTAAATAATTACACACTTTAATCTGCATCTGATTTCGTTTTTCAATGTGTTTTATTTCGAGCTAATAATATTTATTTATAGTAATTTTTTTTTTGGAAGAGATGCACCTGTTTATTTTGAAAGTGAGTTTTGGATGTACCTAAATATCTTGTTTTTAAGGGCCGATTTTCAATCGCCAGATAATCGTTAACTATAAGCAATACATATGACGTTTTGACAGATTTTGTATGGGATATGTTTCAAATTTATTCCTCGGATAGTTTATCTGGCGATTGAAAGATCAGCCCTTAGTAAATTTTCTTATCGTTCGTTCGTTCGTTTCAGCCGATGGACGTCAACAGCTGAACAAATGCGACCTACAATGATTTCCAGCACGCACGGTTCTGCGCCACTTGTATCCAGCGCCTTTCCGCGACTTTTTTAATGTCGTCAGTCCATCTGGCCGAAGGTCTACCAACACTGCGCTTTCATATTACATCATGTATTTTGAAAAGAAAATAAAGACAGCGTGAAAATAATTTTCAACCTTGTCCAGTATTTTAAAATTTTGAAATAATTAAATAGTGTCCGGATTTATATTTGATTTTTTTCATATCAGATAATAACGTAAGCCATGGTGATGTTATATTTTATCGCACTTACTACTTACGCTACTTTTTCTGTGTCGTCAACCAACAGAAAATAAAAATCTATTGTACTTACAAAAAGCAGACGTCACTTTTCAAACTAAATAAACATAGGATTGAATATTAAAGATGGAAGATCAGATAGTTTTGAAGTACCCTTAAAAAAACTGAGTCAACCCTTTCCTTGTCAGACGTTAAAATCTTCATACACTTGATGGAGGGCAAAAAAAGCCATGTGGATCGGAACCTTTGTATAGCTTAAAGTACGGCGGGGATATGGGAAGTTCTGGTTGAACAATAACGCGTTTTAATCAAAGTTTATTAAGATAGACAGGTCTGATTAGGAATTTACCCTTTCCTGTTTCTGACACTGTCACAGTAAAAAGGAAAGGCCATTAAAAACTGATTAGGACTGGAATTGGATCCTTTTCTACCAATTAGTATATGTATAAGAATATGCACAACAACTACTTCTGAATTAGCTTGAAAGTTATTACAAATTAACACATTAATTAAAAAATAACATAGGTAGTAGAAAATCAGTATACAAATAAAGGTTCTATTGTTTAAACCGTATATAGCAAATTATCTCCTCAAGACGTTAAGGCTCTTCATACGACTGTATTTTTTAAGCTGCGTTTCTTTTTAAACTACGTTTGTTTTCTCATAAAGTTTTTAAAATACAGAAACTACGAGAGTGAATTTGTGAACATCATCAAGATCTGTGGATGTTTGCATTACGGACGGATAAATGTGTTGCTTATTTTACTTAGTAATTTTATGTACCAAAAATTATAATACTGTATATCTCCAATGCCAGTATTCCAAGTATTCTACACAGTACCTTCTCAAGACTTTATCATTGATCTTTTCCGACTTCTCCGATTAAATTAATATCATCAACCAGTGCAATGTAAAGCTTCAAATTATGCTTACTTATACAAGGTTTCCATTGCACGAACTTAACCAATCGTACAAAACGAGCAATAAAAGCTCCTCGTGTGAGAAGTGTCTATGATCGAAATAGCTTTGCGGCAATTGTCCGTTAAAGACAGCGCAAAGATTTCTTCTAACCCGTTGAATAACAAAGGAGCATTGCGGTGTTTTAAAAGAGGATTAAAGCAAGGAGGTAGCCGTATCATCGCCGCTAAGAGCGTACTTAAGTTTATGGAAAGTGTGTCGCAGTTAAGGCGCTTAAAACTATGACTTCTCTTTCTTAAAAAGGGTTATGACTTTTTTAAAAGGGTTGCCTTTTTTGTAAAACTTTTGATTGCAATACCAACACAGCGCAATAAAGGAATAGTAGGTATAAGAATCCGTTGACTAAAAACTTCAAACGCTTTTGTTATCGTTTGTGTTTACAGTCATAACGTTGTCTTGGCAAAAAAAAAGTGAGATGGTTTATGACCTGTTTTTGCCAATTTTGGAAAAAGTATGTATACATTTTTTGTCGAACGTTTTGCCACTCGCCTAAACGAACTCTAATTTTAGTAGGATAATGGGTTATTTTCATTTAAGTTCATTATGCATACTTTAAAATTTGATATGTACTACTGATAAATCTAGTATGGAACCTTTAACAAAATTACTTGGTGCCATAATTGCCGCCATTTTTCATATGAGCCACTTCGGTACAACTCGACGTGGGGGTTCGAAGATTGTTTGAAGGCGGTGCTTTTGTTTTATTTCGTTGTTCTAGAGGTTTAATTAGTAGGATTCTGCCATATTTGCCAGACAGTATTTTACGGGCGTCCGCTAACGAACATTTATTGAGAAACAGTTTAAGCCCGTGACTTTGTCTAACACAGAGAGCTTGATTGGGTATGTAACGATATAAGGTCTAAATAAATAAATTGATATAATGAATAACGCTTATATTGTCTACTGAGTAACTTAATTAGTGTATGTAACCTATTGATTTGTGTGATGTGCTTAGATGTCTGCTTTTGATGATAATTATATTCCAATTATTTTAGTTCCAAGTTGTTGATATGGATGTAAATGTACATTTAGGTATATACCTAAACAAAACATTATTAGCATAAGTACCTAAGATTGTTCTTAGGGAATTAATTAATTCCCTAAGAACAATCTTCGGTATAAACTTTTAGTTAAATTTTATTTAAGTAAACACGTTAATTAAATTGCCAACAAATTAATGAGTTCTGAAGTTATAGAGTACCAACACTAAAATTAAACTGTCAGATTTCATGCCACATATATTATTTTCTTTTTAAGCTAACCGCACTGGCTACTAAGTACCTTAGCAAGAAATAAAAAAAAACCTGTAACTTTGTAAAAATAAAGTCTTAAGTCTTGTCAGAGGTCTAGTGACTCGTAGTGATAGACGAATAATATAATTGACGCTTTGAAAATTTTCACTAGCAATATCAACTTAAAATACTTCAGGTTTTGAGAGATTGTGAACATAAAATGTTGCATATTAGCACAATATAAAGATATTCTGCTTTGATATTAGCTTATTACATAGGCAACTGAGAATTTTTCTTCCCTGCTTCCGATACAAAACCATAAGGAACACCATTCCAATTTTCGTGTTTTTTGTCAAGTATGATCTAGGTGCTTTAAACTGTAAAGATAATAGAAGTTTATAAAAATTAAACTCACTGTTTTTTCTCATAATACAAAAGTCAGTCAGGCTTTTTGGCGAAACTTTAAAATTTCCTCTAAAGGCCCGCCTTTCCGAGGGCATGCGCCGTGCAAGCACACGGTTCTCCTAAGTACTTCCTTATCCTGCTTTCTTATATTTTTTAATAGCTATCGAAAAAGTATTCAATGTGCGGCCAGACTTATATTATGTAGACGTAAATAATTTAGTCTAGAGATCATTATACCAACATAAGTAGCCGCCAGTTAATTAAGGTACATTGAGGTCGGTCGGACCCCGAGGTATCATTTGCTATTGTGATAGGCCCCGGTTCCTTCGGGCTCCAAGTATTGTTGTTCAATTTTAATAGCAAAAATGATAAATGCCTCAACGGGGAGAACCATCCATAGTAAGCGGCAAACATTTCTCGTTTTTTTTCGATTTTAAAGTTTTTATAATGAAATCTTTAGCTGTGTTTCTTTTTCGGTTCAGGCATCGTTTTTATTAAAGTAATTATAGGGAGAGAAGGTTAGGTTATTTTTTGAATGTAAGCTCTAGATTTCTTTGAATTATTATTTCTTAAAAAACTTTTGCATAAGCCAGAGGCATAAGTCTGATATCTGTAAACTTTTAAGGCCTCACAATTTGATATTTAAATGCCCTTGTAAAACATCATTTGACAGATAGCGCCGACTATATTATCATCAAGCTCAAGTTCCATTTCTGTTGAACTAAAGACAATTTAGAATCGAAAGCCGAGCTGGAGAGGTTGTTTATAATATCAATAATAATACACACCAACATACACTTACTTCATTAGGGTTAAATCAAAAATACAGTAACAAGCTACATAATATTTATAAATCTTATAACGAGACACAATTTGGCTTGGAGGGATAACAAATTACTATACCTGTATTATAATATACAAAAAACTATATTGTTAACGGTAGATAAACCTCTTTACATCAGCCGACTTTACTAGGTCAGTAAGGCAGGTGCTAGAAACAGGTGCTTTTTAAAAAAGTATTTTTTTAAGTTTCATTTTCTGTAAATATTCGTTACCAAGCTCGGAGCAATTAACAAGCCTGGAGAAGTAACAATGAATTGAACGAGTAAAGCGGTTGCTTGACCTTTCTAACTAAACGCGAAACGCCATATGCCAAAACGAGACAGACATATGTCAACTCGTCTGTTGAAAATAAAGCGTAGCCATTTCATTTTAATTTGAACACCAGTCTGGTGATCATCGCATGGCGATTTAAAATATTGTTTTCAAAGTTAAAAAAGTGAATTCCAAGTAATATTGTTTGTTTCCAAAAAGATTTTTAGTTATAGTGTATATGGCTTGCGTTGCATACGGCTGTAAAAGCCGTAGTAATGTACAATCCGAGGAAGACGGGAATTTGTCATTTCACAGGTTAGTGTTTTCAGCAACTTTTGGCTTATGTGTTATAAATTTCTGAATATAAGATATATTTTGTGACACTTCTGTTTATTCTACACGTAACTAAATAAATAAAATCATGTTTAGCCCATTTTTGAGGAAAATATGCCAATTATTAGAAAATGTAGTGTTGTGCAGTCATAATTTCGGTATCGACACATCGTCGAACATCGTATTATGTAGGTACTTCCATGACAATGACTCCTTCAAATCAAATAATCAAAACAAGTTTTTTATTGATTTTGTTATTTATTTGTAGGTTTCCGGTGGATGAAAATTTAAAAAATGTTTGGGTGCAGGCTGTCCATAGGAAAAATTGGAAGCCTTCAAATCATTCGCGGCTTTGCTCAAAGCATTTCGAATCGACCTGTCACCTGCTATTTAAATGGGAAGAAAAAGAAAAGTGCTTTGCAGATATGCTGTCCCGACCTTATTCAATACTTATCCAACTTATTTACAAAAGGTACTATGTCAACTAATATATCCACAATAACATTTACGAATAATTCTTGCTAAAGCCACCAATCACTTTTCTGTCTAAGTTCTATTTTCTGTGTTTTAACCTTAATAAATATTAATTTATGTTATATAATAACAATAATTTCGGCTAAAATACTGATATATATGTCATAAAAATAACTTAATCTTAGGTCTTAAATGTTTACACACAAAATTACTTACTTTTTTGTATACCTATTATCTGTTTTCGAATTACAGGAAGCAGTTAAACTAGCCAGAAATACAATCATCGACTCGCAGAGAAAACTACGACGTATCTCAAATCTTCCTAGTTTAGATCAACCTTCAATATCAAAAGCTTCATATACTCCATACGTTACTTCTGCATCACTTACTCAGCCGCGCATTGATGACAGCCCTCGAAAACAAAAACTTAAGAAGATTATAGTGAAAGAATTGAAAATATCTTCACAACGTCTTAATAAGTTATACCTAAGCTTTGCGGCAAAGGTGCAGAAGATTAAAACGCAAAGTATTGATCAATGGAATGTGGACAATCACAGAAATTTATTGATAAAAGCTATAGCTATAGCAATACTTAATTCTTAGTATTCATTATATGACTAAACAACTGATCCAACCCGAAGAGCGAGTTCGTAACTTTTTAAATAAAACTATTCTGTTTAAAGGACAATAAGCAATTGTTTATATGTTTGTTCACATTGTTGAAGTGATTGTGAACTGTAAGAACATAAAAATTGGTAACTGATTTGCTTAAAAATAAAAAAATTGTATTATAAATTAAAATGTATCTATTGTTTTATTTAAAACTTTACTACGTAAAATTCAAAAGAACCTCAAACTCAAAAGGATCATGAATAAATAAATGCATAAATGGTTGTTAAAAAAGATTATCATTTAATACTTGATAAATTCTATAATTGTTGCCCATGAGAGTAAAAAGTACTTACTAAGAAATAAATCATTCGTACTAAATAAACCAGCTTCAGATAGAGAATGCGCATATCTCGCACCTTAATTTCTATATGATAAAATGTAATCCTCTCTTTGGTATTTTTTTTTGGATAACCCCTAGAAATGTTATCATCAAGTAAAAATTTTAAAAAATATCAACCCCTGTACTTAAGAAATAATTTGTATACCAAAACAACGTTTGCCGGGTCAGCTAGTCGATAATATACGATAAAGTGACAACAACACTATCTGACTAGAACGAAAACTGGCTACATGTGGACTTGAAGGCCAAGTCGATTACAACGTGTTGTCTCTTTCTATTGCACTAGTATGGATATTGAATAAAAGAGTACCGCTACATAAAAAACGTTCAATTCATTGTTACTTCTCCAGGCTTGTTAATTGCTCCGAGTTACCAAGTTTGTTTAAGGTCAGTCACGGCGCTTCGTATAAACAAATGCAACCCCCGAGGCTTGTGCTCACAAAAGATTCGCTGACGTCATTAAATTGTCTGCTCTTAAATTAGTTTTTTTTTAAGATGGTTCTTGTGAAATTCTTTAATATCATGCTTGCCTTTGGGGTAAGGCCACAAAGCTACGAGCCTAAAAGGTGACATAGATGAATAGGACAAATGATACGTAAGTACGAGTATATTTGTCCTTTCAGAGAGTTCCGGAATTACAAATGAAAGAAAAATCTGAAATTAAATAGATACTAAAAATAAAAACTTCCTAATGTAATGTAACTACTGCACATTACGATAACCGTAACATTTTTTCAGGCGTATTAGTGATGTAGATACCAGCAATTTTCTCAGACGGCGATTATGTTCATTTTTTTTCTAAAAGTTTTTTTTAAAGCTTAAAATAATAAAAAAACAAATCTATTTTCTATGCATTGAAATTATCAAAATTATTTTAAGACCATATGGTCGCATACTTTGGCCGAAGTTTATTAAATCTTCTCCTCGTGTATAGGAGGACAGTTTAGTTTCTAGGGTGAGGGTCTATAAAAGTTGGAGAAGATAGGAGCGATAATTATTTTATTGTGGGGAGTTGCTTGTTTGTTTCTCTAATAGCTACTTTACTGGAAGTCTAAGGTCGAATTGGAATAACAATGATGGTGAAACGAATAAATTAGGAGGCTATCTTCAACATCGCCTCCTTTGAAGCCTCCATTTGTCTTACATTTAAACCAGAATTATGGATGCCATTACGTTTAGTTACTTTACCTAATTTGGATAGGTAAAGTAAAAACTTTTATCTCTAATAATGGATATTTTTAATGAGACATCTTTTCATTAATTAAAACACTGCTCCCTACTCGAACAAACAATATAGTTTGTTTAACAGTTCTATTTTTTTGAAAAAACATATAACCATAATAATAATATAACAGGGCCCTGCCTCCCCAAACCACACTTTTCAAGATCAGCAAGAAAAACACAGCCAGACAGTCCATGAAAAGACAAATAAATATATGAAAGTAAAAATACCGAATACGACATCCGTGTCTATTAGTACACAAACATGCTTTGATGATAATGACAGTTTTTTTCGATCCTAAACATGTAGAAAATCTTAGGTTACTTCACCAAAATATAGCCGGTATTCTTAATAAGAAGGACCTTTTTGAAATAACATTAGCTGAATTAATTAAGGACATAGGTAATATTGACATTATTTGTCTTTGTGAAACGTTTATCAAACAGGGATCTATTAGTAACCTGCGCATAAAAAACCTAACTATGGTTGCATCGTACTGCCGAAGTGATGAAAAAAGGGGAGGGACGTGTATTCTTTTAAATAATGACATAAGCTTTAAATTATTAAATATACAAGATTTATCAATAAAATACCACTTTGAATGCTGTGGTGTTCAACTACCACAGTATGGGTTAATTATCATTTGTATTTACAGAACCCCATCCTCTAATGTAGACATATTTTTTAACAATCTAAATTACATCCTTGACAAATATTGCAAATCTAAGAATTTCAAATTAATAATCTGTGGTGACTGGAACTTAGATATTCAAAAAAACAATAAAAATACCCAACTATTAACAGCCATATTATCAAATCATAACCTATCAGTACATCTTAAAACTCCTACGAGACAAAACTCATGTATAGACTTAA
The DNA here is from genome assembly GCA_036785405.1 of Coenonympha arcania. Taxonomy (NCBI): domain Eukaryota; kingdom Metazoa; phylum Arthropoda; class Insecta; order Lepidoptera; family Nymphalidae; genus Coenonympha; species Coenonympha arcania. The sequence continues at coordinate 7,412,041 of CM072069.1, forward strand.
TAGCTAGTAATATTGAAACTGCAAAACAAACAAACCACCTTTTATGCTTATCAGACCATGAAACAGCTCAAGTACTTACTGCCCAGTTAACATTAAACGGAGAAAAAAGGACAAAACCGAAAGAATGGATGGAAGGAAAATGAGACTACTGTAAGGAAAACATTAGAAAATTCATGCAATGTATATCTGCTCTTTCATTTAACGAAGTGTTTGAAGTATCAGATACTAATGTAGCATTTAATGATTTCCATGATACTTTAACGCTATTATATGATCTCTGCTTTCCTCGTATAGTAGTAAAAATCACAAATAAACCAGTTAAAACAAACTGGTTAACTCGTGGTATAAAGAGAAGTTGTGTTGTAAAACGTAGACTTTATATTAAATATTTATACAATGCGGCAAATAAAAAAAATAACTTAAAGAAATACAAATTATATTCAAATGTACTCAAAAAATGTATATTAAGTAGCCAAAAAATTATAAATTTACGACGCATTATTCAGGCAAAGCAGGTCACCTCTACAGCATGGAAAATAATAAAAAATAACACTAATTTAAAAAACCCTAATGAACAGGCAATAGATAAAATAAATATTAACGAGAAAACCTACTTGAATCCGTAAATTATTGCAAACAAATTTAATGAATTTTTCACAAGTATCGCCTGCCAAAATGAACGGGACAAAAATAGTATTGAGTCACAAAATATAAATTCCCTATTTTTATCAGCGGTGGATGATATAGACATATATAAAGAAATCAAAAATCTTAATAATACAAAGGCAACAGGTTATGACGAGATAAACACAAAAATCCTTAAACTAAGCTCGGTACATCTATGTCAACCATTACGCCATATTGTAAACTAAAGATTTCAGTCGTGAAACCCGTATTCAGGAGAAAAATCTGACATAAACAACTACAGACCTATCACTCTCATACCAGTACTATCAAAGGTCTTCGAAAAAGTCGTCTACGAAAAAATATATAACTTCTTAACAAAGCACAACTCGTTACATTCAGATCAACATGGTTTCCGAAAAAAGTATTCCACGGTTACAGCCTGCTTTGATTTAATGAAAACAGTAACTAAAGGACTTAATGATAAACGTATGACGGTAGCTCTTTTATTAGATATGAGCAAAGCTTTTGATTCAGTGTCGCACGATATCTTGCTTAATAAGCTTTACAATTACGGAATCAGAGGAACTTCCCACGACTGGATCAAAAGTTATCTTGCAAATAGACAACAATATGTTGAATTAACGAGTATATCGGGTAAATACAAAAAAACCTATAAATCAGACCTTAGATTAAACATAAACGGAGTACCACAAGGGAGTATTCTTGGCCCGCTTCTTTTTCTAATTTATGTGAATGACCTTCCTAAATGCACAAGCCACAAATGTATTCAATATGCTGATGACACTACAATAATTGTAAAGAGTACTGACCAACAAACCCTAGAAAAAGAAACAAATAAAGCCCTTCATGATGTTGTTGACTGGCTAAAGAAAAATAGCTTACACATGAACCGAAGTAAAACGCAATTCATACATTTTCGGACATATAATAGTGCCTATCCTAAAATTAATGTAACTTTTGACGACATAAATATAAAAGAGACTGACACAGCTACATTCTTAGGTGTTACTATTGACTCGTACTGCAATTGGAAGACGCAAATAGACAACGTATGTACAAAACTAGACAAATTTATATACCTGTTAAAAAGATTGAGAGCTAAATTAAAGTTTTTTTGTAATTTCAACAAAGTTTTTTACTTTTCGGGCATCAAAGGAATCTGCCGTTAATGTCAAGTATTTTAATGCGTTCAAGAAAATCAGGCACATTTGTTGCTATGTACAAGTACATAATTCTTTGAATGTTTCATCTGGTTAGAATTAACAATCATTTTAGCTCAGTATTATTATCTTTCTAATCGCCCAAATATCTACGTTAAGGACATAACACACGCTGCGGCCTGCGGCGTATGCAAACAACTTCCTATAAAGATTCCATGTTAAAACATCATGACATGTAAACTGTTTTGCATTCAAGTGCTTGTCAGCGTTATTGTGCAGTATTGCACGCGTAAACCAACTTAAGTTGCAGCTGGAATAGATTTAATGATCAACTCTTGTTACTTGATGCTACAGAAAAAGAGTCGGTTTTTGAGTGGCACGGATAAAAGCGTGTGTAATTTGAAATTATGTTATAGGCCACTATTCGCATTGTACCACATCGATATTTTGTATGCACATTTAAATGCGACCATCTATGCCAGTGACCGTCGGGGACCTCGACAGGTATAGGACTTTCGCAAAACGGTTTTTTTATATGAATGTCCGCGTATGTTTACGATTTCATATGCAGCTTATTCTATTGTTATCTGCTCAAATCGAATAACATATTCGTGTTTTATAGCAGAGCAATAATATTTTATTTTTATATAAAAAAGTTCAAATTAAGTAAAAGGTATTAGGTATTTAGGTACGCAGTTCATTGTTTAAGTGATTTTGCGATAAATAATTTATTAGTGATATTTATAATTTGCCAATGCCATATAGAGTTTATCGGTTTACGGAATTTTTGCGTTTAAATAACGAACTAGGTAATAAGAACGCGAAACATGTCAAATTACACATTAACAAACCATTGAATTTAGTTTAATTTTTTTACTGTATAAGGCTAGTGCTTGCAGTGCTGATATAACACCTGAACGAATGTTACAGTCTAAGGTGGAGCGCGGTTGCCAATATCAAATTGCCTATTCACTCCTAATTTGAATGTATCCAAGTTGTAGGTAGTGAGAAAGTTGGAGGAGTGTCCTGGCTGGAATCACGAACGGCTCGTTTTGACGGACAGTATTGGCATTGATTTAAGCTTGCCAACTGTAGTATCCGCTATGCTAACAGGGGAAGAGGCGCGGAGAGAAGCATCTGCCTTTTGCGAAGTTGTTATGACGTAGAAGCAGGCTGCGGAGAGGGATCGAGAGAGCTCTGATCCTTCTCGCAGACGCCGTAGATAACAATCCCAAACGTTTTAATAGCCTGGGTCATTGGGGTTGACCCTGACCTTGCCTGAGAGTGGCAAATGTTAAGGGTCAGTCAGAGGTGAGTCCAACGGGCGTTGCGCAAGGGAGCCTTCGGTGCTTGGTATCCGGAGGGTATCGGGAGGGTATTCCAGATTCTTGCAGTGCGTATCAGGAACGAACCGTACGTGTCTAGGAACAGTAGAGAAGTCCCTGAATACTTGTGAAAATCTGTTGGTGCTAAACTAACTCGCTTGTAGGTAATCCTTGCTTATTCAAAATGTCTGTGTCAATAAAATTGCACGTCTCCTTCGGCTTCTTTATTAGCTGAGTCGCATGCGGTTACTGCGATCGATAAATGAGCCGTGGGCAATACGTACGGTGCAAAAACAAAGTGGACTGACCTGATGCAGCCGCTTCTGTCGGCTTGCGTGTGAAGTCGCCGATTAAGGGCTGGGTTTTGTGTGACGCGGGAGCAGTCTTTGAGAAAAAATTATTGGTTTAGTTTTTTGTGGCACGGGTACTCACCATGAAGGATATTGGCAACCGAATAGAATACAATATGTATTTGGCTAAGGTGCCTGCTGGTACTTTTCAAATTACTTTTTCTAAAATACATAATCAATACGGATTTTTAAAAATAAAACTGCTATTTTACTTACAATATTACTACTTTTTTGTTATACATGTATTTCCCGCGTGTAATGATGTCAAGAAAGAATACATTTCCACGCTGAATAGCTAGGCTAATTCGTTGCACAAAAAAAAGAGCCAGAACTTATGTGACTATAGTAGTGTTATTATCTCGCTGTAGACTCGGACATAAATCATTCAAATGTTTCGCTTTTGTTGTTCTTTGTTGAATTGTGCATTACTGCAGAACAACAAAAGAATGATGTATGACCGAGTCAGCAGCGAGATAATAACACTACTATAGATGAGGATAATCCGTACGCGCTCTTTGTAAGTAATCAGTAGTACCTACCTAAATTGTATTCAGGTAATTAATGTTAATATTTATTAGTACTTTTGTAGACTCTTTAAAATACTAGATTACTTATTTCCTACTCCTCGATCGGGGTAACCCAGGCCCTATGTTAATAAATTAGTCAGGTTTTCCTTTACTAAACTAACAGGTACACTGTACAGAGTTTAATCAACATGTGATTCACAATGGCAAATAGAGAGGACCTACATAGCATGTTTATCACTTGTTCACAGTACATGAATCACTTGTTTTATTTGATATGTTAATCAAATATTTTGGTACAGCACGATTATGTTATTATTAACCTCTATCTAACTCCTACTTAGTTATAAATGATACCTAATGACTGTCTGATCAAAAAAAATCCAGAACCTTTTTTAATAAGATTTTATTTATGTTTTCGGTGCTCAATATGGAAACTAATACAAATATGTTTTTTTTTTTTCAATTTTTATTGAACTGGCTTTTTATGTCTAACCTTTAATTTTTTTTCTTAACAAAAACTAGTCCAACATTTATATTTAAAAACAGAATAAAACTTTGTAGCATAATTTATACCTGCGGAATTGAAGCTCAAAGTTCAGGGAAACTTTTAAGGCGAAGTTTATGCATTATTACCTACCCGCGTCGCTTATGACCGTATCACCATCTTAAGACTTCAGTCATGTGAACTGATGTACGAACTTGTTGAAGATTTACCCACCTACATGGTGACCTGCCACTTAACAAGACCACCGCAGAATTGCATTGCATAACGCTAATTATTCATCAATGCCCCGTTCAGTCGTTTTGAAACAGGATTACCAACTTGTACCATCGATACATGGATTAGATAACAGTTATATCAATACTTCAACGCCATGGCATCAATGTCGATTACTGGACATGACATCGTGTCCGGTAAATTACAGTTCCCAATGTTATGTGCATAATAGTATAGCAATACAGTTATAACCAATTGGTTCAGACCTTTGTGTCTCATTAGGAAGTCGGGGGCTCAAATCTCGGGCACCTCTAACTTTTCGGAGTTCCTTCGTTTCAGCCGATGGACGCCCACAACTATAGACAAAGGCCTCTTGTAATGATTTCCAACCTACACGATTTTGCGTCACTTGTATCCAGGGACTTCCCGCGACTTTCTTTTAATGTCATTAGTCTACCTGGTCGGATGTATGCCAACACAGCGCGTTCTTGTGCGGGGTCTCTTTTCGCGATTCAACTAGGGAGTCGCAGGATCAGCTTGTTAATTTTTTATTCTGATGTTCCATAGCGATCCTTCGATGTCGTCCGTCCACCTTAAATACCACACTTACCAACACTGCATATAAAGATGTTGTCCAGAGTCCTGGAGTTTTACATATGAGCTTCCCTGTTCGCATACCTTCTTTTCAAATTAATCGCAAAAAAGTACCTACCTACCATTCGCTTCGTAGTATAAAATAATAAAGTTGCATCGAAAAATAGGCCAATCATCTTGTAAAAGGCAATTTGTACGATTGCAAATGTCAACCACACGGTATTGATTTGTCTAGTTAATTCATTTTAAACTTCTGCCCTACTTTTGCGACTGCTGATAAATTTGCACTCGCATGCATAAAATGAAGCGTTATCTGTAAATTGCGAAATAATGCGTTTATTATTTCCTTTCTGGAAGTGGAATAAATGGGTTAAATTACCTACAAGTTACTTTATGCCTAAGTTTTGTTACCAATTGGAATTATTGGTATTATTTACATAATTACGTCGATATACAGGGCCACATATTTTGTTAAGATTCGACCTAAGAACTTTTCGATACAATTACCTTTAGTTTCTGAATGCTATATAATAACTAATTATCTTATTGATTAGTATTTTACACACTTAGGAAATAATTCCTATAAATTTAAATACGAATCAAAAATTTTCACTCGCAGCGGGATTTAAACCCGCGTCTCCCCATCTCTCGCGGCTGAGTGCTCTTACCACTGAGCTATACGAGCATATCCAACTGCGGTGAAATTTCGATTCGTACTATTAGGTCCTTTAGGCAGGACTAGCGTCATCTATTAATGAAACGTAACAGTTTCAAATTAATTCAAAATTAAAATTCAAAAAATTAATTTAATTAAAATTTTGATTCGTATTTAAATTTAAATGCTATATAATACTTAGTTTCTAGATGCGGTCAGTGATGTTTGGACCACTTTCTTGAATATTTGGAATACTTATGTAGGTTATTATGTTCTTGCCAGTTTGAATTTCAGAGAAAACTAGCTTCCCCTGTTTATCTTCGTATTGATATTCTCTAATATATAAAATTCTCGTGTTTCTTGTTGTTACCAAACTACTCAGAAACGGCTCGGCCGATTGTTGTGAAATTTTCTGTGTGTATTCGATAGGTCTGAGGTCGTAAGCTATTTTTCATACACCTAAATGGCAAAATAACGTTTGCCGGGTCAGTTAGTATTTGTCTATAATTTAGTTTTGTATATCCATCGTGATGGTGGATATATATATTAGTATATCCACCTTCACGAGACTTTGTTGTTTTACATTTTTAAATAGGCCTACCTAATACCAATAAAATATGGTACGAATTACAACATACGAGCACATCTATCTCAAGATATCGATAGTCGAATAACGGATACAAAATTGCGATTTTCCATTCCATGCAATACAATGGACATTACAAAAAAAGATCGATATTTCCTAGAAATGGTATGCCATTGTTCTTTATGGTGTAAAGGACCAATGATATCCCGCCACTAGGGGACGTGACGATACATTTTAAAAGCGAAATTACTCTCGCACGCGGTAAAGATATTTAGCCCGTGTACTGAATTTAAATATAGCTTTTCTGGAGCTATTATTTTTGAAAAATTGATAAGGGCTACCACACATAAAATGACAATACACCGTCTCTACTTGCAGACTTGGTTATTGGGTGCCTAAGTTTTCAGTACCTACTTATAATAAAGATACATCTAGTTTATTCGTGATATGTACATAATATCACAGAGGGACTATAATTGTAAAGTCTGTTTGTGTCTGTTTCATAAAAGTGCGAGTATTATTTCTTTAGGCGGTAACTAGCCACGGCTGAAGCCTCCCTACACTAGACCTGGGCCCATACTCTGTAAAATTGACACATGTATAGGGCAATCGGCTAAAAATGTATCAATCAGTCAAAACATGGGACTTTTAACCAATCACAGCACTTGAAAATTTCGTTTTGACATTGATACAGCTCTTTTATGATTTTTTTTCATTTTTAGCCGATCGCCCTGCTGGTTCGTTATACATTACTACCTCATTAAGTGAAGCGAAAGTAAGATTTTGTGGTGAACCTTCAGTGGATAAAAATAAATGAGAAACAGTCAAATGAACTTGTTGAACGTCACTGAGTGATCATCACTAAGATATAGAATAAGGCCAAACCTGAGCCAATTTAGAGTTAATAAATTGCAAAAAAGCCCGTGATGAGAATCGAACCCACGACCTCCCGTACTTATCTGTGCTATAGGAAGAGCTATCAATAAATAACTATACTGTGACTAATTTTATCACATAATTAAGCGTAAGTATTAAGAAATATTGCGTCCGAGAGTGTCCTTAGCTGTTGTCGCCGAGATTCTAACCAAGAAAGCTCCTTTGATCATCTCAGAGTCAAAGCGTTATATTAACAAGGAGTATGACAGATATATTGCTAACAAAGAATCCCTTTGTTTTTATATTTTTCAGTGAAGATAAAGATATTTGTTTGTGGAAGCGCTGTTTAACGTCTTTGTTACTTTTATGGGATATATAATGTGATGACGCTATATAGATAACGTGAATTGACTTCATTATGCATAAACGGTTTATCTTGCTGGAAAAGATAACTTTATTTTCTTAAAACATAGTAGGTACCTACTAGTAGGTACTTGTCTCATAAAAAGTGTGTGTATAATTGATATTGCAGTTGAACAAATATGTACTTATTCAAAGTACGAACAAGAAGAAGTTAGAACGAGTATAAGATAATACCAGCAACACTGATAGAATCCTGAGGATATGGACATCAGAACGATTTCCGTAAACCTTTTTTGTACGAGCAAACAGTAGCGCCATCTGTCAAAATTCTATAGATGGTTCTTGCCACCTTACTACATAAACATCGCGTTTCAGCTTCACAGCGAATTTAGATTAAAGACCCAAAATACATGATGTTTAGGAAGTTATTGTCCCTATAGTTTTTAAACTACAGGTCACTAAAAATCGCTAAATCTTATCTTATCTTATCTTATATAATAATATATATAAATCTCGTGTCACGATGTTTGTCCGCGATGGACTCCTAAACTACTGAACCGATTTAGTTCAAACTTCGTGAATATCTGTCATTTGGTCCAACTTGAGAGATAGGATAGTTTAAATCTCAAATTATAGTCGCAATTTTAATTTATTAATATAACAAAAACTTTAGCCACAGCAACGCGTGGCCGGGTCAGCTAGTACTTAATATACTTATGTTAATTATATTATTTTGAATTGTTACAGTTGATTATTTTATAGACAGCAGATGGATAACAAGCGTGACTACCAAAATGTACCGTATCAGTTGGCCAGCATTGTTGGTACTGTCTCAATCGAATGCCAATGAGCTCAGAGCGTTGACCTTACTTGCTAAATGATGGGGAACTAAAGAGCATTGAAAAGTCTGATATACTCGTATGTCTGCCTTTGTTAACGTTACCTTAATGCTTTTTGTATAATTTATTTCATTCAACAAAATGTAGGTAAGTGAAATAGAATAAAATATACATATTATTTTCATGTTTCGCTGTAACTACCGATAGTGAAACAAGTTAAAGAGAATAAAAACATATTATTTTTGTACTAGCGACCCGCCCCGGCTTCGCACGGGTGCAATGCTGATACTAAATTAAATACACTACAGAAAAACTATGAACGTTGTATATAAAAACATAGCGGCCCGCTCCGACTTTGCACGGGCATAAAATATATATGCCTATGTCACTCAATGAAAACATGATTAAAATCGATCCAGTATTTTTGATTCATTTATTACTGCCCTTGGCCTGCACGCATTAAATTTGGAGTAAAACAATTCCTCTTTCCCTATACTTACTATGAAGATTTCCTGCTATCTTTGGAATATCTAAATTTATACAATTTTTATTACATTACACATTTTTACTTATTTACTTTTTACATTTTTACCTAGGTATTTATTTTATTTTTACAACAATTAATATATTACAGGATGTCTTTATACACAACGTTCACAGCTTTCTTGTCATTAGACAATACAAACATGTTTTCTCTTGAGGTTACTCTTGAAAGAGCGACATACAGTTGGCCATGTGAAAAACAGTCAACGCTCAAATCTAAGCCTGCAACGTCCGTCCGACCGGTACCGCCCGCCGCAAACGCAAATTTTAAATTTGTAATTTCTCCGAAAATATTTGTTTAATTTACATGCTGTAAGGAACCATATTGATCTATATTAATTGCACACTGTATTTAAGGTACTTAATTCGATAAGGATTAATGCCGTATTGCTTAAAATAGCTTCGTAAATAAGCCATTTTTTCACGTAAAAAGTAAACAATAAAAATGGTTAATGTGGGTTATCCCTAAAATATAAACATATACCATCGCGGACTTTTTTGTAGACCTTTTTATGGTGTACAATACTGTAGTACATTAATTTGATCTAACTCGTAGGGTTTAGGCAGCGTTTTTGCTAAATTGCTAAATAAGCCCAAAAAAATAGGTTAATTTACGACATCACGTTAGAAACCTCTAAAATTAGCAATGTTGCCTTAGTATATGATGCATGTATTATACATATAAACCTTCCTCTTGAATCACTCTATCTATTGGAAAAAACCGCATCAAAATCCGTTGCGTAGTTTTAAAGATTTAAGCGCACATAGGGATATAGGGACAGAAAAGGCGACTTTGTTTTATACTATGTAGTGATAGTGATTTCACTGTACCGATAGTATCAAGTAATATTACACGCAAAAGTGAATCAAAGATAGGCCGTAGTCGACTAGAATAAAGTTTATTTAGTTATCGTGAAAAAAACAGCTACAGCTTCTGCTGAAATACTGAAGATTAACTTTTAATAAATCCAATATATAAACTTCTCGTGTCTCTTATCTGTTACCAAACCCTCCGAAACGGCTCAGCCGACTGTTATGAACTTTTCTATGAACGTTCGGTAGGTCGTAAGCTATTTTTTTTAATATCCCTTATGACAAAACAACGTTTGCAGGGTCAGCTAGTACAACGTATTTTGCAGATACGTTACAGTTCGTATCAAAGACGATTTAAATCTTTGGTTGGTATGAATTTCTCAAAGGCCATAATTTTTTTTTTCATTTATTTTGACCAAGAAAAATGACACGCATAAAGTGTCAAGATCTCGGCGATACAATGCCGCGGATGGACCCAAAAATACCGCATGAATACTTTTTAATGCGCCAAAGATATGGCCAACTTCATTGTGTGAGACGCGATCACAATAGTATTTATTTTTTGCGTGAGACTTAATTTCTTGAGAGCTCATTCTTTTCATGGATCCGTATAAACTGCATTTATATGAAGTCGTATCTATTTGGGACAAAGGCTGTTGTCCGAGACACGGTGACAGCTGCAAGGTTTTCGAGCCAATGTCTCTCGGTCCTGATTTACCGTGAAGCTTGCACGCGATCCGACAAAAGCAGTGTGACCGTATGTGACAGATTTCTGCCATTTGGGCAGATTTGGCTCCTAAATTTTAACTCTGTCAGAATAAGCTGAAGATTTAAGGAAGTGGCAGCATGTGGCAGATTTTAAGGAAATCCTTATTATCTTTGAAATATGATGAAAAAACTTGTGATTTTGTCTATTTACTTATTTTAGCATCACTTAGTTAGTCGGAAATGTTACTTACTAAGCTCGTACTTGGTCTTGTGTCGATGGAACAGGGATTTTCCGACGTCAAAACACAAGGCTATTAATACTTAAATAGTGTTTATACAGTTCAGGAATCGAGTTGGCAGATTTTGGCAGATTTTTTTGCCAGTGTTTATCAGATTCCCCGATTTTGAAACGGTCACACTAGACAAAAGCTCCGTTAGGTGACTCTGGGTCGAATAATTCGAAGTTCATTTAAATCGCTTTTTCGCATTTATCGTGATGGACAAGCGCCACACCTACTGCAGCAATAACCGTATCGGTATTCGTCTTTTGTCAATACATTGTGATGCTTTTGTGGTCTTGAGAGGTTTCTAATGTGAGTAATTTGTGCTGTTCCGCATCATAGATCAAACCCACTGGTTTCAATGAGTTTACGGACACCGTTAAATTCTAAATTATTGGCAAAGATGCGACTCATATTCGAATAAGTACATTAGGAAGGGCGCATCTTTGATTTCCGCCACTAGCGATTTTTATATAATTTCTAATAAAAGTCTAAATTCGTTCAGGTCTCTTGGGCCGTAATACTATCCCTTATACAGTTCTCTGGGTCAGACTTAGGCCGGGGGTTATTTCGGCCACTCTACCGCCAAGTGATTACTTTACTGGTGTGTAGAGTCGATTAATTCGTTTTCATTTTCATTATAAACGCTAATTCTAATGTAAATTTCTGGCTAGACAAGACGTCTAGCCAGAAATTTACATTTTGACCAAGAGATGGCATTTTTAGAGTTCCTGTAAGTAAAGGGATTTGTAAAGTTCTGGTATTAGGTCCTTAATAAGTCATGTGATAATTTTTTGGCACTCTGATGTAAATTTGAATGATTAGCATAATTATTTTCTAATATGTCTTTATTGTTGTGGGAAGATGGTAAACTCTAAGTATGTAGGTATCTACCTATACTATGTTTAAATAGAACTACTACTACTCACTTCCCAAGCGATTTGGAATAAAAGTTAATCTGCTGTTTAAAACGAGCTCGATATAACGATTTTTGGTATTAAACAATTGTTTAAACTGTTCTAAATTACCCCCGTCTAATTAATATTCCTAACCCGTTGGCAGTGTTTTATTAAAAATACCATAAAAATATATCGAATAGTTTTAACGTGTATGCCACAATGGCGCACGGACCACAGTATCCGCTCAAATTGCTATTCACGGCAGATAGCCGGCCAAAACGTTGGAAAGATTTCAGCGTTTATGTATCGAATCTAAAATTTCCGTTGCGGCAAAAGCCGTAAAAAGTGTGTTAGATTGTCGAAAAGCGTTCATTTATTTTAGGGTCCGAAAAAAAATTATTTTAACTATTTATAAAAATTCAACCCATTTATAGTGTATTCTATCAATCCATAAAATAATAATTAGTCTATTCCATCAGATCTTATAGCTAAGTGTTTTCCAAAGGAAATTATTGTAAGTTTTGATAAAGTCAACCTACTTATCAAACAGTGCATAAAAAGTGCCTTATCAGTCTAGGTATGTAAAACTAATTTATTATTTTAATAACTGAAAGGTATCTTGGTATTAAACATAAACATGTATGTACTTGTACTTTTGTTACTTTTGTCCTTTTTGCTTGTTAAAAATTTTTAAGTAGGTAGAGTAAATTTTCAGCAAATTTATTTAAATAAAAATTGTTGATTTCAGGAAATAACTGTTCCGAAAAAACAACGTTCTTTTGCAAATGTTAAATTCAGAGATTATTGTAGTTATAACCACGCTTATTAATTCAACGAAGCGTGTATATTGTTAAATACAATACGAGTAATTGTGAACAGCCCCAATCAATTACTTGAGAGGTAATTGAGAGGAATAAACAGCTGATCACGGTTTAACACACGATCGGCTCCTCTGCGACATAGATAAGCGTTTCCAAAAGTCCGATAACAATCATCTGTATTCACTTTACAAACGAATTGTTGGAGATTTATTGTTCGAACACAATATATACGATTGCGTTTTACTAATACTCTTTTTTTCTGTCACAGTAATAGATACTAAGTCGCATACACACACAAAAGGTAAATTGCGCATTGATATCCGATATACCTGATGTTTTTTCCAAACATGAAACATGGTCTATTATTTTGTTGACGGTTATATTGTGAATAGGAAAAATATTTTAGGTTTTTGGTTGCGGCAGGAAAAAATTGAAATATAAATATATTTTTCATTAAAAGTCATTAAGTTTTATATTAGACATCGTCTAATATAAAATGAATGCCTATCCACTACATTCTTTTTAAAGTGTGAGCGTTAGTTAACACGTGGAGCGGCTTTCATTTTTAAATAAGTCGATCTATGTACTAGGCTTATTAGATAACTCACATAGTTTGCGTATAGTACGTTCATAAAAAATTACTCTCTAAATTATTATTAATTAAAACATAAACATTACAGTCTCTAGATTTTGGACGTCTAAAAACATACTAGTACCCAACACAAAAGTACCCATCTGTGAAAAAGGATAACACTTTAATCCTGATATTCCTTTTCAAATGTACTGATGTACATAGGATAGTACTATTTTTAGACGGACTAAGTACAGATACTATAAAACCAAACCACCGGCTTTGGCCTAAGCTAACAACGCTGGCCAAATGCGGGTTGGTAGATTTCGCTTTGAGAACACTTGTGGTGAACTCTAACCTCATGGTGGCAAGCTGGTTTCCTTACAAAGTTTTCCTTCACTCATTTTAGTTTCCTAAATGGCTCATTATTCCGAAAAGTCAGAAGTGCGTACCCGGGATTCAAACCCTGACAGAAGTCTGAACCAAAAAGCAGTCATTGCTGCGTCTGCTAAATAAATCACATTTTACACAAAACAAATTCTATTGTAAATACATGCCGATTTTGTTCTCTGAAATAGGAATCTCTGCGGGCAATCGATATTGTTTAAAAGCCCATGGGGCGTAAACACAATACCATACAGAAGTCCCTTGTCATTATCCCATTCTACGGAAGCTGGACAAGTAGGATCTTTGTAAGACCCGTGTGTTCACTTCATTTGTTTTCTTTTAAAGCACAATATGGCTACGAAATATAGAAATACCATTGTTACCGTCTGCATTAGTTAAGGTGAAACAGTAGCGTCAAATTATACAGGATGTTACTTCCAGGAGTGGTCTGAAAAACCATTAATTATATTATATTATATTAAAACACATTATTATTATATTATATTATATTATATTATATTATATTATATTATTATATTATATTATATTATAAATTAATGTACGAGTAGGTACTATTTCTTGCGAGTGTCTTTGTTGACTCAATATTAAAGCCAAAAAAATGCAAACTACACAGGTAACTATTTCGGTAATAATACATATTATAATCTACAATTAAGTTCATAGACCAGAATTCATTTTCAATAGGTATTAGGTATCTATGTAGAATTTTTATTATTTTTTCAAAACTTTATAACAGGTCGTCTGTTGATGCGAGCTGGTAGGTGCTTAAACACCTATAAAAAATTCAATATTTTTTAACACAATACTTGCAATTAGATGCAACGAATATAACGAACGAACGATAATAGAATTTTGGGAATTGTGTGTCGTTATATTATAAATCAGCCAATATTGTATCAACCTGTATAATCTGTGACACTAGCTAAATATTGTTTATTTTAAACTCGAATGCTTTTAAGAGGTGGCATGTGGAGCTGAGGACATTGCTGTTTGGGTGAACCCTAATTTATGATGCCCTGACCACCGGAAGGATTTTATTGTCTAAATTTAGAAAGCTGATTCCTGGTAAATGGAGACTTGACTGTGTATGTATTACGGCATACCGTTTCTAATTTGTTTAAATGTAAAAATAACATTTTTACACAGTAAAAGGTAGATCAATCGCTTAATTAGTTTAAAGTAGCCAGAGCTATTTTATATTTGAAAATTCTATAGGATAGGTTTATTGGTTACTCCTTCAGTAGCAACTACTAACTCAATTACTGCTTTGCTGGGAATGGTAATAAATTGTAGCCTAAATTCATTAAAATATTATGAAATATTTTTGAATCTTAAAAAATCTTTGGTCTACGAGAGATAAGAAAAAACCAGAATTTTAAAAGCTAGTATATAATGTGTATTTTACATAACACGTCAAGTAATAGTAGTTTATGAAACGAATGCATAATGGGGGGTATTAGTATCACACGAGTGTTTTAATACCTAATTATCTAGAGTTTCATACACTACTTTATCTACGCTCATATTATTATCATAAATCCAAACCATAAAATCTTGCTAACGTTTGTCGTAAATAATTCACTTTGTTTCATTTTTGTTGCAACTACTAAAATGTCAGGTGGAGTTAAATTTTCTTTAGTAGGTTTCACTGCTAGACATTTTTCAGCGCAAAGTTTTGACTAAGTAACAAAAATAACACATTAAAATGTTAAAAATTAGTATGTATGGTGCCAAAATTCTGCAAATGTGGCGCAGAACCATAGACAATAGACATTGTTGTTGTTGTCTATGGTCAATCATGGCCCATCCATACTCTCGGCAATAACTACCAACTATATGTTGTCTGTGGATTCACTTAATATTACATAAAAAATATTACCCCAGATAAAAATACAGGAACCCATAGCCGCGTATCGTAAAGGAAATAATACAACTTTCTTCAAATATTTCCATAGCAGACCGATGTTATAATGAATAATTTTTTAATAATTATATAAGTCTGTCAATAAAGTAGGTAATTATTTGACACATTTTGATTTCATAATTCGAACTTTAAGCAATGAGCGTAGATAAAATTTAATAAAAATTTCCTGAGTAACCATATGAAGTGTTACTAGTTTGCATACCTATACTTCATTTGAATCTACTTCTCAGAAGTGAATGTTAGTTAGAGTATGTAATGCGGTAATTATGAAACCGAATGCAACTGATTTGCATTCCTTGGAACTAAATACCAGCTGCAAATTATCAATTTCCATATAAATCCAACTAATGAATCTCCAAGCTAACAAGCACCTTACCGTAATGATATAATTTTATGATAAGTAAGCAACTTATTGTTTTATCTCGCTAATGCTCGTCTAATCTAAGCCTGCAAAGGAAGAGAAAAGGATTTCTATCTCCTTTTAGAAGCTTCACCTGTAATTATGTAAATAAATTGTTTAAGTCAAGTAGATTTTAATGACCTCTTAACTATACTAACGTGTTAATATCAACTTTGCAAATTCATATTACAATGTGCTGTGATATGTGTGATCACCGTGTAGTAATTTATAAAGGTACTTAGATGAAAGTTGCAAAAAAGTATGTTCAAAGTGTAAAATGCTCTACTTTGTCCTACAAATATTTTCTTTATCGTGCAGTTTTATATTATTATAAATTATTCCATTAGCAAGTGGCGCATATTTTCTCAGTTTTAAAGACGTCTGAGTACTTTATAATAATTTTGATGGTCAATCACATTGATCTGAGCCTCTAAAACCATAAACATTTTTTAATCTTTCCAGTTTACAACAGAGATTTAACTAGAAATCAAGAAATATATAAAAGTTTTTGATTAACAAAGGTTTATGAGTAATTGTGATAAAGGCTGCCTAGCCTTACCATTTACATAAAACTATGGTTAATTAAACATCAAATTAATTTTAATTAATATGAACGTCAGATACAATACGTGAGCATTATAATCTTTATTGGGCACATTAGATTCTTTGAAAATTCAACAGAGAGTAAACTTAAAAAAACAGAGAGGCTAATTTGGGAATAATGTCTGTACGATTGATAAATGTTATCCTAAAACCCGAGTGTATATGGAACATTTAAACATGGCACTCTAACAGCTTCATATCTGTAAATAGTTACACAATATTTTTGCATAATTATAAATGACATAGATATTTAAAATACCGCTATAATTGTAGTTCTATATCATCCAGATATACGTTATTTAAGTAATGGGTCAGCAACTTTGTTTTTCTCTTACTTGTTATAATTTTGCCCAGGAGTTATTTATACAAATCCCGTTGGAACAGTCGTTTTCTTTCAGGATAAAAAGGAGCCCAACTGTTTGTTAATCCAGGGTTATACAAAAAAATTGCAACATTATAACGTTGTTCAAATATCTTTGGTTTCATTAGAATCGACAGGCTTTCATCGAGAAAGTGGCTTCCAATGGAGCAATTACATAAAATATGTCAGTAATTAAAATCATTGGACAGCCGCGTGAAATGTGAACGAGCACGCGTTTTATTGCTGTGAGAAACAATAAACGTGGTTGTAAACTCTCGATTAATAAACCAGAGATTTATATTGGGAGCCACTCCATACTATCAACTATATTTCATGACAACTATCGTAATATGTTTACAATATTTTTAATCACAAATGTGTTACATAATATTAAATGTCTTTCATCGTTATCATCATTATAAAAAATATAGTCAAGTAATCGTCCGCAGTAAACAATCTGTGAATAGATTTGGGTGCAGGGAGGCTAAAGGCAAAAAGCATAATCTATAAATTTACTGGTCTCTGTATAATACGGAAACCAAGTGTGATCTTAAAACTTACCCACTCTTACTATTATATCTCTACTAGCTTTTGCCCGCGGCTTCGCCCGCGTGAATTTCGGGCTGTTACAAATACCGTGGGAGCCAACGATTTTCTGGGATAAAAAGTAGCATACGGGATAGACAAACAGTCAACTACTACAACAACTAAAAGAAACATCGGCTTAGTTGTTTTACTGCTCTTCCCGCTTCCATCCTTAATCAATATAGGTTTAACTACGGGGCTCAATGTATCTACCCATTTTCACATTTACAGCATTACTATCCCATATTACATTGCTCATCTAAAACATAATATATTCATAACGAATTTTTGATAACTGGCTTAGTTTTTTAGTAATGAGGTAAAACGTCGTTTTACTGATATATTCTTCCGCAACGCTGCATACCAACCTATTCTTACCTAAGCTAACCTGGAGTTCTTGCAATTTCAGCAGCTGTGTACCTACCCATTTTCACATTTATCGTATTAATTTTCCATATCCCTTGTCAACTAAAACAAAAATTTTCAGTAGCAAAACAGTTATTAGTTTAAAACCTATGTTAAATGGGTACCCGTTTTCACAAATATAATATTTTTAACCTGTATCTCATTGACTCATCTAAACTCTTCGATCTCAACTAAAACAAAAAAACTTATAGTGAAACAATGGTAAGTCAGAATTTATATAGGTATTACCTAAATATTACAGTTACAATATTACTAACCCAAAATCCCATTGCTCAACTAAAACACACAATGTAAATAGAGACCTATATAAGTACCCATTTTCACATTTATAGCATTATAATCAGATCTGTAGTATCATTAGATTTTGCCCATCGCCCTGCCTGTGTCAAATTCGCTTTTTAACAAATCCTGAGGGAAACATAAATTTCCCGTTCCCATTCAATATTACAAGCTTATACCTACTTTCAAAGATGTTTGCTTTAGCTACGTACCTATAGATGTAGCTATAGATTGCTGTAAAAATTTCCCACGGGAACCATGGAATTTCCCGGAATAAAAAGTAGCCTATGTGTTATTCCGGGTTATAAGCTATCTATGTTCCAAATTTCAGCCAAATCGGTTCAGTAGTAGCGGCGGGAAAGCGGAACAAACATACAAACAAAGTTACTTTCCCATTTAAAATATTAAAGAAATAAAGAAGATGTATATACTCTAAATATACTCGTCCGAATTTATTTTTGGTAAAAAAAAATATCGAATTAATTTTATTTTTAATTTTCTCAGACATCATTTTTACCCGAAATTTTGAAACATGCATATTGCATACGGCGTCACAAATTTCATTTGTCTTTTAGTTATTAGCCGTTCGTCGCACTGAACTTAGTAGTTATCTATGTTTAAAAATATGTATTATATTTCAACTATTTGAGTATTATCTACATTTCTAACTGTAATCTAAGTGTAGTTACTTACAGCAAACAAAAGAAAGAGTGAGTGAAAATTCAAAATGTACGTAATATGAACGAACGAATATATAAATGAACGTAATGTAAATTTGAATTCATTTCGCCGCTCTCGCACTTCGTTCTATTCCCACACTTTATTAGTCAAGTCTAGTTTACTAAGTTCACTTTCAAAGTCGAGCGAGTGAGATGTCTAAAAAGCGCTCCGCCGAGACCTTGACCAAGTGTGGACTCGCTTCTCGCTAGACTAGTTCAAGTATCATTTACGAGACTTCTGTAACCTTTCCAGACGCATAATTAAAAGCTGGTTTATTAATAAAGTGATATTTTGATGATGGGTATTTATAAATAATGATGATACAAGTTCAATAAAAATGCTATCATTGACAAAATATTGGTTCTTACTCAAAAACAAAACTAACTTTAATAGGAAATTCATGAGTGAGGAAATTTATAGTCCACAATATACACATATGCCGGTTGGCAGACTTCCCATACCTTTGGAAACATTACCTGGCATACAGGTTTCATGCCAGACAATTACACACGGACATCATTCAGCACATCCTAAAGCCAAAACCAATTTTAAGTATCGACTTTCAATGCTGTATTCGTTCTTCACTATATTAAGCATTACCACAGATAAGAAAACTCAATTTATGGGCATCCGAACGATTTACGTAAATCTTTTTCGTACAAGCAAACAGTATCAGCAAGCAATCTCTCAAAATTCTATAGGTGGCCGCTGAGTAAACTACATCGTGGCCTTGCTGTTGGTGGCAACACAAGCATTTTTGGCGAGATAACTGGCGACGTTTTTTCGCACCGTCCGCCCTGTCCAGGGTATATGTCCAGGGTGTTTTACTATTACATAATTTAAGCAAATAGAGTGACAGAACAACAATGATACTGCTAACGACAATGTAAGAAGAAAGTTCGGTTTTGGTTTATTGGATGAAATTAAACGTTGAATCTAGGGCTGACACTCGATAGCTGTGGGTTTCTTGAAATAATCTTTGAATACATTTATAAAATCAGAATATTCAATTCAGATTTATTTGCCACATTTGCAGAATATTGGCGCCATACATACTAATTTTTAACATTTTAATGTGTTATTGACTTGATAACGTTTAATAAATTGATGAACACCAGCAGCACTCATGAAAAATAGTACCGTTCCGTGTACCGTTCCGTGTACCGTTCCGCGTACCGTTCCGCGTAACGTTCCACCTGAGCCTGTTATTATGATTATGATTACGATTACGATAACGATTACGATTACGATAACGATTATGATTATCATAATGATTATGATTATGACGTTATCACGTAAATCTATCGTCCGTAAACCGACTTTACAGACAACAATTTTTTTTTTCCTTAGTCAAAAGTTTGCGCTGAAAAATGTCTAGCAGTGAAACCTACTAAAGAAAATTAGCTCCACCTGACATTTTAGTAGTTGCAATGATTTACGACAAACGTTAGCAAGATTTTATGGTTTGGATTTATGATAATAATATGAGCGTAGATAAAGTAGTGTATGAAACTCTACATAATTAGGTATGTAACCGTTACATAAACTACTATTTTAATTACTAGATAGTAGTATAGTATTATAATATGTAACACAGATCTCAGATACCTACTGAGGATTGAAAATTAGTACTTTTAAGTTTTGATGCTTACGTAAAATTTATATTAGGTATACACAATACACACTACAAAATACATAACGACATTTTTTTGATAACCCTACTATTCTAAACCATTTATAGCTTATAATAAGGCTATTGGCACAGTTAATATACAAATTACGCGCCATTATACTTTATGGTCTATATAACAGTTATAATGTAATTTTATAAGTGCATAGGCAAACAATGATAAAGATTTTTAGTGGTGTTATAACGATTTTGCATGAAGATTTATAAATAAAAGTAAAATTTTAAAGAAAAATTGGAAATTAATGCTTTTCCCTTAACTATTTTTATAACTTAATACACTCAACTATTTCTACTTAAGATTATATCGCCGAATAATTTGGAAAACGTTAAGGCACTAAAATTAAGATAACTCTTTTTGAAATAATCAACCAGCGTGGGTTGATGTTGCTAAAGCTATTAAATTTCATTCCTCAATATTGTTATTAAATTTCAGACCTCAAAAGTTTAAACTTCCAAAATGTGTACAAAATCGGCTTTCGCACCATCCCTAAAAATATCGTACCAAATATAGAAAAATGTCGAGAATCATAAAAACCACAAATGGTTGCGCAGCAAATATTTGAACGTGATTTAAAATACAGTTAAAGGGATGTTGTTGAAGTCACGTTGGCTCATTGATTTCCAAAGCGCAGCGCAGGGGTGGACTGGGAAATCGTATAACGCACCGTTTACCCCCAAATTGGAACAAATCTAATTCCAATTAGCGTTACTTTCTGATGGCATTCCGAAATATCCTTGACTTCCCCTAGCTTTTGTGCTATAACGATTTCCTATTTTTTTTATTTAATTATTTTTCACCAGAGAATATTAATAATGACAGTAATAAACATGAAATAAATCATCAAAGATGACTTTTGATGTGAAAACTCTTTGTAAGTCTTGGGTACTTTTTAGATGGAAAAAACCCATTGAACTCGCGAATCATCTCTGTGTATTTTTTTTTCACTTCTGTCGGCACTCCCGGTGTGTCACTGTTTTTTTATTACTAAGTGAAAACGGATAAAAATATGTTCTAATAAAAATGTATACTTATAGAACTCCATTACTCAAAGTGGGTTATGTAACAATACCACAGAGCAAAAGCTTTTGATGCTCAATATTACCTATTTTAAAGATACTGATTGAGAAACTATTTGTATTTTTAAAGACTGAGAGAGAATAAACAAGAGACAATACCTAAAAGAATAATTAAACAGCCGAAATCTTTAAGTCCTGGCGTTTTTGTATTCTTTTCATTGTGAAATCGGCTTAAAATAAAGGCATAGATTTCTGCCGCAGAGATGTTTAATCTTCTATCAATGGCAGGATTATGGACTTATTACACAACGCTGATTCCTTGCAACTTAGCGGTGAATTCAAAGTATTGAAATGCAAACATTTTCATAATGCCATTCTTCATCTGTATAATAACTTGCTATTTCTATATTAAACCACGGATAATGATATTTAACAAAAAGTATTAGTGATAATGAGGTTTTTTTTATTTCAGGATCAACAGTACCTATTTATGTTTTTTTTATTCTATACAAGTTAGTACTTGACTGCGATCTCACCTGATGGTAAGTGATGATGCAGTCTAAGATGTTATTGTACTTGTTAACTTGAAGGGTAAGTGAATTTATCCCAACTGTTTCTACACAGCATCGCACCGAAACGCTAAATCGCTTGGCGGTGCGTCTTTGCTAGTAGACCGTGGCTAGTTGGTAACTAGCCACGGCCAAAGCCTCCCACCAGACCAGACCTGAGCCAATAAAGAAATTATAAAATCCCAAAGTGGCCCGTGGCGGGAATCGAACCGCGACCTCCCACTGGAATCCGAGCGTGCCGCCACTGCGCCAGGGAGGTCGTCATGTTTTCTGGAACAGGAATTTATATTATTAATAAAAGAACCCTGCTTTTAGAACTTGGCGGCAGAAGTTTGACATTTTATAAGAGCTTGATGATAAAAGTTTACTTTTTTATTTACATGCCCTTGAAATTCGACCGAAATTCTATTATTTTAGATATCTGCACAAGGAGTGCAGAGTATACATATACATATAAAGGAAACCATGCCATTCGTCCTTGAATGCAATATGCATATGATATAAGAGTTCAAAAATCTAGATTCTAGACTTAAACCCGCATGAAAACAACATTCCTTTAGTTTTGTTCATATAAAGGGGTGTGAAACAAACGCCTTTTATTTCACTATGAGGGATAGACTAAGACTTTTTTTTATAGTCCACAATGGTCTTCATTTACTCCGTAAAAATAATAATTAATCTCATTATCTAGCTTTGCGCTTTCAGCAATTAATGTAATATTATGTCTACATACAACTATAAGCACTTAGGTATAGCAAGTAGACCCAGCAGTACCTTTTCGAGTTTTATTCCTTTGTGGCAAAATATCACACAGTGAAGGAAAACGTGAGAAAATTTGTATGCCTGGGAGCTTCACTTGACCAGCGTGTAGGGCTGTGCCTAAATGTAAATTAAGCAGCATAATATAATATGATTAAATTTTAACCTGGCTCCTACTTCATTCAGATTATTCCGTGAGAGTTAAAAAAATTGTTCCTCTTCTCTGGTATACTTAAACCTCTCAACAAAATTTCAGCTAACCGTGTCAATTTGTAATTAAACATCCCTCCTTTTAAATGCTGAATTTGCAAGCGTTGCAAGAAAATTTTTCTATTACATATTGGTCCGGTTTGTTGTGAGACGCTAGGGATGGAGCCTAGAAATTTACTTTTACAGTGCCTAAACATATTCCCTGAAACTTAATTTCAGTGCCGCTAATCTAACAGACTGGCTCATTTCTTGCGCAACGAATCAGTTGGCTGTTTCACTCGGAAATTCTACGAAACTCTTTACAGAATCAGGATTTTACAGAACAAACTTTAATTTAACTTGCGTTAGTTATAATTTCAAATGTGAAATCAACAATGCCATAATAACTTATCAGGTTAGTTAACGAAATAAAAGACTCAACTACGCCGCTCTATAATAAAACCATCAATTTCACTTAAACAAACGGCGCGCCGTTCCCAAACTTTTAAACATTGCACAAGTTTAAACCGTAATGTCTTAATAACTGTAGTTTATCTCAATATGGATTCACGTGGTGGGAGTTTTAATTAAGTAAATTGCTTTATCTGTAGTCGGTAGAGACAATGGGAGCGTTATGGGGGAGAATTTTATTAACACCGCACCACGATCAGTATCGGGTATACGGGTGGCCCGTGGCCGGTTTAACAAATAGAATTGATTTGTTTGATTTTAATCTTCGTTCAGTCTTTATTAAATTACTTACTTATACTATCACACTAATTTCATAAAAGTAAACTCACTTTTTAACGTCGCAACTTACGAACCAGTTGGCAGAAATATCAAATGGAGATAGATTTAACCCTGGATTAACACAAAGGCTTACTTTTTATCCCGAAAGAAATTGTTTTCCGCGGGATTGATGCAAACCGGATTTTACTTAGATGAAGCTGCGAGCAAAATTTAGTACCTAGTAGAAAGAATACCTAATGCCGAAACATTCATATATTCATTGATTTAATCACTGAATTAAGCCTGATACATAATGCTTCTAATACCTAAATTATTATCATGATCCATTTTTACTAAAGCTTTATGATAACGTTCAACTTATTGCAAAGATCGATGTCCTCTTATTTAATGGTAAACTAAAGCAAATCGCGCTACACACGGTGAAATAAAACAGACCATCTATTTCGCTCTCTGTCGCAGCTACGGCATACCTGGCAGACTACAGGCAACGTCCCATTTTATTGTCCATCGGGCAGCGAGATATTGCAACCACTATTATGATGTGACCTACATATTTTCTTTATTATAACGTTATCCTACCAAATAACTTAGAAGTCTTTATTTAAGAGATTTATTCCTAAATCGTAATCCGATATTATCAATACGTTAATTAAATGCGGTCGTTTCGTCCGAGTGTCGATGGATGCAAGAAATCAATCTGCACTTCCACTAATTGCTTTGCTTCGTGGTTTATTGCGAATTGATAAGTCGCTTAAGTAAGAACCGCACGTGCAGCTACCGGGTAGGTATATTAATTTCGTCACATTATATTTTTATTTCATATATGTTTACATACAACTTACTTATACCTAGCTTACATAGGTACTTAGTTCTTGCTTTTCATGATTCTAGCTAAAGAAGTATGTAGGTCATAGTCGTCATTTTTCTGACGACGAAAATGATGACTATGACTGTGACTAGACTATTTTATACTCGTACACGGCTTAGTTATGATATAAATTTCCACTTAATTCCTGTAAAAAAGGACTAAAATTCGTGGAAAGACGTATTTTAAAAAGACCTATTTTTCATTACTTGATGTACAGAAACCTTGTATTAAGACTGCAAGTAAAAACTACAGAATTAGTAGTTAGTACAAAATACGTGCGACTTCAATTCTCGGATGATTTTTCTATAATACCTACCTATAATTTCTAAATTGGCTTGTCTGGTCTGGAATCCTTCAGCCAAGGCTGGCTGCCACTCTATCAGAAAAGACCCACTGTCAAGCGATTTATCTATGTTGTGTATCACCGTTAGGGGTTACTAACCCCTTCTACGTTAGTATGATGAAATCTTCGGCTGCAGGCTTACTTAATATATATCAGGTAAGATTGCACTCAAGTATTAGCTTATAGTGCATAAAGAAACGAACATTAATAGGTACTATTTTTCATTCCGAGGGGAACCGCGGCCAGAAAATAGTTACAATCATCGTTATCTACACAGACGCGGGCGGAAGGGTTGCGCTTGTGTTCAAATGGAAGCCACTTCAAAGCGGGAGTGGTATGATGCTCCGCGGTAGAGTAAACACTTATTTTTACATCGCCGCCTTCAGTAGAACACTCTTTGTGATCTCGGTTTAGTTTGCTTTGGTTAGCGGGCGGTGTCTACGCAATTCCTTCCGGTATGAATGTTCTTTTTAATCGACTTCAAAAAAACTTTCTGTCTTGAACGTATATATGTTTGGTATATTATCATCAACATCATCATTGACCCTTTGTGAGTGGGGGCCTGCTCCAAAATATATCTTCATCGGTCTCTGTCTATTTCGTTCGTTTCCCAATTTTTTATTCCTATCCTTTGCATCCTGCTTCACTCCATCCAGCCAACGAAGCTTTTGCCAATCAACATTTCTACGGCCGTCTGGGACTGGGTGTGAGGTCAGTAGTTTTTTTGGTGGCATCTAATCACTCAGGGGCTGTATATTATGTCCAGCCTATTGCAACCTTACGATCTTTATTTTGTACTAGTAGACAATATTTGGCTCCCCAAAGATCGCGTAAAGTTCCGTGGTTGTATTTGTTACGCCACAGACAGTTTCTTTGTACCAATGAATTTTTAAAACTGCATCAAGTTTGTTTGGACGATTTGGCTGTATTCAGTTATTAGGGCTAGTTTTTTTCATAGGAAAAATCCAGGTTTGTCGAGAAATTTTGAAAAACCCGAATTTTGAGAAACCTCTACATTTTTGCTATATGCACATTGCTAGCAAATATCCTTGAAAGGAAGTTATGTAACCATAACCCGCGGAAAAATGCTAGTAGTATAATAAAAGAATGTTTAACAATGTAAATTGTACAGGTATAAAATCGCAAGTTTATTTTGCTTTAATAAAAGAAAATGTGACCGTAAAAGCGCCTATAATGTAACCACTCTAGATTTTTTGCGGCAATCGAGGTGCCCGCCCGTATTAAAATCCAATGCGATTCATTGTATGACATGAATGGATTAAAAAAAATACATTTTTGCTCTTCATAAGAATTGCACAGATGCAAAAAATGATAGACGGAATTTATATGATTCAAAAAAAATCTACATGTGAAGCCAGTTGTGGAAGGGCATGATCACACTCCAACACTTTTATTCTCGTAGCAATGGCCTAGCATAGTATTGTAGTGTTAGAGTAATGATTACTCAGGCTTAACCACAGGCATTAGCTTGATTGGATTTATTTACGGTTGAACAACAGCTATTAGTTGAGCAAATAGTGTTCGGCAATAGAAAGCCTGCCGATTATTACAATACAACAGTAGTTTCGTAATTGGTTATGCAATCGACTTTTAATAATTTTTTGAGCAATGGAATCCTAAGAGCATGATTATACTTAGAAATAATGCTTTACTGTGATCTCTCTCACCTTATACTAGATTTCAACAATTGAAAATGGAACTTAAAGATAGATTGCTACATCTCAAGACAAAAACTAGCTACGCAACTAGCTTCCGACGAAGCCTTCCAGACTACAACAGATCTTGAAAGTCGTAAGCTACCACCAACGGTTAAAAACAGCATTGCGCCGGAACGCTAAATTGCTTAGCAATATGTCTTTGCTGGCAGGGTGGTGACTAGGCGTGGCCGAAGCCTTGCACCAGACTAGACCCGAGACAGTCAAAAATTCTAGCAGAATTATGCGACCTCTCACTCAAATCCAAGCACAGCACGTACTGAGAAAGGCAGGTCGTCAAACTACAACAACATGTACAAGTATGATCATTGTTCAGTCTGCTATCTATTTTTGCTTCTACTCTTTGCGTACGAATTGAATGGGCATAAAAAAGTGTATTTTTGCTCTTCATAAGAAACGTTGGTTTATTTCACCATTGTCAGAGCACCATTTATCTCTGTAATTTATGGGGTAGCGTTGCGAATGGTGGACATATTTGCTTTCGCGTTCACAGTTTACACGTCGTTCCAGTATTGTGACGGGCCTCCATTTTAGGATTCCGTAGGCAAAGGGAAATGTTAGTAATAATTTATTACCTCATTCAGACTCCGACAGTTGCTGAGTTGCTATGTAAAGCAAGTGCGAATAGAACAAAACATTTTCGATGAGTAGTGGAGACGAGTAGCTTCCGAAGAAGATGGTTGTTATACAGAAAACAAAGATAAAAAACAAGATCTCTTTTGTTGGCTTATGGTGCTTTTCAATAAACTATCTATCTTCTATTTGCCCTACTTGAGGTATCAATGTGACTTAAGTCCATACAAGTTTTGTCAAATTTCCATCTCTAGTAAGCAAACCATGGATAGATGGGTTTTTGGGAACCGCATTTAGTCAAAGTCAAAGATGATATAAAACTGCTAGGAAAGAAAATGCCTGAGCAATTTTACAGAATTACCAAATACATATTATTATGTACCTACAGTGTACAGTAGTTTTGAACAAATGTACACAAAGCACCTTTTATGTTTATAAGTTTTAATTGTTAATGCACGTAAAAAATTAAACTCAACACATTATTATAATATGTGTACGGAACTCCTCCAAGGCTCGTGCACGAAGGCAGATTTCAATAACATTTTTTTACAACAAACTTAGTGTTGACTACCAACCGTCTCGATTCGTCACACAGGGTTATGCAGAACCATTGTTCGGAATTCGTCATGCGTTTACATCGGTCCCGCGGTGTTAGTTCAAAATGAAACTTTTCGAAGTTGCCTTCCTTCTGGCCGGTAGGTGTGAAGTGGTCAAAAAGACCACCAAGGTATTTTCTTTTATTATACTTTGGTTTCATGGTACTTTTCTATTATGTGACGCAGATTGTTCCGTAGTTTTCAATTTAGCTAAATGCTACAGTACTTACTATAAAAGCATAGATTTATCGCTCGCTTCGACCGCTCCGTGAGTGCGGCAACTTTTTCTTGTAGTATGAGTAAGTATGTCAATTTGAAATTTGTATTATGCTAGTGTGCGTGCCAAATTGTGTAGCGACGGCCCGGGATTGCCAATTTGGGCAAACTATTTGTTGCCGCACTTTTTAAGTGGAGGGCTCCCTCTTGGACTTCTGTGTATAAAAGCTTATACTTACATTTGCATTTTGTTAAAGATAGATAGATAGATAGAAAATTCTTTATTGTACACCAATAAAACATGAGAAAACATTGATAAATACACAAAAGTTATACTAATGTACATATGGCGGCCTTATCGCTACACAGCGATCTCTTCCAGGCAACCATCGTTATAGTTATGTAGGAAACTACTTTCTCGTTAGTCTAGTGGTAATCATACTCGACTACAGGCCACGAGGTTCTGAATTTGACCCCCGGGTCGGATAATATTTTTTTTGGCAAGAAATTATTTATATCAGACCTGAGTTTAGAAATTGACAGTGACTCTGCCTGAGCTACGGAGAGCATGTTAAGACGTCGATTCTGTGCTTGATCTCTCTTCGGTCATGCCGATACCGTCACGACGTACTAAGAGAGGGAGGAAATAGAGAGTGCACCTTTGTTGACTCACACATTTGTACACTATTAATCTACCTATCATCAGCGTACTTGGCAAAATATCCCTAGAGATTAATTACTGTAGCCGAAATTGGTTAGGAACATTATTAAACTGTTGCTTTTTGTAGCTTCTAATCTCACTTTACAAACACTGCTGATATCTGTTGTATCCTAGTAATAAGTAGGATAATGATCTAATACGACATACCTTCGTATAAAGGTATTGGGGTCAAGTTAGGACATAATCTGATAACGGAACTAGGTAGGTACACCAATTTTGCAACGTAGATAAGGCCTATATCTGTTTTAACGAGTCCAACTCGCTTGCTCTAAGACTATAAAAAGAAACTTTGAAACGTGATTCACCTTTTTCTTTTGCACAATATCCCCATTTAAACTGACAGACAAGGTATATACTTAAGACAAATCTATTACCTTTTTAGGTACTCCCGCAAAACGAAAATATTTGCCTTTAAATAAGAAACCCGTGATAAAATTAAGTATCTACTTATATACAAAAATAATCCAGGAATTTTTAATTTACTTTTTCATTATCACTTAATTAAATTTAATGAAACAAAACAAAAGACCTTTCAGCTTCCCTGCAGTAATATTTTCCTTAGAATGTATCAAAGTTATAACGCAAAGATTTTACTATCACTTTGCCCTATTCTAAAGTACTTACCTAAAACCTTTTACTGGCGATAAAGCCCCAAGGCTTAGCTCATTTGATGAAAGATTAAGCGAATTGATGGTGTCTTTAAATTTTAAAACCATATTTAGTCACTAATTAATTAAGCTTGGACACGCACAGACTTCATTATTTAGCTGTTAGTTTTAGACTTACATATTTCCTAATTACATGTATGTATGTACCTACCTCGAAGAAAACGCACAACCCTCAATGGCGTGAACAATGCTACAATGCTCTGAGTATCTTTGGAAGATGGGAGTCGGACGATGTTTGGTACAATCATAGTCTTTCGTAATACCTACTTGATGTGCTTAAAAACGTCGAAATTACAGATAATCATCCGACTTAGAATTGGTGTACATTCAAATTATTTTACGCTTTATAGTGGCATTTGAAGTTGGTTTTTTTGAAAAGAATTTTTGTTATTGGTTGTCTGGGATACCGATTTGCCTCTTTGCCATTTTACTATATCCCGTGTAAATCGGGTTCGTGATATCTGATTGAAAATTTTGGATTAAAATTAATGCAAGTACAAAGCTAACTTGTAATTAGACTGTTAGAACAGGAAGTGAGCTAGGCATACTAACTAAATGAGATAACAAACACGACGTGATTTTGTAACACCCAAGAAACAATGGCAACAGCTTTCATAAACCAGTAAGTACTACTACTATAGAGCAAAGACAGAACAAGCGGCGACAAGCAATCACGATAAACATAGCACAAATACGTGTAATTTTGCGATTAATTAAAACCTATACAACCGTGACTGCCTTAATTACGCGCGCAGATTATGTAGCTTGAGCAGTGTTCAGAGCGTTTGACTTTATTGGCTTTAAATGTGGCCTTTATCGTCTTGATTAGAAAAAAAATTAAAACATAGGTATTCTTATTAATTGGTCTTTATCAACAACAGTAGGTATAGCTTTGAACGAAATAATTGACAAATCTAAATTGAGAATTATTTTTTTTTAACAAAACGTGACGTCTTACACCCCTATATAACGTGCCAAAGACACGAACGAAATATATTTGATTCCTCGTACCTGATAAGCAGTGCAAAGGTCTGGAATAGCCTTCCAGGCACTGTCTTTTTCATCACCTACAACCTGGGCTGAGTGCCTTTAAATCAGGGGTGAAAAGACATGTCCTAGGGAAACTCAACAACCTTAGACTGTATGATCACTTTACATCAGGTGTGGTCACAGTCAAGCGCTAGCCTATATAGTTTAAAAAAGTCTTGGTAACGAAGTTTCCTTTTAAATATTAATATTTAGGATACGTGTCACTATAGGTATCTACTTGTAAAAACTACAGAAGGACCAGAAGAAATTTCTCTATAACCTAAAATATACCAAGTTTGTCGTGAAGTTCACAGTATTGTCTGAGTTTTCATCAAGAAATCAATTTAACCTCTGTTAAGAAAACTCAGGATACGGGCATCCAAACGATTTGCGTAAACATTTTGCGTACAAGCAATCAGTAGCGCCATCTGTCAAAATTCTATAGGTGGCTGCTGAGTGAACTACAGTGTGGCTTTACTGTTGGTGGCAAAACGAGCATTTTTGGCACCGATAAACTCTCGACATTTTTTTGCGCTGTCCGCCCTATCCAGGGTATGTCCATTTTTAACAAAACAGTTTTGTAGGAACATAAAATAATACCTACGTAAATATAAATAACTATAGAATATATTATGTAATAGATACGTCCTTACATCTGCAGTCGGGTCATAATGTAGGGAGTCCATTCATTCGTATTAGGCCCTAAACACCATTCCGTATGCGGCTCTCATATTTATGTTGCAGTGAATTGCTATCTAGCGTAATGTAATAAACTTAATTTACATAAAATTTCTATCACATTTACATTTATACATGAAGTGGAAAACGTGGCGATGGGTTGCCTGTGTATCGATTTGAGGAAATAAGAACTAAAGAATTTATCTGTATTAACACTTTTTAAATACCATATTCATTACGTAATACGACTTATACCTACTACAGAGAGTCGTGCCCTAGAATATTTAGAACTTAATTTCATCGGAAATGCCTTCAAAATTGTGATGATAATATCATAAGCAGCATAAATAGATTGCGGAGGTCTCCATGGAACTGATTTACTAAAATTGCATTTTATGTTATTACTACAAATGTATCTCAAAGTTTACTTAATATAAGTGAGAACAAAAATATTTTTTATAAGTAGGTACATATTAGGATTTAAAAAGTTTTTTTCTTAACATATCCCATAGACACCTAAATGAAGTCGCAGTTTCTTCTATAGTTACGAGAACGAATAGAGTTTGAATTTAGTTTCTACAGTGTACGTTAACAACGCTGTAGAAGAGTTCAAGTTGAAATAATAATTTACGCCTACACTTGGTAAAGAGGACCGAACGAAGCGTGAAATTGTACCATACTTTCGATTTGATGCTCGATAAAATATTTTGAAGCTGAAATGTTTATGTTAAATATTTTGTTCCAATATTATGATATTAACAACCTTTGAATTCAAATTGCTTTGATAGAATGTAATAAACGGTCTAAATAAATCTTATAAGATAGTTGCGATAACAAGATTATACAAAAATCTATGAGTAGGTTACTTACTTACTTACTAAAACAGATATTTTGGAAGACTGTTTGTAAGATTCAGATTTCAAAGTATCCACTTATCATCCACAATGCTGCGGATAAGAGAAAAGATAATATTGGACGTCAAAATCATAAAATATTGTGAAGATGTAACTTTACTATCAGTAGGTAAGTATATTGTAAAATGTAAATCAAATGAAAAACGTAATACGCCGAAATAACCGTGTAACGTCATTTTGCCGCGCAACATATCGCTGGTATGACTTGATCCTAAATAACAGTGAACAAGTCACGACAGCACGTTGGGTTGGTTCACTTTAAACAGTTCCATTATGTCGTTATTTTGTCTTCTATGTTTATTATTACTGGCACTTTGATGAGAATCAAGCGTTAGTTAAATTGCGGTTAAAGAAGTGCAGTATACCTACTAGATTCTATTTTTTCCTTAACTCAAAAAGTGTAAAAAACAGTTTAATAAACTGTAAGGATGAGGACTTGTTTTCACCCGATGCACTAACTTTTTTTTGTTTTTATTTTTAGAATACTATAATTATCAGCCTTTTTATCGTTCCGTACTTAAAAAAAAAATGGAACTTTTATGAGATCAATTTGTTGTCCGTCTGTCTGCACGACTCTTCATTTGGATTCGAACCCACGACCCCCTGACGAGAGGCAGTGGTTTGACCATTGACTATTATACTCCTTCATTAATTAATACTAGTAATTTGTACCCACCATCAAATTGTAATTCACAATCCGCAACGTCCAAAAGTCTACGTATCCCAAAAATCCCTAATAGTAGTTACGCACTTGATTTACTTCAAAGGCGTTGCACCCCATAAGATTGATGTGTCCGGGCCCCTACCTACAAATTACATAAAGCAATTTTAGGCACAATCTAAGCAAAGGAACTGTAATGGAATCTCACCCACGTCGTTTGCTACGTCGACCTAGGAGTAAGTATGCATTTGACTTCAATGGACGAAATGTTCGTTAAGTTTCACTGACCATGATAATATTTTTTTCTTTTTTAATAAAATTGGAATCATATTTTCATCACCGTTGAGATTGGATATGTAGGGCAATGTATAACTTTCACGGTAATAATTTTAACAATAAAAAAAAACGTAAAAAATGCATACGATTTTTTTGCGATTTCTGTAATTTCTAGTAGAGCACATACTCAAACCTCAATCGGTCCCAAAAAACTTTTGGCTGCTCATGTCAAAAGGGCTCAATTCCTTGCTTTACTTTTAGCTTACACATTTTTTTTTCAGAATCTTTGAATACGTCAAGTCAAAATTTCCGATATACCTAAAAACCTTTTCCTAAAACTGATAGCCTATTTTTATGGTTCCATACCAAAATAATAAAGATGCAACCCTTACTTCAACTGTTTGATTTATCATAATATCTGTTGTGGTAGTAACAAGTTAAAATTAGGTACCTATATTATAAAAAAAATACACCACAACTTAAGATAAAAATACACGATTATAAAAAGAACAAGGTCGGCTGACTTTATAACGGGTTTGAAAATGTTTATCTCTTTCCCCAACAGCGACGTTTGCGTCCCCTAAAATATTTTGCCCACGCATCGCGGCCTACCCTATACCTAGCCCTTGTAAATTGAGGGGAATCATTCCCTTTGATTCCTCTGCCGTCTTGTTCAATTAAGAGGCGTCTCTTACAACTGCGTATACCGTGAAATGGTGCCCGGAGATGCCCCGAGTGCACTACATCTAATTATATTACTTTTAATTTTTAAAGCAATCGTACAAAGTACAATTTACATGAGAGATTTGCTTGCTTTTCTATTTAATGTTACATTTTTGATCTTTCGAGTTGAAAACTGGGGAGGCTTTTTTGCAAGCTCATCTTTTATTTTCCTTTGATATAAATAATTATTTTTTTATAAGGAACTGATGTGGCTGTCCTTAAAAGAAACTTTCCCCTAATATGAAATTTTGATTGAAGAAATTAAAAAACGATCATTTTTGATGATAGTAAAATCGAAAAAAGTAAAAACAAACTTCAGACTTATAATGTATTCACTTTTCGTTATTACAAACGCTAATAACTTAAAAAAATGAGTGGTGTAGCCTCCCCATTATAAGTTTAAAAGAACAAGACTTACAGGGCATAGTTACGATAGAAAAAATTATAAAACAAAGAATATAATATTGTGAGAATTTGCCACATACAATGTGTAAAAAATCAGGACACGTGCCTGACTGCTGACAATTATCCCTAGATATAAGTAAAACAAATTCGCATCCATTATTGCGCACGAGTGCATTTCCTGCCAAATGTGATCTAATGGTGTGACGTCATTATAGTTGCTAAATTTTATTCTACCGTCACTTCCTCCTCTTTGTTAGTATATCTCTTCTGAGCGCATCAAATTAGGTCGACAGCTATGAATTGCAATTATATCAGCAGAGTTTGTAAACGCTTTTTATTCTTTGACAATTGAATCACAATAAAAATACTATCTGTACTGTCTATACATACTAATTTTATGAAAATATTGATTAAATGCTGCCTTGTTTTAAGAGGTACTCTTAGTATTTTACTAACCGACTTCAAAAAAAAAGGAGGTTCTGTATTCGACCCGTATGTTTGTATGTATGTTTTTCCTTAATTTTTCTATAAGGCCGTTTTTGTATGATTTGGTCGTGGGTTTTTTTTTATCTCAGTCGTATTTTGTATGCAAATCCGAACAGCTGTTTATCAGCTACCACTGCATAAAGTCGTTTAACTCAAAGCTTAATTACGCACGAACTGGACGAGTAATCGGTAATACTTGCCTTTCGTACTTCAACGGTGAGAACATCAATTTTAAAGTAATCATTTCGGTACCGACCAAAAACTCGTAAGGTGCTGATACTGCTTTGTTTTCACTAATTTTATGGGAATCTTTGGCCACAATAGATTCCGAAAATTATTTTTTCAAGTGTTCGCTATGTACCGCTTATTTTTATAACTATGTTCTTTTATTGCATAAAGTCATAAAATAAAGTTAATAAATATTTAGACGCTCTACAGTCATTTCATTAAGTTATTGGTTTGTGTAAAAAGTAAGAAAACACGAAAAATCACTTAAATTTAACACTCATGGAGATAAAATTAAATCTGGCATTAGAAACTTATATCTAAAAGTACAGTATCTTACAAAGTGAGAGAGTATTTAAAACTATTTCGTATAATCGTTACAGGCCTGTATATACCTAAGTGAAAAACACAGTTTATAATCACGAAAGCTAATGAACTCTGGCAAGTCTAGACTCTTGTCCAGGCGAAAGAAATATGGTGTGTTCAGACAAAAACCGGATTAATTAATTAGATGAGTCGATAGCAAAAAGGAATACCTACCGCCTAATGGCCTACGACGCGACAGGGCTACTGGCTCTAGCAATTTATTAAAAGACAACATTTGTTTTGAACTTGACATCGCGCTAGATCACGCTACTGTTCAAACGTTTGAAGATTAATTAAAATCTACTTGACTTATATTCAGAATCTTGTAGCCCATAGAAGTAACTGTAGGATTCCATTGATGTACGTACTCGTAACAACAGAAAATATGTCGTAAACTTTTTTTCAGTATGTTTCAAAAGACTTGAAACAATGTTGACAGCAAACGTAGGTCAGTGTAAATCGTTGAATACATTTTTATTCGAATGTTAATTCGAATTCGACTTTAGCCATGCAATCTATATGTGGGGAATTAACTGAAAACTAACTCATATATAACTCTGTTAAATTGTGTCTTGTACTGCAGGTTTTCAATATGTTTCATATCAGTTTCTGGCGTCGAAACCAGTGGCGATGATTTTTGAATAATAATATGAAAAACCCGAATTCGAACAAATATCTAAAGATATCGAGAGGAAAAAGGAGAAAGTCCAATGCAACACTAAGCGGGTTCTACTTCTGATGTATCTGTAGAGAGACACAGTTACAATTTAGACAAGTCATTCTGTAGTATGGTTTAAACATGCTGAAAGTTTAGTTATTCATAGTTATCGAAGTTTCTTACTAGGGTAGGGCCTTAGGGGTACGGTAGTTGTTCACAAGTCATAGTCTTAATTGGAATTGATCGTAATTATATTATGCTACCTAACTGTTAAGTCGCCCCGTAGAGCAATGTATATTATATAACAGCCCCTGCTGGTGAAGTTTGCACTACCTAGTAAAAAAGAGATATTTGTCATAAAATTAGATACAATCTAATAAAAAAGTATAAAATCTACAAATATTACGTCTATCAGTTTTTTTTAAGTCGTAGTCCTTTTTAATATGTTCCGACACATTAATACACACTTTAGCATTCATGATCATATAAATTAGTATAAAATGTATCGTGTAGGTATATTTTGTTTTACAGTAGCGAGTAGGTAAAGCCATTGCAACTACAGGCAGTAAAACGAACTATCGCGGAAAGCTACCGGAAAGATTCCTGTGATTTATTTACCTATTAAATATGTATGTAAGCTGAGGAAAATAACAAGAAAATTTAGTTATGTGATATCTCGCTTTTTGTTTATTTATTTTATTTTATTTATTTTTATTATTAATGCACCATACATAAAACATAAAGAAATATAACAAGAGACATGATGTGCAAAGGATAGCTTATCCCTAAATAAGAAAAGAGATCTCTTCCAGCTACCCTGATGTGAGTAAGGTGACGAGAAAAGTGGGTTAGGTCAAGCGGCACATAAGTAATTATACTATACTGTAAACCATAAATACTACAATAATATATACTATAGTAAAATGTATATATAATACTTAAAAATACATACTATATAATATAATATAATACATACATACTATATATAAATATATAATAAATGAATATAACAAACTTATACATAAAAATGATGCTAATAATGATGAGTATTTTAGGATAGCAACAGATAGTGTTCCTTAACTCTCTTTTTAAAGGTGTGAATCGATGGGCTATTCCTTATATGTTCTGGGAGTGAGTTCCACAGCCGTGAAGCTTGTACCACAAAGGATTTTTTAAAGAAAACAGTATTATATGACGGAATTTGTACCGGCTTTTTATAAACACAGGTCCGCACAAGTCTCGTTGGCGGAAGAGAAAGTTTAAAGCGACTGTGAAGATAAGGAGGAGAAGAAGAATTGAGAACATTATAAAGAACAGTTAAAATGTGAACATTCCGGCGAAAGCGAATTGGAAGCCACTTTAGTTGTCGACGAAAGTTGGATACATGATCAAATTTGCGCAGTCCGTAAATAAATCGTATGCACAAATTTTGAAGCCTCTCGAGTTTGTCCAGTAGCTCTTCAGTGGCATCTAGGTAGCAGACATCCGCATAGTCAAGAATAGGAAGCAGCAGAGATTGAGCCAACATAATTTTTGTATTAAGCGGAAGAAAATTTTGCAGCCTTTTAAGCGAATGTATTGAGTAAAACATCCGTTTGCTCACCTTTTACATGGGCGGACCAGCTTAAGTTCTCGTCCATAATTAAGCCTAAGTTCTTAACTGAGCATGTGTATAATATGGGAACACCATCATAGTATAAGACGGGTAAAGTACTGAAATTAATGCGGTTTCTTAGCGGCTTGCTACCAATGACTAAGGCCTGTGATTTAATGGGATTGACTAGCAAACCGTAAGATTCCGCCCAGACCTTAATAGCATCAAGGTCTCTGTTCATTGCCATGATTGCAGAATCGAGATCTGATAATGCTACATGCCTATAGAGCTGCAAATCATCCGCATATAGGTGGTAGTGAGCAGAAATGATTTTTGTTATTTCATTAATGAAGATCGAGAAAAGAAGTGGAGAAAGTACACCACCTTGGGGAACGCCAGCCGAGAGGTTCGCCCAGTCGGAGTAAGCCTCATCGGTGCGAATTCTCTGCCGGCGGCCATGGAGGTATGAGTGAAACCAATCAATCACAGAGGGGGACAGGTTAAGAGAACGTAAGATACCAAGCAATATGTCAAAGTCCACTGAATTAAACGCGTTACTAAAATCCAACAGGGTGATAATAGTAATCTGTTGGTTATCCATAGCAAAGCGAATGTCATCAGTGACATTGAGCAAAGCTGTTACAGTGCTGTGGGAAGGGCGGAAACCAGATTGAAATGGACTTAAAAGATTATTCTTGTACAGATATAATGACAGTTGCCTGAAAACAGCATTCTCAATAATCTTAGAAAGGATAGGTAAGATCGAAATAGGTCGAAACTGTGAAAAGGAGTTAGGGTTGGGTGATTTAGGGAGAGGGACAACATGCACCATTTTCCAATCAGAAGGAAAGATCTTATGTGCCAGAGAGTAGTTTAAAATGTGAGTGATAATAGGCAGTATAAGATCCAACACAAGCATCAGCATATCTCGGCTCATATCGTCGCGGCCTTTGTTGTGATAGAAAGGATGCTTTTCTTAACGTCTGCCTCTGTGACTTCTTGAAAACAGAAAGGCTCGCACAATGGTTGAGTTCGTAAAGCCAGTTCTTGAAGAGTATGAGATTTCTTTGCATCGGGAAGTTTGATAGGTGGAGTGGTAAAGTGTGTATTTAATGCATTTAAATCAAGTGAGTATTTCGAGGAATCCAGAAATTTACCAACACCTATAGACTTCAGAAATCTCCATTTGTCTGGAGTCGACGAGTTGTCTAATTTGGAGTGAATATAGCAGCGTTTAGCAACTCTGCACATCCTGTTGCAGGTATTACGCAGCTTCTTGTAGACTGCTACATTATCATCAGTTGGGAAACGTTTACATTTCGCCTTGGCTTTATTGCGTTTAGCCATCGCATTCTTAATCTGGTCAGTGAGCCAAGGTGCGGGAAGATGTCTAACCCTGACAGGCCTCACAGGTACATGAATATCGTACAACTTAATGAGAATAGAGGTGAAAATTTTAACTTTGTCATCGACATTCGTAGCCTTGTAAATAGGCGCCCAATCAATCCTTAACGCGTCTTCACGCAAAGCCTCTAAATTGATGTTTCTGAAGTTTCGCTGCAGGATAACCTTGTGCTTACGTTTAGGAGGGCGTACCTTATAGCAGAGAAACAGAAGATCGTGGTAGGAAAAAGGTGCAGTTAGTTGACCATGCTCAAGAACGTTGTTAGGGTTAGAGGTAATTATCAGGTCGAGCAGAGACGGGTCAAAGTGTGGAGGAAAATGAGTTTCAGAAAGGGGGAGGATAGACATATTAATAGACGAAACTAGCGACCTTAATTTCTGAGATCTATTGTCGTTCTTTATGAGACATGTATTAAAGTCACCCATTATGATAACATCAGAGTAGGAAGGAGCGAAGTTTTCAAGGAGCTGTTCAAAAGAGTCAAAGTAGTTGATAGTAGAAGAGGGACTATAAAGGACACCTGCCAGCAACTTAGCGTGATGTATACTGATTTCAATAAATATATATTCAATACTGCCACAATAAGCAGACGGTGATTGGCATATAATTTTATATTCCAGGTCATCCCTAAGATACATACACACCCCACCACCACCTTTACCGGTACGATCATTACGTATAAGCGTAAAACCAGGCAGTCTATAAAGATCTGAGGGAAGAGATGGTTTCAGCCATGATTCGGAAATAAGGATACAGTCGACCGGGATGCTGCTGAAAGATGCCAGAAAGTCAGAGAAGTGTGCCGGAATGCTCTGCGCATTTATATGTATAAAATTAAGACAGCGTGAAACATTGGAAAAATAGATTTCAATTTGTGGTCAAGAGAAAAACTGTTATCCGAAGATACACTGGCGGATAGGCTGTAAAACTCATTATCAGACGAGCAAGAAAAATATTCATCATTAAGTCTTAGTACATCATCATCATCAGACATAACTACCTAAATATATAACCAAAATATTAATATAAATATATAATATTTTAATATATTAAATACTACCTATATAAAAAAAAATAGATAACTAGGTATAAAATAAAATTAAAGTGTGCGGAAACTCCACTCAGGTCAACCCACCCACACCCGCTGGCAATACTAGAAGAAATCAGCAAAAACACTTAAAAATAGACAAGGAAAAAAAAATACTTTTGTTGTTGTAAAAAGAACCCTTGTCGTGTCATAGTCTGAGCAATACCTACCTTTGATATGGTTTACACCATAGAGGTATTAAATACATAAAGTGGTTTACACAGACTTTGACAGATAGGCTGCTCACAGACTTTGACAGCTGATTTCAATTTTCAATTGACACTGGCACTTTACAATAATATCATTGACATTTGACAGTAACGGCAAACAATGTTATTGATATATCAACCAAAGTAGTATGTACCTATATAATAAAGAAAACCAGTGCTATACATTAATTATTCTGTACATACGTATAAATAACAGAATACTGATTGGACGTTAAAAACATGGGCACGAAAGGTTGTAAACTTGAAGCGGGAGATACAAAACCACTGCAATGCGTTGTGTGAACTATCATTTAGCTGATGTTTTAGCATTACGACGTGTTCTCGAGGTTTTTT
The DNA here is from genome assembly GCA_036785405.1 of Coenonympha arcania. NCBI lineage: Eukaryota > Metazoa > Arthropoda > Insecta > Lepidoptera > Nymphalidae > Coenonympha > Coenonympha arcania. The sequence continues at coordinate 7,452,789 of CM072069.1, forward strand.
GCTCATGTGAAGCCTCCGTTGGAGTAACAGGTGGATATTTATCCATTAGTGCCTTCAACTCGGGCATTGAGATGATTTTTGCCCGGCTTTTATTGGGCAAGGCGACAACGATAGTTCCATCAGCCGTCCAGCAGTTTTTTAGCCCGAAGTGCTTCCTGGCAGCCCCAAAAACTCCCTGCCTGGGCTTTGTCAAAAACTCCGAGACTGTTAACCCCGAGCCTTTAAGTGCTGTTTTTGCCTGCCATACCGCATTCCTGCTCTTCAAGTCCGCAAAACGCACAAGAACAGGCCTAGGCTTCTCTTTTTTGACACCTAAACGATGGCAGTAGTCAATGACCATAGAACCAACACTGGGTATCTTCAAGTTTTCACTCATTATGCCACGTACCCTGGATTCAAGCTGCTCGCCGCTGTCCTCAGGGATGCCGTGGAACAACAACACCTTTCTACGCGAGGCCGCCTCATGCCTGTCAAACCCGAGCGCGAGTAGCTGTAGTTGTTGCTGCAGCATGCTGAGTGTCTCCAGTACCATGGCCTTGAAGTCTGCATAATCGGTAGCCAGTTTAGTGAGATCAGTTGTGCCAGTGGTCGCAGTGGTCTTCGCTCCAGATTGTAGTGCCAGTTGAGTGTCAAAGCGATTCATACGCTCATTGACAGCCTTTGCTAGGTTCTCCATACCCAGTGCTAATTGACTGTGTAAATCCATTGTTAGTGAGCCAGATGGTGTGGGTAAGTAGTAGCTTGTATCACTAGTAAACCATTAATCCAAAAATATTCCAATTATCCACTGTATTTATAATTAAATTAAATAAACAAACACAGAGATGATTACTTAAGTGTTGACGTTTTGACCTACCCTCACCAAAAGTTTTTGATACAGTAGGTACATTTTTTATCAAAACTTCACACATTTTAGTGCCTACTTACACGTAATTTAAAGCATGTGGGTACTTTATTTTAATAGAAGTCTTTTAACAGGCGTTCATGATAATAATTTTTTATCAATAACCATTTATATGTATCTATTACAATAGGAACTGGATGCCATAACTTCCATATGAATTCGTCATACTTTTTACGACTATTTATTTCAATGACGTTTAGAGATTTTTAATAATAGCACTACAAAGGGGTGTAATGGCGTAACGAATGCTACTTATTTCATTTTTATGGATAGTATTTTATAGGGTTTAAAGAAAGCGTTTTATAAATAGAATTAATATAACGCATCAACTTTCATATAATACCCCCGTTTACTTTAAATATTTTTCATTTACTTATTAAATAATTCATAACAATAGATTTATTTTAAGATCATGGAAAATGAGAGCATAACAATCTCTTGAAGTGTTTTTTCGCTAAAGGAAGAAACGCCAATAAATCTGACTAAGTCAGAGTTACCTGTAAGTAACTATAATCAAGGACTCCATTTCAACTGACTTCAGTTCCCTATGCTTAAATTGCGGTTCTCTATCACGAGTCTTCTTATTGTGTCCCTTAGGTATAGTTGATCTCTACAAGGCATAGTGCCTGAGTCGGCCTTTGGACCTTAGTAGGGTTAAACTGGTAACCAGCTGCACTCGATGACTCTATATCAAACCAAAAATCTCGTGAGTGACAAACTACAACTATTTTGTCTATTGCTCATACACATACACCTAAACTAGATACGCTGTTTGCGGCGTTTTTTTACTCAAAACTAGTATATAGGTAAAACTACAATATAAGTATAGCAGGCTACCATAGAACGGTCGTGTCCCGATTTTAAGTCGTAAACGATTCGTTTGGGCTTTTCTCGGAATAGCCGATAAAGGGCGCCGCTCGTGTCTAAAATCTCACCTACAGCTACAGATTTACGAGTCAACGGGTTATGAGCAAATTATGTGACAAGTTTCTTTGAAACGACCAGTTCCTAGGGCACCGTTTATAAATTTGTTTTTCTTTACAACCGATTTTGAAGTTACATTTTCAGCTTGTCTTATTTTTATTTATAGAGTCTCAACATTAATAATACCTGAAATACTGGTTGTTAGTACTTAACTCTTCGCAAGAAAAACGTTTGACTGATATCCAACGATATATGAACCTAATGATGAGCCCATTTCACGTAAACCTTCTTCATACAAGAAAAAAGTTTCGCCATCATTCTGTCAAATTTCCCGCTAACATGCCACAATATGGCGGAAACCGTGACTGTGGAAACGCGTGTACGGACTTAATAATAATTATTATAGTGATCATTGGAGTTGGTGAACTGCGTTCCATTTACAAACAATACTACAGTCGGCTTGCTACTGAGGCCGTTGGCCGTCAAAACAATCATTTTTGACACTAGTAAACTGGCAAAATTTTTTTGTACTCTTTATTTGTAGGGTCCTGTGTATTTGACAATTCTAATTTTGATTCAAACAGATTTTTGATAATTGGCTTAGTTTTTGAGTAATTAGGTAAAAGGTCCACTCCAGTAGTCCAGTACAGCTTGAGGACCAAGATTTTCTATTCCTATGTCCTGCAACATTATACCCTTGTCATATAATATGTGGGGCGATGGGTAAGGCTAAATCAATAGGTGCGTGAGTCATACGCATTCAAGGGAAACATTGCTCTTGTCTGTTTGACGCGTTACTTAGTTCTGTGTTTACAAAGCTTTTAGTACACCCCTGTGCTAAAGTTGGGAAATCAATATTTTCTTAACCTTTCGCAAAAGGAAACTGGTAGGTATGTCTTATAGTTTTGGTTGCTGACAAAAAAAGGAAAATAAAATAGAAGGATTAATAAACCGTTCATTTTATTACTTTAATCGCGCTCCTTAAGGCGTTACTTTTGTGTTTGGGGTTCCTACTATAGTAGTGTTATTATCTCGCTGCAGACTCGGTCGGTTTCTTTATTTATTGTATGTCTTTCTTTATGTTTCGCTTTGTTGTCCATTGCACAACTCAACAAAGAACAATAAAGAAAGAACAACACTCGAATGATTTATGACCGAGTCTGCAGCGAGATAATAACAGTACTATAGTGACACAAAAAAAATTTACAATGTTTACCGTAAAGAAGTCCAAAGTCTTTTAAACTTGGCTTTTGGGCTAATTTAATAGTTTCTAACAAATATCGACTCGATGCGTAGGTAAAAGATACTGCCGACTTTAAGTATTAGAAGTCAATTGAAAGTAGCTAATGCGTGTCGCTTATTACGATTCTCAGTGTTACAGAGTACTAGAAAAAAATTATTTAGTCGACGACAAGTTGAAAACCTTACGAATTAAAGTCCAAATACACCGCACACTGTGATAATGAATTAATCGAAATACAAAGAAAGGTTGACCTAATTCAATATATCTCTAAGTAAACATTTAGTTTACTTTACGGCGTGACTTCGGCGCCAGCTGCACTATCGAGGGTGGACGATGGACGACTGGGGGATATAGTAGATAAACAAATAACAAAGATGTTTTTCTGTGATTTCCACAATAGACCAGGGTCGATAATTTTTGAAACCAAAAAAAAATATAGTAGGATGAAACCCATTAGAAAAAACCCTTACACCCTTAAACCCCCCCCCCCCCCCCCGTTCCTGAACTCGTTTCATTTTGATCATATTCCTTTCCTTTTCTAATGGGTTTCATCCTACTGTAATTTTTTTCACTTTTTTATTTTTTAAATGGCTTCTACCCTGGTCTACAAGCGAAATACCAAATGGTGAAAGAGTGCCTAAGATTGATTTAATATGTAAGGAAGTATTATAGTAGGTTTGCTCTAGCATTGACTATGGGCATTGTCATATGACTTATCTATCCTATAACTACGATTGCCTTTTTTCAGAAAATCAGTAGATTGATCGATTATAAAAACAATGTATGAGAATGACAGTTATCATCATCGATAAATCACGTGGTCAATTTGTCGATTGAATATGTCATTGCTATACATTCATTAAACATGAAAAGCAATCGTAGAAATGGACTAGATAAGTCATATGGCTATAAGGATGCTGAAATTCGACTAAAGTATTACGATGGAGTAAAATCATAAAAAAGTCCTGACTCACTTACTAACCAGTCACCTTGACCTCTAGTCATCTTCGAACCCAAACTTTTGGACAGAATGCTAAAATAATTATAAACACAAGTTACAATACAGAGGAGGAAAAGAAAAGGTTTCCATAAATGCTATAATTTTTTTATTCAAGGAGTATTCAAAAATCATTATGTATTTTCATAAATCTGGCACGTCTCGCTTCACTTGTTTACTTTCGGAGAACACAACTTTTATACGATTTGTCACATCAAGTCTTCATTCCAGTCGGTTGAACCGGTTTTAGATGAGACGCAGTAAATATCGGAACTAATACAATCGTTCGGCCAAACTCAAACTGATCTCCGACAGAGATTTGGTCTAATGTCACCGATCGTATATTGTCGCCTAAGATGACTTCGATACTGTATTATAATATCGGCTGAGTTTATATACATAAGAGGAGCGTTTTACCAAGTTTTACGAATAACTTGTTACATTCATCAAACATTTTTAAAAATGTCAGAAACGTACCTCGTAACATGTTTTTTTATTCTTGTTGAAAATTATATACTTACAACTTAAATAAAATTAAATGAAGGTTAATGGAAATTCTTCAACATGAGCATGACTTTGATTCCTCAATAATTTACGAGTGGCTGTGAAACGAGAATTTATTTATAAAGCTTACTAAAGTATTCAGGATTACGAAATTAGTCAAATCCTTGGGAGGGATGATGAAAAGCTGTAATTATACTAGCACAATTAGTTTTTAAGAGCTTTTGCAAAATTGTGTAAAATTTAAATTTACTATTTCATGAATGTAATTCGTAACTAAAGCAGAAAATCAAATGTGGGCAGTGTTCCTGCATATTGTACCATACAGAATCTTTTCAAGTAGCGGATTACAGCAAAACAAATTAATCAGTCCTGCTAATTATGGATTTCCGCTTCCATTCAATACAGAAAATTCATTGCAAAAGAGTAAAATTGAGAACTACTTATATTCAATTTTCAATAATGTAACCCCATTCTATCCTATCCTCCGCTTATCGGATGTCATTTATAAGATTACAGCTAGATGAGACAGATACAGTCAGATGGGTAGTTGAACAGCGAAGAATGCTGAAAAATCGTTCAGTGGTTTCTAGCTTTGTCTCTATGTTAATTATTGAACCTGTCCAAAGCTCGGGCCGTGTTCAAACTTCCGTTGTCAATGTTTGAACGAATATTACGTAGGATTGTTGAATTTTACACAACTTGAGTTACTTCATTTGCGACTTTTTATCGGACTTCTATGAATTATATATATGAATTTATTTTGCTCGACAAATACGAGTAGCTATGTCCATATAATGAACATCGAAATTAGTTTATTTTTTATTTACATTAATATATTTGTATACTATTATTAGGGCAATTACACGTGCACATTTATACTGTTTTATAAGCAGCCGCAAAATAGCTGCTTATTAATCATTAAAATATTCTCTCTTTTTGAAGACTACTCTCTTTTGTGTGATCTGAGATTCTCTCTGTTTCTAGGCATCAATCAGTTTTCTATGCAGGTCACCTGTACCACAAACATTATATTCTATAGTTAAAATAACAAATGAGTACGTTCAATTCTACACCTTCTCAATTTCAATGATAAAAAATTAAAACCAAATTTTTCTAATTAAATGAGCCTCAAGTGTACGACTTCTACTGTTTTAACAATGTTGGTTTTAGTAACATTATATTGCAACAATTTGTCTTGCAATATGTCGGTAGTGTGAACTTATTCTTAAGTGGCCATATTGATGTTAGCTTTAAGATTAGTTCTCGAACAAACACTGCTTATTAGAGATCATTGAACAGGTTTTTCTCTACCATTTTTGGTGAGGCGATTAAGTTACAATTGGCGCTAATAAACGAAGTACGAGTTAATGCTTGAATCTCGTTTGTCTTGTCTATAATTGGTAAGATAAATAGGGCTTCCTTAACAACTTTATCTTAATCGATGAAATTATTTTCTGTAATTGTTCCTATTACTTAATGTTTTATGTTTTTTTATTTGTAAGCTGTGGTTAAGGCTACAGCGTCTTATTTGGATGTAGGTGTTTATATTTGTGTATTTTGAGGTACATTAGCACCTACTCATTTACGTCGAAATGATACTGAACCGATTTGACTGAAATTCAATGAATAAATTAATAAACAATAAAAAAACGTCCCAATAACATGTTTTAAATAAATGCTAACCGATTACATTAACTTAATTATTCACTCAAATAATTAAGCCTTAAGTTTAGACATATTAACACAAATTAACAAGATTACAGCAAATTATGGAGTTAAATAATAGATATTATACCAGCTATACTCTTTCCATTCGTTTATTTTCTCTTTGACAAATTATGAAACAGATATAGCAATAGCGAGGGACCAGAAAGAGACCGCTTTACCTTTATCTCTCTCTGGTCCCTCGCTATTGCTATATCTGTTTCATAATTTGTCAAAGAGAAAATAAACGAATGGATAGAGTATAATTGCAATAAAATTAATAATTTAAAATGTTTTCATCCTTATTACAACCCTTGGATGGTAGAGTTTAACCAGATTTCAACCATTCACATTAATATATATATAGCTACTCGTGCTGATTCACTCACTCATTGATCACCTCTCCTGAACAATTTTGTATGAAAATTTTTTTTTGACGTATACTGTCATATAAAAGGGAAAAAATCATTAAGAACAAAAATATGGAGAGAGCTGATGATTGAGGATTTCGGAGATGAGTGAAGAGCACGGGGAGGGTATCGCAGATAGGTGGGGGGTGTTCGACCAAATGTCTTTCGAAACGTCATCCAATTAGCAGTGAGCTGAAAAAAATTTCAAAATGGCAGATTCAAAATGGCCGCCATTCGGATTTCGTCGATATCTCGGAAAGTATAAAAGATGGAAGAATAGTTTCTCGACAAGAAGTGATCAAGACACGAAGGTCTATACGATTGATACAAAAAAAAATTCAAAATGGCGGACTTTATTTTTTTCATAGAAAATGTACGGCGAACTTTGAAGGGATTTTTATGGGCGGGAAGACAGCACGCGGGCCACATGTGGCCCGCGCCCCCACGCGCCCTACTAGTTTTTAAATATGCGTTCTTAAAATAAACATCACCGAAGATATACCGGGATGAAAAATCCAATTTGCCAAAAATCCAAAATAAAATTAATTCCAAGGTGGCAGAGCCGCGTGCAGAAGTGGTTATGTTAACGGAAACAGATCGCTACGAAACAATTTGTCTCAACTCCAAACCGCAAGTGATCAGCTCCAAGTGACCGTTGTAAATGATGAAGGCACTTAGCTGTTTTTGTGTGTGATTGTTTTGTCGGTCGCCTTGTCATGTCGCGCTAACGGAGTATAAAACACGCTAACCGCAAGCGCAAATTTACTGGCAATCAAGATGTTATAAGGAAATAATGTAAGTATCGAACTCGTGCCAATTAAGGGTTTTTTGGTGTATGTTGATGACCTCCCAGGCACAATTAGCGAGCTGCGGTATTAAAGTGTTAAGTCCCGAGTTTGAGTCAAATTCTGTTCGTTTCAGCTACAGACGTCCACTCCTGTAAAGATCTCCTCTGGAATTCCAACCAGCTAGTTTTTGCACCGCTTTTATACAGGGGCTCCCAGTCTGTGTATGAATACTGGCTATAGAATTTCAATTTTTGGAACAAAGTTTCTTTTCGGAGTGATTCCCTCCGCGCAGGGGGCGCGGTGAAAGAAATGTTTTTTTTCGTGAAATGCCGTGTTTCAAGACACTTCGTCACGTCCTTTTATGGCTTAATCTAAGAGTCTGAATTGGATGGTTTCGGGCATGGTTGATTATCCTACTTGCAGAGACATACCGTCAAGAGTACTTTATAGTGATAAACGAGTGTCAGTAAATATGTAAATGATATTTCTAGCTACCATTTATTTAAGTTAATAGTAAAAATATTCTATACGGCATCGCTTACAAATTACTGCGCGAAGGGTATGTCATAATCATTGAATCACGAAACAGCCAACAAGCCATCATTAGCCTGCTTCACTTTTAATTAGAATGATTTGATATTTCCGCTCAGAAACAAGGCTCGTCCAAATTGTATCCGAAATTATGATCGTTAGCTCTTTTTGTCGTTAATTACGAGAATCAATTCTGTTTTTGTTAATTGCGTCCAATAACGTTTAAATTTATAATGACCGGTGTTACCTACTGAATGATTTGCATTTGACCGAATTATTTCGGGCCATTGGAATATTAATTATACTTTTAATATAAATTTTAGAATAGGTATTTTGCGTTTATTTATTTGTAAATTAGTCTGATTTAATTATGTTATACTTGCATTACTTTATCCAAAATTTAAATATTATTAACATTCCAGTTTACAACGTATTACTTAAAAAATCACAACAAGCATGACAACATTAAAAAATCTATTGCCTGGGTATTTATATATAAATTATTTTTTAAGAAAAAAATAGCAATATTATAAATAAATATTATAACATAAAGAAAGCTAAAAAGAACGCTATTCCAAGAGTCTTCTTTTCTATTGTAATGTACTCGTAGTTTTATCGCAAAGCTGACCTTAATTTTGTATGAACTAAAATCTGAATAGCATTAAATCCATTGTCGCAAAAGTAGGATCACCAAATAAAAATATTCCTCGGACATTAATATAAAAAAATTGCTGCTATGCAACGGTAAAATACTACTTTTAGAAATCTGGTATGTAAACCATTACATACCAGATTTCTAAAGAAAAATTTGATATTTTCGAAGAGCGTAGATACATCATTGGTTATTCTATGCACTTTATTTTACGAATTTTATTTTAGTAGATGACCGACTAATTACGTTTTAATACCTACTTACGTTTTAAATGAAGCTACTATGCACAAAGAGTCATTTACTTAGTTCGTGCATTTCATAATAATGTGAATATAAAGAATATTCTTAGATAAATTTCCCCCTTACACGGCTTGCCTAGACCAAAGGTAACCTCACCGACCGAGGTTATAGGAGCCAAGTCGCCTTATAGCCACTGAATACCATAATAGTTTATAGTACCTACCTTATATAGGTGCCCGCAGCGCTGGCGCCTTCTTGACCCTTTATGTTAATATACCCTCTCACTTCTTGTCCTACAAGTGATCTGCGATCTAAATTTTGAAGCTTACTTGGCATATATTATACACAACCGACTTAGTCGATGTTTAGCAGGCAATTATTATTAACCAGTGGTTAAGTGAAACATCCGTTGTGTCTCTTCTTTTCTAAAGCCTTAAAATAGACAGTGTTACTATTTTTTACTAAACGGAAGCGGAATGATTGATGAAATCAGCCCTTTCATTGTATAAAAAAACGTATATTCTTCGTTATCGTCATTGTTTGTAAGTTCTGCCTGCTGATTATTTATAGTTACCTGATTTATGTTACCTAATCGGGGGGCAGAATTTCCTAACGATGAATACGTTTTGCTTACGCAATCAGACCCCAGGTCTTAGTTGGCTTAATCGGCTGTTTAGTTAAAATGTGACCGCGCTAGTTCGGTGTACTATTTAGTGTTCTGTGGTTCGGTTTAGGGCTGTCACATTTGTGGTTAACCTACTAAAGTGACATCATGTACGTACATCGTCCGGGAATGAATGCGCGAAAGTTGGGCGCGGCAAGCACGATCCACGTACGTTATTATGCGATTGTTGGTAACGATTTTATCGTGCACCATTCATCCTGCGTGTCGCCTTAGTAATTGTTTTTAATGAGTCATGTACGCGGAGATTGTATTTAATAAGCTACGAATGAGAGTGATTTGTTTTTTATTCACTTGCGAGTTGGAATTTGACAACCCTAGAAATAATTAGAGTTATTCTAAATATTAGATGTATTCTTATATACGAATTATATGGGCACTCACATAAAAATTTAAGAGCCGGAAATGGAATCTCAGAAACACATCTCTTATTTTTCTGACTTAAGTATTTGCGTTTGTAGCAAATTATTAATATAATTTAATTATTACGTTCTGAGAGAGAAACCAATGACGCGAATAAATAAGAGGTTCCTATGACGACGTCATTGGTTAGGAATACAAACTTAATTTCTGAACAAGATAAGAAAGTTCAACGAAATAAATAAATAAAAATATTTTTAATGCTTAATATTGTCATAATTATGTGTTCTATAACTATATTAATAAAATTTTTACTGATCTTAACAGAAGCAACTAACAGGGAACTACGTGAATGAGACAGAAGTTTAAAGCTCATGACATAAACGCATAATTTTTACTATAAAGGCACTTTAAATTTAAAACATGCTTTGAAAAAATCGTTGTAGAACACACCCGGAGGCTTAAATTAATAAAAACCGCAGATGATTGAAAATAAATTCTGATTAATCAATTAATTCTGACTCATTTGAGCGCTTTCTAAGCAGGTATTGAATTATTAGGTGTTAATCATCATTTTTTAAGCCTTTTTTAACACTTATAAGTTTAGATAACATCTTAAAAGCCTTCCCGTCACTCGTGGCGGTAAAATAACCAGTTACTCAGGGCGTGAATCATATTAAATGATTCGCAAAACGTTGAAGTCTTGAATACAAAGTGGCCTTAATGTGGTTGATTTTACAAGATTTTATTTTATCCATGAATTTGTAGGTACATATATCACGGATCATGTAGATGGGATCTTTGATTATTGACAAAGAAGAGTATTGAAACTTATTTAAAACTCCTTCTTGGTTTTATTTTAGAATTGATTTCTAAAAATTATTATATTCTAGCATTTTTGAGTTCAATAATAATAAAAAATATTTTGTGTTTCATCCATTATCATGAAATTTCCTGATTCATACGCAATGCGTTGTGAGAATACTATTGAGTGTAAAACATTATAATTTTAAAAAGATTACTATCAGGACGGATAAGTCAAAGAAACCTTACCAAATTCCAAACTACGATTTAGTAAAAATCCTTTACTTAATTTTATGAAACCAGAAATCCGAAAGACCCCTGGAAAGGGTGCGGGCAAGAGTCAATATTTACAAATATAAGACGATATTTATATGCAAGACGCGAACTTGCCCGACTCTCGGTCCTGCCGTCTTATGCAAATCCCGTCATATCTCCACTACGGAGTAGTCCGCTAAAAGGTTTATTTGACGATCTTCTTTGAGGAGTCTCAAAGTGGGTGTATTAAATTTTTCATAAATGTTCGCTTGACGTCAAATGCATCTAAGTACGTAGGTAGTCCTTTTTGGGAATGCATTGTCATGTTTTCCGAGATGCATTTTAAATATGCTCATTGCTATGCTCTCTGTTAAATTTAGCGTTCCGTTACAGAGCTGAAAAAAAAATTGTTTTAGTAATTTGTATTGAAATAATATTATGAAGAAAAGCTTATACAAATTTATGGAGAACGAATGCAAAAAAAGCTAAAAACGTTTAAATAAATGTTATAATAAATATTCATGCCTAACCACATAACATATAAACGTAGAGTAGCGATGGAATAGTTAGGTATACACTGCTTTTTCTTTCTCTGTCATAAATGATATTAAATATACCCCCACTACAACTCCATATTAGGGAGGAAGCAGCGCTCACAGCACTCAGGCTCAGAACATGCGGACTGTGGAAAGAAACTCACACAGGCCACACTAAAATACTACAAGAAACAAAGAATTGCCCTTTCATAGATTGGGTCTGTGACAAAACAAGGAAGGTACACGTAATGGATAAACCACACGAAATTATCACCGAGGAGGAACAAAACTACAAACCAACCACCAGCACGGTAGACGTGTATACGGACGGATCCAAAATGAACAACGGGACGGGAGCGGGAGTTTACTGCCCGGAGTTAAACATAAAAATCGCCCACCCACTCGGTAAGACCAACTCAGTCTTCCAAGCAGAGTGTGCTGGCATCGAAACCGCTGCAATTGCGATAGCAAACAGAAAGGTAACAAATTTTAATATAAACATTTACAGCGACAGTCAGGCAGTTCTCAAGGCAAAATCCACCGCATCCTCAAAGCTTTTACTGGGGTGCCACAAAAGACTTAGAACAATATCGAAAACAAACAATGTAACATTACGCTGGATTAGAGGCCACAGTGGTAATGTAGGTAACGACGCAGCCGATGACCTAGCACGACGTGCTGCAACTACGATGGTAATGGGACCTGAACCCATTGTCCCAATACCGTTCAGCGAATACAAATCCTGGCTACATAAAAGCACATACCAGGCACATTCACAAATATGGGAACGCACTACAGACTGTAGACAAGCAAAAACAGCAATAACACATTTAGACAAACGCCTAACAGCAAAACTCTTACGACTCAGTAAAGACAAACTAAGAATAGTGGTAGGCATGATAACAGGACATTGCCCGCTAAATAAACACTTTTCCACTCTAGGAATCACGGACAGCCCTCTGTGCAGAGCCTGCATGAAGGAGGACGAAACGCCGGCACACGTGCTGCTACGGTGCACCGAAGTGTCGGATCAACGCGAGACCTACTTGGGCTCCTCAGCAACACTCCAAGATATCCTGTGCGACCTGGGAGGCCTCTTCGGATTCTGGAGTGAGCTCGGCTGGCTGGAGTGATCCGGCGAGGACCCGCATCGGCGACTCCACGCGCAACGGACGAAGAGATTTCGGCCAATCGCGGAAAAGTCCCAGAAGAAGAAGAAAGAAAAGAAAAAGTAAATGATTTGAAATTCAAAGAAAAAAGACAAAAGAGAGTTTAACTATTCCACCTCTATTCCATGTTTATTTGTAAAAAATAAATAATGTTGGGGTAAGTGTTAATGTTCATATTGATAATTTGAGACAATATTAGAAGAAGTACTTGTAAAAGCTGTAAAAACTAAAAACCAATGGCAAACTACGCATTGATAGAAGAGGAATACTTTAAAAATATATAAAGGTATTCTTTCCCAAAAAACAACCACAGTTCAGCTGCAAAGCCCGTAGATAAGTATTAATAAAAAAAGTAGTAGTAGTAGTAAAGTAGTATTGTAACTACTAACTACCAATGTACGAGTCCTGCGAGTTGAAATCATTTTAGTAAATATCCATGTTAGTAGACAACCATCAAATCTTCATCAATAAAAACAGGTACAATTTTCTGATCTCCATCGATCTTCAATTCTGTGTCATGGAAAAAGCATAAAACCTTTAAAATTGGCTATATTTTTACAAAATCACGCGCGCTTTTTGTCCACCTTTCTAACACCTTCCAATTTATGCTGGTGTTACATTTTATGTAGATTTTCAAATTTTCTGAAAAAAAAAAATTGGATGGAGTACTGCGCGCTTAATATGGTTTATGTGTTTTTGTATGAATCCATACTAAAGAAGAATAAAGGCAACCGTCATAGAACCACTTGTTGTTTGTCTATTTGTATATTTGTCACGTAAGACTATATCCCAACCTAACCTAACCTACCTACCGAAATCATTCTCTTTGATTCTCGCAGTGTTCTATCTTTTATGAATCACAATAAATGGGCAATGAACGTTATCAAACTAAATGATCTTTAGCAGAACAGATTAATTTTTTTTGCTATAACCAGCTACTTGAAAGGATTCTGTATGGTACAATATGCAGGAACACTGCCCATATGAAACACCACACACAATTTTCCAACACTTTCTTCTACGCACGTTTCGTCCCAACACCAGACATTCTCAGGAGATGTTGACTTCACAATGCGAAATGATAATTAATGATCTATATTTTACCCACCTTGGGACTGCCGGTTCAAATTCTTTTCTTTGAGGATGCTAACTAACTTCATATTAGATAACCTATTTACTTTTCCGCTTGATCCATCCAGTGTTTTGAGTTAGGTTTGACTTATACTTACATCAGTAAGTCAGCCAAGTCATCTGTTTCTTTGAAAAATGCAGCTATAGGTATTAAAAATATTCTGAAATTTTTTCAGACGAATACATATAGGTATGTAACGCTTCAAAATTAATTATGACTTTACAGGAACACACAGAATAAACCTAGTATTAGGTATTAGATGACCTATTGTCATTAGTTTGTATAGAATCCTAAAAAGGAATGTTAAATAAGGTACGCAAACAGGAACTTTGCAAACAAAACTATTTTAATGAATTCATTACTCTACCATAAAGCAAGTAACGGAATTATAAATTACGGCTATCAACGTGCATCTCAGTGGGTATTAGAGATAAAATCCTGGTCACGAGTTTAACAAACAAAACGGTACTTAATCACATAAATCTCCAAACATAATACATAGTATGCAAAAAGACCTATAAAAAAAGCAAACTGGATGTATTGAACTAGACCTCCAACGCTTCACAGATATAATATGTTTATGTTAGTGAAACAGTTAAAAAATCTACCTATACGAAAAGCATAAAGATAATAATGCAAAGTTATGATAATACTTAAATTAACTAAATATCTGATAACAGTAATTGTTGAAGAATTTAGCTGACTTTTTATGGCGTACCTTTCATACCTCTACCAAAGTCCTTAATATAAATCGAATGAAACATATAAGCGATTTTAACAGAGTGGGGCGCGATGTCGTGAATTGAAATATCTATACAGGAATAAAAGTGACAATTTTCGACAAACTTCTTAACTGCTATGGGAAAAAACGTTAGCATAAACCAGTGCTACATTAAAATCCCTTCAAAAATGAACTATGCCCGACCCCACCTGTTGTTTGTATTGAATTAAAGTATTGCATGTCAGGAGGCAGTAAAATTTGGATGAGGTTTTCGACGATGGATAATGATATCAAATATTTCAACGGCCATTGTTGTTGTCAAGGGTGAGAAGATAAGTTAATAATATAATGATATATTATTGTTTCCGAACTTACTATTTTGATGTTAATTCATAAGCGTAGACGCAAACTGCGGGGCGTTAGAACTTTTCTTAACATTAAGTATTTCAACTACATGCCAACCCACATTGAAGACAATTAACATTATAAGAAGGTCCTTCATCATTTAAGACAAATCCGTTCTTACGCAACAAAACGATTATCTTCCGAAACGGTATTTCAATTAACACACGCAATTAAGCACGAAATAAAAAGTCCTAAAAGTACCTATTTATGAAAACTCATCCCCAAGGGACGGAATAGTGCTTCAGCAAAACCACAAGCGCCTATTTGTGTTAGTAGTATGTAAATATTGAGAACTTTTTGAAAAGTTTTTCTTCAGAAGAACTTTCAAAAAAATTGAGAATCTCAATTAAAAATTAAATATTAACGGTTTAATTAAAGTATAGGTATAATAGTGTTCATATACATGCGAATAAATCTGGGTTCATAGTCTGCGCAGGCCTTAACGCATTTATTCATAAAATATTTCGAGAAGTTTTCTCATGAATTCTAAATTACACCGAGTTAGGATTATCATCAATCGGATCGCTAGGCGTGTTTAGAGGCATTAAACATACGATTTGATATTATGTTTATAGTGTAATGTCAAAATTAAGTGTTTCCGCTTTCGAGACCGTCGTTTGTTTTCAATTCACATTATTCATGTTGTTCTTTCTTTTCTTCTGATTTGATAGACTCTTCAGAAAGATTTGAATTTAATGCTAATAATTTTATTTTACCACCTTATTATTGTAAACCGTTATGCAGAATGACATTTATCGCTATAGTTTCAAAAAACATGTTTGTATTTTATGTAAGAGTAGATTTAAGCTAGTTGGCATTTGGGCCATAATACTGTAATTGAAGAATTTAAATCTTCTTATTATATTCTTCTAATCTTATCTATCTTCTATATATTCTTTAAATCTTCTTATTAATATTAATAACTTCACCACCTCTATGTTAATTTGACTGGAACTTTCCTAAAAGAATAACCTTTTTAGCTAAAATAATACATACCTAAAATAAATTAATTTACATACATATTCATAAGTACATCCATACATACCTAAAAATCGTAGATACCTAAAATGGAGGAACTCAGAATAATGTTACAAAAAATGCAAAATGATATGACAGAAATGCGAACCCAGCTATCCGTTGAATCTTCTGATATAAAATCACATATTGATATGAAGTTCAAATATATTGACGAGAAATTCAAAAATGTAGAAAGTAGACTAGACAATCAAGAGAAGCGGTTGTACTTTATTGAAAAACAGATCAGACACAGAAATCTTATAATCTTCGGCATACCTGAGAGTGAAAAATCCTACTTTGAACTAGAGGAAATAGTGATTAAGTTCCTATCGGATGAATTGAACATAGTATGTGAGATCCGAGATATAGAGAGTGTACAAAGAATAGGAAAGAAAGATAAAAAGGTCCGGCCCATACGAGTAGTATTCAGCACATTCCACAAAAAGCTTGAGATATTGAAAAACAAAAAGAACATCAAAAACAAGAACTGTTATGTCACTGAAGACTATCCGGCATCAGTCCTTAACAAGAGGAAACAGCTGAATGAACAGGCTAAGTTGGAAAGAGAAAAAGGTAATAGAGTTGTGATCAAATATGATAAATTGATAATTCTAAGCAATACTTCGGATGGACAAAGAACCAACTATAAAAATAAAAGAAACCGATCCGTCTCTCCACACACCTCATTCCGCAGAACAAAAAAGCAATGCGAAACTCAAAATAAACAATCAAAGAACACGCTCCATCAATACCTAAATAGAGATGAAGAGATACCTCTAGATAGTTCTTTAAGTAGAATAAACCTAAACACAGGAAATGCATTATAGCAATCGCACCTTATGGCCCCTCCTCAAAAACAAGGAAAAGCTAGAAGCAAGAAATTATACAAACATACTTCTCCCAAGACAGCTGGTCCCTGTGGGAGTAATAGACCAAAACCTTCCACCTGCAATAATTATAAAGAAAATTTGTCAACACTATACATATGCACTCTAAATGTCCGCTCCTTAGTATGTCCAACCAGAAAATTAGAACTTGAACATGCTTTAAGCAAAATACGTTGGGACATTCTAGGAATATCAGAAGTTAAAAAACCTGGAGAAAAAATTGAAGAAACTGAAAATTATATCTGGATGTACAAGGGAGAAAAAAGTGGACACAATGGTGTTGGCTTCATTGTTAAGAAATCACTAAAGAAATACATCTTGCAATTTACTCCAATCTCTGACAGAATAGCAAGACTAGACCTAAAGATAAATGATAAAATAATAAACATAATCCAAGTATATGCCCCCACATTAATATATATATAGCTACTCGTGCTGATTCACTCACTCATTGATCACCTCTCCTGAACAATTTTGTATGAAAAAATTTTTTTTGACGTACACAGTCATATAGAGGGGAAAAAATCATTAAGAACAAAAATATGGAGAGAGCTGATGATTGAGGATCTCGAAGATGGGTAAAGAGCACGGCTAGGGTATCTAAGATAGGTGGGGGGTGCTCGACCAAATGTCATTTGAAACGTCATCCAATTGGCAGTGAGCTGAAAATACTTTCAAAATGGCGGATTCAAAATGGCGGCTAAATGAATTTCGCCAATATCTCGAAGAGTATAAAAGATGGAAGAATGGTTTCTTGACAAGATGTGATCAGGACTCGAAGGTCTATTCGATGGAAAGAAAAAAAATTCAAAATGGCGGAATTTATTTTTTCTTAGAAAATGAAAGGGAAATTTTTTTATAGGCGGGAAGGCAGCACGCGGGCCACATGTGGCCCGCGCCCCCACGCGCCCTACTAGTCTAAATATACTGAAGAAGATTTACACCTTTTCTACGATGACTTAAGAACAGCATTAGATCTAACAGGAAAAAACACTATCCTGATGGGAGATTTCAATGCCAAGATAGGTATACCAGAATTGCAAGATCGTGAAATTATGGGTATGTGGGGATATGGACAAAGAAATGAACGTGGAGAAACATTGTTGGAATTTTGTATGGAACATAGATTATATATTATGAACTCACACTTCAAAAAGAAGGCCAGACAGAAGTGGACTTGGCAGTCTCCAGACGATAAAACCTTAAACGAAATAGACTATATTATATCTAAGAACAAAACTGCCATCAACAATGTTGAAGTAATCAATGTACATTACCCCACAGACCACAGACTTGTTCGTGGGACATTCCTTATACAGGAAAATATACCTAAGACAAGGAAATCTTTCAAGACAAAAAAATCCGAATTCTCAGTGACAGAAAAAGAACATATGAAAAAGCAATTTACTGAATCATTAAGTAACTTACAAGTAAATAAAATCCAAGAAACATATAATACTCTGATAAATAACATTAGAAAGTCAACACAGAACTTACCCCCCACCAACCAAACAAGTGACCATAAATGTATGATAACCAAAAAAATCAGAGATCTTATTGAAAAAAGAAATAAACTTAAACATAAAAAGCATAAAACAAAAAAGGAAAAGATAACCCTGTCTAAACTTTACCAAAAAATTAAGAAAAAATTGAAACTAAGAATTCACAACCAGAAGATAAAAATTTATGAAGAGGAGTTGTCAAAGCGGAATTCGATCAAAAGGGCACAAAAACGGCTTAACCATACCAAAGATTGGGTCCCATCGCTTCTCAATGAAAGAGGAAAGTCCTGTACTAATAGGAAAGAAATTATTGAGATTGCATCTGCATATTATGAAAACCTTTATTCAAAAACTAGCATGGAAAATGATAATTACATCCGTAACAGGCAAATGCAAGCCGTAGATGAGGGAGTCCCTCTTTTTCTGGAAGAAGAAATAGCTGATTCTATGAAATATTTGAAATCATCAAAAAGCCCCGGGGAGGATGGAGTCACAAATGACATGCTAAAAGCTTTAAGCCAGCCTCTGATTCCCATACTAACCAAGCTTTTTAACACCATACTAATGCAAGAAGAAATACCCAAAGATTGGGAGACTGCTGTTATAACATTAATATACAAAAAAGGAAACCCACGGGATATTAGTAACTACAGACCTATCAGCTTATTACAAACAACTTACAAGCTCTTCTCCCAAGTGGTTTTACGGAGAATCAAACCAATCTTAGACTTCAACCAACCCGTAGAACAGGCTGGTTTTAGAGCTGGGTTTTCCACACTAGACCACATACTTACCCTCACCCAAGTGGTTGAGAGATGCTTAGAGTTCAAAAAAGATCTGTATATAGCCTTTGTAGATTATACAAAAGCCTTCGACTCAATATCACAAGAAGCCCTATGGAGAGCTTTGTATAATCAGGGGGTACACCATAAATACATAAACCTACTACAAGCAATCTATAGGAAAAGTTCTGCAAAGGTGAAACTTGAACACAAAGGACGAATTTTCTTTGTTGAGCCAGGAGTGAGGCAGGGAGATCCAATGTCGCCCAACCTATTCACTGCACTCCTGGAAGAAATATTTAAACACTTAGACTGGAGCAACAAAGGAATAAATATCAATGGAAGACATTTAAACCACTTGCGATTTGCAGACGACATTGTCATTGTGAGTGAAAGCCATACTGACATACAATACATGCTGCAATCACTTAACCAGGAAAGTAAAAAATGTGGTCTCACTATGAACATGGAAAAAACATGCCTCATGACAAATGCATTGAAAATACCAACACTCATAGAAGGAAAAGAACTGTTATATGTGGAAGAATACATTTATTTGGGTCGGATTATATCTTTTGAAGACCAGTCATTGAAAGAGGTGGAAAGAAGAATTAAAATATGTATGTTGGAAGAAATATTGGGCAAACAAACAAATATTCAAGTCAAAATTACCTATGGCCCTAAAAAAGAAGGCATATGAAAGTATTATTCTACCAGCACTCTTGTATGGCTGCCAGTGTTGGCCCTTTACAAAATTAATAATTAAAAAACTACAAATATTTCAAAGAGCAACTGAGAGGAGCATTTTAGGGATTAAACTGAGGGATAGGATACAAAATTTACGAATCAGAGACATCACGAGATTGGAGGATGCAGCCGAGTTGGCGTGCAAACTAAAGTGGCGCTGGGCCGGACACGTGGCTCGTGCCCGCGATGCGCGCTGGAGCGAGCTGGTGCTGCACTGGTGGCCGCGGGACGCGCGGCGCCCGCGCGGCTGCCCGCGGCGCCGCTGGAGCGACGACCTGGTGCGCCTGGCGGGCGCGACCTGGACGCGTCTGGCGCGCGACCGGCAGCAGTGGCGCAGGATGGAGGAGGCCTTTGCCCGCTCATGGGTAACCCATTAGACTGTTAGAGTATTTCACGGACAATAAAGTGACGCGGACAATCGTGACAAATCGCTGATGTGTTGTGTTGTGGACTTTTTTTTTTTTTTTTTTGACATAATCAATGCATGACAAATTAACAGAATTATTAAATTAAATTATGATAGTTAAATTATGACATTGAGATATTAAATTATGATACTAGATGTAATAAGGAAATGGGTAAATAAAAGGCTTATTTATTTATTTATTTATTTATTATATTCTTCTAAAACTATGTTTACATCTGTAAATATTCCCTTTTCCTTGCTGAACGATAAGGATAGGCTTTCTCCACTTCAGAAGTCTCTAACACACAGTCCCTTCTCTAAGTCTAAATTTGATACGATCAATCAGGCTTCAGTCGCCATTTTTCATCGTTTTATCTGTACACGCACTAACGTATGCGGGTGACTTCACTGTCAACACAACCCAAAGACATCCCATTATAATGGACCACGTGATCTGAATGTTATGGGTTCTTATTTTCACTTTTGGTAACACCAGTTGATCGATATTCGAGCGTAATTTATTAATGTTAGCCTTATCCGTAATATAAACTCCAATTACGCTTAATATATGTATGAAAGTATTGTAAAGTCACCGTCTCTTGAGAATGCTGCGGTATCGGCACGTTACTTGCGTTGAGTGGTGGTGGCATTGCTTGCTTGGAGACTTAGTTCTCTTCCTTTGTTGGGAAGGGAAGCGATGTTTAGGCCTTTACTTCATACAGATTGTTATTTATTATTTATGATCTACTTTTCAGTATACAGGGCGTCCCATGGCAATGCCACATGGATGCCAATATTTAAGGCACTTCCCCTCTATGTGGCATCACCGTGGGACACCCTGTATACCTACTCGTAGATCAGAAAAGAAAGTACCTACCGAGTACCTATGTAATTATTTACTCACGTTCAAATGCTGTGAATACCGATACCCAATCGAAAATGCATTCAGCCACGACACGACAGTACGGGTATCTATACTCAGGACATTTCCACCTTTATCCCTTTGTGAAAAAATTAAGATTTTATATTAAGAATTCGATACCTACGAGTAAGAACATAATATTATGACTATTTGTCTTTGAAAATATTTTATTATCAAGGAGTTTGTTTTGAACAAACTTTTGTTAATTTTCTTCATGTAATCTATCCTTTTGGGACGGTCAAGTAGGGAAAGTTTTAAATATGTTTATTTTAGCTACGTTCTCAAGTTACGCTGGAGTTATTCCAACTTGGTACTTTTTAAATAAGATGGCTGAATATGCTGAATATAAATCAAATTTTGTTCAGATTTCCATAGTGATTATTTGGGATCAAAGTGATATAACAACCTCTTTTTAAAATGTATAAAACTGTTTTTTTTAATGAGAAGATGCTAAAGATAAACAAGCTTACGAGTACCTCAGGCGAGTACTTACTATGTATTATATTATAGTTACTGACGTACTTAGATCTCCGTTTTATTTACTGCATAATATCTACTTCGTACATTAAGAGCGTTTATACGTTTACGCGTGAATCGCGTGTAGCTCCATACAAAAAAAGAATTCCGTTCCCGCAGACGCAATTTTGCGCGGAAAATGGTATTACAAAAAAAATTATAGTAAAATAAATGTACAACTTATTAAAATAATAAATAACCAGTGAAATTGAATATGAATTGAATTAAATTACTATAATTCAGAAATAACAATAATTTCAGGAATAAAATATCTTGGATTTTATCCTAAAATAATACGTTTACTTATGGAAAAATGCTAAAAATTACACTTTTCGGTTTATGGTTTTTGAATGAAAATATAGGAAAATCGTGTTTTTTTTAAGACAGTTTTTAGTAAATGTTATTAATTTTCTAAATATGTCATTGTTATAAATTTGTGTTATGAAACATGGCAAATATCTTGCATCAAAATAGAGCTTCCACCGCTAAGTGAGTAATTAGCCTTTATCTTAAACTTTCTAATGAGAAAGTTATACACATATTTTCAAATATTTTTGAGACAAGTTCTAGGTTATGAAATGCCAAATAATATGATAGCAATTATCTAATCAATAATTGAACAGATGACACTCTTATCTTCCGTCGAAAATTGACAATTTTGACTCAAGCATAATTTCAACGCATGAATGGTCTTAAGGGCGTTTGACTTACTTTAGTTTTATTTAATTAGATACTTATTTTAGTTAACTAATTATTTTTTTGGTTTATATTTTTTTGATTTAATTCCTATAAATTTAAATACGAATCAAAATTTCACTCGTAACATAATTTGAACCCGCGACCCCCAGCTATCGCGGCTGGGTACTCGTCCGTTGAGCTATACGAGCCATATCCCTCTGCAATGAAATTCTATATACTTAAACATCTTTTCCAAAGAAATTGAATTTTCATTGACTGTACTTACACAGTTGCAGTGAAATTTTCAGTTACGGAAAATTTTCTCATACTATAAGTATCAAGAAATCTGTACTTATTCGCAGCGATCCACTCTATTCAGCTCATTCGAGGCGCTTTTCAAACCATTTAAATGCAAAATATTTTTCCTGCACCCACTTCCTATATTATTCGGTTAAAATATTTTACATTTGGCAATATTACTAAAATTGTATAAAATTCACAGTTTATGTAACGGATTATTACCTTAAAGAAAACTAAAATACAATTTTACTTTTATGAAATACTGGCGGACCGCGTGAACTCCTGAGTTTTTATACAAATCTCGCGAGAACCGTGGATTTTTATGGGATAAAAATTCCGTGTTCTAGTTCAGGATACAATCGACCTTCAGTTCAAATTTCAGCCAAATCGGTTCATTAGTTGTGGCATGTAAGAGTTACAAACATACACGCTTACACACATATATTATATTAATAACAATCTGACCTGGCAAACATTGTTTTGCCATTAGGCACATAAAAAAATTGCTTACGACCTACCCGAAGCCCTACCGAACACACAGTCAATTTCATAACAATCGGCCGAGCAGTTTGGTAACAAAAATTGGCATTGGAATTTTATATTTTCGAACAATCATAATTTTCAATATTATAGGGTATTTGATGTACCTAATTCTTAAGGCATTTTACATTTAAATTATTATTATCATCATCCCCTATCAGTCACTCCCTGTCCTAAAGCCTTTATTATCATGCACCTTTCACTATTTTCCGTTGGCTCTAGCCTCTAACACAGCTGTTTTCACTACATTTTAAGAGTGTGCTCAGGAACTTTTTTATTTGGTTCCCCCGTCACTTTTCTACCATAGAACGGCAAGGCATCGAAAAGGCACCCATACGTAGTCGACGTACCAAAGACGCGTATGACGCGGTTTGATTCCTCGTTCTTGATATCCACTGCAAAGGCCTGGAATACCCTCCTAGGCAGTGTCTTTCCTGCCACTTACAACCCGGGTGCCTTCAAATCAAGAGTGAACTCTGAAGGCATCTTCTAGGCAAGCGCGTTCCACCTTAGACCGTATCATCACTTTCCATCAGGTGTGATAACAGTCAAGCGCTAGCCTATATATAAAAAAAAGGTACAGTAGTACTCTACACCTAGTATTATAACCCGCAGGTTGTAATATTCGAGTCACTCTGTTCATTCGAGTGCAATATTACTGCGTGCCAGATGGGACTCTCTTTACATATAAATGAAGTCCGTGCGGTGTTCGCACATATTTTCGCAGTGCAAATATGGCGCAATTTATGCATTCCTACCTGTGTTAACAAGAGAAAGAAAATAGGCAATTATTTTTGTGATAGGTCATTTTCTATGTTTAGGTTTCAAATCTGTATAATCAAATGTGTCTGAGTAAGTTACTGCATTTTTTATAAGCTTTTATACATAGATTTATAATAAATCGTCGCTCGCGCTCCGGCTAGATAGAGCCCTACAACAACAGCTCCGTGAGTGCGGCAACTTTCTATTGTGTATAGTGTGTGTGTGTCAATTTGCAATTTGTTAGATGCGCGGATGCTAGTGTGCGTGAAAAATTATGTAGCAATGATTCGGGTATGTCAACTTAGACAGAGTATTTATTGCCGCACTTTCAAAGTCGCCGGGGGCCTCTTGGAGCTCTATGCTTTTATACAACTTACCTACTATTTGTTTTGCTTGGTGGCATAACATGTTCGGGTAAAATCTGGCAACTCAGTGTTGGAACAATCTTCAACAGAATATTGAGCTGAAATTTTATATAAGAGTCACACGTTTAGTTTGGATGAAAATACTAAGTTAGCTATGTGAATGACGTCACATAAAAGCCTAAATGCAATATGGCGGAACACATCAGATGGCGGGCTAATTATTTTTAAATTTTTTAATATATCTTCCTGAAATATTTGTAAAGAAAGGGTTTGCGGAGAAGAATACGGATAAATTGCCCTATAGAAGTTCATTTTTATTAAAAATAGTTTCCGAATGATAACTTATTGCCTAATACTGTTCTAAATGCAGACTCAGGGCACGCTAGGTGGCACACTCCATGCTTCACTAAGAGCTGTCTATTGATGTTGTTTGCTGAAGCACTTATCATCCGCACCGTTATGTTTCACTAGTGATGACCAAACGTTTATTCGATACAAATCGAATCATATTTTATGTTATCTAAAAGTCCACATACATATTACACATTCGTCTAGAAAAAACCGGTTATTTTTTGGATAGAAAATGTTGTTATCCTTGGAAAAAAGTTATTGAATTTATATTAAATATTGCACACAAATAATATCAAGTAAGAATATCACAGAGGAAAAGTTTTATTAACAAAGTATGGTTTTTGAGCATTTGGGAATATTTATATTACACCGTTGCGTTGATTTATAGGTATACCTATCTCTTCTTATCACTAAAACGCATGACCTATAATTAATTATTAAAATCTGACGTGAAATACCAAAGCTAGACCGGCAAAAACTCTTTTAAAAGTTACATTGTTAATGCCTTCAATTATAGAACGAAATTATCTCGAACGTTGATTGACTAGCGTCCATTATGATCGATTTGCACAAAACGCCTCAGGCACTTCACTACGATTTTACTTATAGACACAGTGTCGAGATGTTTCACTTTACAACAGGGGCTATTCACTGATATGTCAAATTGATTCGAAACTTCTCTCACAACTCACAAGTGATACAGTTGAGGAAGTATCACTATATACTCTGACTTTTAATTCGATGCAGAAAACTGACGTTTCGTATTATTCGAACCTCCATCGATATACCAATCAATTTGCTTGCTATATTTCACTTTTATAGGTTAAAATTATATAAAATAAGGTAAGTTACTTACTAAACAAAATTACATTTACGTGACATAGGTACTTGGATTATATATTTTGTTTCGTTTATTTAGTACTAAATGACACTTAGAAACAGGGACGACAGATAAAATACGAAGCAAATGTATCCGAACTCTCAACTTCGAGTTACAAAATAAGTCTACACTACACTTTTCGGTGAAGATGTAGTTTCGTTTTAACGTCTGTTACAGTCATTTAAGTAAATTGTAGCATTGAGTAACCTACAAAGAATTAAGAAACTCATCATGATCGATTCAATTAATTTGCATAGCGGTGTTGCATGTGAAAACATAAGATAACAAAATCTGTCAACTTAAATACAGTTTTTGTGTTTTGAGTATCAAACTCTTTGTTTTCTTTTTAATTCGCTGTTTTTTTATATTAGTTTGCAGTTAGTGAATAATAGTGAAGACTTCTGATTTGGGAAGTTCGAGGACACGCAAGTTGTTTAACATATAGGGATTGCTTGCCTGCTTGTCTGAGAGTTATTGATAAAAATACTCGAAGTTCCTAAGTTTGAAGCTTACCAAATAGCTCTTAGGCAGTTTGTGATGACTTTTGCCTAGACTGTAAAATTATAGTATCAAAATCGATAATAGATTTTATTCAACAAGTCGTAAATAAGCAAGAAGGTGGGGTCAGTACTAAAATAGCCCTCATACATATTACAGCGTCATAATAAAAGAGGCGGCACCTCTCTAGGGATCCATTGATTCTCTGCTATTAATATTATATTACACGACCGCATCCCTATTCCCCACTGAATTATCATCAATTTGTTTGTTTTGTGGATTTATTGGTTAATATTTTATTAACTACTAGATGGCCCGGCAAACGTTGTTTTGCCATTAGGGACATAATTGAAAAAAAATAGCTTACCACCTACCCTCAGGCCTACCGAAGTCCAAATATACTCAGATTCCGACAGAAATTTCATAACATACGGTCTAGCCGTTTCGGAGGAGTATGGTAACAAAAATTGGCACGAGAATCATTTACAACTATAAACTAGTTGTGTAGTAATTACGTAGTTGTATTTTGGGCATCAATAAATTAGGATGATTGAAGAAAACTCTGTTGTATAGTAATATCTCAGTTGGTTGCGAGTTTTGTCCAAGGTGGTAGTTGGATAAGGTAACAAATTTTTGTGTTACTTCTTCCACCATGCCTTGCAGAGCACGTGCTTTTTATCCCAGTTATGAGGAGTATCATTAATTACACCTAAAATTTATCTTTTAATTTCTATCCTCCAGATAGTGTCGGTGTTTTAGGTGCCAATTGATTCGCCAACCTTTATTGAAACAGTGAGTGAGGTCCACTCTAAGCTCGAAGACCCTACAAAAGAAAGATTTATTCCTTGCAATGTAATGAGTTTTCATTTATCTTCAAGGTTCTACCTGGCCTCATAATACTGCTGGTGATGAAAATTAGTTTAAAACAAAAGGTAATTATCGTAGTATTAAAGGAAATAACGGCGTTATCAAAGAAAAGCTTAAGTATTTAATTAGCTAGTTAACAAAAACAATCACGATCGTCCCAAAATATCCTCCAAAGAGAATTAATTGATTACGGGAACGCCGTGTCATCGCGGCTAAAAGCTTTGTTTAAATCATCAGTTCCGACACGCCTCCCCACATGACTAGAAAAAGAGAAGAGTTAGTTTAAAGTTGCCGCTACACCAATTATTTATTATTTATTTAATTTTTATTGCACACAATATACACGGTACAAAAGCAGCGCTTAATCCAAATGGATTTTCTTCCAGTACGGCTTTAGATTATGACAGTATTAGGGCATGCGCATGGATAGAGAGTAGGAAAGATTAGGGGGGAAAAAAACAATGGAAGTTTTTATTCATGAATGTGTGCGTATTTTTACTCCTTTCACATAATAACACATAATACATTTACTTTTTTTAATGATCTGTGCCTTTATAGCGTTCACGCCACATGTAAGTACTAAAACGATTTGAAATTTTTATATAAAGTCTGGTACTGAAAAATGCCTTATTCTTGCAGATTACCAATCAAACTACGGCAAAAGCAAGTGGAGCTTATAACATTTATGTTTTGATAGACGCTACAACTCGTATTGGCTGCCATATTGATGTTTAGAATGGAGATAGTTTTTCCCTGTCTTAATATAATCTGTGTCCCGGAAAAAAGCATGTTTTCCGCGATATTAAAAAAATATCGGAACGTGGCTGCGTTGTGGCTGGATATTTTACGTAAATACGTGTAATTCTTTAATCCCTTTTTAGCTATCAAGTATTATGTTTTGGTTGAAGATTATGGGATGTGTGGCTGCGAAAACAAATTATGTATCCTCCGATTTATTTCTCATATAATATGTGTAGCTGTAAATACAAAGTATATCCTCCGATTTAGTTTGTATATATTTTGTGAATACCTTCCAGTGTAAATGTATTAAAAAACTTGAAGTCAAAGCCGCATAAGAGCCCTGAGCATATGGTCATCAGAAAATTAACCGCAAACATTTTTCATACAAGAATATAGTAGAGCCTAATCTCTGTGTACCACAAGCTTTATGGCGTCTTATGAAATCTTTCCAAAGAATTTTAATTGAGCCAAGAATATTTTCAGTTAGGAAACTCACCGATCGCGCATCAATATCCGGTAAAGTATGTAAAACCATTATAACGAGAATCTGGAGAATCTCAAACAATTGTTACGAACTTTTAATTTGTTTACATTATTTTATAATGAACACTTTAATATTCTAAGGTTAATTTTGACAACATGAATCCATAAGAATGAATATTTGGAAGGTTTTAGAAGTATTTATGGGGTATGGTAGTTTTCGAAGATATTCTTGTCTTTAGTTAATAGGAACAAATTTTTGGTTAACTCGACAAAAGATGTTCTTCCACAAAAAATAATTTCTCACTTAGGTGTATGAAAAATAATTTACGTCTCACTATCTCGAGCTACAAAATTCAGAGTATACCTACACGAAAAAATCACAAAAATTGGTCAAGCCGTTTTAGAGAACTTTTGCTACAAAGTGTGACATGAGAATTTTATAGATAGTACCTAAATAACTGAAATAGCTACCCGAAAAATTGGGACAGAGAAAAAGGGTTCTTTTATATATCTTTGTCAGTAAAGATTCATTAATAGCAAAATTTTATAAAACGATGTAAATCATATACATTTAGTAATAAAACATAAGCGATAACAATACAGCAATTTCACTGTCGTTCAAAACCAAGAATCATTAAAAACTATAACTAATAATTAAAATAAAGAGGGTACAAAAAATATAGGGTCCAAGCAGGTGTATTAAGGGCACATAATATCGTCCTGATTTGAACTATTTTTTGAGCGGACGGCCGTAAAATTGATGAGGATGATCATTAATTATCAGGAGGGCAACAGTTTGTTTTGGCTCGGTCACGGCCATTAATAAAAAGTTGTCAACGATACACTATTTCTTAGAAATGTAGTATGTTACAACTAAATATTATTATGTTCCTACATCCATAATCTGTGAAGCATATAAGATGTGTTTGTTGATATTATCGTAGTAGTTATCACGTTAGTCTTTATCCTCTTTAAAAGAAATTCCACATATAGTATTCATGATTATTTATTCAGCAGAAAAATAGTATACATACACAATAACTAAAATAAGCTTAAATTAAAAGTTATATTGTTAATTAATTATAGTTATACCTTATTTTGGTTAGTATTCATTGAATTCGCTGATTTATACAGAATTCTCTTTGGAGAAAAAAACATTAGCAGCTTGGCTGAGGTTTTTCTAAGTTACCTAATCTACGTATAAAAAGCAATATATGTATAAAAGCAATCAATCATCTTTTTTACTTAAAAAAAAAAAGAATAAAAAATTAGTTTCCGTTAAAATAGTGAATGATATTAAGAATGATGTTGACGATTAAGCTATTGATCCATCGATCACTTTGATAGACTGAAAAAGCGCGTATTGCAACTCTTAACTTATATTATTTTTCTTAAATTTACTGGACTAAAGGTTCTTGAATCATTTTAATTATTATAGGGATATTTTTACGAAACAATAAATTCCTTTGTGGTAGTGCGTTTTCTAAGGCGGGCATTTACCACATATTATCCACCTTGCATTTCAATTCAATTTTTGGTATATAAATGGTGTTAATGTCAACAAATTGTTTTAAACGTGGTTACGGATAACAATGTTACAATTACTTTCGAAATATTTCTGAAGTGAAATTATCTGAACCTTATATTTCGTGTATCAATGGTCATGGCTTAGGGAATTTATGTACGAGTAAAACCATTAAGGGATTGTCGCTTTGGGCGTCTATCAAATATGGTATTCGGAATTACCCTTTTAATAAATTCGAACAAGTTTATTAGGCTCTAGTCAAGTAGTGATTTATCATCTTGTAAGTAAGACTGATATTTTATAACTATTATCTTGTTACGGAAACCGTATTTCAGTTTATGTTCTATTGTCTAACGAGATAGCGGCTTGCACGGTAAAGACTAATTTTGAATAGTTTCACATTACGAAGTATTGCCGTCTTCTACGAGCATGTTATTTGAAACGATTTAATGGTATCACTACATTATGGCATTATGGTTTTATAATAAAAACAATTTCCGTACGTTAGTCTTGCTTAATCTTGACTCAATTTAACTTGAGAAAAAGAGCTCTACCTATTTAGGAAAACATACTTAACTACTTTTTGGTCAGTTAGACGAAAATTATCTGTGCGAAATCTTTTATAAGTCCTAGTTCATTCAGCATAGGTAACCATCTAGTAATTAATAAAGTTTCTATTAAAACTGCAATGAGGATAAAAGGTAACGAAATAAAGTTAAATCAAAATTATTTTACCAGATACCTCAGTTAAACAAGGTTGTTATTTAGTTTCATCCTCCACCTTTTTTGACCTCAAGCTACATGACTTTTGTTTATAAAGAATTTTCATCCTTGAAAGCCTTTTAATTTATAAACAACCTGTTCATCAATGCCTGAGCCATATGTAACGATATTGAATGTCAGATTTACAAGCAGGTGCGGTCAGTTTTTGTCACTCGCCGCCTATCGTCTGGTTGTTTCTTGGGCGACAGTCGACACCTGCTGACTCTGTGTTACGTAGGATACCAATCTATCCAAACAAAGGGACATGACCCTACTATATTTACCTATCTACTGGTTAGAGGTCGGCATTGTATCCCTGGTCTATTAGAAGTTATTTTTTTAACGATACAATAAAATTTATCGTATCTTATTCTAAAGTATTGCCCGCATGGAATGTACCTAATGTAATTATTTCCTAATAGGTATTTCTAGTATAAAGGTGATTTAATAATCGTCTTAATACTTGGTTACAGAAGGGAACTTTTATGAAATTTTTCTGAGTGTTAATTGTTGCTTCTACTAACAACAGCTGATTGAGTAGGTAATTGGAATGGTACCTACGTATCTTTCCCACAGAGTAGACGTGAGAACTATTTCTAACACTTCAATCAGCATGCATTGTACAACGTACTACGCACGTGTTTACGAAATCCTAAAGTTTCAATAAAACTTTGCCAAAAAAAACTGTCTAAACTTTCACTTATGATTTGTGTGGAATATGAAATCGCGATATACCTGATAGTTGACCTTTTGTTGCGCAACTCTGAATGCTCTTTTTGGTACACTTTTGGTTTTGTTCCCACGCCTGCACGTGGAAAATGCCTTTGATTCGGTATAATCTGACACACAAAAGCGGAAAGCTCAAAGGACAGTGCCAAATGACAATGGATGAATCTTTATATCACGAAATTTTTTTTTAGAAATTGTTAATGTTAGTATACCTAACATGGTTTGTGTTTAAAAATCCTTTCTTAGCCGATGCTTTTATTATAATAGCTATCTCTTCGTCAATTTTTTGCAGTTTTATCTAGTTTCAGCAGTACGATAGAGGATGAAACTTTATATCACGCTTTTTTTTAGAAGACGTTAATGTGTTGTATACCTATTAGGGTTTGTGTTTATAAATCCTTTTTTAGGTGAAACTTTATGTCACGAAAATTTTTAGGAGTCAATAGTGTTGTATACATAGTAGAGTTTGTGTTTAAAAATCCTTTTTGAGCTGATGCTTCCATTATAATAGATTTCTCTACGTTAAATTGCTCGTTCTATCTAGTCTCAACTGTACGTTTATATGTAGATCAGTCAGTCTGTCAGTCGCTTTTAGGGTTCCGTAGTAAACAAAGGTCTATCCGTCTGTCCGTCTGTCTGTCTGCGGCTTAGCTCAGCAACTATTAGTACTAGAAATCTGTAATTTGAAATGGATATAAACACCAGTCACGTGAACAACGTGGTGTATTTTACTGATCTAATCACCAAGCTGTGATCAAATTGATAACCTCCGATTAGAATCGAGTTAAAACAATACTAACCATGGCTCATATCAGCTACTGTTGGCCCACATTCCGTCTCAAGTTAATGACCTTGTTGCTCAGTCCCATATCAGGTAGCACGCCAGATGTAAAGCCGGGATCTCGAGATGCCAACTAAGCCAGACGTGACTTTGTCAGACTTTCTACTGCGAATATAACGCGGAGCCGCACTTAACTTGTCATTCGTGGGAAAATGAGTTATGGTACCATCTCTTGTATCATCAGCGAAATTTGTGTGAAAGTTTCAATTAGATAATCTTACTAGCTGTTCTAGCAAACGTGGTTTTGGTATGTGGTATGTAAATTGATTAAAGGTTTAAGTAGTATTTTTGAGGTTGTACTTTCTTTTCAATGCACATTTCCTGCCATAAGATGTTATTGAAAAGTATAACTTACTGATTTGCCCATTACCACCGTTTAAAGTGCCATTACTTTGGGATTTGGAACTTCATTTAAAATATAATAAGTGTAGGATTTAATGTAGAGACAGTAGTCTATGAAAAATAAAGTTTTGATTTGGTTCAGTCTTATAGGTATCATATTTTCACACATATTTCAGACATGACACATCCATGGTCATTGTCCTTTGAATAAAGCTCGACAAAGAGCAAGAAATTCAAAATTCAATATTCAAAATATCTTTATTCCACCGAGGCCTACCGTACAGGTTCTTGTAAAACGTCAATATGATATTTGTCGCATATGTGATAAATACAAGTCGACTTAAAACTAAGTTTACGAGGGTTAAAACGCGCCCTGCACTGAGAAGAAAATATCGTGGATTTATAACACTTCTATTTAAAACCAAACTTCATATGCTAGTGAAATATGTGATGATCAAATTAACTCGTACGCGAATCTCAATGGCTGTAACGTGCGTCGAGAGGCGATTAGTCAAGTCCTCGTCGTCTCCCTAATCAGCATTGGTCCCTATTAATCCGTAATTGAACATGCACCGGGCTATTGAAACAGTTCGTAATTAACGAGCTGACCATAAGTTTTTGGCTAACTGCGGGACATTGCAAGTTAGGGTGCAAAGATGTTCCTTTTTTAAACTTCAACGTAAAGAGTTAATTGTTCCATTTTTAAACTTCAAAGTATAGGCACAACCAATCGAGATGCTTTGTATGTACTTTGTCGATTGCTTTGTGTGTGTTTCATCACGGATATTTCAAAATTGTTTGTGTGTGTGTGTGTGTGTGTGTGTGTGTGTGCGTGCGTGTGTGTGTGTGTGTGTGTGTGTGTGTGTGTGTGTGTGTGTGTGTGTGTGTGTGTGTGTGTTAATTATAGCTAATTAATGAAGATTTCATTTTGTTCTAAAATTGTTTTAACAGTATTTAGGTAAGTACATGTTTTCGTCACATAACTTGAATATATATTTAATTTTATAGGTTAGTGTTGTTTAGGTCTAACATAATATTATAAACTCAGTAAAAACAAAGAATATCTTGCATTTGTTTCCTATTATTCTTGTCAAGGTATCCCGCAGTAGTGTGCGACAATTGAAAAGAGAATATCCGCCCAAATCGCAACACTTGGCCACACAAGTAATGGACAAAGTACATTTTAACACGTTTTGCGGGTAATTATGGTCGTCCAATTGCAGGGACACGCTTAACTATATAATTTCAATAGCCTCCATGTGCGAAAATCCTAAATGTATTGGAGAGTTACGATTTTAAATGCACGATCCAATTTTGGGAACTGTCCAGTGAACGTACATTGCACCCGAACTGTACCGGGGTCCCAGCTGTTAAACTATACAGCGGTGACAGTTAGGTACTTTATGCATAGGTATAACTATCTACCTCTTTGATAGAGCAGTTGGCATGGTTAACTGCGAGAAACGAGGTGCTGGTATTTATTGCCGGGTTGAACTGAATATTATGAGTTAAGATCCTCGCAAAACTGTTTGCGTTCGTGTTTATTTCGGGTGTAATATAAGATTAAGATAGTAATTATTTAGGTTAAAAAGTAAAATTAATATTTATCCGTAAAACAATAATCCTCTTTAATTTTTATGAAAGGAAAATATTTATTTAGAAATCTTATAATTATTATTTATTTATATGTAATACGTAATCCAATAATACGAGTGGCACCATAATTTTGGTATTAGTACGCTTATATGGAAAGTTGCAAGGGTATACACTGAATGCAGCAAACAAATTCTGTTTTGGAGTGTCTAAATTTAGTGCATCTATAAACAGTACTAACCTCTCACAACGGTATGTAGAAATGGAAGCACTACTTTTAAGACAAGCAGCTCCAGCATCTAAAAAAATTCATGGATGGAACCATAAGATGAAGGTTCCCTTTGCGCAGCGACAATGAAATATAATTTAATTTTTGATGCACTAAATTTAGAGACTATAAAACTGAATTTGCATGAATATCACAGGTAGGCGCGTTATATCTTTATTTCTTTGAATTATTGTTATTATTAGACTGTGGTGCTTTTAATTATTATTGAACTTATGTACCTATACCTTCTCCCGTAATATGAAATAGTACTATTGAATACGAATTTGTTAAAAGAGTAGGTAAGTAGGTACCTACTCTTTAGTCCTGAGTGCAGTGCTATGCTAACAATGGGTTTGTACTCAATTTAAATGAACAAATTTAATTTCAATTATTTTCAAGTGAGCCGGTGGATCGGTATCCTTTTCTCGTCCACCCTTCCCCTCATTACAATCCACAAGCCTTCGTTTCTACATCTAGATAAGAGCCACCCATCTCTATACTACCGTTGCGCGTCGGAGATATTTAACAATTAGAGATGTAAGAATTAGTGAAACTACTTTTAATGTGCATTAGCGATGTTAATTTCGTGACAAATGTTTTAGTATCTAATACAATGCAAAATATGCACCTTTACAGTGTAGCCAATAGCCATACTGT
The DNA here is from genome assembly GCA_036785405.1 of Coenonympha arcania. Taxonomy (NCBI): domain Eukaryota; kingdom Metazoa; phylum Arthropoda; class Insecta; order Lepidoptera; family Nymphalidae; genus Coenonympha; species Coenonympha arcania. Next base: position 7,487,711 of record CM072069.1, read on the forward strand.
AACAATTAAGATGATTTTTACTATTTCTTGATGATGATTTCATTTCTTTAAATATGCGCATTCTCTTCTAAATCTTATACAACTGTCCAGGAGACAAGCATGGTAAGTGTATCGTGCTTGGAGATTTCTGTGATCTAAGGACGTTACGTGTATATTATCTCGGTAATACCCGCGTACTCGTACAAATTGTGTTGCAAAACCAAATGTAGATTCGACTCAAATTTATCCAAAAACTTTACTGGGCCCGTTTAGTTGCTAACGACATGAAGTTATGTTCCAAATATAATGACGAATATTTGCTATGATTGGACCATTTATTGTGTTTTTTGTTCAGGTTTCTTTTTTGTTCTGCCAAACAGTTAAAGGCTGCTATTTCTTTACTAAAGCCGGTTCCCAATATTCAATCTATCTTCTATTTACCGTTCTAGAGATATCAATGTGACATAAGCTCCATACAAGATATTATGTCAAATTTCTATCTCTAGTAAGGCAAACCATGGTTAGATAGAATATTGGGAACCGCCACAAGTAACTTTGTCCTATCTGTTAATATAATTTGTTTCAATATCTCCGTTGTACACCATGCGCAAACCCTCTACTGTTTTGCTTTTTAGGGGCCCTTTCATTTCATTCCAATTCTATTCCGAAGCAAACGAATTCATTTTTCGTATTCGAAGCAGGAAACTACTGATGTATTGCGTTGATAAATCACTAATCTGTTATTTGTAACTACGGGATACGCCTTTTTGATTTACTATTCTGATATGATGGCAATGTATTTGAATAAATACTATATTTTTTACTACTAACACAGAAGAATGAAAGGGTAGCTTATATTATTATTTAGTTTCATTTCGTTTTCTTTCGTTCTATTTATTAATTTTGCTTACGAGTAGTTCATTCAATAGGGTTAAAATAAGTAGTGATTTTAATATCGTCTGAATGTGGTAAAACCTCAAGGTAAAAGTAACATTATAACAAAAACGATAAAGCCAAGCCAATCTCTATTAATTTAATGAGAAACTTTAGGTGGGTTTTAATGTGCTAATTATAAGCTATCTTCGACTCCTACTTACTGTGCGTTTTAAAGCAGATTTCCAACGACTTCTGTAGAAATACTTTAAATTCTCTGTTTATCCTAAATGTCTAGAGAATTTACTTCTTCATTTGGTTGAAACACTTTCTGATCGTGACCCACAGCCGACAATCTCTGTCGCCATCTCACGACGTTTTGTCAAAATCGAGAGCAGGGAATAGGTAGGTATGTTATTTAAATATAAGGCCTCACAAATTGGAATTAATCTTATTTATTTTCTAGTAAGCATTTCATTCCTATAAGATTTTTTAATAGTAAATACGCCATAAATCTAACTTACTGATGCATATAAGAAGGATTTTGTTAGGTATTTGCATTACGTTTTGCAACAAATTAGGTACAATAAATGAGTACATTGAATTAACAAGTCATGTTCATTTTAGCAAAAGACATCATCTCCATATGTGCAGCATTGGAGATATCTACAGTTAATAGTAGAATAGCCTTTATTTCAGTTAGGCTTAATTTATAGACTCTTATGACGTGTCATTTTGTTTTTTAAACTTGTAATGTTGGTAACTACTTAACGACTTATAACGAAGTTTACGAGGATTTTAACGCGCCGTGTCCTTGAGAAGAAGCCCACAACAAAGCTGGGTATTCTTTTATATGAAAGATGCAATAAACTTGTCTGTCGATACCATAACGCTTTCAAGGAAATAGCTTTTCACGCAAAGCGTTGCACTTGCCGCATTGCCCAATAATAATAAAAACAAAAAATCCCTCATAAAGCAAAAAGCTCTAACTCCACCCTAATGTATAGCAATTTCATATTTCGTGAAATGGAATACGCACTCATGCCCGACACTCGTCACCAATCTATTTGCGAGTGTCGCGTATGAAATGGAATGACACACTGACTGAACCCGGTGCTCACAAAAAGGCTCTTCGATATCTTATTTTGAACTTTATTTCACGTAATTACAAAGGTTATAATAGCGTTAACGCATTGTGCTTTTGTCGGTGTACAGAGCGAAGTTGCAGTGTCAGCTTCCCCTGGTGCACCCTAATCGAATTTCTCCACGCTCGGTGTCTCCCGTCTTGTGGGTCCGACCCCTGTTCCGGACATCAGAGGTCGCGTTGCTGAAAATAAATAAGCGAAATCAAACGGCGGGTCTTTAATTGGTCCCCTTTTCAAGTCATCTTTGAGGATTAGTTAATTGAGTATTGTTAGCGAAGCGTTTTCTTATTACGTGTGTACTTCAATGTAACAAAATACGACTAATTGATGAAATTACGACAAGAAATTGTTTATATTTTGAAATAGACGTAAGTATACCCTGGACAGGGCGGAAGGCCCGAAAAAATGTCGCCAGTTTGTCGGTGCCATAAATGCTTGTTTTGTCACCAACACCAACCTGGCCTTAGCCAGGCTGTAGTTCGCCTATATGTAGAATTTTGACAGATGGCGCTACCTTGTACGAAAAAGGTTTACGTCGTTTGGATGCTCATATCCAGAGTTTTCTTATCAGTGATTCTGTAGTAATTTGTATGGAGGTTATACAAATTACTCCACATTACTGTCTCTTAAATTATAGGTACCTACTGATATTTAATGTTGTATGTTAAACATGACATTTTGTATGCTGACGGTAGAGTTATACGGTAGAGTGTATGGAAAAAATCAACACAGACATTTTAACGGTATCTCTTTTTGACGAATTTATAACATAAAAATAATAATTTAATTAGAAACACCAAATGCTACTTATCTATCTGTTTTATTGTACTTCTATTTTAAGGGATTCCTATCTGTCTAACTTCTTATTTACATTCACATTTATGTATTACTAAAAAACGCATATCAACAAAATGAACTAATTGCAGTAAACCGATCACCACTCTGTTTTAAATGTACTTAATTCTTTTAACGGGTAGAGCCGTATTTAATTGCGGCTAAATACAGGGTGTAATTATTGTCAAACAAAGGACGCATTCTTAATCACTTTTAATTGCGATTATCATTAACTGCTCAACGAAACATGGTCGCTATGCGCACAGGAAATGGAATGAAAGTTAAAACTTCTTTTTCGTACACGATTCCTGTTAGTGATTTGTGCTGTTTTTCTTAGTAGAATGGAAATGTTAAAATTACGAAAACACAATAAGAAATACAGACATTTAAGAAGCGATTTGTCAACACGTCTACGGACAAAATATAATCGAAAGAATTTTTAGAAAGCATTAACTAATGTATGGAGTTAAAAATTCCTCGCTTGCCTAAAAACGCATTTTACAAAGATGATTATTTTGACAAATTGCAAGAATCATCACGGAAATTCCAAGAGATTAGGGTTAGTTAGCTGCTTACAAGAAATCGACGGTTGCAATTCCCTCATAACGACGTTGCATTATAACGTCATAAATCTGTGTCTGCCTCATATTTAACGTATCTAAGCACTGTTTAAGAACTGTACAATTCATGTCTCAAAATTTGGCAACTGTGCACTATATATGACATGTATGCGACTGTAATAGAGCTTATTATTTGTTTAACAGTCGTATAGTTTTATTTTGTTGATTATAATCAGAGCTGAGGCGTACGCTCGGCTTGGACTTGACGTTGTACGTTCTTTCGTCATGCTCGGCTGGAACAAATTGTCTAGATATAGGGGGAGACTAGACGTGTGCTTTTCAACGGCGATACCACTGATGGATTAATAATACTGTAATAATATAATAATAAACTCGTGGGAGACTTTAGTTTCACATATATAAAAGTAACCGTCGTTAACAGTCTTCAGGGCTATCCAAATAAATTATTCTACCATTAATTATTTCGTTGTAGAAAAAATATGAAAACAAAAGTCACTCACTCACTCACTAACTCATCATCGCAAAGCCAAATCCATTTATACTAGAAACCTGACACTTCACACACAGGTTGATAGCGTTTTCAATTTTGAGAATATATTATAAGGTAGGACTTTTATAAAAAACGGTAATTCTCTGGCATTTTTTTATTTTCCTTTAATTAGTATCATGTCTGAACTCAGATATTATATGTATTGGATGAAAACTATAAAACAAAATGATTTTGCTAGGACAGATTCCAGGCCATCAAAACAAGTTGACTACCTTAAAGCTACCTTATGAATATAAAAACAACCTAAAAGACCGGGGTGTCTCGCTGTCGTAATGCACACGCTCTCTAGAATTATGACAAATGCAACATCCGGAATGGAATATCAAAGACCCCTTTTATTCGAGCCCAAATATCAGTTCTATTAAGAGAACTTTGTCATATGTCATAAACAATAAGAAATCGTTAGACGATTTATTTGATGAAGGCAAATACCGAAGGACTTCTATTTCGAATATTGAGTTGACTTATCAATATACCCATTTCCCATAAAATTATTATTCAAGTTCCCAAAATATAATTGATATTATATTCAAATTAGCCTTTAGTTGCGTGGTTTTCAGTTTTCTACATATCCTGGATAAACCCTTCTTATCCACTCAGATGAAACTGCGGGCATAACCTAGTTAAAAATAATAAATTCTAATCGGACTACGCAGTACATTAATTACGTTCTTGTTGGTCGATATTCAAAATAAAGCTGGCTTACAGCAATCTAATTCACTTTCTTTCACAAAAGCAATAAAAATCATCTTACGCCCATTCTGTTTTAATATATAGAGGATATTCTCGGTAAGCTTCAAAAATCCATTTTCTGGTTTCTCTTTTTCTCCAATGCGCTATAAATTTTGATCAATGTCTTTAGGCATAGACGTGCAATAGTTTTTAAAAGGTGACTTTTTTAATACTGAAAGCGGATTATTCGTACTATTTGGTATTGTGATTTGTGACCATTGAGTGCTTTAAGAGCTGTCATGCTCTGTGAAATTACATTTAAACTATGTACACATTACTTTAACTGCCTGACGGGCAACTAACCTTAAAGTATATTTTCTGCTTTGGGCATTTTTAATAAGAATATTAAAGAAACAAAATTCATACCCAGCCTATAATACCTATGTAATATATTTGAATAATTTAGTTAAGTTCAGTTTATTCAATCATAATAGCATTTGTCTGACACAGTGGTAACTAAATAAAAATATAATCATTTTATAGCTTTTGCAGGAGCAAACAGAAGAGATGAAGATTTGCCGCAACCAATTAAACTTTTATATGTAGAGAAAAATTACTTCAGTATCAAATTTTTTAATCTTCACTTTTCTTTAAGAAACATTGATAGGTAGGCAGGTACCTACTAACAAACAAGTTTTGCTTTTAAATCGATAAAGGTGAAAATACGTAATAAATATTTATTTTTAAATTGTATCTATAATCAAATTTTAAAGTGTAAAGGTAATCTCATGTTATAGATATTTCAATCCTCGATGTCGCGCCCCACTCTGTCAAACTCCATACGAATCGAACGAGACCTCAATGAAACATAAGCGATTTTGGCAGAGTGGGGCACGTCTTTGTGAACTGAAATAATATCTATACCTGACAATCACATTTTAATACCTACTCCATATTAGGTATGTCACAGTTTCATAAAGTAGTTTTACCTACTAATATTTCATCACAATTTACACATTTCCCACATTAGAACACTCTAAGTAAGTAAATCTTTGACGAAAATCGAGATCTTTTCCCCTTTCTTCACCACAATCTATACTTTAAGCATGCCACTGTTATCTGGGTGTAATTTTTCGCATCACTGCTGCAGGATGAAAAAGCCCAGTGTTTCCAGCCGCAGAACTAAACGACGGTTTTATTTTTTATGACGTCATTATCTCGAGGAAGTGGGGTGAAGCGTGCGGTCGCCTTCTATTAGAAACTGTTGATACAGTTGATAACCTGTAGGACACGAAGGGTAAGAAAAACTGTTTTAGAAAACGGTAAAACTGCATCAGATTAAAAGATAAGTTACTTTTTGATAATCCAAGATTACAAAGTACAAATAAATTAGGTACTATTTGGACGATCGTTTCAGACGCAATAAGCACAATTCCCGGCCGACCCGGCAAACGTTGTTTTGCTATGATGGATATAAATAATAGATATTATATTCCGAACATAAACAGAGAATTTTATAACAATGGGTCGAGCCGTTTCGGAAGAGCATGGTAACAAACACGAGAAACTACAATCTATATATATAAAAGAATGAGGCATTTTGGTGATTTTGGTTGTTCCAAGGATTCCGCCAAAACTATAGGTCGTAGAGATCTGAAATTTGGTACCTAGGTAGATATTAGGTCATGAATTCGTACTAAGACGGGGATTCCAGAAATTCAAACTTTAAGGGGTAAAAACCGTTGGTTTTTTGGATTTCCCCATACAAAAGTGAAATTTTTTTCGTTGTTCCAGGAATTCCCGAAAAGCTACAAGTCGTAGGGATCTGAAACTTGGTACCTAGGTAGATATTAGGTCAAGAATTCGTACTAAGACGGGGATTCCAGAAATTCAAATTGTAAGGGGTAAAACCGTTGGTTTTTTGGATTTCCCCATACAAAAGTGAAATTTTTTTCGTTGTTCCAGGAATTCCCGAAAAGCTACAAGTCGTAGGGATCTGAAATTTGGTACCTAGGTAGATATTAGGTCATGAATTCGTACTAAGACGGGGATTTCAGAAATTCAAATTGTAAGGGGTAAAAACCGTTGGTTTTTTGGATTTCCCCATACAAAAGTGAAATATTTTTCGTTGTTCCAGGAATTCCCGAAAAGCTACAAGTCGTAGGGATCTGAAAATTGGTAACTAAGTAGATATTAGGTCATGAATTCGTACTAAGACGGGGATTCCAGAAATTCAAATTTTAAGGGGTAAAAACCGTTGGTTTTAGGGATTTCTCCATACAAAAGTGAAATTTATTTCGTTGTTCCAGGGATTCCCGGAAAACTACAAATCGTAGAGATCTGAAATTTGGTACCTAGGTTGATATTAGGTCATGAATTCGTACTAAGACGGGGATTCCAGAAATTCAAATTGGAAGGGATAAAAATCCTACTTTTAAGGGATTTTCCCATACAAAAGTGTAATTTTTGCGTTGTTCCAGGGATTCCAGCGAAATTAAAAGTCGTAGAGATCTGAAACTTGGTACCTAGGTTGGTATTAGGTATATCATGAATTCGTATTCAGAAAGGGATTTTCGAGATTCAAATTTTGAGGAGGAAAAATTTTGAATTTTTTGGCCGCCATTTTGAACTTTTTTGTTACTGGGCCGATTGCTTTGAAAATCGATATTTGACTATGGCAGAAAGCAGAGAGACGGAATTTGTGGTCAAAATTTAAAAAATAGGCCGCCATTTTGAACTTTTTTGTTACAGGGCCGATTGCTTTGAAAATCGATATTTAACTATGGCAGCAAGCATAGAGAAGGAATTTGTGGTCAATATTTAAAAAAGTGGCCGCCATTTTGAACTTTTTAGTTACTGGGCTGATTGCTTTGAAAATCGATATTTGACTATGTCAGCAAGCATAGAGAAGGAATTTGTGGTCAAAATTTAAAAAAGTGGCCGCCATTTTGAACTTTTTTGTTACTGGGCCGATTGCTTTGAAAATCGATATTTTACAGTGGCAGCAAGCATAGAGAAAGAGTTTGTGGTCAAAATTTCAAAAATAGGCCGCCATTTTGAACTTTTTTGTTACTGGGCCGATTGCTTTGAAAATCGATATTTGACTATGGCAGCAAGCATAGAGAAGGAATTTGTGGTCAAAATTTAAAAAAAGTGGCCGCCATTTTGAACTTTTTTGTTACTGGGCCGATTGCTTTGAAAATCGATATTTGACTATGGCAGCGAGCATAGAGAAGGAATTTGTGGTCAAAATTTAAAAAAAGTGGCCGCCATTTTGAACTTTTTTGTTACTGGGCCGATTGCTTTGAAAATCGATATTTGACTATGGCAGCAAGCATAGAGAAGGAATTTGTGGTCAAAATTTAAAAAGGTGGCCGCCATTTTGAACTTTTTTGTTACTGGGCCGATTGCTTTGAAAATGGATATTTGACTATGGCAGCAAGCATAGAGAAGGAATTTGTGGTCAAAATTTACAAAAATTTGCCGCCATTTTGAACTTTTTTGTTACTGGGCAGATTGCTTTGAAAATCGATATTTGACTATGGCAGCAAGCATAGAGAAGGAATTTGTGGTCAAAATTTAAAAAAGTGGCCGCCATTTTGAACTTTTTTGTAACTGGGCCGATTGCTTTGAAAATCGATATTTGACTATGGCAGCAAGCATAGAAAAGGAATTTGTGGTCAAAATTTAAAAAAGTGGCCGCCATTTTGAACTTTTTTGTTACTGGGCCGATTGCTTTGAAAATCGATATTTGACTATGGCAGCAAGCATAGAGAAGGAATTTGTGGTCAAAATTTAAAAAAGTGGCCGCCATTTTGAACTTTTTTGTTACTGGGCCGATTGCTTTGAAAATCGATATTTGACTATGGCAGCAAGCATAGAGAAGGAATTTGTGGTAAAAATTTAAAAAAGTGGCCGCTATTTTGAACTTTTTTGTTACTGGGCCGATTGCTTTGAAAATCGATATTTGACTATGGCAGCAAGCATAGAGAAGGAATTTGTGGTTAAAATTTAAAAAAGTGGCCGCCATTTTGAACGTTTTTGTTACTGGGCAGATTGCTTTTAAAATCGATATTTGACTATGGCAGCAAGCATAGAGAAGGAATTTGTGGTCAAAATTTAAAAAAGTGGCCGCCATTTTGAACTTTTTTGTGACTGAGCCGATTGCTTTAAAAATCGATATTTGACTATGGCAGCAAGCATAGAGAAGGAATTTGTGGTCAAAATTTAAAAAAGTGGCCGCCATTTTGAACTTTTTTGTTACTGGGCCGATTGCTTTGAAAATCGATATTTGACTATGGCAGCAAGCGAAGAGAAGGAATTTGTGGTCAAAATTTAAAAAATTGGCCGCCATTTTGAACTTTTTTGTTACTGGGCCGATTGCTTTGAAAATCGATATTTGACTATGGCAGCAAGCATAGAGAAGGAATTTGTGGTCAAAATTTAAAAAAGGTGGCCGCCATTTTGAACGTTTTTGTTAATGGGCCGATTGCTTTGAAAATCGATATTTGACTATGGCAGCAAGCATAGAGAAGGAATTTGTGGTCAAAATTTAAAAAAGTGGCCGCCATTTTGAACTTTTTTGTGACTGAGCCGATTGCTTTGAAAATCGATATTTGACTATGGCAGCAAGCATAGAGAAGGAATTTGTGGTCAAAATTTAAAAAAGTGGCCGCCATTTTGAACTTTTTTGTTACTGGGCCGATTGCTTTGAAAATCGATATTTGACTATGGCAGCAAGCAAAGAGAAGGAATTTGTGGTCAAAATTTAAAAAATTTGCCGCCATTTTGAACTTTTTTGTTACTGGGCCGATTGCTTTGAAAATCGATATTTGACTATGGCAGCAAGCATAGAGAAGGAATTTGTGGTCAAAATTTAAAAAAGTGGCCGCCATTTTGAACTTTTTTGTTACTGGGCCGATTGCTTTGAAAATCGATATTTGACTATGGCAGCAAGCATAGAGAAGGAATTTGTGGGCAAAATTTAAAAAAGTTGCCGCCATTTTGAACTATTTTGTTACTGGGCCGATTGCTTTGAAAATCGATATTTGACTATGGCAGCAAGCATAGAGAAGGAATTTGTGGTCAAAATTTAAAAAAGTGGCCGCCATTTTGAACTTTTTTGTTACTGGGCCGATTGCTTTGAAAATCGATATTTGACTATGGCAGCAAGTATAGAGAAGGAATTTGTGGGCAAAATTTAAAAAAGTGGCCGCCATTTTGAACTATTTTGTTACTGGGCCGATTGCTTTGAAAATCGATATTTGACTATGGCAGCAAGCATAGAGAAGGAATTTGTGGTCAAAATTTAAAAAAGGTGGCCGCCATTTTGAACGTTTTTGTTAATGGGCCGATTGCTTTGAAAATCGATATTTGACTATGGCAGCAAGCATAGAGAAGGAATTTGTGGGCAAAATTTAAAAAAGTGGCCGCCATTTTGAACTATTTTGTTACTGGGCCGATTGCTTTGAAAATCGATATTTAACTATGGCAGCAAGCATAGAGAAGGAATTTGTGGTCAATATTTAAAAAGTGGCCGCCATTTTGAACTTTTTAGTTACTGGGCTGATTGCTTTGAAAATCGATATTTGACTATGGCAGCAAGCATAGAGAAGGAATTTGTGGTCAAAATTTAAAAAAGTGGCCGCCATTTTGAATTTTTTTGTTACTGGGTCGATTGCTTTGAAAATCGACATCTGATTATTTCACCAAGCATCGAGAAGGAATTTGTAGTCAAAATTTAAAAAATTGACCGCCATTTTGAACTTTTTTGTTACTGGGCCGATTGTTTTCAAAATTGATATCTGATTATCGCAGCGAGCATAGAAAAGGAATTTTTGGTAAAAATTTAAAAGAATTGGCCACAATTTTGTACTTATATGTCTTACCATGGTAGCAAGCAACCACGGCCGGATGGACAAACGGACGGTGGAGTCTTAGTAAGAGCCCTTACCCTTTGGGTACGGAACCCTAAAAATAGCCACCATATTTAACTTTTTTGTGACGATCGAATTTTTCAAAATCAATATGTGACTATTACCAGGAAGCAAGAGAAAATTTTGTGGGCAAAATGGTGTGTAATGCAGGAATTTTGGAAATTAAACCACCATAGTAAAGCATAACTCAGAAGTTAACGTGAGCGAAGCCGCGGGCGTTTGCTAGTTTTTTATAATTAGATAAATTGACTAAGTCTAGCTTTAAGCTGGTTATCACACCACACTACTGCTATAGATGCCAAGCGAATTATTAGTAGGGTTCACTAACATTGTCATATGAAATTGCAGTCAAGATCTAACCTAAAATATTTTTGAAACTCAGTAGCCAATTTAAAAGCCTGGCGATTACTTAAAACATAAAAAAAATTATTAATGAAAATTGAAAAAAAACTGAAGCGGAATTACCACATACTGTCTACAAAAATCAACCCACGTTTCTAGACGTGGCCACGTCTAGAAACCCCGAAACACACAAACCTCCAAATGTATCTAATATACCTACAACATGAAAATACTCTTCGGGTCAAACAAACCCTGCGTTTCGTGAGCAATTTATTAACTCCATTTACACGCATGTCGGACAATTTACACGTATAAAAACAAACGCCGGCCGACTGGACGTCCAAATTGATTAAAAAGAATACTGTAACACCTAACACCCATATAACACCCCGTATAAAAGGTGCTCCGATGGCCAAACAAAAATCGTATGGCTTTGTTTTCGTTTTAGGTTGTAACTTCGCTGTGGTCTCTTGATTTACAGTGACGGGAGGGGAAACATAACACTGCATTTAACACCCACGGCCCCGACCAACATCGTCCTTCGGTTCTCTTATCCAAGATCCGCTTTAAATCGAAATATGATATCTGAATTAAATTTAAATTCAAGAAGATCAAAACAACAGCTCTTATCTATACCTACTTACTATATCTAAGAGTATTAATTTTACTTCTGTATTTTATTGCTTACATTTTTCAAATAGCAAAACTTTTGATTTGTATATTATTTATGGCTCATCATTAGCTATTCGGTATGCCTTCGTTTTCTAATTAAGGCAAAGGTTAGGAAAAAATAAATTTGTTATCATTTAAAAAAAATTAAAACAAATTTTTTACGTAAATTTATCCGAATTCTTCTCAGCAAACCCTTTCATATGATATCCATATTGTAGGGGAGCATTAAAATAACTAGTCCACCATCTTAGGTTTTCCGCCATATTGGATTTAAAATGGCGTCAAACAACTAACCATGCACTGTGATCTAAACTAAACGTGCATAAAAATTTCAGTGCTATCGGTTACAGATAAATGCATTGCAAATAAAAACTTGTATGATTAAATGTTTTATTTTTCTTTTTTTCTCACTTCACAATCACATAGTGCATATCTGCAAACACTCACTACACTTTGATACACTTTGATCCGACACGCCAATGTGTTTAATTGGTGCAATATCGACAGCTGAAGTCAACAAACCCCAAACCCCTAACTGCTTTTTAGCGCAGTATTTGTAAAAAAAGAAATTGTCGGTCCATCGCTTCCAATCGATGAATATTCAAGTTGACAAAGGATCACATATTTGGCCATGTCAAAACAACACCAAAATAGCATGTAACGTCTAAGTACCCCCCATCCAGGCGTAAAACGTTCACACTCCCCGATATGCCTTTGGCACGTTCTTAGAAAAATAATTCGATAGTCCATTGAACTTAGTACAGGTTTTTGTACGAATTTCGAGTCGACTCGCGTTGTAGGACCGAATCGAATTCCTCCATACATTTACAGCCAGCGCCATCTATTGACAGCCACATGTCAGCGAATGTCCATAGATGGCGCTGGCTGTAAATGTACGGAGGAATTCGATTCGTTTGTGCGATGCGAGTCTATTCGAAATTCGTACAAAAACCTGTACCTCATAACATGAATCTCGACGGGGGGGTTATGTCATCTGATCCCAGTGGCTACCGTTTACGCCGTCAGCTCCCATAAGACCACGCGAGGGGTATCCGGTATCATGTGCGATACAGTGAACGTCATTTTGCGTGTGACTTTACCATGGCGGTGTCTTTTAAAGCTTTTTTTAATAGACTCTTTGAGATTCATTATTAGTTTGTTTGTGGTAATTGTATATTTTTACGTTGGTATTTCTGGATTTAGAACTGTTTTTTAATGTTACAATAAAACTCTTTCTAACTTATTCTAGCTACTGTAGAAGTTTATTACCTGAAGCAGTTATTATTTGATGATAATTTATCATAATTTTCCACTCTTTCAATGGCAAGAAGAATGAAAAAATATCTAATATAGGAACATAAAATAAAACTAATAGGTACCTACATAAAAGTCTACGTGAGCTAAGAAAAAAATATAACAGTGACAATTTTTTTTTTAATACAATCAGGGTAATTTCGAAAAGGCTACAGCACCGTGGACCACATCCACACCTTGAGGCAGATTATACAGAAGACCGAAGAGTATAATCTGCCACTGTGCCTTGGATTTGTGGACTACGAGAAAGCCTTCGACTCCATCGAAACTTGGGCTGTTCTAGAGTCTCTGCAGAGGTGTCAGGTCGATTGGCGGTATATCGAGGTGCTGAGATGTATTTACAACTCCGCGTCAATGACCGTCCAAGTACAGTCCCAGCGCACAAATGCTATCGATTTGCGCAGAGGTGTTAGACAGGGGGATGTAATATCCCCAAAGCTGTTTAACAGTGCACTAGAGGACCTCTTCAAAACACTGGACTGGAAAGGGCGTGGTCTTAATATCAATGGCGAATACATCTCACACCTACGGTTCGCTGACGACGTGGTTATCTTGGCGGAAACTCCCCAAGACCTTGAGGATATGCTTAACAGCCTTAGTCGTTCTTCCAGACGGGTCGGCCTCGGGATGAATGTTGACAAAACTAAAGTTATGTTTAATCAACACGTCATCTCGAGGCCGGTGTTAGTCGATAATGTTGGCATCGAAATTGTTTCTCAGTACAACTACCTTGGTCAGATCATTCAATTAGGAAGAAACAACTTCGATGAAGAAGCCAACAGAAGAATACGGCTGGGCTGGGCGGCTTTTGGGAAACTCAGCCAGGTCTTTTCTTCGTCAATCCCTCAATGCCTGAAAACAAAGGTATTCAACCAGTGCGTCCTGCCTGTCCTCACCTATGGCGCTGAGACGTGGACACTGACAAATGGCCTGATACACAAATTTAAAGTCGCCCAGCGTGCTATGGAGAGGGCTATGTTAGGAGTTTCCCTGAAGGATAAAATCAGAAATGAGGAGATCCGCAGGAGAACCAAAGTCACCGATATAGCCCGAGCCATTAGCAAGCTAAAGTGGCAGTGGGCAGGTCACGCTTGTCGCAGGGGCGATGGCCGTTGGAGCCGCAAAGTCCTTGAGTGGAGACCGCGTACGAGTAAGCGTAGTGTAGGACGACCCCCAGCTCGTTGGACTGATGATATAAAGCGGGTGGCGGGAAGCGGCTGGATGAGGAAGGCTGAGGACAGGGTGTGGTGGCGCGCGCTTGGGAAGGCCTATGTCCAACAGTGGACGTCCGCAGGCTGAGATGATGAGGGTAATTTTTAGTAGAAAGAGAAAGGCGGTTCTTTTAAAAATTAATATTTTTGTTTACGTATGAGTTACCAAGTTTTATCAAACGAACCTGTTATACAAGTTGCTAAAATAATTTTGTAATTTCTAAAATAATTTTGTAAAAAGTAAGCCTTTCTCTTTTTCTGACTCAATCATTAGCTCATTTGCGGTTTGTTCTCAATGGTTTTCCTACATCCATTGACTAAAGTGACAACACAAACATGATAAAAATATTCCTGATTATTGCACAATATAAAGTGCATAATTTACTTACGATTAATATGAGATAAAATAGCCGTTTAAATTTTAATGATAACTAACATCACTAAAATAAACTTAGTCAATATTATAAAGACTTGATTAAGCTAGTAAGAAATAAGCGCTTGCTTGAAATAGTAAATATCAATCACTGAAAAACCTTGCAGTCTAAATATATCTTACACCGTGATAATTTAATAAGAAAATACGTCATATCTGTTTAGGTATATTATACAGATATTAAGTTTTTTATTTTTTTTAATTTTATAATTATGTATTAATTATTTTAGATAATCTTTTATTTTATGGAATTATTTTAAATAATATGAACTAAATTACTTTTTAAGTACATATTTAAAATTCTTATTTAAAATTTTATTACAAGTTACTACAAAGCTACTACAAAGTTCAACACAAGTACCAACGAGTTGACAGTAACACCTTCCTATAGATTACGCTCGCAACTTAGCGAAACCTAATATTCCGCGTAAGTAAGTTAGTACATAAGTTGTACTTACGTTACCACTTCTTAACTTCTTAAACTCTCGCGATAGAAACAGGATTATCCTCAGAGTAATAAGTTCGTAGAGCAACTATCGCGAGGCGTCCGGGCGCGTAATTCTGCGGTTTGTTTGAACGAGAGGTCGCGGTTAAAGCACGCGTTGCCTTTGACGAGCCTGAACGAGCTTCAAATAAACCCTTAGACATGCTCTGAGTACTCGTTCTCAGAGCTATTACAAGGGCGAGAGAGCACACGCTAAACTACATCTACTTGTAGTGTATCTGCATAAACTACCTAAAGATAATGAGTATGCCACAATAATTTGTGAACTGAAGTGTTAGTACAGGTTTGTACAAACGATTCGATTCGAATGAATGGATCTAATTTCAAATTACATATACAGCCAGCTCCCCAAAGAGATAACAGCTGAAAGATGAACCGCTGAAAAACACCTCCACGGGATCGAACCACTCTAAGATCGACCACCACCAACGGGGCGTCCGCTACCTCACGAGCTCGTGCGGTCATCGTCCCCTGAGCGCTTGCGCGAGGGTGGCGACGGAGACGAAGACGACGACGCGGGTTTATACAATCGAACCCCCTCATCCCCGCGCAGGGCGGCGACACAATCGCTGACCGCGCGGGGCCACTAGACCCACCACTCCATCAAGCCACAAACCAAGTAGGCGAGGCCTTAGCCCCTTACCAGGGCCAAAAGAACAACACCAGGGTAGTCCGGGTAAGGAGGCAAGCCTCAAGGCCCGTACCTCCGTAGGGACTCGTTTCCTATGGACGAGGACCACAACACTCAGGCTGTAGATGTAGGAAGAAATCCAATCCGTGACTATCCGTGAACCAAACCTTACTGCATTAGTTCACCTTATCATTCATTGGCTTTAGTCGATGTACGCCCACTAGACACACAAGGCATCCTCAACCTGCACGATTTCTCGGCGCTTGGATGCAGTAGCTCCTCTTAATATCACCGATCCATTTGCTTTGAAATCTGCCAGAACTGCATGTCTAGATTCCAGCTCCTTGGTTCCCTAAGCTTTATCGGGCCTACGCACCATTTGGATCCGCTCATTTGCGACAAGTTGATCTATGTCGTCTAGTGCTTTATTAATCAAAGTGATAAACAGTTGGTTTAATTTAATGTTAGTTTGAAATAAATGTAATGGTTTATATTTAATGTGAAGCTGTTAATAAATATAACAGTTTTTTAATACCTCATGATTGTATCTAAGAACTTTATAAAATTACATATCGAACTCTATTAGTATTAGAAGACTGAAAAAGATTTGTGACACGTTATAGGTACCACGAAAATTGAGAATAGAAATAAATCTCAATTTATACATGGAGAAAGTCACGAGGAGAAGATACATAAAACATAAACAACCATAAAGTATCGTCGTCCAAAGGTTAAGCAACAACAAAGCTCGGTATTTTAAACTGTAACCAGTCTTTTGTAGCATCAATTTGACCGATTCTCCATGGTCCACACAGAATGCTCTCAATTGCATCCGACTTGGGCTCTATTGATTCAAAAACCGTGCGTGAGACTACATAGATTTTATAGTTGATTTTATTACATATAAATGAGACTATTAAATTTATAGTTCACTGGGATTCATAAGTGATTAATTTTATGATCCAGTTACAGTAAGGGTCCATGTAGCATCATGAGGTTTTGACTGATCATCTAAATTGTTTGAAATCTGGATAAACCAAATTTTTTCACCGAAACAGATAAATTGAAAACAAGCATTCGTTTGTTCGTTTCAGCCCACGGACCACCACTGCTCGAAAAAGGTTTCCTGTGCCTGTGACGATTTACAGCCCACACAATCCTGCGGTAAACAGCGCCTTTCCGCGACTCTTTTAATGTTGTCAGTCCATCTGGTCGGAGGTCTGCCTACACTGCGCTTTCCTTTGCGGGGTGAGGGGTCGCCAATCGCCATTCTAGCACTTTGGGTCCCCAACGTCACAATTCGTCCTAAACGAAAACAAGCATACCTACATGGAATGAATTGGAAAAGAAATCTTCTGGATCTTTCAGAAATCACATTTTTAATCTCGATCGTTAATTTAATGTTCCCGAGGTTTTTTGAAGCTAACCCGATTTTTTTTTAATTTCAGAGTCCTGTTCATCAAAATAGAGATGACCATTTACATCTGTCATCCTGCATCCATAGTCTCAGGAAAAATGGAATCTTGTTGAAATTAATACCAAATACCTTTGATACTACACAGTGTTCGTAATACCAATTAATATTAAATAAAATAGCTATAAAGTCGTTAATGTGAGAATCTTTTCAACAAAACCTTAAGTGCTCAATAACTAAACACTGGCTTACAAGATGTACTATCATAATCTATACTTATAATAAATCTGTAACAGGTCAAATTCTGTACATTAGAGATATTTTGAAATTTTTTTTTCGAGGGCACTCTAAAATCGGTTCTGAACCCAAAACTGTATTTTTTTTCATTTTTGTCTGTCTGTCTGTCTGTCTGTCTTTCTGTATCACGGCCGCGCATCACGGCGAAACTACTGAATGAATTCCAATGAAACTTGGTATGACTTGAGTTCATACTACGAGGAAGGACATAGGATACTTTTTATCCCGAAATTCAGCATGGTTCCCTTAGGAGAGGGGATAAAAGTTAAAATGTATACTGAGTTGTAAATCATTAACGCGTGGTCCGATTTCATTAATTCTTTTTTTGTTAGAAAGGGGATACATTAAAGATTATTCTGTAAATATTTTAAAGTCATCGGTTTTGTAGTTCAGAAAAAATAGACATAATATAAAATTCTCTCGATTTTCTTTGTAACCAAACTCCTCCGAAACGGCTGGACCGATCGTTGTGAAACTTTCAGGGTATGATCTCTGGGTCGGGGAGCGGGTTGTTATCTATATTTGATGGCCCTAAAAGCTGGAGAACCCTGGCCCTGGCCGATTTAATTTTCCCATACAAAAACCAAGGGCGGTACCGGTGTATGGTGGAATCGAACGAATCGCACATCAAATGAAAGAGCGTAAAAAAATAATCGATCTGAGTCGAGGACTTATATATGTGGAGACTTAGGATTAACGAGTATTTTCGAAATAAAAATAAAATTAATAAATTAATTTAATGGCGTTGCTATGTAAACATTTCAATGTTGTCACGTCAGCACCTTTGACAAGTTTGTTTCAAAATTTGTAGCCGGAGTATGAGGTCCGATCTCTTTGGTCTATTTAATTTATTTGATATGCAAATAACGTTATAATACCGATTGTTAGTTTGGGAGAAAATCGAACATTACGTCGATGCCAAGTATTTGTTCAAGAAAGGGCTAACAGATTAACAAAGTAGGATCTGCTCCATCGTATACAATCGTTAAAAAATGGTCAGAAGAATTGATGGCCCACGAACTGGACGGCCATCAGCTTCGAGTACTGAGAATAAAGTCGGAAATATTTGGGATTTCATACTCGGGGCCGTTGGTGGAAAATCAGAGAAATAGCTGAAATCATAGGTATATCCTATGAACGAACTCGAAATATAATAATTCATAATGAATTGGGGCTTCGAAGCTTTCTGCGAGGTGGGTACCGAGGCTTCTTTCAGCTGAAAATAAATGCAACACTCACGATTTAGCGCAATTGTTTGGAGTTGTTCAAAGCCGATTCACCAAACTTCTTACAGATATTATTTGTTAGTGCTGATGAAACTTGGTAAATCAGGGTTGGATTTACTTACCTTTGGCAGGAGTTCGGGGTAGAAAGGTGTTGTATTTGGTAGAGGTTTGGTCCCTAATTATAACAATACTACTTGGGTCACCCCGACTCGGATAACGGATAGGTGACGAAGAGGATGGCGGGGCCTGCAAGGCCCCACCATCCTTCTGAGTGGTTATTTTCTTTTATGATCACCCAGAAATAGCAGCCCCGCGAAGCGGGGCTCCGTCGACCGAGCCTTGAAAAGAGTAAAGGAAAGACTGAAGGCTAAAAAAGAATCTTAACCTCAAGATTTTAAAGCTCTGTCGACTGACCCTTAGGGGGGGTGAGGGGTAGATAGTGATGGATAAAGGGTTTTCCTAGCTCCTTTACTTCTTCTTGAGGCTACTAATTCCCATTCCAAAACATGTATTTCAGTAATTATAAGAGCAATATTGAATTCAACATTTCATAATTTAAAAAAATTATTTCTGAAAATCGACTACGTGTCGAAAGTTTTAGCTTGGGAGGGGGGGAACATTCCCAGTTTTTTTACTTCCCACCCCTTCCCCTTTCGCTTCTCTCCATGACGAAACGACTCTATCATCGTCATTTTAATTATTTTCATCTTTTTAAATTTTCTGAACAATGGTGCATTACCTTTTCATGGTAGTGGTATCGGGGGTTAGGGGACACCCTCTCTCCCCCCCTTCCCCCTTCCCTCCCCGCTACTCCTGCCAAACGATTCTAAATTTTTACCATGGAGTCTTCTTCCATTCTCTCCTATCTGCTGTCAACGTGCAATACTCTTCCATACGATCCATCCATTTCTTTTTTGTCTTCATCTAAGTACTTACTAAACAAACCTCTCTTATTTTGAGAGGAAACTCACGCCCAGCTATTGTGGGGTTGAGATTAAATTCAATTATGTTTGAACCAAAGAGAGGCTTCGGCCGCAGTCAACTAAATGTTGACAAGTGAAAACCTCAGGTGCCATCTCGAAACAAAGTAAGGCAACGATAGATTGATACACCATGACATAACTAAAATTCGGTAATGCGAGAAAAAATTACTTTCAAGAAGGTACCACATTAATTTTAGAGATGGCGCTATAAGTAATATCGCGGCATGACTTGGCTATACGGTTTGACTTACACTGAGAGTTTGTATGTCTGTAATTTCTAAACTACAAAACTAATAAACTTTAAGAATTTCAGAGACAATCTATGAAGTACCTCCTTTCGAACCAAAAAGGATGAATGAAATCGGACCGCGAGTTAATGAATTATAACTTAACACATTTTGACTTTGATGTCGTCTTCCAGGGAAACCATGCTAAATTTCGGAATAAAAAGTATCCTATGTCCTACTTCGGTATATAAACTCACATCATGCCAAGTCTCATTTTAATCCATCCAGCGGATTAGCCGTGATGCGTGGCCGTGAAATAGGTAGAGAGACAGACAGACAAACAGACAAAAATTAAACAAAATACAAATTGCAGTTTTGGCTTCAGTATCGACTAAAGAGTGCTCTGCAACAAAAAAATTCGAAATATCTTCAATGTACGGAACGTGACCTGTTACAGTTGTATTATTATAGATAGTAGAGCCAGATATTATGACAAATATCTAATTGACCTTTTACAAGAGCCTGTACCTTTGAATCCAACTCATTCAGTAAATCTGAGAACAGGTCGTGACTCGTGAGCTATTTTTCATACCCATAATATGAGGAAAAAAATAACAGGGCAAAACGAAGTTTGCCGGGTCAGCTAGTACTTTCAAATTGTGCCAAGGCGAAACAAATCATGTAGCTTTGTACTCAGTACTCAGTAGCCAAAGTACACAGACGAGTATTTACGATTATTATGAAATACATATATAAACCGAACCATCAAAGAAATCGTGACAACTATCAGCGATATAGGCCACTCAAGACCATCAACTTAATTCACATTAGCGTCTGTCTTATCGTCGTGTTTCTTTCAAGACTAAATGTTGGAAAAACATTATTTAGCCGCAATCTCCGCTGATGATAAGTGACGATGCAGCTGAAGATTTGTTATCATTTTAACTTGGAAGGAATAAGCAACCCCTAACGGTTTCTAGTTTCTACACAGCATCGCACCTGAACGTTAATTCGTGGTGCGTCTTTGCTTGTAGGTATGTATCTAGCCCACGGTTGAAGCGATCGAAGCCTCCCAACAAACCAGTTGCCAAGTTGGAATTTGTAAAATTATAAAGTGACCCGTGGTTGGAATAGAATCTGCAACCTCCCATTCGAAAGACTGCGTGCCACTGTGTCAGGGTTTAGTTTAATTTTTAAGTAGTTTAGTATGTTTAAACCAAAACGTAAACAATTGGTAGGGATGGTCTGCTATTTAATGGTACTCAACAGTGACACGATAAAAAGTCGACAACGCGTTCTCAAACTAAGAACAGTTTTCGTTCTTACATCATCACCTAATTCCAATATAAATAAATAGAATCATGAATACTCATTTATGTTATGAAGCGGGCCAAGGACATACAACAATAGAAATAGTTAACATAGATTTTGAAACATGAAAATAAGAAACGTACAAGCATGTGAACTAAATCTTTCACAACAAACTCAAAATGAGCGTATGTTTATAATAACTGTTGGTTTATGCCGTGTAAAATAAGATTAAGTGCCTATAGTTGTATCATTATAGCGAAAATACGACGCTAATAAATAATTGAAAAAACTTACTTATCTTTATATTTAGCTGCAGAGTTTAAATAAATTACATTATATTTTTAATATCCGATTCATTTAATTAATTTATTTTGTCAGTCGACAATACATTAAATAACAAAATGAACATAAAGAGAGACATCCATAGCCCAAGCATCAATAACTGACAGACAAAGATGGAGATGGTAGTAACGGACAGGCAAAGGGCGATCGGATTTGTCATTTTCAAACATTTTTTCCGTTCCATTTGCATGATCCACTAGTTTCTGCGCCGATCGACACAACTCACAAAGTTCAATATAAAGTAAATCAATGTAAAATTATGTATCATGAAATGATCAATTTTTAAATCTATCCACGAATTTAAATTAGCAATAAACCACACCTGCACGTTTTTAAATTTCCATTTCAATAATAATTATTAATAATAATCAAAAGAAATGTAGGTTATTCATTATTTAAAAAGTCAACCTGCAATCTCAGTCATAAAACATACAGTCAAGTATGATAAACTGTTGACTTTTACGTTACGAGAGTAATGGAACGAAAGTCAACTGATTTGACCTGAGATTCCTTACCACAATCAGCGTGCGAAGTCATATTGGTTTCATTAAGTGAAATACAAGCTGCATTCGATTAGAGGGACTATGTCATCGCTTTGAATATATCAAGAGAACCATAACTCTATGGTTATGATATATGAGAGAGAATAGATACCATTTAACTAGGAACAAAGATTTATGTTACAAATATTTGGAACAAGACGTTAATATTGTACGTATTTATGATTTCTTTAGTGAAGTTGGCACGCTGCTTTTGGTTTTAAGTGGTATTCGATTTTCGGAACGGCCGAGATTAAGATTTTGTAGTTTCTAATTTCTCCATAATTCCACAAACAGAACCGTTGGTCTCTACAATACAATTGTGGGTATATACATCCAGCCCATTGAAGAGGGCTTTTTAGAATCTGCCTTGCAATTTGGATTCGCGGTATCCAGTACTACAGGTTGCATCAGTTCTCTTTATTTAAGAGATGTAGATAAAATCCTATAGTCAACTGCAACCATATCCCTATTTTCATTAAAAAAAATGTATAAACTCTCTAATATATAAAATTCTCGTACCAATAACCAAAACCAAACTCCTCCAAAATGGCTCGACCGATTGTTACGAAATTTTCTTTCTATGTTCGATAGGTCTGAGAGTGGGTCGTTAGCTATTTTTTATATCAGTAAACGGCAAACACAACAGCGTTTGCCAGGTCAGCTAGTTTCTATTCTATTATAATTGCATTCTTTATTTAAATGATACTCTACAGATGTGTATTCTCTTGTAATAAAGAAAAAAATGTTTATATTCGTCGTCGTCTCAAAATCCCGATAGACATTCACTACATAGGCCTTCTCAAGAGTTCTTAAACCAGCAGATTTGCGCTACTTGGCTAGAACAGCTCTCAACAACTATTATAGACGTTATTCTCTGCCGACATTGCTCTACAATGGAACATTTGTTAGTCGTATAAATTCATCAACATCTAGCTAATTAGTCGCTACAAAAGAATCTTAATAAGACCACACTCATTACGCCCAGTACGTCTTGTCTTTGTCCATAACACCAAAAAAGTTAATAGCACCATTAATATAAATGACGAGATGAGACAGTTCCAAGTTGTCTAATTTAGACTATTTATGAATTATGACGAGATACTTCTACCATATTTTTAAACTTTAAGTACCAGGTTGGTAATAAAATTCTATACCTGGAGAAAAATGATTAAAACTTTATCAGATATTCAGTAGGCTAACAATTTATCAGCATGTGTATTTTAAATGTTACTGGATGCATTTGAATATGTGTAAATCAGTAAACTAGGTATAACCCTTTGAACTACAGTAAAAACTGAATATCTAAATTTTATCAATCATGTCTATAATTTTACCAATTTTTAAGATAAACTTTTTATATAAAAATAAACTAGAAGACAGTAAATTATACGTTAAATATGATAAGGATACGATTAGGAAAGAATATAATTTAATCAAGAATAAATGATTATATAATCTATGGTGCTAGAAAAGAAAAAGAAGTTCATGATATAAAAATACTTTTTCTTGGAATCACGTCACATTTTTAGCCGCTCGGTCAGATATGATTTAATGGGACGCCGAGAGGTTCGTTAACATTAATAAATTCATAAACACTACTATGGGTTTTCACCATTTTTAACCTGGGTGTATACTATAAACCAAACTCATACTTTATGACATATTCACAGGAATCATTGATGTAACAAAAAACATTATTAGTACTGTCGTAATAAGGTCGGTGTAGTCAGTTGCAATGTTTTTACTATTAAAGTATCAAGTAATTTGAAGGAAGCAAATTTGTTAAATATCTACATATTAGAAATTATAGTATAAACGTCAATCGATGAAAATTAGATGACATAAAGTCATCAAGTTAAATCTATAAATACTTATTTAACTTAAATATATATAAAAAACTTATTTTTAACTCCTTTAATTCCGAGGTCTCAGTTTCAGAGCTCAGAAAAATGTAGAGATGATGACGTATATTGTGATTTGAAAGTCGAAAACAAATGCTCTCGATTCGAGAGTGGAAAAACACCTCGTAGTAGTGACCAATCTCCTTCTCGGCACGCTTTTAACTTTCCTTCGTCACTTCGTTAGCCGTGTTTATATTTATTTAGAGCGTGATAAGTTAGCTGGGCGACTGAAGAGGAAGCAGGATATGTGCCTGTCGCGGCTAAGACAAGACGCTCGCCATTTCTTCGCTTAATCCTCTGTAAGTATCTCGCTTATTTCCCTTCTGCTTCTGGTATTTCAATCTCTGAGAAGAGATCATTAACACTCAATCCCTTAGACTCAGTCTATCTGCCAAATTTAAAGTTTATTTGGTTTTTCGTAATTTGTAGGTATTAGCCTACACTCTGCACATCTACAGCAGTTCGTTTTTATTTGTTTTTACAAAAAATTTTGCTTTAATTTTTTTTAATTTAGAAATTCTGTTACTTTTTTTATTTTTAAAATTCTTCTTCTACTTTTCATACCTCTTCTTATTCTGGAGGTAGGTCTCTTCTTGCAGTGTTTGTCCTGGTAGGTACCACCGCAGTGTCTGTTAAATCTAGGGTGAAGCAGTCATTTTTTGCACAAGTTACCAACCTAGGCTGGTATAGTATCATACCAACGTATATATAGATATTTCAATCCACAACGACGCGCCCCACTCTGTCAAACTCCATACAAATCGAATGAAACATTTTTGATTTTGACATAGTCGATTAAGCGCGTCTTCGTAGATTGAAATATCTACACCATGCTAATTGCTATAAAAAAAATATATCAAAAAAACTTAAAAAAAAGATCTGCAGTAATGCACAACTCAACAAAGAACAACAGAAGCGAAACACTCGAATGATTTTTGACCGAATCTGCAGCGAGATAATAATACTACTTTATCTTGTGCAAAAATAATACAAAAAAAAATAGGATTTTTGCCTCCGTTTTCTTAGTTAATAACCCAGTGAGAGTTGCTAACTAACGATACAGAATCAGCCAGTGTTACAATAATATTATAGCCATTATTGTAAAATGTAACCCTTCTAAACTCGCGTGCAATTATTTTTTGTCGTTCTAATTACTGTACTGCATGTCGAGTGTAGGGTAGCTAGAATAGACATATATGCACAGGACCCGGCGAACCCCGCTAAAAAATTTCGCCTGTTTACTGGTGTCAAAAATGTTTGTTCTGACACCAACGGCGTCCAATAGTAAGCCGACCGCTATTTTATTTATGGACCGCGGTCGACACCACGGATCACTATGCTTCTTCCATGCTTCTTATTAGTCCGTACACGCGCTTCAACAGGGACGGCTTCCTCCATATTGTGACTTATTAGCGGGAAATTTGACAGATGGCGCTATTTTTTTCTTGAATGAAGAAGATTATTGGATACAAGTGACGCAGGACACAGTGGATGTCCGTCGGATGGAACGAACAAACGATGAAGAAGATTTACAGATGGACTCATCCTTAGCACATCCTTAGGTTCATATCGGTGGTAGCCAGTAGCCACTGGTCAGCAGTTAACCATTGATGCGTGTGTGCTTTTAATCACCAAAGCAAATGTCCATCAAACGGAACAGGTCGCCAAACAGCCCTCGCTCACGAATGCACTAATCGCATTAATTAATGCGCACTGCCACTTCCAACTTGCTACATTTACACCCACCCGGGATTTAATGTACCCACTCGCATTCAAGCGTGCGAAACCGTTCAAAATGGGCTGAGTTTCTTGCCGGTGCTTCGCGGTATGAATTCACTGACGGTGGCACTTAAAGTAAGGAAAACTCTATCTTGGGCCTTGGCTTAGTTTCTACTTCTAGGGTTAGCTTAACTTACTTTTCACGCCGAAGGTGAATACAGATCCTCTAAATTGCTGTCCGTATATTTGTCAGATGAGATATATTTTTCAATTAGTGCGGAAAATACGGAAATCGATGGCCGGTAAGAGCCAGTATGGGAATTTTTGATTTTTAAATTGGCTCAAATCTGGGTTCCCTTCTTCCAGTTTCGAGCACGACTGGTTACCACCCTACAGGCGAAAACCTAGCAATTGAGCATTCCAGTGTGATGTTATGTAGCAACAGATAGCAGTTATACTGTTCAAGTTAGTACGATAACATCTTATAATATCATCAATTAGGTACGAAATTGCAGCCAAGACAAATCTACATTTTTTATCTAAGGTACGTACATTTAACAATGAAAACTCATTGAGTGTACTGGTATCAGAAATGCATGACTTTTTTCGTTACCAAGCTTTTGTTCTGGTACACGTATTTGGTAAATCAATATGTTATGGCAACCTTGAAAGTATTTTTCAACACAGTGGCGGAACTGCACGGTTGAATCGTGAATAAAATTAAATCCATTTCTGGCGTCGTAAAAACCTTCTCTGGTTCCATAATAAACGAAGTTACTTATGTTAATAAACATAAACTGTGATGGAAATATAATCTTTCCAAAAGCGACGGCTCAGTGGTTAATAAATTTGGGGCAAAATTGAATTTTACTTTTTCGATGATTGGATTATCTTGGAATAATGCTATTTTGTCAACCTATGTGTTAATATTTTTACTAAAAAATTTGCTGTAACGATAAAATAATTCTTAAATCCATAATTTATGTCAGTTTTTCACCGTTACTTCAACTACACTATAGATATTTCTATAGTGTATAGGTGAAGTAGAAAGTATTATATTATTTTATTCTGCCTAACTCCATACAAATCGAACGAAACGTAAGCAATTTGGCTAGAGTGGGGCGCGTCCTCGTGGATTGAAATATCTATAAAGGTTAAATACATCGTTAACCTCTACGATGATACTCATAGACTCATTTAACTTTTCATAATCTTTTTGCAGTCTGAAGACCAATATCGTCAATTTGTATCCATATAAGTCATTAAAACACCATTAATGGAGTAATAAAGCTCTGACCTAAATATCGAGTCAATTTATTTCTGCGTTTGATATTTATACGAGGTTAGTAAAACACCATCACTTATAGTAAAATAACTACTTATTAAAGACTAGACTTCCCTACCAGGTTGACCAGCGCGATTTTCTCATTTCCCAGGAAATTTGGATGCAGAGAAAAAAGAAAACAAACAAGGGATAAAAATTAGCTTCTATTTAGCTATTGTAGTAATTCAGGAAAGCAACTGAATCGGTTCACTAGTAAAGGCGTAAAGGACATCCAGACCTACAAACAGAAAATAGTTTTTTTTATTGCAGAGAAGCCTGCGTTTGACGACATTCATGCCTGATGGAAAATAATGATGAGGTTGGAGCACTTGTCTAGAAAACAGACAATAGTGTTTAATACACTTCTATAATGCGTCTTGCCGGTCATGACATACGGAGCAGAAACGTGGACACTCACAGTAGGCCTTGTCCACAAGTTCAATAAGTCGCTCAGCGTGCTATGGAGAGGGCTATGCTGGGTGTTTCTCTGAAGGATAGAATCTACGGATTACGAGATTAGAGAGATTACGAGGACATCCGAGGAGAACCAAGGTTACCGACATAGCCCAACGGATTAGCAAGCTGAAGTGGCAGTGGGCGGGCCATATCTGTCGCAGAACCGACGGCCGTTGGGGCAGACGTGTTCTGGAGTGGAGACCACGTACCGGTAAGCGCAGCGTAGGACGACCTCCTACCCGCTGGCCCGATGACCTAAAGAAGGTCGCTGGTAGCGGGTGGATGAGGAAGGCGGAGGACCGTGTGTGGTGGCGCGCTCTCGGAAAGGCCTATGTCCAGCAGTGGATATCTATAAGCTGATTAGATAGATAGATAGACACTTCTATAAAATATTCATTTGAAACAAACAAATTTATACATATTATTATCAGTTTAAGTGCTATACGAGTAAGTACATTATCAGATGGCGTCACAGAACGCCTTTGATGGCGGAGAGTGGAGCGGTGAATTTGAGAATGATCGAGTGGACACAAGGGGCCGAGTGGACTTGCTGTTGACTTAATTAGAGCTTAGCGTTTTGTTGCATGCTTCTTGAAACGCTTGCGTACCTATAAAGGTTTAAGGGGTTAGCAAAAACATGGATGCTGGGGTGTTTGTTGTGGTTATGTAGGTTCTTGCGACTGTAGAATAGACAGGGCGGACGGCGCAAAAAAACGGTGCCAAAAATGCTTGTTTTGCCACCAACATTAGAATTTTGACAGATGGTACTGTTTGCTTGTACGAAAAAGGTCTACGTAAATCGTTCGGATGCCCATATCCTGAGGTTTCATATCGGTGGCCCGTAGCCATAATAATTATATCAATGACAAACCTACGATTCTCAATTTCTCTTTCCTGAATATCTGAAATAAGCTATTGACGATCGTATATTTATATATCGACGATGTTTAATAATACTATAATGGGGCGCGTCTTAGTGGATTGAACTACCTATGTATTCATGAAACTTATAGTATCAATTAATTATATCAGAATAGAAGATTTCCAAGTCACGGATTTAGACAAAATACCAAATTTGAACCTCAATACTCAAATGAGTGACCTGCAGTTACTGATTCAAATGCAATAAAATGATTTGCGCTGTCGCCGGTTATAGTATAAGCACGCCACCTGAAATATTAATCCACCCAAATCTCCGATAAATTATTCAAACAGACCATTTTCATTACTCATTCACAAGAAGTAGGTAACTCTATAAGTCAATAATAACTCTTGAGACCCGACTATGCAGTTTAGCTTACAAATCGATCATTTTATACTATTTTATAAGTCCATTAGGGAACGAGATCGCTTAATCAATATCGTTACTGTGCATTAGAATGATTCACACGTAGCGGATTGCTTTGAACTTGAACTTATCTTTGTAACTTAAAGGTGAACGCTCATTTATTATTGCCGCACGCGCTCGGAGCTTTATTACTTGTATGCTAATAAGTAATAACAGCTAACAAACATAATATTGTTATGATTTAAAGTGTGAGTGAAGTGAAAGATATTTAAATATTATATTGTGCACAATATGTCTTTCGTTTGTTTTTTGCGTAGGTATGTAATCAGACGGGTATTAAGAATCCTGTACATTAAGGCTTGACGAGATGGCAAACTGGCTCTTTTTTAACCGACTTCGAAAAACAATAGAAGGAGGAGGTTTATAATGTTTAATTTTTTTTATAATGTTTAGGTCAATATGTTTAAATAACTGATCATCGAATCCTTAAAACAAAAAATGTACCGGAAAATAAGGGTTCAATGAACAATCATAATTGACAAGAATATGAATTTTCTCAAACCCTCTTTCAGAAAAAAAATCCCAAAAAGCATCTAATTTTGTCATATGTACTTTCAAAATTGTCTGCAAAACGGCGCAAGCTTTTCAATGAATTATGGCACACAAAAAATGGGCATAAAAATTACAATAACTTTGATGGAGAGTTTTATTTTTAGGCCTTCTAACAATCGTGTAAAGTAATAATTTCCCCGAAATTTAAGTAAATCAGTGTGACCGCGGCAGCTCCGTCCCCCTGTAAACTGTCATTCGCCTTTTTTAAAGCCTTACCTGTTACCGCTCTTTTTGATCTATTATGTCAAACAGACAAAAACCTGTTTCAAAGACAGCTTCTGCTAATGTATCCTTATTCCAAAATACACACATTCACTAAATTCCTGTCTAAAAGGTGTAGGAAATGTAGGAAAGATTTTCTTTAGAGCATGAGTAAATTATTTTGGTAGATAGCTTTAGTTTACTTACCTTCTATCAATTACTGTTGTAGAAAAATGCTTCCTTTACTAGTGAGCGGCAACCTTCAGTAAAATAATGCAATCAAAACATAACAGACAAGAATAATTAAACAACTTCTAATTATTTTCTATCGGAAAAAGATAACTCGATTGATTTATTAGTCGGCGTCTCCTGACTAGATATGGTACAAAATTTACGACGACTGTAATGTTATGATAACTGATTTTAATTGTTTATTTGGAGGGTGGTTCGATAGTCATATCGGAATTAAGGATCGATTTGGAATCGCTTTTAAATTAAATATTGACCAATTAATTTAGACACTGATATTTTACCTAAGGCTTTATTTAAGTACCTATTTAATCTCAATAGGAATCATAAGACTTACTAGATCGTTCAATAAGTCCCGAGACTAACCTGGAAATGGCGCATATATTATAAACTCTTTTGATTTTTAAAAAGTACTGGCTATCAATACAAGAATGTGTCAATTTTTTAAAAATGGAACAATAAAATTATTGATTTTGAAACATTGACGACCGAATGGCGTAGTGGTAGCGAACCTGCTGTCTGCGCCGGAGGTCGTGGGTTCGATTCCCACTACTGGTAAATGTTTGTGTGATGAGCATGAGTGTTTTCCAGTGTCTGGGTGTTTTTCAATATATTATATTTATGTATTTTTTATTTATTTATTTATTTAAATATCTTTATTGCTTAAAAATTAGTACATAAAATAACAACGAATAGAAAACCGAGAAACACAAAGGGCGACCTTATCACTAAAGTGATCTCTACCAGGTAACCCACAATTACGAACCTTTGATCTGAAAAACGACGGGGAATCGCAATAAAAATAAAATAGCATACATAGACTTACAAACTAATACATACACACTATAGTAATAACAAATTTGTAGAATAGATATATATATATATATATATATATATATATGTATTATATATATAAACATACATAAACAATATTAATACATACTATATACATATTATTTCAGAATAAATCTTTCAATGTTTCAAAGCGATAGATAGTGCATTTTGACACGTTTTTTGAAAACCGCTAGTGATTTGGCACGTCTGATTTCAACCGGGAGAGCATTCCACAGAGTTGCCGCCTTCATGGTAAAAGATTCAGAGTATGATCTTGTATTGCACTTGGGGACAATTAACTTGCAGTCCCAACAAGAGCGCAGGGGGCGCTCACGTTCAAGCGAACTAATGAACTTAAATCTCTCCTTAAGATAGGGCGGAGACCACGGGTGGAAGAGGGTAGCATATAAAAGAGATAGAATATGTAGATTACGCCGATGCCTTATATGAAGCCAATTAAGCTCTTTCCGGTATTGCGATATGTGATCATATTTCCGCAGGCCGAAAATGAATCGGATGCAAAGGTTTTGCAGGCGTTCCAGCTTGTTCAAGAGGTCCTCGGTCAAATCCAAGTAGCAAGCATCAGCGTAATCTAGGATGGGAAGAAGGAGAGTGTTGGCCAATAATATTTTGGTCTTAATTGGTAAAAAATTTTTCCACCTTTTCAAGGAGCCAAACGCCCCAAATACTTTTCTACTAACAGCTGCAACTTGCGGTTTCCATGATAGACTACTATCCATAATAATCCCAAGATTTTTGACAGTTTCACTGTAAGGAAGCGCACATCCATCAAAGACCACAGGTGGTAAAGAGGAGAAATTAAGTTTAGAAACCTGATGAGAACTACCAATAATTATAACTTGGGATTTATTGGCATTAACAAGTAAACCATAGGAGTTGCTCCACCCAGCGACTAAAACCAGCTCACGATTCAACCGACTTATGGCTTCAGAGATGTGGTCAGCCGGAGTGGATAAGTAAAGTTGGAAATCGTCTGCATATAAATGGTAAGGTATGGAAAGAAGATTAGTCACAGTGTTAATAAAGATAGAAAAAAGTAAAGGAGATAGGACACCGCCCTGTGGGACACCAGCACTAAGACGACAGTAAGACGACAGGCTTGACTTGCCTCGGATGCATTGCGTTCTATCATGTAGGTAAGATCTGAACCAATCAACAACAGCTGGAGAAATATTAATTGACATGAGGATAGCCAAAAGAATGTCGAAGTCAACCGTGTTGAAAGCGTTCGAGAAATCCAGCAGTACCAGAATCGTTACTTGCTTATTATCAATGGCTAACCGTATGTCATCACCAACCTTCGTCAAAGCCGTCACCGTACTGTGGCCCTTGCGGAAACCTGATTGAAATGGACTAAGGATGCAATTTTGATTGAGGAAGTATGAGAGTTGGGAATGGACAATACGCTCAAGAACTTTGGAGAGAAAAGAAAGGATTGAAATTGGACGGTAATGTGAAAGCTGGGATGGATTGGAGATTTTGGGAATAGGAATTACATGAGCAATACGCCAAGCACTTGGAAAGCTACAAGAAGAAAGAGAGTAATTTATTAAATACGAGATTACATGCAAGATATTATCTAAAGTTAAAAGAATCATTTTGCGACTAATCCCATCACTACCAATGGCATCAGATTTTATAGCAAAAATATTCTTTTTGACTTCTTCCAAACTGACAGACTTAAAATTAAATAAGGGAAAGTTAGGACGTGGAAGCAAATTAATGGAAGAAAGAGTTTGAGCTTTATCAAGAATGTTAGTGGATACATTGGTAAAAAAACTGTTCAGAACATTGACGTCAACATTGTCCGCTACGTCCTTCCTCTGCTGTCCGATACCTAAAGACGCCAGAAACCGCCATACCTTTAAGGTATCCTTACCTTCTATTGAACTTTGGATGTAGTTACGCTGAGCGTCTCTGCACATCCTGTTACAACGGTTACGTAATTGTTTGTATCTATTCGAATTAACTTCTGTAGGTCTTAATTTATATTTATGTTTGGCAGAATTGCGCTTAGTCATGAGAACCTTTATATCATTGGTGAGCCAGGGAGCTGGCAGATGCTTTAACTTCATTGGCCGAAAAGGAGCATGACGATCAAAAAGTTCAGTAAGGAGGGAGTTAAAGACAGAAACTTTATCGTCCAGTGTAGGGGCTTGAAGAACTGCATCCCAGTCTATAAGACTTAAATCACGCAAAAATTTATGTTTATCAATTTTTTTAAAGGCACGCCTCATAACTACAGTAGGTTTCACCTTAGGAGGACGTAATTTATAGCTTACATACACCAAATCATGGTACGAAAACGCTTCTGCAGGTAGCTGACCATGTACGTTAACGTACTCCGGGTTAGAGACCATCATCAGATCAAGTTGCGAGGGAGCACAATTAGGAAAATAGTGAGTGGGGTTTGTATGCAGTAGTGAGAGGTTTGAGCTTTTAATAATATTTTTTAGTTTTAGAGCTCGCCAATCATCCTTCATTATACAAGTGTTGAAGTCACCCATAATAATAGTGTGATCCGCATTGAGTACATGATTTTCTAATAAAATTTCAAACTCGCGAAAGTAGTTTATATGTAACGAAGGACTATAAAATACACCCAATAGCAATTTACGAGTACCGAACAACAGTTCTAATAGTAAGTATTCCAAGGACTCAGAGTAATCAGAAGCAGATTTGTCTATGATGGAAAAGGCAATATTGCTCCGAAGGAATATTGCCACCCCACCGCCACCTTTCCCCACTCGATCATTACGAATTAGATGGAAACCTGGAAGCGAGTAGGATGTGGAGGGTAGGCAAGGCTTTAAGAACGTCTCCGAGACAAGAATGGCGTGAATGTTCTTAACATCGAAAGAGGATAGGAAGTCGGGAAAGTGTGCAGGAATGCTTTGCGCATTTATGTGGACAACATTAAAGTCCTTGGGAAAATTTACAAATGTGGACTCAAGGTGGGAGTTGAGAGGAATGCAAACACTGTGGAAACTCTCATCGGAGGAACATTCAGGAGAAAAAAAAACGTCATTAGGCAAACCATCGCCATTATCACTATCTGAAACATTGTCAGAAGAAATATTAATATTAATCATATAAATATATATAAGTAACTATAAAAAAAAAATTAAAATAATAAAAATTAATTTAAAAATCAACAATAACGATTTTATATCAAAGTATGTAGCAAGCGCCTGAATATCACGCTATTCAACATGCCAACAGTTCAAAGGTACAGTAATAGTGAGTACCTAGGTACACGAGGAGATAAAAGAAAAAAAAAAAAAAAAATATATATATATATATATGCAATAGAACTAAAGAAAACGGAGAAAGACTTATGCCAAGATCATAATCAGTTATTAACACAAGACAATATACCTATTAATAAGTACCAATTTGCACAGGTATCCTTTACGTACATCTTAGGACAATATACCTATTCAAACACTAATACACAATAATATTATTGACTTTGCACAAACTTGATTTCACATTGAAACCGAATAGCTTTCAATTTAAACATTAATCTGTGTAGCATTTGTACAACCTTGGTGAGATAGGCCTTAAAGGACCGGTATCCAGGGCCGTAAAATAAATTAAAAAAAAAAAAACCTTGGTGAGAACCATAACCACAGAGCACTGACAGCCAAAAAACTGAAAACGAAAACAAATTGTCAAACATATTGTAGTGACAACTGACTTGACAGTTGACATTTGCTTTACATTCTTATTTGACAACTAAAATTTATTTATTTGACAAATGACTCAATAATTAGCCGTGTTTAGAGTTTATCGTAAATAATAATTATTGTTATACCTGCATCAAGTTATAAGTTTCGAATACAGTTATGCCGTACAGTTATGCCCGTAGGCCTGTAATCTTTATACGATTAAACAGCTAAACTAACCAAATTAAACATTAAGTAGGTACTTAAAACAAAACTTTAGAGTTACAATAACTACACAAATAACTTGGCCGGTTGACTTAAAAGAGAAAAATCATTTCCTGCCTTGTCTTTTCGATCGCTGCACATTACCAGCATCTTGCTTGGGAGCTGGGCCAGTCGAAACACCTGGAGCACCGCCAGTTTCCTCTCTGTCATTCACTTTTGAAATGGAACTCAGCTCAGCCATAGAACTTACAGACTGGCGTTTACCATCAGGCAAAACCACAAAAACCTGTCCGAATTTTGTCCAACTTTTTGAAATGCCCAGTTGTTTTCGTGCCGTAATGAAGATTTCATACTGGTTTTTTGTGAGGAACTCCGCCACAGTGACTCCGGTGCCTTTAAGTTTTTTTTTGCCAAACCAGACCTTGTTCCGCACTGTAAGCTCGCAGAATTTGACCAAGATAGCCCGAGGCCCCTCACTATTAGATTTTCCCATTCGATGACAACGACTAATGGCAGCAGACGAGAAATCCGACATTCCAAGGTGCTGAGTGACAACCTTCACCACGGATGCAGAGAGATCTTCCTTGTCTACTTCTGGGACACCATGAAACAAGAGTATCTTTCTCCTACTATGTGTTTCCTGCTTATCCAACTGCCTACTGAGGATTTCCACCTGACCCTGGAGACTTTTAAGTGCCGACAGAACAAAGTTCCGGAAGGCGCTAAATTGAGCTGCAATATTAGAGGTGGGACTGGTAGCCGGGATAGCAGACTGCAGGTTTTGCTGGAACTCAGCCATGGTTTTGTAGAAATTCTGTGACAGCTCTTGAATATTTTTCTGAATAGCCTCCATTGTTTTGTGTAAGTGATGGACTAAGATGTTGTTTCTAACTTGCAGTGATTGTGCTTAATAATTGAAGGATTTACCTTTTGGAAATAAACTGTTGGCAGGTATGTTGTAATTATAGCATGATACACTCACTAAATACTTTTTATGTAATTAAATACTATAAATTGCATTAGAGCAATGCAAAAAGACGTGTGTCTACTTTGACAACTACCCGCCGAAAGCGTAAAGTATATTAGTATGTATGTATATTTATCAGTTATTTAGCACCCATAACACAAGCTATCGCTTACTTTGGGGCTAGATTGCGATGTGTAAAATGTCCCGTATATTTATTTATTTTATTTATTTATTTATTTATTTAAGTGACGCTACGGTTGTAATTTCGATACAATGGAAAAAAACGAGTTTCGCGTGTTGATAAAACATTGTTTTGTTAATGGGAAAAAATACCGTTGAAGCACAGCAATGGCTTATAAAATGTTATGCAGGATCAGCTCCCTCTAAAGCAACCATTTGTCGGTGGTATGCCGACTTCAAACGCGGTCGCATGGACACCAATGATGGGGAACGCTCAGGTCGTCCAAATGAAGCAGTGACTCAACAAAATATTAACCAAGTAGTCAAAATCGTATTGGAAGATCGGAAGGTAAAAGTGCGAGAAATAGCCGAGATAGTAAAGATTTCAGCTGGTAGTGTTTTCACTATTTTACATAAAAATTTGGCCATGAAAAAGCTTTTTTCTAAGTGGGTGCCGCGTTTGCTTACAACTGATCAAAAGGAACAACGTATCAATGATTCAGAGCGATGTTTGGCGCTGATGAATCATAATAAAAAGGATTTTTTACGTCGATATGTAACAATGGATGAAACCTGGATACACCATTTCACTCCGGAATCCAATCGGCAGGCAGCGGAGTGGAGAGCGGCTGGTGAAAGCCGCCCGAAGCGTCCAAAGACTCAGAAATCGGCCGGTAAGGTTATGGCGTCTATATTTTGGGATGCGCATGGAATACTTTTCATCGACTACCTTGAAAAGGGGCAAAATAAATAGTGACTATTACATGTGCTTATTGGAGCGATTGAAGTACGAAATTGCGGATAAACGGCCTCACATGAACAAAAAAAGTAATGTTTCACCAGGACAACGCGCCTTGTCACAAGTTAGTGAGAACGATGGCCAAAATTAACAAATTGGGCTTCGAATTGCTTCCTCATCCCCCTTATTCGCCAGACTTGGCCCCCAGCGATTACTGGCTGTTTGCAGACCTCAAAAAAATGCTTCAGGGTAAGAAATTTGACTCAAATAGTGAAGTTATCGCAGCAAAGGAGGCTTATTTTGAAGCCAAAGACAAATCGTTCTACACACATGGGATAGAAAAGTTAGAAAAGCGTTGGAGGGACTGTATCGCTCTTGGAGGAGACTATGTTGATGAATAAAAATTAATTTTATAAAAAAGACCTTTTTTTTAGTACTTAGTCTCGGGAATTATTGAACCACGTGTTACATACTTACATACTTATTTACTAAAATATTTACTAACTGAAACCTAATTTTTTTAATACTTACAAACAGAACATGTTCTACATTTCAGCACTCAAGTTTTTAATGGGATATTAGGATATTGTACTCAAACTCTGTAATATCTTAATGGTTCAAGTTTTCAGTAACAGCCATCTTGAGGGCACTACTCTTCATTACGCAATGGATCCCCTGGTAGATCATTCTTTAGGTCCATTTTCATGTTGAACTTCAAGTAATTTAATGTTACTGGCAAATTAGGCTTTTATTTATACTGAAGAAAGTGGAAGTTTTACTATTGTAGGTATAGCAAAACCAGCACATAAAATGTACCATCAAAAGTTACATGTAACTCGTAAGAATTTACAATAGTTAAACAAAAAAAAAGCCAAATATTTCATGTTAATTCGAATCAAAAAACTTTTGTTTTGTCTTTTCTGTACGAGGTATTTTTAACTTAAGAACGATTTTGTCCTTTCTATAATTTTATAAAATGGGTTTCATACGATGCTCGAACAAGAATTTTAAGTGCCTCAAAACCTGCACATTATTATCGTTTTATAACAGCCGTATTGCATAGACAAACACACAATTTTTACTGATCTTTTTGAAGATCTTTTTGAAGATTTTAAGTTGGTAGCTAATAGTCATCTCAGTAGAGCTTATTCAACGGTTCAACAAGCGTACGTAGATTATGTGAACGTCAATTAATTATGCTTATCATCAAGAATACTGCCAAAATCATAGAACAGAGAAGTACCTAATTTGGCCTAAACTAGACTAAATATATACGTACACTAAATTTAACTAAGGGCCGAATTTTCAATCGCCAGATAAACGATA
This sequence comes from Coenonympha arcania, assembly GCA_036785405.1. Lineage (NCBI taxonomy): Eukaryota > Metazoa > Arthropoda > Insecta > Lepidoptera > Nymphalidae > Coenonympha > Coenonympha arcania. The sequence goes on from CM072069.1 coordinate 7,525,441, forward strand.
ACTAAGGAATGACGTTTTGACAGATTTTGTATGTTATATTATGTTTCAAATTTATTCTTCAGATAGTTTATCCGGCGATTGAAAAATCGGCCCTAAAACAAATGCGTTGGTGTACCTGACTACGTACGCGATGACCACAACGCAACTTGTTCAAGTAGTACGATGTCAGCAAAGTAGATGGCAGCTCTTGTCTCAGAAACTTATAAAACTGCATAGCTGCAAGTTGGTGATACCGAATATAATGTTCTAGGCTAACTCATTAGAAACTAAACGGCAAAAATCTATATAATATGAATGGGTACAAAGAGCTATAAAATATAAAGTTTACAAGTTTAAAGAAATGTCTATCACTCTAAAAAGTATATCTAACTTAAAATTTTATCGTTCCCAGCACACTTCGAATGGCTTGTTTAAACAAAAAGGCCTATTCTCCGAACTTTGATGCAGAGCCAATATAAATTAGCACACGGTACCTACCGCAAAAAAAAATCAATCGAACACAATGCCCACTGGCATGGCCGGCCATTCCTGTAAACAGTGTGTACCACTTGGTCCTTTTTAATTACTTTTTTATTATTTGCATAAATAAGTATCAAGAATATAATAGTAATAAGTATTAATATAGAATTATTGTGAATTTATTTTTAGATTTTTTTTGTATTAGAGCGATCGTTTTATTGGTACGAGATGTTGTCTTTATCTGATTTTTTGTACCTAACAATTTCAGTCAAACCTAATGTAACAAGTCTAAACTGCTGGTGAATGTATTAATCGTTTCCAACCTATTTTTACAGGCTCTATCTGAAACTTGGAGAAAAATAATTTTTCGCAGTTCACACAAACCTAACTTAGAAGTATTTAAGAAAAGTCAGTAAAATATTGGATATAAATATTAAAATTATTGGTAATAATAATCATTTCATGTTAAAAACTAAGTTGTAGGTAAGGTAAGGTTTAAATGGTAGGAGTAGGTAATTGTAAAGGTATATCTCCATCGATTAATATTTAATCTACCGATATATGGGCATCCGAACGATTTACGTAAACCTTTTTCATACTTACCTTACCTTTTTCATGTTAAACTTCTATAGGTGGCCGCTGAGCGAACTACAGCGTGGCCTTACTGTTGGTATTATTGGCACCGATAAACTGGCGACATTGTTCGCCATCCGCCCTGTTTACGTATATGCCTATTATTATCTCCAAAGTTTTTTGTAAATCTCTATATCAAACGTATCATGCAATGTTAGTACGACTGAGTGGTCCCAATCTGAGCAAAACCGCAGTTATTGAATTAGTAAAAGCCGTGACTAACAAGCTGTGATATACACGTTCTTGTGGTCGCGGTATTCTCATTTCTCTGTATCTCTGTGACCAAAAGACGCCGACCATTCATAGTCGTTCCATAGAACTTGCAAAAACGAAGCATTAAATGATTCACTCCATGCGATTTATTGCTGAGATTTCGGATAAGAATGCGTATTCAACCGATTCAAAATCAAGTATCCTTAAAGTAAAAAGAGTGTATCCTTAAAGTTCTAACAAGGTCGTAATCGATATAATCGTTTCCACTTTATTTATCCATGATTTTTCACAAATTTTTAATCGAAATTATTTCTGCGATACTCTTCGATTTCGCATTGTGAAGTCAACGTCTCCTAAGGATGTCCCGGTGTCGGGACGAAACGTATGTCGAAGAAAGTTTTGGAAAATTATGTGGGCAGTGTTCCTGCATATTGTACCATACCTACATAATCTTTTCAAGAAGCGAATTATAGCAAAAAAAAATAGTGTTTTCTACTAAAATAGATAAGTCACGTTTACTTTTAATTTTAAATTCTATCAATTTCCACGTTTCTGTATACTAGGAAATATACGGCGGCATTAACTAGGTACTAATATTACACTTAGTAGTCGACAAGCGAAATTTTCTCGCGAATCCTTTTTCTAGGTAACCACAAGTAGGTTTGATGACTCAGTGAGAAAACGGTTACAACTTTACAAGTTCTAAGGTGAGACATACCTTGTACCTGTCTCCTGTTATCAAGATTTATGAAGCTTGCGGTAACATAGACTGCGTATTGTAGCACGTTATTGCTGATTCATATTTTTTATTGGTTCATAAAGAAAATTTAGGGTTTTTTTAACCTATAGCAACAGAAGTCGGTTCTGACAATACTGCTCTAAGTCAGTTCTCAGAGACTTTAGGGTTCTTTTCTGATAAAATTGTCATTCGAATGTAGCAATAATTTTATAGTTTTGGTGCATCCATCCATCTGCATTAGGTGGATAATCCAAAACTGGTTCACCAATCAGGCAGTCATTGCAAAAATGACAATTTAAAGATTAATTCAAAAATACTACCTAAAATATTTTAAAAATAAAGTGGTCTCTTTCTGGTCCCTTGCTATTGCTATATATCCGTTTCATGCGTCAAAGAGAAAATAAACGAATGGAAAGAGTATAATAAAGGTGCGATAGAACACACCCAAAACTTTATCACTGTAATGAAAGCTTTACCGCTCGTATCATGCTTTTAATGTAAATAAAAAAACTATTAAAAAATTACCATACACCGTAGTGTTTTATCACAACCATTATCAAGCTTTTCCACATCTGATAAAACTAAAATGGCCCTTAACAAAAGGCTGTTTAACGTTAAGTTGGTTATAACGCTGTAAAAGGGATTGTTTGCGATAGAGACATTATTACATTATAATATACATCGGGTTATATAGTCATCGTTAAGATAGCGATAGGGCTTATCGAAAAGGTTTGTGCTAAGACGAAATATTTACAAAACATGATAGAGAAGACCTTACACAGAGTCATTGACAACAAAGTTAGACGACGGTAATGTTTTTGTCGAACGGAATTAATATGTGGCTATTAATTGTATTGTATAATACCTACTGTCAGTTATCTTCAAACTATGCCTTACTTTTTATGTAACTTTTCGTAAAACAGCAAAAAATTGGATGAATGTTGTTTGGTTGCTTTAGTTACAGCCCCGGCGACTCGATTCCTTTTCAAATTTCACATCGAGTCGAGTTCATCGGTATCCCAAAAGTCGGCAGCTATAGCAATGAATATCTTTACAAATAAGTATGAATTAACTTTTAAAAAGTCGTATATCTATGCAGAATGCTTGAATGGCGTAACTCCAACTATCACTAGATCTCTGAATACTATTTTTTTTATTGTTCTATACAAGTTAGTACTTGACTGCGATCTCACTTGATGGTAAGTGATGATGCAGCCTAAGGTGTTACTGGTTGGGAGGGTAAGTAAATTTACCCCAACGGTTTCTACAAGCATCGTACCGGAACGCTAAATCGCTTGGCGGTGCGTCTTTGCTGGTAGGGTGATAACTAGCCACGGCCGAAGCCTCCCACCAGACCAGACCTGAGCCAATTTAGAAATTATAAAATTCCAAAGAGGCCCGTGGTAGGAATCGAACCCGCGACCTCCCACTCGAATCCAAGCGCGCCGCCTCTGAGAGGTCGACAGAGTAGAATAAAGTAGGTACTCATTTACATTTCACCCACATTCGAAAGTATAACAGCACGATGTTGCAAGATTTATCGTCCCGTCGTGTACAAAATTGTATTTTATCCCACTATTATCTTAATATTATGACTACTTACCTACTTATCTTACACATTTATATGTTGTACTTATTAGTGGAAATTACAAAAGAAACTAGTTTAGGCTTGATGAACGTACGTGACTTTATTATAGCTGCGTCAAGAAATTGTTCCTACAGCCTAATTTCTGTGGATATCGCAATAAAAGGTATATTGTCTTTTAAAGGTTACGTACTTAAAAATAAAAAAAAAACCCTTATAAGGTAACTTTGTTGTCCGTCTGTCCGTCTGTCTATCTGTTTCTCTGTCACGACCCTTTATTTCAGTAACTTATATGATATATGGAATAGTTATAGGCAATAATGAGCCGACATCATTGCAATCATAAAAAACTGAAAATCTTTTTTATTTTTATTTAAAAAGCGGGAAAAACAGGGTCATCCAAATTTCAAATGAGATAACAATATTGAATGGGATATCATATGAAAAGGCGTTACTTGTATATTCTAAAACCGATTTTAATTTATTTTTTATTCTTTATAGTTTTTTTATTTATTGGGCAAAATGACGTCCAAAAATACTGTTCCCACAATTATCGTCGAAGTTTACCAATCGAAAAATCTGAAATAATTACTATTAATAAAAATTAATATATATTTTATGGGAAAAATAAAATCAACTCTGAATCTAGAACTAGACTGAAAATGCTAACCTCAATGGCTACTTTTGATTGGTGTATGGAGAAAATTACGATGTTCATTAGGTTGGATTTTACACACCAAGCGGTCTCTATAAACCAACTATTTCTACGAAATTCAACTAGTAATGTCAGGTATAACTCCATGGTAAATACGGAACATTTGAAACATGAGTATTCCACACTATACTTGCATTGCAAACAAAATAAATAAATTTCAAGACGTGAAGGGCTTTTACAACATCAACACAAATACTCGTCGACTCTGGAGTTACTACCTTTCTGCAAGCGTTAAGATGACTGTTAAAATTTTCGCATAGTAATGTCTGTAAATAGAAATCAGTTTACATTACTTCGAACATACTAGATCACAACAGTAGTGGGAAATATCCAAAGTTACACACGGTTTAAAATTCTTCATATTCTTCTGTATAGAGTTTAAGGGCCGATTTTTCAATCGCCAGATATACTGAGGAATAAATTTGAAACATATGCCATACAAAATCTGTCAAAACGTCATATTTATCTGGCTATTGAAAAATCGGTCCTAAGAGAGTTTAGAAAGTGTAAAATTAAGTTTTTATTGACAATGGTCACTACGAAGTTTACAGTATAAGATGAACCTTTCTTGTACCTATCTATCGAAAAACAAATGCATAAGGAGTCCCAATGGAGAGGCGACTTCTTTAATCATGTGCTAGAACCGTTGTTTCAAGTATTAGCAGTGTGGACGACGTATTTAAACGATTTTTAGTGACCTGCAGTTTAAAAACTATAAAGACAATTATTACTTTCTTTAAACGTCACGTATTTTTGGGCCTTTTATCAAAAATCAATGTGAAGCTGAAACACGATTGGATAGAAATTTTCTTGGTCGAAATTTCTCCCAAAAGTTGCTCCAAAATCTCAATTTTTCCAATTTTTTTCGGAAATTACATAGATGTTACTGTAATTTTTGTTTTATTGTGTCGGTCCAAAACCCTTCAGAACGGATTTTTGATAAATGGCTTAGTTATTTAGTAATGATGTAAATCGTCGTTTTTCTGTTAGGTATATTCTTCCGCAACGCTGCATGTCGCACTCACCAACATATTCGTAATAGTGAGAAGGACAAAAATAAATTCAGTGAATACTTAATACTCTTAATGTTTTCAAGTTCTTGTGTTAAGAACTTTACCGCCTTTACAGCCAGTTTACCGCTGAGCTTGGTTGTGCTGATACCCTTACATCCATCAAGAGTTGAGCTCAAAGCTCTATGTGTCGAAAGTGATAAAGCTAAGTATTGAAGTGGGCGTTCAATATTTGCAAGTGTCGACGCGCGTGGGCCGATACTTAGCGGAAGATCACACTAGGGGCATGTCCACAGCTGCTACTGTGCACTGTGTAATATTTTATTTTATTAAAATAAAGTAAATTTTAAAAATTATATGTATATTTTTATGAAATTGAATTAAAACTAAGTTTTATATTTTGTCACTTGTCTATTAGAAATTTTTCGCAATTTGTACGCTTAAAATATTTATAGCTTCGAATTGCGGAAATGGTGGTGCAGTCATCTACACACGCTTATTAAAAAGCTGTGCTTGAATGTGTCCAGTTAAAAAAATGTATCCGAGAATTGACTATTTGTGAGCTAGAAGTAAATATAATATAGCTATACATATTATAACATAATTAATAAAAAAGTAAATAATAATATAGTCAGAATTTCATTGTTTTCATGATATATATTGGACATACCATGCAGTGCGGCATGGTATATTCAATAAGCTAGCAGCAACCTTTTGGAACTTTATTTTTTAGTCAAGGTTTCCGCCTTTAGATCCGCGGTAAACTTCATCTTTTAAACTCTTCTCGATATAGGTATCTTCAAAAAGAGTTAATTAAGCTTTCTACCAAATTACAATTAGACTTATATTAAACCTACTTATAGTGAAATAGCGCTAAGGTACTTAGGAGCTATCATCGGGGACAGGTTGGACTCGCTACTTGAAGTTACTTGTACCATTGCATGACTCGTGACAAACGTAGATACTAGTGTCCCTGTCATACTCAGGTAATGTACTAATAAGTTAAGTTCCTTGTTTATGTTTTCACTGTACATTCATATGATTTTACTTTGCATTGCTTGTGAGCTCAGCTATGTTAGAGTAAGACCTAGATGATTTACAGGCAATAGTATTTTTTGCTTCGGTAAATTAATTCACAAAACAAATATTCCTCAGAAGTTTGTAAGTGATTTGTATACCTTTTACAATGCCCTTTAAGAAAAGGTTTGATATGTTAAAAATAAATTTTATCATAACCCACCCAATCCAAAGCATGGCTACGAATGGCTACGAAAACAGAAATGCAACAGTCTCATTCACAAATTACTTGCGTAATTTTTTTCTGTCCCGTTCAAGCAAGTAAAATTGAGATGGCTTGGGTTCAGTGGTTGCATGGCCAAGGAATCAAACCTTAAATTATCCAAATCAGTCGTCGTCTTTAAACGAATGGTTCTTACTACAATCCTAAGTCTTCATTTATCCTTTCTGGCAAGTAAAAACCTGATAATTCTGCCCTTTATTTATGCTCAGCTAGCTATAACCACCAAAGGACAATATTTGCTCATTTCATATTTTACGCTAAAAACTTAAAATAAGTTTTTCTTCATTTTTGTACTTATAGGTATTTTACGATAAAATATTATTTTGTTATTCATACTTTCATAACATTTTCTATTTTCATCGCTAAACCCCTACAAAATTCTATTGTAACTAAATTGCGACAGCTTTACTCTGTCATCAAAGGGGTGTTAAGAAAATTTTAATATCCTCACAAATCGCTCATAGCACGCTTCGTGTGATGAAAATATCTCGGATAAGGCTCTCACCACACTATCGAGCAACGCGCAAATAAGTAGACATTATGCTGCAGAACATTAAAATAAAAATATTCATCAATTGAGCATATTATCAATTACTTGTAGGTATATAAAGTTGAAATACATCTTATTACAGATATCTGAATCAGTGAACTAATAAGTCAATATTTGTCATAAAAACGTAAAAACCTATGCAATTTTCCAACACCTCAGAAAAATCACTAAGAAGCTTTATCCACACTTTCATATTATTATTACGAAAAAAATTATTGTATTATTTGTGGAACCGATGGAGCAGGAACACTAAAAGTCTTTCTAAAACGTCATCGATAAATTCTTAAAAAGACCTACAGGTCCAGTTTCATCGTGTAGAGTCCCTGCTCTACGTATAGCTTCTCCCTCGGCAGGTGACTTCGCTCTTTGTCAGCACACTATCAATCATAGTTTAGTGGGTTTATGCCAATAGCGAAACCTGCACACTCACGACCCTTTTATAAGGATCTTGTCAGATGTAGCCCTGAAAAGGGATATGCCAATCAAACTGTTCCGCAGGCTAATTTTGGGATTCCTCGGAAAATATTATGTAGGTGATGCATATAGGCCTATCTTAGTTTGCAAATTCTTCATAGAATTCAAAATCATTTTAATTGTCTATTAAGTGAATGTTATAGGTACACTAGTTGACCCTGCAAACGTGGTTTTTCCATTGTAAATCAATTCTTACTTTGGGGTATGAAAAACAAATTTACCGAATAAAATTATAGTTATTACATCTTGGATCAAGTTTTATAATTCCAAAACGTCTCATTCAAGATACAAATGTAGTTAAAATGAAATTAAGCCACGAACGGCATCTGTTACCAGGTAACGCCCCAAACATTGATAACATCCTCAGGGGCCTAGCTATTTAATATTATCTGTGGTGAACTTATGCACTTCAATACATTTGATCGTCTGACGAATTTTCGGTTCTTGTGCTCCAAAAATAGGAGTCATTTCGTCTGTAAAAGATTATTTTACCCAACAGTATTCGTGGGGTTGACATGCTTTAATTTTCTTTTAATCTCAAACGCCTTGATGCAATCATCGGAGGGTTCTGTATAACGAATTAAACGGATCGCATTGAAGTCGCAAATGAGGCTATTTTATTTCTCCTGAGATGTCTCAATGGGGAGGGGTGGTAAATGAATTTTCGATCGTTTTTGTTCATGGTTAACTGGTTTACGTTTTATTGGTGTTTGATATTGATGCAAGGAGGAGATTTTAATTGGTCATTTAATAATATATTATCAATTATTTTGAACACAACTAGGTTTTCTATTAGAAAAAGCTTGTGGAATTGGACAATAAAGTAGTAATTTTTAGTACAAACACTGTAAATATATACCTAGTTCATTTTTAGAGACAGTGTGGGTTTAACTGCCACGATGTTCTCTTCTACTACTATATCAGAGCTTATTTTAACGATTAATATGTTCTTTACTAAAAATGCAATTTACGATTACCTACCTGCAGGGTAAAACACACAATACACACACAAATTTGTATCCGCGCGAATTTTCAAACTCAAAGTAGACAATTTTAAATTTGACAATTATTAAACACTAGTGAAACGCATCTACCATTATTCTCGATTTTTAATTTTCTGCACTCCTTCTTAACACAATCTTTAACTTAATGTTTAACATTTCTCCATGCACGTAGTCTGCTTGAATAGTTGTAGGTATAAAGTTTTTTCTGCTCAAAATATTAACATAGGCACATGCAAAACAAATACATCCGTGGTTAATAAACTTCAGGCGCCCTGAAAATATATTTTTTCCGAGAAGCACCTCAAATGGACACAAGTATTTCGTCAAGCCATTTAGCCGGCGCGCAGGACAGGCCAGTGAGAGAGCGTTTAATTAATGCCAGTTCATTCGACCGCACATTTATCTTGACAGCAATAAGATTCATTATCCGATGTGTTTTCGGTGATCGACGGAGATCAAGTGTGTGCCAGAATTACCATTTAATCTGGAAGCTAAAATTTTAATCGGCAATCGTGCTTTTTTTTTCAGAAACAAATAAGAGCTCAACTCACAACCTCAAGTGCCAAATCCTAACTGATGATAGTACTCGTATGTTACATTGCAATTGCATTTAAGAAGACAAGTTGAAAGAAACCGAAAGTATTTATAACTCTCTCTAACTGTATAAATATTGCTGCGAAGCATCGTGATTCAGATGAACCAGCTATTGCTAAATAGTCCCGCCAGTTTTTAGAGTTCCGTACCCAAAGGGTAAAAATGGGACCCTATTACTAAGACTTCGCTGTCTGTCCGTCCATCAGTTCGTCTGTCGCCAGGCTGTATCTCTTGAACCGTGATAGCTATAGACTTGAAATTTTCGCAGATGACGTATTTCTGTTGTCGCTGTAACAACAAATAATAAATAATAGAGTAAAATAAATATTTAAGGGGGCTCCCATACAACAAACGTAATTTCTTGTTCGTATTTGAATTTAGTACTATTGAAAATGAGTCTGGATGATAATACGGAACTATTTTTTTATTTAGATCTACCAAAACTAAACCAAAACTGCAGTCATCTGCATCGGCGGCGTTGGTAAATTTATTATGAGAAGTAATTAAGGTAAGACTTCAGGATTGATAAACAAAGGTGTCATAAATAATTTAGCGAGAAATATTCATTAGATTGATAATATATTATAGATAATTGTATCCACAAAACACATAAACTATTACAGTTTCATATTACTACATAATGACTACAATAATTTGTTTCACACAAATAAAACCTTCTATGTATGACATTTACACCCTCAATGTATGTCTGGCAGTTTTGGGATCTAAGTCCATTATAAATGCCTGCTGGGTGATGCGTAATGCGTTGAGCAAAACGGTATGTCAAATGTACCGTGACGAGTGAAATTGCAACGCGCATTATTTTAAGGTTGACCCTTTGCAAGGATACCGGGTATTTTAATGGTATTTTCGCATTTGTTGTGAGGTATTGAGCACGTTGATACCATGACGACAGAGAGTTTACGTTTTCACAAAACTTCATATTATACACTCATTGAGACAAAGAGAGATTTAATAATAGACATATACCCTGGATAGGGCGAACGGCGTGAAAAAATTTCGGAAGTTTATCGGTATCAAAAATGTTAGGTTTTCCACCGACAGTAAGGCCACGCTGTAGTTCGCTCAGCCGCCCCCTATATAGAAATTTGACAGATGGCGTTTCTGTTTGCTTGTTTGATAAATGTTAACGTAAATTGGCGGAAAACCATATCCTGAGGTTATTTATCGGTGGACTTAACGGACAATTTGCATCGGAATATTTGAACCCGGGTTGTATGATTCTCGAAATCTGTGTTTCCGGAATGGCTAAGTAGCCATGAGTATGGGAAAGGAAGAAAGCCAAAAGTCTACGGTGCTATAGAAAAACGGCGAATGATGCACCTTATCCGAAAAATATCCTTTAAAACCCGAAAGGCTTTTTGAAAAATCTAGAACATCTTGCAGTGATGCTCTGGATCAGATATAACATTCTTAAAGAGGAACTCTAAGGTTGTTTGTTGCTAACTTATCATTTTCAAGTTGAAAGAAAAACAGCCCTCCACCACATGGACTAACGACATTAAAAGCTTCGCCAGCAATTGATAAATTCAAGCAACGCTGTCATACAGTGAAATGAAAGCCACTAAACTGACATTTTTAGATGAAAATTATAGTTTTCTCAACAGGTATAAAGAAAAATCAATAGTTGATATTATCCAGAGGCAGACAGGACGAAATCATGAACACTTAAAACTTGCCATTTGAACAATTTAAAGCAGTAATATCATTTTATATGCCAGTTAAAACATATCGTTAGCCGTTAGTTTATATTTATTTTTGCTCTGACCGCATGCATTTCAATATTATTATCGCAAATATCGTCTAACATCAGCGGGGCTAGACAAAGTAACAGTCGTTTAGCGTTGACGACAGTAGATAAAAATGTATGGACAAAACAAGTGACTGTAGAAAAACTGCGTGACCGAATGAAAACAAATGAAAGCAGAATCTACTTTATGCTTAGCGTTGTTACTCTCGGCTGTTAATTGTCATGCGAAGTACGCTAAAAGTTATAGACTACAAGGTCTGCGAGAACGCCAGGGAGCGTTCAAATTGTCGTAGTCGATTTTCAAAAAAAGCGTGTTTTCCTCTATACGGTCACGTGTTTTTTCTACAGTCACTTGTTTTGTCCATACATTTTTATCTACTGTCGTCAATGCTAAACGACTGTTACTTTGTCTAGCCCATCAGATATAGTAATACGAATTCTACTTCACTTGCAGACTCTGTAATGTAATTGACCGAGCGAAGCGAGATCTGCAAGTTATCTTGAGATTGGTCTTGTCTGCCTTCTTGCAGAGCCTTAGATGTAATTAACATAATGATTTCAATTTCACTAGTATTATTTAAATTGTCATAAAGAAATTTTGGAGAAAAAAATTCAAAGTTCAAGATAATTATTTTATTTGTAGCGCCTAATTGCAGCACCAAACATTACGTTTACAAAATCTTATAATGTATGTCAACTATCAACGCAAATACCAAAATATCGTTTTTGAATAATTCCGCCAAAGTGATATCACTCCCAAAGCGTTTCGGACCCTAACCGTTTCGTTTCAACGGCAAGAAGACACTGTTTTTGTCTTGGGTAAAGTATCATTGGATAAATTGATCGGATATAAACAACGTTTGGCAGTATGTCTTAGTCACAACTGTGGTAAAAAGATGGAGGTGTGTGTGCCCAGGATTCAAACACCTAATCCCTGATGACAAAGGTCTGACCAAACCAATGGGCTACCACTGCTGGTGACAAATAGACAGACGGCGGAGTTATATAGAACAATAGAGTCTCGTTTGTAAAAAAATTGGAAACGGCAAAAATCATGTTCGTTGTTTATTTTTTTTCTTTTTTTAGTATTTGTTATTCCAGCGACATCATCTGTGAAAATTTCCACTGTCCAACTATCACCGTTCATATTGCGGAATCTTAGTAAAGGGTCCCGTTTTTCCCCCTTTTCGTAGAGAACCCTATAAATTACATAGGTAGATACTTAAATATAGAACATCATTTAATTTTACTGTAATTATTTTATGATAATATTTTAGCAAGCTGAAGTGGCAGTGGTCAGGTCACGCTGTTCGTAAAGGCGAAGACCGGTAGAGACGAAAAGTCCTGAAGTGGAGATCGCGTGCAAGCATGCGTACTCGTATAATATGTAGTGTGGCCTCCAGCTCGTTGGACCGATAACATAAAGCGGGTAGCGGGAAGCGGCTGGATGAGGAAGGCTGAGGACAGGATGCAAAAGGCCCATTTTTTATTATTATTATTCATAGACTTGCGCTTGCTTACAATCATTTTTGATGTATAGAAATGATGAAGTCTATGGTGCAACGCGCTTGCCTAGATAATGCCTATTTACTCTTTGAAGGCACCCAGATTATAATTGGCTGGGAGCACAGAAGCTGGAAGGGTGTTCAAAAGATGTTATTCGTAAGCTGATGTCATGATGAAGATGATGATTAATCATAATAATTTATTTACCACATAATATGTCGTTTAAGTGACGGAAGGTATTCTCAATGCTCACGCTTAGCCCTCAATCATCGTATTGTATTTGGCTAAGATAATACTGGATAGCCATTGTCAATCAATTTGCCGGAGCATGGGTATAAATTAATCTTCCCCATGGTCTGACCGGAGCTTAAATGTTTATGCAAAACCACGTTCCGTATTGACGCAGCCCGAATAACGGTCAACTAATGTATAGGCAAACTTCACTTATACGTCCCTTTATCGTTTTAGGTGGCTAGTTGTATAATTACAGTATTTATCCTTTCATTCAGAAAACTCGAAAAAACTTCCGAAATTTCATAGCTGAAAGTACCTATGGCCTTCGAAATATTGCGCAATACATCCAAACTATTGAATTTATCTTCGATAAACGAACTAGAAGTTTACTTTTAAGACCAATTTGTGACACAAAATTCTGAAAACTTGCTATATTAGTCTTACTGCTTAAAGCTTCTGTATCGTTTAATGTATTTTTAATTAGATTATTCAACTCCGTCACATGTAAAGTATAATTAAAAGCTATTATTAGTTCCATAAACATAAACATGACGTTAATATCCTTTTTCTCCAGAGAGAAAGGATGTAGGTTAGTAGGTAGCATAAAGCCTTTATTCGAGAAAAGATCTAAAAGGTTAACTGAAAATGAAACCGTATTAGAAATTTCAAACAAAATGGTTGCATTAGCGATAAAACACGCACTCAATTCTGTTATATAAATTATACATTTTGTATGTGAATTTGGGACAAGCAATATAATGAAAGGGCTCCTATTTGCTTATACGTTTTCATGTGTAGGACAGAGATAATAATATAACAACGTTCCTTTGTACCAAAACTGCTTTTTATTTACAAAGTTGATACTCCTTGTTGTTTGTCCGAAGAATTTTAGGAAATCGTTTATCATTAGGAAATACTTTATCAAACTTGGTACTACGACTTTCGACCTATTTTAGGCTGCGACAATTTTTGTAGCTATTAAACTGCATTAAATTGTAATAATGAGGGTTTGACGAAAAATCTCGAAACCGCATTTGGCGCTACTTTGGCAAAAGGCCTTCTTCTGTTGTATTCTTTGTTTGTAGTCTTTGTTTCCATGATTCCTTATCAGTAAATAAGGTTGGAATGTTAATCAAATTAAAAAACTTAGCCACATGTGACTACACCTCGCTGCTTAATAACTATACTAGTAACATTACTACTAGTAGTACTATAACATTCAGAAGTCTCCAAGGTCCAAATCCCAGGCTCACACATCTGACTTCGGTTTATCCTTCTTTTCCGTTTTACTTTCCTATAGCCAAAGGTTGCCTGTCAGATATTGTTTGCAGCGTTCCTTCTTTTTTTCTTCTAAATACGCTTGCCCTTATCAAATATAGTGCGTCTCATGGCTTTGCGTTTCAATAATATCATACACCACATCAAACTGTGCTCATCACCCTCAGACGTTAGTTCCTGGTCTCATTTTACCCAGTAATATTGTCGACAATACAGAGCTCTTCAAACCGAAATTCAGTAATACGTAACTGCTTCACGGTTGAATTACTGACACTGCGGTGGTTTCTATCCAGACCAACTCTACAAGAAGGTTCCTACTATCCGTAATAAGTCAAATTATAAGTAAGTGATACTTCAAGCTTTGTGAAAATCGTTAAAAATTTTGCTCCTAATCAACTGAAAGATAGCATCGTCCAAACATATCGAGTATAGATGGATCGAGTTTCCATCCAATTTCAATTAAGGTCATTCGTTGCTTGCTCCATCATGTATGCGCTCAACGATACTAACCTTAGCACTTAAGCAAATGGCTATTGATACTTGAGTAAACGCCGATAGTTGTTTATTAATACGGTCATCTGCCTAGCAAGCCAAGTTGGAAGGTCTCCAAAGAGGCCTTGTCCAATTTGGCAAGACGTCCTAACTATCGCACATGCACCTGTGTCTGTGTCTTCATTGCAATCACGATTTCGGCAGTTGCTACTGCTTCCAGTGTCCTAAAAGGCATTTTAACTTTGTTTTCTTAAGCTGAACTCTACAGGTCTGACCGCGCAGTTCAATTTTTTGTGGTTTTTCTCAATTTGTAAGCTAATACGTAATAGAAGCAATGTAAGTTGCTTATGGCAGTAAAATTGCGGGAATTAATAAATATAAAAGAAATATTTTTTTACAGCTTTGGAAACTTTTTTGTCCCCAATTAGGAATCCTACGTAAGAAAGTTATGAATACTAAACCCTCTTTAGTGCTATTTCTCTCTTGTCCATATCCAGACAGTCATTTCTGAAGACGAAAATAGCGACTGTAGTGTGATATTATGCGAAAATAGAAATATTTTTGTTACATTCATTCTATATGTCCTTTGAAAAAATATCAAGTATCAATTATTTAAAGCCCTACCAAAATGACAACAATAAAAATTTTAATGATACACAACTTTTTTTTTATAACAAAAGTGTTACTGTAATTCACTTTATTTTTTAAACCATTCATAAAAGAAAGGATCCACCTTCTGAAAAAATATATTTACTCCTAAGTGAACTTAGCCATATCATGTCGTAAAGAACATTACATAATCTGCATAAAAGTTTGAATGGGGCAAGGATGAAAGCTCAGAGCCGCGTCTGGCATGCGAATTGCTCTTTATATTCTCTAACATTGACTCTTGCACTACCAAGAAATAGCGTGTCAACTTCGTTTTCAAGGTACCTGACGTTCTTAAATCTTCAAGTAGTTTTGTAAAGAATTTTTGATATTACAAGCTAAGAAATCAATATAGATGAATGACTTAAAAGATTTTAAATCAGACAGAATAATTATGTCCTTGTATGAGACTCAAAACAGGCCTGAATTCGTTTTGGATGATTTCCGTAACCAAATTAATTGTTCATTTATCTCTGAAATATCCTTAGGCATGTTCTTTGTTTCCGGATAGGAAGATGTTTTGCCGGCTCTACTCTCAATTTATTAAAGTTTTCGTAATTATTGTGAAATTAATAAGTATTTGTAAATCCAAAAAACCCGACGATAATATCAAAATATTATATTTGCGTGCTCTATCAAAAGCAATTCAACATAAAGAACTTGATAGGCATCAGGAATATAAAATTCGTAAACCGAATTAATGGTAACAGAAATCTCAAAATATGATTGCAATGCGCAGCAGAACAATATGAGTGGGAACCGGATTTCTCTAATCAAAATCAAGATAAGAATTCAATTTATATTTCCGGGCAATTCATCGTCCCCAATGCTGCTTTAAATCAAAATTTACCCCAAGCCAATGTTTGGCTGATCGCAATCGGAAAGTTTGCCCGCACTTCTATTGAAACTTGATAAGAATTTGACAAATTCGGCAAAATCGTATTATTTGATTATGGTTCGGATTGAACACTTCAGTTGGATTGTAAAGTTTTGGATAACATTATAATTTTATTATTACATATTAATTTTAATACCGACATATTTTTTAGAAAAAATTAGAAACGCCAATAGATATTTACCCTGGACAGGGCGGTCGCCAGTTTATCGGTGAAAAAATGCTTATAATTTTAATACCGACATATTTTTTAGAAAAAATTAGAAACGCCAATAGACATTTACCCTGGACAGGGCGGTCGCCAGTTTATCGGTGAAAAAATGCTTGTTTTGTTACCTACAACAAGGCCACCTGTAGTTCGCTCAGCGGCTACTTATAGAATTTCGTCAGATTGCGCTACTGTTTGCTTGTGCATATACTGAGTTTTCTTATCACTGCAAACGCCTTTATTTTAGTTTAGTATTTGCACCACTTGTTCTGATTTGTTATGGGAAAATGATTTATGAAAATGTATCGAACAGTCAACTTTTAACTATTCTATTCTACCAGGGTACTAGGAATATGAGCAAGTACATGAGTAGGTTAGTAAGTTTTATGCTAATCCGCAAGCGCGTGTTGTATTCCCCGAGTTGCTACTTCCAGATACTTTTGAGCACGAAACACAAATATGAAAGGAATGTAAGGGCGTATCGTGTAACAGTTTCGTGCAAACATTCGTTGAATTGTGCAAGTTGGATGCGATGTAACCCGGTGGCGTGTCTCGCTGACGGCAACTTTCAAACTTTCAGCATGCTTTCAGGCTTTCAGCCTTTCAGCCGCTTCTTAGTTTGTGACATATCGTCTGTACTGTGAATAGTAATGCGAAAAATAATAGCAGTGGGAATCTATCTGTTGTGGCCAAGTTGTATTTGAAGCTATCAAGAATTCAGGTAACCATGTTATGTTCTTATATTATTGTCATAAATAAAAAAATAGGTTACTGAGCTACTAAGTTTGTTTGTTCAATTTTTCGGACCAAGCGCCGTTTTTTATATTAGCTGTAGCTACGATACAAATATCCATGATTTAAAAAAATATAACAAAAAAAAATAAAAACTAAGTACGACCACATAAAAACTCTTTTATACGTCTAAAACTAAAACCACCACTTCCATTGCGTCGTCAGGGTAGTAAAAAGTAACCGCATGAAATCTAACATTCACTAGCTTTAATCTTGGTGATCTCCAATCAGTAAGACAGGCATTACCGTGAAGCATAAATCAATACATCATCGAGATTTCCCGATTTGCATATAATGACTACTTATAAAGCGTCTCGCGTGGTATCTATGCTGAAGCCAGTTTGTCGGGACCGCATCGCCTTTAGATGTCAACACATGATCTCAGATTGCTTTATTACCGAACTGACTTGTGAATTACGATGTTTCATGAATTAAACATCTTATTTATGTCAAACTGAGTATTAGGGTATTAAAAGACATTAAATTATTGTTTCTTTTATTAATTGAATACATTAACTGCAGTTAAAGACCATTATATTAATCGTATATAATGGTCACATATAGTGATTTTTATGGCATAATGACCACAAAATCACTATGCGATCTGACATAAAAATGTGCTTTACTTACCTAATGCGAATAGACATTTCTCAACAAGCTACAAAACCACGCCAACCTAGAAAAGTAAACGTTATTCTATTGTTAAAATTTATTCTTGCAATGATTGTCATTGTCATTTGAAAATTTATAGGAATAGAGTTTTATGTTTCAACTCTAAAGCACCAATTCGTCAAATTAAAGTTATAAACGTCATTTTACTGCATCGAATGCAAAGTCGAAGTATAGGCATACCGTCATATACGACTCTGAAGTCTTAACTCTAAAGCCCCAATTTGCCAAATGAGAGTTATAAACGTCATTTTACTGCATCGAATGCAAAGTCGAAGTATAGGCATACCGTCATATAAGACTCTGATGTCTCAACTCTAAAGCCCCAATTTGCCAAATGAAAGTTATAAAAGTCATTTTACTGCATCGAATTCAAAGTCGAAGTATCGGCTTGCCGTCATAAAAGACTCTGAAGTTTCAACTCTAAAGCCCCAATTTGCCAAATGAAAGTTATAAACGTCATTTTACTGCTTCAAAGTCGAAGTATAGGCATGCCATGCTGCCATAAACGATTCTGAAGTCTCAACTCTAAGGCAATGCACTGATAAAGCCCCGCACAGGCTGCAGCTTTTCTCAGAAAGGTAGATACAATAAGAGCCCACATATCCCAAGTCTGAAGTCATACCCTTTGATCCAAGCTTCAGATGGCCTAATGACGTAGACATTGCGGAGGATTTAGTTTGGAGATTGCGTACGGTTCAGGCTCTTAATCCGGGATTAGGTCTGTGTCATGATAATAACTCTGTGTCATGAGTTTAATAGCTAATTATACTACTAGTATCAGCTAGTGATATACATGTACAAGTAGCATAATAAGCATAATTACATGATTTATGATAACACGATTAAAAAATAATTACTAATGATCACAGAACACAGAACAGTATTACAGCTGCTGTCGTCTCAATCGATGGTCGTCCATAGCTGGACATAGGACGGGTCCTCCTAGCTAGAGGGATCTCCTAGAGGGTTAAATACTACAAAAAGCCGTAGAAATTCATACGAATTGTAGTTCATTCGTTGAATAAGACCTTATTAAAGTCAGGTAATTTGGGTGCTTCCCACCTGTCCCCTCATCTTATCCCCAAGTGGCGACAAATGGGAAAAATCCCGCTTGTCCCCAAATTGAATTAAATGGAGATAAACAAAATAAAATTCCCATCTATCGCCGAGTTAAATTCTATGCAAAAAGTGTGGGCCAAAAATTTTAACAGGGGAACCTTTGACTCAAGAAAATCTCAAGTAACAAAGAATCAGGTAGCTCAGTACAGTCCACACGCAATCAAAATATTATTATGATACCAATGCATATTATTAAGAGACAGAGAGATTTTATTGAAGACTGTTAGTGATATGGATAGATACTACTAGCTTACCCTGCAAACGTTATTTTGCCATTAGGGATATAATAAATACCTTACGACCTGCTCTCACACCATCTCAGACCTACCAAACATACACAGAAAAAATTCATGACAATCGGTCGAGCCGTTTTGAGGAGTTTGGTAACAAAAATTGGCACGAGAATTTTATATATTAGAGCAAGATGGAGATGACGAAACACTCTTCCTAGGACGCATTAGATACATTTTTTAGTAATCCCTAGTAGTACGTACTCTTACCTTAATGCTAATAGTATGGTAATGCCCTTTGATCCTGTCATAGGCCTCAAAGGCACGAATGCAGACATTGCGGCTGGATATGGTATTGTTCCGTACAGTTCACGGGTAATCCCGGATTAGCTTCTACGTGCGATTCAACCACTGTAGTTTGGAGTAGTATACAGTGGCCTATCTAGTAATGTACTGAATTATTAAGGCAATTACTGTTTAATGGATTCGTGTAACAAATACAACGGCTTCATCTGCAGAAATCATTATAGTAGTTTATCTGAAAATCATTCATTGTACTAATAGAATTATGTACATTTAGCAGAAAGTAAAATGAGTGATTGGCTCTGTATTTAGAGTTAGTTTTGTACTGTGTTAATTATTTACATAAAAATTGACAGTATGGACTGATAAAAAAATATATAAATTAAGCCTAAATTAAGATAAAATAATGCTTTAACATTAAAAAACTACTGAAAAAATCTTTAAAAATAAAAGTGAAAATTATATTATGGAGCACGTGAAGTCATCCTTTTTTTTTTTTTAACTGGGAAATGCGTTTACGCATCCCGTCCGTAGACTGAGCGGTTCAAAACCCCGCAGTCTCCGGCCGGGTATGTGGGACTCGCTGACTGAGTCAGAATACCCACTAAAACCCAGCGGAGCCGCCTGCGTCCCAGATGGGGCACCAAAGGATCGCGAAAGCATGCACTTTGACGCCCCGACGCGCTCACCGTACCACGTGAAGTCATCCTGGAAAAGTATATAGTTCCCGTAAAAATTTGCTACAAAAACCTTAAGTTCCAGCAATATTCAGATTACTATAGCAAACTCCATTGAAAGGAGGTACAAACTTACAAAGGTTGGGAAAGGGAGTAGGAACAAAAGACAAGAAATCCACCATTCTAGGGATGTGTGAAAATCCGAACTTAACGCGGCCAGAGCTGCGGGAATAACCTAGTAAGGTCACATCTTCACATCTCTGCTGCAGTTAGGATCACTCAATCACCCAAAAGTAAGTTTTTCTCAAAAGTAGTGACGTGATTCCATTTCCCAGTAAAAGCATCCAAAAATAGAAACCAACCGCCGACCATTCCCAAACAAAATCCACTTTGGCCATTGTTGACAGACGTTTGCGTCACTTTCACGATTTATAGTCGCAATTAGTTATGTAGCCGACGCGACAAACGATCTGTTGTGACAAACGACGCGACGTCCAGTCCGGGATACCGCCTCGCAGGACATTCCCGACACCGCGACAACAAACGGTGTTGGCCTTTTCGATCACTGCCTGAATCAATACTGGATCTGTTTGGTAGTTGGTGCCTATTTAGAGATAAACTGCGATCATGCTTATGAACTTCAAACGTTTGTTAATAATATACCTATAATATGGTCATAAAAGTTAAAATAATGCGTTAAATATAGAAATTCCCATCCGCAACAAATTTGTAGTTTTAGAGTAGATTGCAGACGTACGAGATAAGGATCCAATATTTATTTCTTTGAAATCAGAAAAAAAATCATCTTTATTGTTTATATTTGCTTTGACAGGTACAGTTATAATCTCAGGTTATAATTTCTCATCACTAATTCGAATGAACCTAGATACTTGTAAGTTGTAACTCAAAACTGTTGAATTATAGATAATAGAATGATTTCTTTAATAATAATTATTGCAAGACTTATTCTCTTATGAATTAATTTTTTTGAATTTTCGAATTAGTATTAGCCATTTACCATATTCGTGAATGTGCTTGGGAAAAATGAGTGATTGACTTGACTGACCGACTGACTATTTAATATCACAACACAAACCTGACTGATCAGAGCTATACCAGCATCTCTTAAAGCAATAATGCTGCAGTAGTGTTTTAAGATTTTCATAAAAACATAGTATGAAAATGTCGAAACAATACTGCGACATTACTGCTATAAGGGATGGTGGTACGGCCACAAGAACACACATAGCCAGAATACAGATCTTGCTTGAAATTTAGCATACAAATATAGCTATCATGACATTTAGCGTTTAGCCTCTAAGTCTAAATGGTGTAATAATACAGGATCTCATGAGCAGAGCAGATGTCCGGTAGTTAATTCATAACATTATAATGTCTCTACAATCTACATCCTACCTCTATTAATAATGCGTGTACAAATATTTAGATGTACAAACCAAAGCACAATTATTAATAATAACTAATAAACATGCGCGTTTGGTTTGTATTTAGATGTACAAACCAAAGCAATAATTTCAGCTATTATCTACTTTGGGTTGAAATGTGGATTGGTGCACCAATAAAAGTTTATGCGACAAAACCATGACCCGCGGCACCTATTGTTTGGCAAAACATATTGCCTACTAGCTGACCCGGCCACGCGTTGCTGTGGCTAAAGTTTTTGTTATATTAATAAATTAAAATTGCGACTATAATTTGAGATTTAAACTATCCTATCTCTCAAGTTGGATCAAACTGCACATGGTGTACGAATTTTATTATAATCGGTTCAGTAGTTTAGGAGTTTATCCCGGACAAACATCGTGACACGAGATTTATATATATTAATTTAAACTATCCTATCTCTCAAGTTGGATCAAACTGCACATGGTGTACGAATTTTATTATAATCGGTTCAGTAGTTTAGGAGTTTATCCCGGACAAACATCGTGACACGAGATTTATATATATTAAGATAGGCTCTAAATTCTAATTCGTGATGTTATTTTACTATATATATATATTTATATGTATACTATTTTATTTTCGTCCGGTTTCATTGTGAATGGTTTCATGATTTTTTTATCATGAAATCGTTTTGAAAATTGGTATGCATTCGCATTGAAATAAATCTTAATCAATTTAAGTATTAGGTACAAAATAAAAAGTACAATAATATAAGATGTATTAATATTATTGTACTTGATGTATAATTATGTATTTATATAAACCCATTGTTTTTCATTTAATTTCATTAGGTTATTAATACTTTCAAATCGTTCTTTTTAAAGAATATAGCTCTGGTATAAAAACAGATGCGAATTTAAGCTGTGCCTTATTTACTGTTTTTTGTGTGTTTAAATATACCCCTTGTATTTCTTGATAATTTTGCTTAAGCTTGATTTATATTCTGCTAACCTAAGTTAGCAGAATATAAATCAAATTTTATAGTCAACTCTGTATCTTAATGACTAGACCAAAGTGACCTCTGTTTTAAGGACACTTATTTTTAGGTCGTCATCGTCGTTGAAGGACTAGACTAAAATGGCGCTTTAGGCTTTATTTATGACAACAATGGACACTGTCCAATGTCCATACAAGGAGCTGTCCATAAATAAAGCAGCATCGACACAGCCGGCCAGTACACAAATTTCAGCCTCCGTACCGCAATATCTTGCATTAAGCCCGCACTCGCTGCCGTGATTTACATTGCGACACTCTGTGCACTGGGCTTTATGGCAGCCTGCGCTATTGGTTTCAAATTAAAGCAAAATGTAACCAAAAACCTCCAAAAGTACAATTCATTAAACGGGGATGCAAAATATTGGGATTACCTTTTCACGGAATAATTTAAAATGTACATCTTTGACGGACGTCATATTTATTTTAACGATATAGGTACTATGGTATATTTAATATTTCATTGAAAACTTAAAACTACAAAATGCAACCTATGAACAAAACTCAACACAACAATAGCTCCAGCATAGCACCACTCGTTTGTTCTCGTGCCAAAAGTTAACTCAAACGTTAATGCAAATAAAAGATTTTAATTTTGCTCTACAATATTAAATTTTATAGTCACAAATCGACAAGCGCGCAAATGCGAATGTCCTTTTTCATTAGGGTTTAATTATAAATAATCTTACTCTATTATGACTGCTCTATTTTAAGCCTTTTTGCGTTGACAAAAAGAAACAGATAATATGTACGAATATGTCCGTCGGCAGGTTCATTTATTTTGGTGGGATATTTTTTATATGATCCGTCATAGTTCAACACAGCCATCAAAAATAAATAATTGTACATAATAAACAATTTACCTATTATGAAGATTATGTTTTTCTCACCTTATGTTTAAAGATGACAAGAGCCAAATAATTCAAATCCTTAAAATTTTAGGTTTGATTTAAGTAATTTTTTAAGGACAGTGAAGGACGTGGAAAAGAACATATCAGAGAAGCAAGTGTATATTGATAAGAGGAGAAGTTTAGAAATTATTATGAGTAGGTATGTACCTACTTACTTAAGAAAAGTTCCTAAGGTCCATTGTTTCATTAAAACATCGCTAAAGTTACCTACATAAGTGTAATTAATAAACTTTTAAACAAAGTCAGAAAACAAAGAAAGTTGAATTTTACTGCGAAGTAAAAGTTTGAAATCTTTGAAATAAATAATATTTATCAGTACCGTCATTAAAATGAATAAAATAAGTGAATAATTAAAAATGATATTACAAATTTAATCATACCTACTAATTAAATAACTAAGTATTCATTAATCATTACATTATTATTTGGGTACGTTAATTTGAGTAGAAGTTTGTACCACTATTTTAACTTTACGTCTTATTCCTAAAAATAAGTTATTAAAATTAATGATACACATTATGCCTCATCACAACATATTATGAGGTAGGTACAGAGGGCTCCTTTAGCAAGACCCTTTTTTCGAGTGTCCTTTTTTAGAGACGAGGAAACGAAGCATAAGTTACATTAGTATTCTAAGAGAAGGTTAATTACTCGATTTATAATCTGTTACTTAAGTCTATGCGGTTATTCTAGGATCTTGCACGTGTCGTTTTGAGTTATTCCCCATTACCAATGTTGACGTAGAAACTTTAAATAGAAATTCTATTTTCAAAAATAAAAGCTTACCTACGTATACCTATTATTTAAGAAGTTATTTTTTTTTTAGAGGACATTTTACACATCGCAATCTAGCCCCATAGTAAGCGATAGCTTGTGTTATGGGTGCTAGATTACTGATACATATACATACATACTAATATACATAAATATAATATATCGAAAAACACCCAGACACTGGAAAACATTCATGCTCATCACACAAACATTTACCAGTAGTGGGAATCGAACCCACGACCTCCGGTGCAGACGGCAGGTTCGCTACCACTACGCCACTCGGTCGTCAGGTTAAAAATATTCATGAGATGTGGTTGTTAAACTCATTTTTAAGTATTATTGTTAAATCAAATTATGAAGTCTTTGCAAATTTTGAGGTGTAGTTAATCTCCATTAGATATAATTTTAGTCTGATATACAGAGCTAATATTTTAGAATTTATCATATACTTAATATTTTATAAAGTACTTACCTACAAAGGAAGCTCTAATCTCTGCAAAGCTTTCAGTGTTAAAAAAATATATCACCAAAAATCTACATAGGTAATATATTATAAACATAAATTTACATATATAAAATGCATGACAATGTAAATTAATATCGTTTAATTGTAATAATTACTGATTGCACTTTTTTATTGAACTTTCATAAAGTTTAAACGACCTCCGCCCGCCATCTACTGCGGTAACGCGTAACATTAAAGTATTCAACATTGCGTATAGATGGCATTAGTAGTAAATGCGCACGAACTTTTCAGTTAAATAAAACTTTGAGAAATATAAAAATATACCATTTATAAGTTTTACTAAGTGTCTAGAACATTCTATAGTGTTATTTAGTCATACTTTTTGCTGGCGATTCGAAATTGCAGCTTAAAAAAAATACAGAAATTGCAGTGCGCCTTCCATCATTCTGCCAAAAATCTTGGGCCAGCTTTTTCTTTGACTTTAGTCCTAAACTGACAACATGTAAGAATGTCGTGCCCGAGGTTCCATGGGTACAAGCTTTGGACAACTTTTTCTTTAAATCTGGACGTCTTAACAAAAACTTGTTCAGTCCTCATAAATATTTACCGATTCAATAGCATTATCAACAAATCTTGTTTTGCGTGGATTCGTCGACTTCTACACGATTAAGGAATGTAATACGATGCGACACTAATTGATGACTGCCAAAACAAAAAGCTAAAATGCAATGGGTTCATTATTGTAAATACTTAGGTAACTACTTACCTTTTAATTTGTATAGTGTACTCATACTTGCATCGAATATACAACCATCATGTGTCATAAGGTTGCCGGATGAATAAATCTAAGAGGTTTTCTTAGATATGATAAACATTTATTAATTCTGCTTCCTGTTTATACGATATTATGGTAGGCATCCGAATATCACTAAAATTTAAAAACTCTCCTCACAAAAGCTCACATAGTTGAGAACTTAACATTTTAGCAGTTAAGTTTTAAAGTTATTATGATTACTTATGCACAGATAATATAATACTATACTAGTACAGATACCCCATCACGAAGAAAGAAATGCGACAAGCTTAATTTCTTCGGGTGGGCCACCCGACGGATAAAACTGGAAATAATGGCGCTGTTACTGCGAGTAGCTTCATAGCAGATAATAAGTTTAAAAATAGGTGGCGCTGCTCTACGCAGTTTGATCGAACCCCAATAGATGACGTTGCTTTGGCAATAGTTGCAGTTATGAAAATGCTAATAGATGGCGAATCAGCTGGATTGCGTGTAAGTAAATGCTGCGTTGCCAGTTCGCTGATAAAATAAGACAGCAAGCGATGTTGCCGCTCTTCGTTGTATGCATTTGATACAAAATTAAAACTTTGTTTTCGACGTTTGCGTTGCGTTGGTCAGGTATTGCCAACTGTATGAATTTTCGGAAGAAATTAGGGAAAAATTCTTTTGAAAACATGAACTATATCGCAGTATTATACTAACCCCCTTATTCATAAATGTGAAATAGCTGTGAAATAGTTATACTCTGTTTGTTCTTTTTCCTTCGAATGTCAAATTAGTGTTGACAAACAAAGACAAAACGGACTACCTATTATACAGGTGGTAGGTATACCTATTCCACCGCTATTGCGAGGATGATGATTATGATAAATAAATATACTTTCTTTTATTTGCCTATAGTAGTAGTTTTTGATCTTGTTTTTCCAAATCCAATCCAAAGGCCGCCATCTTGTTTTTCCAAAATTTTCCATTTTCTCTATTAATCGTTTACTTATATCTACAATCGTTGCGAGTTTAAACGAAATCGGTTTCTACGCCACTAACTAAAATATTGGAATGATAGGGGTGTGTGAAGCCCGCCAACCCGTACTAACTCTGAAACCTTCGTGGGCCGATGCACAACACTTTTGCTGAAGATCACCATGATCAATGCATAGTTTACGATTCTATAAAGGACATACACACAGACAAGACAAAAATTCATTTTTATATTTAATATATAATAATAATTTTAAACAATAAAAAAATAAAAAAAGGATTTCAAGTCAGTGAATAGAACCCAGTATACGTAGTCATTGTAGCTAGTGTTTGTACCAATAGGCTAGTGAGTATTTGTCAATAATAACGAAATTAGTAAACAGCTTGAATGTGTGTGTGAAAATTTCTGCTGCTACCACCTCGTAATTGTCGGTACAAATGAAAGTATTTTGACAATTAAAATACATCTGAACTGTAGTTGGATACTTTATAAATATAGTGCTATAGCCGGGAACCATATTATTATAAAAAAATATGCACATTTTCATTCATAAACAAAATAAAATTATCTAATTACAAAATAAACGCCATCTATTGGCGCTGATGTGCCTAGCTGACCGTATCGTACCACATCTTGCAATGTAGTTCAAATTATTATCGCTTGTCGCTAGTGAGCTGACGCTAATTAATAATTTCATTCAAATGGCTACCCCTAATGCCCTCTATGAACATACTCTAGTACTACAATTTTCGATGTATGAGATGGTGGCCCCGTGACTTATGTATAAGTTGTATAGGGTACCGATATAATAATAATTATACTAACAAACACGATTTTAGAGCAGTGATAGCCCGTTGGTGCATATCTCTCATCACGAGGATGTAGGTTCGATTCCCAAGCACGACCTTTGCCTTTTCGGAGTCATGTGCATTTTAGGAATCTAAATATCACCTGCTTATCGGTGAGGAAAAACATCGCTAGGAAACCTGCATGCCTGATCACCACAATGTTCTCAAATGTGTGAGAAGCCCACCAAGCCTTACTTGGCCAGCAATCAGCATAATAAGCTATTTCTGCAGGACATAACGAAGGGGTAGAGACGTATGCTTATATCAGACATAGGAAACTAGACACAAGTAATAAATGACACAATGACTATACAAGTAGCCTAGATACACAATACCAAGAGTCTGTCCACCACAATAGCATTCAGTAGGGTTAGTACAGGTTTTCATACAAATTCCGAATCGACTCGCTTCGCACCAAAGAATCGAATTTCTCCATACATTTACATCCAGCGCCATCTATGGGCAGCTGCTGACATGCTACTGTCCATAGATGGCGCTGGCTGTAAATGTATGGAAGAATTCGACTCGTTTGTGCGAAGCGAATCGACTCGTTTGTATAAAAACCTGTACTAACCATACTGCAACTTACAGTAGGTACGATATAATTAACAGAGATTAGCTCTCCATCTTGCAGGGGGTACCCGGTAGCAGTACCTTTGTAGCTAAGACTGCATTAAGGACCGCTGTCTGCTAGGATTTCTAAGCCGGCTCGAGATGACGACGAAACAAGCTCTTTGACGAAAATTAGTAGTGCATACCCCACCTATTTACTCTACTTCAATGCATAAAGGAGTACCTAGGTAGGTGGGGGGTATCAAAGGATAAGAAGCTACTACCTACCGCCTTAAAATCTCATAACAGTAGGTATATTCCACTATAGCTTATGTTTAAACGTGATTGTGTTATAATGTAATACGTGAAATCGTAATAAAATTTGAAAACATAGAAAGTGCCTGAGGCCTCTTTTTATTCAACCGCCCTATGCAAGTGTTAATTCCCGAAAAAAATTTCGGTTCTCAGGATTTTTTTCAAAAACCAAAATCCTCACTGATTTAATTTTATTGTTTACCTACAAAAAGGTTTATTAGCACAAAATAAACGTAAAGAGAAAACGTATCATTTCATAGAAAAAATAAACAAAGGAAAATTTAAGTAAAATTACAATTAGGTACCATATTTTATTTTTCGATGAACCGATTGCAGCAACATCAACAGGCAAAGAAGCACGACCAAGAAGCATTGCGATGCGCTGCGATGCTGTGTAACAAACATTAAGGTTTGTTTGCCTCCTACAAACATCACATCACTTCAGTACGATAACATCTTACCTACTTGCACTTACCGCTAGGCGGAATTGCAGTCAAGTATTAACTTTATGTAAGCGAAAAATCATCCACTAGTGAAATTATTTAAAAAAAAACAGGCAGAATATTACATGGCAATGATTATATATTAAACCTTACTCAATAAAATCATAAAAACTCATAACACAAAATAATTAAGTTGTACTTGATGAAAATGTACATTGTAAAGCATACGTTTTTTAAAGGATTGCGTTATAAAGTCATTCGGTAGAGGTTATTTAAGTGTAAATACAAAAAGCTTAATGAACGCTGAACATACAAAGTAATCACATTTATTGGTAAGAGAAACTGACACAATGATGAAAGATTACTCCAGACATATCGAGTCAGCGTTCCATGGGCACTTTCAGGAACACAGAAAAAAGATTTCGATGAATTGAGAATCTCTACTCTCTCCGACTTTACTCATAACAGTCCTCTGGAAAACTGCTGAATCCAATTTTATGAAACTTTCACTGTACCCTTTGTTGAAATAGTATGGTCAAAAAATGGTCACAAAATAATCATTAAAAAATGCGCGGCCTAACATACGTACACACTGACATTTTGTAATTTTGTCATGGATAGCCTATTAGGTTACTACATAATTATAATGTAGTTTATTGCAATTCCGATGTTATTACACGCATACGGTTCAAATTAATATTGTCTTCTCCTAAATTCGGTTAAAAATACAATTTGGATGTCTTTAATGCTTATTCTTATATTACTTCAGGTTATTTTTTGTTTATTTGCATTAGTGACTAGTCTTTTTAGTACTCCAAAGCAAAATTTATGAGTTGTCTTTTTTTACCACCGAAAGTTTTCTTTTTTTACCACAGGAAATAACTCAGAAAGACCTGACGGAGAGTAAGGTCGCGATAGACCTTTAAAAAGATTCCCGAAAGCTGTTCGCAAGTCAAACAGCCTGCAGGCGCCATTATAAAATCGTAAAATCGTAACTTGGTCTTTACGCAATTCCGCGCATTAAAATTATCCGTAATTTACTTCAGTAAAGAAATAAACACATTATAATCCAATGAAGGTACATACGTGGTAGGTGGTAAAGGTTCCTTTTTTGTAAACTTTTAGAGGCAGTCAGTTTACAATGTACAATAATTTGTACATTGTAGTTAATTGTATTAGCACAAAGAATCCTATAAAGAAATTGCTGAAATGTGGCTTTAAAACGTGACTTGATGTTATATTTTCTAATATACCTTTTCAACTAAAGTTATAACCTTAAATGATTTAACATTCAAGTGCGCTATTAAAAAAAGCTTGGAAATTTTTCGAAAATATATTTTACTTCACTCTTGCGATTAACAGAAATTAAATTTTTGTGTCATAATTGCCATCGTAGGAGAAGGAAGCTCTTAACATAATTTAAGTAGGAAATAGATATAGTTTGAGTAATTCCAATCATATTAACGATTACGATTATCACGATTATCTATCATATTAACTTAAATTGGTGGAAATAACCAATCCTTACTGGAAAAGTACTTTTACGAATATCTCAGAAACAGACGTGAAAAGTTTTTCTTTTTTCTTGTAAAACTGAATTTAACTTACTAGCCACTCGTTTCACTACCCAACAATTAAGAATTAACATATCTCAAAACGCTATAACGGAGGCGGAATATAATAAGTCCCTTGACGCGTCGTGATTAGCCTGTCATAGGCTTGGGGAACTGGCATTGTAATCAGGTTCATGTAGACTTAGAGACAGCACAAACAATAAACATAGACTTTGAACAAGGTAAAAATTAAATGAATGTTTGCAAAATCAAATAAATCTACGATTTCGCATTGTGAAGTCAAAATTTCCTGAAGATGTCCCAGTGCAGCGAAACGTGCGTCGAAAAATTTGTTGCGTATGGTGTTTCATGTGGGCGGTATTCCTTCGTAATACCATACAGATTCTTTTACAGTAGCGGATTATAGCAAAACAAAATCTGTTTTGCTAAAGTTCTTGTATTTGTATATTTGTTACATTAATTTTTGAATCAATACATAGGTACTTCTTACACCAGAAAGTTAAGCGTTCTCTTTGTAAAATCTTATGTAACTAAAAGATTAACAATTTGCTTAATATTTTCCAATGCCTCTTAAACTATTTGCACGCCTCCTCGGTTCCTGACCACGCATTTTATGCCTCCATTTCGAGCTTATGCCAAGCAAGGGGTTGATGTCAAGGTTGGTGGTCAAACTGTTATGCTACAATTTTTTTTTTCATATTAATTACTACTAATTAAATTTATCCAGGTTCCACGAGAAAAGACAAAAAAATTGATAATATCCGATTTTGCTTGATAACCTGCAATCAATAGCCATAATTCGATTCGGACAAATGGAACGAAACTTAAAAGTGGCATGCGCTTGGATTTTAGTGGGAGGTCAAAGGTCCGATTCTCGTCACGGGCCATTTAGGATTTCATGATTTTTCAAGTGGGAAGCTTCGGCCGTGATATTAAAGACGCACCGCCAAGCGATTCAGCATTCCGGTGGGATGTTGTGTAGTAATATTTAAGGGTTATTTCCTTTTTTAAATATAAATAGGCTTGTGCTTGATGACAGATATGCCTGATTAAAAGCAATGATGAGGTCTAGGTTGGAGTGCGCTTGCCTAGAAAATGCCTATTCACTCTTCTCTTGAAGGCGCCCAAATTGTACTTGGCTTGGGAACACGGAGACTGAAAGGGCATTCCACACTTTAGTGGTTGGTAAGGAACGTGGAATAAAACATTTCGTGCGAGTTTGTTGGATGTCATATGGATGCCACTGCTCTCGGCGTCTTGCGATCCTATGGGAGAAAGGTGAAGAATGCACAAGGTTATGTAGTTCCTGATCACACTACTACCAAAATTAGTACGATAGCATCTTCAGCTGCCTTCTCCCTTACCATCAGATGAATTTGCAGTCAAGCACCAATTTGTAATGTATAAACAAAACTGTTTAGTGGCCTGTGGAATCGATTGGAGTAAATTGGAATCGATTTGCTTGTGGAACCCTCGTAAACTTAGTTTTAAGTCGACTTTTAGTTATCACCATACATAATATTATGCGACAAATATCATATTGACGTTTTACAAGAGTGTACGTTAGGCCTCTGTGAAATAAAGATATTTTGAGGTTTGAGTTTGATTGTGCAGAATAAAAATGCATTTTAAACCTAAAATTGTGCCCTATTATACGCTACGATATTAACCTGTCTACAATACTGTTACAGTTACATTTTGGTAGACGACAAAGTTCATTTCCTTTATTCAGCCCGGCTGCACCCACTCGTTAAAAGAACCGGGGCTTTTTAAATACGAATGCACCGGGGACAGATGAGTGCTCATTTGCATAACCACCTTATTTGGAGCTCACATACTTGGATATTTTAAACTTTTTGTTTGTCATAGATAGGACAGAGTAATGTCGATAAAAGTAGCTTTTTCGCTAGCGTCAGAGAACCCTAATGAGATATTTTATGCAGAACTAAGCTCACCATTTCAGCAACATGGAAACACTGTTTTAGTTAACTGCATTATTATAAAACAATTAGTATCCGGTTTACCATTTTGGACAAGGGCTGCTTTTTAGCTCTTAAATGGTTAGTTAATAAATATATATTCGGATTTAAAATCATATTTTAGGTTATGGCGTGTGGTCTTAAGCAAAGGTATGTTTATATTGTTAGTAAAAAAGTACATACAGTAGAGTTACTTACAGTGCAATGAAACACATATTTTGAAAGTTAATTGAACTTTGAACGCTTGCAAGGGTTTGAAGACCTCATTTGAAGTAATGCATGATATGATCCTCAAGTGACAGCGGTTGGCAGTTACCTACTTACTAGAGACTTCTCAGGCGTTCCGTTTTAAGCAAAGGAAATTCATAAGATAAGCTTGGTGCCTAATTACATTTACAAGTACAAAATAATCACATACTATAACCCAAAGAAGATACAAATGGAAACTTAGTAGCAGCCGCTCTAAACTTTAACTAAATCTCTTCACTCACCTCGTTTCGGACATGGATAACTTTATGCATTCATCCGTTTTTATTCTTTATTTTTACTTCGATTTTTATTCGATGCTTTGATATCGATACTCGGACAGTTACGTTTATTTACTTACATCAATTGGTGTAAAATACGAGCGATCTTTCACATTGACGACAGATCGAGATTTTAACCTTGTAAGCCTTTCTTGCAATTTATGTATCCATGTTTAATTTATTACCGAAATTTTAACACTTTAAATTTGCATAAAGATGGTGTAAGATTCTCTACGCACCATCTCAAAAGATCATGATCACTTTTAGAGACACGCTCGGATTTGATTTTAGAGACACGCGGGAGATCCCATGTTCGATTTCCGGCTCAAGTCACTTTTTCAAAGCTACATAATATTACAATAATATATAGTATATAACTTCTAAATTGGCGGTCTGTTTGGTTCACTTGTGGTGGTGCGTCTTTGCTGGTAGACTGGATAAAGTCCTACCAGCAAAGACGCACCACCAAAGCGATCTAGCATCCGGTGCGATGTTGTGTAGCAGCTGCGAGGGCCTATATACTTCCCACTTTCAAATTTGTACGATAAGATCTCTATCGACCGCATCACTTACCAACATGTGAAATTTCAGTCACGTACAAACTTGTATTGTGTAAAAAACCAGTTCCTTTTAAGGCTGCAAGTGAGTTAAGCTACATAGTTAGTATTTGTATGAATATTCACGATGTCCTCCAGTTAGACATTCTATATCTAGACCGAGAAGCTTATCAGGCCGATTTATTGGTTTCATACTATCTTATCGATGTCTTATCTGAATATCAATTATAAAGATTTGTGCTGAAAGGTAGGAATAAGGTAAGTCGAGATTCATTAATCGTCTTACCCTGATAACCATTGCGTGGAGAAACTGATACAGTACTTTGTATTGGTTTCTATGTAATAATCTAGTTTGCTTCATCTCGTAGGGATTAACGGTTAAAATTAGCATAGCAGTTTAGTGTAATTTTCATTTTTCAGTCTTTCCATTTCATAAAGTGAATAGGTAATTGTAAGAAATATCATTAGTCTAAGGCTTTAAACTTTTGTATTATGATAGTCTTTGGCAACACTGTATCTATGTTTGACTATGTCATCCTTGGTCGTGCAATTTGCAATAAATCATCATTCGTGTTTAATTGTATGCACCCTTATAAAAACTTTATAGGTATTAAAAATAAACTCATTTGTTTGCGTTTGTCAAGTTTGCGTTTTCTCTTATAATCTGATTGGTTAGCACTCAGCGTTCATGTAGCTTTTTTTATTTGTTTTTCTCAGATTTATCAATACATACCAATTTCACGTAAGGTAGGCAAAGGTAATCCCAATTCTTTATTCATAGTTAGTAATAAAAAATAGATTGTGTCACTTAGGGTCAAAAAAATTTGCTCTTGGACGTTACTGAATACCTCTACTACAATCTACTTTTGAATCCTTTGCTTCAATGCAACGCTCTCGAGGGACAAAATTTCACTTGGCCCCTTATAACACAAGTAACTAATGAATACGCTGTGGCCTGCTCTAAGTTCATACAACTGGGTGATACAAAAATGCCTCGGGCCTCAATCCCGAGTCAAAATTTATGCGTTCCATACAGCGAAACGATGCATCTCCTGCGCTCCGTGTCACCCGGCCGGGGTCCAATTAAGTTCGACTCACGACCTCCAAAACGGGCCACTAAGAAAGTGAGAACTTTCATTTTATTTTATTTATTTATTTGTAATCAAACAGCGTTTACAAAAAATAGTTGTAAAGTCAATTTTAAATCTTAATATAAGGCCAAAAAAGATTACAATGATGGTTAAAAATATAAGTATAACAATTACCTACTATAGAAATAAGGGAGATTTATATATTTAAATGTATATTTAAATGTACATTTAATAATATGTAAAAATATGTATTAAGAATTTTTTTTAAATAATATTTACAATGAAAAATTCACAACTGAATACTTGTATTGACGGGGTACGCGATCGAGTTGTGTATGTGTGTATGAAAGTGTTTGAGCGTGCTTGTGTGTGTGTGTGCGTGTGAGTATGTGTGTGTGTTACAAAAAAAAATAAAACATATTAAATGAAAGGTGTAAATATACCAGTGGCCTAATTCTGTGTCGTTAAATTTGTTAGTAACCCTCAATGGGTTATTAATTAAGAAAAGGAGGCCAAAATCCTATTCTTGCATTTTTTTGCACAAGTTACATACCTAGGTTGGTATGGTATCATGCCAATATTGCTAAATGCTAACTTGTGCAAGTTCCAACTCCTTTTTACTGGTTAGTGGTTACCTACTAAGAATGAGAGTGGTTTGGCTATAACCAGATGTGCGCAATATGACATGACTGTTTTTATTTATTTTATTTTATTTTATTTTATTTAATAAATTAAACATACAATATATTTACACATTTCTTGCTTGGCACCCCTAAGCCTCGGCGGCTTGTCGGGGCGCTGCACATTCCTCTTTAAAATGTTATACTACTATAATGTAGAACTAATTATATACATAGTAAGGTTAAATTATAACTAAACATTCAAAGAATAAACATTCGAAGAAAAACAAACACAGAACTAAAAACTGGCGGTAGGACACGCAAAACACCGAACACAAACCACATTGGTTGCACGTGTAGTGCGCAAGCGATTCGAACAATAGATCCTTATCAGTGACTGAGAACACACAGGCTGTTCTGATATTTTTACGTTTGTTATATTATTATTTATTCTGTATTATTTTTATTTTCCTTATCTGATACCACTACTTATTTATATGTGTAAATACTTAAATAGCTCTTTATTTTTTGACTTTAAATATTAGTATTGCTTTTTTTTAGATTTATTTTTATTTTTATTTAGATTAATTTTGTTGCACTAAGACAATTTGAAAATTTCATGTGCAACTGTAAATCTCCAGCCAGTTTTCAGCATATTATGAACGCTAAAAAACAAGTGGCAAAGTTCCTATGATATCTACCTACAACGCCAAACACGCAATAAAGCGAAAGCTTCAGTATTAATCATTTCAGATAATGATTCTCCGAGTATATCGCTCTGGCACGCTGGTTTCATAGCCCGCGTCTGATGAGAAGTTCGTGCAAGAGAGAGCGGAAAGCGGGTCGCGGCTAGATCTCTGCTATTAGATTGTCAGGCATGTTACATGTAGGATGAGGATATTGATTGTGACAGACCATTTCGCTAAGCGGCGGTGTGTCGGATTAAGAAAGTGATGGTAGACAAGTTATTTGATATTAATATGTTATTAAATGCGTATTGTCGTGGAGATTAATGTTTTCTCATTAAAGAATTTCACGCTTGACTGAACTTTTCACCGTTAGGACGCGTGTGCTAGTTTAAGATATAAAAATATAAACAGGTACTGCATATATAGGTTTAGAATAACATTGCGAAGTGATGTTGAGATAAAGTTACAAGCACAATGGCAGGTAATATTTAAAAGAGTATATAAGCAATAAAAACCTATTTTAAATATTAAAACAAAAAGAGTATAAGAGACGGGATGAAACCGAAAGAGCTCAGGTTTGACCCCAAATCTATGGGATATTACAATACTCGCCACTTGCACAATCATCGTATTTTTTTAAGAGATATAAAAGATATTGTGGCACCTTGTAAGTGTATGGTATTGTTGGTAAGGTATAGTATTTATATTAAATCTTCAATCCTCAGAAAACTCACTGATTCATCATTAGACAGGCAAATTCTTTTGATCTAGAATCTAGAAAACACTTCAATTGAATCAATCAAAAATTTTGCACGTAAAGGTTTCCTTTATGATGAAGACGCAGGATAATGAAGGAGTTTTCGAAATTTTCATGGTATCTAGAGCATAACAAGAGCGGGTAACTTGTTAATAATATTATTGACGTACATGTATATTCTTCACAAAAATGTCACTATCTCCCTCTCTCCCTTTTTGACGACCTCCGGTGCGATTTTGAGCGCGCCGGTACGATGCGGTGTATCAAACCCGTTAGAGGTTGTATTCCCCCTTCCAACTTAGTACAATTCCATCTTGAGCTGATCATCACTTTTCATCAGTTGAGATCGCAGTCATGTACTTAAAATGTGTATTTTTTTATTAGGAAATGCATCTCGTCCACTTGAAATCAGGATACCTGATTAATCAATATTAATCCCTTCGCTAACCTTCAACATCAAGCGAGGTAGTCAAGCGCAGCCTGTCAATGATAAAAACCTCTGGAAATCATAAATCAAAACCAATTACATTGGTCAACGAGCGTACAAAATCTAAGGGCGAACGACGTACCATCATATTAACTGAAACGGCACAAAATATTACAGACTGACAAGCAACAATTATGCAATTTGCGTAATTACACGATGGAAATAAGAACCGCATTCAACGAGGTGGGAATGCAAATTCAACGGTGGAGCTTTGGAGTTCAACACTTCATAAAATACAGCGGGTTTAAATGGCTTAAACACGGTGTTTTGTTGATTGCTCCACTTCTGTAACGATTCTATCGCTCAGATCAGATCTGATTGTAGCATTTTCCGGTGAGTTGCGAAAGCTTGGAAATTATTTTCTGTTCTTTGTGGAGACTGGTTTTCATAAATTCTAATAGAAGCCGAATTACAATAGATGAAAATGTGTTCATCTTTTGGTACATAGTTTATTTTAGGTATAAAATTAGCATTTACAATGACACGAGTGACTATTAAGTCCTAATATTTAGATTTTGCAAAATTAAATTTAAGGCTGGCTTTATATTAATACTTACATGGTATTATTGTACTTATAACTGTGTAACTCTATTCTTACTAGGAACTGATTCGTCCTTGTAATATAACATTTAAATTTTCAGCAAGTAGTCTGCTAGCCCAATAAAATTGACATAAAGTTAATTCATTTCAATTTTTCTCAGAAAATTAAAAACGAATCATTCACCGTATTATAGAAACTTCCAAACACTCCAAACTAATTTGCCACTTATCACAACGCATTACACATGAGATCTCATTGAAGAAATACCATATTTACCCTTAGTACGATTGTTGTTGCGTACTGAAAAATCGCTTATACGTATCGAGTATCTAATTTATTTTTGTCTATTATCATCACCATCTCAACCCATCGCCGGCTACTGAGCACGAATCTCTAATAACGAAAAGGGCTGCTGATAATGCACCTTAATGACTTTGTATCGATTTACAAGCTTATACACCTTAGAAAATATATATCTCTACGTTGTTTTTATTTGCCTAACACATGTGAGTATTTAATTGATTTTTAATACCTACACAGTACTCCAAAACGACAGATATTGAGATAAAATTAAAACAAAGTATTGTCTTATACTTAAAAAAAATATTGAGGACAACTGTACTTTTGCAAGCTATACAAAATGAACTTATTTAAAAATACGCATACGCTTTTATAAACTCTCAAACGCAATATTAAGCCTGTTTCTTAAATCTTATACTAAACACAATTCATGACCTATTTCGATAACATTTTTTAATGTTTTTTTTTGGCGTTTGATGCTGGCTATTGCCAAAATTATAAACCATCACTGAATACGATAAAGTAAACTGTCACTCGATACTCTTTAACGGCTCCTCGATTACGAAAGTCCATATTATCGTACTAAGGGAACCGGATTACGAGATTATTTTCATCTGCGTACGCGCTGCGGTGTAGCTAGTTTAGGGACCGTCATCTTGCGGTTACCATCATCTCACAAAACCACATAAACGCCGCTACATCTCGTTAGAAGACAATTTACCGGCTAGATTTGATTCACCGTTTTTTTACAAGACGTTTTTATACCGCTACTGCACTTACAATATTATTAGAGATGATAATAATTAGCATAATGAGATGAAAATCAATTGAAACAAACTGCTAAAACTAATTTAACTATGGTAGCTAGATTAAGATTTCGACCCATGAAGTTATGAAAAAGCATAGGAAGTAGAGATTGACTTATTTGATGTTATTGTTCGAATGTGTAGTTAATTTAATTTTTTTTAATTAATCCAAATGTTTTAAGAACTGTTTTAAAGAGTTGATGGTGATATTATTTTTCGATTTACAAATAGGGTTATTACTTACTCTGTAGTAAGAAGAATCCAGAACAAACTCAGGTATCCTTTGCAAATTTTAATACTTAGTAGCATCATAACGTATATTTTTATTTAACTTTGCAAAATAGGAATACGTATACAGTTAGAGGTCAAATGGACGATTTCACGCACAATTGCACGCACATTAGCTTGCAAATAAATAAAAACATTTTGCCTACATGGATAAAGAATAAAAAGATAATTTGGCTTAACATGACAGACAGTAAGTTCAGACGGTAAGTAGTTTTCGAGATATTAATTTTATAACGTCTTTATCTACGTTCACGATGTATCCACTCGTAATTTTGACAATATTATGTGAGATCTTTCAAATAAATCACGCTCTTAATGTAAGTAATTTATGAGTGTTTTCCCTCAAAAGTAAGGTCTAACATAGGTTTACGTTGTTGGAAATTTTTGACACATTTATGGGATACCTAAGCTACGTACAAAATGTTTTTATCACTAGTTTGATATACTGTTGTGATATATTGCAATGACCTAAGCCATTTTCTTATAATAAAACAATTTTATCTTTAAACTGTAGTTAAATTTCAAAGATTTATGTCCATAAAATTACTATATTAACTTATTTTCATAAAAAAGTCGGGTTCAGGTAATACCATTCAACTCTAAAAAAGCTTTTCACTAGCTCATAATATTTCGTTTCACCTGTCCCGATGTTAGTTTGTTTGTTTGTCTTTATTCAAATATTGCAAGTAAAATTTGATCCACATCCCAATTACCGATTGAGCTGAAATTTTGCATACATACGAAAATTGGATCACAATGCAAAAGGCTTATGACATGGAGCTGATCTGATAATGGAACCGGAAGATGGCCATAGGAACTCGGTAGTTATACGACGCAACCCTATAGAGTTTGGACTCGTTTGATCTGTCTTGTCGAGTACTTTGGTTTTAGATGGTACCTTTGGTTTTAGATGGTAACCATCAGGGTCAGGTGTTAAGAATAATGAGTATAAAACGTATAACAGTTTTTTTTTTTATATATATATTTATAAATGCTTACTTGCTTACAATACAGGATGGGATTATAAAAAAGTGAGGAGGTCTACAGAACTTCTCGGTGTTCGTAAATCCTGATTTACTGGATTTTTGTATTTTCAATGCATTTGATTTGTTTTGACGGTTTTCAGTATATAATACAAAATTACTGATACAAATAGCTTTTTTCTGTTATATACTCTCTCACTCTGCAACTACTCGCTCACCGTTCCTGTGGCTGTCGCACGTCTTAACTAACAATATTCATAAGAGGAATCATCAAAGGCGCGCACTACGTTCCCCGACTGAGAAATTGCGGTGCGGAATCGACTCGACAGCTCATTTTATTTATAACGTGCGAACGTACCGATTGATACAACGAATTAGAATAGCTGATGTCGTCTCAAGATCTAAGTGGATATATCGACTCGTCTGTTGCAACGACAGTTTATAATGCAAATGTTTCTATTGTTACGCGACTATTTGAGAATTTTGTAGTATGTGTTTATTTATTGTATTTATTTATTTTAAAATATGTGTTTTTCAGGGTTAATGTTACATAAATATGTCATATATTTATAATTTT
The DNA here is from genome assembly GCA_036785405.1 of Coenonympha arcania. NCBI lineage: Eukaryota > Metazoa > Arthropoda > Insecta > Lepidoptera > Nymphalidae > Coenonympha > Coenonympha arcania. Next base: position 7,565,859 of record CM072069.1, read on the forward strand.
TAATGCTAAAGTAACTTCTTAATGCCTATAATAATTGATTTTATTACAAATCCAGTATCGCAGGGTGATTTAAAGGCTAGTAGGGAAAAGTAAAAATGCTCTATGGCGCTTCTCTGTTGAAGAATTTTGAATTAAATTCTCCCAATTTACAATTTACATCATGATGTTCATCATGTTTTGACTTGTTTAAGCTAACACGAATACAGCCATTTTTAATTAGTAATATTAATTAAAAAACTTAATTTAAAATGCATTACATAAATAATTTAACGAATTTAATGTTTAAGTTATAATTTCTGCAATGTAAACAACGGCAGTGTGCGAGCAGCTTTATCCATGCGGCGTTACGGCTAGATGTTTGTGCGTTCAATTAAAATTGATCATACATCACTACTTGATTCAAGACATCAAAGCAATTGCTCTATTCGATAAAACGAGTTTGAGTTAACGGGTAAAATATCTCTTACTGAATATAGCAAGCAGTACGGCCTGGCCACGGGAAAAATCGCTACAGCGATCAAAGTGCGATTTGTGCGACTAAATAAAAAATGAAAACATGTAACTGCGAAAACATCAGTGACTGATATAGCTTAGTGTAGTGGCAATACATAGCTCCTATCACTAATTGATACAGAGGACTCAAGATGCTGGACTGGTGACCACGACGACGGAATCCCTTGGATGAAATCAAAATGATTGCGGGGAATTACCTGCTTCAGTTGAAATAATAATTGGCGATCATTTCAGGAAGCTATGGCCGTTATAAATTCGGTAAGGCAACGGCGATAAATCGCGATGTATCGGGTTTCTATAGAAATATACAAGAGTAAGTAACCTGATGCCATGGCACCGATCGTAGCTCCGGTCGCCGCTTCGCGAGACGTGTCGCCGCATTCATCGCTACAACAATTTTCTCGTGACCAGGCTTATCTGTAAACAGTTTTGTATAAAGTGTTTTTATTTTTTATCCGTCGGTAAAACGTAAAGGCTAGATTATGTTAGGTTGGAGTTATTAATGTGCCATTAATCCTGTACTGTTCCTTCAACTCGGGGTGAAATGTGTATGTAATGTCGCGGCGAACGATTATTAAATTAGCTACTTTACCGGTAAACGCTGCATTTATCTCTGTTCAAATGAGGGAATATCTCAAATGTTCCATCTGCCTTTTCTAATAAATAAAAGCGGGTGATATTTTTTAGATTTGAGACTTCACACTCGATGCTATTGCCTGATTTCAAATATTGATCAATATTTATTTATTTATTGAATATTATAAGCCTGATTTAACTGATTTTGTATGGTTTCGTTATTTTGGATTTTGTTTATATCTAAAAAAAGTATAGGATGCAATGATAGATAATTCCTTTGATGATCATCACTACATAACCTAAAATCATTAAATATTCGCATCACAGCACAGCAATAGAAATAAATCCGTAAGTTGATAATTTGTATTTTATTAGTAAGTAAGTTACTAACATATTGTATGTCATAAATAAAAGCATAAAAAATAAAATAGAAACCTCCAATTCTTTCCACTGTTTTGTCCAAACTATTTCGATATTGCTATCGTATTATCTTAGGGATTACTTTGAAACCCAGGTTTCTTATAAACTCGTACAATTCTCGTTTCCTTACAATCCAATCGCCCTGTTTCTCTACATCAAAAGAGTCAGTAACTAAGACGTGAGTAAAATTCAGTTAATTAATCAATCAGTTACCATTGTTCGAGAGTTCTTGTTCCATCACAAAGGATCCAGCTACTGTTCTCGACAAAAGATTATGAACTCTCACCTTAAGTTCATTTCGTTCCTTTTGTATGCACTGTACGTAACGTATGATACGTAGCAGTGACATTAAAATTGTATGAAATAATTAAATAATTAGTATTATGAAACTTACGTGTACACTGTACATACTAATTTTATAAGATTTGCTTTCAAAGAGGGTCAAGACGTCGCGTCATGAATAATTTTTTTAATGATGATTAATCTACACAATGTAATTCAGAAAAGAAATTTCTTGAAAGCCAAAATAATTTTATTATTTTTCATCTATCTAAGATTTTCTTAAGGACGATGAGTTACTCTTTCACAAAACTAGATCCCAACTATTCATTTAGCTGGATTTTTTCTTTAACTGTTTTTTTCCAATTTGAGAGCTTGGTATTATATAATTGTAATATCTAAATCCTAACAGGTTAATAAAAAGAAAAAATACGAGAAAATAAAGTTAAAAATAGGTACGAGTAGGTAAAGTTACGAATCTTTCATACAATTTTTAAAGTTAGTAGGTAGTAGTACTACAGTGAGATAAAAACAAATGCACAGACAGCGATTATCCTGAACAGCATTACATTTGGACATCAGCAGATGAGAAACCTCGAGGATACATTTTAATTAAGACATAAGGTTAAAAAAAAGATCAAACGCCATGTGCGATACAGGAGGTTTCTTTTTTTCGCCACTTGCAATCGTACCTACATTGTGTTGTAAAATGTAGAATAACTCATTTGTAGCTTTTAGGAAACTATTGAATATTTTCTACGATATTAAAAATGGAAAACCAAAATATTAACTCTTTGTACGATTACGATGATTTCTCATTATAGAGAAAGATAGCACCAGAAAACAAGCAGGCGATAATGCGGGAAGAATTAATGACATGCATGAATATTGAAAGCACAAAAAGCTGTTTTATTTGAGAAACTGGATAATTTTTTAGCTATTGAGAACAAAGAAAGGAGTTGTAGCGAGCATACTAATTGCAGAGCAGAAGCGATCGTCAGTCAAAATGATTAAGGGAATCTAGTTTAAAATGAAAATAAGTACCTGTTATTTAAGTATTAATGGATATTTTTAAACAACTTGATGATGATTTGTCATACTTTTCAAATAATAACAGTACACATACTCAAACATTAAGAAGTTATACGATGTGCAAGTAATTATAATCGGGGAACAAATATACGTGGTGTTTATTATTGAAGCATAAGAATAAAAATACTAAATCAAATAAAGGAACTTCTTGCAACTTCATTTAAGAGAGAGACACAACCTGCTCAATAAAAAGAGCTGTTGCCTCTTACACCCCTTCAATGAATATCCTCTTACAACACTTATCGTATAATGTAAATAGCTCGGAGCCAGGTGCATTTCACAATTTGCGTCCGAGCCGCAATTACCACGTCGTAGGAGAAAAATTGATTTTTCAATGTTGGTTTAACTCTGCCTTGTAATTACGTGAGGCTCTGATGGCTACTTTAAATGATCTATACGTTATTATAAATATTTTATAAGATAACTTGATGACCTTTTTTTATAATGCTAATGTGGATGTTGTTGATACAAATTGCCAGAGTTGGTACCTTTGTATGCTTCACATACTTCTTCCTTTGTATTTTTTTAAATAGGCATTTTAACACGTAACGTCAAAATAAATGATGAACATAAAGATCAAGATGTTGTATTCTTCTCTTTAAAACCATTACAGTATGTACTTCTTATATTGAAAGAGTTTAATATTGCCCAATGCCCATTGCCCATAGCTCCTCGTAGATTTTTTCATCAAAAAACAGGCTAGTTAAGAGTGTAGGTTATCGACGAAAGTAAAAGCTATCGTGAATATATCACTTGTTATGAGCATAATTTGATGATAAGATATAATATAAGTAACGTTATAAAGTAAACAAATACTGAAAACAAAATTAGGCATGCCTTACTTGTCTTTGCTAAACAGTAAACACTAAGACGTGCTACATTAATAGGTGCCTATCATTAAAATGATAAGGGTATACGATGGCAGACTGATGACTCCTTGAAACCTTTAAACCTACATCATTTGTCTACATCTTCAACACCACAAAGTGCACACTAAACTTAACTCGAGAAAATACTCTTTGATCATCATCAAAGAAGGTTAAGGGATTCTATGACTTTAATCAAACAATAATAAGGGCCCTTCCAGCTTATTTCAAAAGTATTAGTAACTAAATTGATTTAAATAGTGCGCTTATAAAAATCGTAGAATTACAGGCCGCTCTATTGCAGTACCTACTAAGTCCAAAGAAGCTTTACACTTGCGTTTGATGGAGAAAGAGGAATTATACAAACTATTGCTTAACATAGACAATATCAAAAACTCTTTTCAGCCCAAAAATTGACATAGCCACAGAATAAAAACTACTCTTTATTCTGTGTGTGGCATGGATCTCCTCTCAGGATGAGAAGGGTTTGAGCCGTACAGCATTGATATGAAAGAATACCAAGATACATTGTACCAACATGCATTTAGTCGTCTTCTTTGATACGCAATAAAGATAATTAGTAACATAATTAGAAACAAATAAACTAAAAATAGTGGATCTCATTCAAAATGAAATAAAAATGTCGACAAAAAAGAAATTATTAGGCACTTTAACATGACCTTTGGCAACAGTAATAATATTATTTTAAAACACCACGAGTCCAACACGCACGCCCGTAACGCCCGCTATAAAATTTAGTAGGGCAATAAAATAGCCCTAAGTATTTCGGGTTAAAATACATTATTAATTTTCTCTACGAGTAGGAAATATAGGCGGTGTCGAAAGTGAATTTATTGAATTAGTTCATCGCATGTCGACTAGCAATAATCAGAGGGAGTCTTAAGTTACTGATACAAAAAACATTGAACTAACTACCGTTTGGCAGCTTATGTGTTACCCGAGTATGATTATATTGAAATTTACATACTTATAATTATTTATTAATGAAAAAAGGCCTTTCAAATAATTGATCTCAATCCTCCCTTTGAATACATGGAAAAGAAAGTAGATTTTAAAAAGTATTAAATGTATGCTACATTGCCATCAGGTAATAGACAATAGGCAAAAATGCACATAATGATGTCCCTAAAAAATTTAGGCACAAGTTTAACACATATTTAAAAAGCCAACTAAACTTCTGCCAAAATTAATTTTATAATTTAATGATACGAAAATAATTAAGAAGTAACTTACTAGTTACAAATGAATATTTTCCGTATTGACATCCAAATTCTTTATTCTTTGACTGAATGTATAAAATAAGGGAAGAAATATGTTGCAGTTTAATTTAAATAATTCGTGCTAGTGAATAAGTACTATTTCTAACCCACCGTAAAGTGAATATCTACAAGATATGCAACACTTGAGTTACGTGATTGGAAGATATAGATCGCACCGATTTATAGACCAAGAACACAGAAATACTAGGTGGCTCCGATGGCAGGGCACATAAAAAACACAAATCAATCAGTGTCCAAATAGCCACCAGGCCGCCATCATGAATTATCAGGTTATCGCGACAACTATCCGAAGGATTCAAGGCGTTTGAAGAGATTCACTGAAAACAGAACGGCTTTACAATTTTTAACATGTTTTTAATAATGCGTTCAATATACAGGGTGACGGGAAACACGATAAATTCTTTGCAAGGGCATACAAAAGAGCACATTTGCAGCAAATTAAGTCACATAATATCCTGTTCGAAATTTAGTAATTTCGAAGGTATGGAAGATTCTTAACATGTTACCTGTACAAAATAGTTCCTTTTTAAAAATGCCAGTAGCGTAGTAGTGCTCCAGTCTGACTCACTCTGATCTATTTACACGTCTTGATCTATTGCTACATATTACTCATTTGCCAAACGGAATAATTTATAGTGAACGCGATGGAGATGTTGATATTCTATTTTAGTAAGCGTCGTTCTTCTAAACTAGTTGACAAAATGGTCTTAAATGTTGAGTTTTAATCGTCCATACGATTTTAGTAATTCATCCGATGTATCAATATTTACATTTAATCTTTAATAATATGAGGATAAACTGTGTAGTAGTTAATGGTGTAAAACTGTTATCTATTAATAATTAACATAATTGTAGGTAACCCAATTAAATCTTGCTCCGTTAATTATCTTGACATTTGTCTTGAACACTGTACTTTTATCCTGTCGGTTACCAATAAAAGTCGATTACCAATCCTTAAAAGCTTCGCTTATTTGCACGAATTCATCGTAAATTCTCGTTTGTTGCGTCCCGTGACACTTTTATGATGGTGCGGGAGGCCTCGCCGCGATAGATTCCCTGCGTTTCATACCGGGAATTTTCTCTTGTTTTACAGTATGCTATTATGGCCAATTATCAAACATCTATTTCATCAGGATCATTGTTTATAGGAGAAATTGTAACTGATTTGAGTCCATAAACAACCTCTGCAGTTCTTACTCCTTACTCATAATTTTCCAGGTTTATTGGCTTCGGAGGTTGCAGATAAGAAGAAAGATACTACCGCGGCAGGTAGAGGACAGTGAAGCTTCAAAAACGTTTATGCTCTAGGTGCCTGGTAAAGAAATAGTACACAAATTCACAGATGATAGACTACTACGGCTCAGTTGCTTGACTTGGCTATAACCGAAACGTTATAGTTAAATATGGCGGCCTGACTCTTATGTCTTTCTATAAATAAGATTCAGACCGCCATATTTAAGAAATACTTAAGAGTCAGACCGCCATATTTAACTATAACGTTTCGGTTAAAGTCAAGTCAATCAACCCAGCCTAAATCTATGATTTTGGCATCACAAAAAGTGGCATCGTCTTTTTCTTGGTTGTTTTAAGGAATATAATATTAGTCGCGCTTACCATCATTATCATGTTATTTATTAAGTATTCTTTTTTCAGTTCTAATGTAAAAATACATGAATACTCTACTAAGTGCGGCTATATCGAAGAACTTATTGCATTCGCGGTCGTGCGCAGTCGGGTCGCAACGTTACCATGAAAATAAATTTTAATGACGCGAAATTGCAACCCTTGCGTATAATTCTAGCTAATTACATTTACAAATAAGACGAAAGCTTATACGGTATGAACGGTCTGATTGCACGGCAATAACAATTTTACCTACTTTGTATACAATATCGTTTCGTTTAAAAAATTGGTATATCGATGTTTAAAATTATATTAAAAATTGGTATATCGATGTTTAAAATTATATTAATTATATTAAAAAGTAATAAGTAATGAGAGCTTATTCGACAGCACTTGGCGACAATAAATAAACAATTAAGTAGTATCCAAATACGAAAATGCAACAAATATGAGCACCTCTTTATAATACACCATTTCACTATGTAATCAAGTATGATTTAGTGAGACATTATTCGAGTTCTCCTTTTTGAAAATCTCATATTATGTCATTTCCCATATAACACAGGGTTCAAATTTTTGTGTACTTTGGTGTAAGATTCTGGATTATAAATTTTCTCAATTTATTAGGTAACTGTACCTCTACATATTTAGTGTTTGTTATTTTCGTTACTGTACTCACTTCGCATCTTGTTTGATTTCTCACACCTAGGTCATCTGGGAAGAGATCCTCTATAATAGTAATAAAATATTCTCGTGCTCTTCCTGTGTTTGAATTTATTTTTTACATTTCTTTCTTTGTAAAGAATAAATAATTAACCGACTCACCAATCTTGGTCATAACCCACTACATATACCACAGAGAAATGGAACGTCATTTTTACACGGGATAAAATGAACGTACAGTTAACTAAGCCTCCTAGATTGCTGCGTCGACGTCCAGGTCTCAATTTCCAGCACGCGTAATACCCCATCACTAGAACCACTACGGAAGCCGCGATTTAATTATACACAACCGTTATATGGCTGGTCCCATCGTCTCGAATGGTATTAATCATCGGAGGTTGATTTATACCGTAATTCCATACAACGCGATTTATCTTAGAGCCTTTATGAGACCCGCGACATTGTTGATCAGAACTTCGAATGTAAATGAAATACGTATAAGTTCTACTATCATTTACGCGTTCAGGTTATTAAACGTGATTATTTGTAATCTGGTGGGCAGAAATGTTTTGGTTGGAGTTGGACTTGATAATATGCGAAACCCTCACGGCGCGAGCCCGACTCGCACTTGACCAATTTTTTACGTGTTTCTGTTCCTCTATTTACGTATATACCTACCAAATAAATACTTTTATTGAATAATTAATTTAATATTTTAATTTTTATTGAATAATTAATTAATTTTTAATTATTCAATAAAATACTTTTATTGAATAATTAAAAATACAATAACATTTTTTACCATGGACGTCCGCAAACTACTTATAATACTTGTTTAGTCCCACATTTCTTAACTGAAAGTAAGGATTATTGAAAGATGCATCCTATAATTAATTTGTCCTCGCTTCATTAAAAACTGTTGATTTTTTGTTGATCAAAGCTGAAAGAAATTCTGATGATACTTCAGCACGAGCTCAAATAAATCAAAATATTTTTACGTAACTCGTTTCATAATAAGCGTGAACTAATTTTGTTATTTCACGGGAACCGTAAACAAAAGTTCGTGATTACACGTTTTTTGTTCTATAATAGAAGTAATCTTCTGCGCTTTCATCTGCCACAGTTTTATTTATTGCTATTGATATCGTGAACGATATATCAAAATACGCTTAATTGAAAGATGCGCCAACGTGCTAAGTTGTGACACGATGTTTATTAGATTTGCCTTTTCTTTATTCGAACTGAGAATAATCAAAGAGTTTTTTTTTATTTGATAGGTACTTTTCGCCATTTTCGGCGGTTTATAATCTTCTCATATTACGAGTATCATTAAATTAAGTAATTCAAGCATCGCAAGCAATTGCAAGCAATTTCAACGTATGACTTAAACTGGATAACATACGAGTAAAAATATGATTAGAAGATTGAAGGGTTTGAACATTTTAAGAGTTAAAATTTAGAAGTGATGCCAGTTGAGATGAAGCCATCAACCTATGAGAACCTATCACAAATGTATCACTTTATGCTATGAAATAACGCTCAGTTCATCATTATTTTGTACGTTAGCAATCTTGTAGTTCACGAACAAAGTCACCCAGGTGGAATCTAATGCTCACCGCAGGGAGCAATTGTTTGAGAAAAACGTATTCATCGCTATCGTGATCGTAAACAAATTCTGCTGGATCAATTCAGCAAATCAGCTGGCAGATTTTTTTAACGATTACGAACAATACATTTTTTTACACGATTGCGTAGCTGAAATTGTAAAGCATTAAGTGAGTTGTGGTTTGAAGTCTACTCAAGAACTAAAGTCTCAGCCTGACAACAGCAATGCAGTACGTCATATAGCATTGCAATGCAAATCCCCAGGACGCACAGAAGCCTGAGTTTGCTATAGACTTAGGCCTCTGGACAGGACATAGGCTGACATCCGTTTCTTTAACATCAGTGTAACTTCTTGCTCGTTTCGTCATTTTTTTCTATTAAAAAAGGATAAAAAAATAAGTATATTTTGTCTGAATATGGTATAATAAATATACGGGTATCAAAGTATATTAAAGCTCGATTAAAAAGATATCTTGTTCAACTAGGTGGTCGCGCTGTGGGGACTGATCTAAGACAGGCCGGCCCGCGGGCAAAAACTAGTACTTGTTTAATAGGTATGTCGGACTCCTGGAAACAAGTTGAAGATAATAACTACCTTCGAGCGGGGTATTACTCTTAGTGTTTGTTTTGTAGATATCTTGAAAACTGGTGATTAAAGCATAGACTTAAAAGAAAATAGAGAAGGAATCCCTTATGGATCTAGTAACGGGTTTGTTTATTAAGTCATCAAAATGAAGCCAGTTGTGAGCGCGCATTTTTACTCGTATACTTATTACTTTCAATCTTTTTTATATCAACAAATTTACTTCTTTTAAGAGTCTTCTTCTTCAAATACTGTAAGTGATTACCTAGTTCTTACTAGGTTCTCTTTATTATAGTCTATTCTTTTTTTTTTGTTTAACCAAAGGATTAATTGGATATAATTATTAATGAATAATTCTTTAGCTTGAAGTTTTTTTAACTTGAAGACTTGTATTACTAATTGTTATACGTTAAAATATGTAATATAAAATAACATCTGTATTTCATAATATGCATGCCTACTAACCACACATTGAATCTAGTACAAGATAAAAAATAACAATTTATTCATTTTTCACAAGCTCATTGGCTGAAATTTAAAGAAAGATTACACGAGTATATTTTATAGGTACCTTTTTACACAGGCTACTTTTAACCCGCAAAAGTTGCATGGTTTCCGCGGGATTGTTAATAAACCGAAACTTACGTGAGTGGAGCCGCTAGATGGTGCTGGTATTAAATATAGATTTTTATTAACATACTAAAATTAACACTAACTAAATGCGATACGAAAATTATCCGTCGACCTCTGGGTCCGGGTTTCCATGAATCAATTCCTTGAATGCAAGCAAGTATTGCTGATTGATAAAATTTAATTAGCACTGCATGTGTGTCACTGATCCCACACCATTCAATAGAATCCATTGAGGCGTTAATCATAATCTCGAATAATACACTCGTTAAGGCCCATTCATCTCCAGTGATTGGCAACTCATGATACTCAAAGAAACGTCAGTCATTGCTACTGGTGATATTTAGAAATAGCCTCCGGTTACGGACAGGCTAACCATAATTATCAAGGATTGTTTAAATAGTAGGTACTTACACCTCGTAAGCGATCAGTCATTAGGTTGCAAAAATACTCACGCAAAATACAGAGCAAAAACAAGCAAACAATCACATTTGTTGAATGGGAGCTCCCTTAAATATTTATTTTATTATATTTTTAGTATTTTTTGTTGTAGCGGCAACAAAAATATCAAGTTCTGTGAAAATATCAAGTTTGTAGCCATCACGATTCAAGAGATACAGCCTGGTGACAAACGGATGGACGGACGGACGGACGGACAGCCAAGTCTTAGTAATAGGGTCCCGTATTTACCCTTTGAGTACGGAATCCTAAAACGACGTATGTAGTGGAACACTCGGTAGATACAAAAATAGTTTGGAATAACATTTAAAACAAAACCATTTCGTGTGATCTAACTCCATTTTATATTTTCATGTGCCATTTCACCCATCGCTCGATAGATGGCACTGTCTTCAGTTAGCTCTCGCAAACGAGTTTGTCATGCCAAATATGTAATCGTGATTGCGTGCGTGCCCATTCTGTTGACTAGGAGAAACTTTTATTCTAGATTTTCGCAGATTTTCGTAGAATCTCTTCGTGATGGGATTTTCGTCACGCAAACATCCATTTTATTTCGCCTAGCCCCTGCGCGATACCGTCCGAAAAGAAACTTTGTTTCAAAAATTTGATCCTTTAACGATCGAGTATTTTAATATCACACGGCTAAACCATTTCCCAGATTTTGATATATATTAGTTTTCTGCAATGCCTCTCACTATGGAAGCTTTCAAGAACTTTTCCCGTCAAAAGAGTGTTTATGTAGAGTGTAATCTCAAATAACAAATAGCAGTCGCGAATAAAGCACGCATACGAGTCGCTAGCATGGTGGTCCCACTTCGAGGCACGTTTATAGTACTTCACGAGGTTAATTTTAAAATTAGCATCAGCGAACGAACTGCCGTAAATCTCGTGGCGCTGAAACAAAAGATGTGCTAATAATGAAGCTAACTGTTCAGTCATAGTGTAATAGACTATTAAAAAGACAGTAAAAGACTAACTAAGCTTAAGCAAGTATATCATATTCATCGTACCTAATCAAAATCGAAAGCTGGCTTCAGAGGATAGTGGGACTCACTGTGAGAGCTAATTCAAAATTAAAATCTTATGAGAGATTGTGCTTCCTCTGATTGCTCCGATAATGTCTTAGATATACTTTTACAAATTTCAAATAGCTACCTACTCATAATCCTTTAGTCAAAGGTAGCGATGAAAAATAGTGTATGTTACTTGGAGCCAAACTATTATATTCTCAGGCGTCCTGTATTAAATTCCTCGCTACGCTGAGGACCCAACTTTAGAACCCCTCGCCTTTGCTTCGCTCTCAGTTCCAAATAACGTTCTTGGGGGACCAAAATTTCAATTTGGCCCGTTAATTATTACGAAATCATCACCTTAAATTTTGAAGTTACTAATATTCTGCTGCTACAGATAAACACGGGCCTCTTCTCTCATATAGAGTTAGACGGTGCAGTACTGAAAGTGGGCCTTCCAAAAAATAGTGCTTTGGCTTAGGCCATTATGCTAACTAAGAAATCGAAGACCGAAGTTTCGAGTACTGTTTTTTTTAACTAAAATATATAACATACTAGCAGTTGACCACCTACGTGAATATTCGTTTTGTACAAAGCCCGTGTACGTTAATAATAATTTCTCCGAAATAAAATTAGCTGATGCCTTAATTCATGGTATAATCTATTTCCATTTAGCCCAAACAGTAAAGTAGTATAAGTGTAAAGGAGTGGCAAACACACACACATGTAAACATGCACACATTTAAAGTTACGCCTTTGTAATACCAGTGCTATACGCCATACTCGGCTCGACCACATTCTCTTTAGCATTTTGGACGTTTAAAGTAAATTTCTTTGTAGACCACACAAAGATTGGATTGGAAGCCGGTTTACGGATGCATCGTATTTTGCATATTTTCCGCATTACCGGCAGAGTCTTTTGTCAATATTGGGTATCCGCTCATTTGGTAAATGACATGTAAAATATAAATTTTAAAGGAAAGGAAAGCGGTATATTTGCACTTTCTTTAATGTTTGTTTGGTTAGACATAAAGGTCCTTAAGTATTATGTTGCATTGTGTAAATGAGATATTTCAAGACGAGCTTTAAAACAGTTTCTCATTTTGTTTTTCGTATTCCACTACAAAAGAAGTAGGTTTCAAAAATTACTTATTGTAAGAATTAAGAGATACCAATACAGTAATATCAAAAATATTACCGCAATCAACTGGGGTTGTCAAAATTTCAATCTCAAGTAGTGTTGGACCGACCACTAAGAGGACACCAAAGTTGTATATGATCTAGTCTTAGATATTGTACTAATCAATAAGCTATGAGTAGGTTCAATCATTTCTGAAAGTTTAAAAAGAATTTTACCTGCAGGACGTAGGTATCTTATATCTAACAGTCTTTTTGGTTTTTTCTGCAGTTGCAGGACGTTGGATTCCAATCGCAATAAGACGATGTAAGATGTTACCGATAAATATCCACTATTGGACTGAGGCCTCCTGAAACGATACTTTAAATGTCGCCCATCCACTTGGTAGGGTCTCCCAACACTGTATTTTCCGGTGCGTGGCTGTCGTTCTCGTATCTTGGGATGTATGTCACATCTGTCATTTTCACTTTAAATTCACGATTCATTGTGCTAGACACTGGTTCTTTTGTGATAAGTACTTTTCAAGTGTGGCGCTAGAGTCTGATATTTCATAAAGGCCTGTACAATTATAAGCCTATGTGAAAGAATAAATATTTAAATACTATAATAAAATAATTCATAGGTAAAGAAAATATGAACAGTTACAATCAAGAATAATTAACATAGGTACAACATTACCTTGAATATGAATAAGTCGGTAGCTCGCCACTGACTATAACGATATTTCACTTCTATTTTTACGTTTAATTTCCCCGACGTTGTTGTAAGGCCGTTGTGTCGCAGAGATGTGCATTCTGACAAAAGCGCGACAAGATTGTCCGTTCAGCCAACAAAGGTTTTTAATATCAGTACACAGCCCGAGGCAAGGAAGGGCTATTTACATGAAAGCTGGTTGTTTAACATCGCGAATAGCATAGTTGAAGGCACACTGCACATATTCAATGAAGAAATGTTATCAAATTGAAACGTTGTTAAGTTGTTTTTTGTCGTTTTGCCAAGGCATATGCTTTTTAATTTACGATAGATGATTCTAATCGCAAGTATCCGTTATATATGTGCAATTTTAAAAACAATTAAATATCACTTGATTAAATGAAGAGGCTGTCTCGTATCCCTGAGATTTCTCCATAATGCTTCCTGAAAGTTATAGAATCTCCTAAGTGAGGGAATGGCAATACTTTTGTTTGTCTAAGCTTACACAGTTGTAGACCATAAAAGCTGTAACCACTTCACCGTATTTATACAATTTCTACTATTGCTATCTGAACGAAATTCATTTCATTTATATGGGAATCCTGGTGTATGGCTGCCATTCTAGCATATTAGGTCTCCAACATCCATCTGTGCTGCGAGCTGCGTGTCATTTCCACTTTTACTTTGCGGTCCATTAAAATTATCAGCACTCTGACTTGCTCGTTTGTGGTATTCCTCATATTTTCTGCATTCTATATATTCAAAAAGTGTATTGGAATGATATCGATGGCAATTTTCATTCTCGTAATTTTTTTTTTTTTTTTTTTCCATACGTTAGCCTCTGTATGTTATTGTATTTATATACAGGGTTATTTTAAAAATACCAAATCTCTCTTGGCCTGTAGTTGTTTACATTAAAACTAACAACTTTTGTTCTACGACTTTTTTTTAAACTCGATATTTTGAGAAATATCAAATATTCAATGTTTTACAGAGATGCTCCACTTGCTCTTACTCTGTAACGTAACAAGGGCGCGGCGCGCGACGCGGCGGCCGGTGCGCGAAGTCGCGGCGCGAAACCGCAACAGCGTAATGTCACTTTACAGAAATAACATTTTTTGTATGAAATAAATAAATACTGAATTTTGAAAAGTCGTAGAACAAAAGTTGTTAGTTTTAATGTAAACAACTACAGGTCGAGAGAGATTTGGTATTTTTAAAATAACCCTGTATAGTATGTTATTGTATTTATATATATTATTATATATACTTTATAATTATAATATTAAAATCTATACTTATAATATATAATATGTTCTTATATATTATATTTGTTTAAAATTTTGTATATATTATTTATGCATTTTATAGTTTTGGTGGCGTCTGAAAACCAGCGCTCAGGCCTTAGCCTGAGCCTTCATGCTGAGACGCCACCGTTTCAAATCTATAGGAATAGGGTTTAATGTTAATTTTTTATGTTTAATTTTTGTTTTTTCTTATTTCTTTTAGTTTTATTTTAAATCTTTTAGTTTCTACGTCTGTGCTGTGCCTATTTCTGTTTATTTGAATAAATTTATTTTTCTTTCTTTCTTTCTTTCTTTCTTTTGTATTTCGCTCCAATAACAATCGTATCCCTAAACAAAGTTGATAAGGTGACATTACTACAGCTGCGTATCAGTTGTACATATACTCCTCTTCCTCGGTCGCCAATCTTCATTACTGAAGGTCGTGTCCGCACTGCAGTCCCTTTGCTATGTTCTTAACCAGGTCCCTCCATACATTTCAATCTTTGGCTTTTCTGATGGCTGTTGCGAAAGGAAGGCCCCTGAGTGATTTCACTTGGTCAAACCAGCGGCTAGGTGATCGGCCGCGTGGTCTCTTCCCCTCCACTTTGCCCAAAACTATAAGTTTCTTCAAGTTATCTGGAAGGCGGCGGGCAATATGACCACAATGACTAAGAATTCACTGGTAATAGATTGTCAAGAGCCCAGTACTAACGTGCAGTTGCTTGGGGATCGAGAATCGAGATGTTCGTTCTTTTGGCTGTCCATGCATAGCATCCTCTTCCAGCACCACATCTCAACATCTCATCATTATTGAGATGTGGTTACACATATTATGTTTGTGAGATTTTTGTTAGTATTTCTTTTGTTGGTGCGTTCAATGTAGCAATTATTATTCTCTACACCACCGGGCTATAATGTTATTGTGCCCGCTGTTGTTCAAGAACACTGATATTTTCTGAATTGCATTATATCTTAATGGGAAGATGTGTGAAGAGTGTACGGGAATGACTATCGATGGCAACTGTCATTCTTGTAAATTTTTTGAATTTCGCTTCAATAAAAATCGTAATAAGAATTGATAAGGTAACATTTCTACAGCTGCTAATCAGTTTCGTATACGTCTGTGGGATTTTTTTAAATATTTCTAATGTTGGCGCGTTCAATCTAGCGATTATTATTCTCTACACCACCGGGCTATAATATTATTGTGGCCGCTGTTGTTCAAGAACAGGCGGCGTACATATTCGTGTGGCGGCGACACGACCGAGACAGAATATTGTTATGCTAACTGGCTTCGTTAGCTTGTTCCCGGGAATTGTTTCGCTTTGTTAAAAGTACGTGAGCTCAGATTTCAGCTTGTGATCTTTTGGAATAATTTGTTTAATTTGATAAATGTCCACGCTTCAAAATATGTCAGCCTGTTAGCATATTCTTTATTTAAAGAAACATATTCTTGGTATTTCCTTTCTAGTGTGTACCAATTATAGTAAGCCTTTAGACTCTAGAGGCTCTCTTCTCTCCTCCTCCTATAGAGATTAGAAGTGTCGCTTGTTAAGTAAAATATTATTCAATAACTTGCCATTAAAAATACTACTAAAATTTAAAAGTTAAGAAATCATTTTTGTGCATCGCACTATCACCAAGTACCCACCGCAGCTTTTGTTGAAAACAGATTACTATTACCTCAAACAGCCTAGAGACATAAAACTTGCAAAGACATAAAATAATGTAACCAAATAAGGTTTCCACCAAAGCATAGCGGAGCTGTGTTTGAGTAACCAATCAAATTTCGTCATTTCGAAATCTCCTCTTCCCTCAGTTTGGTAGATGTCAAAATGACGAATTTGACTGGTAACTCAAACACAGCTCCGCTTTGGTAGAAATCGAGCCTAAACCAAAACACTTACCTTTTTTTCTGATGTGGCCGTCATTATTAACAAAAAGGTTCCATTTTCAAATTGTCCTAATTAAGTTCACCAACTTCAACTATAATATTAGTTAATTAGGTTTAATCCCTACGTTATCTCGTCGACTGTCGTCGGAGGTGCCCGTAATTCTGTATTTAGTAAATATTTTCTTTGATGAGTGACTCTTAACTAAGATAAGAACTCATTTACATTAAAAGCGTGTGAACTTACGGGTCTCATACATGCTTAAACCCATGCCAAACCTGCAACGGACCTTCAACATAAGTTATTTCAACCGAATGTAACTGCTGAGTAATATTATCTTCTACATTCAAGATACCTATGACGTAAAAATTCTACACCTAGTCTATTTAAAAACTTTTGGCAAATAAAAGACAAGATAGTTTTGAGGTGAGTAAGTATTATAAAGGCTACATCTTCTGGCATTCACAGTGGAAGCCAAGTCAGAAAACTGATTTGGGAGACAACTTACAAAATCAGGTTTTGTCTTGAACCTACTTATCTATGATTTGCATCCGAAATTTGATGGTTCTACTCGATGGCAAATGGATCTAAATATTCATTACACGAATAACACTAGTGTAAATATCACAGCCGTATCCACAACATGGTAGACCCAGATTTATTGCTGAAAGATGCAATGAATGTTGGGACGTGTATACCGTCCTTTAGTTGATATGTATGCGTACAGTCTTAAAAACAAAAATGTTTTACTACAATGCAGTTTAATCCTATAAATGTTTATTCGGGGATTTGGATAAAGATAAGAAGTTGCCTCTTAGCTTATTTATTTAGTAGACTTACTGTATGGAGTCGCAGCAGGAGTCATTTTTTCTTTAGCGGGGTATTCTTCTTGTTTAAGTCAATTTCACCTATTTTCTAATCAATTTTCTAATCAATGTTGAGAATTTTTTTATAAAAATTTAAAGAGATTTTCCTGGTTTATGTTTATGTTTCACTCTTGTGAACTTAATTTTTAAAATATGCCTTTATAAAACTCATTCTATGTAGCAAGTACCAACTCAAGTCATTAATTTCTAAAAATGTACTTAGTAAATTCCTGCATTATAATGACATGTACAAAAATCAAAATAATCTCTAACAATAAAGATGAATGCAAGACTAAAAAGCGTAACTAATTTCATATTTCTCGTATTCAAATGTTTTACTAATCTTTAAAGACTTTAAGGGAGCATAATTAAAAGCTTTTAAATTAGATTAAGATAAAGCGGCTGTCATTTTAATGTTACTATAGTGATTTCAAAGCCTCTTTAAATATATAATCTTCATGCGAATGATTTTACATACCTATGATAATTATTCAAATTTTTGTTCAGTAATTACCTAATACTTTACTTATTACCGTTTTACATAAAATTTAAAAGCAAAGGTCTTTAATATGCACTTTATTTAGAGTATTAAGTGACTTTTAACTAATATGTAAATGTTAAGGGTTCCGCACCTCAAAGTGAAAAAAAAGTACGAAAAAATGTCGCCAGTTTACTAGTGTCAAAAAGTTTGTTTGACACCAACAGCGTTGGTTGTAAGCCGACCGAAGTATTGACTATGTACCGCGGTCCACACCACTGATCACTACCTATAATTGTTAGGTAATAGTCCGCATCTGTAAATATCTGTCTTTCAAGACCCTTAATTTCAGGAACGCGTGGATGTATTTAGTTGAAATTGAAACCTACAAAGGTCCATTGAAACTGTGAAAAAGTCAAACTTCCAAGTTTAGTAGAAAAAAACATACGGTTGTTTATGCCGCGAAACATGTGCGACACAAAGGTACTTTTCGTCCGACTCGCAATTGTCCGTTTTAAAATACAGTTTACTATGGTATTTTATTTGAAAGTAGTAATAACATTCTAATAATAAAAGAATCAATACAATTCAATAGCAAACAACGACAAAAGACAAATTTTACTGACCGTAAGGCGCCGAGAGCGGTGGCATCCTTATGTGGTTGACGTCCAACAAACTCGCACGAAACGTTTTTCTTTCACGTTTCTAATACGAACCGCTAAGGTGTGGAACGCCCTTCAAGTCTCCGTGTTTCCAGCCAAGTACAATCTGGGTGCCTTCAAGAGAGGAGTGAATAGGCTTTTTCTAGGCAAGCGCACTCAGACCTAAACCTCATCATTGCTTTTCATCAGGCATGATTGTCGTCAAGCGCAAGCCTATCTTCGATTAAAAAAAAGACTTACAAACTGTAATAAAGACAGTTTACATGATGTTCATTGGATAGTCGTGGAAAATTGCTTCAATTTCGATCGAAGCTGATATAAAAGCAGCATAAACGTGTTAACATACATACGAACATGCATAGGTGTTGCGAGCGATATTGGCACTGTTATTGGTTCTAGCGAGACGATCACAGAGGCCTTAGGAAATCGCCGCTTAATTGGATTATTCCTAGCGTGCCGGCGTCAAAGATTATGCAATTATGTTTATAACTGAACATTGCAGCTATACCTATTCTGTTAGCGATAGTATTAGCACAGTTTAAAGATATTCTTTAGGCTCTTAACACTGTGGTATAAGTAAATAGCTAGTCATTAAGAGCTAAGATGAGGACGTTTTATTTGTGTCTTCCTCGCTTTAACGAATACGTTGGGTGGGTGTGACAGGCAACATTGCGGAAAATATCCAACTGAACCAGTTATAAAAAAAAAACGAACATTTTAGAACTTATTATTGCCGACACAAATCAAGAAAATACATCAAAATCCATTGTAGTTTCCGATGAAAGAAATAGATTTTTTGAGCCACTTTTGGAAGAACATTCTGTCGATATTTTTTTTTTAATCATGTCAGCGAATTTAGAAGATCCGAAATAGAATTTTAAATTTGATAATTATTTTCTTCATAGTTTTTAACCTGCAGTTCACAAAAAAAATCGCTTTACTAACCGCTATGCCCATAATATGCATTAACTTTAATCAGTATGAATATTTTATTTGCGACTAAATTGATAAATTAAAGTAGCATTAGCTAACTCACGTCAGTTGAAATAAAAATATCGTTAGCGTTTCGAGAAAGCGTGACTTGATGTAATTTTTTTGGCATCCTTTCATAATACTGCCAATTAAGAGAGGAAAATACGGAACCTTTGAGCAAGTAAAGATTAATGACTTTTTGAACGTCTACTTATTGAAAGTAGACATCTTTTGCTTTGTATTTAGGTCTTTGGTGCTCAAAACTTGACATACTTACTTGAATGTACCGTAAACGTTACGTTTACGAAAAGAAAGTTTTAGTAGATCACCAAAGTGCGCACACTTAAATATTAAATGTACTAGAATTTGACCAAAATTTTGTTGGATCTCCTGCATTACTATTAATAACGTTATATACTATAATGAATATTTACTATTGTATATCCACCGTTAGTTATTACCATTGAATTTAATATTCAAACTTACCTTATTTCAAGGTAGGTACAATTTGCAAATCAAAATCAAAAAATATCTTCTACAAAAGAGTATATTTTCACAAAACTAGTTTGTTGGTGAGGCTCTCTCTTCATTTAGTTTTCGAGCGTCTAATTATACTAATTATAGTGTACTCGTATGGAAGGATTTTTCGAAATTCACACATGTTCATCCAAGCAAAGCGTGGGTGGGTCAACTACTTATCTAAAATGCTAGTAATAAGGGGATTTATTAAATTTATTTTTGTCTTAATTAAATTTATTGTTTGTGTGTAGTGTTGTGACACGTAGCGTCGCGGAAGAATATAACAGAAAAACGATCTTTTACCTAAATACTCAAAAACCAAGCCAGTTATCAAGAATCTGTTTCTAAGAGTTTTTGGATATTATTATTACCGACCCATCAGACAAAAATTGCAATTACATCCACTGTAGTTTCCGATAAAAATTAGAAAAACTGAGAGTTTGGAACAACTTTTGGGAGAACTTTCTATCGAGAAAATTTTATCCAATCTTGTATTTGCTTCTAAGCGATTTTAGATTAAAAACCCAAAACACGTTTGACTTTGAAAGTAATCGTTATTATAGTTTTTAAATAAAACTTCATTCAATATCGCTTAAATACGGCTTTTACGCCGATACACCGGGCCTTGGGTATTGCCGTATCTCCGGGAATGTTCTTAATCTTTGGTCCAATATAACGTTAGTCAACGATGCACGCTGCAATATAGCCTTATTAATGAACGACAAATAGAAATTTCGCATACCTTTGTGCACCGGTATATCAATCAATGTCGGTTATGATCAGTTTGTTGCACTTTGTCTTTAGATGTAATTATAGTTTACAGTTCGATTAAAACCGGAATTTAAGGTAAGTACCAAGTTTATACGATATTATGATCTCTGTAGAGAAAAATCATTGGTTTTGGTGTTTGTAAGAAGATTTGTTAAGTCATTTTCTTAACTGATCCTGCGGTAACCATGATTTTTCCGGGATAAAAGTAGCCACCGCAGCGGTCACCGAAAGGAGACGTGAAAATACCGAAATATGAATGGTTATTCAAAACACACATCATCTCGTTTTGTCTCTTCTCCGCTTTGGTTGAAACCGTGACTTATCTATATATATAAAAGAATGAGGTATTTTGGTTGTTCCACGGATTCCGCCAAAACTATAGGTCGTAGAGATCTGAAATTTGGTACTTAGGTAGATATTAGGTCATGAATTCGTACTAAGACGGGGATTCCAGAAATTCCATGTTTAAGGGGTAAAAATCATACATTTAAGGGTATTTCCCATACAAAAGTAAAATTTTTTCGTTGTTCCAGGAATTCCCGAAAAACTAAAAGTCGTAGAGATCTTAAATTTGGTACCTAGGAAGATATTAGGTCATGAATTCGTACTAAGACGGGGATTCCAGAAATTCCATGTTAAAGGGGTAGAAATAGTACATTAAAGGGATTTCTCCATACAAAATTGTAATTTTTTCGTTGTTCCAGGCATTCCAGAAAAACTAAAAGTCGTAGAGATCTGAAATTTGGTATCTAGGTAGATATTAGGTCATGAATTCGTACTAAGACGGGGATTCCAGAAATTCCATGTTTAAGGGGTAAAAATCATACATTTAGGGGTATTTCCCATACAAAAGTAAAATTTTTTCGTTGTTCCAGGAATTCCCGAAAAACTAAAAGTCGTAGAGATCTCAAATTTGGTACCTAGGAAGATATTAGGTCATGAATTCGTACTAAGACGGGGAATCCAGAAATTCCATGTTTAAGGGGTAGAAATAGTACATTAAAGGGATTTCTCCATACAAAATTGTAATTTTTTTCGTTGTTCCAGGCATTCCAGAAAAACTAAAAGTGGTAGAGATCTGAAATTTGGTATCTAGGTAGATATTAGGTCATGAATTCGTACTAAGACGGGGATTCCAGAAATTCCATGTTTAAGGGGTAGAAATAGTACATTAAAGGGATTTCTCCATACAAAATTGTAATTTTTTTTGTTGTTCCAGGAATTCCCGAAAAACTACAAGTCGTAGAGATCTGAAATTTGATACCTACATTGACATTAGGTCATGAATTCGTACTAAGACGGGGATTCCAGAAATTCAAATTGGAAGGGATAAAAATCCTACTTTTAAGGGATTTTCCCATACAAAAGTGTAATTTTTGCGTTGTTCCAGGGATTCCAGCGAAATTAAAAGTCGTAGAGATCTGAAATTTTGTACCTAGGTTGGTATTAGGTATATCATGAATTCGTATTCAGAAAGGGATTTTCGAGATTCAAATTTTGAGGAGAAAAAATTTTGAATTTTTTGGCCGCCATTTTGAACTTTTTTGTTACTGGGCCGATTGCTTTGAAAATCGATATTTGACTATGGCAGCAAGCATAGAAACGGAATTTGTGGTCAAAATTTAAAAAATAGGCCGCCATTTTGAACTTTTTTGTTACTGGGCCGATTGCTTTGAAAATCGATATTTGACTATGGCAGCAAGCATAGAGAAGGAATTTGTGGTCAAAATTTAAAAAAGTGGCCGCCATTTTGAACTTTTTAGTTACTGGGCCGATTGCTTTGAAAATCAATATTTGACTATGGCAGCAAGCATAGAGAAGGAATTTGTGGTCAAAATTTAAAAAAGTGGCCGCCATTTTGAACTTTTTAGTTACTGGGCCGATTGCTTTGAAAATCAATATTTGACTATGGCAGCAAGCATAGAGAAGGAATTTGTGGTCAAAATTTAAAAAAGTGGCCGCCATTTTGAACTTTTTTGTTACTGGGCCGATTGCTTTGAAAATCGATATTCGACTATGGCAGCAAGCATAGAGAAGAAATTTGTGGTCAAAATTTAAAAAAGTGGCCGCCATTTTGAACTTTTTTGTTACTGGGCCGATTGCTTTGAAAATCGATATTTTATAGTGGCAGCAAGCACAGAGAAAGAGTTTGTGGTCAAAATTTAAAAAATTGGCCGCCATTTTGAACTTTTTTGTTACTGGGCCGATTGCTTTGAAAATCGATATTTGACTATGGCAGCAAGCATAGAGAAAGAATTTGTGGTCAAAATTTAAAAAAGTGGCCGCCATTTTGAACCTTTTTGTTACTGGGCCGATTGCTTTGGAAATCGATATCTAACTATGGCAGCAAGCATAGAAAAGAAATTTGTGGTCAAAATTTAAAAAAGTGGCCGCCATTTTGAACTTTTTTGTTACTGGGCCGATTGCTTTGAAAATCGATATTTGACTATGGCAGCAAGCATAGAGAAGGAATTTGTGGTCAAAATTAAAAAAAGAGGCCGCCATTTTGAACTTTTTTGTTACTGGGCCGATTGCTTTGAAAATCGATATTTGACTATGGCAGCAAGAATAGAGAAGGAATTTGTGGTCAAAATTTAAAAAAGTGGCCGCCATTTTGAACTTTTTTGTTACTGGGCCGATTGCTTTGAAAATCGATATTTGACTATGGCAGCAAGCATAGAGAAGGAATTTGTGATCAAAATTTAAAAAAAGTGGCCGCCATTTTGAACTTATTTGTTACTGGGGCGATTGCTTTGGAAATCGATATCTAACTATGGCAGCAAGCATAAAGAAGAAATTTGTGGTCAAAATTTAAGAAAGTGGCCGTCATTTTGAACTTTTTTGTTACTGGGCCGATTGCTTTGAAAATCGATATTTGACAATGGCAGCAAGCATAGAGAACGAATTTGTGGTCAAAATTAAAAAAAAAGTGGCCGCCATTCTGAACTTTTTTGTTACTGGGTCGATTGCTTTGAAAATCGATATCTGATTATAGCACCAAGCATCGAGAAGGAATTTGTGGTCAAAATTTTAAAAAGTGGCTGCCATTTTCAACTGTTTTGTCCAAGGGCCGATTGCTATGAATATCGATATCTGACTACGGCAGCAAGCATAGAGAAAGAATTTGTGGTCAACATTATAAAAAGTGGCCGCCATTTTGAACTTTTTTGTTACTGGGCTGATTGTTTTCAAAATCGATATCTGACTATCGCAGCAAGCATAGAACAGAAGTTTGTGGTCAAAATTTAAAAGAAGTGGCCACAATTTTGTACTTATATGTCTGACCATGGTAGTAAGCAAGCACGGCCGGATGGACAAACGGACGGTGGAGTCTTAGTAGGAGCTTTTACCCTTTGGGTACGGAACCCTAAAAATGGCCACCATATTTAACTTTTTGAGACGATCGAATTTCTCAAAATCAATATGTGAATATTACCAGGAAGCAAGAGAAAATTTTGTGGGAAATTTGGTGTGTAATGCAGGAATTTTGGAAATTACACCACCACAGTAAAGCATAACTCAGAAGTTCAACGTGAGCGAAGCCGCGGGCGTTTGCTAGTATATAATAAACACTTATTCCGGGTATCATAAATGCCAAGACAATTAATATGAAAAGACGAAATTAGCTCATTTAACTATTGGAAACCTACGGTTTTCTGAGTGTCCGCTAGTAAAATCTTTCCTGACCCCCAACCCAGCAAAGACGCACCGCCAAGCGATTTAGCGTTCCGGTGCGATGCTTGTAGAAACCGTTGGGGTAAATTTACTTACCCTTCCAAGTTAGTACGATAACATCTTAGGCTACATCATCACTTACCATCAGGTGAGATCGCAGTCAAGTACTAACTTGTATAGAATAAAAAAAAACCATAAGAAGGTAATAAATATACAGGGGTTTAATTTTCAATAAACACTATCTCACGCGGATGGTTGGTTACATGATACGTCCAACGATTCAAACTGTGCGTTAATAGATCAGTCAGTCAGTGGAAAACCAGTTAGTAAGTCGAAAACGGTCACAATGAAAAAACACGCTCTTTATCACTTGAATCGGAGCGTTCATTACATTTAGCGGAGTCGATTTATAACCTCAATTAGTCAGCCACGCGCTAAGGCCGACGACAACTGACAAATCGCCTTCGACTGCCGACTGCCGACATGTGGGTGGCACTTGCAGTACACTATGAATGTTTTACACATTGGTACATCATGCATCGAGTAATTTATCAACTCATATGCGTTGATGATACTCAATACTGCTTGTTAGGTATATGACTTTCTGAATCTCTAATAGACAGCTATAAACAACGCTAGCGTTTCCAAGCAATGTATTGTTAAATGTCATGTACTTTGTGTGGAAATCCAAATTCAATGCAATATTTATCTCGCAACTTCGTCACCTTACAACCACAGAACCGTATGCAGCGAACTTCAAGGAAACCTTTGTCTTCCACGTTTCTCTTACGAACCGTTAAAGTGTGGAACAACTTTCCAGCTTCCCAGCTAAGTATAATCTGGGTGCCTTCAAGATAATTTTATGAATAGGCATTTTCTAGGCAAGCGCACTCCGCCCTAGACGTCATCATTGGTTTCCATCAAACATGACTGTGGTCATGCGCAAGCCTGTCAATAACAGCCAGACTGCCTACAGCAACGAAATCCCCTGCTCAGGTCAAGTATCAACCTGGCGATGATACGGTGAATCCCATACTCCTGCCAAAGGATCAAATACGGCTTTCATACAGTGAGCCGGTTGTTAGCCCCACGCTACCCTTATGTTTTCCCTAAGGGAGGGGTACGAGTTAGCCATATTCTGTATATAAAAAGCTCTTTATTCTTTGCTGGAAGTTGTAACTGTACTGTTTAAGTTTGTTTTTCTTTAAGTTGTTGGTAGAAGTGGTGTGAATAGCAATATTGTCTTGTATGTAATAACAATATTTGAACGTCAGTGTTTACTTTTTCGTTAAGTTGTTCGGACGATGCATGGTACTGCACTTACTCTTGCTTCTGAAGCAGCTTACACTTGAAATTCAACTTCAGCTGTTTTGTATAGAGTTCATTTTTCAAGGTTGCTTCTTTCTCTCCGTTAAGAGTGTGACAATGAGCAATTCGAGAACAAATAAGCACGCCTCGTGAGTATCATATATGGCGTACTTGACTGGCGCATTCGTGCATCAATTGCACTTGGATTTATTGGTTGCTCCGTCAGCGATAACAACCAATGGGCATGTAACAACAAATCTATTTGAATTTAATATAAGAACATATATATTCCTGCCCTATTGGAGCCAGCAGGAATTAGTCGTGATGATGGCAAGAGACCTGATGGATTGACGCTGGTTCCCTGGGAACGGGGTCGGGCGCTGATGTGGGATGCAACATGCGTTGACACATTGGCTTCGATTCATATCAGGGAGACAGAATCAAAGCCGGGAGCCGCAGCTGAAACTGCTGAATCAGGTAAGCGTCGCAAATATGCCTCTCTATTAGAGAGTTACATATTTGTCCCGTTTGCCGTGGAGACCCTGGGGCCATGGAGTCATAGTGCCAAAAAATTCATTCGAGAGCTTTCCCCGCGCTTAATAACCTCAACTGGTGACAGAAGGGCTGGCTCATTTTTTGCGCAACGTATCAGCCTAGCTGTTCAACGCAGAAATGCAGCCAGTATTCTTGCCACCATTCCACGCGGGCAAGACTTGTATAATAATTAGAATAAGCTAGTGGTAAGTTTTATTGTAAATAAAAAAAGAAGCAACACTAATTAATTTTATAATTATTATTTTGATAGCTATTGCAATATAATAAAAAGAAGGAGCCTTACCCAGTAGTCGCATATGATGTGTAACATTTTCTGTACACTATCTGTGGTGTTCAAAATTCGAACGCATTGCCACGTCTTCGTCAGCGCTATTGAGCCTATTTATAATTAACTAACAACCGAAATCAAAGATGTTAAACATCAAAAGCCCAGAACTCTATCTCTGACGTTCGCTAGCCGTTTGTCCATTAAATATATCCAAGACAAATGTAATACCAATAATAATTTGCTAACTTACTACATAATATCATCTTATCCATGTAAACTTTCGACTCGAGTTAAGATAAAGTTAGCTAGCTAACTTAGAAGCATGCAAAGTGCGTGCAATATTATCCGAGCATGTAGTTCCCAATATTGCGAGTCATAGTTACCTTTCATGCTGTATCCATATAAAGTGGCAAACTACTCGTAAGATAATTAATATAAGTTACTCAGTACACCTTCAAAACAAGCTACGCAAATAGTATACCTAAGAAATTAATACTATCAGGATTAGGGTTTCCGATTTCTCGAGGTTTTTTAGTTCTCGGGTGTCGAGACTTCTCGAGCCTGATTTCTCGGGTCTTCTCGGGTTGTCGAGAAAAAATAAAATACGTCTAAATTTTTGTTTAATTAATAAAAAGAGTCTTTAATTTAACTGTGTTTATTTTACATGAAAAAAAATCAACATA
Source organism: Coenonympha arcania (assembly GCA_036785405.1). Lineage (NCBI taxonomy): Eukaryota > Metazoa > Arthropoda > Insecta > Lepidoptera > Nymphalidae > Coenonympha > Coenonympha arcania. The sequence continues at coordinate 7,593,245 of CM072069.1, forward strand.
ATTTTTAACAAAAAAAACAAGTTCTCAATAAAAAATCAGCTCAAAACAAAATTGCTAACTAAAAACAATCATACTTCTTCTCCTTATCATAACTAATCTCATCTCACTAATCTGTAATAAAAAACAAAATATCTGTTAACAATCAGCTTAAAACAAACATCTTAACTAAAAACAATCATAATTTTTCTCATCATAACTAAAGATCACTCACTAATCTCACTATGTGGGTGGTATGGTATCACAATTTTTGGCAGTTTTAATGTAATTAAATAAGAGATATCTATCTAGTATCTACTATTAATACGAAAAATATAACTGTCTTTAAGCCTGCTTATTAATTCTTATGAAATATGCCTTAAGATAAACCAAAGCATTAATAGATTTATCAGACAGCCGGCTCCTAATCTTACTGACCACATTTCCCGATATGGAAAATACCCTTTCATTTTCTGTTGAAGTCGGCTTGACTGAAATTAATGCTTTGTATAGTGTTTCCAGATTAGGGGTCCTCTTGTTTCAAATAGCAAAAACTCTTTTTTTTATAATTGATTTGGAAAGCACCACAGCATTACAACATCTGCAATACAAATGAAATTAATGAAATCGGTAAATATTTATGCACTAACAATTCTCTTATTTGATTAAAAACAAAAGTTTTATTTCTTTAACATACCTATTCATTTTAAACAAAAATATTATTTTGGTAATACAAAAGTACTTACAAAACAAAACAAACACTTGAACTATTTAAATAAATAATAACAATACTTACCTGTTTGTTCTGCGATCCTATTACTCGTGCGTCACTAAATAGTAAATACACTCACTATGCTGGGTTTATGATCCGACCGATCCGAACACGGCGGGAGTTGAAACACGAATGAACAAAATACAACTGGGGCCGCGTCGCGCTTGCGTTTGTCGGCAAAAACAAAGGATACCGACAGACACGAGCCGTGCTGTCAAAGGATGCCGCTGCCGCCTCGTATTTACAAAGAAAGCTAAGCGTAAAAATGTTTATTTAAACTTCTCGATGTCTCGACTTTTCTCGAGCTGAATTTCCCGGGTACGAGACCGACCGATTTCCCGGGAATTCCCGGGACGAGAATTCCCGGGAACAAACCCTAATCAGGATTAACGGAAAATATTTGTAACTAGCAGATACCCGCGGCTTTGCCCGCGTAAATTTTAGTTTTCCCTATTCTCACGGGAACCGTCGGTTTTTCCGGAATAAAAAGTACCTAACTTTTGTGTTAATTTAGAGCGAAATCTATCTGCATTTTAACTTTCAGCCAAAAGTTTTCAATAGTTGCAGCGTGAATGAGTATTTCTCCCGCTGGAATAGTGAAAAACAAATATTCAGAAATAACCATTGATTTTCCCGGGATAAAAAATAGCCTTCTCTAATTTTCAGCCAAATCAGCGAATTTCAGTCATATCAGTTCAGTAAGTGCAGCGTAAAGTAGTATTTTTCGCGCGTGAATATCAATTTTTCAGTTTTCCCGCGAAAACCACGGATTTTTCCGGGATAAAAAGTAGCCTTGTTATTAACCCAAGATATCATCTATCACCATTCCAAATTTCAGCCAAATCGGCCTTGTACTTGCGGCGTGAAGATTTTTTTCCGCGTGAATTTCGGTTTTTAACTAATCCCACGGGAACCATGGATTTTCCCGGGATGAAAAGTAGCTTATGTGTTAACCCAACATGCAATTTATCTCAATCCCAAATTTGAGCCAAATCGGTTCAGTAGTTTTGGCGCGAAGGAGTATTGAAGCTTGGTAAAATACGAACTTTGGAGCCCCGTTTCACCCCTTTAGGGGGGGGATTTTGAAAAATTCTTTCTTAGTGCACCCCTAGACCTCATAATGAATCTGTGTGCCAAATTTGAAGTCTCTAGACCCCGGGGTTTTTGTGCTGTGCGTTGATATGTCAGTGAGTGAGTGAGTCAGTATCTTCTTTGATATACCATGAAATTTTCCGGGATGAAAAGTAGCTTATGTATTAATCCAGGATAAAATCTATCTCCTTTCCGAATTTCAGTCATATCCGGTCAGTAAGTGCAGCGTAAAGTAGTATTTTTCGCGCGTGAATATCAATTTTTCAGTTTTCCCGCGAAAACCATGGATTTTTCCGGAATGAAAAGTAGTCTTTTTATTAACCCAGGATATCATCTATCTCCATTCCGAATTTCAGCCAAACCGGTCTTGACTTGCGGCGTGAAGATTTTTTTCCGCGTGAATTTCGGTTTTCAACTAATCCCACGGGAACCATGGATTTTCCCGGGATGAAAAGTAGTTTATGTGTTAACCCAAGATGCAATTTATCGCCATTCCAAATTTGAGCCAAATCGGTTCAGTAGTTGCGGCGTGAAGGAGTATCGAAGCTTGGTAAAATACGAACTTTGGAGCCCCGTTTCACACCTTAAGGGGGGAATTTTGAAAAATCCTTTCTTAGTGCACCCCTAGACCTCATAATGAATCTGTGTGCCAAATTTGAAGTCTCTAGACCCAGGGGTTTGTGCTGTGCGTTGATATGTCAGTGAGTGCGTGAGTCAGTATCTTCTTTGATACACCATGAAATTTTCCGGGATGAAAAGTAGCTTATGTATCAATCCAGGATAAAATCTATCTCCTTTCCGAATTTCAGTCATATCAGGTCAGTAAAAGCAGCGTAAAGTAGTATTTTTCACGCGTGAATATCAATTTTTCAGTTTTCCCGCAAAAACCATGGATTTTTCCGGGATGAAAAGTAGCCTTTTTATTAACCCAGGATATCATCTATGTCCATTCCAAATTTCAGCTAAATCGGTCTTGTACTTCCGGCGTGAAGATTTTTTTCCGCGTGAATTTCGGTTTTTAACTAATCCCACGGGAACCATGGATTTTCCCGGGATGAAAAGTAGCTTAAGTGTTAACCCAAGATGCAATTTATCTCCATTCAAAATTTGAGCCAAATCGGTTCAGTAGTTGCGGCGTGAAGGAGTATTGAAGCTTGGTAAAATACGAACTTTGGAGCCCCGTTTCACCCCTTTAGGGGGGGAATTTTGAAAAATCCTTTCTTAGTGCACCCCTAGACCTCATAAGGAACCTGCGTGCCAAATTTGAAGTCTCTAGACCCAGCGGTTTGGGCTGTGCGTTGATATGTCAGTGAATGAATGAATGAATGAGTCAGTCAGTATCTTCTTTTATATATTTAGATAAATATACCATAATAATATGTCTAAGTATAAAAAAAAGAAAACAATAGCTACGTGAAATTAAATCGTGGGTTTCCGACATAAGTACCTACCTAATTCCACATCCACCTTAAAAGCCAAGTAGGTAATGAAGGAATTATTCGATAGCATAATAAATAGTCACTTTCGCTTTGTGTTTGTTTCATGTATTGCGAATGGTCTTAGTAAAAATTATTAGATTTTCGATCAAATTTCGATTTTGTTTAGTCATTATTATTGTATCTAGTAGTTCCCCCCTGTATATTTTTATTTTCAAATAACTAGATATACCTAAGAACTATTTCTACAAAATAAACCTATAGTTGTACCTACGTGCCAACTCTACTAAAGAAAAATAATTTACAAGATGAAACATTAATATTTTATGTAAGTACACATACTTCATGGCAAGTTAAATAACAGACATAATCTCGAAGAGCGAAATGATAATTCAATTTGTACGATTTGCTTAATGGTTTTTTGATCAAACAGGAAAGGGTACCGTCAAGCGCGCTCGGCGAATTGATATAAATCGCCAGAGCTCTGTCCATCTTCTTTAGCTCCATCGATTGTACTTCGGCAATGGTCGTGTGATATATGTTTTATTGGCTGAAACAAAACGTTTAAATAAGTAGCTATAAATGTTTTCCTTACGCTAGACCAAATTAGTTACCTTTTAGTTTGGAAAAAAAAACATATACCTAAAAGAAAAAGCTTCTTTATTTAGTATGCTTAATATCTATGATCTTAATATCTATGGATGTTTTACGTTCCCAGCTTTTACGTAACATAATAATTATACATAGAATTGTTCGTAAACTATAAAAAATTTACTGCAAAAACATGTTATCAACATCTAGCTATAACTTTGTAAGAGTTGCTCCCATAATTTCTAAGAAATATCCTTACACAACACTAAAATCAACAATTTAGGGTCTATTAGATAAGATACTCTCTAATATCTTAGCATAGTATTATGGCATATTAATTCTATATGCTTTAGCTTGTACTCCGTGAATTTTTATAAGCATACTAATGGCCGGCACTGACAATTTCCCTGATAAAATCTGTTACTATATCTTTGAGGTACGTAAAGCCGCTCTTTAGTTTATCTTAGCAAAAAGGCAATTTGCTTCGCTTCTCTATTTTATACATATTTACTATGTTTCACGTAGTTAATTTGAATAAGGTAATATTAGAATTCTAACCGTTCGTAGGTATAGCCTGCGATGTGTGATATAAAAGTCATTCCTTGCTCTGTGTGTGTGACAACTTAAATACTTGTTTTGACCTTAATTAACTCACTCCACTCCTTCAAAACATATTAAAACAGCCTGCTCATCTTCATTCGTTTACAAATACACCCATTTTAGATTGGGAATCCCAAGCCGAAACTATATTTATGTAAATGCATATTTCATTTTTTACGCAATTGGTAGAATTAGAATTTCTTTAACTAGCTTTTTCAATTCACCCACGTGAGTATAATAAAATTTAGAGAGTCATTGATCATCCAAAGTGTTTATCGAAAAACTTTAAAAGTCAAGGTGTTTGACAATCTCCCTACGCAATTGGCACGTGCATTGATTTAATTGGGACGTCCCGGGTTCCAACCGATACAGCCTTTGGAATTTCATAATTCCGCCGGCGTACTGATCTCTGCTAGTCCGGCAATGACACGCCGGGGCCTTCAGTAATAATTAATACAAACCCGTCCAAATTAGTTCAATAACATCTTCACTATCGTCACTTACAAATCAGGAATTAGACTACAGTCAAATAGGTAGTTAAGTACCTACTACGTAACGTGTAATGCGTAAACAAAATGTTTGTATTTTCTTTTGGTTCCTATAAAAAAAATTCTTGGTCATTCTATCCTGTTTTTATGTGGAAAAGCTAGAGTCGTTTAGTAATTTATCACGTATTTAGCGATCCCTAAGTAAACCCAACAAATCAGATGCCAAGCGTAGTGGAAGCAAGCGGTTTGTAATCTCAGGGCTGATCAAATTAACTTATGCGCTCGTTCTACGGTTTATTTGAGGATAATGAGCGGTAATAACTGACTAGAAAACGTGCCCGAATTGTTGGCATACAAAAACCATGATTAAAACTTGAAATGAAACAGATAAGCGAGTATTTCCTATGTAAGATTGAGCTATAAAGATCTATCGTAGATACGAGTGGATACAACAACAGTTATTAAATAAAATAGAGTACCTGTCTTAATTATGAGTATGTACCTTACCTATTGCTATATTTCTTGCATTTATTACTCTTATATTTAAATACTAAACTTACTTTGTATATATTGTTTGTTATTCCTTCGACTACGAGTCGATTTAGCTGAGATTTGGAAAGTTTATACCTGGCATAATACATAAATATTACTTTGAGTACTTTTTGTTTACCTACTACTTTTCAACCCGAAAACCCCATGGTTCAAGCGGCATTGGTGAAACATAAAATATTACACTGACCTTTAATCTTTAAGTACATAAAAATGTGAAAATACACTCTATACCGAATGTTAATAAATTTTACCCCTTTTCAAGCAAATTGCATGTACGTTCATCTAAAAATGTATGTTTTGACAAAGTTAAAGTTTACATGATCGAGAACGAGGGCAAAATTCCATAAAATTAATTTATTTTGGTCAAATTTCTACCGATTGGAGTTACAAATACTCATACTCACGCAAGATAAAGGACTAACTAAAGGCGACATTTACTGAGTACTAGTACTTGGTCCTAACTATGAAGTAGTTACGTTGTATAAATAAGTAGATTTGATGAGTTTCGCAATGGTCCTTCTCACTCTCTGTACCTACTTGTGATAATCTCGAAACCATCTTTCTACAAAGCAGTTTTTGTAAGAAATTTGATGGTAATATGGAATAAATAAAACTGTGTTATTTATGACTAGTTGTTGCTCGTGGCTTTGCTCTCGTGAATTTCGGTTTTTCACAAAGCCCGTGGATAACATTGATTTTCCCTGTGTGGTGGCGTGATTGAAAGACAAATAAACAAACCAACAAAGTGATATTCAATTTTATTATTAGCAGTAAGTATGGAATATGGATACTCTAGGCTTATGCTTAATCTTATGCTAAATGAAACAGCCTGCCGTAGCTATATCTACGAAACGTATGATTAAATTTAAAATTGGCCAGCCCACACAAGCGGCTCCGTATTACCTACGTCGTGACACGCTTCAAGCTGTAAATAATCTATCTGCATTAAAAATATGCAGAGCTGAGGCACTTTAGCCCTCGATAAAGCACTTGAGTTTATCTGCGTAAGGTTTATGTACCTACTTTTCTTATGTTAAGTTTTATATTTATTTTATGTGCAAAAGCTTCTGCTATAATAAGCTCCAGAAGCGTTAAAATACTTGACATTTTGTAAGGGACATCAATGCAGGGGCTAGTACAAATTATTGGATAAATGTCGATTTCGGATCTCGATTCGGGATCGTCATACAACCTTTATTAACTCTATTGAATTTTACGGCCGTTTGTCCATCGTCAGCCGTCACCGATACGTCACCAAGCACGAGATTCTTTCTAGTTGAGATCTATATGAAGTGACGGAGGCGTGGATATATGACCATACACAGCTACAGTGAATGTATGACTACTTCGGAGTCGTCTGCACGTTTTCGTGACGTCCCTGTGAGAGCAGCAGTGGACAAACTGCCTTAGCACTAGTGTATCTCGTACTTCTCATGTCCATGGATCGTAAATATTAATTTCATAAATAAAAATTCTTACTAAAATGTTGAAATGTTGAAAAGAATAATTAATTAATTGTGAAACATTTTTCTTTTTATAGATGTAGTAAGATAGATAGAAGTACTTGTTACACTATAGTCATAAATTTAAAAAAATGTGTGCAAAACTGCATATTTTATATAGATGATTTAAAGGCCTATATCTATCTTTATCTATATTGCAAAATGACCTGTGACAGAAACAAATCGACGCAATATAATTCAAATTCAAAAAAAATAATAACACAGCCACAGTAATTATATAACATGCAGATTATAATTACCCGCAAAACTAATTTCACACGCGTACGAGTGTTTCAAGTCACATTCAATTATAACGCTTAATCATTTTAATGAATTGCGGTTATCATTAAAAGTATAATTACTAAAGAGATTGCGTATGAAAGTGCTTGTTGATTGCTTTTATTATCTTTAATCTCAGATTATGTCAATCTAGATACCTGCAAAACATATTCTACGAGGTAATAGGTTTAGACTTATTTCGTGGTTCAAAGAGACAATATAATAATACATTACAGGTACATATCATCGATTAATTTAATTAATTTTTAGCCCGGATCTGTGCATTTGTGTTATTAAATATTCGGTTTAATATTGGCGTTGAAATTTTTCAATTTAACTGTGATATGTATTATTGTGTCAGTGTCACAGGGTCTGTAACGAAACTCCTCTAAAACGGCTTGACCGATTTTTATGTTTTTTCTTATTATATTTATTCGGTAGGTCTGAGAGATAATAGGACGTGTATATAAACTATTTTTCATGTTGATATATTTCATGTGATAAATAAACTAAACTAGCCGGCATATTTAGCGGAACATAAAAAAAAGGTCCATAATTAAAAAAAGGGTATCATTTAAGCTATCACCAATTTAATTAGTTTTGTGTTTCTTAAATAATAGGGTTTGTCCTCAAAATAGTAGATCTGTCACCAAAATGTAGTCACCAAACAATGCAAAATCAGTTCCACAATAAATCACCTAAAATCCTGAGATATAAGGTCTAGTACCAAATAAATGTTTTTGTATGTATTATAATAGGTGTGTCCTTATAAGTATTTAAGCAAACTAATTTAAAGAGATCACCAATAAATCATATTATGTTTATTATTTTTTTTATTTTTTGAGGTTATGTGTTAACTTTATATAAGAATTTACGACTATAGCCTAAGAAAAAGTGGGGGATCTAGGAAAACTCCTTAGCCGTCACCCTCTTCCCCTCCAAGAGCATGTCGACGGAGCCCCGCTTCGCGGGGCTCCTATTTCTGGGTGGTCAAAAAAGGAAAATAACCTTAACCTATTAACCTATAGGTGCACATGGGACCTAGGAAAACTCCTTAGCCGTCACCCTCTTCCCCTCCAAGAGCATGTCGACGGAGCCCCGCTTCGCGGGGCTCCTATTTCTGGGTGGTCAAAAAAGGAAAATAACCTTAACCTATTTACCTATAGGTGCACATGGGACCTAGGAAAACTCCTTAGCTGTCACCCTCTTCCCCTCCAAGAGCATGTCGACGGAGTCGCAGTCAGGGATCGATAATCGATTTATTTGGTGACAGATCTACCATTCTGAGCACAGATCTATTATTTAAGTACAAAACTGTTATTAAAAGAACTGTTGTTTATATTCATGTAATGCAATATAATTTTATTGGTTATCGATCTCTTATATTTTACACATATATTAACATTAATTTGATAATTCATACCTGGGAACATTTTTGTTTATCTGAGAACGAAAATATTTCGTGGCGATAGATCTATTTATTAGGTGATACAACTTGATGACAAATATAAATTTTGGTGATAGAAAATATAGTTCCCTTAAAAAAATATGGTTTTATTTTAAAATCTACTTACTACACTTCTTTTGTTATTTAAAGTTTCATTTGTTTTTACTTAAAATGAGATCACATTAAGAACAGATTTTGCGAGTAAAGGCTATTTGTGAAAAATGGTACATTTTTGAACTTTTCATGTAACCTGGAAAAGTGAAATTTAATATTAAAATTACAATTAATTAAATTAGAAAACTGGTGATTAATATCGCGTATTTCCTCCACGTGCTCTTATTAAAGTTTCTACCCGTCTAGGCATACTGAGAATGATGTTATCGATGGTCTCCTGGGATAGTCTCCGCCATTCCTCAACTACGGCGATTCGCAGTTCTCCCACGTTGGCAGGAGCTGGAATTCTGGACTTAACTTTTCTTTTCAGCAAGTCCCAAACGTACTCTATTGGGTTCATATCCGGTGATCTCGCCGGCCACTCCATAACAGTGATATTCATATCATTAAGATAAGCTTGAGTTACCCGAGCGGTATGCGGCAGAGCATTATCCTGCATAAAAACAAAATCGTCACCGATAAATGGGGCAAACGGTACGACATTTTCTTCTAAAACTTCTCTGATATAGCGGTCTGCAGTCAGACTCCCTCTGTCAATCACTACCAAGTCTGTGCGAGCTCCCAAACAAATGCCCGCCCAAACCATTATTGATCCACCACCGTATGCAACTGTAGTTTCAAAATTTGTCTGAATGTATCGTTCTCCTTTGCGTCTGTATATTCTTTGCCTGCCGTCAATTTGATTTAAGAGAATTCTGCACTCATCACTAAACAATACCTTACTCCATTGGTCCGCGTTCCAAAGTCGATGTTCCTGAGCAAAAGTTAACCTGTTTCTACGATGATTTACCTCGAGCCTTGGAGCCTTGGCGGGCACAAATGAACCCAAACCAGCTTCTTCGAGCCTTCTTCGTACCGTACGCTCACTTACGGTTACACCCCGCACTGCTTCTAACTCATGTCGGGCTTGGACGGCCGTCAAACGGGGGTTCCTACGTACACGAAGCCGAATGAAACGATCATCCCTACTCGAAGTGCGTCTTTTTCTGCCTTGTCCTGCTCTTCTCACATAAGTACCGGTCTCCCTGAACCGTTGGATACTGCGATGGATCGTTGAAACTGGTCGACGAAGATCTCTGGATATCACTCTGTAGGTTTGACCATTTCTTCGCATTTCGAGTGCCCTGGCAATCTCCGTTGGGGCTAAGTCAGGCATAATTCAGTCATCAACTCCAGAAAGATACGCGATTAAAAAAAACTAACAAAAAACAGTATTTCAATGAAATTTTAAATCAAACTCAGAAGGAAGAAATACTCGAAGTTCGCTCCAGATAAGGTGTATTTGAATAAAATTAAAACAATTGCATAAAATGTGATGTTCAGTTGTTTTCTTAATTTGAAAATATTTCTTTTTAAATTAAATAACGTATAAACCAGTCAGCAACTTTATATGATACTGATATCAAACCTTTTTTTTATGTTCCGCTAAATATGCCGGCGAGTTTATATGGCAACACAACGTTTACCAGGTCAGCTAGTAGGTAATACCTCGTAATACTACAAAATCTACGAGTAAGTAATCATGAACGTTGGGTATCTGCATCGTTGCATATATTTATATCAGCTCCAGATAGGGTTGAGTTTTGAGAATTACTTTAACTGATTTACTTAGCAGCTGTTCTACCTTTGCAGATTCATCAAAATATTACTAATAAGTTTGTTTATTAGGTGCATAAAAATTCATCGAGCCATAATTGGTGGCATCTCAAGTGCTGCAGATGTCTCATTAATTCAACATTGCTCCAATTCCGATCTTTCATTACGTCATCCTAACCCATATGTACTATCATAGTGGTCAAAAGTTAGTTATCCCGCCATAAGTTAAAAATTTATAAAGTGGCACTCCAGGAGTACCGACAGAAATGTAAACTTGAACAAGTAATCGAGGTGTTGGTACGGTAACAATCTGAGGTGTCGGTTGTGTATGGTTATGTCGGTTTCTTCAGTGATGATTTTTTCCCATCTCAAAAAATGCCCTGCGCATAAAGAAGTTTTCACTTAAAAAAAGTAAGAGCCACTGCACTCTATCCAAATTTATCCAAAACAATTTCACTTTCACACAAACTCGACGCTCACAAAACGTGCGTAAAGGCACGTGCACAAATGAAAACAGCCTGCAGCCAAGATAGATTATTTTTTTTTGTTTTGTTTTTTTTTTCAAAGGCTTGTCCGTATCGTGGAGTGCAAAATGGTGTTTCGAGACGGACAAAATGGCGCGACTGCGGGGAGTCGGATCTGCAGTACTTTGGTAAATGCAGCGTGGGCTCGGATTTGTTCGGATTTCCCGGATAAAGGGGGCCGCTTTTACACCATATTGGCCATACATTTGCAAATGGTTAGCGCTTATGAATTACAAATGGCTTCAATGTTATCATTTGAGGCTCAAGCGTTAAAGAAACTGTTTTTTATTAGCACTCAGTAAACAAATTAGGCACATCTGACACTAATCATTTCATTTAACTGAAATTATTTGAAATTTAATTACCCACAATGGCAATTTTATGGTGAAGTACGAAGCAAGCTGTATTGCATTTTAAAATTTATTGTAGTAGACAACATACACAGACAAAATATTACATTTCTTTTAATATTATAAATACTGGCATGATATTCAACCTGATTTCGACTATGAAATAAAGATAGCTTGTTCCCCGGATTCACATATGTAAATCCATGTAACTTATTAATATTCGAATATGAAGGAACTTAGAATAAACTTCTCGGTTATTTTGTATAACGAAAAAAACGTAGATGCACATTGCACATAGTTTTAAAGTCGTGGTTGGAACAACTAACGATATTTGAGCGGAGAAAAAAGCTCTATTTAACGAAGGTCTTAACTTCTTAAAACGTACAATGATATCAAGACTGAATACAAACGAACTGAAAGTAAAGAAACTTAAATAATGCTTCACATTTTTTAGTCTACAAGAGCTCTTGAGTATCATGGTAGACAGTAGTTGTGTTTGCCATTAGTTTAGTTATATCTTTCTTCAGTGAAATCAAATATTTTTTTAATAGGAGACATATTTTTTGTCTTTTAATAAAATCTGCTAATAAATTGAAATTGTGCTCAAAAAGTTACGTGTTTCTGAGTACTAGTTCTGTGTATTACCGTTTTTTAAAGATTCCGCAGGTGAAAGTTCTCCAGGATATAGGTAGGTACTTAATATAACTCTGTCGTGTCATAGATTTGCTAATAGGTCTGCAATGGTGCATATTTAGTTTAAGAAAGTCCCTAAACTAAACTCTTTTTGACACGTTTGATAATAGTGCTCTTCTTTTCCATTTTGAAGAGGAAAATTAGTTGGATGTAGGTGTCAAATTAGTTGGCTATTTTTTATGTCTGAATATGCACAACGTAAGTCTAAATAGAAGTTATGTATATCTATAACTTATAAATCTTCGAGTAGGTTGGAGAAGATTTACACATTACCGGGGCGTCAAAGTGCATGCTTTCGCGATCCTATGGTGCCCCATCTGGGACGCAGGCGGCTCCGCTGGGTTTTAGTGGGTATTTTGACTGCCTCTCAGTCAGCAAGTCCCACATACCCGGCCGGAGACTGCGCGGTTTTGACCCGCTCAGTCTCCGGACGGGATGCGTAAACGCATTTCCCAGCGTCAAAAAAGGTTTACACATTACAGTACGGTGTGAGATACGCCCTTATAAATCTTTCAAGATTCAGAGAGCTGCATTGGATGCACGCACTTCCGCTGTGACTCTGACGTAGGTAAGTCTTTTATAATATGATTGATTACCAGCTTATCCCTTTATATTTACAACGGTAATTTCTTTTCCCAATAATAAGTGTTATAGGTCCCTAACTACGTATACTTTATGAGTTTTCTACAATATGAGATCATATTATGTGACTAAGAGTGTGACACCTCTTAGTCACATACAACACACACACACACTTGGCACACACAATTTGAACACAATTGGCAGACAGAGAAACTTTAACTTTAGGTAGCTCCATTAAACACTTGGACCACGGTACTGAATATTTATGTCCGAACCAACTCCAACCAAAAAATAGTAATGTGTATGTGTATATGCTTGTGTGTATCGAAGAACAAGAAATTGAACCCTTGAGTCGTAATTTCTAAACTTTTGTTATTAAAGTAGATGGTTAAACCATCGGCACAGATTAGATAATAGTTCCTAATGTTGGTATCTTTTTTATTATAAATGTTATAATGCTTCCTTCAAATAAACCTTCAAATTTCCAGAAATTCCAAAGACCGTATTATCAAGGCCAAAACTTTTTTAAATCCACGCGTTCTTACCACTAAATCGCCAAAACATTCAGTATAGTTGTTCTTTTCTACAGAATTCCTAAAGGATCCAAATACCATCAACGTTCCAAAGACGAACGATACACAAATCTTTTAACGAGTGAAGCTACCTCATAAATAAACAATTCCTTAGCTTATTTATTGCATTAATTCCAAAGACTTTTAAATCGTATTGCTATTGTGGATTTATAGGACAAAGCCACAATTAAGAAGAACAAGAATAATGTTAAAACCATACTGTGTGCTGATACTACTTAGTTACTGTAGTTAGTAAGTTAGTTTTACTTCGCTAGGTACCCGTAAAACTTTTATTTTCAATCGAAACGAACCCCATTTACCTTTAAATTCCTAATATTTCATTGAATTTTTACTATTCACAAAAGATTAAGAAGACAAAAATCCCTTAGTAATAAAAAAAATAATCTGCAATACTAGTCAATTGAGCTAAAAAAACTATTTATGTCGTATAGTACTTATATTCTTGTTAAGTTAAAAAATGTATATAGAAGACGCTCTATCCACAAGAATAAAGTCGCCTTGATTAATCCTGAAAATTCCGGGAAGTTAGGTGCCGAAGGATAATAAATACTGTGGAAGGGAAATATTTGGCGCGGTCCAGGAATCTTAGTGTCCGCGACAAGCCGCTTCTGGCTTGGTAAGTAAACTTGCGTGTAAGCCTGTCGATTAGGCCTATTTTATTGCAGTTTTTGCTTAAGAATTTAAATGCTTACGTACAACTTATTAATTCTTTTGTGGGTACGTACTAAACGGTACTTTGCATAAGTGCATAATGGTTTATTGATTTGGTTGTCTTCTTAGGAATTTTACTTGCATCCGCATTTATGGATTTTTACTACGTGAAAATAAATATAAGCAGTGGTAAATCTATGTTAAATATTTGAGTTGATTCAAAAATAGCTACGAGGTTAAGAAAAAAAAATAGTTGATGTCAGCCGGAATTTTTTAAGCGTAGAGACTCTAAAGTTATTTTTAGTGTTCAACGATCGATGTTCAATATGGGGAACAAGAAATAACAATGTCCCACTTACGCTCGGTTAAGACTTTAAGAGCTATCATTAAAAGCAAACAAAAAGCTAATGGTTATTAGGCCACCCAAGTAGTTGGATTCGGGAACGTGAGTTTAATATGACACGTCGTAAATTGGTATAGTTTCCTTCGCGTGCCCTGTTGGACAAATCTGCACTTTTCCAGGAATCACCGCGCATACCCCTCCGAGGTATTTTTTAGCAAAACGAAACGTAGAAAGTATTACATGGGGAACGACATGAATTTTTTCCTTGAACGGGTTGCATTTAAATTCTTTTGGCTGTTTGCACAGTCGCGTGTGGTCTAATCATGAATACTCTCAAAGTAGAGCGCATACTTTCGATGGACTTAGGTATAGTCAGATCTGTTGCTGCTCTAAGTGTGACATTGATCAACAAGTATTCGTACCTACTCTTTTCACTCCACGGTTTCATTTTCTAACATTTGTGTGTGATACTTACTTTACTGTAGCTTAAAGGCCGGGACACTTAGCTCGAAGAACCGATAGACGTTGGGAACCTAACCCAAGTGCTGGAATAGGGACTCCGCACGGAAAAGCGCAGTGGGCAGACCTCCGACCAGATGAACTGACGACGTTAAAAGAGTCGCAAGAAGGCGCTGGATACAAGTGGCGCAGAACCGTATGGGATGGAAATCATCGCAGGAGGCCTTTGTCCGGTGGTGGACGTCGGCTGAAACTAATGAACGAACCAACGACTGACTGTAACTCAGGCATTTTGATAACTTTCGGATCTAAACCACACCTATAAATTATGTTTTTTGACCGTATATGATTCTCAAAATTCCGAGGTAAAGACTGGAAGTTGATGCCTTCCTAACAAACCAACAATAAGTTCGACCATTATCTATTTATTCCACTCATATTAATTATGCTGTTCAACTGCGTATACCTAAATTCTTTTGAGATTTAAAGTATAGAGGGTCGTAATAGATTACTAATTACATATTTGGTTGATCAAATTGGTTTAATCATGAAATAATAATAATTAATGCATAGAAACCTAAAGGTTGAACCCCCAGTACCTATATATAGCTTTAGATAATCACTTTTAAACTGCCCAGCGTAAGCCACAAATTAGGCCTCGAATAGTAGTGACTTGTCCTTTATATTTACGATAACAGTTTTTGCTATTAAATAAATAGAAACCCGTCAAACTTAAAGGTGTCATAAGATATCAGCCTATCGACGAGATCGAATTTCAGTAGGTGATTCCGTCCTATTAGAATCACAAATGTACCCGTTAATTGATCATTCTGTGTTTTAAAATGCCTATCTTTGACATTTATCTAAATTGGATACCTATTTACCTCATAAATAGAAGCGGTTGTGAATAGAAGTGGTTGTGAATGAATAGTTGAAGATGATAGACTCCAAAAATGTCAAAAAATGTATTTTTGGGTAAATTCACATTGGATTTAAAAACCCTCTATAAAACGAACCTCTATAAAACGAGTACCGATTACACGTTTTTGCAAAGTTTTCCCAGATTTTGTTTTTCTACTTATCCCTAGAAAAGCATGAGCTTTTTCAAAAAAAAAAATATCCGTCCTTATAATATTAACATTAAGAGCGGTACGAGTATTTCATTGGATAAAGATATAATCAAGACCGAGTCGTAACCTGAAAAATCGTTAACAATGACCGCAGATCGTGTAGCTAAGTGTCAAACTGAATTAATCGCCTCGGACGGGACGGTCGCAAGATGTCGACAAGAGATCAAGCGTGCTCCGCTGAGTGCAAACCGCTGTACTGAGCGCGACACGGTCCTGACAACCGTCTGGTTAGTTCCAGCTCCCGCAAATATAATGCTCGGTTGAGCTGCTTTAATTCAATTTATTGTTCCTAGATTGTTTCAAAAGAAATGCGGGAACTCGTTATCGGTTCTGCAGCTTGGAGTGTGTTTAATTGAGTTATTAGAATGAAAACCTAATAATAATAATCGTTAATCGTTATAGAAGTATTTTTGCTTCGAATGGACCGATTTGAACATGAAGCCCATCGGAACATTTTACGTCAACCTTCTTCATACAGGAGAAAAATAGCGCCATTTGTTAAAATTTCCGCTAATACGCCGCAACATGGCGGAAATCGTCCCTAAGGAAACTCGGATTGCAGACTAATAATTACAAATACAGTCATTTGTGGCATGGACTTCAGTCCATAGACAATGCTGCGGTTGGCTTGCACGCTGTTGGTGTCAAAACTAAATTTTGTGACAGTCAGTAAACTGGCGACATTTTTTCGCATGGTCCTGTGTATACGTCTATTTTCGAATGTTAAATTGTTGGTAGCACAGGTAGACAAATGGGTAGAGTAAGGTACCTTCGACAATGCTGCTGATCTATAAGTGATATATGCTGATGGTGTTGTACAAGGAAGCGACACGCTTTGTGACACCAGCTTATGGACTGGACTGGACTGGATTTATTCATTAAAATATCAATTTTTAATGAAGAATTGACATAAGTCATCGACCAATAAGACATAGAGGTTGTAGTTGTGTCGTTTTCAAAGCATAATGTAAATCTCAATTTAAAAGAGCAAGTGCCATTCATTGCCAGCGGGGCTAGACAAAGTAACAGTCGCTAAACGTTCACGACAGTAGATAAAAATGTATGGACAAATCACGTGACGAATGAAAACAAATGAAAGCAGAATCTACCACTATATTCAATATACTCTATGGAATCTACTTTATGCTTAGCGTTGTTCACTGTCGGCTGTCAATTGTCATGCGAAGTACGCTAAAGTTATCTGCAACGTCTGCGAGAACGCCAGGGAGCGTTCAAATTGTCGTAGTCGATTTTCAAAAAAAAGCGTTTTTTTCCTCTGTACGGTCACGTGGTTTTTCTACAGTCACTTGTTTTGTCCATACATTTGTATCTACTGTCGTGAACGCTAAACGACTGTTACTTTGTCAAGCCCCGCACCTTTTCGTTGCAACAGCTTTTAGAACGTGGCGGTAAAATGTGATATTTCATAAGTGCCTGTAAATTAGGCCTATGAGGAAGAATAAACATTAATTTTTGTTTTTTCAGGTGGCGGTAAGCGGTGTCAGGATAGTTTGAGATGGCACTTGTATAAAGCCCATGTTTAGCTGCGGACGCCTACACACTGATAATGATGATGACGGCATAAATTGTATAAGGCGTTGATATGACAGAAACTTTATAGCGCATTGTTCTCTGTTGTGATGCATTATTTAATAAATAAACGTATTTTCACATTAGTGACTTTACCGCGCGTTTATTTTTGGATTAAGTTTCATATTAAGTTTCCTAATCGTAGACTCTACGATTTCGCTTTCGATTATAGCAAAACAAATTAGTCTTTCCTACTAATTATGGATTTCCGCAAAATAAGGCCTGCTTCCATTCAATATTTAATGAAATTAAAACAAATATATTGCTCTTTGCTACAGCATGTACAGTCTTTAAATATAAATATAGCTATAGGAATAGCTTAACAACCATCTTCCTTTTAGAATATTATCATAATATAATAAATTAGATCTTAATTATTGATTTGCGCTATTTAATTACTATTTGGCACATAATATTACCTTACCTATATTCCAATCATAAAATTTATTACTTCGTAAGAAGTTACGTTGATGCTTCAGTAAAACGAATATAAAACAGAATATATAGATATTTCAATCCACGTTGACGCGCCCCACTCTGCCAAATTCCATGCGAATCGAATGAAACATAAGCGATTTCAATTATTCAAGACGTAAATTCAGGGATACGGTTAAAGTTCTTTATCCTACAACCATGGAAAAATAAAATCAATGTGAATAGTCTATCGTGTTTATAGAATAATAGACAAAACATTTAATGTATATTTAATACTATTTTTCAAAGTATAACGTAGGCGAGATTATTTATTTTATTTTACAGCGAGCTCATAAATAACACAACCGGATGTGGTTGGAATTTAAATGAATGTATTGATACCATATGACTCAATTACATTTTATATTTATTTGCCATACTTACCCTATGTAGTTTATATCTGTATGATGAATGAATGAATGATATTTTATTCATGAAAATGTACGTTACAATAAGATCTTAAATAAATGCTTACAACCGATTACATTTTACCAATAATATTGGTGTATGAATATTAAATTCTTAAAAACAATAAAGACAGCGCATAATGCATTCATATAAGTAAAGGAGAAAAAGGACCAAACAGACATAGATGTCTGTTTGGTCCTTTTTCTCCTTAAAGCCGTATAATATAGTGTTTTTTGAAAAGAGCCAGTTCTTCTCGATGCAAACCTGCCTTCCGAATCTGGCGGTGGAGTTTTGGCTTTTCATAAGAGCCTATTATTTAGGCCTATGTGAAAATAAATATTTTCATTTTCATTTTCATTTACATAGAATAGAGATTTACAACAGTTTGGTACTATTAGGTATGGGCAAACTAAGATTTTTAGAATTTTTACCACCTCCATTTTAAACCCCTTTACAATATGATAAGGGGAAAAAATTATTAGGTAAAACTCGTATTTTGCATCCCTCCTCTGTAGTGACCTCCCTTTATTTTTGTTATTGCTATGCCTTAACATTGAAAAATAAAGATTGATGTTAATTAACTTTTAAAATTTCACTACCACCAAAGTTGACTAAATTCTTTAAATTCATACGACATGTATAATCATTTGTTATTCAATATGCGTATGTGTTTATAGATATAATAAAATAAGTAGTAGCGGACGTCCGTGCCTCCGCCGGCGTGGATTTCAGTTTTACCCAAATCCCGCGGAAACCATGGACTTTTCCCATCCATACATACAAACCGTTTATATTAATAGTAAGGATGTACATTCCTTTATTTTGTTTGATTTTATCAAAGTAGTGAATGTAACGTTTTAATGCAGTGCTAAGTATAACATCGCGAGAACAATGCGCCA
The DNA here is from genome assembly GCA_036785405.1 of Coenonympha arcania. Taxonomy (NCBI): domain Eukaryota; kingdom Metazoa; phylum Arthropoda; class Insecta; order Lepidoptera; family Nymphalidae; genus Coenonympha; species Coenonympha arcania. The sequence goes on from CM072069.1 coordinate 7,612,446, forward strand.
TAAAGCCTCGTCCATATCAACGCATAATGCCTTCGCATAGCGAATAGTTATTTTAAATTCAATATCATACAAGTTAAAGGCTATAATCTCGTTGGGTATTTTTTCCCTCACGATTTGCAAAAAGTAACCAACGCTCGAGGTTATGAGGCTTATACTTTAGTATTCGAATATAAAATGTTAACAAATCAAACTGCATAGTTAAGGTTACGTCGACGTGGGTCACTGTGTTAACTCTTAGTTCAATAGGATCAAATTATCAAAAATGTGTTTTCAAAATGGACAGTGGTAATACAAACATAGGTTTATGAAATAAAGTGATGAATAGAAACTAACGCATGATAATAGCATATAGGTCATGTACAAATGTACATACTTATATCTTTTCGCCCTAAGCCAAGAAAGTTGGAAATGAAAATTACTACGATAAATTATTTTTTTCTTTGTTACAGTGTTTCACACACGAGGTATTTTTTATAAATTAAGCATTTATATTGTATCAAAATTATCGCTGTCAACGGGACTTGAACCCGTATCCCCTATCGCGGCTGGGTGCTCTGCCAATTGAGCTATGGGAGCAACCACCGCTGACAACATTCTATCTAAATATCCTCGGTCAGAATTTTTTCAATGACTGAGTCCTATTATAGCATAATATAGTAGGTAAAAGTGATGGTAGTAAAACCCTTGAAACGATGAGAAATCACCATGGGACATTCATGTTTCCATTTAAGTGTTTTTAAAAAACTATTCAATAGTCCGCACAAGCCATTGTTAGTGCTTACGAACAGCATCTGCCGACTTTACCGTGAATACCGAATAGTTAGTATAAAAAACCGGCCAAGTGCGAGTCAGTCTCGCACACCGAGGGTTCCATACTAAAAATGTACCTAGTTTTAGTTCAGGTGGCTGATTCTGTATCATTGAATTTGTTTAGTTAACAACCCAGTGGTTGTTAACTAACAAAAAGGGGGTAAAAATCCTATTTTTGCATATGTTATCAACCTAGGTTGGTATAATTTCGTGTCAACATACCATACTAGTTGCTAATTTGTACAAAAAGAATACAAAAATAGGATTTTTGCCTCTGTTTTCTTAGTTAATAACACATTGAGGGTTGCTAACTAGCAAACTGAACGATACAGAATCAGCCCACAGAAACTACAATTAATAATGAGTAATCTGACCAACTTAACCACCTCAGAATGCTGGCTTCACAATGCGAAATTGTATACTAAAGTAATTGTGAAGTCAACATATCCTGAGGATGCCCCGGTATCGGAACGAACCGTGCGTTGAGTGTCGAAAGAGTTGCGTGTGTTGCATGCAGGTACATGTTGGACCACACAGATCCGCTACTTGGAAAGCAAGTAGCGGATCATAGAAAAATAATTAATTCTTTATTGATAATTATGGACTTCCGCAAAGTAACGCCTGCTTCTATTCAATATTCCGTATTTCAGGTCGATAACTATATTCCGTATTTCATGTCGATAACTACAATTGGTAACTGAATCAACTGTTTCACACATACAGATGGATGGACAGACGGACGGACAGATGAAGTCGCACCATCGTGGTTTTATTTAACTATTTTAGTATGGAACCCTAAAAGTGTGTCGTGTATAGCCCATAAACTTGCCTGTAAATTATATATTTCACGTAACGTTCACGTCGGCTTCTGTCACGGAAGTCTTCAATTATTAACATTACTGAAGGCTCGCATAAAGCTGTTGTTGCATGAATAATAAAATACTAGAATACACCGTGAAAACAGCGGAGGAAGGGTGCAATACAATGGCGTTATAAAGGCAACACTGTATCTTTATATGCGTTGACAATGTGCATTGTGCCTAAGAATTTGCTTAGGACTTGCTCAGAGGGGTTAGTATAGGTTTTTGTACGAATTTCGAGTCGACTCGCCTCGCACAAGCGAATCGAGTTCCTACATACATTTAGAGCCAACGCCATCTATGGACAGTCGCTGACGTGGGGCTGTCAATAAATGGCGCTGGCTGTAAATGTATGGAGGAATTCGATTCGTTTGTGCGAGGCGAGTTGACTCGAAATTCGTACAAAAACCTGTACTAACCCTACAGAAGAATTTTAATATTCTCCTGGCCACTTCATTCGGGTTCGCAGCCACTTTGCACTACATGAATCCTTTAAAAATTCACCACGGTCGCCCGTTTTATATAGCGCGACCGCAATTTAAGCTTAACGATTTAAGAAAGTTCATGTTTCGGTGGTGAAATTTAAGAGAACGATCTTGTGCTTCCGTGGATTTAGAGCGCCGTAACATTTCCTTACTCTGCTATAGTATCGTCCATTCGCAATTCATATTGTATTCTCAGAATTGCTTGCAAAAATCTTGTTTATCCATTGTTCAATTAATTTTTTCAACATTCCTGAGATTAGCGCGTGCAAACAAACAAACTTTCAGATTTATAACAACAATATTATAATAGCATGATTAAATAATAATAAATTATAATATTTACAAAAAATATACACCATCGATCATTTATGGGCATAGTGCCCAAGTCGCTGGCGCTGTTTCCTCTTTGTATGGCTAAACTTAGCCATTGAGCTAAATAAGCGCCAGCTCTCAGGTCACCAGATGCTTGGACCAATTTTTGGGATACTATATTGATGATATTTTTAGTATCCGATGACCATGGGCCCAGCGTTTCAAACGCAATCGCCGCAAAATCGTATAGTCCTTACAAATGACTGAGTATTTGCGGCGCTTAAGCGTTTTTGCGGAAATAAAAAAATAATAAAAAACGAAGGTAAGCACAGCGTAAGATGCTACGCTGTGCTTACTCTCTCCAGAACACCTGCCAGAATAGCCGTCCCCTTTGATTCCCTTTTTCTTCACCAGTCACTATCATCGTCAAGTATAGCTTTTTTGAAATAAACTAAACCGTTTTAAACCCATCCAAATTATTATTGATTTATATTAGTATAGATTATTATTCTATTGAACCTATCTACAACTCCATTATCATCGACGATTAATAAGTAGTGACCTAGTTTAAAGATTAAGAAAATAATTAAGAAAATTAACTTCTTGTCCACCGGCGACGTCATGACAGCGGCGAGTGACGTGTGCGATCATTACTGGCAGAGGTCAGAGGTCAGAGGTCGCCGGCCGGCTGGGAAAAAACCCCGACCGACATTACCTCTGGCCTTGCCCCTGAACGAGAAGAATAGGTACGAGTAACTAATTGAACCTGTGGAGCCGTGCACCTAAATGAAGAAACAATCCATAAGTCTTAATAAAATTGTATGAAGTTACTTGGCAAATAATCTCATTTTTGTTTACTTGAAACACACGCTACGTCTTAAACCTTAATTTTAAATTATTAAGTTAACTAGAACAACACTAGAAGTATTGAAATAATATTTTCATCACTCATACACGGAAAGTAGGTCTGAAGTTGCCTGAGAAGCGGGTTGAAAGTAATACTTTGCAGCCCTAGGGAGAATCGTTTTCAACTGACAGCTGTCAAATAATTAAAAAAAACTAGTTGTCACATTTTTATTGGAGTTCAAATGAAACACGACATACCCGAGTGCATCCATAGACAAGAAGAAAGATAGACTTTATTCATAAAGTAAATACAACTGATTCATAGACATTCATAGACAATCATAGACAATACTTGACTATTAAAAAGCTAAATGCATAGCCCACCGGCTAGGCCAAAGAAAAAAAAAAGGCGGGAAAGTGGCAAGCGGCAATCCGATCTTCATTTGTTTTTCGAGTTGTAGAGTTTTGTTTAGGCTTCTGTTTAACAGTGATTTTTTTTTGACACAATTATTCAATTTTCTTTAGCTAATTTCTATTTTTATTTTGACTTTCCTTATATTCGTAATGAAAAGCACAGTGTTTACCTCGGGATAAAGACTTATTTAGTCCCTCGAACTATAGGCCCCCTCGCTACGCTCGGGCGCCAAACCCCGTCTCGGGACTAAATAAGTTACTTTCATCCCTAGGGTAACAATGTACTATTTTTGAACACGCAGGCCAACAAATTAAATGCCAGCAAATTATTTGCAGATTTCACTCAATAGGACATGTTATAATATATTTAAACTTTATTATTACTTCTCATGTCATCATTAACATGATGTAATATCATACTATAAAAAAATAAGTGCCTCCACTATTTTCCAATTTTGTGTAGAATAATACTTTATGATGACTATTGACTAATCACAGCTGATTTTAGAACTCGCGTTACAATACCACCAATCGTGCCTTCAGCTGCCTCTTCTATCCACTATCAGGACCCCCACTTCAGGTCATCAGGCCAACGAAGGTCATCCTACGCTGTGCTTACTCTCTCCAGAACATGTGCCAGAATAGCCGTCCCCTTTGATTCCCTTATTCTTCACCTGTCACAATCATCGTCAAGTAGCTTTTTTGAAACAAACTAAACCGTTTTAAACCCATCCAATCAAATAACACTAACAAAGTTTTAATATTATTCAATATTTAATTTGGAATTGTGCCCAGTTTTCATTTAGCGCACACCCTCTCATATTATTACCAGAACAAAGACATATTGAGCAGTATTTTTGTAATTTTTTCTTCCGACTGTGATAGTGTTCGGTGTTGACTGTATCACAGACTAGCGACTGTATTTGTATTAATAGCCCCTTAGATTTTTCCAGGATACGGAGTATTACATAATTTTATTATGTGAATTAATGTGTTAGGTTGTTAGCTTGTAATCTACATACTCTTACTAGATTTCAGCCAAATTAATTAAAAAGACGAAAGGAAGTAACATAGACGCACGCATATTATATGTTCGTCGTTCATAATAAATATAAAACAAAAATCCATAATAGTCATGTGTGATTTTAAAATGGCAACTCTACAGAAATGTAAACATATTGTGAGTTTAATAAAAGAGCCCCTATCCCTAAAGATGACCACAGATAAGATCGTAGACACAAACACGAATAAAACCCTACCAATTGGTACCCTTTTGCACCCTTATTATACGCACCCAAACTCTAGCTTACCCTATTACGAAACAAAATTGTCATTGTAGTTAGTATCGCAATCAACAAATAAGCTCCAGGTGGAATTTTGAAAATAGAATATTCTCAAATGGGACTAGCAACACGCCAATGGTTGTCATCTTACTCCCACTTATTGCTATGGATAGAAAAATGTAGAATATTACTTAGACTCCCACGAAAAGTTTTTCTTCCACGTTTCTGATACGAACCGCTAGAAGGTGCGAAACGCTTTCTCAGCCTACGTGTTCCCAGCCAAGTTTATATGAGAGAAGTGAATATGCATTTTCTTCAGGCAAGCGGGCTTTAATCTTGACCTCATCAATGCTTTCCATTGGGCATGATTGTTGTCAAGCGCAAGCCAATTTAGGTTTACTTGCTATTCAGGTTTTATCCAAGCCCATGAGCTTGCTATTATCATCCCATTTAGGTATTTTCCATTATCATCCCGACAGATTCGGAACCCAAAACAGCACATGATTTCAGTTCAGTTTACTAGTTACAGTTTACTGGTTCGTCAAAAACAGATAGAATACCAACAATAATAACATGTTTCGTAATGCAGAACCAGTTTCCATCTAGATATGAATGCAGAAGTTTAATTGAATCGAACGGTGGAGCCCGGAATTTTAAATGAAAATATAATTGCATACTCCTTTATTATCGTGTAATCGGTGGCGTTAATGACTGAATGGTTTTGGCTTATTTTAATTTAACGATAAATTAATCGTTTTTTTATTGCATTTAAATATTCTTTCTACTTCCTGAACGGCACTAACTTCGCCAGCTTTAACTTTTTTAATGATAGTATCCGATACCATTAAGCTAAAATAGAGCTAAAGTATAGTACCCATCCATATCCACTAAAGTTCATATTTAAATAATAAATTGTTCCTGGATCGCTATTCCAAGCACTTGGATAAGTCAATATGAACCACAATAATTTTTGGATAATAATTATTAATTATTTTGCCTTCTGCGATCTAGTATTATTCCAGATTTTACCCAATAAATTATGGTTCTTCAACAAAACCAGAGATCCAAAAATTCTTTTTAATTCTAAATGGAAAACACATTCCTATAAAAACCATGTCTGTTGGAGATTTCTATTCAGCATATTAGAAATAAAAGATTAAACTTATAAAGATGAAAGATGGCTATTTGTCTATCCATTGCAAAGAAGATATATACAAAACAAATATCTCCTAACAGGCAATCATATTTTAATAATTATGTAGTGGTAAATTGATAACGTTGTAGTACTGTGCTAGCTAACGTTAATACGAAGGTGGTTGGAAGACGCCCCACTGCGCGCACAATCAATTTATTGCGCTTGAGGATACAAATTGCTTGCCTCTCCCAGTATGTCACTCTGACGTACGGCTGTAGACATCTATCACCGCATTGGCTGCTTGGCTCTCGTACTGGAGCGCAGTAGCTACACTAGACAATCCTTGGCTCGATATTAGGGGAGAACCGAACTAAGCCTATCCAAGCTATTAAGCATACTTCGGCAAATCGTAATTACCACTAGCTGATGCCGGCAATTTGGTTCTTGACCTCGCTTGCTCGTTCCTTTTTTATCGAAATTAGCAAGTTCCTAATGTAAGAATTATTACACAAAAAAACACCAAAGACAAAAAACACCAAGCAACTTTCTTCATTTTTACGGGCACAGAAGCTTTTCAAATGGTAAGCACTAAGCTTAGTTTTGAAGGCGGAATGGTATGGTGATGCATTAACACTGACAAGACGTGTACCAGTTATAACATAATATCATAGTTGAACTATTATGACGTATTAAGTACCTTTACGTCTTACTTTCTCTTCGGAAAATAATGATTTATAGATTTCTCTTTTATATCTGAATAAAAAAGTGAAACAATTTCTTACAAATAAAACTTGCAACAAAAGCACCTGACTATACCACGTAGAAGCAAAAACGGAATATGGAATAGCAAGATAAAACTTTAAAATTGCAACAATCTGTAAAACTATTAAACTAGCCAGGTGAAACAAAGTTAAGATTTTTAAAGATACAGAAAAACTGTACTATAGGACAATGAGTTTAAAAATCTGGAATACCTACTTCATTGTTTTTGACTGAATCTCAAAACTATAGGTAGGTGTATTTTAAAGTCGTATATATAGTAGATAAAAGTATAATATTTTAGTAACAATAAATCACGAAATATACCTACTAGGATAGCTACTGTATATTTATTTAAATTCAAAATATTTAGTATTTATTTATTCAAGAATCATTTATTTATTCAAAAATATTTCTTTTTAAATTGACTTAAATTTGCATGTCAGCAATGACGAAACATGTTTGGTCTACATTCGGTTTGTCATCATATTTGTACAATGTTTCTTGCAAATAAAAATTGATTGATTGATTGATTGAAGACTTTAATGCACTAACCTCCTTCATATATTTGGATTACACTCAAGGTGGGAAAATAAAAAAAGTTTTTTACCCTAGACTTTTTTATTTTCCTCATTAAGGAAAATAAAAAAGGCTTACGCAAAAAAAGTAACTTTCTCTACATGGAAATGTTAACTTTTTGAGAAAATATATTTAAAAAATAACGAACCTTCCTCTCGTTTATAAAGAAAAACTTTTGAATGAATCTTTTAAAGTATTTACAAAAAATAATACAGCTATAAAGTCAAGATTATAAAGAAGATTAAGCCACAGTAAACTTTTATTAGTATTCGTCCAGGCAACTTAATTAATGGATTTGTAAAAGCTACGTCTCAAGGCCCCGTCAATCCGACAGGCAAATAAAGAAAGCTTCAACAGCTGTATGCTACGCAATCTTTTAATCAATCAAAGGATTAATATGTTTTACTTTTGTTCTCTTCAGTATACGAGTAATTTATTGAAAAACGTTATATTAAACGTATGGTTTAAATCTCCACTCAAATAACTTTATTAGCTAGATTGTAGTGATAACATAAAGGACTACTGCAATGATGCTAAGAATTCGATAGAGTTATACGTTCTCAATTAGGTGCACTCCGAATATAGCGATAGAGATAAAAAATTATCCAACAACTTTTACTAATGCCACTGTTTCAATATATGTATCCTAATAGCGGTTAACAATATTCCATACAGGAGTATATTATATCACATTGATATCTCTAGTAGGGCCAATAGAAAATACAATCACAGAACAAGGAATAGTGTAAAGTTATTCCTTGGTATGTGGATAGAATATTGGGAACCAGCATTAGTCGGTAATCTTCAAGCATAAGTTTTTGAAATTTTCTTACTTTAGTTCAGTTATTCACAACTTGTGAATAAATAAATATATATGTATAGGTATACAGGACATTTTACACATCGCAATTTAGCCCCAAAGTAAGCGATAGCTTGTGTTATGGGTACTAGATAACTGATAAATATACGTACATACTAATATACATAAATATAATATATTGAAAAACACCCAGACACTGGAAAACATTCATGCTCATCACACAAACATTTACCAGCAGTGGGAATCGAACCCACGACCTTCGGCGCAGACAGCAGGTTCGCTACCACTACGCCATTCGGTCGTCATAAACTGTCTGGCACTCATCAGGAGGTGGTGAAAGAGGCCCTTATAATAATCCTATACTAATGTTATGCATGCCTAAATACGAAAGTTTGGCAGTCGTGAATTATGGATTATGAAATAAAAATAATGGAATTATGGGATGGAAGACGCTGCGGACAAAACCTAGCGTGCTATAATAAATAATTAACACACGAAAAAAGAGTCCGTTTGTTTATTTTTTACGTTTGCACAACTTAACTTGTGTAAACAAACTTTGACGCAACTTGGCACAGAGTTAACTAGAGCCTTACAGGCGGGTGTAATTATGTGTATTCTCTTTATCTCGAAAAAACAGGCACAAACAGGTTAGGAGTGAAACTAAAATACTCAAGACTGACCTTTTCACCGCGACGACTTCGCAAATAATAACTTATAGGGCTACTATATGATTTCATAGCCCATTGACACAAAGCTTCGTTTTGAACGAGCCTCCGATTGAAACGATACTGTGTTTATTTTCGCGAAATGCAATTTGCTGCTGACATCCCATCTGTCAAAAGCGAACCCGGGGTGTTATATTGGTGTCCGAGTAACAGAGGGTTTGACGGTTACTTATAACCGAAATGATTGAGTGAGTGTGGGATCCAAATGACAGTTGAATTTAAAATTTTGATTAGCCACTTTGAAAAGTATTCGACGTAATCTTTGAAAATACTAATTTGATATTGTTATTTGCATTTCTTACACCTTTTGTCTGCTTTTATACAAATTCCTCAGGAACTTCGTTATTTTTCGGTAATCTCTGTGTTCATCCACACTGAGAAAAATTTCCTCTGCCGCACTACGTAAAATAAGGACAAAAATCGACTACAATGACGTGTGTAACCCGCTCCATTACGCGTACGTAGTCAGTCGTACGTAGTCGGCATACTGACGCTCATCATGGAGCGGGTTACGTATTTACTCGTGGTCGATTTTTGTACGTACGTACGTAACCCGACATCCGGCTACGTATACGTAGTGCGCAAGTCGCACTGAATACTCCCGAAACTACGACTGCAACACCCGTATGCTATTGTTGCGGGCACAGTAGAACCCGGTGAACCATACGTGTGTACCACGGCGCCTTACGTACGATACTGTAGCGGGCACAGTAAATAATGGTGAGAAAAGGTTCAAAGCCATGAAAACATGGTGCATCCAACCATAGGTTTTGTCACAAGAGTACCATAATAGCTCGGGTCGAGTAAACCATGGTGTGATCTATGTATGTAGATATGTTGCACAGGTACTTTATGGGCTCGGGTCTATTGACAGCATGGTGCTTCCTACGTATATAGATATGTAGCAACAGTACTACATATATACAAACGTAGGAAACACCATTTTGTACTAGATCCGAGTCATTATGGTACTTCAGCTGCATATCTACATACGTAGGAAACACCATGTTGTACTAGATCCGAGTCATTATGGTACTTGAGTTACTTATCTACATACATAGGAAGCACCATGTTGCACTAGATCTCACCCATTATGGTACTTGAGCTACACATCTACGTACGTAGGAAGCACCATGTTGTACTAGATCTCACCCATTATGGTACTTGAGCTACTTATCTACATACGTAGGAAGCACCATGCTGTACTAGATCCGAGTCATTATGGTACTTGAGCTGCATATGTACTTACGTAGGAAGCACCATGCTGTACAAGATCCCAGCCATTATAGTACTTGAGCTACTTATCTACATACGTAGGAAACACCGTGTTGTACTAGATCCGAGTCACTCGAACCACTGAGCCAATCGTACATTATGTGTAACGGTGAAAAATTTGTATCGTATGCACCATTTGTATGTGGGTTCGAATCCTGGTTGGGTTATTGATTTTTTCCTTTTTTTTAATTTATTATATTGTTTTATTTTTGTTTTTTTTCTTTGCTTCGTCAGTTAAAAACTTCTTTTATAACAAGCAATGTGTGTATTTTGTTCGGGTCAGCATCTGTAATTTTTGTAAGTTTTTTTTTCAGTGTATGCTTCCGTAATCGGAATGCGTGTGAAATGATGTGTAATTATGTGGCAACATGACTAGTTTAGTGTTCCGAAGGATGACCAATCCGATTACTTAAATTAAGTATACAGTGGCCAGCTGGTATGTCCGGAAGGATAGTCAATAAGTACGTAAAATGACCCAGGATACGTATAGCTGATGAAGTAGGCGGAGACATTATTAATTAGCCAGTGTGCGTACGTAATGTATCGGCATATCCCCGACCCTGCTTGTACGTATGTACGTAACCGGGTACATTATTTAATGAGACGGAGTCAGTACGATGATTTGGCAAGCAAGCCTGGCTGGTTACTATTATAAATGTTAAGAATGCGCCACAGTAATTTAATGATGTGGCTGACGTCGTAAAAATGCTATGTACCGAACACAGTCTGTAAGTAAGCCGATTTCGTCTAATGTCCGAGGATACGTAAATGATTATGTAGGCGGAGACATTATTAACTATCCAGTGTCCGTAAAATGTTTCGGCATATCCCCGACCCTGTTCGTACATTATGTACGTAACCGGGTACATTCTTTAATGAGACGGAGTCAGTACGATGATTTGGCAACTATTTACTGTTACTAGTAGGCCGCGTGGGGGCGCGGGCCACATGTGGCCCGCGTGCTGTCTTCCCGTCCATAAAAAATCCCTTCAAAATTCCCCATACATTTTGTATGGCAAAAAAAAAAATTTCGCCATTTTGAATTTTTTTTCTATCCATCCAATAGACCTTTGGGTCCTGATCACATCATGTCAAGAAACCACTCTTCCATCTTTTATACTTTCCGAGATATTGACGAATTTCGAATGGCGGCCATTTTGAATCCGCCATTTTGAAATTTTTTTTAGCTCACTGCCAATTGGATGACGTTTCAAATGACATTTGGTCGAGCACCCCCCACCTATCTGAGATACCCTTGCCTGTGCTCTTCACCCGTCTTCGAAATCCTCAATCATCAGCTCTCTCCATATTTTTGTTCTTAATGATTTTTTCCCTTCTATAAGAAATGGTCATTGAAAAACAAATTTTTCATACAAAATTGTTCAGGAGAGGTGATCAATGAGTCAGTGAGTGAATCAGCACAAAGAGCTATATATTATACTAGCTGACCCGGCCACGTGTTGCTGTGGCTAAAGTATTTGTTATATTAATAAATTAAAATTGCGACTATAATTTGAGATTTAAACTATCCTATCTCTCAAGTTGGATCGAACTGCACATGGTGTGCGAATTTTATTATAATCGGTTCAGTAGTTTAGGAGTCCATCGCGGACAAACATCGTGACACGAGATTTATATATATTAAGATTTACTGTTATAAAGAGCCTAGATACTGAAATAATGCGGCTGTATAACTTCGTACGTATAGCGCATACATATTTCATGTTACGGGTTAAATAAATTACGTAGCCTGCTCTGTTAATACATAAGCGGGATCATTAAACCGGATACGAAAATGTTACCAGTGCGGGCACAGTAATTTCTTGACGCGCTATACGTATTAAGGATCCAGCCTCATTACAAGTAACTCGTTGACATTGTCTTTACAGAGCATTATGCTGCATACTTACCTAACATGGTGTCGTTCCATTAAAAGGATGGCTCTTATAATTTACGTGTGAAAAGCACGTGATACGTATCTGGCTGCCAGATCATTACAAATTTGCCCATCGGAAGTAGCCCGTTTTTCTCAGTGCAAGGTACTTAAAAAGCTTAGTTTAATCCAAATATCTAAAACGAAGTATAAGCTATCTTTATCCAGGTAAATACGGATAGGTTCAATCAATAGAGAAAGAGTCATACAAACCATCACATTTTTAACATATTTAAGGATATTTAATTGTTGTTACATTTATTTAGAATACCACACTTTATTGCAATCCGAAGCTCAAAAGGCAAAAGCATAACTCTTGCCGTTCACTCGTATTCTGAACAATGAATCAGGCTGCGACCTCTAGGGAAATCTTGCATTATACGAAAACTCAAGGACTACGAAATATAAACGCACGCTTCACTAACTTTCACCTAATAAATGTTTACTGACTCCTACTTTAGGAGTTTTGTATAAAATATTCTGAAAGTATTAATTAATCAGATATGAACATCAAGATGAGTCCACCTGAACATTTTACGCAATCCTTTTTCATACACGAAAAAAGTAGTGCCATCTGTCAAAATTCCCGCTAATGCGCCACTATGTATATGGCGGAAACTGTCTCTGTGCGGACTAATAGTATAAATAGGGATCCGTAGTATAGACCGCGGTCCATAGACAATACTGCGGTCGGTTACCTACTACCGCCGTTGGTGTCAAATCAAACATTTTAGACACCAATAAACTAACGACATTTTGCCACGCGGTCCGCAGGGTCATTTATTAATTATATTAAAATTGATATGAAGACGTCATTCCTCAATAAAATTATATTAATTTAGATTGATATAGGTATTATATACCTATGGATTTGTATATCTGCACTGAGCTTCCGGGTTGAATTCCCTTGATTCTGAAAGGGTATATTTCCAAATTGTGCGTTTGCTACACTATACATGATAGTATTTATCTGCAAGTTCACGTGATATGCCGCTACTATGTAGCCTCTTGCTGCTCAGCATCGTACCGGAACGCTACATCGTTTGGCGGTGGTCTATGACCACGACGGTACGGTGGTAACATGCCGCAACCGAAGCCTTCCAACAAACAAGACCTGCACTAATTTGGAAATTATATGTAGACAAATCATAAAATAGCAAATTGACCGTGTCGGGAATTGAACCTGGGATCTTCATCTCGCATCCAAGAGCACGCCAACTGCGAAAGGGTGGCGTTTTAATGAAAGGTTTTCAATGCAACTTATTTTGACCTTAATGTCAAAACGACAAGCATTTATGTGATTATAATTTTTTTTCATAAATTCTCGTACCTTTCTTCCCCAAGTTTTTCCGCAACATAAATTATATTCCAATTTATTGGTTTTCTGCTGTGTTATCGAAGGATAAATATTCAACATACAGAAGATTTTGTATTTAAGTTATTACACACTGATTTCTTATGAGAATAATGAAAGATAAAAACAAATTATAGAGACAACAATCTAGAGACAGTGTCATTATCATCAAAGTCACACCAATTTTAAACTGGGAAGTTAACAGGATAACTTTCCACCGACACTTGATATGATTCTCTGAGAGCTGTGATTCTCGGTGGGCTCTCAGGGGAAATTTTACATTATTTGAAAACTCACCATGGCTACCGAACTATAAACGTAACTCCTCTAACTTTCACCTCGCAAAGCTTACCCATTCCAATCTCTTGAGTCAGGTATTTTGATAATTTGAGTAATATATACATTTTTTTAATGAAATACTTACATAATTATCTCTAAACTAATTTTAAATAATATATTACTAGCTGACGCGGCAAACGTTTTGTCATTTAAACAAACACTTTTTTTTCTGTAGGAGGAAAATCTCATGGATGCTATATCACATGCCCGACTTCGCTGAGAGAGTTGGTATACCCAGCGACCTACGGACTAAAAACCTCCTACGTTCTCTGGCCACCCTTCCTAGAACCGCACGAAGCATTACTTCAGCATGATGACAAACACTGTGATACAAGAACTTCATGTATTATTTAGATAAGATGAACATAGATCGTAGATCCAACTATAAGCTGGTTTGATCTACTCCTTTTTAAGTTCCACTGCTGGGCACGGATCTCCTCTCACCTGAGTTAGCCATAGCCTTCCACACTGGCCTATCGCGGGTTTGGCAGGTTTCGCAGACCTTGGGAAATATTGAAGTGAATTCCCATGCATGCAAGTTTCTTTGCCACGTTTTCCTCCGTAATGGTAAGCGAGTGATACACAATTTGTATGGGCAATCACTTCTTTTTAACACAATAAAAACAGCTTTTAAAGACACAAAATTATCCTAGTCGGGGCTAACACAATATAAATGTAAATGCATAACGCTTTAAAGACCGTTCCGCCTTATAAAATCCCGCAAAGATTCGCATGCCCAATTCAAAATATCCACAAACCACCGAGCGCGAGTAATTACAGTGCTTATCCAATTTGGCAAGGCAGAAAAACTCGACCCCCCGTTGTACAGGAAATTTGTTTTAAAATTCGACAACAATGGAAGATTGCAAGTTGGATAATTGCGTACGGGAACCGTCCGTGACGCCGGCTCTGTATAAATCCGCCAGCACTGAACGGTTAATGATAGTCCGCTCGGCTTAAACAAGCCTTTCAATGGGTCCTCATGCCGGATCAATCTAAGGGATCTTCAATTGGAAATCGCGTGTCTTGCGCCATTTCGGTGCTCCGTTGCATACGCAAATGAAGATATTCAGATAGCAGCGTAAGGAAAATGTGTTTATTTGCGCTTGAGAAAACAATGCAAACCATGAATAATTCGTTACTTACAAACATACATTTCTGGTGATCATAAACAATCTTGGTCGATATGATTTTTATTCAAATACACTTACAAATTAATATAAAATTAATTTACTTTACTCCATTTTAACAAGGACAAGAAAGCGAGTTAATATTAGGTACCTATACACATTGAAGGTCAAATAGGGGGGTGCCTCAAATATGGTTTCGGCAGCGGCCAGTATGCCGACGATGATGAGACTTGATGCTGAGGTGACTGGTAAAGATTTGGAAGCAACAGTTTTTAGTGGATGCAACCCACATAACCCTTCCGTTTCCCTTGACGGAGGGGTATGCGTTAGGCATTTTCTGTCTATATAAAAGGTATACATAATATTATGATCCACATTTGAGAGATTATAAAAGTTTGGAAACTCTAAGTAAAGACCATAATATGGTTTACAGAGAATGAATAGTATAAAACCTAACAAAATAGAAAACAATAGGGGCAATGTTCTTAAACAGGCTAACCTAAAAGCTAGATTAACTGACTCGCATAGAACTCAAGCTACATGTAATCTTGTACCTCGTCCCAATAATTTGAATTTCAAGTTTCGATTTAGTAAACGAAACTTGATCCACCCAATTTAAAAGACGGACTGAGAAATCACATAAAGTTAGAGCGAAAATATCTAAGAAAAATATAGTTGCAGTTTAACAGGCGCGTAGGACAAAACGCAAAAACTTTTACGTGCCGTAAATCACGAGCCTGTAAATTGGTTTACAGCCAGTAGTTGATCCCGCAAACGGTCGTAAATCATCAACGGAATGGGGTGTTTTGTATATCTATAGAAAGCCTTTGACAGATCGAATTACTTGTTCACAAAAAATGCCTCTTATAAGCAGTGATAGACTTGACTTTTGGTCATGAATGGTTAATATAAGATTTTGGCCTCGTATTTGATATAGGATTCAATTAAAGTAAAGAAACAGTAGGAACACAGTAGAAGAAATACTGAAAAAGTATAGTGAACTTTGAAGAGGTGAAGGTAACTTCGTGGGAACATCTGAATGATAGCCGTATTGTCCTCAAAGGTTTGGTAAGGTTGATATCCGACACTTGGTCACCGAGGCGGGCTATGACCAAAGGCTTCGCATACTAAGAGCAGGTCCGTGTATGTGATTAAAATATAGTATTTAAGGTAGTTTATACTGTAAATGTGTTGAATCTACTAACTTCAAAAAGTTTTCATCTCACATATTGCAGTTTGTTTCAATTTTTTTAACTAAACTTTTACTATTCTACGAAAATTAGCATCTATGAAATTTTTTGTGAACTCTATCATCACTACTTTTATTTTTGTTGTGGCATCCAAAGACGTCCAAAATTATTTTGCATAATAAGGCAACTGTTCACTTAAAAACTTTTTAAGATGCTCGGAATCACAATGTACGAGGATCACGTCATAAAGTAAGAAAGAAGGCCAAAGTTACACGGGCCTGTTGATTTAAAGAACATGGAAAGTGTTTCTTTCGTTTACCTTCAAGTAAGTAATTTTGCATGTTCCGTTTCACGTGACGTTATTTGGACTCGTCTGGAGACACGCAAACTGCCAAACTTTGTATCTTACGCAGTTGCGTCTAAATGGAAATCTTAATTAATGTCTGAACTTTAACCTTATGATGGTTTTTTAAACATCCGCAATGCGCTATTGTTAGTTGGGTATAACTCGAGAAGTTTCATATTTCATTATATCTTTGCTTAATTCAGATCTCACCAGATTGAGAGCCAGATAGATGCTGATAAAGATAGTAGCCCACTACCCTGAAGATAAATCGTTGCCTAAGAAGCTTGAACAGGCCCCGAGGACAATGTCCAGCACTGGCGAGTTTAATATAATTTTTAATACATTTGCTCAAAAAGTTGACATTTCCATGTGTGTTTAGCGTGCGCAAAGTTATTCTTTTCCGCACTAGTGTTTTTGGGTTTTCCTCCTACGCGGCACCGGAGCGGGCGTACCAGGAGCGCATGAACACGAACACGGCATGCAAACACGGAGCAGGCAAACACGTATAAAACCAATAATTTTTCTTCGCAAATGTATTAAAAAAAGTCGTTCAATGCACGTGCGGAATTGTCATTTTTACTCGTCCTTATAGTTGACCCTCGCCTTCAGCTTGGGTCAACAAACCGGGACTCGTAAAGAAATGACAAACTTTCCGCACTTATATTGAAATGTATGTGTATTGTAATATATTGCCTTAGATCTATCATATGATCACTCAAGTTACCGGTAGGTGATACCGTGAAGCGATTTAGCAATACATTGCGATGATGTGTAGCATACGTCAGGAAATATTTACTCCTTACAAGTTAGTATGTAAGGAGTAAATAATTCGATATCCATGATCTACTTTTAGACAAAACAAAGCTTTGGGAATGTATAGAGCTCTGAATATTGAACTTCCTTGCGTACTGGCGTCATGAATGCTCGAAAGAAGAATACATCAGGGGGGCTAGACAAAGTAACAGTCGTTTTGCGTTAACGGCCTACAAGCCGTATTTAGGTGATTTTGAATGAAGTTTTATGCAAAAGCTATAAAGACAATTACTTTCAAATTTACAGGTCATGTATTTTGGGTCTTTAATCTAAAATCGCTTAGAAGCAGAAACACGATTGGATAAAATTTTCTCGATAGAAAGTTCTCCCAAAAGTTGCTCCAAAATCTCAGTTTTTCTATGTTTTATCGGAAACTACAATGGATGTAATTGTAATTTTTGTTTTAATGTATCGGTAATAATAATATCCTAAAACGCTTAGAACAGATTTTTGATAACTGGCTTAGTTTTTGAGTAATTAGGTAAAACGTCGTTTTTCTGCTATATTCTTCCGCGACGCTGCATGTCGCACTTACCAAATCTCCATGAGAGTGAGAAAGACAAAAATAAATTCAATAAATAAAGTAATTTGTTTCGGCCAATAAAATAAAATAATAAAAAAATCCCCTTAACGCCAGTAGACAAAAATGTGTGGACAAACCACGTGACTGTAGTAAAACCACGACCGAATTGAGCTCAACACGCTGTGTTTGATATTGCGGATGTCAATTGTCAAGCGAAGTACGCTAAAGTTATCTACAAGGTCTGCGAGAACGCCAGCGAGCGTTCAAGTTGTCGTAGTCGATTATCAAACAGCGTGTTGAGCTCAATTCGGTCGTGGTTTTTCTACAGTCACGTGGTTTGTCCATACATTTTTGTCTACTAGCGTTAACGCCAAACGACTCTTACTTTGTCTAGCCCAGCAGGCCAGTTTCTATAGAGTCAACAGCCCTCCTGGCGTTATGAATAAACTGCATATAATTTGATAATGAATTTAAATCGAGTCTAAAGGCATAATCATAAAAGAAACATAATTCAAGTTCAAACAAAACCTATTTTTAAACTACTGATATTATGTTAAGAGGAACGAATAATGAATATTTTGATAGACAATCTATCGTAGATATCGAGAAATACATCAATAAAACATAAGAATCAACCAGTGGCCGGCAGATTAGCTTATCTTATATAAAAGAAGAGGAACAAAACTGAATCCACCACAAAGCGCAATATGATAATGTTATCCGAATGATATCGAAGATTATACCGATTGTAATACAGACATTGATATACAAATCCAAAGATGCTCGTATATCTCGGTGTCGCGAGAAAATTTTACAAGCGACCAATCTCTCTAACTTTTTACATAAGTACCAGAGGATATACCTACATAGAAGATATTATTATGAAAAGATAATAGAATAAATAAGAGACTGAAAGTCGATTGTAATATTAATATTATTTTTTTGTGCTGAAATTTATTTGGACACTGCCCTAGTAAGTACCTAATTTGATGTTATCATACTCTGGTCTGATATGTGTGATATGTGGTCTGAAATCTGTTTAATTACACGAATAATAACATAGTCTTTGGTATTTTAACATCAACGGATATCCAGGATGAAACCGATCGTACCCATAATACAGATTTTAAATTCTATTACACTTCACGTCTGCATCAAGCATTACCATAATACACGTTTAGTGGAAATGCCTTTAAATAACATTCCCGGATGTGTATCTTATACAAAACGTGAACTCTTGAACAAAGTAGAAAGCAATACAGCATAATAGACCACCTGCGAGGTTGGAAGAATGTCTGACGTTATAATTATACGAAAAGTGACCGTTGGAAACACGCCCGGTCAACCGAATGTTATAGTAACTTTTAATTATCTGGGAAATAATTATTGGGAACTCTTAATTTATTAATAGAAAAACGTAACACATAAAACGTATCTAGGTATGTACTAAATTAAATTACATAAATATGAAAATATCAACACCAGAGTATTCTTTGGTTTTAACTAAATAAAGCTACATAGTAAAGTAAAGTAAGCAAGTTTTGGTGTTGTTGGCTTGTCTTAATCAACTTAATCAATATTTATTACTATAAGTATAAGCTTAATATTATCCATAAAATTAAATAGCACAAAGCCACAGCAAGCTGCAGTTCTGGTTTGTAGGATAGATTTCCTTCTGAAAAATACGTTTTGGCCTCTTGCATCTTGAACATAACATTAGACTATTGGCTGACCGAGCAAACTATGTTTTGCCATTCAGATGTAAGAAAAAAAGCTTACGGCCTATTCTTAGATGTATCGAACATACACAAAAAATTTCATAAGAATCGGTTGAGCCGTTTCGAAGGAGTTTGGTTACAAAAAATGTGACACAAACACGAGATTTTAATATTTTTATTACTAGCTGCCCCGGAAAACATTGTTTTGCTATTAGGGATATAAAAAATAGCTTACGACCTACTCTAATACCTACCTAACATACACAGAAAAGTACATTACAATCGGTCGAGTCGTTTCGGAGGAGCTTAGTAACAAACATGAGACATGAAAAATTTATCCAGCATTTACACCTGATGTACGTAGCTATGAATTGTTATGCCCAAAGTGTAAAAGTTAGTCAAGTAGTATCCTATCGTGTTATAGACATTTTATTTTAATGGCGCTCGACTCGTGCCTATATCGCTGACTATTCAATACAATTGTCGCCATCCCGAGTGTAGGGCTCTTGATCGATTAGGTGGGACGTATCGTTGTGATCTTGGAGCCTCGTATAAATAAATTCCCGAGAGCAGCTTAGCCAGTATTGTCAGAGGAAGTGCATCGGTTATTGTTCCCGTCGCTTTGTGTTTTATCGATACAGCTCGATCGCTTACTGACCGTGGCGCGCAATTTAGCCCGCCCTCTGTTTGATCGTTTTATTTCAACGTAAAGTTTACACTAACGTTTTGTCGCTTGGCATAATTTTCTAAACCATAAACCAAAAAAACAGCCAAAAGCGAAACGAACTCGCGCACCGATTACCTACAACTATTCCAAATTTCGCGTAGTTAATAGTTACTGAAATAAAGTTTGGTACAGACAGACAAACTGACAACAAAGTGATCCTCTAAGGGTTTAGTTTTTTCTTTTTATGTATGGAACCCTACAAACAAGCCAAGTGCTAGTCGGACTTGCCCACCAAGTATTCTTTTCAACTACAATACTAGTTAAATAAATAAGTAAAACTAAAATAATCATTTCTCTGATCAAAAATCAAGACTTACTTTGTTTGTTTGTTTATTGTAAATGTAAATAAAACTATGGTAATTGTGCTTTTGTTTTCATTTTATTTTCTGTAAAAACAATTGTATAGACTATAAAAATATTTTTAGTTAATTTACTACCATTTCAATTTATTTTTCTTGATTCATTATTGAATATTACACAATTGAGGAAACGCTATATTTCATCCATATTTTAAAATCTTGCCCTTGTTATGACCAATCAGTGTTTTCACATCTATATATTTATAAAGAGAAATTGTAAGTTCATTTAATATTTATAAAGATAGCCATTTGATATATCATGTATAGGGGTTAGGAACAAAATTAGGATAGATCAGCTTTGTAAAGTTTGCCTAAGCTCCTTTGATAAGAAGATTATAAATTCCCTACCTAGAATATGAGACAAATCTCATCTAATAATTGAATTGTTG
Organism: Coenonympha arcania; assembly: GCA_036785405.1. Taxonomy (NCBI): domain Eukaryota; kingdom Metazoa; phylum Arthropoda; class Insecta; order Lepidoptera; family Nymphalidae; genus Coenonympha; species Coenonympha arcania. The sequence continues at coordinate 7,633,570 of CM072069.1, forward strand.
AGCCTCTATTTTTAAAGAATACTTTTTAATAATAATAATAATATACCACTCAGTTAGTCCATAAGTCAATTACCTTTAACGTTCATACTAAATGTACAGATTATTGAAGGGTAATCCGAGGTAAACGGTAAGTTGTATTTATGTAGGTTATTGAAACATGCCAAACATTTAGAGTACCGTTACATCAACTGATAATACATGTAAAGGCGATTAACGAAAATCAATGTATCAGTGATTCGGATGCGATGCAAATCGGCGCCGTTGATAAAAATCGATTCGGCGATATCTTGTTTATAAATCCGGAACGGGCATTATACGAGCAAGTACATGTGACACTCGGGGATCAGAGTAATCGGTTTATAGACTACCTAGCGATTGTCATTGTAATGCTGTTTGTACTACTGGTTATTAATGTCACACGAGGCCGATCTTGATGCTATCGATGTTACTTACGCGATGCTTTGATGTTATTGGAGTCGGTGAGTCAAAGATTGTGATTTTAAATAGTCTCCGTGACTATTCTTTTTTAAGATCAAGATTCACAAACTAAAATCACTATTTTGTTTAAAACACAAGCCTCTTACAAATAAACTTGGAATACAGGTGGAGTTGTTATAATCTGTTTTGTCTTGTTCCATCGAATTTCAAATTGCTGATGACAGAAAAGGGCGAAAAAGAGTATAATTATTCCATCGCTATACCACGTTTATTTGGTAGGCGGTTAGGCTCCATTATCCTTCACTTACAGAATCAACCCAAACAAATTGTACAAGTACATCGTAATAGCTATAAATCTATTCATTCTCACGGGTCTTCTCTCAAAATAAAAGGGGTTTGGCCATATACCCTCATACTGGCCAAGTGCGGGTTGGCGGGCTCCTCATACTTTTAACGATGTAAATGGTAAAACTCTCTAGCAGGCAAGTTTTCGAATGATATTTTCTTCATTACTATGCAAGTGATTTTAGTTTCCACAACCACACAAAATTCCGAAAAGTCAGAGTTAAGAAAGACAGAGCTTGCCCAAGATTCGAACCCCCCATCCTCTGAGAAGCAGCCTATATTACCTACCTATCATTGTTTAAAGAGGAACTCCTATTACATAGAATTTCAATCATGAGGAATCCTTAGTTGCATGATTGAAAGACAAGTTACCAAATACCACAGGTGGTCTCAATGATTTGCCAAAATGTGTATTTTCCAAATAAACGGTAAACGGTGAAGATCTCTTAGTAAAACTTCACCCGTCGCAACTAGCGCAAACAGATGATACTGATACGTTAAAGTCTCCACATTCAGTTTATCTTAAGAACACAAATATTAGGCACGAACAAGCGAGCGCGACGGAATAGCAAATCGCGGAGTATTTGTTCAAGAAGTACTCCGATGGAGTAAACAGAACAGAAATGTTCAATACAGTTAGTTGTGTGGTTGTCAATGACGGAGGAATGTCTACAAATATTAACTGTATTTTGTGGCACGCAGATGTTCTTTGGAAGTTTGGAATACTCGTTAGTAGATATGTCTCTCAAATCGAATTCGGCCACTGCATTCAGTTACCGTCCAACACAATGTCAAGACACTATATTTCCTTGATTTCAAAGCCCAATGAAAAATCATAATGTCAAACATCCAAAATCACCATTGTCAATGAAAAGCTTATTTCCTTACGAACTTTTCGACTTAAATGCTTGGAGCAACTCTTGCACGGCAACATCGCACCAGTTGCTTACACCCATTTACCACAGCAACCAGTAAGAATAGTAAGGTTGGACTTAAAATGAGGTATTTCTTTATAACAACCTTTTAAAGACGTCGGATACGTTACATACAGCCGTATAAAGTAAAAACTTCTTTGATGGATGTGCCTTTTGCTGTATAGCTTCAACAGAATAAAAAGTTGATCCATCATGGAACCGCCTCCTGCTGCAACTCGGGAGTCAAATAAAAAATTGTATTTTATTCATGGCATAAACTTTAACATCGGGTTTATGTTAAATTTCGTAGTGTAATGGAAACAATGCATAATGCATTGAACTGGCTTGACACGATGACATATGGAGTACGTTGGGCCGGCATTAGGGACGACTGGAATGACGGTATAACGAATGCAATCTAAAGTGCCGATATGTTTTTCACAGGTTTTCTTACGCCGTTAATGTTTTTGGGCGCAATGATTTTTGTCGTTGTATTTTTACCAAAAGGAAAAATCAATATTCGATTTAAAGGGATCGAAATGGAACGCTGGATTTGCGCATAATTGGGTAAGCTTTTTTGCACACGGACTGAATATAAATCGGGCTCGATATAATTCAGGTTTTTAATGCGGCGCAACTCTTGAAGTCCGTATTTTAAGTTTTGCGGGATGCAAAAAAGCCATCAGTATTTCTGTCAGACAAATGTCCCAATTATAAAGTATCGAGGATGCACAGGAACGCCGTTTCGCGGCGAGGATGCGTATGGAAAAATAAAATTTATTATAAGTGCTACATTGCTTTTTATTAAAATCCACTTTGTTGCCATCGATACCGTCATAAGATTATCACATCACACCAGATGTCATCGGCAGTCTGGATATAAATAGCTGCAAACTTTTTTTTTTTTATACTATATAGGCTAGCGCTTGACTGTGATCACACCTGATGGAAAGTGATGATACAGTCTAAGGTGGAACGCGCTTGCCTAGAAGAGGCCAATTCACTCATGATTTGAAGGCACCCGGGTTGTAAGTGGCAGGAAAGACACTGCCTGGGAGGGTATTCCAGGCCTTTGCAGTGCGTATCAGGAACGAGGAGTCAAACCGCTTCGTACGTCGACTATGTATGGGTGGAAGCCTTTACGATGCCTTGCCGTTCTATGGTAGAAAGGTGATGGGGGAACCAAATTAAGCTATTAATTATGGAAGCTGTAATATTCGGTATGTGAAATTTTCCTATAAATAACAAAGTCGGTCCCATAAAGCTCCGATAGTTTACGTCACGATTGGATCTATAAGCATTCTCTGATGATCAGATAGTGGCGTGCCTATGAACAATGTATGATCGCTAAGGGGCGTGACCCGTGCGTGGGTACGCGCGTCGGTGGACATTGTTTAACATAGTCGATGGTCTGGTGTTGCCAGTTCTTGAGCTTTTGTCAGGACGTTCTGATTTTCGGAAATCTTGATGACCTAGCCCACACCGACATGAGTCATGTCGTTCAAGTCGTGTTGTCCGTGGGAGGTGGCTAATCAATGCTTCCGTTCTCAACTCGAGACCTAAATAATTCTGTGATTGATAGACGTTTTATTCACATAAACTTGATACTGCTTGTGTTCGTTATTTCGAAATTAAGTTACAATAATTTATAAAATTTAAAAATAAGGCCCATAATGTTTGTGTGGTGTTCTTGTTCTTATGTATTTTATGAATTTAGCTAAGATGAAATAATTATGAAAAAAACACGTCCCAAATTTTTCTTAATGCACCTGGTAACACTAGCCGATCATTCCCAAACCCAAATATTGAGATCGAGATGTTATCAGGAATTATAATGTTCTTTTATTAGTATTTACACAAGTATAGTCATCTGGGTATCGATCTATGCGGTGGGTATGATTTCGTGATAGGTGTTCTAGCGTCGATTTTATGGATCATACAAATCAAAAAGTGGTTTAGGATGAGATCATATTCTGCTTTAAATATTTGTTTAGATTTATGTACAAATTATTGCGAAGATTTATGAGTATATCGCTTGGATAAAATTATAGAGAACGATGAATGCTTTAAGCAAATAAGACAAGTAAATCTATATATATAAAAGAATGAGGCATTTTGGTTGTTCCACGGATTCCGCCAAAACTATAGGTCCTAGAGATCTGAAATTTGGTACTTAGGTAGATAATAGGTCATGAATTCGTACTAAGATGGGGATTCCAGAAATTCCATGTTTAAGGGGTAAAAATCATACATTTAAGGGTATTTCCCATACAAAAGTAAAATTTTTTCGTTGTTCCAGGAATTCCCGAAAAACTAAAAGTCGTAGAGACCTGGAACTTGGTACCTAGAGAGATATTAGATCATGAATTCGTACTAAGACGGGGATTCCAGAAATTCCATGTTTAAGGGGTAGAAATAGTACATTAAAGGGATTGCTCCATACAGGATTGTAATTTTTTTCGTTGTTCCAGGCATTCCAGAAAAACTAAAAGTCGTAGAGATCTGAAATTTGGTACCTAGGAAGATATTAGGTCATGAATTCGTACTAAGACGGGGATTCCAGAAATTCCATGTTTAAGGGGTAAAAATCATACATTTAAGGGTATTTCCCATACAAAAGTAAAATTTTTTCGTTGTTCCAGGAATTCCCGAAAAACTAAAAGTCGTAGAGACCTGGAACTTTGTACCTAGGTAGATATTAGGTCATGAATTCGTACTAAGACGGGGATTCCAGAAATTCCATGTTTAAGGGGTCGAAATAGTACATTAAAGGGATTTCTCCATACAAAATTGTAATTTTTTTCGTTGTTCCAGGCATTCCAGAAAAACTAAAAGTCGTAGAGATCTCAAATTTGGTACCCAGGAAGATATTAGGTCATGAATTCGTACTAAGACGGGGATTCCAGAAATTCCATGTTTAAGGGGTAGAAATAGTACATTAAAGGGATTTCTCCATACAAAATTGTAATTTTTTTCGTTGTTCCAGGCATTCCAGAAAAACTAAAAGTCGTAGAGATCTGAAATTTGGTATCTAGGTAGATATTAGGTCACGAATTCGTACTAAGACGGGGATTCCAGAAATTCCATGTGCAAGGGGTAAAAATCTTACATTTAAGGGATTTTCCCATACAAAAGTGTATTATTTGCGTTATTCCAGGGATTCCAGCGAAATCAAAAGTCGTAGAGATCTGGGCCTCAAATTTGATACCTAGGTTGATATTAGGTCAATTCATACTCTAACGGATTTTTGGAACTCAAATTTTGAGGAGGAAAAATTTCGAACTTTTTTGTTACTGGGCCGATTGCTTTGAAAATCGACGTCTGACAATGGCAGCAAGCATAGAGAAGGAATTTGTGGTCAAAATAAAAAAATGGCCGCCATTTTGAACTTTTTTGTTACTGGGCCGATTGCTTTGAAAATCGACTTCTGACTATGGCAGCAAGCATAGAGAAGGAATTTGTGGTCAAAATAAAAAAATTATGAACATTTTGGCCGCCATTTTGAACTTTTTTATTACTGGCCAATTGCTTTGAAAATCGACGTCTGACTATGGCAGCAAGCATAAAGAAGGAATTTGTAGTCAAAATTAAAAAATGATGAACTTTTTGGCCGCCATTTTGAACTTTTTTGTTACTAATAAATGATTGCATTAAAAATCGATATCTGACTATCGCAGCAAGTATAGAGAAGGAATTTGTGGTCAAAATTAAAAAATGATGAACTTTTTGGCCGCCATTTTGAACTTTTTTGTTACTGGGCCGATTGCTTAGAAATTCGACGTCTGACTATGGCAGCAAGCATATAGAAGGAATTTATGTTCAAAATAAAAAATGGCCGCCATTTTGAACTTTTTTGTCACTGGGCCGATTGCTTTCAAAATCGACGTTTGACTATGGCAGCAAGCATAGAGGAGGAATTTGTGGTCAAAATTAAAAAATGATGAACTTTTTAGCCGCCATTTTGAACTTTTTTGTTACTGGGCCGATTGCTTTGAAAATCGACTTCTGACTATGGCAGCAAGCATAGAGAAGGAATTTGTGGTCAAAATTTAAAAAAATTATGAACTTTTTGGCTGCCATTTTGAACTTTTTTGTTACTGGGCCGATTGCTTTGAAAATCGACGTTTGACTATGGCAGCAAGAGTAGAGAACGAATTTGTGGTCATAATAAAAAAACGGCCGCCATTTTGAACTTTTTTATTACTGGGCCGATTGCTTTGAAAATCGACGTCTGACTATGGTAGCAAGCATAGAGAAGGAATTTGTGGTCAAAATAAAAAAATGATGAACTTTTTGGCCGCCATTTTGAACTTTATTGTTACTGGGCCGATTGCTTTGAAAATCGACGTTTGACTATGGCAGCAAGCATAGAGAAGGAATTTGTGGTCAAAATTACAAAACGATGAACTTTTTAGCCGCCATTTTGAACTTTTTTGTCACTGGGTCGATTGCTTTGAAAATCGACGTCTGACTATGGCAGCAAGCATAGAGAAGGAATTTGTGTTCAAAATAAAAAATGGCCGCCATTTTGAACTTTTTTATTACTGGGCCGATTGCTTTAAAAATCGACGTTTGACTATGGCAGGAAGCATAGAGAAGGAATTTGTGGTCAAAATTAAAAAATGATGAACTTTTTGGCTGCCATTTTGAACTTTTTTGTCACTGGGCCGATTGCTTTCAAAATCGACGTCTGACTATGACAGCAAGCATAGAGAAGGAATTTGTAGTCAGAATTAAAAAATTATGAACTTTTTGGCCGCCATTTTGAACTTTTTTGTTACTGTGCCGATTGCTATAAAAATCGATATCTGACTATCGCAGCAAGTATAGAGAAGGAATTTGTGGTCAAAATAAAAAAATTATGAACATTTTGGCCGCCATTTTGAACTTTTTTATTACTGGCCGATTGCTTTGAAAATCGACGTCTGACTATGGCAGCAAGCATAAAGAAGGAATTTGTAGTCAAAATTAAAAAATGATGAACTTTTTGGCCGCCATTTTGAACTTTTTTTGTTACTAATAAATGATTGCATTAAAAATCGATATCTGACTATCGCAGCAAGTATAGAGAAGGAATTTGTGGTCAAAATAAAAAATGGCCGCCATTTTGAACTTTTTTTACTTGGCCGATTGCCTGGGTACCTTTTTACACTTTGGGTACGGAACCCTAAAAATGGCCACCATATTGAGCTTTTATGTGACGATCGATTTTTTCAAAATCAATATATAACTATAACCAGCAAGCTTATGAAAATATTTAGTGATCAAAATTAAATTAAATGGCATAACAATGGTTAATACAAGACTTTTGGAAACGCCTGAGGGAGTAAAGCAGAAGTTCAACGTGAGCGAAGCCGCGGGCGTTTGCTAGTAAATAATATGACATATAGTAGACGCAAATATTGAGTGCTCAATAATTAGATAAGCCACAGATAAGCTCCACGAATATTATGATTGAATATCATTGTAGGAACTAGCGAAGGTTATGTTAAACCCTCCATTTCTCTGTCTAGTGGAAGGCTTCAGCCACGGTTGGTTACAAACCCTACCAACAAAGTCGTACCACCGCTACCGTTAAGCGACTTAGTCCATTCACACACGTCTCGTAAACGTAAGCGTATCGTTATGACGCTACGCATAACAATATAACAATTACGCCTCCTACGATTCGAAAACAACCCTTCGTCTGCGGACATGTTTGAAAATATTGTGCTCGTACTGCTCTCGTCGTACGCGAGGATTACGCTACGCTTACTCTTACGAGCCTTGTGCGAGGAAGCTTAGCGTTCCGGTGCGATGCTGTGTAGTAAAAGTTACAGGCTACTAATTAGCTCCTTCCAAGTTAGTATGATAATTGCGTGGTCACTTAATATCAAATGAGATTGCAGTCAATTACCTACTAACATTTTGAGTGTAGATGATCTTTTTTGCATTTTGCATAATTAGGTACTTATTATTATATCAGTTCAAAAAATATTTTTGTTCACTACAACACAATTAGAATTCAGTACAAACACAAAACTGTAGCCAACAAAAACTCTCCAGAACACAAAAGCTCATATAAAATTGAAGCTAAAAAGGCGTATTCTTTTTGTTACTTAAATTGGCTCAAACGAGAGCCTGCGCAGATGAAACTAGTAATGAGCTTGTACTCAAATCGCCGCTAACAATGCAACAGAGTGAGCGGAATGGAGTCCTCAACGCAGCCTTATTCAAATTCGTATGTGAAATCGCGAAGCACTGCCCCACGCTAATTAAGAAGATCACGACATGAAGTCACCATGTCACGGAGATCTGCATGATGTTCAAATTATGGATATGTCATGGCTTTTGTTTGAGTTTACTAACTCAACCACAATTATTTTCATAATGGAAGAAAGCCTCATAACCTTATTACTTACTAGCAAACGCCCGCGGCTTCGCTCACGTTGATCTTCTGCTTTACTCCCTCAGGCGTTAAGTTTCCAAAACTCTTGTATTAACCGTCATTTAATTTAATTTTGACCACTAAATATTTCCTAATGCTTGCTGGTTATAGTCAGAAGTCGATTTTCAAAGCAATCGGCCCAGTAACAAAAAAGTTCAAAACGGCGGCCAAAAAGTTCATCATTTTTTTATCTTGACCGCAAATTCCTTCTCTATGCTTGCTGCGATAGTCAGATATCGATTTTCAAAGCAATCGGCCCAGTAACAAAAAAGTTCAAAATGGCGGCCAAAAAGATCAAAATTTTTAAATTTTGACCACAAATTCCTTCTCTGTGCTTGCTACAATAATCAGATATCGATTTTCAAAGCAATCGACTCACTCACAGAAAAGTTCAAAATGGCGGCCAAAGAGTTCATCATTTTTTAATTTTGACCACAAATTCCCTCTCTATGCTTGCTGCCATAGTCAGACGTCGATTTTCAAAGCAATCGGCCCAGTTACAAAAAAATTCAAAATGGCGGGCAAAAAGTTCATATTTTTTTAATTTTGGCCACAAATTCCTTCTCTATGCTTGCTGCAATAGTCAGACGTCGATTTTCAAAGAAATCGGCCCAGTAACTAAAAAGTTCAAAATGGCGGGCAAAAAGTTCATATTTTTTAATTTTGACCACAAATTCCTTCTCTAAGCTAGCTGCCATAGTCAAATATCGATTTTCAAAGCAATCGGTCCAGTAACGAAAAAGTTCAAAATGGCGGCCACTTTTTTAAATTTTGACCACAAATTCCTTCTCTAAGCTAGCTGCCATAGTCAAATATCGATTTTGAAAGCAATCGGTTCAGTAACAAAAAAGTTCAAAATGGCGGCCACTTTTTTTAATTTTGACCACAAATTCCTTCTCTAAGCAAGCTGCCATAGTCAAATATAGATTTTGAAAGCAATCGGTTCAGTAACAAAAAAGTTCAAAATGGCGGCCACTTTTTTTAATTTTGGCAACAAATTCTTTCTCTATGCTTGCTGCCATAGTCAAAAGTCGATTTTCAAAGCAATCGGCCCAGTAACAAAAAAGTTCAAAATGGCGGGCAAAAAGTTCATATTTTTTTAATTTTGACCACAAATTCCTTCTCTATGCTTGCTGCAATAGTCAGACGTCGATTTTGAAAGCAATCGGTCCAGTAACAAAAAAGTTCAAAAAGGCGGCCACTTTTTTAATTTTGGCAACAAATTCTTTCTCTATGCTTGCTGCCATAGTCAAAAGTCGATTTTCAAAGCAATCGGCGCAGTAACAAAAAAGTTCAAAATGGCGGCCACTTTTTTAAATTTTGACCACAAATTCCTTCTCTAAGCAAGCTGCCATAGTCAAATATCGATTTTCAAAGCAATCGGTCCAGTAACAAAAAAGTTCAAAATGGCGGCCACTTTTTTTAAATTTTGACCACAAATTTCTTCTCTAAGCTAGCTGCCATAGTCAAATATCGATTTTCAAAGCAATCGGTCCAGTAACAAAAAAGTTCAAAATGGCGGCCACTTTTTTAAATTTTGACCACAAATTCCTTCTCTAAGCTAGCTGCCATAGTCAAATATCGATTTTGAAAGCAATCGGTTCAGTAACAAAAAAGTTCAAAATGGCGGCCACTTTTTTTAATTTTGACCACAAATTCCTTCTCTAAGCAAGCTGCCATAGTCAAATATCGATTTTCAAAGCAATCGGTCCAGTAACAAAAAAGTTCAAAATGGCGGCCACTTTTTTAAATTTTGACCACAAATTTCTTCTCTAAGCTAGCTGCCATAGTCAAATATCGATTTTCAAAGCAATCGGTCCAGTAACAAAAAAGTTCAAAATGGCGGCCACTTTTTTAAATTTTGACCACAAATTCCTTCTCTAAGCTAGCTGCCATAGTCATATATCGATTTTGAAAGCAATCGGTCCAGTAACAAAAAAGTTCAAAATGGCGGCCACTTTTTTAATTTTGGCAACAAATTCTTTCTCTATGCTTGCTGCCATAGTCAAAAGTCGATTTTCAAAGCAATCGGCCCAGTAACAAAAAAGTTCAAAATGGCGGCCAAATAGTTCAAAATTTTTCCTCCTCAAAATTTGGATCTCCGAAAATCCCTTTCTGAATACGAATTCATGATATAATACCAACCTAGGTACTAAATTTCAGATCCCTACGACTTGTAGCTTTTCGGGAATTCCTGGAACAACGAAAAAAATTTCACTTTTGTATGGGTAAATCCAAAAAACCAACGGTTTTTACCCCTTAAAATTTGAATTTCTGGAATCCCCGTCTTAGTACGAATTCATGACCTAATATCTACCTAGGTACCAAATTTCAGATCCCTACGACTTGTAGCTTTTCGGGAATTCCTGGAACAACGAAAAAAATTTCACTTTTGTATGGAGAAATCCAAAAAACCAACGGTTTTTACCCCTTAAAATTTGAATTTCTGGAATCCCCGTCTTAGTACGAATTCATGACCTAATATCTACCTAGGTATCAAATTTCAGATCCCTATGACTTGTAGCTTTTCGGGAATTCCTGGAACAACGAAAAAAATTTCACTTTTGTATGGGTAAATCCAAAAAACCAACGGTTTTTACCCCTTAAAATTTGAATTTCTGGAATCCCCGTCTTAGTACGAATTCATGACCTAATATCTACCTAGGTACCAAATTTCAGATAACTACGACTTGTAGCTTTTCGGGAATTCCTGGAACAACGAAAAAAATTTCACTTTTGTATGGAGAAATCCAAAAAACCAACGGTTTTTACCCCTTAAAATTTGAATTTCTGGAATCCCCGTCTTAGTACGAATTCATGACCTAATATCAACCTAGGTACTAAATTTCAGATCTCTACGACTTGTAGCTTTTCGGGAATTCCTGGAACAACGAAAAAAATTTCACTTTTGTATGGGGAAATCCAAAAAACCACCGGTTTTTACCCCTTAAAATTTGAATTTCTGGAATCCCCGTCTTAGTACGAATTCATGACCTAATATCTACCTAGGTACCAAATTTCAGATCTCTACGACTTTTAGTTTTTCTGGAATGCCTGGAACAACAAAAAAAATTACAATTTTGTATGGAGAAATCCCTTTAATGTACTATTTCTACCCCTTAAACATGGAATTTCTGGAATCCCCGTCTTAGTACGAATTCATGACCTAATATCTACCTAGGTACCAAGTTCCAGGTCTCTACGACTTTTAGTTTTTCGGGAATTCCTGGAACAACGAAAAAATTTTACTTTTGTATGGGAAATACCCTTAAATGTATGATTTTTACCCCTTAAACATGGAATTTCTTGAATCCCCGTCTTAGTACGAATTCATGACCTAATATCTACCTAGGTACCAAATTTCAGATCTCTAGGACCTATAGTTTTGGCGGAATCCGTGGAACAACCAAAATGCCTCATTCTTTTATATATATAGATTATCTGCTAGTATCTCATATGAATCTTTTCTAATATAAAAAATTCTCGTGCAACTTTTTGTTACCAAACTCCTCCGAAACAGCTCGACCGATTGTTATGAATTTTACTGCGTATATTCGGTAGGTCTGAGAGTAGGACGTCTTATGCTATTTTTTTCACCTAAGTGCAAAACAACGTTGGCCGGGTCAGCTAGTAGTTAGATAGTTGGTACGATGTGTAAATTTGTACAACTAGATCCTGGATTAGCACGTAGATTACTTTCTGTCACGAAAATCTCTATGGTTTTCACTACAGGTGGGAAGGATTGAATCCGCAACGAGGACATCCGTCCAACGTATAGGACTTAGCAACTTGAAGTGGTAGTAAGTGACCCATATCAGCCGCAGAATCGACGACCGTTTAGGCAGACGTGTTCTGGAGTGGAGATCGCGTACCAGTAAGTGCAGCGTAGGACGACCTCCTGGACCGCTGCACCGACGATCTGAAAAAGGGCGCTGGTAGCGGGTGGATGAGGAAGGCGAAACTCCGTATGTGAAGGTGGTTCGCTCACTAAAACTTATAGGTCCAGCATTAGACTGTCTTTATCTATATGTTAATAAAAATAGTAAAGTTTGTAGAGATATTAGGTAAACATACTCGTACCTATCAACATTTTTTTGCCTGTTTTGTAGAGTATTCTGTCTTATCGTGGTCAAAGGAATTATAGTTACAAACACTCCGGTGTCCGAAATCATGGTAAGTGAAATACAAGCAAACGAGAAAGTTCACGCGTAGTCAAAAAATCTTACTCATAACCATCTTCATTATAATTGTTAAGAAAACGATTTAGAGCTGAGATTGCTGACTTTAACCGATGAAAAAATAAATCTTTATTCCTTTTAGTTTTTCTAACATCTCGACTAACAAATACCAAACGGAGATGACTGCGTGGAGAAAGCAAATGAGACCTATTAGTAGTTGCCACGTAGTCACTGGCACTCATCTTATTAGCTTAGGACATGTAAGCCACGGGACCTTTTTGCTTTTGTTCCAAAGCGTTGTTTGAAGTGCTCCTTATACGGTAGTAGAGGATTTGTGCAAAATACACTTCGTGCCTGCTCGATTGTTTACCTTTTTCAACCTAGCATACTTGTGATACTTTACAAGAGACGTATGACAATACTCTCGTTATTTAATAAGCCTGCACCCGTAGCCATGTTATCGATTCAATTTCTATCTTATTTTTACAATAGACATCCCTTTCAAATTTCAAATATAAGAGGGTGATATTTGCCATCGATTAGTCCTGTAATAGGCATAAAATTGTTATTTTTGAAACCATGTCTATTGTAGAGTCCATATTATGTAATGTCGATCAAAATATACAACCACCTCCCTAACTATATCAGGAACGAAAATGAAGAAAAATATTTTTAAAATCGTTAAAGGTAATAAATAATATAAAAAAGTTACTACTCAATTAATGACTATATTAAAGATGACAAAATCGGTCCCCTGACCAATTATTAAAAACAGCAACGCCCTAACAGGGTCTCATGTACCTATAACAACAGAAAGAACCACAGATATTGTACATGAAAGCTGAAATAAATGAAATGAAATGAAATAAAAATAAAATAGAAATACAATTTTTTTACGATGAAAGTCTTGCCATACAGCAAAAAAAGAACTGTATTTATTTATCTTAGTTATGGTGTTTTATGCTATAATGCCTTTTTAAAGTCATCTCAAAAACTCTGAAAATCCAAGGCACGTCACTATTAAAACAATTTGTTCTCATGCAACCTGACCTCACCTCGTATAGTAGTTTTTCACGGGACGATAAACTCAAAATTTATCGCCCGTAAAAATGACTTGATACAGATGAAAACACAGATAGATGACACCCTTTATGACAGTCACGCTTAACCCACTTTTAACTTACTTTAAAAATGTAAACGTGCCCTAGCTCTAAAATGACTGTGTGATCGCGTAGGTTTTCTCGTAGTTAAGTTAAACATTCTCTTTTGCAAATCATTACCTATTTGAAACATAGTAATCACATGGTGGTCTGGTGGGAGGCTTCGGCCGTGGCTAGTTACCACCCTACCAGCAAAGACGCACCGCTAAGCGATTTAACGTTCCGGTGCGATGCTTGTAGAAACCGTTGGGGGTAAATTTACTTACCCTTCCAAGTTAGTACGATAACATCTTAGGCTGCATCATTACTTACCATCAGGTGAGATCGCAGTCAAGTACTAACTTGTATAGAGTAAAAAAACCTAATATTACTTATATAGGCGAAATATTGTAGGTATGTGCGTAGATGTGTAAGTGTTTGTGTTTATGTTTGTTACTCTATAACGCGGTAACTTCTGAACCGATTTTGCTGAAATTTGGAAAGCATAACGAACCCTGGATACGAATAGGATACTCATCATACAGGACAATCGATAGCTTTTGCAGAATTTGAGAAACCCCGAAATTCACGCAGGCAACAACTAAATTCATGATGAATTCCTTGACATAATTTAACTATTTTAAATTTGTTTTCTATTTTGTCAAACAATTAGACTTACTTACCCACAAAGAAAGAGTCTAATCCTAATAAAATACAGGAAAGTATTGCGCAACTCGGTTAAAATTCAAGTCAACATTAAATCGTTCACCTACCTCATAACGGATGCAGTAATTTGGCCATACGTCTTGTTATGGCCGTTTCGGAAGATTAAAACCCGGCCACCCTTCATAAATCGCACCCAACACACCTAAACTTCATTTATAATTCAGCCCCCCCTGAAATACGGAAAAACGTAACCAAGTGCCCAGTAAAGTCAATAACATGGACTAGCTACGATACAGTAGGCAAATTCAAAGAGTACGTATTATACGTTCAAAAAACTAAGTGGTCAAACTGTTAGGCAAATGTTGTTTCAAATGACGGAGACGTAAACGAACCGTTACAAATAGTTTTACGTATATTGTTTCAAAGATTTTGACAAACGTATGTAACGATAACTAAGTGTATTAAAAGACCCAGGTTTAAAGTTAATAGGTATATTTTGAGTTAAAGACAGGCTTTTCTCTACTTCTTATAGGTTATCGTACCTAATGGATGACTATTTCGGTCCAGATAATTGTAACAAAAAAAATTACCACGATGGACCTTTATTTTTCGTCATGACGAGGAATATTTTGTACCCACAAATGTTCTTTAAAACGAGCAGTAAAGCCGTTTGTCTGCGTTGCAGTCACCGGGACTTGATCGAGAACGAGAAAAAAGCGCCGAAATAAGTATATACATACATTTACTGTGGTCGTGTGTCCACCGCGCGATCTCAGCCAGAAATAATATCGTTTTAGTGACGTCCTGATGGTTGTTTCAGTGGATAAACGGCTTTACGGTTTTCATGTGCTCTGAGGCTATGCGTTCGTTTCGCTAATTGTATTGCACCACTGCCACCACTCATCTGTATGATTGCTAAACATTGCAAATACGGCAGAGCTGCTGGACCACCACTCTTTACCAGGATTTTAGAAGCTCAAATAAAACTGGATTCTATGCATATTAGAGTATCATGATGCGAGCAACGCGTGTTTTATTCCGCGAAGGGTCAACTTTATAGTATCGTTTTTATCGGTGAAAAGTCGCCAGTAAAAGGCTGTGTGGACGTTAACCGCTTGCGAAGCTCCCTGGAAGTACCGATATAAACGGGGTGACCGATATGTACGACTGTGTTCTGGTTTTATATGCACCAACTCACCACAGTTTATTTGCACAGTTTTATTATAGAGAACAAGATAGGTGATGCCTGTTAATTAAAGCGATTTTTTGTTTGAAAAAATCTTAATTTTATTGTTAAGTAAGTATGTCACACTATAAATGTGTGTTTGTTACTCCTTCACGATAAAATTACTGAACCGATTTGTCTGACATTTCGAATGCATATTTTACTATGGATTTATACTTATATCGTTTTCTTTTAATACCAGCAAAACTTACATCTTTACTTAATTTGTGAAAACCCACCGCGGACCACCATATTATTTTGTCACGATTTACGCGGACTAAAGCCATGGGTGTCCGCTTGTATTAAGGGGCTAAACTATTACTTAAGCGATTTTAGTGACCTGCAGGATAAATCTATAGACAGTAGTTTCAAATTTAAATATCATGTATTTTAAGCAGAAATACGATTGGAAGAAATTATATATATATTTATCTCTATAGTTTAATAATAATTAATGTTTTAAAATCTTATCGGAAACTACCTAGGATGGTATATATGTATATTTTAAGCTGGTACATTTTTTTAAGAATTTTGTAAATCGTCGTTTTCTGCCATATTCTCTCGCAATTTTGCCTGTCACACCCACCACCTAATTCGTGAGAGTGAGGACAAAAATAAAACCCGTATACGAGCTTAAATATAGAACATGTATTTTTTTAACTGGCATATTTTTTTAGGAATTTTGTAAATCGTCGTTTTCTGTCATATTCTCTCGCAATTCTGCCTGTCCTACCACCTAATTCGTAAGAGCGAGGACAAAAATAAAAACCATCTTAAATATAGAACACAGTGATGTGTAAAGCAGTCTCTACCCACTTAAATATATCGCACATATCTGGAAATTCAACTTGATTTATACCAGCAGCGTAGAATATTTTAAAATATAACAGTGAGAAAGAACGTCTTATTAAACAATAAATTTTATTCCACTCTCAACATCAGCGTTTTATGGAAACTTTATTGTACAGTGCGAGTGAAATAAAGATCAAGAAGCTAGTTTATTGCAGCCCAGATGCTGAGAAAAGGCCTATTTTATGCTTCTATACTCTATAGAGACAAATCTAACTGGCTGTATTAAAAGGAAAATCATCAAAATTGATACATCCTGTTGAAAACATAAAATAACTATCACGGTTCCAGAAACAGTCTGTTGACAGACGGACGGACGGACAGACGGCGAAGTCTTAGTAATAGGGTCCCGTTTTTACCCTTTGGGTACGGAACCCTAAAAACTGCAATCGAATTGAAAACCTCCTTCTATTTGAATTCGGTTGATAAAAACGGGTGATTGATAGCGATTATATTTTAAAGTTTCTTAATTAAGCATGTCTTAACTGTCTACTATCCATGTCACAATTCAGCAACTGTAAAAAGATAGTAGAAGATAGACTATTTCTGAAGACTACCTAATTAAAAAAAAAGGAAACTTCGTTTAGTCAGGTCCGCCCGACCAGTTTCAAATATCTAAAATAGCTGACTACCTAGTTATCATTTTCCTCAGTGACTATTGTGAAAGGGATAGAAGATTTTCACACACGCTTTTTAAAACATAATCGCTAACAATAGTCATTAATTTTAAATAGCAAGAAAATTTCATTTAAAATTAAAAACAATTTTAGATGTAAACGACCACTACTGTCCAAGTAAACACGAGTATAAACAGCGGAAACGTTTAAAAAGAAATACCATACGATAAAAAATCAATCAAAAACAATTTCACGAACGCTATCGACCTTTAAATTGTCGATATATGTTTACCATAAATGCTAATTTAAATTTATTATGACTGGGAATGACTAATAACGCTTGATTTGGAGAGAAAATGTGATATTGGAGGAATTAAATATTCTTTAATGAATATTTAGTAATCTTATCTCTGGATCGCTACATATATTATGTTTATGAGACAGAATGCGAGAAATGGGTTATTGCATAGTGATTTAAATGTTATGGGATATTATACAAAGCTTACCTATAAGTTATACATTTATACCTAATATTTTTTTTCAATAAAACAAATAATTTTAATTATCTTAGTCAAGGCGTGTAATACTAGTCGATGAAAAATTTATCAATGCCCTACGGTTTCATATTAAAGACAAGAAGTAAAATTTAAGTCATTTTGTGTAAGATAATAATCTACGGGGCCCGAATTTCCTAGGGTAGTTCACCTTATTACGGTGGCAAGGTGCGGATTAGCAAGCATCACACAGTTTCGAGAATCGTATCGAGAACTGCCTGGCAGTATTTTCATTAAAAATTCCCTTTCCATTATACAAGTGATATTTAAGTTATAAAAAGGCGGGGATTTATTGAATTTATTTTTGTCTTTGTCACTCTCACGGAGATTTGGTAGGTGCGACATGCAGCGTCGCGGAAGAATATAACAGAAAAACGACCTTTTACCTAATAACACAAAAACTTAGCCAGTTATCAAAAATCTGTTTCTAAGCGTTTCAACATATTATTATAACCGACACATTAAAACAAAAATTACAATTACATCCATTGTAGTTTACGATAAAAATTAGAAAAAAACTGAGATTTTGGAGCAACTTTTGGGAGAACTTTCTATCTATAAAATTTTATCCAATTGTGTTCCTGCTTCTAAGCGATTTTAGATTAAACACCCAACATATATGACGTTTAAATTTAAAAGTAATTGTCTTTATAGTTTTTTAAATAAAACTTCATTCAAAATCACTTAAATACCGCACAGCAATTTTTTATTTCCTATTATAAGATAATAGGCTGCACGAATTGTCGTAAAACTTAGCAAACAGTCGTAGGCAACTCATAGTTTACCGACGTGCCTATTATTAGCTTGTGTATGTTTGTTTGAGAGACGTCCCAGGTTCGATATTCGATGCAGCACGGATTGGCTCTGATTGGTGGCCACCAGCAACCGCCAAGCAATTTAGAGCTCCGTAGTGATGCTGTGTTACTATATATCTTAATGGAGTCATAGAGAATATTGATACATTCGGTATAGTAACCTCATCTCTATGCCATAAGAAGTTGGAAGTTGGAACTTAAACCTGTTAAAATTTCATTATATTTTTATGATGGTGACATAAGCATCACAAACTTGTACCTATCAATCAAACGACATCTTATATAGCGCCGTATCAGTCATAATATACAACCAAAATAATTAACTTAAAAAAACGTGGAAAACTCAAAACTTTACGACTATTCAAAGATTTATAGTAATAAAATTGCTTACACAAACCAGCTTTTACATAATAATAATACCTTATTGGTACTAATACGGAACCAAAATGATTGCTTACCGTGCCGATAAAGAAAAACAGATTTGAATTGATTAGATAAAACATAAATAGCATGATTTATTTTTGACTGAGTAGCGTCTAATTTCATAAAAATGGTTATTTTTAAGGGACTTTATAAAACAAGTGAAGCATAAGATTAAGAGGGTTCCTTACTATCAAGACCCATTAGCAACAGTATTGAAAAAATATATACTTTATGCGATTAAGTCAAAATTTGGTTAGTATGAATTCATTTCTCCTATAGAAATCTTTCAAAAAGTCGCGAAACTGAAATGGAAACAGGAGGAGTTTAGGACTGAACAATTTGCGGAGTCGTTGGAAATACAGGATGCTAGATTTTTAAACTTAAGTAGTCCAAAAAACTTAGTATTCACTTAGAACCCGGTGCTAAGTGAAATGATCGGCGACAGACTCCAGGAACCAAGAAGGACCCTTTCAGGAACAAACGAATTCAGAATTTGTCAAAGCTTCAATTGCTCATAATATAATATGTTAAAATGTTTATAATAAAACATAATATAAGGCTAAGTAATTATTTTTAACCTTGCGGAAGCAAAATAATCCAAACTCACACTTAACCAATATATGATTGATTGATTTTGAAATTTAAAACGGGTGTACAAAATATATTCGCGGTTATATTATATTTTGGTCCCACCGATGATGACTCCATTTTTGACTAATTATATTACTTATTGATTCACGAGCTTGTATCTTTATCTACATAGAAGAAGAACACAAACTCCGACATTAAAATATTATTATCTATTTTATTTCAACCAACTTAAGATAACAAATCAGAGAATAGTGATCAATTTTAACTTTATTGATTTTAATGTATGTATTTCAATTTCTTGTTCAGTTGTTCTTAGACATAGAGTCGCCAACAGTTTCCCATAAAAACAAATTATTCAGTAAATTAACTTTATCTTAAAGAGATGAGAGAACATGGTAATATCGTACGATATATGTTTTGATTGTGTAAAAACTTGTAACCTATCATAGTTTTGGCCAGTGAATGCATTGCAAGCTGTTTTTTATTGTAATAATATATAAATAGAATATAAACAATCAACAAAATTAAACAACTGTAAAATAATTATGCTCAAAATGTGGTATTTGGGTGGCGAGCTAAACTACCACCTTATTGCCTTACCTTATACCTATCATACCTTATTAAAAATATTTTAAACAATAAAAAAACGGCCATTTTGAACCTTTCGCCATATTAACCTAACAACCCCTAAATAAGTCGTCGAAAGTTAGAGCCATCTTACGCTTAATGTTAATGGATCTACGCTATGGGTGGTTTATATTTTTCAACTTGTTTTCAACCAAACAACCTTTTAAAACCGGTTTATAGCGGAAACCGATGCAAGGGTTGATGCGTTTAGTCGATAATTAAGTATGTAAAACTCGTTGTTACGACCCTTGCTTGATAAGAAGGTACAGCTGGTGCAGTGTATTAATTAGCTGTGATCGAATTAATTTGAACTATTGACTCAATTCAAATCCCTTGCCGTGTATTCCAAATGAACGAGGAATATCGGTGGTGGTATTTTACTTTATTCATTGTCATCTGTAATTTAACATTTCTACTTTTAATGGTTTAGGCTATAAATAATCAAATATGATGACATTAATTTCTTGCAAATTCCTGGTTTAAAAGCAGCAAAGGAAAGTCAGACATCTGATAAGGCGGACGTTAATCGAATACTAACTTAATGATAACTGAAAAGAACAAACTATTGTCTATTAAAGAACGGACTCTACCAAAGACAATATGATGAATGAACCAACAGATCCCAATCAGAACCGTTGCCGCCATGTTAATACCATTGTCGTATTATATTTATAATAGATCCTATCATTATGAATGTTTTCCATCACGTCACGGTACATGTGGGTCAAGTCATAGTATAAATCTATTCCACTTTCTAATATACTATTTATTATAATCAATGATATACCTTTGCCCAAGACAAGCCAGGATAAAATTTTTCTAGGCGGTAAGACGCTTTTGCAGAGCCCGTCCGTATGGGTACCTAATGTTCTCGAAAATTTAAAAATGTACATCGGCCAAACATCGACGGTAACCATAGCATAGCAAGTATTAGCAGCCCGTTGTCGCCTTGGCTGCATAACTGACGTAAGCATTAACCAATCAGCGCATAGATGTTAGCTAGTCGCTGCTATAAAATATATTTTTGCAGAATCAAAGGGCGGAGTAATGGCAAACATTAGTAGGTGCAAAATCTGTTTTAGAATCTCTAAATTTAGCATACCTAAAAATTTTATTTCCTACTCACTAGGGTACGATTGGAAAGGGATAGGCACTAATCTTTAGAAATAGTTACCTTTATGAGTATACCTTTCAAACCATAGCTTAGTGAAATGAATAGTAGATTTTCCGACGCGCTAAATTTGGAGACTCTAAAACAAAATCGCTGTTATTTTGCCGTAAAGCAGTAATTGGATAGCAGTACTTAAGGGGATTTATTGAATTTATTTTTGTCTTTCTCACTCTCACAGAGATTTGGTAGGTGCGACATGCAGCGTCGCGGAAGAATATAACAGAAAAACGACCTTTTACCTAATTACTCGAAAACTAAGCTGGTTATCAAAAGTCTGTTTCTTAGCGTTTTTGGATATTATTATTACCGACACTTTAAAACAAAAATTACAATTACATCCGATGTAGTGTCCGATAAAACTCGAAAAACTGAGATTTTGGAGCAACTTTTGGGAGAACTTTCTATCGAGAAAATTTTATCCAATCGTGTTTCTGCTTCTTAGTGATTTTAGATTAAAGACCCAAAATACATGACGTGTAAATTTGAAAGTAATTGTCTTTATAGTTTTTGCATAAAACTTCATTCAAAATCGCTTAAACACGGCTTCTACACCGTTAATGTATCAGTGCAGTGCATCGTATAACATTGCAGTGCAAAGTCGCACAACACACCACCATTCTATCCCATTGTGATTGATAATAGGTATGGTTTGAGTATAGTAACATTTATATAAATGTGTGGTATAGGTAATTCCTTTTGATTATTATCTTCACTGCTAAAACTGATTATTTTATTATTTGTTTCATTATGCTCAGGCGTATTAATTTGGCACAACAAAATGGTTAAATTACATTTTAACGGGGTCAAGTCATTATCTTACCTTTTCACGGTCACGAGGTTAGGTCGACTCGGGTTAGACATGGCAAATGTATAGCTGTGTGCTGAATTTGTATAATTAAATTAATTATTTAATATTTGAACAGAAAACAAATGCATACAAAATTTTATAGTATTGCTGTTATTTAAGTTTATTTACGTATTTCTACAAAACAGAATTATTAACAACTGTATGATCTAATACTACTATCATAAAGGTGAAAGTGTGTAAGTGTGTGTGTATGTTTGTTACTCCTTCACGTCGCAAGTACTAAAACGATTTGGATGAAATTTGGAAGAGGTAGACTGTACCCTGGATACACATAGGCTACTTTTCCCGAAAAAATCCATAGTTCTCACGGGACTTGTAAAAATTTAATAACGTAATTTATGCGGGCGGAGCCGCGGGCGTTCATTCGTTTTGCAATAAAAATTAAATACGCTCATAAATTAGCCCATGTACCAAAAATGTAAGGAATCGTTATTTTTGAACAGTGAAATTTATAAGAAACCATCATCCTACAGGATATTGGATGCTATATCTTTGGAATTCGATAATATCAATGGTTACAATATCAATTTGCTAGCACCATGAGTAATTACAACGAATGAGCACTCTTGACAAATACGTCGTGAAGTATGTACCGTACAAATTTGATTGGTCTCGGTACTATGTACAAAGGTACGCCGCGCGTCGGACGTAGAGGATTATGAGTTTTATAGGTATTTAGCCTTAGGTTATATTTTTGTATATCTTTGGTGATCTTCTCTCGGGTCAAGATCGCTTACAATCGTATCATGGTAAATAAAAAATCTTAAAATACCTATTTTTAGTTAAACTCAAACTCAAATTATAAATATCTTTTCACATAGGCCTAACGTACAGGCTCTTGTACATTGTCAATACGATATTTGTTGCTATGGTGATAACTACAAGTCGACTTAAAACTAAGTTTACGAGAGTTCAAACGCGCTCTACACTGAGAAGAAGCCCACAAACAACTAAGCCGGGTTTTGTTTTCTGTTATCACCACTTCACAAAGGCTAAGGTTAAAATTTAATTTCGTATTTGTTCGTTGAACACTAATAATAGTATCTCGCTGTAGTAAAAAAGAAAATAAAAAAAATCCCGTAAGGTAAATGTATAAATTTTATTTAGCTTAGGACTAGGGAATGTATCCACACTATAGTAATGTTATTATCTCGCTGCAGACTCGGTCATAAATCATTCGAGTGTTTCGCTTTTGTTGTTATGCAGTAATGCACAACTCCACAAAGAAGAACAAAAGCGAAACACTCGAATGATTTATGACCAAGTCTGCAGCGAGATAATAACACTAGTATAGTAGGTAGGTACTTGTCATGCAATTTGTAATTTTGTAACTTAAATTATGACTCCATGGGTAGACTGCCAAATAAACATCTGTTAGCAAATTTTTTCTAAAGGTATAATTATTTTAGCAAATAAGAAACTGAAATTATAATAATTATTCAATAATTACGCTTAACTTATTTGAGTCGTTCGCTAAAATCGCATCGAATCGATTAAAAGCTAATTATTTGTGTTGTTATTGATCGAAATTTCTCACAGGAGCATTGCCTTTTTAAGCGCAAATTAAATTAATTCCAAATAAAGAGGCTAATTTGAATATTTCTCTTTTATCGGCTGTCTACTTAAAAACAACATTAATGCACATTAAACTGGATATCTACTCAGTTGCAATTAATATAGCGTATGCAAATTAAACAACTATCAAGAACTGCATTATCTGATGTTTACACTAATAAAAATAATTGTTTCTCGTCCTTGACAAGTAGACAATTACTTGTATTTTGCAGCTGCTTCGATTAAAGTAGGTACCTATATACTTATTAATGTTACTATTTATTTCAGTTATATTTTTTCGCAGACATATCCAGCCAGCCTAGTGGTCCCCTATGGTGATTTTTAAAACATTCTCTCTTATCCCTTGTGTGCATCATAAAGAGACCTGTGTGCAAAATTTCAGTTTTTTAGGATCAAGGACTTGGGGCTGGCTTATGATAAGTCTTCTTTTTATAAGTCAATATAACGTTCTGCACACGGATTGGTCCGCCTTGCCGTTTTTTACAAATGTGTTATGTGAAAATAATAAATAAATAATGTTAACAAAATTATTTATTTATTATTTTCACATTATACATTTGTCGATAATATGGCTTATATATTCGACAAACCTTTTCTTGTTTTCCTTCATCAGTAGAATAAATAAGGGAGAAGATAAATTACTATTATTTAATGATTGATTTATTGTAATATTTTCAACACAAAAAAATACTTTTCTTTGCCATGCAATGTGGTCAAACCTTGCATCTGAATTTTAAATCCATTACCCTCAACCAATTAAGATGAAATTTTACATACACGTTTAAAGATGACAATAACAATTTTGGCGTGTGATACACTAATTCTTCTAGGTCACATAAATGGTGTCCGCGAACCCGGATGAACTCTTATCTCCCTCATAATTACCTACAGCCGACATCTCAAGTGTACAGTGTTTATTTTATCAACGGCGTGATCATAAGAGCCCGTCAGGTACCATTATCATTGCATGATGGATGGCTAATTCTTCAGTAGTATCTGATAGAAGTCCGTATAAAGTTGCGTGGGACTCAGCTCACAATGCATCGTTTAAAACCAAGTAGCAGTATCGGAAACGAATCAAATCCTTCAATACTAAAGGCTGGTAATATTCAAAAGTCTTAGACGATTACACAACATTATAATACTTGTTATTTCCACATGATGACCGATGAATTGGCTAAAAGTCGGAGGTTTTTGTTTTAATTTACCTAAGACTGATGTAACTAGAAACTCGTTCACCTGATGTTAAGTGGTACGACTGTCCAGGTCCACTGCCTATGTCAGATGCACTGCATACCAGGGGTTCAATTACATTGCAATGTAATACAATGCACTGCAATGCGGTTGTTATCCTGAGAGATCAAATAAACTATTAAGACCCGTTATCTCGAATTATGAATGATAGATAACATCCAGGCGCGAAAATTCACATTTTATTTAGTTTAGTGGACTTATTATACATCGTAGGCTTCTTTATCTTCTTGATTGCAACTTCAGATTCCTATGGTTCTTGGCGTCACGTTGACCGTTCCCGATCTATTGTGACGCTGCCATCTTCAGTTTCCAGCCAATAATTGTTGCCACCAGGAACACCAGCAGGTTCTTTGCTGAAAGAAGTTTAGTATCATTAAGGGTCCAGTATGAAAAGCGTAGGCTTATCGCGATGAGTTTTGCGAGCATAAATAACGTTTATGCATGTTTTTCATAAAAACTTTGGTCAAAAATTAATGATTAAACGAATTTACCTGTACGAAGTGAAGTGAAGTTCAATCATAATTACTCGAAGAGCTTGAGAGTTACTTCATAGTGGTTCTCGATATATCCAAATCTGGGAAACTGCAGAAAATAGTTTTTGGGAACCAATATGAAGAAAAAGTTGCCGCACTCACGGAGTGTCATTGCTAGGTAGGGCTCTATCTAGTTGGAGCGCGAGCGACGACTCGTTATAATTGTATCTATGGCATAAACGTTATATGCTCGCAAAACTCATTGCCATAAGCCTAGGATGCATAATTAGCCCACTATTTGCGAAAAACTAAATAAAATTTGAATATCGCTGGCTACTTTGGCCGAAACCCCTTATAATAATCATTGGTTCAACCAACAAATACCAGAAGGAAACGAAGTAGATGAATACAGTACAGTCATGGTCAAAATTTTTGACTCAAAACCATTTTCGAACGCAGGCGAAATCTTGATTTCACGAAGATTTTTCTCAATCATTAACATTCTTACTTACGAATGTGCGGGCTTAAAATATTTATGCGGAATATTAAAAGAGCATTCACGTCAGCGCTTGGGAAGATTACGAGTAAATATATGTATGGTCGAGTATCTTATGTTCGTTAATTAGGTTTACTGTTTCTCGTTAAATGCCAATTAACATCGCTTGAACGAATTCGAAGTTCGATCGCAGAATAAATATTATTAAGTTCATTCTGTACCGTTTTCGATAATACGTATAATCATTACCTTCGACAGGATAACCGCTATTTAACTCTTCGCCGTATGAGTGGTTTACAATATTTTAATATTACAACAATAATTTCATCGACACTAATACTCGACAAAAACTGAGGCAAGCAAACAAATTTACCGAAATTATTCACTGGTGAGTAAAAATTACGACCAATATAATATGCGCCTGCGGCCTGCTCAAGCTTGGATCATGCAGTGAAAACATAGTAGTTGAAATATCACCTAAAATCGCCAGTGTAACTTTATAGACTGTAGATGTAAATAGATAACTGTTTAGTGATCCTTATAAATGAAAAATAAAATGTCTATAATCATACCTTTCTTTTTATGTGAAGAAGCCTTTCCTCAACATAAAAGGGAGCTATGATGATGTAGAAACTAGCTAGGTAGATATGTACCGTTTAAAACTTATTTAAGAATGAAAATCAGTCAGTAAAAGGCTTAAAAAAAGTTACAATTTATTTATTTACTTCGTTTTTCATAATATTAATTTGCGAGTTTTAGGTAATTGAATATAGGCAATTTTGTGCTTTTCTTAAGATACACTATGTATCTTTAATACTTATTTATTAAAAATTTATTTCATTATTATGAATAAACATCATAAAAAGATTTATATTTAAACTTAACCGCCTACTTATTATTTGAAATTTCAATTTGAGTACTTATGAAAAGCGCCAACAAACGCTCGCAATAAAGTCCCATATATTACAGATTCAAAACCGCGACATACCGTCCGATATTTATGGGCTCGTAAAATTTGAACATGCTCTGTATGCCCACAAAACGGACAGCAGACGTTTGTATCCTTCGATCAAAAAGAATTGAATAATAAAACCCTGAGCATATCTCTTCGACCCCTCCGTTATGTTGGTAATCATTAACATTATTATGTGGATTTTATGTACTAACACTTTTAAGCTTTCTGTTTACAGTTTTAGATGTAAAAACGTCATAGTGTAAACGTCACTGAGATCACAATAAATAGAGCCACAGCTCTATTACTGTGATCCTATTTTAAATCATAAGGATTGTTTCCTTTCTTTTTCTTTGTAAAATTTGTTACACTGGTATTTTTTATTAGATAATATGTAAATTAAAAGTAGAAGCTTAAACATAAGCTTCTACAACATAATATTTAATAAAAAGTAAAGGGCATCTCTAGTTAAATACTATTAGGTACTATCGGACACCACATAGGAGCTGTATTTTTAAAAATCCTTACTTATCGGATAGTTACGTGCACAGATTACTGTAATCTGAGGTTACGTGTTGACACTTTTAACAACTAGCTGTGTAGGTAGGTTTCAAAGTTTAGTCCGATCCATCAAGTGGTTTAAGGAGTTGTTAGATCAGTCAGTCAGTCACAGTTTTGCATATACAGATTTATTATAACTGTAAACATGACGTACCTAGTGTTGGATGCAGCTTTAAGTGAACATAAAAATTAATTACATTCACACGCTTTTTACCATAAAATAAAACAATTCCGCTAAAATGCTATTTTACTGTGGGAATTTGCCGCGTTGACAGTTTATTTGAAGTTTCGCGGTAGTAGCCGGCTTAATTAATTTTTTGTCTGCGAAAAATAAAAAAAATATTAATTAAAAGTCCGCAGGCAATAAAACAAAAAAATCTAGGCAATATTTTACGAACAACGATAGCACGATTCGGAGATTTCCGATCAATTTGCTATATTGGCAAAGTTTATTCGCCATTTGACAACTTAATGGGAATTTCAGTGTCGATCGCTCTTAATTAGATAGCTGGGCCGCGGGCTCCGCAAATATTTTAATTTTAATGTCCTCTACACCACCCACGAACAATAGTGCCAGCCAGCTATTTTATAGAATGAAAAATTGCCGTTTCGGTCCAAATTATCTGTTTTATCTTGGAACATAATTGATTCTTGTGAGACTAATTTGTTCCAGCAAAAATATTATGTTATTGTTGGCATAAAATTCTCGTGTCACAAAGTCTGTAACAATTATCCGAAGTGGCTTAACCGATTTTAATGTAACTTTTGAGTAGGTATATTCGCTAGGTCTGAGAAAAGGACTTCAACTATTTTTGAAACCCTTAAGTGAGTAATAATTTATAGGGCAAAAAAAATTAAACACTTAAATACGGAAGTCTAAGTATGACCACGATTGCTATAGGATGTATCAAAAAGTTTTGGCTATTTGTGGTAGGTAGCTGGAAAAGAATTTCATTTAAATTTACATCTCAGTATACCTAACCATATTATGTTTATACACTTACAGGTATAAGAAAGTTCAATTATTGTATTCACTAACTGATACTTGATCTCCACAGTAATTATTATAGCACTCATGTAAGAAAGGAAAGTTATTCTTTTTATATTTTCACTTTACGAATTATCTACTCATTAACAAGTTAAAAAATATTTAAATATAGTAATTAAGTAAATTCTTGACTATTTTATAATTATTAGAAGCCACGAGCGAAGAACAGGTCTCATTATGAAAAATTACATTTTACCCTTAAATTCTTGCACCTTTTCTTTTATTTGCTTGTTCTGTATTTTGAAAAGTTCCATGTTATCTATTGTTTTATAGGAAGGTTTGGTTCAAGCAAATATAGACGAAATACCTAGACTGGATCTATCGTTGGAAGAGTGCCAAATATCCAAACAGTCAGGTCAGTAGTTTAACCTATAAGAAACATCATAATATTAAAAGTATTTTCAACATTGTATTTACGCGATCATGATCAGAATGAACATTGGAATTAAGTTTCAATATAAAACCAATTATTGATCGTGGCCTTGAAAGTTGTATCATAACCGTCGACAGCCACTGTCACACGTCAGGTCACTCAGACCCCGTGTAAAGTAAAATGTGGATGACAGATTATCCGGCCCCGCTACCGATGTCACCGCGATAAACGCACTCAAGTCATCGGAATATTTCAACCCTCACTTCAAATACTTGACATCGGTTACAATGGTCGTGCCTCGTTGCATTACTTACACCTGTGGCTTTTATAATGAATCCCGCAAGTCGAAGCTTCTACTAAGTTGTTTTCAATGTCACGAACAGCTTATTTATATCTACTTTTGTTTTTACAGATCTATAGCATGGACCCGAGTGTTTGCGTAAAGCCTACGGAGTCAGTGTCTTCCAGACTTCCTACAAAGGTGATAAATTTAATCATGGACTATCTGGAGACCATATAGATACTCATAGCAGAATTTAACTGCTACTACATGCTACAATGCTTACCACTGGACAAGACACCCAATTTTTATTTCTATTAAAGTTAATTTAAGTAAATGTAGCAAAATTAACATACCTAGCGATTCGCGTATTGTTTTGAGCGTGATGACTCATTCCACTTCAGCACAAACTTCACGTAGGCGCAACTTAAGAGGGTTTATGCAGCGCGGCATACCTAGCGTTTCGGTCCATACAAGACAGGAATTCGTCCCCACAGACGCAATTTTGCGCGGAAAATGTTATTACAAAAAAATTTATAGTAAAATAAATATACAACTTATTAAAATAGTAAATAACCAGTGACATTGAATATTAATTGAATTAAATTACTATAATTCAGAAATAACAAAATATCTTGGATTGAATCCTAAAATAATACGTTTAATTTATCGAAAAATGCTAAAAATGGCACTTTTCGGTTTATGGTTTTTGAATGAAAATCTAGGAAAATCGTGTTTTTTTTTGAGACACTTTTTAGTAAATGTTATTAATTTTCTATATATGTCATTGTTATAAGTTTTTGTTAAGAAACATGGCAAATATCTTGCATCTGCGTAGAGCGTCGACCGCTATTTTAGCAAACAGACTATACAAAAACTGTTCTAGTGAGAAAGTTATACACATATTTTCAAATATTTTTGAGACAAAAACTAGATTATGAAATCCCAATTATCTAATCTATAATTGAACACATAACTATTTTATGTTCCTTCGGAAATCGTAAATTTTGAGTCAAGCATAATACTAACGCATGAAGCGCCTTAATAGCCATGAGTGGAGGATGGGTGAGTTCACGTGTTATCTGCATAAAGACGTTTTTTTAACTTTCACTTCACGATGAAAGCCGACGGCGTCACGTGAATCGCTAGGCAGTACCTACTCCGAAATAATTTCATTGGATTGCTAATGTTGCCTGAGAAATTAACGTAAGTATAAAATATATTATATGAAGTTATCTTTATCAAACAAAATTTAACGGCTAAATGACTGAAGAAAATCAAAATTTATTTCCAAATAGCGTAAATTAATGTGACTGCAATTAATTATTAATTATCCTGAAGTCCAACGAAAAACCGTGAATTTAAACAATAATTAATATGAGCACTGAATAAGTCTCGGACAATAATTGATGACAGCTACTGAACACATCAGGCCCGTGTATAATAAAATGTGAACGACAGATTATACGTCGACCGCTGCTGATGTCGCCGCGATAACGTCGTTACGCTACTGACGGGTTAATTCGAGCCCCACTTCGAATAACTACTTGATGTCGGTTACAAAAGCACCTTTACATTTTAAAGGAAATAAGAAAAATTAAAGGGTTGCTTTTAAAGGAGTTGTGCTGTTTATTTTTGTTTGTGTGGTGTTAAAATAAAAACTATTTTTGACGTGACAACGTCTTATAATTCGATAGAGCCGGTTGCACGCACGAAAAAACATGACTCATCCGGCGTTACTTCGCTCATGCGGCGTTACCGGCGTTACTTCGCGAGCGCGGAACGAGCGACAAAGAAGACGTTGTCACGTTCAACTATCGTCAGTAAACCGACTTTACAGACAACCAATTTTTTTTATTTAAAATTTTCATATATATAGCTAATTGAGATACCTGCCTATATAAATAGTTTAAAAATAATATTTTTTTTTCTAGAGATTATAGTTAGAGAGAGTAGAGTTTCTTTTGATCTTTAGAGTTTCATGAGGTTTCATGATAATAAAATGCTAGGATAGCATAAATATCGGTTTTTAACAAATTCCATGATTTTTACGGGATACCAGTAGCTCCAGGATAATCTATATCCATTCCACAATCAAATCGGTTCAGTAGTTGCGGCGTGAAGAAGTACCTATTGCTCCATCCAAACTTCGACTTACTTAAGCCTCTCTAGCACTTAAAACTCACTCTAGGATTAAAAACCCTTTATTAGTACACCTCTGACCTCGATTTCATAAGGAACCTATGTGTCTTTGGAGTCTGTAGACCCAGCGATTGAGCTGAGCTTATTTATATATTTTCAGTTGATCACCAATCAGTCAGTTAGTTTATACATTTATATATTTAGAATATTAGATAGCTAGGTAATAATGCACACGTCTATAAGTATAGGAAGAATTTATAAAGTTTACTATAAAATTTAAAGTTTGAGATAGCTAGTGATGATAATGTTCAAGAATAATACACTCCCAGATGACGTATGTACCAAGTTATGATATTTCAAACCAGTAATCATATAAAATTAAATTATTAAAACCTAACGCTCATAAAAATAACTCTACGGGAAAAGACATTAATAAATATTTGCACGATCTTTTTAGGTCGTTATAGCATGTAAGCGGACAGAGCCGTCATTAAATTATACCAAAACATCTCTTCGATTTTAAGGTCCATGTAAGTTGGTAGGGGTTCCAAAATTAATTGCATCTCCTGATCGGAAACGTTTTAAAATTTTATTAAGGTACCTACCGCATGTAATCGCAACTTTCCAGTGGCTTAACCATAAATTAGATAATTATAAGATCAAATTAATATTGTATGTTTATAAATTGTACACAGAAAATTGTATTGTATATTGTTATAAATTAAATTAAATTTACCAGAATCCAAAGTCATCTTTGTCTATGGTAAGATTTTATAATATCGATGTTCAATTTCCGGATTATTCTGGTCGTTGATACATTCGATACAATATTGTGCAAATTGAATACAAGACAGTGGATTTATAACAGTAAAAATGCGTGGATGGCAGTAGCTAGGTATCATCTGGGTCTGGGTCAAAAAATATTTAAAACCCCAGAATGATCCGCGTCGGGAATCGAACCTAAAACCAATCATAAAATTCTTATACCCTTTCTCATCGCAAATACTACTTTTTAGAGTTCTTTATCCTTATCCAATGAGACTTTAAAACTTTGCGTTTTTCAAACCATTTTTTGCTTGGCCATAAAAATTGACAATCACGACGTAGTATTTTAATCTTGTTTTTCTTATTACAAGTAATTAAAATTAACACGTAGCAAGAGTGCCACTCGAACGAGCCCTAACACATCTAATCACCTCTCCAGCCTCCACTACCGGCGACTCCTTTGAGCCTAATGAGACAGCGCGGCAGATAACAGCATCCTTAGCACAAGTAGGAAGACACCACGAAAATATATTTACAAGATAAACAAACCTCTCCTGAATATTTATAGCCCATAATTACGATGATTGATGAAAGCTGTTTATATAGACCGTAGTAAAAATCTACCGGCCAAGTGTGAGCCAGTGCACTTAAGGATGGGTTTATTAACCGTGAAAATAATTAGCAACACGAGCATAAGTAAAACGAAAATTTTTTACTCGTTCATTTCTTTACTCTCTGACTCTCGTATGTCGCTCAGCTCAGTCCAAACCATTGGACCTAGAAACCTGTGCACAAATGTAGACAAAGAAGAAGGACTTATAGGGATGTATAATAAAACAGGATAACACGTCTTTCAGGTCCAAACTTTGAGCAGGTGTTCTTAATGGATGGACTCTGAGAGTAGACTTTTGAGATGGATATTCTTAGTGAGGATCATAAGTATGACATCAAATACAAAAGCTAAAAAAATTAATACACAAAAAAAACAATAAAACGCACCTTTAGTCAGTCACTAATCAAAAACCGGTTATGCAAAATCGATGGCCACTTTAGAAAAACTTTATTTAGCACTAACTTATAACAGGAAATGTTATCTTAAACATTGTCTCATTGAATGAAACCATCAAGGCATGCTGGTAAATAACGGTAGAGCTGTTGCCTCAACGGTAGCAGTCTGTCTTTCCACTCTGTTTGAACTTCCACTAGCATTAGAGCGTAGGCACATGTTAGATGTTTCAGCAGATTAATATCGTGCTGATTGTTTGGGTGATAATTCTGTTTTATTATAAACGCGTTTATATCTAGGTAGCGTAGTTGTGTCGCCTATTTACAATCTACTGTGGGACAACGGAATAGAAGAATATAAATAAAAATGCAAAACTAAAATTGTTGAAAAACCCACGACGCAACGGTTGTAGTCATGTATTTTTTTTAAACTCCCTAACGCAAAGGAAGCAGACCTATCCGTAAGATTCCAAACCCAAGAAACTGCCCTGAGGTTTTGTTTTTTATCAGTTTCATTAATTGTGTCTGATTTAATTTCTTGATACTTTTCATATAGCATACCTGTACCCAATGCTTTAGTATTAATATAATTGTCACTGGAAACGGAAATAGCAATAGTATCAAAAACGTAAAAACAGTAAATGACATAAATGCCTAGCCGATTAGTCATCCATCTAGTGTTTTGAGATGTACCGGCATTCGTTGATTGACTAGTTTCCAGTCACTCACTTTTGCAAACAGAAAATTAGGAAAACAGTAACAAATATAGTCAACAAACGGCAAAGCCCCAAATAGTCGTGTTACAAAACAATCGTGTCACAAAACGTGGTTTTTCCACGCGCCTTCTGTGGCTTCCCGCGGGATTCCGACCCGTCCCACCTACACCATTCACACCTCATTGTCCCCGTAACTCGCAACGAATCAACTTGTCACGGAGGTGACGGTTGGCTCATAATCGTGACTGTGATCGTGACAGTATCGCCTGGCCATTTCCTCAGTCACGTAGATTATTGATTTAGCTATTTTTCTGCGGCGACTTCTATTTCCTTGTCGCTTTTTGCGACCGTTTTTGTAGTGGTAGCCACCCACCGGTTTAGTGTTTAGGGAAAATTGATTCCCAGAAGCGTTTTGTATGCATCCACAAGGAATGAAAATTCTAACCTAAAAAACAAAACCTAAGGGTGTACAAAATATCGATTACCTACTTACGGTACCAGATACGAAGAAATTCATATTTTTATTTCGCCTTTTCCCTATTTATACCCTGGCATGCCTTTTCCCTATTTATTGCCTTAAAATTCCATTGCCTTACGCAATCACAACAATCCTTCAAAGTTGTATAAAAAATGTGTTACTTATTGCTTTTATTTTCGCCCACTCCATAAAAAGTCGAAAAAAAGCAGACAACGTAGACACTTATGAGCGTAATAAATTCGATTAAAGAAGATTAAAGGGCAGGAAACTCACATCTACAGCGTGGAAATTAAGCCGAATATCGCGGAAAAAATTTGACAGTCAACGTGCGTGCCACTGCTCTTTATTGGCGCGTACTCCGATAAATTGGCTACAAGGCCGTAACTTGCTGTACAAAGTACGGCGAGCGAGATTCGTCGAATAATTGTACTGCCAATAGCTTACCCCGAATGCCCTTTATTTTTACCGGAGCAATGCGAAGTAGCCGAAGGCATTTTAATGTAATGGTTGGACACATTACCGCACTTAATTTTGCCCTAATGTGTATTCGAATTTAAGAATCTCGTCTTTTGGCCTGCTCCGTTTCGCTCTCGAATATCTGAATCGACGATGAGCCAGATAAAGCGGGTATTCTTTAAATATGCAAAGCGCAAACTTTGTGGTGCACTCTTCCGACAGGATACTGAATAATTTTACACGCTCTTAAGGCTTGCGTGTCCTGTTAATTTAAAAGCCTTACATTGACACAGTTAAAAGGGTCCTTAATTATTCAGTGAATGAAAAGAATCATTCCGATCGGCAAAATAAAGAAATGAGGCTGGTTTAGCGAATATCGCTCGGGCAATACGTATGGATTTTGAACATTGATATACATATATCGTGAAGTCATTGAATTCTATGGTGTTCATATTTTAGTCAATTAAGAGTCATTTTTTTTGCATATGTAATCACATAGATATTCTGTGGTTATATTATTCATGCAAAGACAAATTAACTTGGAATTGGTTTGGATTATTTTCATCGGGATTCCTTGTTTCTTCTGGTATCTGCTCGGTTTTCTGGTAAGTACAAATATTTAAATGGGACACAAAAAAATATTTTTTTATGACAAGCTGCCCCAGCAAACGTTGTTTTGCCATTAGGGATATAACAAGTAGCTTACGGCCTACTCTTCGCAGGAGTTTGGTAACAAAAATTGGCACGAGAAATTGTCGAGATTTTATAATTTTGTTTTATACAAAAAAACCTAGTCAACTAAAAATAAAACTAAAATAAAGACTAAAGTAGCACCACAATCAAGTAGGTATCACAATCCAAACCGTTAGTCCTAACATTATTTATTTATGTCAGCGGAATTAAGTTTCATTGCAGTATTCTTAAACGGCGACATAAAACACTTCTTATCTCGCGCCGATAAATACTGTAACTGACTTTAATATTAAAGATTAAACAATTTAAATTCGAAGTGGCGATGTTCTCCATTGTAGTCAAAGAGCCTGTGAGAAAATTGAATGCCTTAGAACCTCTACGAATCGTTAACTTGAGTAGGGAAACATTTCCGCTATCACTTCATACATGGTAGCTAAACTGACAACTTAATGAATATTATGACAAAAATATTTGTCGTTAATCGTAATTGATCTTTGGGAATCAGAATTTGCAAATAGAAAATGCACGGTCAGGGGTAAAAGTAAGTAAAGTAAGTTTGCAAACAAAATCCTTTGTAAAGGGTTGATAGTCTGTTTATGGTAATATGCGGTTACTTGCATACCGTTTTAGCCCTTATGAGCTTTGCATATGCATTTTGGCCTCAACTGTACCTACTAAATTTGCACGAATATGATTTCTTAGAATATAGTTTTCATGTATTATATCAGATTGACGTCTCTAATTGTGACTTCTATACTACTAATTGTCTTATCATCTCCGCCAAAAGATGTCCATCTATTGAAAACAACCTTCACCATTCCTCCGTAATTAGTAAGCCATACCAGTCTTTCAGGCTAAACCTTAACCTAACGGGTACAGTTAAGCTTGCTGCCTTGGTCTCCACTTTTCAGCCCCTTTATCTCGGCATTCGGGCTCAAAGCAAGCACTTTCGCAATTCTTCCCACCAGCTCTTCGGTCGTTCTGTCTAGGCGATAGCCAATAAAATCTATGGGATCACTAGATAATGAACGAGGATATACGACCATCTGCGACGGAGCTCCTGTCTTTGTCAAGCGGGTGTGTTGCCAACACCGGCCCGACATAATTTAGCACCATATCCGTCGACGTAGGATACCAGAGATACACAGTTTAACTATTAGACATGTAGGTACGTACTTTCTGGGAGGTACTTGTACATTTTAAAAAGATGTCGGACGAAAAGTGTAAAAATATTTTTTGTCTAATAATGCACCCCGTATCGGCAAATAACGAACAAGCCGCGGTACGGTGTGACTGTATGTTCCCACATAAACTGTTTAAATCGCAACTGATTCTCTCTGTGCCTACACCCCGTCCGCTGTTTGGCGAAACCTTTATTTAGTATTTTTTGAAACAGTTTCTTTTTGGGGGGTGTTTTGTGACGAAAATCCCATCACGCAAAAAACCATGTTAGACAGCGTCAACTATTGAGCGATGGGTGAAATCAAACATGAAAATTAAAAATGTTTTGTTTTAGGTGTTATTCCAAACTTTGTTTCTACCGAGTGTTCAACGACACTCACATCTTTTTTTGTAAGAAAACTTGTAGGCGAGTTTATAATAGGGAGATGCCATAGGACTTTTATTTTAAGATATTCGACAAGCACTGCCAGTGAAATAACTTCACTGATTTGCAAAATTTGCCGATATTTCGCACCGCTCGGTCTATAGGCCTCCTGCTCGAAACTGCAGTTAGCAAAGTCTTAGGTTTTGCATATCAATAACCAAAGGCGAAGCGGACATTTTTCTAAAGACAATACAAGTCCCTCGCCGATGGAATATTCAGAGTGCTTGAAGAATTCTTATTTTCGCGCCCGCTAATGAATAGCTATTCTTTGGGCATTTTAACTATGGCCGACGGAATGGCATTTGTGTGTACAGGTTTCTTAAAAGGTCCTCCCGATATGCGTCGGACCCTTTCCGCTCCGCTTAATTTATGGCCACACATCTTTTTAGTTTGTTTACATTAATTATTAGCCGCATTAAGATTTCGCTCGTCGCGCCGTGAGGGATTTCATCTCCTTATTTTATTAACTCATCTATAATAATCTAAACTAATATTGTAAAGAGGTAACGTTTGTGAGTTAGTGACGTTGTAAGGGGTAATCTCTGGATCTCCTGAACCGATTTTCAAAATTATTTCACCAATTATTTCACGGGGTCTATTTTCGTAGGAAAAATGATGAATTTCGAAATATAGCTGAGAACAGAAAGGACAATTAATTCTATCGCCGTCAAGTTACAGTGTTAGGTATCCCGTTGAAACGCGCTTTTTACCACTATTTTAACATTTCAAAAGGCCACGTAACCTCCCGTCACCATGTTCGGAATATATTAATAGTAAGAAGGTTTTTCTAGTGACAGGGTTTTGTATTGATACGATTGGTGTTTGGTGACAACGGAACATTGACTGCTAGTTTCCTTTTACAAGTTTGACGTGAACTTGCATCTTATCTATTTTGTAAGTTGAATCAGAATAAAACAGTCTCCTGAGTCCTGTTTATAAGTTTACTTTATTTAAAACTGAATTATTGTAAAAAATATATAAGAATTATATAACTTACCTGATATTGATGAGTACTTTGCCTGCCTACCTGCAATCTAATCTGATACTATTTGGTAATTATAGGGTACCACTACCACAGTGTAAAGAATTTTAACACTGTGCTACTACATACCTGGTGAGATTTTTTTACAGTGTGTGGCTGAGAGCCATCACAGCAGTGCCAGACATTCTGCCGTAAACATACTATACCTACATACAGTGGCGAAACATACTATATTATGTTTCGGTTTGAAAGGCACTCTAAGGCCGGCGATTGCCGGTAAATTATTAACTGAGGCATGAAGGTTTTTTGAAGGAAATGAGATCTAGAGTATATCATATCATAGATAACATAGATTTATCATAGATTTATTGGACACTTTTTTCAATCATATGTGCATGAATAAAAATAGA
The DNA here is from genome assembly GCA_036785405.1 of Coenonympha arcania. NCBI lineage: Eukaryota > Metazoa > Arthropoda > Insecta > Lepidoptera > Nymphalidae > Coenonympha > Coenonympha arcania. Next base: position 7,671,682 of record CM072069.1, read on the forward strand.
CAGTAATTATTCTAAGGTATCAAAACCATATCTGCTTGTACGTGCATGTAAACATTATACTTATAAAAACCTGAGATAAATACGTTAAATACCGTCGTATAACCCAAAGAAGTTAGGCAAATGAACAAGTCATAGGCGCCAGAACAGAACATCAACAAAAAAAATAAACAACAATTAGCATCTATAAGGTTCGTGGTATGTAAATAATTGCAAACTCGAAAGAGCACTATTTTTTGTAGGATTTAAGCCCAATTTGCATGTTAACAACTTGTAATCCAAAAATAATATTGAAACCAAAACCTTGAGACTGAATAAATAATGTTTACAATAAAGATTCTACTTTGAAACGCAATTTTAGTAAGTCGTGAGAATATGTACGAAAATGCACTCCGCAGGTACTATCTATATAAATCTTACTACACGAAAAAGTTTATATTTGCATACACTTTTTAATGTTAATAAGAAAAGGACGTTTTCGTAATAATTCATAACAACAATGAACCATAAACTTCCGAAATCTTCCTTTAAACAAAACGATCTCTGGCAAACACGCCGAATGATTTATTTAAGAAATTCACTCAAGATTCGGCCACGAACGCCGTTCTTTAATCAATTCTTAATAATCTACAATTTTTAAAACAATATTGTATTTAAAAGCTTTTCAAGATACTCTTTGAATAATAAACAGTATAGCTTGAGTTACTCAAGCTAAAAAGTTCTTAATCCACTATATTGTAGAGTTCACATGTAGGATGAAAACACGAACTTTATTACCTAGCCTCCGCTGTCTGTCCTTCCGTCTGTTTGGCTATTTTTCATTGAAAAATCTAAATTAGAATTATTCTTAATTTATTGCTAAGAATTATATAAAATTTAAAACTAAAAATATATTAAAAATTTTGTACTTATAGCTTTAATGTTGTAGCTTGTATTAAAATGCTGCTAATATAAAAAAATTTAAAAATTTTGACGGTAGTTAAATGCCTAATATTATCAAGTTTAGAATTAACCCGTTCGGCGCCATGGTAAAAAAATTAACATAGAGAAAATTAAATATACAAAAAGACGGGGTCTAAAACCAGGATTCCATTAATTTTTCCATCACGTACGTAGCCACTCATTTTGTATGCTTCGTAAAAGAGCGGATGCATAACCTTTCCTATCTTGTCGCATTCAGACCTCGTCGGATTAAGGCTTATACCACACTAGCGATATTATACAAATCGCGCGACATAAAACGTGACTTTTTCCATAGGCTATTTCGTGAACCTATTTGTTTATAAATTATATTGGTGATTAAAATATAGTCAATAATTTAGTGTAGTCTTGCCAACATTGTGTAGAATATAAAATAAAAAAGTTTTCATTTTTCTCTGTCTTTGTTAGACTTTGTACTATACCGGTCATTTATTAATTCCATTATAAAATCTAAATTGTCCCTAGTTTAGTCATGGAAAACATAATTCCCGGGGGGACAAAAACGAAGACGCAGGCAATGCTGGAAGCAACCATAAGCGATATTATGTAAAAGTGTAAAAAATTAACATCACAATAGACGTCATAGTCTAGTTACACTAAGACTTATAATATTCATAGTAATTACGTCCATCAAAAGCTTTTTCATCAGAATCATTCATTCATTTGATTTAAACATGGTCATAAAATTGATGTCATAATAATTATAAAAATTACAATCATGTTTTGCCACAGCATGGGCATTGAACACGACAAATTGTTCTCCAACAAAAAAATCCCCAGTGTGACCTTACTTATTCTCTGCTTAAGTAACAAATAACTCTCTTTATAACCCCATTATTTATTAACGGCCTGGACAAACAACAGTTTATCAATGAAATAAAATAAAATTCATTTCTCGTTTATGCGTTGGACACCTCATTAAACGGTCCACATGTCCCTATCTTACAAATGTTGTAAAAGATAACGGAACAAAGGTGCCGCTTCAGGTCCTATGCGGAATATTTTTGTGGTCAAAATATCCTACCTATTTCACTCGAGTTTCAAGTTCTATTTTGTAAGTGAATTTTCCATTATATAAGTTATTTTTGACTACCTCTCTGGCGCAGTGGTGCGCGCTTGGTTTTTGTGAGTGAGAGGTCGCGGGTTCAATTCCCACCACACCCAGTTTATTATAAATTCGGAGGTTTCGGCCGTGGCTAGTTAGGTACCACCCTTTCAGCAAACCATTGAGCATTCCGGCGCGATGCAGTGTATAAATGATCAGGGGTTGCTTACCCCCTTCCAAGTTAGTACGACAACATTTTCGACTGCATCGTCATCCCATCAGACGAAATCGCAATCTTAACTCTTTTCCTACATCAATGGTATTTAACAAGATTTCAAAGCCATGTATAACTTTATTTTTTATGATGACTTTTAGGTAGGTAGGTACGCTCCATAAAACTCCGTAAAACTCTTCCAATAGTGCAACTGTTACTAAAGTTTACAACATACTAGTAAAGTAAAACTGCGTAATATAGTCGTAGAACCAAGCAGCATTCGTATAGTTCAACCAACTAAATGGCAATTTGATTTTTATGGTTATACATTTAACATGAGATTTTAGAGTAACAATTCCAACTTATATACCCTCATTAAACTACACCCGTGTTTATTGAGTCGCAACCAGAGAACAATATTTACTTTTATGTGTATCCAATTGACTTATAATTCAAGTAGTAAACTTCTCTAGGTTTGAAGATTCCATTGAAAATATAGCGTAAGCTATAAAAGCAGTAACATTTTTACGGCTGCTTTGTAATAGACAAGGAGCTTTTGACGCACTTTAAGAACCAAAAGGGTTTTTATTTTTGTCCTCCTCTCTCTACCAAATAAGGTTGTGGGCGCGACAGGAAGCGTTGCGGGTAAATATCACAGAAAAACGAAGTTTTACTGAATTGATAAAAATTAAGCAAGTTATCAAACAAAATAATACTGGGCGTTTTTAGAACTTAGTACTTACTGCCGGCACAAATAAAAAAAATACATTTGTAGATAACAACATCCTTTGTAGTTTCTGATAAAAATTCAAAAATAGAGATTTTGGAGCTTTAGGTTGGTTGAACTTTCTATCGAAAAAAAATGTTTCAATTGGGTTTTGCTTCTGAGCGAATTTGGATTAAAAATCAAAAATACATGATGTTTCAATTTGAAAGTAAGTAAGTACTTAATTTTAATTTAATTATACATGTATTGTCTTTATAGTCTTGAATCCACAGATATTTAAAAATCGCTTTTAATAACCGTTTATGCCGTTAAGCGGGAAATTCCGGGTTCAAAAAAACTATTGATGTTTTATATCTAAACTATACACTGCACTGTACAGCTACTTGCCTACGGTTCAGGTAGTTCAGGTTCCCATTCAGAGTATGAAATGAAATGAAATTTATTTATTTATTGATTAGAACATTTACAATTGAACACAGAATAACATGAACGATGACAACTGTAAAAGTATAAACTGCGTAACAGTTATCACGCCCACCTCCGAAACATATAATATAACAACTGTTCACAATTACAAAGACTTAACTTAATTTTGAGGTACGTGCAGCATGCAAAACTTGAAAATAATATATGAATTTTCTAGTGGCGAGATTTTATCTCATAAATGTGTTACTCACTAAACGTATTAAAAATTCACCTTCAGTTCATGTTTATGGACGCACAAAAGTGAAATAACAGCGCGAGCTATATTTTTCTTTGTTTTTCTATTTTTTTCGCCTTGATGTATGTGACGCATTTCCGCACTTTCGGATAACTCTGCTATTCCCTTTCATGTGCGTATGTATAGAGATTCATTGAAAATGTAGAGTGGCTATTTTGATTGAGAACTAGCTGACCCGCCTCCGGTGATCACGTGGAGATAACGCTAATTCCTGTCCTATACATTGTCTCCATTGAAGTACTTTTTAGTGTTAATGCCCTGCAATATGAACATTTTAAACCTTTTCTACATTATGTTCAAGGTTTTTAGATACGAGTATTAATATGAATATCAATGATTTTCAAAACGAACTAATATAGATATAATTATAACTACATCATAGAAACTTATAGTTATTCTCGTTTTATTCTCCAGCTACTGTGCCCTTTAAACCGAAACGCAATTTTAATGCAATTACCTACTGCTTTATTGACATAATATCTGAGCCTATGAACCCATCCGAGACTTCGGCGAAAAAGCTCTACCAGTCCTCCCGAAGTGGATATTATGTAAAATCTTTCCATCCTGGTTATTCTTTAACGTAAGGTGCTTATTCCTATCTGTGAGGATCACAAATATCATCGTCGTATTGCTTTAAAAATGTATTTGTGAGGGGTGGGAAGGCGTTCTTTTCGTGACATGGGGGCTCATGATTTGTTACGGAATTTTTCAGATCCTTTGGGATGTTATCTACTAGACTATTTTCATACTATTGTTCTTTTTATTTACTAAATTATAATTCATCAACTAGGCAATAACGAAATTTCGTTTACAAATTTCTTCGCTATAATATGCAGGAACACTGCCCACATGAAACACCACACACAATTTTCCAACACTTTCTTCGATGTACTTTTCTTGCCGACACCGGGACATCCTCAGGAGATGTTAACTTCACAATGCGAAATCGTAGAGTCGCTACGATACGAATTAGTATTTCCTACTAATTATGGATTTCCGCAAAATAACGCCTGCGTCCATTCAATATAATATGTATAGCTTATAAGAGAGAAAAGGAAAGTCCGTAACAAAGCTCCATTATAAAATAAACGTTGTGACATATTGCGCTATCTACTGCTAATTACACGTAAGTGGGCAAGCAAAGCCTGTTAATTTGTGTCCGAGTTGGATCCCCTGGGATTAAGGCCCGACCTTCGTTAACGCGGGATTTAGCCCTTTGCCGTCCCGTGGAGCCAGGGACTTCACTAACCCCATTACATTGTTGTCGCTAAAATTATGTAATCCGTATCAAAATTGAAATGTTTGGTATAATTTTCCAGTGAGTCTGAGAACCTGTTAGCTCGTTTTCCAATATGATACTCAGATTATCTAATTGTAAATTATTTAGATTAAATAAATACTTACCTGTTTAATTTTTGTTTTACGAAAATTGTTCGAGTTTGTTTCAGCGTTGAATAATTTATAATTGTAAATGGCGACAATATTGTTGACAAAATTGTGAATAATAATAAAATGTGAAGTCAAATATTCATTTTGTTTAATTTCTCGATAATACAGTACAAATATTTTTCTTTTGTTTTGTTCAAAATTTTTGAAGATTTTCGGACATATTTTAGCGTTCGTCCAAAACTTTTGTCCGTTTCGTATCGGATTTTGTTTACTATTTTTGCGGTTTGAAGAATTTGGCGTCTAATTAGACTAATGAAAATCATCAAGAAATCTTAAGAAATTTTCATCTAAAACATCTTAGTGCTGGCATCGGTTGCTGGTTTGATATCGGTGTTCTATATTCAAATTTTAAATGTTATAGTACGATGATCATGTCGCTTCGACTGTCGCAAAAAAAACTCCATTTCTTTACACACGATAGTATTTTAATCTAATTACGTCCTAAGCAGACAGTGAACCTCAGTAAAATAACGAGTGTCACGATCGCCGTTGACGGGCCCGCTGCCATTTCGCCAGGCGATGAATGGATAAAGGAAATGTCTCAGGGTGAGACAAAAACATGAGTTTATCTCGAGCCTCCGTTGTTTGCTCCCTCTAATTGGCTAATTGGCATACTAGATAGATCTAGAAACGCGATCGCTTCCTCGTCGCCGATAATCGTGCCCACCGCTGTCGCTAGGGTTGAATGTTGATCGATATTTGAAAAATATCGACATCGGAAACAAATCTTTTTGCGGCAAGTTAGAATTGACGGGCTTAGATGGATGATATCTAAATTTATGTCTGTGTTATTGTCTATGTATATGTCTGTGGTATCGTAGCTACCAAATGAATGAACAGACACATACACACGTACACATATATAATATACGTTAATTAATTAACAAAAAAACCGACTTCAACTCTTATGAAACTATTGTTGAATACATCCTTTCCAATTTAAAAATTTAAAACTTATATGGTTTTCTCATGACACCATTATCAGAACTGGAATATATTGAAATGGAACCACACGGGAAGCGTCAGCTTTCTTATAAAAAAAGATTCATCAAAATCGATTAATCCATTCAAAAGTTATGAGATAACGAACTTAAGAAAACATACCTACAGTTGAATTGAGAACCTCCTCCTTTTTTGAAGTCGTTTGAAAATTTCGCTTTTATGAGTTTGTTTTTGTTATATAGATCGTGTGAATATATTATAGTATAGGGAGGTGCGAGCACATGTGGTTCCGTATATCCGTCCCCGGCACCGGCGCCAGTCACCGCAGAGTTCCGCCGCTCGTGACCCCACACAAACAATCGTTATGGTACGATGCACGTGGCTTACGTTGATTTTATTTTTACCCGTTCCCAAATGTTCCGTATCTGGGTACCGTACCCACAGAGTCCTAAAAACGAGACCCTATTACTAACACTTCACCGTCCGTCCGTCCGTCTGTCACCATGCTATCTCTTGAACCGTGATAGTTAGACACTTAAAATTTCACAGGTGATGTATTTCTGATGCCGCTATAACAAACAAACGCTTAATAAAAAGTAAAATAAAAAAAATATATTTAAGGGAGCTCCCATACAAGCAACGTAATTTTTCTGCTCGATATTGATAACTGCAACAAATAGACGCTTCAAATATTCACAGAATATTTAGTTATATATTCACTATGAAACTATATAGTTTAAAAAAAATAAAAATATTTAAGGGGGGTTCTTATACAACAATTAATGTGATTTTTTGTTTGTTTTTTAATTTGGTGGTATTTTAGTTAAAATTGATCTTGATAGCAGGTACCGTACCCTCAAGGGTACCTACCCTCAGGTACGGTGCGCGAGCCCGACTCGCACTTGACTAATTATTAAGCTAGCTGTTGCCCCTGGGATCCGTAGGCATTTGAATTTCGGTGTAACCCACGTGATTTTCAGTTTCCACAAATCCCGTGGAAACCATGTATTTTTCCGGGATTTTTAGCCTATGTGTTAGTCCAGGGTAGAGTCTACCACCATTCTAAGTCCAGCCAAATCGGTTTAGTAGTTAGCCAAAGGTTTGAATAATGATATTTGATACTCGGCTTCGAAACCGTGAAAAACCTACTGAATACAAAAAAAATACCCAAAAATCTCTCTTCTTAAATAATTAATTCTAGATATCACCTATACCGGCGATAACCATCTTCCTCAATTTTATAAAAAAAGGTAAAAACAACCATAAAGACCATATAAAACAAAATTTATTGGAATGGTTACAAAAAAACTTAGGCACATTTCTCTTTGATACGCCACCGAGAGTCGGAACCTGCTGCACTAAAAATAAATGCAATTAATACGCAATATCCATCCCGCTGTATTTTACGACCAATAAAAACTTACACGGAATGAATATTGTTGTAAATTGAAAAATAAAATAAAAAGAATGTGACTTTTTCAAGATGTCGGTACTTGTATATGAGAGGTTGATGTTTATTTTATGCTTTTTAAAACAAGGGTCAGAAGAAATCGACGCATTTGGCCCGTCCGACATGCTGCTCTTGTCATATAAATCACTACCTTAATAACAGTAAAAAAACTGTTAATACAGAGTATAAATTTGAAAATGATTAAGGCTGTACACGAAGAATGTACCGGGGTGATGTTTCATTTGTTTTGGCAAGCAGTCACAATATGACTGGAGCCTCATCAGCAAAATAGCAAGCCAATCGATTTATTTGTTTATAATATCTATACTTAGGGCTGATTTTTCAATCGTCAGATTATCTATTAATTGAGGAATAAATCTGAAACATAGTTATCTTTACAGTATGCTATACAAAATCTGTCAAAACTTCATATTTATTCCTTAGTTAACTCCAAAAATAATGTACTTATTTTACTAAACGTTGTCTCAGCCCCCTTTTTTATATCCCATAGCTGGACGTGGGTCTCCTTTTAAATTTAGGGCCAACCATACTCATACAATGATTTGTATGTATTGTATAATGTTATTGTTACTCTCATTATATAACTAATAAATATTAGATTAGTTACAAAATGAGAGTTAGGATTACTCATTTTCTTAATATTCTTATTTATTTTCATTGTTTTCAATAAACTATCTATCTATGATTAAAGATAGAGGTTTTTGCTCTTATACTCGTTATGTCAAAAACTCTTTACTTAGGCAAAATCGTAAATAGATAGCTCATTAAAAACGTCCATTAATGCTTCGTCACATTTTCAAATGACATTACGGAACAAAATTATTACCAGATTTACAAAATAATTAATCACGAGGAATTAACGATTACACGCTAATGAAACAATTCAAGCAATCTATTGAATATCTACCTACTACGTTTCCGCTATAATCGAACAAGTCAGACTCAAGATTCGACACAGCGTTTGAGCAACGTGGGTGTGTGACATAATTTTCATATTAAATCCCTTTGAATTCGATGAGAGCCGCTAATCCGGTTTTATTGGGTGCTCATTCTTTCACTTAGCAGATATTCACGAAAATCGAAAAAGGCAACGCCCTAATCAATTGACGCCGCTTTTGTTATTCCTGAAGTTATTGTATTTTTTAAATTATAAAATTTTATCTAAATCGACAAAAGTTAAGTTGTTAATTATCTCTTTCACATTTAATATGTTTAAAAACAAAAGTTGTTTGAATATTTAAGTAGGTACTTAAGTAATTAAATGATAATATATGAAGTTATAGCTTTTGATGAATAATAATATAATGGTACAATAAATAGGTACCTAGTATTTTTAAATAACAACATAATATGCAGGTAAACGAGTAAACTTTCATAAAAATTTTGAAAACTCTGCCTCTGATGTGTGATTAATTAGCCTGAGTTATTTCTTTATACAGTAAGAATTTTGAGCTTTTATTTTAAAATAAAGTCATCACCTACAACTTACTAAAATCAGCTTTGGCTACCTCCTATAAAACAACCCACATTGGTGTTGTTACTACTCGTAAAATAATTTGAATATCTCGAAATACACCTTTCCAAAGAAGACAATAATTTCATAATTTTATCAAAGTATAATGTCTTCATCTAATCCAAAAACCAAGCAGTGTAATAGAAATAATTAACTTATGAGTGACACATCAATCGTAAGAGATTATGAGCTTAAAATTTCAACAATGGCTGACAATGGGATTAAAAGAAACTTTTGGACAGCAGTAGAAAAAATTAGCGAATAACGTCATAAACATAACAAGGTCTTCTTACCTGTCGCTAAAATTAATCCCCGTCCATGCGAAGAAAAGAATAAACACCTTTTATGCAAAAAGCGAATTATATCACCCATAGTGGACAAAAATTAAATCTTCTCTAAGCTAAGTTGCGTTTAAAATTAACTTTTCTTCTCATATATCTGCGACGTTCAAATTAAAAGGAACTTTATTTGAAACACAGAAGGTTCGTTCTTCAATGCACGTGGGTAATATAAAGTAGATGCGACATATTTATTTTACGAAATCCAATTTTCTGCTGACATCTCATCTGTCGACTTTAAGCGTTAGGGAGTGTGTGAATGTCTACACGGTTTCACGGTTATTCTTCACATTCTCGTATGATCCAGGCTCTCGAGAAATTAAAATATTAAAATTAAAAAGAGCCGAGTTAATCTTGGTTTTGTTTTGCATACACATTAAAACCACACTGTTTTATGTTGCTAGCTATTATAGTTAGTTACCTTCTGGTCTTCATGAAATCAAACCTCAAACTCATTACCTACGTATTGATGAGTAATTACAAAATATGAACTTAAAGGCCGATTTTTCAATCGCCAGATTAACGTTAAGTAAGGAATAAATATGATGTTTTGACAGATTTTGTATGGCATATGTTTCAAATTTATTCCACAGATGGTCTATCTGGCGATTGAAAAATCGGCCCTTAAAGTAATAATAAAGTTGCATCACAATTAAAATATTACAAAAGAAACGTCACATTTTTAATTGAAAATCTAAATACGACGAAACTGACAACTTAAGATTCTATCCAATACATCGATATACATAAAGATGATGATGTTTCATACAAAATCACTCTTCAAAATAAATGTCTACCATTTCTATTAAAAGTTAAAATCTCGAAGTACAAATAACCATAATTATCTTCTTCATAATTATTGTCCTGTCCGATTCTGATGAGAATGCAATAAAAACATTATTCTGAGAATTTCAACAACTGTGCGAATCCGTTTCTTTGCTAACCTACTGCATTAAACTAGTCAACGGACCATGAAATTTCTAGACACTCTCACAACTTTGCAAATCTATGAGCAGAAAAACATCTTATAAAATTCCTGATGTAGCAAAGGGCGCGACCGTAAAAATTAGAAGTATAATATGATGCTGAACATGTGCGATTTAGAAGGCTTCACATGCATTTTATTTTTTATTTTTATGTTAAATTAATTATATTTATGAAATTAAAATAGATTATTTTATAAGGGTCTTTTGTAACTTTTGCATGACTTAAAAAGGTAGAAACATTGATACGCTTATAATTGTAATAACATCTGTATTTGACATGTTTTTACACAAATAAATTACTGATTGAATGATTGATTGATTTGAGAACATAATAACGAACATTTTTGGGGTTCGAATCTCACGCACTTTTTAACCGATTTCAAAAAAAGGAGGAGGTTCTCAATTCGTCAGAATCTTATTTTTTTTCTATGTATGTTCCCCGATTACTCAAAGATGCGTGGACCAATTTAGACAATTCTTTTTTGGTTTGAAAGGGTATAGTTGACACAGATGGTCTCATAGTCATCAAGTCAGGATCTGATGATGGGATCCTGGAGAAAATGAGGGGACTCTTCAAATTTTATAAGCCCACTTGAAGTGATTTTGTATTGTTTGAAAGAGTATATTTCAGTGTTATAATTAAATCAATTGGCTTAACAAAGAAGGATATTCTCTTGAATAAGTGAGTTAATATTAATGTTGTGATAGGGGTTTAAAGCCTGCCTTTCAAGACTTGGAATCGTAACTAGCTAGCAGGTGATGTATTAAGGTGATGAAGTGCGGAATTTGTTATCGCAGTCAATCAAAGACGTAGCACCAAAGAGCTCTCAGTAAAACCATAAGGTTCGCTTGACCGCTGACGTACGTAGGTGACACAACGGTAGATTTGTTTATTGCGCTATAACTCACATATAACTTTAAGCTGCCGGTATGACAGATAGCATCTTGGATTCCTACCGGGCGGCCGCCCTTTGCAGGGTTGTGAGCAGCTGTTCCCTAAAAACGATAGTCTCGAGACGGATGGACGCACAGACAGACAGATGAAAAGACGGTGAAACCACAAGGGTTCTTTGTTTAGTACGGAAAGCTAAAAACCGAAATACACGCGAGCGTAGAAGTACAGTGGGCAAAAGCTAAAAAATTAAACAACATTTTGTCTGATGGTTCGTACTAACAAAATTCTTATTTCAAAGAATATTCAAAACTAGGAAGTTGGTTACACAAAGGTGTTAGTTGTTTCTGTACTACATAATATTGTGTCGAAAAACGTTTACACAACACTAAGTAATAATAATTCAGTTTGAAAAAAATAAGACATAATATTATTATAGTTATCTACTGCAATGCAAACAGATAAACAGATATTTTTGACATTTTCGTTACTTTAGATGTTTAGTAGGCACAACCCTAACAGTATGGGACTATGGGATATAAGAATGCATCAAAGCCGCTTACGTTTGGGGTTAACGAGTCGGTACATTGAGATTGTGAGTCGAATACCTACTTGAAATTGATGATTCGGAAAATAAAATATCGAGTATCTACGGCATTCTTTGTTTGGTTGCATTTTTCAGATTCTCTTCATGAAATATTTTATTCTATATCGGTACAAATATCGTGTATGTACTGAACTCAACTGTTCCGCACGTACCTACTTGATGCTTAAAATTCAAACAAAATATTTTGTTTGAACTACATATTTGTTTCTTTCATGCATGATATAATAAGTAATTGTTGTAAAATTTTTTGAATGGAAGCAGGCGTTATTTTGCGGAAATCCATAATTAGCAGGACAGATTAATTTGTTTTGCTATAATCCGTTACTTGAAAAGATTCTGTATGGTACAATATGCAGGAACAATGCCCACATGAAACACCACACACAAATTTTCCAACACTTTCTTCGACGCACGTTTCGTCCCGACACCGGGACATCCTCAGGAGATGTTGACTTCACAATTTTTTACGCACACTAGCATCCGCACACCATGAAAATTTCAAATGGACACACTCACACTACAAGAAAAAGTTGCCGCACTCACGGAGCTTGTCTTTGTTAGGTAGGTCTCTATCTAGTCGGAGCGCGAGCGAGGACCTATTAATCTACCCATGTTTTATGTTTACCACTCGCGTTACACCAAAGTTCACGAAATTTCCACAGCTAATAAAAGTGGCACTAATTCTGCCTAAATACGTAACAAAGCCCATCCGCAGCCATTAAATGCCCTCAATGGTGTAGTTTGTCGCGTTTGATATTCACAGCAAAATATATTAACAAAGGTTTAACTACTTAATGCTTTCCAACGTATACAAAGTAATGAAGAGGTCGGTGACTCTCGTGGACCATAAAACAACAAGGTGGCTTTAACTATTAGGTAATTATGGTTAATCAAAGATGGAAAACACCTTACTTTAGATAAAAGGCCATCAGAAAATTGCAACATCATTTATATGGTAAGACTTAAAAATACTCGTAAGTAATATAATAAAGGTCAGAGAGCAAAACTTGAAGGAGATAGAAATCTGTATTATTTCTGATTTGAACAGGCATAAGTAGGTAGCCTTTTCCGATAAACCTGGTGAGGTTTGGGTAAGAAACGATCAAAAGCAACCCTTTCTTGATAAGCCCAGAAATGTTATTGGTGAAGAATCTAAGATACTTTGCAACATACAGAAAAATCCTAGATATCTTACTCTTGTGAATACATTGTAGAGCGAAAATTAGTTCCATAATATACTAAGTATCTACACGGAAAATATTTTCTCTTCGATGCGGATTATAACAACGGTAATTAAGTTATTGATTCGTTTACGAAATGGATCCAATCAAACTGTTACAAATTGATACAACTAAAGCTGAGTGTAAAACCGTCCAAAGGCGACCCGTTCGAAGCCGGTTCAGGGCATTAAATTAAATTTAATAAGCGCGTACACAGATTATAAATTCAAATAATCACCGTCATGCTCCCGAAACCGAGTCAATCGGTCCGTAACGAACCGGACAGGCCGTTGTCAATCAGAAAATACCTATTAGGAATTGTCGCTTACACTCGTCAGTCGACAGGCAACTTCAACTTAATCCTAAAGCAAAGCGCAAACGAGGAAATAGCAGTTATTATGCTTAATACTCATTAGCTTTGCTTCCATGAAAATCGAGTCTACATTGTCTGATATTAGATGGATAGAGTTAGGTTAGTAATATAGTTATGTTGGTAACAAAAAGAACACCTAGCTTAGTTTTTTATGGTCTTCTTCTTAGTGCTACGGCGTGTTGGTGTCTTTAGTTTTATTAAGCCGTGAAATAGTTTCATTATAACTGTATTGATTAGTTATACTTCAGTGCCTGCAAATTAAGCCTACGTGAAAAATACTCTGAAATTAATGAATGGCTTACTAGATATTAGGTTACAAGACTCTCGTTAGATTATTGTCAATAATAATAGTATTGTGATCTTTTAAAATTCATTTTTTATGTTCTTATTCTGATTTCACTTACACAAATAACAAGTACCTACTTAGCCAGTTCTTACGTCTATATCAAAATTTTAATTCCTATTATTATACTGAATACTTGCGTACACATGACCAATGACTAGTTTGGATCGTCTACACCTCCCCTTACCGGCTTTTTTACGTTCAATTACAATCTTCTTATTACTGTACAGTGTACAGAGTTCTTCAGATCGGATTAAACTAAAAGGCTGTAATGTAGACACGGCCTAACGTGATCGTGTGTCAATGGTGATTGAAGAGAACTTAGACGCGAGAATTGGTTCAATAGTTGGACGTATATGGTGTGGAATTTAAGTTTAATTTGGAGCTTTTCAACGTCGTTTAAATTATATACAAGTCCAAAGTAATTGAAAAGATTGCCACATCCGCCGGGCCCGGGACGTTTTAAAGGAATCTCGTAAGCTTATTCCAATAAGTTATGGGTAAACTATTACGTACATATTCGATTTACTTTGTAGATAAAAATCTTCAAAAAACTCAAATGACTTACGGCCAAAATTAATAAGCTATCACATCCAGAACCACATCCGGTATAGAAATTTTACTCAAGTTATGTCCTATCTCTGTTAGGACAAATCTGATAAATAATTTTGGCCGTAGGTATATGTAATCAGAAACTATATAAATATTTATGCTCTTAGTTAAAAGTTATACAATTTTAATTTTGAATCAGAAAAGACTGTGCCAACTGCCTTGCTCTTTAGGAAAGCTATTTTATATGAATCTGAGATACAGTACTAAAATATAGCATAACTTTAGCCACATCTCTTCTGAGAGAAAATTGAAACAGAATTTTGAGTTACGAAACAAAAATAAATACCCCGCGCCACCTGATTCCGGTCGCGGCGTGCGAAGTTTGAATTTTTAAAATAACCGTCACAATTTGGTGTCCGCAAAAAAGCTGCTACATCCCAAAACGGCTCCCCTGCTTAAAACTTTCGACTGCACACATGTCACGCACCCAATCCGCATACAAATACGATATAAAAATACAATAACGCTAGTTTCGGAGGTAAACACAGTTATAGGTTCGGTATCTATCCGTAATATATCCCGTAGGAAACGAGCGACGTGCTTTGCGTAGGGGATAAGATTCACAGAAATGAACTGCCACAATGTGTCGTCCGTAGAGATAAAATCACACGATAATATTAAAAATGCGATTGTACTTTTTTTAAGTCAAAACTTCTTTTGCGTGTTTGGCATTTTTTCAGATGGGAAAAAACCGTTGATCTCGCGACACTGTTGGCGTTATCGACACCTCTGTGTAAGTATCTGTAGTATAGTCTAGTTTATATTCGCATTCTCAGTCATTATAATGCAGGCAACGTGCTTAATAACGTGCTTAATAAACGTTATATTTTCGTGGTAATATTAAATATTAAAAAAAAAAACATCTACATTCATACTCGTACACAAATACTGATAGCATGTTAAGTTTACGCATATTTTTTCGCAACGTAAATTAAAACGAAGAAGAAAATATGTTGCAGCGATGTCGTTATAAATTTCGCTAATTAAATAATTACCGGGGTAAGAACATGTGTACATTAAATCATACTAATATAATTATTAGTGCCCATTAACCGAGCATACCTCCACGGCTAGGCGAAGCAATAAATAAAACTGCACGTCGACTAAGGCATAATTACGCGAATAATACAAATGAAAAGTGCAACTGAACGCACGTACTACCTGCTGCGTCCTCCGGCATTATTTATTGCCGTTTTATCTCACAAACAGTATGCGATAAAAGAAAAGAAATGTCAGGAGCCCGTGATCGCGATTATCAGGATGCAATCATTGAAGCTACCAAGTCTTATGTCTTTGAACCAAAATATAACTTGCAACAATTGCTTCAACATACAATTCCTGCTACCCGTAATCTTATACGCATAATTTGTAAAGTAAAGAAGCAATGGGAACAACATTTCGCATAATATCCGTGTAGCATTGCGATCGCGGTACGGTAGGCGGTGAAACAAATACACATTGCGAAGTAAGGGTTACATTTAGAACATGGTATTGGTAGTCAGTCATTGACTGTAAAGAAAGGCTTGTATACCTTGTACGTTCGTGTACCGGGGAGACAGCCGCGATCATTGTGTAAGGGAATGTCCTTTTAATTAGCACATACAGATTAACAACCGGCCGTGTCGCATGTTGGGACAACTGAATAATGGCACAAAAGAGGCGTAGACCTTAAATTATAATTGTAAAGTTACGGCGCTAATCAAGCGGAGAATGGACGGAAGTTTCTTTCATCATTAATATCAATTAATTTGCTCGACGGTCCTTAACGGACCCTTCCTGTTGTGTATTATTGAGTGAAGTCTAAATACCGGTCGATGTTCACAACAATTTCGCGTTATCTTATACAGAGGTTCGTTATAATGTTTTCTATAATGCAATCTTGTTTATTACGCTAGAAATACAAGAATCCATTATAATGCCTAGGCTAGCTACTAGCACAAGCGTTTCTTGTTCTTCCTACAACTAGTTGCAAAATATACATTATATACAATGTACTTCCTTCAATCCATAATAATAATTTATTACCTCCTAAGTTTTTATCCTTTTATCAATGATATTATCTGCATTGGGGACCTCTAGTTTACCTAAGAAATATATACTCCATGTCAGCTCTACATCAATACAAAAAATCACGTCTATTTGTTGTTATTTTGCTACAACTACGTACATTGCATATTTCACTAACAGACTTTTATGTATGTCAAAAAAAAAACATAGTACACCCAACTGTTGAGTACATGTTAAATAAGTAATGTCTCCATGGCTTCGAAAATTACGTTACCGTGACTTTACACTAAAATTGTTGTAAATCGTTAATTTGTGAATCCAACAAAGGTAACGAACGTATTGATTAGCGAGTATCTAATAATCTAATACACGATTTGTGGTGAAATGACTGTTAGACCAGACCGTACCCTCATTAAGAGTTATCTTTTAACTTGACAGAGACACATTGTGGCATCCACTAATAAATAACGAGCTGTATCATTTTCACAAAGTTTAAATATCGGGAAGACTGTATTTGGTATGGAAAAGAATGGAATATCCACCTCAAACCACCTCACAAATACATGCAATACTAATAAATTCTTCTATCTTAACGATCTTTGAAATTAAACCAAACGTTAGAACCTATATTGAAAATTCGAAATTATGAGAAAAGGTTACTAATATCAATCAAGCAGAACAAAACCAGGATTACAAAATATTGTATAATATGCACTTCTAATACGTCGTAAATTATAGAATACCACATTAATCACAAGATTATGACTTCAATAGTTACATTTTACCATTAATTAACTGGTATACAGTTAATTAATGGTAAAATGTAACTGGCCAATCCAAATATTGTAGCATCAGATTGTCCGTACATTTTATTAATAGCATTCGTTTCATTTCATTTCGAGATAACTAAACTAGGAAAAGGTAAACCGTTCCTATTTGTACAATCAAAGCTCCATCTCAAAAAAGTGGCGTAAACCTATGAATTCATGGGAGCGTGGTTTTTAACGTCACGTTTATGAAATATTAAATCTTACGGGTCTATCTGTACATCTCTCTGCCGAGAAAGAAAGAACAGGTGCGCTACCAGCACCCACACGTTTCAACCGTGGCTTTCAGACAATTATCATTCCGTATGCTTGCAAACATGCCTCGTCACTATCTGTCTGGCCATCATCACGACTCCACGATTTACATATAATGTCTGTTGAACAATAAACGAAATATGCAACGAGTTAACGACGCATTTGTAACGTAAACTAGCAGATGTGCGCGGGTTTGTCAGTGTACGTTTCGAACTTTCAACCGAGCCGTCCATGTGCTTTCATGGCTTTCTATCAAATTAGATCGGCGTTCCTAACACATTGTGGAGTACTTT
The DNA here is from genome assembly GCA_036785405.1 of Coenonympha arcania. NCBI lineage: Eukaryota > Metazoa > Arthropoda > Insecta > Lepidoptera > Nymphalidae > Coenonympha > Coenonympha arcania. The sequence goes on from CM072069.1 coordinate 7,689,495, forward strand.
CTCTTTAATTTCGTAGGCTTGACTTGGATATTTTACAACGAGATTAAAAATGTCCACTAAGTTAATACTTTAATCTAGTAAAAAAGTATTGTTGGAATTTTGGTTCTTCTTCTAAGAAATAAGTGGAAAATCAAAATATATCTTCATGTACACTTACGTAATCTAGTAAATTACATAGTTTATCACATACGTACTTAGTAATTGCTACTTTCTCATAAATATACAGTTATTTTAACAATTTACAAATTATATTCGAGTAAAATTGTAGGTTGCTTTCTCGGTTAAAAATTCGTCAAGAATCTTATATGTTTTAAAATTCATATAAAGTAGGTAAAAGCATAATATTAAATTTTATCCAGTTTATAATGAAGTGGAGACTTTGAGATTTAGTTTCACGACATTAAATATTGAAAACAGATCCTACGTGCTATGCTGGTTTTAATTAAGTTCCTTATTAACGTTGTCTTGGCTCTCCAGACGCTTAATCTTATCTCCTTTCAAGTTGGACGTTGTATGAATGTAAAAACATTATAACATCTCATCCCGTGTTGCTTTTATTGTTTTTACTTTAATTATTAACAAGCGGATCTGGCCCTGGGGTTGAATTTTCAGAAGTCTTTTCTTATGGGATTGTTATGTGTTAGATATCTGTGGCTATCGGATTTCAGCCTGATTCGCCCAGTACTTTGTTGTTGTGTGTTGCTATGCGTTGACAGATCAGCCAGTTAGGATCTTTCTTCAATTTATGTTTGAAATTACAACTACAATTTTCATCACTGACCAAAAAAATGTTTGTCTCAAGGTTTTTGATCAACAATACTAATAGCAATTTTCGCAAGTAATTAAATTATTAGCAGTTTTTGGTTGTAATTTAATTACTTCTAGATCTAGATGAGTTTGCAGATCATCTATCGTTTGGAATATGCAATTGAATATTAAATATTATGTTCACATTATTGCTGTACGCATAAGTGTAAACGCAGCGGTAGCTAGCGAATGCATCCTGACTGATTAAACCTTATTTCAGATATGTACTTAACCTCTGCGTTGTAGATTACTTTTGGATTCATTACATCGCGTAGAATAAACTTGCTTATGACTCTTTTAATTTTCAAGAGATTTTTTAAATAAAATATACCTACTACCCCTTCAGATTTGAGTTACTGCTTTTACTGTTGGCTAGGAAAATTTGTGTGTTTGTAATTTGCTTTTCAAAGACATAAAGCTACCGCAGGCTTCTTCGTCATTTAATTTACAAAGCTTTTGACTCACTAGGGGCTTCGGAGCAACAAGTTAGCATCTTTACGACAGCGTATGTCAAACTGTGACACCTTTGGCGCGTTGTCATTTTAAGGATTTTAAGGCCCCGCAATATTTCAGAATACCACAGACGATGGAAGTTATAGACCGCTAGAAATATTTTATGCAGAAATAATGTGCGGAAGGATCATCTGTATTTTGTTAAATAATTTAAAAGCTAGTGAAAAGGAATGAAGAGAATTCTATTTAGGCTAGCACTGATTTCATACTTCATGGAAAATGATGACAATAGTCTTAAGTCGAGTGATCCTATTCACTCTAATCGATTGATAGGTATATCAAGTGGGCGAGATGACAAGGGGTCTGAAGAGAGGAGTGTATTGGAGAAATTATAGCGGCGCATATCTCCTGAGGAATAAAACGCTTAATACGATTTCTAGGTACTTAGGTACTATAGGTAAACATAAAATATTAAATACAAAGACACTGAATTTTACTGTATATTTGTTTAATAGGTACATGATAGTTTGTATTTCACATTCAATAAACGGAATTTCTGCTATTGAGATCGATCTTTCTCTCATTAAAACTTCTTTCTCGTGACATTTTTTTTAACGGGTCTATATTATGTTCCTTAGTCTACGACGTGACCATGTTCCAAAATATTCTGAACGCGAAACGTTAGTTAACTAAATATTGTTGCTGCCTGAGGAGGTATAAATTAGTTTGGACTCCACAATAGCTATAAACATGTAGGTTTATGTTCGGCAGGCTAATTTACTGCCTCGTTGTTCCTACAGACTGTTTTAAATGTTCTTTCAAAAATGGATATTACTTGAGTATTGAGTAATAAGGACATGATTTTTTTTTATATGTCTCTGTCGGTATTCTATAGAATATATTTCGGAGGGTGTGCTCAGGAACTATTTAATTTGGTTCCCCCGTCACCTTTCTACCATAGAACAGCAAGGCATCGTAAAGGCTTCCACCCATACATAGACGACGTACCAAAGACGCGTAAGAAGCGGTTTGATTCCTCGTTCCTGATACGCACTGCAAAGGCCTAGAATACCCTCCCAGGCAGTGTCTTTTCTGCCACTTACAACCCTAGACTGTATCATCACTTTCCATCAGGTGTGATCACAGTCAAGCGCTAGCCTATATAGTACAAAAAAAAAGTTTTAATCACATTATTTATTTATTATTAAATCCGAGCTAAAATAAAAATCTTCTGATTAAATCAGATGGAGAAAGAAGCAAATTGGATAAGGCAGAAATCAGAATTGATGATGATATTTTTGTAGGTAATTTACGTGAACGTGGACCTACCTACCAATTCAGGCACTAATTACCTATACGTTCGTCTACGCATTAATTGATTCAACTTGAATATTTCAGTTTTTATTTTATTTCTTGCTAATAGTTAAATTTCACTCTAATTTAGTCCCCATCCCCAAAACCTATAATAAAAACGCATCTAAACCTCGTTAACTTTTTTAACACAAAAAAAGATGTTACCGGTTAATAACGGCACAAGAAAAATTGGTCTTAAACAACGAGGGACCTTTCGTCATCTTGGTACAAATTATATCGGATAACGTGATTATTTTTTACGACGAACAAACAACATGTGGTAAATTAGAGTCCCTATCATCAAACAAAATAATAGTAGTTTATGTAACGGTTACATAATGGGGGGTATTAAAACACGAGTGTGAGTTTAAAAAACGAGCCGCAGGCGAGTTTTTTAATAGTATCACACGAGTGTTTTAATACCTAATTATGTAGAGTTTCATACACTACTTTATCTACGCTCATATTATTACCCAAATCATAAAATCTTGCTAACGTTTGTCGTAAATCATTGCAACTACTAAGATGTCAGGTGGAGTGAAATTTTCTTTAGTAGGTTTCACTGCTAGACATTTTTTAGCGCAAAGTTTTGACTAAGTAACAATAAAAGTTGGTTGTCTGTAAAGTCGGTTTACGGACGATAGATTTACGAGATAACGTCATAATCGTAATCGTTATCGTAATCGTAATCATAATCGTTATCGTAATCGTAATCGTAGTCGTAATCGTAATCGTAGTCGTAATCGTAATCGTAATCGTAATCATAATCACAGGCCCAGGTGGAACGTTACGCGGAACGTTAGACATTGTGTTGTTGTCTATGGTCAATCATGATTCATGGCCCATCCATACTCTCGGCAATGACTACCAACTATAAGTTGTCTGTGGATTCACTTAAAAAATATTACATAAAAATATTACCCCATAGACATTGTGTTGTGGTCTATGGTCAATCATGGCCCATCCATACTCTCGGCAATGACTACCAACTATAAGTTGTCTGTGGATTCACTTAAAAAAATATTACATAAAAAATATTACCCCATAGACATTGTGTTGTTGTCTATGGTCAATCATGGCCCATCCATACTCTCGGCAATGACTACCAACTATAAGTTGTCTGTGGATTCACTTAAAAAATATTACATAAAAAATATTACCCCAGATACAAATACAGGAGTCCAGAGCCGTGTATCGTTATAGATTTTATACAACTTTCTTTAAATATTTCCATAGTAGAGCGATGTTATTATGAATAACTTTTTAATAATTATAGAAGTCTGTGAATAAAGTAGGTAATTATTTGACACATTTCGATTTCATAATTCGAACTTTAAGCAATGAGCGTAGATAAACAATATAACGATGCCACACAGTTCAGCGAAGAAAAAACTGATCAAGCTTGAGTCGAAATTTCGTTGTGAAGATTCCCTACACAAATTTTAATTGATTTTAATTATTTTACAAGATGGAAATTAAATTGATAACTAAATACCTAAGTATATAGGCAGCCGGACTACTTATAACCTCCCTGGCGCAGTGGCGGCGCGCTCGGATTCGAGTGGGAGGTCGCGGGTTCGATTCCCGCCACGAGTCACATTGGGATTTTATAATTTCTAAATTGACTCAGGTCTGGTCTGGTGGTAGGCTACGGCCGTGGCTAGTTACCACCCTACCAGCACAGACGCACCGCCAAGCGATTTAGCGTTCCAGTGCGATGCTTGTAGAAACCGTTGGGGTAAATTTACTTACCCTCCCAAGTTAGTGCAATAACATCTTAGGCTGCATCATCACTTACCATCAGGTGAGATCGCAGTCAAGTACTAACTTGTAAAAAATAAAAAAAATGTATTTTGCGATAGGCTGGCGACTGGTTTGCCACTGGCTTCAATATTAGTAGAAATTATTAGAAAACAAAAGTGACTTATGGCAGCAATGATCGCGATATTTACGCCTATCGCTAGACTGTCGTTAGATACATATTAACGGCCGGAGACTTGTTTTTTTTTACTCTACAAGTTAGTACTTGACTACGATCTCACCTGATGATAAGTGATGATGCCAGCCGAAGATGTTATCGTACCTACTGACTTGGAGAGGATAAGTAAACTCATCCCTTACGCTTTCTACACAGCATCACGCCGGAACGATAAATCGCTTGGCAGTGCGTCTTTGCTGGTACAGTGGTGCCTAACCACGGCCGAAGCCTCACACCAAACTAGACCTGAGATCTTCTAAAGAGGTCCGTGGTGAGAATCGTGCGACCTCCCACCCGAACCCAGGTACGCGTTACTGCACCAGGGAGGTCGTCAAAAACGTTGTTTTATAAAACAAGTGCTCTTTTATAAACTTTTATTTAGTTTCACGTGTCCGATATTTGTTTGTTCGTTTGCTTGTTTGTTAGTTGTTTAAGTATCAGTAATCAAATTTTGCAAGCTGAATTTGATCTACTTCCCGGTTATTACCGATTGAGCTGAAATTTAATAAACATGTGTAAGTCAGATGACAATGCGAAATTTTATGACATGGAGTTGATCTGATGATAGAACCGGAAAGATAGAAACTCGGGAGTAAAACGGCACAACCATCGAGTTTGGACTCATTTGATCCATCTTGACGAGTACCTACTTTAGTGATAGATGGTAACAGGGCGGCGCTGAGAAAAATACGGATAAAACATATAAATGCTTGATTTTAAAAATATTATCTGAATGATTACTTGTTTTATATACACATACATACCTCCGTATATATGATTACATAGCTAGTTACAAATACCACAGTAAGCCTCGACTCAGACCATTAGGCGATTACTTAAAACTAGGCCAAGTAATGCACCATCGGGAGCAATCAGAGCAATCACAATGAACAAATCGATTACGCACTAAAAGCCCGCGAGCGTGCGTGAACGGCAACACCGCAGCGCTAAACATAGGGACGTGTATTATGAAACAGACCGACTGACTGCAGAGTGCAGGGGTTAGTACGAAATTCGAGTTGACTCGCAACGCACAAACGAATCGAATTCCTCCATACATTTACAGCCAGCGCCATCTATTGACAACCGCATGTCAGCGACTGTCCATAGATGGCGCTGGCTGTAAATGTATGCAGGAATCCGATTCGTTTGTGCGATGCGAGTCGACTCGAATTTCGTACATAAACTTGTACTAACACTTTTGACTACGCCGAATAACAAAAACAATGACCTATAGACGCTTGATGAGATAGACAATGGGCAAAGATTTAGCTCATGACAGGACAATTGCTTGACAGAGCAGTAAGTCGAATGGTGAAAAGTAGACGGACAAATAATATTATGATTACGGATGAAGAGGTAAGCAATATTTGGAAACTATGAACTTGCAGGAGAAAAGTGATTAATATGTGTGCCTAAGGCATTAAAACTTACAAACGATAAATATTACAAATTCTAATTTGGTAACGAAGAGGAATTACTTTTTCTATTTGTTTTTTCAGACAGGAAAATATCCTAAATTCTGGGGTAAACGTAAAAGAGCCTTGTCTAAAAGAATCCTAAGCAGTTATTATTCCTGGCCCATTAGGTTAATTATGTTAAGGAATACGGAGGTTTTTAAGATTAGCCAGATTTGTTGTTACAATTTATATACTACTTTGTAACATAATATAATATTAGGGCCGATTTTTCAATCGCCAGATAAACGTTAACTGAGGAATAAATATGACGTTTTGACAGCTTTTGTATGGCATATGTTTCAAATTTATTCCTCAGATAACTTATCTGGCGATTGAGAAATCGGCCCTTGTAACAAAAACTTAGCAGACCCGACTATTTTGGATTTGGAATTCAATTAATAGATTTGGACTTAATAGGTATATCAAGTGGTAATAACGGAACAATTTACTCTACATGCGTGTAGTGTAGTATAAGAGATCATGGTTAATTTACAACCACCAATAGCGGATACGATAAATATTTGAATATTTTACTTAGTTAGTCATTAGGTACTAACTACTGTTTCCTTATGCTGAAAACCTTATAGATCAAATTATCATATTAACGCCTGTAGCACACCTCCGCTGCGAAACTCAAAGGGCGAAACCGCAATAGTTTCGCTGTGAGTTGTCAGTTCTTTGGCGTCGAAACAAAAACGAAATTCCCTGCTCTAACGTACAAAACTGACTATGATGTTGTCTCTTTCTAACATGATTTCGCTCATTTGTTTAGGCGCCGTCTACATCTCCGCCCGTTGTCCGCCATTTTGGAGCGGTTCCGCGTGTGACTCGCGACGCGTCTGTAGCAATCGACAATTTTTATGAGCGAAAAAATAGGAACAATGGATTTGGAATTTACTAAAAAACTAAACGAACCTACTGATTTGAGTACCTACATATATTTCTCAATTTTCATCATTATAATTGTTTTTTTTAATTTAATTTTGTAACTTTTAATGTTGTCTGTAAAGTCGGTTTACTGACGATAGTTGAATGGGTTGAACGTGACAACGTCACAATTGTGCTTCTTTGTCGCTCGTTCCGCGCTCTCGCTTGCACTTCAAGCCTTACATGGAACGCCTCAGAGCAAGGTAACGCCGCATGAGCGAGGTAACGCCGGTAACGCCGGATGAGTCATGTTTTTTCGTGCGTGCAACCGGCTCTATCGAATTATAAGACGTTGTCACGTCAAAACGGTCTTCATGTGACTGTAACTCTTTACATAATATATTTTCTCCCAACTTCTTTCTTATTTTATTGATATCATGCACCCAGGTACGACGCCTTTTTAAAGTAGTTTACCACAGTAAGATTAGTTCCTCCTCTGACTACGAAAGCGACGACATTTTCTTTCGATTGTTATTTCTCATCTGTTCCAGTTTTAGGTTTCGCTAATATAGTTTCGCGTAAGTGTAGTACTGTTGCACAGCGAAACTCACGCGGCGGTTTCGCAGTTGTTGTTTCGCAGCGGAGGTGTGCTACAGGCATAAACATTCTTCATTGAAGTTTCCGCTGTCATAGTATGTATTAAATATAGTCAAAGTATTTAGTAGATCATACTTGAAAAAATGTTACGCACATACAGTTTTGCCACATCCGGTCTTGCCTGTTAACTGACTATTCGGAAGATAGAAATTGAAAAAGAATTCTAGACCTCAGCGGTCACCGGTGCGTATTGGAAACGAGTTTTATATTGCTAACTTGAAAAGTTATTCCCGGTGGTTTTAGTAAATGCAAGCTCTTAGACTATAAATTAGATTTACAGAGCCGAGTCGCCTGACAGATTAGCGAAGCTGTTATCTCATTGTTTCAGTTCGGCAAAGTTTAGCCAGTCCGCCGATGTACGCAAAAATAACAGATTTGCTTTAACTGGGGGATGGGATTGATTGTGGATTTTAGTCACAGATTTTGTGTTATCAAAATATAAACTTTATTGATGAAATCTTTTTTTATTTATTTGCGTACAAACCGGCCTAACCAAACTTTAAGTTAGTTTTATCTTTCTGAGTTAGTATAAGTTAATAGAAAAGTGACGTGTAATTTTAAACTGGAACGGTATTTTACTCCAAAGCAAGACAACTAAGGAGGTAGGTTTTATTTATATTTCGAACTGGCTTTCATATGAGAAATTAACTCAATAATTTTTACCCACGACGGAACGGAGTACGGGTATATGCGTTTAGGGTGAGAGACCGTTTATACATTACTTTATTATTGAGATGTTATGTTTGTTTGTATGTTAAATTGTTCACAAAAACCAATAATGGAAAAATATTTTTGTTTGTTTGTTTGTTTGTTTGTTGGTTTGTTTGTTTGTGTGTGCACATCAATGTTCCCATTTATTTCAAAAACGGCTTGACCGATTTAGATGCGGTTTTCTGTATAATGTTTGGTGTTCAGCAACAATGGTTCTTAGATAGTTGTTACGAACATCGATCACCAGGGGGCGCCATAAAATACATTTATATTGCAAACGAATGTTCCCATTTATTTCAAAAACGGCTTGACCGATTTAGATGCAGTTTTCTATATAATGTTTGGTATTTATTGGCGATGGTTCTTAGATAGTTGTTACGAACATCGATCACCAGGGGGCGCCATAAAAAACATTTACAGTGCAAACGAATGTTCTCAATTATTACAAAAACGACTGAACCGATTTGGATACAGTTTTGTATAAAATATTAGTGAGTCATTGGCAATGGTTCGTAGATAATTGTTCTTGTGATTGAACAGCAGGGGCGCCACAATAAACGTCTCTTTATGACTTGGAAGGGATGATGCCTTCAAATGTTGCTAGAGGAGCTAATGGCTACTTTGAAGATTAATTTTCATTTTTTAATAATAATATAATTTAAATTACATTAATATATTAATCGAAAAACTATAAAACAAGTGGAAAATTAAAAAATTTTAAAACACCCACGACTTTTGCAGACTTGTAATTGAAAAAGGATTAAATAATTTTTTTGAAACTCCCCGACTAAAGAAAAGTAAGAACTAAGAACCTATCAGTATAATTACAAATCCAAGAAAATCCGTCGGAGCTGCCATTGCTATTTTATATATTTTCGTTTCCAATATCAATTAATGTAATTAGTAAGTATTGATAAACTGCCGGTATATGAGAAGTATGAAGAAATTGAATTAGTCATCAACTGGTAAACAGCACCATCAACACCGTCATAGGCAAAACACAGCAGCTCCGACGGATTTTCTTGGATTTGTAATTATACTGATAGGTTCTTAGTTCTTACTTTTCTTTAGTCGGGGAGTTTCAAAAAAATTATTTAATCCTTTTTCAATTACAAGTCTGCAAAAGTCGTGGGTGTTTTAAAATTTTTTAATTTTCCACTTGTAAAGTAATCGTATTCGACAAAATGAGTCAAGTAAAGACTTGTGAGAATAAGTTCTGCCTCGGTACTATTTCCTTAGTACTTGGTTTTAATTTCCGCGCATGATTTGAGAAAAGCCTTGACCATAACCCACAACTAAGCATTGATGGATTGATGGACTTACGTATGCGTGCCTTGGCTTCGCCTCGGCCCACATTTACACGTGGCAATAATTTACTATGTCAGTTGTCACTATCACAAAATGATAATTAAAAAAAGGCAAACAGTAGTGAACTCTTTTGTTACACCCTTCAAGTTAGTTACTTGATAGCAATCTCAGTGACGATCCAGTTACCAAACTGACTTGAAAGGGGTTATTTATTTCTAACTGTTGCTACACAGCATCGCATCGGAATGTTGTAACTGACCGCGGCCGATACCTCTCATCAGACCAAATCAGACCAGAGTCAATGTAGAAGTTACAAAATATCAAACCGGCCAATGTCGCGGAATCAAACCCGGGACCCTCCCCTACCCGCTCAAATCCGAGCATGCTGCCAAATGCGCAAGGCAGCTCGTAGCTCTTAATAAGAATTTTTGTCATCATTAATTCTTCGCATCGTGTCCTGGGTACATCCGAAGCATATACATATTGATCAGCATATTATTATATTCTACATAGCGGACTGCCACGAGTAACAATGTACATGACAAGTCCATGCCTCGAGGCCGCATGTACCATAACAACATAATCTCTCTGTCAACATCTCTGGGGCCACCGCTCACCACACAACCACTCCTCAGCTATTCAGCACACTTGCTCTCACACTACTATCTAGTCACGGTTCGACCTGACTCTTCGTTTCACAACTTAGGGTTCCCACACACTGTGGATATTTTTAAAACACCTTTTTAATCTGTGAGCCTAAAATAAACTTGGCTACTATTGGCGCTTCCGGCACGAGAGGTTGAAAGTCACAAAAATAAAACCATTTTTGGAAGTCAAAGAGATTAAATATAAAATTGGCGTATTGTCTCAGTTTTGTAAGCCATGTACGAGCGGCAACATCTGGTGATACTTTTAAAATTAACTGTCATTGGCAGGAGACGTCACGAGAATCAGAAATATACTCAATCACTGTTGCATGTGGGAACAGTCAACACAGAACAGCTGGTATTTTTTATTATTGTTGATAGGCTTGCCTTTGACTACAATCATGCCTTTTGGAAAGCAATGATGAGATCTAGGATGGAGCGCGATGTCCTAGAAAATGCTTGTACACTCTTCTCTTAAAATAACCCAGAACACAGAAGCTGGAAGGGTGTTCCACACCTTAGCGGTTCGTATCAGAAACGTGGCAGAAAAACGTTCGTTCGAGTTCGCTGCATATCAACCACATAAGGATGCCAATCGTCTCAGTGCCTTCTAGTAGAAAGGTGAAGGAGGAAGGATAAAGGAATAAGGTTGTGGAGTTCCTGAGCCACCTGAGCTGGTATACTACTGTTTTTACTGGCCGTAATTAGCGAACCGCATAACAGCGGGGCTAGACAAAGTAACAGTCGTTTAACGTTCACGACAGTAGATAAAAATGTATGGACAAACCACGTGACTGAATGAAAACAAATGAAAGCAGCATCAGCTACTCTATGCCTAGCGATGTTCACAGTCGACTGTGAATTGTCATGCGAAGTACGCTAAAGGTTATCTACAAGGTCTGCGAGAACGCCAGAGAGCGTTCAAATAGTCGTAGTCGATTTTCAAAAAAAAGTGTTTTCCTCTATTCGGTCACGTGGTTTTTCTGCATGCACGTGGTTTATCCATACATTTTATTTACTGTCGTGAACGCTAAACGACTGTTACTTTGTCTAGCCGCGCAGGTCTTTATTTTCATTCCCAATATGGGAGTCTTTACTGGCCGTAATTACCAAACTTCTGGTAACTGGTCTCTATTTTCATTCCCAATAGCCTAACAACGGCTAACACAACAAATAATAAAACAAGCTCACTCGATAATTGATTTGATTGTCTTTTAACCATCACAACAATGTAGGAGCGGCCGCAATGTTCGACATCGTAGGTACGTGTCAATCTATTGTATGACGTGACGACCTATAATTTAATGTTCGACTCTAAATTGTGGCGTAGTCGGTCATTAGCACCGCTTTTTGTGATCATTACAAACAAACGCGAACAATCAAGCGCAGGTAATGAGAGCTAACAAAAACTAAACTGAATTCGAAACGAAATTACTTACACGACAACTTACTAACGACGTCAATCATATTTGGCTAATGGCTCACAATACGATGCTATCGCAGACTCGTAAGCAGTTGTCAGCAATGAATCGCGTTCAAAAGCGTATTTGACATTGCGTTTCTATGCATGGTGTGGCATGGTATAGAACGGAACGAAATTAAAAAACATTTTAAGAATTAACGCAATTAAAAACATTATAATTATTAGAATTATTAATTATTTTATTTATTAAGATATCGTGACGAATCGAAATGTGGATTTAGTAAGAATTCCGTTCCGTTTCCACTCTCTTTCCCAAACTTTACACCGAACTTTCTATAGCTTTGCTATATCAAGATAATCATTGCTATAGCAAATGACATATGACATATTTCAATTTGATTCGATCAAATGGAACGAATTAAAAAATATGAGACTGATTTATACCAGTACGATGTCATTTTTTTTTGAATTATTAAGAAAATATATATGACATTGAGATACCTATACGATTTTTTATAAAATAAGAAGTTTTATTTCGTTCCTTACCAGGGCTACATGCTTGGATAGACTTAGAATAGAATAAAATTATAATTTTATTATATTTTATAATAAAATTAATTATTAAATATTAATTTTATTATTTATATTTTTTAAGTATTTGTTTTTATAGCGGCAACAGATACACACCATCTGTGAAAATTTCAAGTCTGTAGCTATTAGATACGGTTCAATAGATACAGCCTGGCGACAGACGGACTGATAGACGGACGGACAGCGTAAGTCTCCGTAATAGGGTTATTTCTTTACCCTTCGGGTACGGAACCCTTAAAACCCATCAATCATTGAAATAAAACTATAACATTACTGCTGTGTAGTTACGCAAGTCGTGCCGAAGTCCAAACACACTTCGCACCGACACACATCGGCAGATATTAATCATAATTCCCTCCGACGCGATCCTCTCAAGTGTTTTAGAGGACCGCTATTATCTAAAACACTCGGAGCGAATAAACGCTCGATGATTGACGATGTTGCGTTGCTGAAAATTGCGGGCAGCCTACACCCCTAGTAAGAGATGCCATTGTTTTCGAAAACGAATTTTCTGTACGTGAATTTAAAATAATAATATGCATGCTAAAATTCTTTACCAAATTTTAAATTGTTAAAGCTTCTAAAAAAGCAAACCCATTTGGTTTTAGGAGCTTTTTAGACTTAACAAGTGACAATATTCAACAGACTTTACAACATAAACTGACAAAGCTTTAGAGTGTTTGTCCACCACAGACTGATTAGCACATCAGTCTGTGGTGGACAAACTATTGGTGTTACTATGCTACGTTTTGTGTCAAATTAAAGATTCTATTTTGCGTTTGACACACACCAACAGCCTAGAATCTTTGTTGGACAAGCAGCATTATTAGAGTGCGGAAGAAGTAGGTAATGCGACGCAAACTAAATATATGAAACGTTAAAATTTTGGTAAAAAAGAGAATTCGAAATTCTTAAATGCCTACTCCTCACAAAGCAAAATCACTCGAGACTCGTTTCTATTTCGTGACTACATTCAATCATTCGAAATAAGTTTTCTAAATAAGCGTACTCACACTAAAAGTGAGGAGTTATGGGTTAAACGAGTGGCTGTCGAAAGATTCTATTAGATTCGCATGTTTTATGTGTGAGCCGCTGTGAAAGACTACACCTATACTGCGGTGTTGTCAGTTAATAGCTGTACTTTCTTTAGTAACTACACGCGTTTTGTCTTCTTGAAATGCTTTTGCACACAATCGCTCGACGGAGACCCGATGATAATATCTCACGAAGTTCAGCGAGCGTAGATAACTTGTTTTTTTACGCTATTTAAGTAACTATAGTACCTACTTACTTGAATGCAATATCACCTGATGGTAAGTGAAGATGCAGCCGAAGGTAGGTATTATCATACTAACTGGAAGGGGTTAATATTTATAAACTCTAACGTTTGCTACTTCCTACATAGTAGCGCACCGGAACGCAAAATCGCTTGGCGGTACCGTCTTTTGCCGGTAGGGTCGCGGCCGACACTTCCCACTGGGTAACATTATTGAATATAGAAATCATAAAAAAATCATAAGTGGCTCGTGCCTGGAGTCGAATCCAGGACCTCCTACTCAAGTATGTGACATCTTCTTTATAAAACATGGACATCAAAACTGTACACATATTAGTGCTAACATCGCGTCGCCGTCATCCCGCCCAGACCGCTGTCTGGCAAGAGCTTTATACATTGCTAAAATTGGATAATCGCCCAGTGAAGTTTCCCACACAATGCGTAACTGTGGCTAGTGAGGCCCCATTCAGTAACCAATCAAAACTTATTAAGCCATTGAATCATTAATCATACGAACACGAATTGATAAACACTAGTTGATTCCAAGGCAAATGGTACTACGTCAAGGCTAAAGGTTGAATAGTTACTTAGAACAGTAAAAGTTACTATTTAATAGGTAAAGAGGATCATAATTAAACAAACATGAATGATAGGTTGCCTGTAAGAGTTTGCTCTAGCAATAAGGCCGCTTTTGCACTAACTATGTTCCGTTATATTGTGCTTCTCTATTTGTTTTTTTCTGTATGCGTGTGCAATAAAGCTATGTAAGTAAAATAAATGAATTAAGAGCTTTTAAGCTGCTGTAAGAATAATGAGCTGCTGTTCACCATAAAGCAGAGTAAAAACTTATGAAACTTGCAGAAGTTAGGTATAATATTTGAAAGACAAGACCACAATGAAATCGGATTGCCGATAAAATTGGACGTAGGTGTGCTGAAAAGCTCCGCAAGAAAACACACATGCATTTTTGGATAAGTTAATAAAAAAAGAATCTATCCTATCTAGTAAAGTTTCATTACTTATTTAATGGACATTATCCCAAGATGTATTGGTAATATTAATACGTATGTAGTGTCACAAAAATAGCACAAGAATATTATAATTGTTAATAATAATATACACAATGTACATTGACGGGCGCGTTTACAAAAAGTATGAAATCACAAGGAGTATCATTAGTTTTCATTGTCGGCGCGTGATTGACAGTCGGATCAGGGCCAATCATCCCAATTTGTATTGACTCTCCACTCAGACGCGCCGTTTGAACATCTCGCCAATAATTCCACGCGATGACTGTACATTGTACAAACAATAAATTATACGTCACTTACGAGGAACGCTTTGCATTTTAGATGCGTCATATCTCATGGTGTCCCATTTTGTGCGTAAAACAAGCAACGAAATGGAAATTCTGACAGATATACATAAATTATATGAAGATCTGATTGATTCTTCAACAGTTTTTTTTCTTAAATAATTTAAAAATAATTTAACGAGGTAGATGTTGCCTACCTAGAATTGCGAATACCTATGGGATATCAAAAAAAGAGAGATACAAAAATGACAAACTTAATCTTTATTAATTGTTAGCTAAGGTCTTATTTTAAAAACTTGAGTGCAAACTGCAGAGTTACAAACTCTCAGCGGTGTATTTAAAATGCGATAGCAAAAATTATGATAATGATGCAGCAGAAATAATAATTATAACGAATTTTAATTAAATATTAAGAATATGTTACAACTTTTTTACTTTATAGCTAACAATCAAAGAAGCGATCATAATTAGATACGGCAATTCCAACTATTGTTACGATAATTTGTGAAACTTAACCACTGTTAAGTACACACAGTATTTTAAACGTAACTTCCTTATTCATCTATAACTATAAAAGGCTTTGTCCTGAGTGACTGACTGACAGACAAGCTACAGCCCAAACGGCTGAACGTAAGAACTTGAAATTTTCAGGGAAGATTCTTTGTGAACCCCAACCGCTCGTTTTTTATAAAAAAATATAAAATACCATACATTTAAATCGAGTAATAAACAAGTAGTACGAGCATCTACCTACTATTGTTTAACGATTCGAAAATTTCGTAGTCTTCTATTATCACGTTGAATTTAAGACAATATAAACAGTAAAATATAATGAAACATTTACTGAACGCTACAATATAAACCTTTCATTCAAAATAAAGGATTAGTTAACTCGTTGAATTTAATTGAACTTATCATAAAGTACCGCCAACCGACATTTCGAACTGGGTGAGCTTACTGTATAAATAATAATAGACAATTACTCTACATATAAATCTACTGAGCAATCAACTTCAAGTAACGATGATAACGATCATGAGGCCTTTAATGACTATTTAAAAGAATGATTTGGAGCTACGTTACCGAAATTAAACCATAAATTACGGTGACGCGAACATTACCATTACTGCCATCACAGTCAACTTGCTCGTAAATTACACACAGGTGTTAAGATTATCTTTAGATCTGATGTGTTTAATGACTAGAGCGGTATGCGAGTATGCGTACGGATGTGGTAGGTGCTGATTTCCCAACCGAATTATTCATGATTTGATAGAGCACCCAGCCTCGAAAGCTGGGAGACGCGCGTTCAAATCGGCCGGGCGAAGATATGATTTTGATACGTAAACAAACCCGGTGGACCGCGTGGCGAAATCGCCAGTTATTGGTGTCAAAAATGTTTGTTTTGACACCAACGGCGTCAGTAGGTAACCCAGCGCAGTATTTATTGACTATTAACCGAGGTCGACGCTACAGATCACTATAGTTATAAGTCCGCACGCGGGTTTCCACAGGGACAGTTTCCACCATGTTGTGACAGTTTCCACCATAAGCGGGAATTTGCATAAAATATTCACATGGGCTCATCGTGAAGTTCAACCCTAAGTATGTAACACTTCAATAAAAAGATAATTTGTAAAAAAAGAAACAACAAGATATCGATATCGTGTCTCGTTCAAATCAAGCTTGGGTCCCGCTTTTGCGATGATTTTGATACGTATTAGTAGGTATCTTTCATATTATTTGATAGATAAGGTTACCTATTCGAAAAAGATTCTTATAAATTCAAAAATTTCAGAGTTTTACTAGAAACCTCACCTGATTTTCTACAAATAAAAATAGTTTAAATCTACTCAGGCTTTATATTAATTTGCGATTTAGGTTTGTATGAAAGTCCCTCATTTTTCAAGTTAGATTCATGAAAATTGGTATATAGACTTTCGAATAAAAATAAGAGAATGGGTGTCCGAGGGATTTTGGAAATTTCACCCCTAACTCTCTAAAAAGGGGGTTGAAACTAGAAAACGCTTGATCCCGGCTGGCTGGCTTTTGGACAAGCTACTGCCCAAACGGTTGAACGTATAAACATGAAATTTTCAGGGAATATTCTTTTAACACCCTAGATGTGTACTAAGAAAGGAATTTTTAAAATTCTACCGGTAAGGGTGTTAAATAAGGAATTTTATTTTACATATATGGAAATCCGTCAATTTTCAAGTTTTGTTCATTAAAATCAGTAAGTAGGCTTTTGGATAAAAATAACAAAGTTCCTCGATTTTTTAATTCCACCCCTACTTATGAGACTACCTCCTAGGGGGGTGAAACGGGGGTCCAAAGATATTACGAAGAAATGCTCCTTCACGCCGCAGTTACTGATCGGAATTGGTTGAAATTTAAAAAAGTGTTAAATCATATTCTGGTTGAATAAATAGACTACTTTTTATCCCACAAAAATCTATGGTTCCCGCGAAATTTGTAAAAAATAGAAATACGCGCGGGGGAAATGCTCCTTCACATCGCAATTTCTCAATCGATTTGTCTATAATTTAGAATAGAGGTAGATTATATCCCGGTTTAATACATAGGCTAATTTTTATCCCGAAAAAATCCATGGTTTCTGAGGGATGTGTCAAAAACCAAAATTCCTGCGGAAGAAAAACTTCTTTACGCCGCAACTACTGAAACGATCAGGATGAAATTTGGATTAGAGGCAGATTAGATAATGATCTAGCACTTAGGTTACTTTTTATCCTGGAAAATTACATGGTTTTTGCGGGATATTTGAAAAGTCGAATTCCACGCCGGAGTAAAATCGTTTACGCCGCAATCACTGAACCGACTTGACTGAAATTTGGAGTAGAGGTAGATTATGTCCCGGTTTAATACATAGCTTACTTTTTATTCTGAAAAAATCCATGGTTTTCGCGGTATATGTGAAAAACCAAAATTCACGCGGGAGGAAAACCCTTTTACGCCGTAACTACTGAAACGATTTGACAAAAATTTGGATGAGAGGTAAATTATGTAATGATTTAGAACTAAGGTTACTTTTCATCCCGGAAAAATCCTTAGTTTTACGGGATTTTCGAAAAATCGATTTCCACGCAGGAGAAAATCCTTTACGCTGCGATTACTGAACCGACTTGGCTGAAATTTGGAATGGAGATAGATTACATCGTGTATTAATACAAAGGCTACTTTTTATCCCGGAAATATCCATGGATTCCGAGAAATATGTGAAAAACCGTAATTTTCGCGGTAGAAATACCTTTATGCTGTAACTACACAAATGATTTAGTTGAAATTTGGAGTTAAGATAAACGATATCCTGGATTATCATACAGCTTATCTTTTATTCTGGAAATTCCGTGTTTACCGCAAAATTTATGTAAAAACGAAGTTCACGCGAGGGATACCGTCAGCTACTTTCTTGAAAGTAGGTATAAAGGTTAAGTTTGATAAGGAAATTCAGGTTTTTTAAAAAATCTTAATCTCTGGGTTTGTGAAAAATCGAAATTAACGCGGGCAAAGCCGCGCGCAAAAGCTAGTATATTATATTATGGCAATGGTTCGAAAATAAGTTCTACAATAGGGACTACACGATTGCGATGGAAACTAGTTTGCATGCATTTTTCTCAGAAAAGGTAAACAATCACACTTACAGTCAACCTAATGGCAAGTATCAGCCTCAAGTTACGGACATTGAAACGCGCCCGAAGTCTTTTCGAATAATGCATGTAGCATTGAGACTTGTGAGACTATGTTATTATGTTGGCAATTCATGTAATTAGGCTGTTTAACTTAAAAGTCTATAATATTTTTCGAGGCAATTACAACTCTAGCTAAAACGTTATATGATTTTTGAAACGATAACTCTTAAAAGATCTAAGAAAAGATCATTAATTATATGGCATAAACAAAATTGCTAATATTATTGTGTCCGCTAGAAAGGTTATGCTGCGTTTAACACAACATTCTCTGACCTTAATAGGGCTCCGATTCTTTGTCATCTTATCACGTCAAAATTTCACTTAGGTATAACGTTAATGAATCATAAAGTAATCTCCATACAATATAGTGAGTGTTTTAAAGAGGAAGCGATAAGATTTTGTCAGCAGTACGCCGAAACCAAAAACCAAACCGTTGTTGTCTCGTTAGAGACTGATATCTTATCAAGCGCTATTATTACCATAAGCAAAATTATTGTGCATCTAAACAGTGTAAAAGCTCATGGAATTGTAGAACTTACAGCTTTATGATAGATAGCAAAGTTGCATACACGAAACACGAAATAGGAAGTCAATGAGTTGTTCAATGTTCATGGTAGCTGAAATTGCCATTTCACTGTTCGAACAAGTAATTAATACAGAGTGTAACCATACTAAAAGGTATGGAATGCATGTGTTACTGTATATACTAGGAGATCGGAACATCCTTAGACATCCTAAATTTCACAACACAGGTGCTCCATGCTTGTTGTTACAAATACGAAATATTATATTGTGATAAGCTTCTTACCTTAGAATATTAAATGGATGCATAAAATATTTTCCAAAGAAATATTTCATTGATTTTTTCCTGCCTGTCCATGTCATATGTAATGGATCTCTGCAGGACTTTGTATTTCAATATCACTATGCATAGTCCTCATCATCTTGAAATATCAGATCTTAAGACTCATTACGCTCAGTAATTTGTGGTAATTTCGCTTTAAAAAAACACAGTAATACTTTTCGCAATTACTGCTTTAGGACAGAGTAACTGACACTGCGACGCAGTGGTACCTATCTGGAGGGACTGTAAAAAAGCCCTACCAACTGGTAAATTAGCGAACTTGATTCACCTTGATTACCTACTTTTATGGTATACTTTGGTTGTACTGGAATATCTTAGGATATTCGACCCTTCTAACTAACACAGTAACGTATGCACATGGTATGCACCCACGTCCACATGCCCGTAGTAACTTGTTAATCATCTGTGGGCAGCCTTTATCACTCCCTTGTAAAACTGTTATCGGGACATGCTAACAGGAATAAGTATTTCTTAATTGGTGCCACAAAGAAAGTAAGTACCAATACTTCAAGTTCATATTATATACTATTTATAAGTTTACATAGATTCACATTTCTACAAACTTTTATATCCTAAGTTTCAATGTATGACAATAATAAATTTAATACATTCTAAATTAGCAGATATCTTCAACCAATTAAGCTGTAACTTTATATGCACGTTTAGTTTGAATGTCACTGCATGATTGTGTGGCGTCATTCTAAATCCAACATGTCGGAACGCCTAGATGCATACGGATGAACTGACGTATAAAAGTTTTTAAAAATATTATGTGAACTTATTCAACAATAACTTTATTAGCAAAATCTAACGGCAATCTGCAAGTACATAAATTAAACTTAACAGGGCTAATCTTCTATGTCATCTGCAATATTAGCATTTCTATAATCCAATGACCAATCATTGTTTCAGGTATCCTTTCAAAAACATATTTTACATATAGTGTACTTTATTAATAAACAGACACCGTCTCTTTGTACTATAGTATCCCTTTCAAGATTCTCACCGGCAATGATTATAATTATGTATACTTCATCGAACCAGTTCGCTAAAAATAATGTCCAGTTCAGACATTGTCTTCGCTCAAGTTTGCTACGGCGATTATGCTTATTAGGGGCCCATAACATATTTTTAAGTACATCCTTTAGTGAAGTGAAATTGGCTTGGAAGCTAATTACGGAATAGGTATGCCGTTGCATACAAAATATCGAGCTTGTCTTCGTTGGATGCCGCCTACATTATTGTGCAGTGAAATTTATTCATGACCACCGGCGACTGAATTATTTTACCAAACCAAATAATCTACACATTTCTCAGCTACAACATACCCGAAATACTAATAACAGTTTTCTACATCAATTCCCTTTCTCATATAAAAAGATTTAGAACCATCATCGGCATACATCTCGATCGATAAAATAGAAAATATCGCCTATAGATGTCTGGAGATATTTTGAAAGTCATTTTTTATTCGAAATTTATTTCATACAGTTACCAAATTGGTTTGGCTACTACAGCATAATAGTTTAAAGCGTTTAATATAAAATTTATCGGTGCTTTTGTTTATTTTTGAAAGGTTATTGAATAGCACCCAGTGTTTGTAACTACGTTTATTGAATTTCTACTTTTAATTAAATTTTAGGTTTGCGTAACGAACCTTCATTTATTTTAGTAAAATATCTAATTGATCTATGTTTGTTTTGTTTTAATTTAATGAAATTCACTTTTTTATCATGAGGTAGGTACAAGAAACATACATAATATGTAGTATCGTGAATTTTTTTACTGATACATGACGCAGTCAGCAAAATAAGTTGCAGTTGTATTTCAATAGAGTAATGGGATTGTTTTAATTATATTTTTTTATATTTTCAAGAAATTGCACGATCCTTACATTTAAGCATATTGAATTTCATATAAGTACCTATCTACAATATCTTACAAACACTGGGAGGACCATTCATTGCCACATAAAAGAGCACAAAGCATAGCAATGATCTCGAAGGATACCACGTAAGCTAGAGGCAGGTGCAATCTGTGCACAAAAGGGCCCATGCGCACTCGGTTCATATTTAATGACGTCATTAACTGTAAGACATGGCAGCGCTTCGCCCCAGGCTTCTGGGCCGCTTTGTCGCTAGCAAGGACTTGTTATCTTTCAATTCATCGTGCTGATGTCACATGTACAATATGACATCAACGTTATAACTACTAACTAGATGACCTAGGTCCTAGATGTACCGATTATTATATAACAAACTAACAAAAATATCTACTTATTTATCATAATATATAATGCATTTTTACACCACATAATTATTTTTTTACATAATACAGCCTGTAAAATTTTAAGGTTTCGATTACCTACATCATTAGGTATATCAAGAGAAAGAGGAGGTTTTCAATTCGACTGTATGTTTTTTTATGTTTCTTACTTTACAATTTTTTGACAGGGTGAATCGATTTTGATGAATCTTTTTTGTTAGAAAGCTGACGTCCCATGTTTCCGTGTGGTCCCATTTCAATTTAGTCCAGTTCTGATAATGGTATCCATGAGAAAACCATAAGTCTTAAATTTTAATTAGAAAGGATGTATTTAACAGTATTTTGATGAGAGTTGAAGTCGGTTTTTTTATTGAATGGAATTATTTTTTTTTTGTTTTTTTTTTAATTAATCAACGTAGGTATATCATTTTATATCAATACACAACACATTGTCCTAATAAGATTGTAAATTCCCTAGTACTCGAATCGAAAGGTCTCTTTATATTACAAGTATCATATTATATTTTGATTCTTTGTAAATGTTGTAATATTGTTCTTTTGTAATTTTGATAAAATCTACTCATCAACCATGGTTTCCGAATCAAATTCCGTTAAACTATTTAGTAAATAGTTACTCAAATACTATTAGTATCCGATTATTGATAAGACTTCTTCTCAAATTAATGAGGTTCAAGGTGCTTAACCCTCAATCCCTCAATGATATTTAATTTCTTCAGGTCAAAGTTTTTTAAAGCCTTACAAATGTAAATTTTGATTGAGTGTAAAGTACTTTAAACTCAATGTCACTGCTGTATAAGGTTTAGAATGGAATCAATGATGTTATTTTTTAACTTATAGGTACGTATGAGTAAGAGGTATTATTTTACCCCACCTAAATATTAACATCTGCTTAACCTTTACGTTACACAACTGTACAAAAAAGCCACTGAACCCATACTAGTACGCTGGACTAAATTTTCTATACAATTGAAACTTCCTTTCCTCCCTCGAAGATATTCCGGTACTAAAATTGACATTCATAATTGAAATTTACAAATAACCGTCGTTGTGAATGTCATATTATTCTAGTTCCTTAGACGCTCACTCCAGGTTACGGAACAATCAGCACCAAAATGGCGAAAATCGAGTGTCTTCATATTTACGTTGACCAGTCTTCAGCGTACTTATCTTACTTATAGTCCAGCGTACTTATATTACAGAGGTCAGTGACAAAAGCACATACCTTAGTTATCTGTTCTTTTGTATTCAATTAGCCTTGCATTTAGGTGGGTGATGCCTTTCACGACGACAGTGGTAACGAGAGTGGTCAGCTGTCAAAATGTCCAAACAATCAGCCAATAGCCTTTGTATACTGACACGCCCTGAGAGACTGCATTCCCGAGATTACATTGCATTGCCGCTTACATTAAATTCATTTGAATAAACACGTAAGTAAACCCAGTGTTGGATGCAATGCACTTAGTAATGAATCGTGTTTTATTAACGGCCATATTTGGGTGATAGCTCGGGTGTATTGTACGATCTATTAAACTCTTTCATAGGTAGGTCAATTTGGGCAACGCGTGATCAAATTGCGTAATGTACGCGTCCGTATATCTGTGGATTACACTGTATTGTAAATGTAATGCGATGCATTCATAACAAGACTATAAATGACATTCGGTTAACAACGTACGGTAACGGTTAACAGCGACCAAAAGCTGTACAGTTGTGTAAGCTCTGCAATCAATAGTAAATAAATTAAAGGGGTTTGTGTAATTGAATCGACATGTAACGACAATTGTAAATGTTATTCAGTGGAATATGAAAATTGTTCCACATCCAGCGCTCAGAATGAAATTGAATTGTTTTGTGTCATTTGAGAGAATTTGTTTAATTATTATAGGCTATTAGTAGTCTAAATGCTCTTTTATCGAAGTTGTTAACATTTCGCATTGTCAGAATTTGCCTTTACTAAATTCAGCATAATTATTATTTTGAAATATTTTTGTCTCATTAGGTACTAGGCTAGGTACTTTTTACTTATTTATTTATTTTGTATATTTGTTAGTAAATTTCTTAATTACCTCCTATTTTTTAAACGGATGAATGTGGTATCTTTAGATTGGTTTAAGATACTCAAGTGTTCTGAAATAGGTTTTTGGCGCTCAGCACTAAAATTTTTTAGCAAATCTATCGAGTGGGGTATGATAGTAAAGGAAATTAAAAGGAGATTACAAATAATTATGTTTATCTGTACATAATAACTTTTATAAGATGATACTTTTGCAATCGGATTTTTTTTTAATTTATCTTGTTCTATCATAATTTTATGTTCAAAGACATAGTCATTTACATTAGTATTTGGTATCTACCTACATTGACCAAGTCATGAAGAGGTTTTTTTCACGAACTGTTCTATGAATACAAGAAAGTATTGTAAAAACCCGAATTACACTACTATAATGAGATACGCGGAACGCTTCACCTCCATCGACGATACTCTATTGTGTTTATTACGATACATTACAGCACAACCCACGCGGTATTAGCAGCTTTAATTGACGAGCCACATCTTTGTTATACACATCAACCTAACGAACCCACAACTGCTCATTAACTGACTTACGACTTACTTGCGTATGAATGAAATGTCTTGCGTAGTAAAATTTTATGTTATGATCACCTATCACTGTAGGAAATAAGAAATATTTATCCAATTAACTTACCTCGGATACCCGTGAACTTATCTGATATTTTGGTGTCACCTTTTTATATTCAGTGTTATTTATTTTATTTTATTTTATTTAATAGGAAAACTTACAGCTATTAGAACAAATAAACACAGAAAATATATAAAATAAATAAAGCCAATTACAAGTTTTCACAAATAAATATTAGAATAAAAGGAAACAAAACCCACATGTATTATATTAGGCTTTATATTTATAAGACTGTTAATTTTTACTTTTAATTAATAATTGTTTTTATAGGTCACTATTTGCTTAAATAAGCTTTTTGTACCACCTAATAAACTTATGACTGGCAGACTTTGTGACTGGATATAGAATGTTTCCTATATGAATATGTATTAGATGATAGATAAGTGTATAGTGGTAGATAAAAGTGAAAAGTGTTGTTGATAAGTTTCATGCAACATGAGACTGTAAAGCGTGAGAAAAGTCAAGCATGACAATGAAAAAAAGAGGGTTTTCATTTGTTATATTGATTTTGAAGTTTGCTTCTTTAAAAATAATAACTGTTGTCGTTACTAACTTATTCTTATTTCAAAGACTATTCCAAAGATGGGTAGGTATTAGCTAAAGTCATCGCGGAGTGTTCCGTGTTAGTTCTCTTCTCTGATACTAAACCAATTTAAATAGTCCAATAATTCACATATCGTTCGTTCGTTTCTTCGGTTCAGCCGACGGACGTCCAGTGCTGGACAAGGGCCTCCTACATTGATTTCCAGTCCTCATGGTCCTGCGCTACCTGTATCCAGCGCCTACCTGTCGTCAGTCCATCTGGTCGGAGGCCTGCCAACACTGCACTTTGTAAAATAAAATTTAAATATATATCGGGACATTACACAAATCGCAATCTAGCTCCAAAGTATGCGATAGCCTGTGTTATGGGTACTAGTTAACTGATAAATATACATACAAATGAATATACATAAATATAATATATTGAAAAACACCCATGACCAGACACGGGAAAATATTCATGCTCATCACACAAACAGTTACCAGTAGTGGGAATCGAACCCACGACCTCCGACGCAGAGGCAGGTTCGCTTTCCCGTGTGGGGTCGCCCTGCCAGAGATTTTGGGTCCCCAAAGTCCGTCAGGGACCCAAAATGCTGGAAATTCACTTATAAATAGTGTTAATTCACATTTCAACGAAGCCACGAAATACAATAATACAAAACGTCGTCTCTATTTATCGAAGGTATGCAGATTGAATCGAATCAGCGGGAATATGATCATGTACACTTTTCACACTGGCTATTGGATTTCCACACAAGTTGTATCCGTTGCCCAATATGAATACGTAATGCATCACAGGCGAATGATCCGTTGATTCGACGCCAACAAAGATACGTATCGGATGTTGCGAGATAACACGACTCTGTAGATACGCTTGATTGGGTTAATACAATCGCCAAATATGGGAATATTAAATATGTACAAACAAAAATGAATGCCGCGGTTTATACGGTTTTCTACAATCTGATACGACGTTGTCAATGAAAATATAGTCTGGGAAAATAAAATTTTTTATTTTTTATTAAATTTTCTAATAAAAAATTTTTAAATAATTTAAATTAATTTATTAAATTTGAGAAAACTTATAGAAAAATGCTCTCCCGAAATCTGTTTCCTGAATCATACATATCGTTTAAGAAGAGAGTGAATAGACATCTTCACTTTCCATCAGGAGAGATTGTGGTCAAGCGTAAGCCTATATCGATTAAAAAAACTTATGATTAACACCAATAGGCCAATAAAGTTTCCACCATTGAATTGTACATAGTGGAAGTGAAAAAGTGAAATATCACAAATTGAAAATGTTTTAACTTCATGTTGGTAGGCTGTGACCTCAGGCTGTGACAAAACTCCTCTGAATATTCTTTCAGAGAAGAAAGTTATGCAAACAAAAACACTAACCGAAATTGCAATTATGGCGTGATTTTTATACTTAAGCTGAAAATGTTACTAGACAGGCTCATATAAGTGTTCAACGGACTTATCTTTCAAATAAAAAAATACTAAAAATCAATTTTTATTTTATTATCATAAGTATCGAGGCAGGAAATATTGTGACGAACTACTTGTTCAGAATCTCCACTGATAAATTATATCTACCGCCTCAAATCTCTGCCACGCTCCACGGAGCAGAGTTTACGCCAGGCATTCGAACATACAAGCACAATTGAATCAAGTAATCAATGCGCCGTGTCTGTATCGATTCAACAACATTGCCGTGGCTATCTTCCCAACGATCGATATTTGTTACATTCCAATCGACAAACTTTACGTTGCAAGCACCGAAATCGCTTTCAACCTTCCCCTGCCGAATTCTCAACCTTAACTCTTCACTTTAAAGCATTGGAAAATTTTCTCAGTCGTATCTTCCCTTGGTCTTCCGGTGCCTTTCAAATTGATTCACTGTCAAAATCGACACAGTCGATGTGATGTCAAAGACTTGTGATCGTATACGGATCTTTTATTGGGTTAATCTTTTAACTGACAAATTCTTGGAATTTCTGCTTAGCAGATGTTAAGTATAAGTAGGTATTAATCCCCTGTAAAGTAAAGGAAAATGCTATTTGCGTGTTTGAAAAGGTTACTTAAGTCAGACTTTTCTGAACTCTGTTGAAAGGAAACATTTCCTTGCTTGTTGCTGGTTGCAAATTGAAGCAATAAATATTTAGTTATTAGCATCGTCTAAACAACACGGACTGCCAATATTTCGTGTATAAAGTTGTATACAAATCTTGCAGTGAAAAAATTCATGGCTAAGGTAATTTTTTTAGAGTACGATATTCGAAGTTAAGTCAAGTTAATATACCTACATATGAAAAACGAATGAACTAGAGTAACGCAATGTAATTTGCCTTTTTTAAAACTTGATAAACTCTTGTTTACGTAAGAGTACTTTCATATGAAACACAACAATTCTCGTGTTTGTAACATTGATTTAACAATATATTAGCGTATTTCATCTTTGGTTTGTAACCAAACTTCTATGCTATTTTTCATATCCAACGTATATGGCAAAGCAACGTTTGCCGGGTCAGCTAGTATTTTATATAATTCTTCTACAATTCATCCAACTGTACATTTTTGCCGTTAAGCCTCTTCCCGACACAATCTGGGTGCCTGGCGAAATCCGAAATAGGGTCACGTACCATGGACATGTAAATCTACTTACTCCCGTGACTCAACTGCTAAATATATTTACTAAAAGTTGCTCTACAATATCGTTAAAACGTCGTCGCTCACTCATAGCGGTTTGAGAGATTTCTACCATAAAACTTGTGGGTGTGCTGGACAAATTTTATTTGAGCCTTGAATTTTAGATTTGAATCCGGTAGTGTCTGTGGTTGAAATTCGTGCTTAATTCATTTATTTTAGTAGTTCTTTCTGTACCTACTTAACAACATCACATATTTCTCAGTGCTCCCCATCGCAAGTCGGGAGTACAGTATGTTGCCAGAAAACACATAGTGATGACAGCAACTAAAATCTGCGTGTTTCTCAAATAAATTTTTTGTATCACAAACACGTAGATTTTGTTTCAGAAACCGTGCATCGAAAACATTGGTTCTCAGTGAATACGTGGCTTCAATTCATAAATGCTGCCAAGTTTCAGCTTATGTTTAGTAAGACAAACAAAGAAACATTTAATTAATAAGTGTCTCTTCGTGAGTTCAAACCCCGACAGAAGAACTAGGGACTTGGAAAAACTATAAGTGTTTCTGGTTATTAATAGTCCTTAAAACTAAGATCAAAATCATGTAAACAAAATCACGGACAACATAATATGATTAGGTTACGTTAAAAGCTAAGACTGATCAAGAAAAAATATTTGTGAATTTAATACTACTATTAATCTTAATGTAACAGAAATTACGCATAATATTTTATTTCCATATGGGATTATGACAACAAATCAAGCTGGTTCCACCTTCGAGTAAGCGTAAGCCGCGGGTCGGAACCATTCTTAAATTATTAAAATCAATATGAAACCCGTTTAAACCTATAATTACAGGCTTTTTAAAAAATAAATAAAGCGCCGTATGCAAATGAGTAAGGTGAACCGCAGACTAATTTTAAGATAGATGGAGGTATTAGGAATATTCGAACAGTGGTTGATGAGGCTCAAATATTTACAATAGCCTTCTATTATACTAAAGTGCTATTGTGTTTTACACAACTGGATAATGGACATAAACCTCCTAAAGTCATCTGCACCTAGCAAGTTTTGTGCCTTTAGGATCTTGCGGCTGCCAACTGAATACTCTCTCGTCTAACGGGACTACCAACACTGCGTTTATTTGGCGATTATATATTATAATTATGTCCTCACCATAGGCACTTTGGCTTTTATAAACAACGAACCTCTCATACCTACTATATAAGTATCTCATGTCGGTGGCTATAGTTCGTCTACATCTCCATCGTTTATACGAAGAGAAACTCCTAGTATATACTAGGCGGATATCCGCCGAGTACCTTTAAGTTTTCTTATGAGCCATTACTGTCTATCTTTTTCATTTAATCTATGAGTAGACGTCGGTCTATGTATTCTCAATAACCCATAAATAACCGTACGACCTTAGGGCATTTATAAGTTTTGGAATTCTTAGCAGTTATATGTAAAGATTATAAATTGATTTATTATAATTTTTTTAACATTTTGCTTCATTTAGTGACAAATTGTTTTGTTCAGATGGAGTTTAGGACGTGTAGAATGGTATTTCAATACTTGTTATTTATCTTATGCAGCCTCATATTTTTTTTAACAACGCGCATATTAGCATGAAGATGAAATAGTTGAGGTACCTACCTCATCTCAGTTTTCGTTAATTAAGTTACCATAGAAAACATTACTACGTACATACACACTGTATATTATACAGCCTTATATTTATTATAACAACTGTACAATAACAACTCCATCAATAGTAATTAATGATATTCTGGAAACGGAACAGAATCAATTTTCCCATTGTTGTTCCCTTATTTATTCCCAGGCAAAGCCACACAGCAAAAAGTTACTTGGGCGATGATATTTATGGCGTATGATATTAATATTCATAGGGCGCCATTTGTTAATACTCTCATAGCTGACAGCTCAATTTCATGACCTTTCCGATACACATCTTCGACAAGTTTGTCTTGAGAGTAACGATCACACTAATCTTACGAAGTTAAATGTTTGTATGTATGTTTGTTTTGCTTAATTTTGACGACCTCCCTGTCGCAGGGCGCATATTTAGATTCGTATTGGATGTCGCGAATTTGATTCCTGCTTCGGTCTAGTTCAATTTTAATAATTTGTAATGTGGCTCAGGTCTGGTCTCATGGTAGGCTTTGGCCGTGGCTAATTACCACCCTACCAGCGAAGAAGCACCGCCAGGCGATGTTGTAGATACCATTACTGAACTGAATTGGGCTTGATATTTTCCAGAAAAATCAGGATTCTAGAGGGTAAACCACCGAAATACACGAGTTAGGTAGTTGGGAAATGATATATAATCAGTTGTAAATTCTGATTAAAGTTAAATCTTTTTAGAATTTCAACACGAGACATATTCAGGACAGGATGGCCGGCGCGCAAAAATGTCGCTAGTTTATCGTTGCCAAAAATGGTATAGTTTTGCCACCCTTTTGAAAGGCCCTTAAAAGCCACCTATAGAATTTTGGCAGATGGCCGCGGATAAATCGTTCGGATGCCCATATCCTGAGTTTTCATATCAGAGCATCCAATGCTTATTGTTTACTTTAAGACAAATCAGTCTTGAATGCGTAAAACCTCTTAGTAATGAAGTAACTACAAACAGACTTCCGAACCGAAGGATCTCATCCAATTTAAACTGAAATATTGCGCCAAGGGGAATAGAGCATCTCTGAAGATTCCGGTAAGAATTCTATTTTCGGATAAGTAATTACACACATCGCATCCATTTTGTGGAGTAATCTTTTTGGACACAGCGGCCTTTGAAATACCAAATGCGGACCGCACGTATCCATCGGATGTACCTTAATCATTATAGTTTCGAAACGCCTCGTATAAATCTGTGGTAATTCGCAGATTTTCTTAAGGTGTTTTGGTCCTATCAGCCCGCGAAATACAAATTTTATTTTGTTTTTCGCAAGTATTAGACCTCACCTCATATTAATTCCCGTAGGATATTTTTTTGCAGTTTCCCAGATTTGGAGCTATCAGCAAAGTTTTATTAAAACATGTAGATGTATAAACTTTATGCTCACAAAACTCATTGTCTTAAGCCTGCGATGCATAATTAGCTCAGTACTAGGGAAATTCCAAATAAAATTTGTATCTTCGCGCCCGGAATGTACCCATCCCTCTAATAGAAATAGTAAGTACCTACTCAATATATTATATTCGTTAATTAAATAATTTTAGGTTATATGCGCAGCGGCTTAATTGGAACGCAATCTTTAAAAGATTTACATCCATTTATTTTAAAACCCATTATGATTAAACTTTAAATCCATAAATTCCATTATAAGTAAACTGTTATTGTAACCTTAAAGTGATAAAACTCTCAATAGTCTCCTGCAAAATAAACATGAATACTGTTATTAGGTATGCGAAAGAATATTATATTTCGGAAATGGTAATAAAATATAAAATTACCTGTATGATAGACATTTCCTTGTGTGTCAATAAATTGTAGCATATTACGTAAAAATATTCGTAACACAAAATTCATGTTACAATGTGCATGAATGGCAACTTCCGATCAGCCTCTGATGCTTGTAACGTAATTGAAATTGGCAGATATAAAGCGTAGTGAGAAAGTAATGAAAAATCGAAAGTGAATGGGTAAGATGATTTACACAAAATAGAAACAAAAGAGGCGTGGGGAAATGATATGGATACCTCATCGTTGGCAAAAGTTAGCTTACAACAACAAATGCATAATTTTGGCTTCATCATTGTCCCTGACGGGCTATATTGAGATTAAATGCCAATTACATGACTATCCTGGACCAACGTCGAGTACCTTGGCATTAGTTTTATCTGATGCTGAGTGATTATCGCAATCCATTGACATTTGCATAACGTTAGTTCTTCTTTCCTGCATCATTTCAATCCAGTAGCCCTTCAAATATGGACATAATTCAACTGCGCTTCCAACATATTGTATTCCAATTTATTTAGAGTTCCTTACCCAAAGTTCCACTAATGGGACCCTGTTACTCCGCCTGTCCATCTTTCTCTTTTTCTCGCATTTCTGTTCAGTACAGATGTACTACTGTAACTCGACAGTGCTCAGCATGAGTTTTGAATTCACCTCAGATATCATCATCATCATAGACATCATCTACCGTTTCTAATCATTGTAGAAATGTCCCAAAAATACCACTTCAGTGAAAATTGTATACTGGTGTAGGCATTTCCCTTAATTGTCCTACTGGATATACCTCCAAAGTATTTACCTGAACTCAAACTATAGTAAATCTTACATTCACGCTCGTATTATAAGTACAGAGACTCACCAAACAATTCAATCGTATTATAAGTACGGATTCCCTCACAATCCGAGCCAATCTTCGGGCTGGTACACTTTTAATTGCTTTTTTGGCCGCCACAATCGCCGAAACTGGCCGCCAGCAGCGGGTGGCCGCCGGCTCCTTTGGAACTCCTGTAATTATAATTATTCCATTAACTTCTACCAACCAACGCAATTATTCGAAAAATATTTTCTCATTCCGACATGCAGCGATTTAATTTGTTATTTTCGTGCCTTAATATAATTTGTGTGCTGAGTAATCTTTTTGAGCTAATTATTATATTTTTCGATTCCGGTGGCGGCGATGGGAGCGCATGAGAATTTTGAAATTAACAAAATTAATTCCTAATTCAATTATACCAAATAATGAGAAGGTACATCGGTGTGATCTAAATAAAACTCGTTTTTGCTTTTACTTCGGTAGGTCCGTTACTTCCTTTAAGTTACTAAGTTACGAGGTAATTTTTTTTAGTATCTTAAATAAGCATGTCAATAGACCAATGACTTTGCACTATGCAGTCATTTAAATTAGAGTAAGTATAATAAAAATTACAGTCATTTTCAAAAGATACTATTTTTTCTTCTTCCTAAATAATATGAGCACTCAAAGAAATTATCAAATCTCTCTTTAAATAAAAAATGACCATTGATTAAAGACCGTCAAAGGACCGTCTCATCTTATAACTTCAAGCAAATATATGGTTTTGTTTTCGAAATTAATTGTGCAAAAACAGAGACTATATTTTTACCAATCATAAGAACAAAGAGAAATTCGTAATGATCGCCATATGACGTCTCTAACCTGTCCGCCCTTACATAAGATTTATTTCGGTTATTTACTACTCCGCATACATTGCTGCGTTTGTTCACGTATTTCAACGTGACTCGGAAGTTAAAGCAGCAACCGACTGTGTAGTCAGTTAATTCGGTATATTTATGGATGCACCCAACGGCGAGAACCAGCAGTGTAGTTTTTTGATTACAACTGCCATGGCCCATGAGCAACCAGAGGTTATCAACATTTGAAATATCATCTACATTGCTATTATCATAAAAATACTACTAACTTGGTCGACATAAATCAATCAAAAATTTCAAAAATGAGTAAGTATTAAACAGTCTTAAACAGATGATTCTTTAATACACAAATAATTAATTATGAACAGAACATATTAGTTAAGTCAACATATCATGTAAGTTTAATTAGCATGCGATTTATCGGTAAATTGGGTCACGGGACAAAATTAATTTTAATTCACTCTCCCGAGAATAGCTGAATTAGATGTTCTAATATAATTATGAGCGGCTGATAATCCTATTAATACATAGAAGTGAAAGTTTGTGTGTTTGTAATCCTACTTCTATAAAAATAACCATAGCGATTTAGCTGACATTAGGAATGTTTTCGTATGTCGCAATCAAAAGCTACTAAATTCATATTATTGTTAGGTATATTTTTTTATATGTACATACGTCATATTACTAAAGTCTCAAATAGATTCATCAAAAATTTTATGAAGGCTATGGTTTAAAAATAAACCAAAGGATTCATTAAAATAGGTTAGGTAAAAATAGTTCGAAAGCTAGCGCAGGCAAGTTAAAAATGTTATCGACAACTGATTTCTTCGAAACAACAAAAACAATGTTTGCGGCGAGCATCAATTTTTTTTCAAAACCGAAATTCCGAAAATCCGCACTCGAAGGCCAGGTAGCAATCGAATTTAAAATTTATTTGTATTTCCGAAAAAAATCTAACAATAGAAAACATACGCTTACCTGACACTGATTATAATAAGGAAAGAAAAATATGAGACATCCATATGGTGTGACTATAAAAAGCTTTTACAATTAATTTGTTGCATTCAGGTTCCGTAGAAAAGTTTTAAAATGTAAAGAAACATATTTAAGTTGATTTTTTAAAGTACTTAAAAACTTTATGTAACAAATATCATCTGTAAAGAGAGACCATGTTTTTTTAGTAAAATAAAAATTACTTATTATAGTTTAATTTATTGCCTATTTATAAACATCAGCATCTTCCTATCAGCATCTCCTATCACCTCTCTATCAGCATCTACGCTATGTTCTTTATGATTCAGAGCAATGTCTAAAAAATTACATTTTTTAACTGTACTTATTATAGCCTAGTAAGTTCCTTGTAACATTCTCTATGTTTATCACGTTTATTTTTTAATTTTCAATTTAAGTGTTTTGTCTTGCATAGAACTACCATGTGATAAATAGACAATGAATAAGGAAGGTTTTTCAATACCCTTCTGTCAGCTACTAGGTACTAAAAAACGAAGAGTACACATAACCACACATCAACGAAGTACCTTCCCCATCCCTAACAGTAACAAGAGCCTCGAAATGAATTCGTCCGCGGTACCCTAAAATCGAAGCTCTTTGTAACTTGCCGTTGTTTGGTGAGTGA
The DNA here is from genome assembly GCA_036785405.1 of Coenonympha arcania. Taxonomy (NCBI): domain Eukaryota; kingdom Metazoa; phylum Arthropoda; class Insecta; order Lepidoptera; family Nymphalidae; genus Coenonympha; species Coenonympha arcania. The sequence continues at coordinate 7,723,888 of CM072069.1, forward strand.
ATTACGTTATTAGTTGTTTAGGCGGCCTCCCAAAACATGGTAACGCTGTGGCGTGCCTTCTTGTCGGCCGCTCGAGTGGAAACGAGGGTTCCGCTTCGGTCGGCCATCACAAACGGATTTGGCACAATTAGATACTAATATTGCTTACTGCGTCGTGAAATCGATGAAGTGTAAGATAGGGGTAGGGAAAGTAAAATTATTACTTCTGGATTCTATATTACACACGTCATATCTGATGTCTCTAATGCATCTTAGAATAGATCATTTATTGTAGGGCCGATAATTTCATGGTTGTTTCGTCTCGGTCCGATACTGATCATTTCATAATATGGCACACCATTGCATGGAATGGTCGAAATTAAATTTTTGAGAAAGCCTGACGGATTTCTTATTTATAAAATTCTCTTGTCACAAGTATTAGTAACAAAATTCCTCCGTAACATCTTGACTCTTGGTCTTGAGCAATTGTTATGAAGTTTTTTGAATATTATATTCGGTAGGTATGAGAATTGGACTTAACCTATTTTTAATACCTACCCCTAAGTGAGAATCTATTTACTCCTAATAAATAATTTATACGTGTAGTAAATGAAAGCCCGGTTGGAAGCGAACTGAACGTTTATTATTTGACTACCCTGCATACCTCCCCAACAAGTACAAAGTATAGTGTGTCAATACAATCATTAATAACTTATCTACTCACATAAGCTAAAAAGACAGAAAATCTTACAAACTATTTACTTATTAGTATTAGCCAACCGATTATACGCTCTCCAAGCGCGTGCCGATGCACCTGGTGGTGGAGGGGCCGGCTTTGCCATTACTGCAGTCTCCTGAGCATCTTCGTAATCGGAATGTTCCGTATTCTCTGCGATTGGAGACGGCTGACCACCACCGGGTGCCTCGGGTTCACCGTCGACATCGGCACCGCTAGCCACGTCGGTCTCAGCCTCGGGTAGACCGGTGCTCGCGCGCGATAAGGAGTACCTATTACTCTTGAGAGGGGCAAGTTGGTCTACATGTCTGCGCCATTCAGTATCATTCCCAATCTTTACTTTATAAGAAACTGGGCCCGTTTGTTCAGAGATTACGCCCTTAGACCATTTTCCCCCCTTCTGACTGTAATCGCGCGCCAGTACGGGTTCGCCGACCTTAAGCTCTTGGGTTTTCCCCGTGCTTTTTGCTCGTTGTTTCTCCTGCGCCTCGCGAACCGTTACCGCGACGTCTGGCCGAATCGCATCCAGTCTACTTCGAAGTCTATGCCCTAATAAAGCGACGGCTGGTGAAACCCCTGTTGTCGCGTGCTCACAATTCCGATATTGGAAAAGAAATCTATTTAATGCAGTTGAGATATCCTCGTTTTCAAATTTAGCCCGTTTTAAGACCTTTTTGACCGTTTTTACCGCGTTTTCGGCTTCCCCGTTTCCTTGAGGCCTATACGGTGCCGAGGTCGTGTGTTTGATACAGTTCTTTAAACAGTATGTCTGGAACTCATCCGACAAGAAAGGAGGGCCGTTGTCCGTCACGAGGGTCATTGGTAGGCCAAATCTAGCATATATGGATCTAAATACTTTAATAGTTGCGCTAGCAGTAGTGCTTGACATTTCGCACACCTCAATCCACTTAGAATGAGCGTCGACTACAATGAGAAATTTCTTCCCACCAAAATCAGCAAAATCCGCGTGTAAACGCAGCCACGGGTGTTGAGGAAACTCCCAGGGATGCAAAGGTGCGCTAGCGGGCGCATCCCTTACGTTCAAGCAGGCGGGGCACGAGCGACAAAGCTCTTCGATGTCCCTATCAATGTTAGGCCAATAAACATAACTTCGCGAGATACTTTTCATCTTATTCATGCCCACGTGTCCCTCGTGAAGTTCTCTCAGCACCTCTTTTCTTAATTCTAACGGGATAATTACCCGGTATTTATACATAAGACAACCTGCATCCATACTAATATCATTTCTACGAGCAAAATATGCTTTTTCTTCATCATCTCCTGTGACAGATGACGGCCAACCGAACATTACATTTTTCATTACTTTACATAATACTAAGTCTTTTTTAGTAACTCTGGCGATCTGTTTAAAACCAATAGGTAACGTCTCCTCTAGTAAATGTATGAAGCTTGCCTGGTCGGAGAGACGTTTGGGAGATCGCTCTCGCTGTATCGGTAGACGCGATAGTGCATCAGCGGGCCCATTTTGATCCGATCGTACAAATTCGATAGAAAAGTCATAACCAGCAAGACGCGCGGCCCACCGCTGCAACCTACTCGCCGCGGTTTGCGGAATACCGTTCTTATCACCGAATATAAATGTAAGAGGTTTATGATCAGTTCTTAAGACGAAATGTCTTCCAAATAAGAACTGATGGTGTTTCGTTATACCAAAGTATATAGCTAATGCCTCTTTATCTAATTGGCTAAAATTTTTTTCACTATCGCAAAGGGTGCGAGATGCACAACTAACTGGTCGTTCCTGTCCGTTCTCGTAGCGATGAGCTAAGATAGCTCCGATTCCGTAAGAGCTGCTGTCCACCGAAAGCACGAGCGGTCTCCCTTCCTCATAGTGTGCCAGCACTGGTTTACTCAGTAACGCCTTTTTTGCGGTTTGGAAAGCTGAGTCACAATGCGGATCCCAATACCATTGAGTATTCTTTCTTAAAAGCGCATGTAATGGATGCAAAATAGTACTTAGGTTCGGTATAAATCGACCGTAGTAGTTAATTAGTCCTAAGAAACTTTTAAGTTGTGTAACGTCCCTTGGTACTGGAATTGCAGTGATCGCTTCGAGTTTGCCTGGGTCGGGGTGAAGGCCTTCTTTGTCAATTACAAAACCTAAATACTTAACATTCTTTTGTAAAAATGTACATTTATTCAGTTTAACGGTGAGGCCCGCCCGCTTTAAACGCTCCAATACAGCTCGCAGATTGCTCAAATGTGCCTGTCTATTTTCTCCCGTCACGCATATATCGTCTAAAAAAACTACCGTACCCGGTATTCCCCGTAGGGTCTCTTCCATTATTTTCTGAAATTTTTCTGGTACGCACGATAGCCCATACGGCGTCCGGCGGTATACAAAAGTTCCGACGTGCGTAGTGATCGCGGTGTACTTTTGAGAATTCTCATCGAGCAAAACCTGTTCATACGCGTGACGGAGGTCAATTTTACTATATTCCTCGCCATTACTTAAATTGGTAAACAATTCCTCTATGCGGGGCAGCGGGTAAAAATCTCTCTTTAATTTAGGATTAATTGTTATTTTATAATCCCCGCAAATGCGAATATCGCCGTTTGATTTAATCACGGGAACTATAGGTGTACCGAAATCGGAATGATCGACGCGGTAGATTGTGCCGTCGCGCTCGAGCCGCTCGAGCTCCCGCTCCACTCGCTCGCGCAGCGCCAGCGGCACGGGCCGCGCGCGCACGTACACGCCCGACTCGTCTGTGAGCTGTAATTGTAGCTTCCTATTGCACGTTCCTAGCTCTTCACTGAACACTTCGGGGAACTCCTTACGTAAACCACTCACGAACCGATCCTCCTCGATTAATTCGTTTATGTTTATTTGCGATATTTCTAAAGCGCGGAGCCAATCTCTGCCGAGTAATGGTCTGTTACCGCCTGGAATTATGTATAGTCTCAAATGATCCACGACCATCGACTGCAGTTGCACTCGAACCGATATATAACCGAGAGAATCGATTTGTGCCCCCGAATAGCTGCGCAAAATTAGGTTATCTTTACAGATTTCTTTGTTTTTAAACAACTTATCGTAACAATCCTTATTAATAGCCGATATCCTACTGCCAGTATCGATTTCGAGTTCTAGCCAGGTGTCGTCCACCTTCACTTTAATATAATATGGCTTGTTACCTTGAGTGACGATATCGATGTTGAAAAAATCCTCGTCAGAACTCTCACTGATGAAACTTTGGCACTTCACTGCACTTACACTCTTACGCTGATGTTTACACATGGACTGGATGTGCCCCCGCTGATGGCATCCATCACAGACAAAATTGGCATATCTGCAACGCCCCCGGTGATTCCGGCCACAGCGCCAGCAAGCCGCCGCCGCAGCCGCCGCGCCAACACCGCTAGCTGCGCCCGCGCCGCTGCCGCCTGCGCCGCCGCCCCGCGCGCCCGCGCTGCCGCCGCCCGCGCCGCCGCCGCCCGCGCGGGAGGCACGCGCGCGCTGGCTCCGCGCCGCATGTAGGCCTTCGCCCGCCTCCCCGCTCGCGCCGCCGGCCGGCCGCGCGGCGCCGTCGCCGCCGCTCACCACCGCATGTCTATCGGCCGCTTCCAAACCGAGTGCCAATTCGACGGCTTTTTTATAGTCTAAACTTTTTTCGGCGAATAGTCGAGATCTCATGACGTCACTGGCTAGGCCGGAGACGAACTGATCTCGTAGATTTTCTTCTAATTTCGTTCCGAAATTGCAGGTGACCGCTAAATGTTTTAATTGTTGTAAGTATTCTGTTAAGTTTTCGTCTTGCCGTTGTCGCCTCTGTCTAAAAATGTGCCTTTCGGCTATTTCTGACCGTTTCGGCTCCAGGTGGTTACTGACGAGTTCGGTGAGCGTGTCGAAACTCTTATCTTCCGGATGGTCGGGAGCGCACAGGTCACACATTAATGCATACGTCGCTTCACCTACGACAGTGATTAACATAGGCACCTGAAGTTCATCTTTAATCTCGTTGAGACGAATGAACTGTTTAACACGGCGTACGTACGCCGGCCATTGTTTCGACGTCAGATCGAAAGGCTCAATTTTACCGATCGGCATGCTTAACGGTACACTTTGACTAAAACTGAAACACACTGAACTAACACAAACACTGAACTAAAATATACTTCGATATTCTTTGTTTTTACTATTTAAATTACGATCATTTTATCAACTCGTCGCCAGTGTAGTAAATGAAAGCCCGGTTGGAAGCGAACTGAACGTTTATTATTTGACTACCCTGCAATACGGTACCTAAAACGAAGTTTGCCAGAGCTGATAGGCTTGTAAAGAATAAAAAATTTAACATGTCGAACCATAACTTAATCTAACTCTATATCTATCTATATATATAAAAGAGAGAGTTACCACTCACTCACTCACTCACTGACTAATCACGATATCTCAGGAAGTATAAAGCCTACAAACTTGAAATTTGAAAGGTAGGTTCTTTGTAATGGGTAGGTGTCAGCTAAGAAACGATTTTGAGAAACTACCCCTCTAAGGGGGTGAAATAGGGGTTGGAAGTTTATATGAAAGTCCCGTGTTTTTGAAGTTAGAGACGTGAAAATCGTCATTTATGTTATCAGCTTCAGATATTAAAAATTTGTATAAGTCGTTTTGGAAAATTCCCCTTAAAGGGTGGTAAAATAGGGGATGAAAGTTTTTATGTGAAAATTTTAATATTGTTACTGTTGACTTGAAATTTGAAAGGTAGGTTCTTTGTAATGGGTAGGTGTCAGCTAAGAAACGATTTTGAGAAACTACCCCTCTAAGGGGGTGAAATAGGGGTTGGAAGTTTATATGAAAGTCCCGTGTTTTTGAAGTTAGAGACGTGAAAATCGTCATTTAGGTTATCAGCTTCAGATATTAAAAATTTGTATAAGTCGTTTTGGAAAATTCTCCTTTAAGGGTGGTAAAATAGGGGATGAAAGTTTTTATGTCAAAATTTTAATATTGTTACTGTTGACTTGAAATTTGGAAAGTAGGTTCTTTCTAATGGGAAGTTGTCAGTTAAGAAACGGTTTTGAGAAAATCCTTCCCTAAGGGGGTGAAATAGGGGTTGGGAGTTTGTATGAAAGTCCCGTTATTTTGAAGTTTAAAGAGTCGTGAAACTCGGTATTAGCACTGAACCTATTTTGGGAGCGGCGTATTCTCCTGTGACCACTCTCCATCAAGTGTACACGCGTTAGCACTGTATATTGGGAGCGGCGTAAACTCCTGTGACCACTTTTCATCAAGTGTACACGCATTATCACTGTATATTGGGAGCGACGTAAACTCCATATTGTAATATTTAGTGGATTATTACATGGATTAACACATTATGGTACTTTTTATCCCGGAAAAAGCGATGGTTCCCGCAGAAGTAGTGAAAAACCTAAATTCACGCGAGCGGAGCCGCGGGCAACAGCTAGTAATAATATAAGAAAATTCTGAGATAGCACAATAGCTGTAGTAGTTTTAGAGTAAAGATTCTATTTAACTATTACGATTATAAAAGTTGAAGTTTCACGTATCTAGTTACTAATACGGGACCGATTTGGCTAAAATTTTGAACATGAATAATTAATTTAAGATTTACTTAGTTCACGGCCTGCCCACGGCTTCGCGATTTAAAAAATTGTCATTCCTTCATGAGTTTGGAATGGTATAAATTTCAGCCAAAATTAGTGAAGGAGTAACAAAACAAACTTAAGTACCGATAGGTGATTGATAAAGAACAATATATTTACAGGAATCGTTTAAACATTCACGTAACTACAACGTGCATATAAAGCGCCAATTAAAATGCAGAAGAGTAAATCGAAGTGGCAACTGCAGTTAAAAATCAATCAGTCGATTTACATGCGATGCGGTTGGATGTATTAAAATGCACCTCCATTGTAACGTCGACATTATTCTAAAAGGAATGCTCATTAGCCCTTGAAGGCCTTCCCTTTGTATATGAAAATAATGACTTGTTGAGAGTAGCGCATACATTAGACAAGACAAACAAGGAATGCTTTTACATTATGCATATTACATGCATGATATTGTACTAATATTTATGCTGTAATTTTTTTCATTACAAAAGTAGGTGCTGATGCAGAAAAAATGTTATATCAGAATTTATTTATTTTATTTTACAACAATTATTACTCACTTACATTTAGAATTTAAACAATTATGTCCCCCCTCCATTTCCCACCACTCTAGCTAAGCACCTATGAGTTATCAAGGCTCACGCGGTATTCTAATCTTTGAGAACATTTTAAAGAACTGATAAATTCAAGAATAACTGATAAATTCTTAATAAGACAGTACAGGAAAGCTAGTATCAATTAATTCTATTGTTCTTCTTTTAATACTTCTAATTGAAATACTTGTCTTTCCTATTAGGCAGTAATTATATATCCTGTCCTATTCAGACAGAGATAAGGTAGAAATACACATACAATTTAGTAGCACGAAAGCATGCTAGTTTCGAGCAGTTGCTATAATTAGCATATTATGTTTGGCCGTGGCTAGTTATCAACCTACAAGCAAAGACGCACCGCCAAGCGATTTAGCGTTCCGGTGCGATGCTTGTAGAAACCGTTGGGGTAAATTTACTTACCCTTCCTAGTTAGTACGATAACATCTTAGGATGCATCATCACTTACCATTAGGTGAGATTGCAGTCAAGTACTAACTTGTATAGAGTAAAAAAAAATGTATAAAATGCTTATTCCGCATGCAATTTCATTTTGGGCATGCTCTAATAGCAAGCTATTTATGAGAATGTTTAACTGTACCTATAGTGACAGTTTACCTAAAAACGAACTTGGAAGAATTAACACATGTGTGATGTGACATGTTATGGAGTGGTTTGTGTATAATGTCTGCTGTGCATAATTATAATTATTGTTGTTCCTACACCCGCAGGTATACAATTATAATATTTTCCAACATTTCCGCTCAAATAATACACAAACACAAGTATTATCTCGCGGCAATCATGTTACACGTGTAATTATCAAAATACGCCTTTTCTGTATGTTGATAAATTCGAGATTTTATATACATCACGTAAATATTATCCCTTTACTTCTACATACTCCCTTGTTTGTTCAACGAATCGTTGGTTTTTTATGATGGAATTAAATAATGAGGTCGTAAAAAGTTATAGTATACCACAACCGCTTAGAAATTTCCAACCTAGAAAAACACGATGCCTGTAGTACCTGCCGAAGTTTTTTAATTGAGTACTTACTTCTACTTACGGTTTGGTCTTAAAATTAAAAAAAAATAATAATAACATCGGGCCGGGATACCTATTAATTGTATAACTACCTGACCCGGCAAACGTTTTTTGGCCACATAAATTATTAATTCTTACTTAGGAGTTTTAAAACAAATTTGCGTCAGATTCTCAGTAATCATAAATATCGGTCAAGCCTTTTCAGAGGAGTTTTGTTACAAATACTGTGACCTGAGAACTTTATATAGTACGTAGCATATATTATAGTATAATATGTAGCACGTCAAAGGTCTTCGTATTGTAAATAAAAGATTTGTTCGTCCGTTAGAAAAGTTCTAAACAAACGGACTACAACAGTAAGAATGTTAGGGCCATAACATTTTTGGTATATTCGGGCTAAATATTTTCTCTTTGTTTTTATTACCTGTGGTATTATTAACATTCCTGAATAGCAAATGGTAACTCTAATGAGACTCTTATAAACCTTTTACAATGCTGTAATTTGGGTGCATAAACTCATTATAGTACATTTTCAAAGCTAGGCTGGCAATTATTTACTAAACGCTTTATCAATAGTATTAATAGCATCAATGCAATAATAGAGCGTATACTTAAGTTTGAATTTCTCGATATAGGCAGACTTTTGTATAGCAAACACAAACTTGTGATTTGTAATCGATGGTAGATTTTGGAAAACCAATTTTAAACTGATATTGTTTCAAAAATTGTTTAAAAATGTAATCTTTATATTTTTATTATGTGGTGTGCAATAAAGTGTTTATCTATCTATCCCTCGTAAACTTAGTTTTAAGTCGACTTGTAGTTATCACCGTACATAATATTATGTAACAAATATTATTGACGTTTTACAAGTGCCTTATAAGTTAGGCCTATGTGAAATAAATATATTTTGACTTTTGACTTTTATCTATTGCGTACACTGTGGAGTGAGCGATTAAATTTATACGAAGACTAGCTGACCCGGCAAACGTTGGTTTACCATATAAATTATTTTTCACTAAGGGGTACGGAAAATAGCTTACGACCTACTTACTCTCAGACCTACCAAACATGCACAGAAAGTTTCATAAGAATCGGCCAAGCCGTTTCAGAGGACTTTGGTAACAAAAATTTACACGAGAATTTCCTATATTAGAGAAAGTTGTGATTGAATTTTGAGTTTTTACAATGAGAGTAACAAATAGTGAATTCCCAAAATATTTATTATTTTTACGCCTTCAATGTGTTTTTCGCTTACAAATAACGAGAAATCAAACAAAAGACTATAATATGCAGTTCCTTGCACAAAATACATTCATTGCAGTTAAAGCCCACTTGAATGTCGAGAAACAGCTTTCTCGACTATTGGATAACCAAGTACTTATAAAATTAACAGCATTAATCACATTAGCGAATCAAGACGCATTGTGATCGCACCTGATTAATGAAGTGATTGCGGCCCGGCGGAATCGTAATCACGAGCGCAATATGATTAATTGTTATCGTAGTACGAATTGTGAGGAACAGTGAGTGAAAATATATGGACCGTATGTGTTATGGTTTTGGGAATGGGCATAAGGGGATTTATTGAATTTATTTCTGTCTTTCCCGGCTGAGTTTGTTGTGGGCTTCTTCTCAGTGCAGGGCGCGTTGGAACCCTCGTAAACTTAGTTTTAAGTCGACTTGTAGTTATCACCGTACATAATATTATGTAACAAATATTGTTGACGTTTTACAAGTGCCTTGTAAGTTAGGCCTATGAGAAATAAATATATTTTGAATTTTGAATTTTGAATTTTCTCACTCTCACATATACGTTGATAGGTGCGACATGCAGCGTCGCGGAAGAATATAACAGAAAAACTACCTTTTACCTAATTACTCAAAAACTAAGCCAGTTATCAAAAATCGGTTTCTTAGCGTTCTTGGATATTGTTATTACCGACATATTGAAACAAAAATTACCATTACATAAATTGTAGTTTCCGATAAACAACAGAAAAACTGAGATTTTGAAGCAACTTTTGCGAGTAATTCCTATCGAGAAAATTTTATCCAATTGTGTTTCTGCTTCTAAATTAAAGACCCAAAATACATGACGTTTAAATTTGAAAGTAATTGTCTTTAAAGTTTGTACGTAAAACTTCATTCAAAATCACAATACGGCTTGTACACCGTTAATAAAAAGCACTTTTGATGGGAATACGTCTTACTTTCGAATGAACGAACGAATGAGAGGTAATTCAGGGAACAAATTATGATAAAATCGGTAGTACAGTTTTGTGTTGCAGCTTTTACAACTTTACAAGTTAGTCCTTGACTGTTGAAGTAAAGATGTAGCTGGAGATGATGACAAACTTGAAATTGTTTTTTACTAGCGCACTGGAATGCTAAATCATAAATTTTTCAAAGACGCATTACCTCCGTTTCGGTGCGGGCGCGTTTGGATTCCAGGGTTTGATTCCCGCCACGGGCCACTTTGGAATTTAAAATTTTCTAAATTGGCTCAGGTCTGACCTGGAGGCTTTGGCATTGGCTAGTTACCAGCTACCAGCAAAGAAGCACCACCAAGCGATTTACCCGTTAGGGTTGAATTTACTTACCTTTCTAAGTTAGTATCTATGGTTCGGCTGCATCATCACTTACCATCAAACAAGTAAGTACCTAAAACAAAACATTCTAAAATACCTTTAAAACTTACCATGACTCCACATACTCCGACCACAATATCGGAGGGACAAAGCGTCTCCGACAGACGGAGATATTTTTTAAAAAAAATTGGTTGTCTGTAAAGTCGGTTTACTGACGATAGTTGAACGTGACAACGTCTTCTTTGTCGCTCGTTCCGCGTTCGCGAGGTAACGCCGGTAACGCCGCATGAGCCAGGTAACACCAGTAACGCCGGATGAGTCATGTTTTTGACGTGACAACGTCTTATAAATCGATAGAGCCGGTTGCACGCACGAAAAAACATGACTCACCCGGCGTTACCTCGCCCATGCGGCGTTACCGGCGTTACCTCGCGAGCGCGGAACGAGCGACAAAGAAGACGTTGTCACGTTCAACTACCGTCAGTAAACCGACTTTACAGGCAACCAATTTTTCGTGCGTGCAACCGGCTCTATCGAATTATAAGACGTTGTCACGTCAAAAAAAAAAAAAAAAGGTTACAATATGATGATATACCTAAATGCTTTTGGATATGGTGCTAGATTGAGTTATGCAAGCCATCAACAATCAACATAGAGTGCCACTTATCAAAGGTGAATATAATAATATTGTGTAATGATGATTACAACAAAGGTATCTGATGAAATATGTGCTATTATTTTAACCAAATTCAAAAGTGAACGCGTATTAGTGGCAGTGATGGCCCCGATGGTTTGGAGCTCTGCCTTTTATCGTAGGGTCGGAGCGGAGGTTCTAATTATCTTTAAGGGCACCATCATCACTTGTATCATTTGCTTTACGGTGTAGGAAATGATCCAGAGGAAACCTGCATGTCTCAGACTTCACCACAATGTTCCCAAAGGTGTGCGAAGCCCGCCAACCCGCACTCGGCAAACCCCTCTAATTCTCTCTGGGAAGAGACCCGTGCCCAACAGTGGGACATAAAATATTGGTCAACATTTGAAGCGTCTACCTTTTTACCGTTATTAATATTGAGCAAAAACAAGCAAAATTTTATTCTTTTTTTAGTATTTGTTGCTAAACTAAAAAATACCGGCAACAGAAATACATCATCTGTGAAAATTTAAAGTCTGTAGCTATCATGGTTCAAGAGATACAGCCTGGTGACAGACAGACGGACGGACGGACAGCTTTTTTACTATTCGGGTACGGAACCCTAAAAAGGGATTGGAGATGACACCGATGAACATTGGGAAAGGACTTGTCAATATGTAATCAGTAAACATACACAAAAAAACATCTTTTCTTCAATGTTCGTCAATAAAAATGGACATGAACGGAAATCGCTTGTACGGCTATAAGAACTAAAACATATTGTAAGATATCAAACAGCCATCGAATAACACTTCGAATAAATGTTACAATCGAAATGCACGCTTAATTTTTTGATTGCCATGTTATTTGGAAGTTCAGCAAAGGTCACGTTATGTAACGTTATGCTATTATGTATTTCCCAATCACTGGAGTGGAAGACACTGTGCGACCTAGTTACGCATCAAGACATTCAGGTAACCTTCAAAATCAAACAGTATGAAAGCAACAACGTTATATTTTTAATTTATAGTTTTTTTATGATTGTAGGTATGCTATTTTCGAATGTAGGCTGGATAATAGGTGACAATTGTACGAGCATGTAGCGCGGAGGGATGAAAATCATTTAGTTTGCATGTAGAGAAACGAAGAAGTAGAACAAGACAAAGAGATGGATGGATGGCGTGAAAGAGGATATGCGAGTAAAAGGATTGGATTATACGTTAACAGCTGATGGGAGTGAATGGAAGAAGACGTGTTGTGTCGACCCCAATTAATGTGGGAAAAGGGCGAAAAAAGTTGTCCGCGATTTCATCAGCCTTTCATTTTTTCACAAATCCTGTGAGAACCATGGATTTTTCCGATGTAAAAAGCCTATGTGTAAATCCTAGATATAATCTATATCTCTGTTTCTTGGACTTAAATCAGTTTTAAAATTTTGTCGTGAATCAGTAACAAAAATACACATACATCTACAAACTTGTTATATTACGTAATAGTTGAGATGCATAATCTTGAGAGAGTCTTTGCAAAAAAAAATAGAGATACGATATCGCTACTAAGGACCGTGTAGAATAATTTCGCAAACATTACAATGACAAATGGTGGTACTTTTACCTATCTCAAGTATTCGTAAGTCTTAGTTCGTGTGGGCGAGACTTAACGAGGATTGATGCACCCAATGGGATTCAGATTAACTGTGACCACAGATGACTAAACACCTTGTTTATCGCCTCACACTTAAATATTAATAAAGTGTACGTAACCGAGTAAGTTGCAACGAAATAAACCATTTCAAACCCTCTACATATGAGCTTAAAGTACTTTATTGAACACAATATATTTTACTAATATCAACAGTGGATTAGTAATCACAATCTACTAAAAATATTCGCGTTTTACTATTTTTCAAGCTTTATGAAATTAAGCACCTTATGTAAAAGTTAACTAACTTATCGCTAATTTTAATAAATATACAACTACCTAATGCTAGCTAAAGAAAATTAACAAATTATATTAATATGTTTTTTATGCCATTGGCAATTCGTAATGAGAAACTTTATAATAAACAATTATTTGAATATGTAGAAGCGTTATTTCGAGAGTATAAAAATAAATGATCTTTCAGAATAGAGAATGCTGATCGTTTTTGCTGATCTTTGGAACCATAATTCATTTGTTTTTAATCTAAAACTTAAACGGCACAACAGAATCTGACCCACCGGGCTGGCGAGTCGAGTAAAAACAACAATTAATAAATAAGTAAAAAACGTCTTGGCAGTGTTTCAATTCATTCCATGGGCGGGGTCGTTTTACATTCAAGGGGAGGATAACCTCAAAATCATTAGGCCTGGAATGCAAGAGAGCGAGCACCGTCCATAATTCGGTTCCCTGTCTGCACCGTGGGCGTGGAAGCCTTTGTCTTTATAAAGGGACAAAAAAGCAATAATATGTCAGATGGTAATATTTATTTGCACCGTCGTGCATTAAGCACTTGTAATTTCTGTACTGTGTCCATTCATGTTGTGGTCGTGAGTGATGGATAAAGACAATTATTGTTTCATTATTTTCCATCGTAATTTATTTCCAGTTAATGGTATGTATCTGATCATAAGATCTTGCGACGAGTAAAAGTTACAACTGCCAGACATCGTACCTAATTAATTATTAATTATAAATCAATGAGAGTTATAAAAAGGTATTTATTTGCGGGTCCTTTACATTGTCTTTTTATAAAATTGGTCATAAGAAACAGCCGTCGTTCCAGCCGATATACCCATCCACTGCATAGGCCTTCTAAAAGAACCACGATGCAAGCAAACACAGAAGCATTCCCTATTCCCTGTTTCTAAAATCTGATGGACAAGGGATCGGTCGCAGGACTGACGGCTTATATCGTGCTCTCCGAGGCACGTGGGTGAAACTGGCGACATTTATTTGCGCCGTCCGTCCGTAGATGTTTAATATTCTATTGGCCCGACCCGGTGGTCCAGCCTAGAACCTCGTAATCTGCAGTCGAATATGCTCACCACCAAACCAACGAGGCAGTTAACCGCCAAGTACCACGATTTTGTACCGCCTGAAGCCAGTGCCCCTCTGCAACTCTTTTGCCTTGATGTGAGGGCACTCGGGGACGGACGACATAAAGTCTGCCAAATCTGCGCTTCTAGCGTCCAGTCCATAGGTACAGCATGTGCACGTAGTGAAAATTTTGTCTACTTTTGTCTCTTTTCTCTGTCTATTTATATAGCTTGAAAAGAGAAAAAAAAGATCGATAAATTATATCTACGCGCACATTCTATCATACCGCATCAGGTCACCATTCCAGCACCATGGGTTCCGTACATCGATCTTACGATTTTATGATATGTGCCAAGGCATTTCAAACCTCAACCTCTCGACTCGTTTTTGCCATGAAACATTCAATAAAAACCTACGTTTTAGCATTTAATATAGGAATAGGTATGTAGTTTTCCAACACTAAAACTGCAAAATATCCTATAAATTAACATTGACCAATTTAGGCGCTTGTCATAAAGCCTTGTTGTGGGTATATAAAATCACAATAACTATATCTAAAGGGTTGTCACCTCAAGCATTTTTTATTTGCCAACGAAACTGATAAACCTTGTAGAAAAATCTATTCCTCCATAATAACGCAAAATGTTTGATTATTTAAGTGTGTGGGCTTCATAAAATTGATTCGTTAAAACAAAAAGTGTTTCATACTAAGGATAACGCAGTGACACTCCTATCGTTTATTTATTATAATAACATCATAATATCATTAGAATTTTATGACCACTATATTCATAAAGTTATGTGTGCACAGCGCTTTAATACGTCGTTACAGATACAAGCTTTGTAGGTGGATGAGATAATAGGTATATTTACACTCAACTTTTTATTTTTGGAAGGCTTTAAAAGGCTTTCTTTTTAAACTGACTGATATTTCTTTAATTTGTAAGGTTTTTAAATGTTTAAATGGACTTAACTGTGTAACATACAATTGAGGATGTTAAGTTCATAAAACAGATAAAGGGGTCGGTTATATTATGATGTTTCATAACCTTTTTATTGACAAAGGAATTAATTAGATCATTAAACAACATTAATTATATCCTTACATGGAAAAAATAATTCCTAACTCACACAAACCAAGGTCCGATGGAAAACAGTTTATTCTATTGTATTGCAAAACTCACAATCGATACGCGATTGCTCACTGATTATTTCATAACACAATTTTGCAATAATTCACCCCGACAAGTGACATTGTTAAATACAAAATGTGTGGAAAAACTAGGAACTAAGTTCCAAAGGGTAGTCCTTCCAATGTAGTTCAATACCTATAAACAGTTAATAAGCACTTACTAAAGCACTGCTTAGTAATTGAATTAAAGAATAATTTTTCTTACACTAGCTTACAGTCATCTAAATATTATAAAGGAAGGAAAACGTATCCAACCACAGCCTTGTGACTTGGGTTAATTTTTTTGTATTATGACGTACCCTTTCGCAAAGAAAGGATTTAAATAATTGGTCAAGTGCGAGTTAGGCTCACGCACTGAGAGTTCCGTACATAAGCGTACGGAACTAATTCAAACAAAACACCTAGCTGTCCAACAAATTCAAAAACGAGCAAAAAATGACGTTTTTATATAGGTTAATATTTATTTTTAATTTGTTTATGAGCCCCTTTAAATATTTTAGTATTAATTGTTATAACGGCAATAGAAAATTTCAAGAGTCTAACTATCGCGGTTCAAGAGATACAGACTGGTGACAGACGGACGGACGGCCAAGTCTTTTTGACAACCTCCCATGGAGCAGTGGCGGCGCGCTCGGATTCAAGTGGGAGGTCGCGGGTTCTATTCCCGCCACGGGCCACTTTGGGATTTTATAATTTCTAAATTGACTCAGGTCTGGTCCGGTGGGAGGCTTCGGCCGGGGCTAGTTACCACCCTACCAGCAAAGGCGTACCGCCAAGCGTTTTAGCGTTCCGGTGCGATGCTGTGTTGAAACCGTTGTGGTAAATTTACTTACCCTTCCAAGTTAGTACGATAACATCTTAGACTGCATCATCACTTACCATCAGGTGAGATCGCAGTCAAGTACTAACTTGTATAGGATAAAAAAAGTAATAGGGTCCCGTTATTGCCCTTTGGGTACGGAACCCTAAAAAGATTCCTCTGGTGGCAAGATAAGGGCTAAAAATGTAAGGTCGTCGTCGTTGAAAATGAGCCTTTCGAACTTTCTATTTAAAAGTCTGTTTATATGATTTTTATGACTAAGTGATTAAACGTAGACACTCGGGCGCAACCCGCACTAAATCGAAATCAGGTAGCTAATGACGTACATTTACATGAATATCCCATCACGGCATGACTGATGGCGGTGTTTAAGAAATTCCATCTTTTTAGCGTTTTCCGTAGTTTATATTTTATTGACAGCACAAGAGCTGACCGTGAAAAGGGCACCCTCATAAGCAAACTGCCGTCCGATGTTCATTGTTTTAGTAGTAGAACGATTTTTGTATCATACTATGATACAAAAATCGTTCTACTAACTAATAAGACAATATCAAGCTTTGCAATGCGTGATAGACTGATCAAAACTGACTAATAATACCAATAGAACCTGGCTTTTAACTTGCCGAAAAAATTTACTGAAATGGATCAGAAGTTATTAATTAGGTACCTAAACTGTGCGCATTCGAAATATGTATCATTACAAGTATTCTAAAACTTATTTTTACAATGACACTTATCATTTTCTCTTTTAGTGGGCGCTTAGAAGGAAAAACAAGTCGGCTGATCGGTTAAAGAACTGCAGAATCTGACATAGCTCAACACAAGACGTCGCGTCATAAAGCAAAAGAAGCAAGCATTTCGGTTTGAGACTCGGCTGGATGACTTTCTGAAGTTTTGTCATCGTTAAGAAGAAAAAAAAAGAGAAGACGAAGAATACGAATAAGATTTATTTATATTTATTGGAAAATTGTATTAGTAATTATCGGGGCTCCCTCGACGGGGTGCCTTCAAATTTGCCGCAAAGTTCCGCGCGGTGGCAGCGCGACTACAGTGCTGCAGCCGCACTGCTGTCGCTATGTTTGAGAATCGTAGTGTTGTACAAATGTAGTTTCACGCTAGACCTGACAAAGAAACACTGTTCGACTTGTACAAAAAATACGTGCGTGCATGCACTATAGTCGATCGATGAACTGGGGTGTTATTCTCGAAAAAATAAAATTGTACAGCGGCCAACCATCGACGGTAACCATAGCAACGCAGCCATCAGCAGCCAATTGTCGCCTTGGCTGCATAACTGACGGAAGCATTAACCAATCAGCGCATAGCTGTTAGCTCGTCGCTGCTATAAGTATTTTTTTAATACATTTGCTCAAAAAGTTGACATTTTCATGTATGTTTAGCGTGCGCAAAGTTATTCTTTTCCGCACTAGTGCTTTTGTGTTTTCCTCCTATGCTTTTGTGTTTTCCTCCTACGCGGCACCGGAGCGGGCGTACCAGGAGCGCATGAACACGAACACGGCATGCAAACACGGAGCAGGCAAAAACCAATATTTTTTTTCGCAAACGTATTAAAAAACGTCGTTCAATGCACGTGCAGAATTGTCATTTTTACTCGTTCTTATAGTTGACCCTCGCCTTCGGCTTGGGTCAACAAACCGGGACTCGTAAAGAAATGACAAACTTTCCGCACTTATATTGAAATGTACTATTCCAAAACGGGCTTGCAAAGCAAAAGGCACTGCTGGAGCGGGAAGAGTCCAGTTCAATCCGTGATCTCTTCGCCTTTAACTACCATAAGAGATAACCCGTCGTTTTTTTGTTTACGTCACAGAGCCCACGCGAGCGGGCAGCGACAAACTAATAAACATCCACAAGGACTGCAGCGGGTGAAGTTGAAAGCAATTTAAGCTGTAATGAAGCTTATCGACCTGTGGTAGGTAATATTTCGTTACGATATCAATCAGTAGCCATAATAACGTGAATAAAAACTAGAGATCATTTGCTCATAGGTCGTTTATTTTTGTTTTATCGGCTATAAGAGATGTGTGTTTATAGATTTATGGTACACCTGCATTATTTTACTTGTGAGAGCTACGACCTCTATTACAGCGGCGGGTAAGTTAAAAAGTGCCCCGCACTGCTGTCATCAAGATTCAAAGCCATGACTTTACAAACGTACAATGCATAATATATGACTCAAAAGTCGTAATATAACATTCAATTTGTCTATATAGGCTCCATTCTAAAAGATTAAATACCTATATTATGGCATCGTAGGTAAGTCTTTAATACCTACTAACTTTTATAGCCATCAGAACTTTTTGAAGCTGGCTTATCTTTAGATTTCACTAAATACTTTATCACTTACATACTTATCAATTTAGCGTATAGTTTTACCTTTCATCAGCTAAATTATTAAGAAAATCTTTAGATTTTCCTTTCGACTGAGCAGTAAACTGGACAAACTAAAATCCAATTTTAACGAATAAATACGTTTTATGTATTTATGACCGAAATAATTTCATGTTTTCCTTTCAAACGAAATTTTATTCCTAATGGATAATTCTCAAAGACTAACTGAATATTAAATTGATGGATTTGTTGGCTTTCAAAGGCTAGTTAATCCAGCCATATTTTTATACTAAAAGCCCAGAATAAAAATGTTGCAAAATAGGAACATCATAAAATATATTCAACCAGCAGATAAGACCTTAATTCCCTCGTCTACTAAGGCCTGGGTGATATTTTGCGCAACGAATCAGCCTGGCCGTTCAACGTGGAAATGCAGCCAGTATTCGTTACTTGTTACTGTACTATATACTAACTTGTGTAACTATGAAAATTGAATTTAACAGGCAAATTCTTGCGTTGAGCCTTAATACGTACTTGTAGATAGCTGTAGATATAGCGTGGGTTGAGAAAATGACTGAGGAATTCTCAGCAACTTTGTTGTCAAAATCACTGAATCCAATTATTCCGTACCAATAATTCCTCACCGTGTCAAGGAACAACAATACCTGATGAACAATGACTTTAAGTCGCTATAAATACTCCTACTCAAGAATGAACAAGGGTCAATTTTCACCTACATTTAAATCGCGGATTTGCAAAACAAATTCCCCTTGTAAAGTCCATACGCTTATAAATTGTGAGGGATATCGGAGATAGTTTTTTAGACGATAATAAAGAGGCTGGCCAGAGTGCGTTATACGCAGAAGTACAAGCTGCTTAAAATAATAATGCAAGGGAAGGTGGCAGGTAGAAGGCAGCCCGTCCGCAGAAGGATGTCTTCAGAGTGGCGCTGTCCAAGATAAAAAGAGCTATGATCATTCCTAACATCCAAAAAGAGACGGTACTAGAATAAATAAAAAACCGGCCAAGTGCGAGTAGGACTCGCGCACCGAGGGTTCCGTACTCAAGAAGTACTGAAGCAAAACAAAAAACTGTAACGACCAAAGATGTAAAACGGTAATAATTACCTTTGTTAATGAACCGCAAAACTAACTTTGTTTATAGAGGTTTATTGTTAATATCAAAAAAAACTATGCTAGTTAGAGCATTGGCTATAGTTTTCCTGTAAAATATACGTAAATTCCTATTGACCATAATTATTTGAGATTTTTCGATTGGTAAACTCCGGAGATAAGGGGGGGGAGGAACGGTATTTTTTTAGACATTTTCCCCGATAAATCAAAAACTATCATGACTAAAAATAACTAAAAATCGGTTTTAGAATGTACAAAGTAAACCCTTTCGTATGATACCCCACACAGTACAGTTATCTCACTTTTAAATTTCAACCCTCCGATTTTCCCCCCTTTTTAAATAAGAACAAAAATAATTTCCATTTTTTTTTATTTCAGTGTCATTGGGCCACTAATATACACAACTATTCCAAATTTCATATCGATAGCTACGGTAGTTACTGAAATAATCGAGTGTGACGGACAGACAGACGGACAGACAGACGGACAGACAGACGGAGAAAGTCGCTCCATAAGGGTTCCATTTTACCATTTTGGTACGGAACCCTAAAAACCACTTCTAAAAATTCAAACTAATATTTTGAAGTTGTTTTTAGGAGAACACACTAAAAAAGCCACCAGGAATTCATTGCAAGATTTTATCGGAATAGCCAAATCAGGAAACATGGAAATTAAGCCAGAATATTGGGACCGAGAACTTACTGAAGTCCCCGCTTTTTTGGTTTGGGTCACCATTTAAGTTAACACACAAGATTATTCTTGTGTTGGACATCTTTCATAGACTAAATATAATAAATGATTACTAAAAATAATTTCTGTTTTATTTTTTCACTAGCTCACCCTTAGCCGTAAAATTCAAAAATCCTTTCCTTACACCTCGTTTTATACAGGGTCGACATTATGAAGGGTGTCATTTTGTAGGTTCAAGGTTCAAGGATGGGCGATACTAAATCGCCTATTTTTATGAATATAGATGACGCACTTAGGTTGGTCGTGCGGGTTTGCAGGCAAGCGTTCCTTACGCCCTGGACAAGACACGACAGCCCGTCCGGTGCTTTATGATCTCATAAAAGGAGCTTTTCGACCGAGTTCATGAGACGGCGACTCTGTGACAATGCACCAACTAACAACGTGTTCCAATTTACGATCACAATTTGGTTTCGAAGGCAAAAAAATTAATATGAGTTAAGGCTTGAATTACATGCCAGTCAAGTAGGCCTAGTTTATCAAAAAGTTAATTAGAAATTGTAAGCAATGTGTAAATAAAATTATAGCAGCCAGGAAAGTTGTGGAAAAAGAGTTGTTTTCCGATTTTTAATGAGTAAGTAGGTACGATAAGGAATTAATCTTTAGCAATATTATATGAAGAGAAAACTCTTAGGATCCTTTTAAAGATTAGGAAAAGGTGTGTAGAAAGATTATTATGGTTGAATTTTATCAAACGGGGAGGTTCATTTAATATTGAATCTCAGTGTAAAGATAATATACGAACTCTTGATGATAAACATGAAGTTTAAGATACCAATAAATACAGAAGCAAATCGTCTTGTTTACAAAATACAGAATGTATTTGAAGTGTGCCATCCCGAATACCTTGAAATAATACTCGGAAGCAGAACATTAATACCATTCAGAAGGATTTAATAGCCGAAATGTTTACAGCGGCTGTAAATATTATGTCGGTGAACAAAATTAACAAATGAATAGTCCCTCATTGAATGTTGCTTACAATTTTAACCGAACGCATAAATCCCTAGCAGTGATCCCCTGGAAGCGTCATAAATCAAATTTAAAGCATTTTTAATGATCTGTCGTAAAATATGGTGCCAGTGTATCGGGACCATTCTTAGTTATGGATCTGGGGACACGGTAGTGTCCCCGCCAGACGAGTCTGCGAAGCGCGAGGGCACTACCTATCTTTTCTCGAAGTGTTTCGCCGTATTTTTAAACCCTTATAACTTAGTCCAGAATTATTCCAGATAATCAAAATTCTCGGGAAATGATGTCGCCGGTGAACTTATTAAACGTATAAAGTTTCAATATCACAGGTCTTATACTTTAGATTTTATTGACATATGAAAAACCAAGATTTCGTCACTGACTGACTGACTGACTGACTGACTCACTGATGATCATCAAAATTCCTAGGTACTTCCTGAAGTCCTAGAAAGCTGAAATTTGGTATGTAAGCTAGAATTAGTACACAACCAACAAAAAAATTCCAAAAGTTCGAAATTTAACCCCCCAACCCCTTAAAATAGGGGATGGAAGTTTGTATGAAACTACGGCAAATATTGATGCTAGAGGTCTCAAAATTGATATAGGGATTCTTCATAATAAACAATAAATTACGTGTTTCAGGATTTTTAGTAAATCACCCCACATCCATCAAATTAGGGGGTTGGAAGTTCGTATGGGGGGATGGAAGTTTGTATGAAACTACGGCAAATATTGATGCTAGAGGTCTCACAATTGATATAGGGACTCTTTGTAATAAACAATTAAACACGTGTTTCAGGATTTTTAGTAAATCACCCCACATCCATCAAATTAGGGGGTTGGAAGTTCGTATGGGGGGATGGAAGTTTGTATGAAACTACGGCAAATATTGATGCTAGAGGTCTCAAAATTGATATAGGAACTCTTTGTAATAAACAATTAAATACGTGTTTCAGGATTTTTAGTAAATCACCCCACGTCCATCAAATTAAGGGGTTGGAAGTTCGTATGGGGGATGGAAGTTTGTATGAAACTACGGCACATATTGATGCTAGAGGTCTCAAAATTGATATAGGGACTCTTTGTAATAAACAATTAAATACGTGTTTCAGGATTTTTAGTAAATCACCCCACATCCATCAAATTAGGGGGTTGGAAGTTCGTATGGGGTTTCCCATACGTATATAGGTACAAACTTAATTTCATGTTAGATATCTGCTAGTATGCATCTGGAAAAACACGTAATTTTTTTTGGTAATTATAAGCGCGATTCCAGTGCTCAAGTGGCCAAGCGCCCAAGTGCCCAGTGCCCCGTGCCCAGTAATATCGCACGTTTCAAGTCCAAGTTCCATGCATGTCATGCCGAGTTTCACTGCATGTCGAGTGACCTGGATCCAGCGCTCAATGACAAGAACCCACATTGAGCCGAGTGCCCAGTGCCCAGCTTGAACTGTCGAACGTGCCAAGCGTCAAATCTCTCTGATTTTGAAGAGCGTTTAGCGCATAAATACCTGCTCAGTGCCCAAACGGACGCGTCAAGCCCAAGTTACATACAGGCCCCGTCCAACGAGCCAAGCTCTCAGTTCCCAGTGCCCAGGGTGAGATGAGTGCCCAAGGCCCAGTGCCCAGTACCCACAGTTAGCCGTCGGGCATGCCAAGCGTAAATTATATGGATTTTAACAGCGCCCCAACGTCAGTGTGCCCAGTACCATAGTGCACGCGGCAAGTCCAAATTCCCGTACCGAGCTCCGCGTGTTCATTGCCCAGAGTCCAGTGCTCCGTGACCAAAATGAGTTGTCAAGCGTGTTAAGCGTCAAATTTGAATTTCAAGAGCGCCTCAGCGCCCAACGAAAATAAAAACTATAAAACAATAGTTAAAAACTAATAAACACACAAATCTCACCGATACCTTCCGTAGATTTTTAATGGATAACAAGTAGTCTGTGTTAGTCTAGGATATAATCAGTTCAGTAGTTGTGTTGTGATTGAGTAACAAACATATAAACTTTCATTTATATCTGACTTTGTGTTTTAATAGGTAAAATTTGAAGTTAGAAATTAAAATTTGGATCTATACATTACGTTTGATAATCATTTTATGTTGATAAATGTAAAATTAGTTTCACTTTCGAGTTTCGGTAGGCCAAAACTACTAACTTTAAATCCACTATAAGTTTTTTAAATTTTCAGAATATACTTCTAAGCAAAGTACGTATCTACTCGTAATACAAACATATTAGAGAGTGGGCTGTGAAAAGACGCGCACCTGAAGTGCAAGAAATACACAAAAAAAAGAAAAATTAAGTTAATAAAAAACATTGTTTTAAAAAACTTACAAAAAGAAATGAAATCCCAACAAAAACATTTTCATGTAAAATGTTGCCAGACGAGCATATGGCTCACACTGTCAAAAAGTTATCAGATCTCATGTAGGTCAAGATTTCTGACTTTATACACCCTTAAATACAAGCTCTAACTTCACAAACTCTACACTTTAGTTACAATAATGTCTTGACCGTTTGGCTACCGTCACATTGGGCGTAAAATCAAAAATTTATTCACTTTTCAGTAATCTGTAAGTTCTGTTAAATCAAAATTTGAAAACAGGAAAATGATTTTGGTGGGAAAATTTTTTCACTTTACGCCCATGTGACGGTAGCCAAACGACCAAGACATTGTTGTAACTAAAGTGTAGAGTTTGTGAAGTTAGAGCTTGTATTTAAGGGTGTATAAAGTCAGAAATCTTGACCTACATGAGATCTGATATCTTTTTGACAGTGTGAGCCATATGCTCGTCTGGCAACATTTTACATGAAAATGTTTTTGTTGGGATTATAATATCCGTTCTTGACCGATTATATGGGCTTCGACTGCCAACTGTTAAGCTTCTAACCCGACCAGTGATAAATTATTTATAATTATTAACAGCTGACCCGGCAAGCGTTGTTTTGCTATATAAATTATGTCTCACATATGGGATTGAAAAATAGTTTACTCAGACCTAACATATAAACACAAAAGACAGTCACAGAAATCGGTCAAGCCGTCGGAGGAGTTTTGTTACAAACACGAGAATTGAACTGTAAGAAATCGTCGCATGGATGGTAGTCGAGCGAACTGAAATTAATTGCAGAATACAATTTTGCATCCCATCTCCGGTTTGGCAGCTGTCTGACAGCTGTTTCAGGGATGGACATTTTCAAGAATAGCACAGCAGTTATCATCGATTTATTATTACATTACTACGAATTTAAGTAGTACAACTTAACATCGGGAAAACTATACACTGAAAGTATTGAGAATGAATGAGCAATACTTCTATTTATGTCGATTTTTTTTTGGTTTCTAAACAGCTACTGATTTAAAACATTTCGAACCTTTCCCGAAGCAACTCACCAGCATTTGTATCATGTCTAAAAACTCAATTCGGGAAATTTAAAATCCACTGAAAAGTAGTGTTATTAATTTGACGCCCAGACAAACTGGTTTTGAACATTTCTTTTATCAAAGTTTCATGAAACATCATAATTATCTAAAGCTTAAACTAAAGCTAAGAATAAGTACATAAAATTATAGAAATATGCAGCAAATGTACCCTGCAAGAAAAAATTAATAATCAATAATAATTTGCTAGATAAAAATGTAAACGAAAATACGGATATTTATTTTATCAATTTGTTCAACAAAGCTTCTTTTTAATACACTTCTTAAATGGTTGCCACTTGAGTATCCACATTTAATAATTGTGTAAGGTGAACATAGGTCAAGTTATGAGGTACTCCGTGATAAAAAAGCTCTGTCAATTTTTTGCTCTGTACAAAGAAGCGTACAATAAAAGTGCCAATGCGTTCTTACAAACGAGAATTTATGTTCGATGTATGCAAATGAGGACTCAAACTCAATACACACAGAGTAGTTACAACACAGATTAAAATACGCATTTTTTAATCTTAACTCTGGGAATCCAAAATTGATATTATGATCAATACAATTTATAGCTGATCTTTGTTATATGAATAGGCATCTTATAGGCAAGCGCGTTCCACCTTAGACTGTATCATCACTTTCCATCAGGTGTGATCACAGTCAAGCGCTACCCTATATAGTATAAAAAGAAACAGGATGACGCATGTTGACTGGCTGGACAGCCGTAAAGCGTGTGAGTGGGACTGACATTGCGACAGGCTATGCGGTCTCTTTCCCCATTTTATTGCCCTACGCGCAGCTGCTGTGTAACAAACAAATGAAAAGAAAATTACCAACATCATACCTTAGAGTAAAGAAGATTTGATTGAATCTTTAACAAATCAAGTCAAAAAGTTCCAACAAATTGAGGGATTTTTCAAGTAAATATGATGCAATCTCTGATACAACCTACTCTGTGCCCGAACGCACATTGGCGGTAAAGATAATCCTGTCGATACGTTACATGGCGTGTCAAATGTTTAATGATATTGAACGGGAATTTATACGCAGTTTGTTTTATAAATAAACTATTTCTTAATTTTATGTAATCTCTTTACATCAAGTCTATTGGTAAAGAATTATGTAGGTAACTTAAAACTATTTAACGAAATACGGAGAAATATTATAATTTTTTTTAGTACTTGACTGCGATCTTACCTGATGGTAAGTGGTAAAATTACCCCAACGGTTTCTACACAGCATTTTAATATACTGTAAAAAAAATTAAAATCTTCAATTCAAAAAGTTTACTAGTGTCACCGAATACAATATATTTGCTAATCATTGTTAAAGCTATTCGTAATAATTAGGATCCTTCTCAAAACTATGACCTCATATGGTACATGTTTGGGTCATTGTACATTTTAAATAGGTATACCGCATATTGTCAAAGTTATGGCACAGACTAATAGGCAACCTTACAAAATATTTTCATACGTTTACGATAAGACGTTAGCAAGAATGATATCAAACAGGATAGATTGATTTGTTTTGCTAAAATCCTATACTTTAAAATAATCTGCATGGTCCAATATGCAGGAATACCATCCACTTAAAACAACACACACGATAATTCTTCCGACACTTACTTTGACGCACGTTTCGTCCCGACATGACACTGATATCTTCAGGAGAAGTTGACTTCACAATGCGAGATCGTGGAATATTTATTATTAACCCTCTTACACATAAACGTGGAATAAAGGTGGAATTGTTACACTGTGTTTTGTCTGTTTCGCTGAATTCCAAATTGCTGATGACAGAGAAGGACAAAACAGAGTATAACTCCATCTCTATTCCACGTTTATTTATAAAGCGGTTAGCGTTTAGCCGGCAAAGTTTATATAGTAGAGTTATTATCTCGCTGCAGACTCGGTCATAAATCATTCGAGTGTTTCGCTTTTATTTTTCTGCAGTAATGCACAACTCAACAAAGAACAACAAAAGCGAAACACTCGAATGATTTATGACCGAGTCTGCAGCGAGATAATAACACTACTATAATTGGTAATAAAGGGGCAGATCAACGTTTGCTGGGCGAGACAGACGTTTATAAAATACGATAAGCTGAAGTACCTCACTATAGATAGTGTGGGAACTAAAACCGCATAAAAATGCTCGTATCTTAAGCCGAGGCAGAGTTACGGAATGCGGACAATTGTTTTAGCTGGTGATTCATCATCACCGAGATTGTGGGATAGGATGGAAGCAAGGCCAGTGTGAAACTGTGTCTAGTTGTCTGTGCTAGAACGTTTTATCTAAAAGTGACTGATGGGGTTTGATGGTCATCTCTTAAACGCTCTACTTGCTAATAGGTCGCTCGCCTAATTATGAGATGGTATCAGTTTCATCTGCATCTACATTGTTAGCCTATTATCGTTCCACTTAAGAGAGAGGCTTCCTTAATTCTTACTATTATGAGAAGTGTATTAATAAGACACTTTTTTCTAATAATCATTCTTAATTAAGAAGTAAGGCTAGTTTGGAAATGTGCCTGATAGTCTGCGCTGCAACGTTTTGTCGAAAAGTGACTGATGGGGTTCGATGGTCATCTGTGGAACGCTCTACTTGCTAATAGGTCGCTTGCCTAATTATGAGACGGTATCAGTTTCATCTGCATCTACATTGTTAGCCTATTGACGTTCCACTTAAGGGATAGGCTTCCGTACTATGAGAAGTGTATTAATTAGACACTTCCTCTCTTATAATAATTCTATATTGTGTAGAGTATATTTCGGAGAGTGTGCTCAGGAATTGTTTTATTTGGTTTGGTACCCCGTCACATTTCACATATACTTAACAACAAGGCTTCGTAAAGGTATACAACCCTACATAGTTGACGTATCAAAACAGGGTTGCGATTCCTCGTCCCTAATAAGCACTAAAAAGCCTGGAATACCCTAATGCACTCTGTCTTCCCCACCGCCTTCAAATCAAGAGTAAATAGGCCTACACAAGCGTACTCCACATTAGACTGTATCATCACTTTCCATCAGGTGTGTTTACAGTGAAGCGCTAGCCCATAAAGTTAAAAAAAACCTACATGAAGTGTATTCTTACCGCAATCAGTAACTATAATTCTTTAAATCTAAACTGGTTCAAGACATAGTTTGCTGGAAGACTTTTATCATGGCTAGGTAACACCTTACCGTCAAAGAAATACCATCAGGCTATTCAGCAATCCAGTTCGACGCTTTGTAAAAGCTTAGGTATCGCACAAGAGGTATTTCTTCGGTCGCAATTAATATAAATTGCTAACGATAGAGAGGTCTGTCATCCTTTACCAAACAAGATAATTTTAAAATGCCACAAATTGTTTGATTTGATGATCAAGGATGAACTCCAATAGTTTCTCCTTAGTACCTACGAAACGTAGAAAGAATCACATATTACTGAGATATGCAATTCCATGCGCAATTTGATGGGATGCAATTCAAAAATGCATTCTACCCTTGCCGTTCACTTGTTGTTCAATCACTAAAAGAAGCTTGTTTAATGGATTTCCAACATTACTGAGCAAATAATCGTACTGGACTGGTAAGGCCTATGTTATTGTGGCCTCGGAACGTCAACAAAAGATAAATACCCAATAATCAATCGATCATTAGGTAATAAATCCGAAATTCGAAATTCTAAATATTATCTTTATTTCACAAGAGCTTGATGTACGTCAATATGATAATATTTGTCGTATATGTATGGTGATAACTACAAGTCGACTTAAAACTAAGTTTATGAGGGTTCAAACGCGCCCTGCACTGAGAAGAAGTCCACAACAAACTCAGCCGGGTTTTGTTTTCTGTTATCACCACTTCACAAAGGCTCTTAAAAACTAATTGAGCTAGTATAATTACAACAGTTCATTCACTCCCAGGTTTTGAATCATGTAAAAAACCTTAATACTATAGTAAGCTTTATTAATGAGTCTTCGTTTTACAGCTACTTTGAACTTAATCATTTAAAAAACATCTTATTGATATCTATAGTAACAGTCGCAATTAATGTAACTGGGTTTTTCTTACAACTGTACCCGGTTCAATTTCGGTTTTCTACTTCACTGGAAACAATTTTGCACGCCAGGGAAGCCGGGAGCAAAATCTAGTCGGCTTAGTAACAACTAGTAGGGCGCGTGGAGGCGCGGGCCACATGTGGCCCGCGTGCTGTCTTCCCCCCCTTTATTTGCCTCCCAACTTTTAGTCTCTTCAACATTCGCCATACATTTTCTATGGAAAAAATAAAGTCCGCCATTTTGAATTTTTTTTTCATCCATCGAATAGACCTTCGGGTCCTGATCAACTCTTGTCAAGAAACCGTTCTTCCATCTTTTATACTTTCCGAGATATCGACGAAATTCGTTTGGCGGCCATTTTGAATCCGCCATTTTGAAAATTTTTTCAGCTCACTGCCAATTGGATGACGTTTCAAATGACATTTGGTCGAGCACCCCCCTCCTATCTGCGATACCCTTGGCTGTGCTCTTCACCCGTCTTCGAAATCCTCAATCATCAGCTCTCTCCAAATTTTTGTTCTTAATCATTTTTTCCCTTCTATACGAAATGGTTATTGAAAAAAAAATTTTTCATACAAAATTGTTCAGGAGAGGTGATCAATGAGTCAGTCAGTGAATCAGCACGAGCAGCTATATATATATTAACTAGTAGGGTGCGTGGGGGCGCGGGCCACATGTGGCCCGCGTGTTGTCTTCCCGCCCATAAAAATCCTTTAAAAATTCCCCATACAATTTCTATGAAAAAAATAAAGTCCGCCATTTTGAATTTTTTTTCTATCAATCGTATAGACCTTTGGATCCTGATCAACTCTTGTCAAGAAACCGTTCTTCCATCTTTTATACTTTCCGAGATATCGACGAAATTCGGATGGCGGCCATTTTAAATCCGCCATTTTGAAATTTTTTTCAGCTCACTGCCAATTGGATGACGTCTCGAATGACATTTGGTCGAGCACCCCCCACCTATCTGCAATAGCCTTGGCTGTGCTCTTCACCCGTCTTCGAAATCTTCACTCATCAGCTCTCTCCGTATTTTTCCTCCGAACGAATTTTTCCCTTATATACGAAATGGTCATTCAAAAAAATTTTTTTCATACAAAATTGTTCAGGAGAGGTGATCAATGAGTCAGTCAGTGAATCAGCACAAGCAGCTATATATATATTAACTAGTAGGGTGCGTGGAGGCGCGGGCCACATGTGGCCCGCGTGCAGTCTTCCCGCACATAAAAGTATCGCCGTCATCTCCACCGCCAATTGGAATCCGATTGGCAGTGGCCTGAAAAAATTACCTAGGAGCACGGTCATGGTTTTAAAGATAGTTAAGGGCAGTTCAAACAAAAATACGCTGAACCTCATCGGATGAGGTTCAGCATACTTTTTGTTCAAACTGCCCTTAACTATCTTTAAAACCATGACCGTGCTCCTCAATCATCGTCCAAATCCTAGATCATCAGATCATCATCTCTGCTGGTTCTCCGTAGAACTGTGCATGTCAATTTGCACGGAAAAATAAATTCCGCAACATTGATTTTTTCCCATTCATTTCGTCGATTTTGAGATCCCGATCACCTCTTGCTAAAAAACCACTGTTCCATCTTTTATACTTTCGTAAATAGACAACCACGAAGTTTGTATGGCGGCCATTTTGAATCCGCCATTTTGAATTTTTTTCAGCTCACTGCCAATTGGATGACATTTCGAATGACATTTGGTCGAGCACCCCCTACCTATTTACGATACCCTGGCTGTGCTCTTCACCCGTCTCCGAAATCCTCAATCATCATCTCATTCCATATTATTCTCTGGAAGTTCTCTGAAGAACCACATCATACACTTGCAAAGTTTTCAATTTTTCGTCTCTTCAAAATTCCCCATACATTTTCTATGAAAAAAATAAAGTCCGCCATTTTGAATTTTTTTTCTATCCGTCGTATAGACCTTCGGATCCTGATCAACTCTTGTCAAGAAACCGTTCTTCCATCTTTTATACTTTCCGAGATATCGATGAAATTCGAATGGCGGCCATTTTGAATCCGCCATTTTGAAATTTTTTTCAGCTCACTGCCAATTGGATGACATTTCGAATGACATTTGGTCGAGCACCCCCTACCTAGCTTTGATACCCTAGCCGTGCTCTTCACCCGTCTTCGAAATCCTCAATCATCAGCTCTCTCCGTATTTTTCCTCCGAATGAATTTTTTTCTTCTATACGACCTCATTCACGAAAAAAAAAATTTTCATACAAAATTGTTCAGGAGAGGTGATCAATCAGTCAGTGAGTCAGTCAGTGGCCAATCAGCACGAGTAGCTATATATATAGTAATACCAACTGTCTGATGAAGAACGCACAGCTTAAACCTTAGGTCTAGATAAAGTATATAAATAGGCACAGAAATTAGTTCCAGTTCCAATAAAATATTTCGAAAATACTTCTGCTCTTAGGGTTTTTATTAAAGACGTTCCCTTATTCCTCCATCACATATTCCTGGAGTAGATAAGTTATTGCTTCAACAGGCTTTTATTACTGATTGTTAAATGGTATGTACTCGTAACTACCCGTATCATAGCAGATGTCGGCTTTACTCACATGTGACATAACCTACTCGTATTCCTCCGTTTAGAGGCTGAACTTTCAAAATAAAATCTTAGCGGATAGGTACTCCTACAAAACAAAATAGTTGAAATGATCTTTTTTTTCACGTAAGTCCCTTAAGAGTACTTTACTATAGCTACGATCTAGCCCAAAAGCTAATTAATAACTAATTTTGACTAAAACAAATATAAGAACTAATAGCTAAGAATCTGTCTACTGACTTATCTGAGTCTCTATTGTAGTATTGTAGGCACTTTGTTCTTGTAGGTACTTGCACTAGCACCAGCACTAATCACAGTACTTCACTTTCTAACTCAATAGGCTTAGGTCCTTTTGAGTCTTCTTATAAGGTCCGTAGTGTTGAGGAGCTGGATTGCTTACGCGATGATGCAGCCGATGTTGATGGGCTGCGGCAAATGAAATGATCAGAGAAGTCAGCTTTTCTTACACCTTTGTTCCAGGCCTCTCCGCTACCCGCTCCGCTACCCGCTCCGCTCGTGCGCGTGTGCGCAGCGCCCGCGGCGCGCCGGCGCAGTCACGACATGCCAGTCAGAAACCACCAATTTGTGGCCGCCCCGTGTTGGTTTTGTTGAAGCTAGCGTCTTCATGCCTCCTTTTACACTTTTTGCCAACACGAATAAATTTTACGAGTTCATTTTTACATACATCTAGATTGCAGTGCCTATTTCGAAATGCTTTATTTGAAGATGTAATCTTGTAATTTACAATTGTTTTCAGATTAGTCTATGTAATCGTCTGCAGATCACAAGGTCTTGGATTCGATTCTCACTTCCAGCCAAGAAAAACAAAAGAGCAAGCTTGGAGGACAGATTAATTTGTTTTGCTATAATCTGCTACTTGAAAATATTCTGTATGGTACCCACAATACGCCGGAACACTGCCCACATGAAACACCACACACAATTTCCCAACACTTTCTTCGACACACTTTTCGTCCCGACACCGAAGACATCCTCAGGAGATGTTGACTTCACAATGTGAAATCGTAGAGTGACTCTCGTGTACGATACCGCATTGTGAAGTCAACATTTTCCGCAAAATAACGCCGCTTACATTCAATAGCAAGCTTGGAGTTGGGAAGTTGGCGATGTTTCAATCAAATGCCTCGAGGAGCACGTCAAAGCATCACTAGCATAGTGTTAACATAGACCCGCTAACCCGCCAACCAGTGCTATAGCAGCACGGAGGGTAAAATCCATTGAAACAAGGTGCCTTTTTGAACTGTCAATAAGTTTGTGAGTAAAAAGTTTTGCTGCCGTTGCGAAAAAAGTTTTTTTCAATGAGTATTCTAAATTAAAAGTATTTCAAAAAGATATTCTAAAGTAAAAGTATCGGGAATAGTGTACTTGCAGTCCAGTTTGCTATGACTATTATCGATAGTACCTACCTACTAAATCCCTTTGTTCTTACTTGTAAGTACATATTAAAAGGCCTTTCAGTAAACTTTAATACAAGCTTCTGAAATTTCCAATACTAGTGTTTAAATAACTATATGATAAATAATATAAATTAAACAGATCGTGATCTATCTAATCCCTTGCGATTACAGATTTATTAGTAACATTATTCTCTTACCTAATAACCCTTTGTACTACAGTGATTCAAAGCCCTTTACAATACGGACCCAACACCGAATTACTAGTTCAAATAATTACTCAGGCTATCGAGATTAACTTCAGATATAATTTATTGCTTTCATACGAACAATACCTAGCTTTTGGTTGTAGAAACGATTTTATTCAATGATCTATCTTAGTTCAGTGATTGGAAATAGAATATACTCCCCTTATGAGTTGCTGGTAATTTTCATTTCCATGTGATTTATAGAAATTATCATCAAATACATAAAATTGTATTTATATCATTGACTACTATATCATTGGCTGTTATTTAATTGAGGAATTAAAATTAACGCGAGAATAATTCATAAAACTAAACAAATTACATTAATACTTTCGTTCGTTCGTTCGTTTCAGCCGACGGACGTCCACAGCTGGACAAAGGCCTCCTGCAATGCTTTCCAGCCCGCACGGTCCTGCGCCATTTGTATCCAGCGCCTTACCACGACTCTTTTAATATCGTCAGTCCATCTGGTCGGAGGTCTGCCAACACTGCGCTTTCCCGTGCGGGGTCGCCATTCCAGCACTGGGGACCCAAAGTGCTGGATGGCATTTATATACTTTAAGTAACAACAACTACACTATTTTAACAACTTAACAAGTAACTTAACAACAACTTAAATTAACAACTTTTATTTAAAACAATAGGTATCTACTGTTGATGTTACTGGACAACAATATTGACCTGTGAACTTAAAGAAAAGAAGAAAAGAAAAAAAATTCGCCGGCGCTGTCCGCCAGAAAATAAATCGCAAAATAATACAAAACTAGAGCTCAAAATATACTGGCAGGCCGGTAATGATGGGCCGTCACTCCGTCAGCGGGCCGAAGAATGAGTTCATTTCCTTCGACCACAAGATACGATTTTTAATTAAGTTTTTGTTAAAAATTCATTACAACCACGGGCAAGTATTCCGTGCATAATTTGAGGTTGCCATCTCTTAATTCTCAGAAATGGGACACAGAATTTGAAAAATCACACTTTATTTGAATTACTGTGTGAAATAAAATTCCGGTTTGTAATTAACTGAAACAAGAATTACTTTACAATTGAATGAACATATCCGTAGCATGGTCATTTAACTAAAAATTTAAATATTCATACACAGCGAGCGCTAGGTGAATGCAATGCAAAGTTAACACACAACTTTTTTTCATGAATAAAATGTCATTAGTGAGTTACAATTTTTAGATAAACAAGAGGATGCTAGGGAAATGTCGACGTAATCAAAGATGAAATGTTTACCTAGAAAATACCCACTTTTTACAAATGCCTGTTCAAACAGAACGAGTAAATTCACGTATAGTCCGCGTACAGACGCGAATGCCGCGACCGTTTTAAAACATTTCACTTCACGAAATGGAGCCGACGACGCGTTGTGTGAATTGCTTGCTGGCTGGTATAACCTCAAATAATAATAAAAAATTGTTTGTCTGTAAAGTCGGTTTACTGACGATAGTTGAACGTGACAACGTCACGATTGTGCTTCTTTGTCGCTCGTTCCGCGCTCTCGCTTGCACTTCAAGCCTTACATGGAACGCCTCAGAGCGAGGTAACGCCGCATGAGCGAAGTAACGCCGCATGAGTCATGTTTTTTTGTGCGTGCTCTATCGAATTATAAGACGTTGTTACGTCAAAAAATATTCAAAGAATGTAGTTACAATTAAGTTCTTAACATAATATATCAAGTGACCCTTTTACATTATATCTTAAGGTGTATTTCGATGTCCTCGAAATTCATGCAATGTGGCCACCCTCACATAAATGAGTACGTAATTAATGAGCGTAGAACATAGGCGCTGTAGGTACTCGTTACTCGTGATAATGTCGAACTTTGACGATCACCTCTGTTATGCGTGTCAACTTTTTTAATTAAAATCACCGAAACCTCTTAAATTTTTGACCCGCCAATGTAAACGACGCGCGTCGGATGGCCCCCGCTTAGTCTTTTATTAATTACATGCTAATTATATTTGACGAGATTTTCAATATCTTTAGCCCATTATTTGTTTCTTTTTAGAGTTACTAACCAAAACGGTAAAATAGAAACGTTATGGTGTACTACGTTCGTCACACTTGATTTAGATTAGTTGTAAACATTAGTGGCCCAATTTTATCATTGAAATAAAAAAAAATGAATTTTATGTTTATTTCTGTTCAAAAAGGAGGGAAAATCAAGTGGCCATTGTATGCACAATTTTTTAAATTGCAAGTTGTATAAATAAGCACAATGTCTTTATTGGGCAAGATTTCGAAGAATCGATTCTTTAACTAGCACGTAAATATACGTTTTTTGATATTAACAATACTTAAACCTCTAAAAAGTGAGGTAGGCAAAAATGATTCGTAAAGTTTTCCTCTTCTTGTGATACGGGACCGTCGGTACACGAGTCTGTCTTGCACTTGGCCGGTTTCTTAATCTTTATTTCTATGTTGTTAATGCAAGGTTCTTACCCACTGAGCTCTAGTGGAAAAGCAGCAGCAGTAATCTATATATATAAAAGAATGAGGCATTTTGGTGATTTTGGTTGTTCCAAGGATTCCGCCAAAACTATAGGTCGTAGAGATCTGAAATTTGGTACCTAGGTAGATATTAGGTCATGAATTCGTACTAAGACGGGGATTCCAGAAATTCAAACTTTAAGGGGTAAAAACCGTTGGTTTTTTGGATTTCCCCATACAAAAGTGAAATTTTTTTCGTTGTTCCAGGAATTCCCGAAAAGCTACAAGTCGTAGGGATCTGAAATTTGGTACCTAGGTAGATATTAGGTCATGAATTCGTACTAAGACGGGGATTCCAGAAATTCAAATTGTAAGGGGTAAAAACCGTTGGTTTTTTGGATTTCCCCAAACAAATTGAAATTTTTTTCGTTGTTCCAGGAATTCCCGAAAAGCTACAAGTCGTAGGGATCTGAAATTTGGTACCTAGGTAGATATTAGGTCATGAATTCGTACTAAGACGGGGATTTCAGAAATTCAAATTGTAAGGGGTAAAAACCGTTGGTTTTTTGGATTTCCCCATACAAAAGTGAAATATTTTTCGTTGTTCCAGGAATTCCCGAAAAGCTACAAGTCGTAGGGATCTGAAAATTGGTAACTAAGTAGATATTAGGTCATGAATTCGTACTAAGACGGGGATTCCAGAAATTCAAATTTTAAGGGGAAAAAACCGTTGGTTTTAGGGATTTCTCCATACAAAAGTGTAATTTTTTTCGTTGTTCCAGGGATTCCCGAAAAACTAAAAGTCGTAGAGATCTGAAATTTGGTACCTAGGTTGATATTAGGTCAAGAATTCGTACTAAGACGGGGATTCCAGAAATTCAAATTTTAAGGGGTAAAAACCGTTGGTTTTAGGGATTTCTCCATACAAAAGTGAAATTTATTTCGTTGTTCCAGGGATTTCCGGAAAACTACAAATCGTAGAGATCTGAAATTTGGTACCTAGGTTGATATTAGGTCATGAATTCGTACTAAGACGGGGATTCCAGAAATTCAAATTGGAAGGGATAAAAATCCTACTTTTAAGGGATTTTCCCATACAAAAGTGTTTGCGTTGTTCCAGGGATTCCAGCGAAATTAAAAGTCGTAGAGATCTGAAATTTGGTACCTAGGTTGGTATTAGGTATATCATGAATTCGTATTCAGAAAGGGATTTTCGAGATTCAAATTTTGAGGAGGAAAAATTTTGAATTTTTTGGCCGCCATTTTGAACTTTTTTGTTACTGGGCCGATTGCTTTGAAAATCGATATTTGACTATGGCAGAAAGCAGAGAGACGGAATTTGTGGTCAAAATTTAAAAAATAGGCCGCCATTTTGAACTTTTTTGTTACTGGGCCGATTGCTTTGAAAATCGAGATTTAACTATGGCAGCAAGCATAGAGAAGGAATTTGTGGTCAATATTTAAAAAAGTGGCCGCCATTTTGAACTTTTTAGTTACTGGGCTGATTGCTTTGAAAATCGATATTTGACTATGGCAGCAAGCATAGAGAAGGAATTTGTGGTCAAAATTTAAAAAAGTGGCCGCCATTTTGAACTTTTTTGTTACTGGGCCGATTGCTTTGAAAATCGATATTTGACTATGGCAGCAAGCATAGAGAAGGAATTTGTGGTCAAAATTTAAAAAAAGTGGCCGCCATTTTTAACTTTTTTGTTACTGGGCCGATTGCTTTGAAAATCGATATTTTACAGTGGCAGCAAGCATAGAGAAAGAGTTTGTGGTCAAAATTTAAAAAAGTGGCCGCCATTTTGAACTTTTTTGTTACTGGGCCGATTGCTTTGAAAATCGATATTTTACAGTGGCAGCAAGCATAGAGAAAGAGTTTGTGGTCAAAATTTCAAAAATAGGCCGCCATTTTGAACTTTTTTGTTACTGGGCCGATTGCTTTGAAAATCGATATTTGACTATGGCAGCAAGCATAGAGAAGGAATTTGTGGTCAAAATTTAAAAAAAGTGGCCGCCATTTTGAACTTTTTTGTTACTGGGCCGATTGCTTTGAAAATCGATATTTGACTATGGCAGCGAGCATAGAGAAGGAATTTGTGTTCAAAATTTAAAAAAGTGGCCGCCATTTTGAACTTTTTTGTTACTGGGCCAATTGCTTTGAAAATCGATATTTGACTATGGCAGCAAGCATAGAGAAGAAATTTGTGGTCAAAATTTAAAAAGGTGGCCGCCATTTTGAACTTTTTTGTTACTGGGCCGATTGCTTTGAAAATGGATATTTGACTATGGCAGCAAGCATAGAGAAGGAATTTGTGGTCAAAATTTAAAAAAGTGGCCGCCATTTTGAACTTTTTTGTTACTGGGCAGATTGCTTTGAAAATCGATATTTGACTATGGCAGCAAGAAGGAATTTGTGGTCAAAATTTAAAACAGTGGCCGCCATTTTGAACTTTTTTGTAACTGGGCCGATTGCTTTGAAAATCGATATTTGACTATGGCAGCAAGCATAGAAAAGGAATTTGTGGTCAAAATTTAAAAAAGTGGCCGCCATTTTGAACTTTTTTGTTACTGGGCCGATTGCTTTGAAAATCGATATTTGACTATGGCAGCAAGCATAGAGAAGGAATTTGTGGTCAAAATTTAAAAAAGTGGCCGCCATTTGAACTTTTTTGTTACTGGGCCGATTGCTTTGAAAATCGATATTTGACTATGGCAGCAAGCATAGAGAAGGAATTTGTGGTCAAAATTTAAAAAAGTGGCCGCTATTTTGAACTTTTTTGTTACTGGGCCGATTGCTTTGAAAATCGATATTTGACTATGGCAGCAAGCATAGAGAAGGAATTTGTGGTTAAAATTTAAAAAAGTGGCCGCCATTTTGAACTTTTTTGTTACTGGGCAGATTGCTTTTAAAATCGATATTTGACTATGGCAGCAAGCATAGAGAAGGAATTTGTGGTCAAAATTTAAAAAAGTGGCCGCCATTTTGAACTTTTTTGTGACTGAGCCGATTGCTTTGAAAATCGATATTTGACTATGGCAGCAAGCATAGAGAAGGAATTTGTGGTCAAAATTTAAAAAAGTGGCCGCCATTTTGAACTTTTTTGTTACTGGGCCGATTGCTTTGAAAATCGATATTTGACTATGGCAGCAAGCAAAGAGAAGGAATTTGTGGTCAAAATTTAAAAAATTGGCCGCCATTTTGAACTTTTTTGTTACTGGGCCGATTGCTTTGAAAATCGATATTTGACTATGGCAGCAAGCATAGAGAAGGAATTTGTGGTCAAAATTTAAAAAAGTGGCCGCCATTTTGAACTTTTTTGTTACTGGGCCGATTGCTTTGAAAATCGATATTTGACTATGGCAGCAAGCATAGAGAAGGAATTTGTGGGCAAAATTTAAAAAAGTGGCCGCCATTTTGAACTATTTTGTTACTGGGCCGATTGCTTTGAAAATCAATATTTGACTATGGCAGCAAGCATAGAGAAGGAATTTGTGGTCAAAATTTAAAAAAGTGGCCGCCATTTTGAACTTTTTTGTTACTGGGCCGATTGCTTTGAAAATCGATATTTGACTATGGCAGCAAGCATAGAGAAGGAATTTGTGGTCAAAATTTAAAAAAGTGGCTGCCATTTTGAAATTTTTTGTTACTGGGCCGATTGCTTTGAAAATCGACATTTGACTATGGCAGCAAGCATAGAGAAGGAATTTGTGGTCAAAATTTAAAAAAGTGGCCGCCATTTTGAACTTTTTTGTTACTGGGCCGATTGCTTTGAAAATCGATATTTGACAATGGCAGCAAGCATAGAGAAGGAATTTGTGGTCAAAATTTAAAAAAGGTGGCCGCCATTTTGAACTTTTTTGTTACTGGGCCGATTGCTTTGAAAATCGATATTTGACAATGGCAGCAAGCATAGAGAAGGAATTTGTGGTCAAAATTTAAAAAAGGTGGCCGCCATTTTGAACTTTTTTGTTACTGGGCCGATTGCTTTGAAAATCGATATTTGACTATGGCAGCAAGCATAGAGAAGGAATTTGTGGTCAAAATTTAAAAGAGTGTCCGCCATTTTGAAATTTTTTGTTACTGGGTCGATTGCTTTGAAAATCGACATCTGATTATTTCACCAAGCATCGAGAAGGAATTTGTAGTCAAAATTTAAAAAATTGGCCGCCATTTTGAACTTTTTTGTTACTGGGCCGATTGCTTTGAAAATCGATATTTGACAATGGCAGCAAGCATAGAGAAAGAATTTGTAGTCAACATTTTAAAAAGTGGCCGCCATTTTGAGCTTTTTTGTTACTGGGCCGATTGTTTTCAAAATTGATATCTGATTATCGCAGCGAGCATAGAAAAGGAATTTTTGGTAAAAATTTAAAAGAATAGGCCACAATTTTGTACTTATATGTCTTACCATGGTAGCAAGCAACCACGGCCGGATGGACAAACGGACGGTGGAGTCTTAGTAAGAGCTTTTACCCTTTGGGTACGGAACCCTAAAAATGGCCACCATATTTAACTTTTTTGTGACGATCGAATTTTTCAAAATCAATATGTGACTATTACCAGGAAGCAAGAGAAAATTTTGTGGGCAAAATGGTGTGTAATGCAGGAATTTTGGAAATTAAACCACCATAGTAAAGCATAACTCAGAAGTTAACGTGAGCGAAGCCGCGGGCGTTCGCTATTATAATCTTATCTATATATATAAAAGAATGAGGCATTTTGGTTGTTCCACGGATTCCGCCAAAACTATAGGTCGTAGAGATCTGAAATTTGGTACCTAGGTAGATATTAGGTCATGAATTCGTACTAAGACGGGGATTCCAGAAATTCAAATTTTAAGGGGTAAAAACCGTTGGTTTTTTGGATTTCCCCATACAAAAGTGAAATTTTTTTCGTTGTTCCAGGAATTCCCGAAAAGCTACAAGTCGTAGGGATCTGAAATTTGGTACCTAGGTAGATATTAGGTCATAAATTCGTACTAAGACGGGAATTCCAGAAATTCAAATTTTAAGGGGTAAAAACCGTTGGTTTTTTGGATTTCCCCATACAAAAGTGAAATTTTTTTCGTTGTTCCAGGGATTCCGGAAAAGCTACAAGTCGTAGGGATCTGAAATTTGGTACTTAGGTAGATATTAGGTCATGAATTCGTACTAAGACGGGGATTCCAGAAATTCAAATTTTAAGGGGTAAAAACCATTGGTTTTTTGGATTTCCCCATACAAAAGTGAAATTTTTTTCGTTGTTCCAGGGATTCCCGAAAAGCTACAAGTCGTAGGGATCTGAAATTTGGTACCTAGGTAGATATTAGGTCATGAATTCGTACTAAGACGGGGATTCCAGAAATTCAAATTTTAAGGGGTAAAAGCCGTTGGTTTTTTGGATTTCCCCATACAAAAGTGAAATTTTTTTCGTTGTTCCAGGAATTCCCGAAAAGCTACAAGTCGTAGGGATCTGAAATTTGGTACCTAGGTAGATATTAGGTCATGAATTCGTACTAAGACGGGAATTCCAGAAATTCAAATTTGAAGGGGTAAAAACCGTTGGTTTTTTGGATTTCCCCATACAAAAGTGATTTTTTTTTCGTTGTTCCAGGGATTCCCGAAAAGCTACAAGTCGTAGGGATCTGAAATTTGGTACCTAGGTTGGAATTATATCTTGAATTCGTATTCAGAAAGGGATTTTCGAGATCCAAATTTTGAGGAGGAAAAATTTTGAACTTTTTGGCCGCCATTTTGAACTTTTTTGTTACTGGGCCGATTGCTTTGAAAATCGATATTTGACTATGGCAGCAAGCATAGAGAAGGAATTTGTGGTCAAAATTTAAAAAAGTGGCCGCCATTTTGAACTTTTTTGTTACTGGGCCGATTGCTTTGGAAATAGATATCTGACTATGGCAGTAAGCGTAGAGAAGGAATTTGTGGTCAAAATTTAAAAAAGTGGCCGCCATTTTGAACTTTTTTGTTACTGGACCGATTGCTTTGAAAATCGATATTTGACTATGGCAGCTGGCATAGAAAAGGAATTTGTGGTCAAAATTTAAAAAAGTGGCCGCCATTTTGAACTTTTTTGTTACTGGGCCGATTGCTTTGGAAATAGATATCTGACTATGGCAGTAAGCGTAGAGAAGGAATTTGTGGTCAAAATTTAAAAAAGTGGCCGCCATTTTGAACTTTTTTGTTACTGGACCGATTGCTTTGAAAATCGATATTTGACTATGGCAGCTGGCATAGAAAAGGAATTTGTGGTCAAAATTAAAAAAAGTGGCCGCCATTTTGAACATTTTTGTTACTGGACTGATTGCTTTGAAAATCGATATTTGACTATGACAGCAAGCATAGAAAAGAAATTTGTGATCAAAATTTAAAAAAATGGCCGCCATTTTGAACTTTATTGTTATTGGACCGATCGCTTTGAAAATCGATATTTGACTATGGCAGCTGGCATAGAGAAGGAATTTGTTGTCAAAATTTAAAAAAGTGGCCGCCATTTTTAACTTTTTTGTTACTGGACCGATTGCTTTGAAAATCGATATTTGACTATGGCAGCTGGCATAGAGAAGGAATTTGTGGTCAAAATTTAAAAAAGTGGCCGCCATTTTGAACTTTTTTGTTACTGGGCCGATTGCTTTAAAAATCGATATTTGACTATGGCAGCAAGCATAGATAAGGAATTTGTGGTCAAAATTAAAAAAAGTGGCCGCCATTTTGAACTTTTTTGTTACTGGGCCGATTGCTTTGAAAATCGACGTCTGACTATGGCAGCAAGCATAGAGAAGGAATTTGTGGTCAAAATTAAAAAAAATATGAACTTTTTGCCCGCCATTTTGAACTTTTTTGTTACTGGGCCGATTGCTTTGAAAATCGACGACTGACTATGGCAGCAAGCATAGAGAAGGAATTTGTGGTCAAAATTTAAAAAAAATGAACTTGTTGGTCGCCATTTTGAACTTTTTTGTAACTGGGCCGATTGCTTTTGAAAAACGATATCTGACTATGGTAGTAAGCATAGAGAAGGAATTTGTGGTCGAAATTTAAAAAATTTGAACTTATTGGCCGCCATTTTGAACTTTTTTGTTACTGGACCGATTGCTTTGAAAATTGATATCTGACTATCGCAGCAAGCATAGAGAAGGAATTTGTGGTCAAAATAAAAAAATATGAACTTTTTGGCTGCCATTTTGAACTTTTTTGTTATTGGGCCGATTGTTTTGAAAAACGATATCTGACTATGGCAGCAAGCATAGAGAAGGAATTTTTGGTCAAAATTTAAAAATTTTGATCTTTTTGGCCGCCATTTTGAACTTTTTTGTTACTGGGCCGATTGCTTTGAAAATAGATATCTGACTATCGCAGCAAGCATAGAGAAGGAATTTGTGGTCAAGATAAAAAAAATGATGAACTTTTTGGCCGCCATTTTGAACTTTTTTGTTACTGGGCCGATTGCTTTGAAAATCGACGTCTGACTATAACCAGCCAGCATTAGGAAATATTTAGTGG
The DNA here is from genome assembly GCA_036785405.1 of Coenonympha arcania. Classification (NCBI taxonomy): domain Eukaryota; kingdom Metazoa; phylum Arthropoda; class Insecta; order Lepidoptera; family Nymphalidae; genus Coenonympha; species Coenonympha arcania. The sequence continues at coordinate 7,766,947 of CM072069.1, forward strand.
TCAAAATTAAATTAAATGACGGTTAATACAAGAATTTTGGAAACTTAACGCCTGAGGGAGTAAAGCAGAAGATCAACGTGAGCGAAGCCGCGGGCGTTTGCTAGTCTATATATATAAAAGAATGAGGCATTTTGGTTGTTCCACGGATTCCGCCAAAACTATAGGTCGTAGAGATCTGAAATTTGGTACCTAGGTAGATATTAGGTCATGAATTCGTACTAAGACGGGTATTCCAGAAATTCAAATTTTAAGGGGTAAAAACCGTTGGTTTTTTGGATTTCCCCATACAAAAGTGAATTTTTTTTCGTTGTTCCAGGAATTCCCGAAAAGCTACAAGTCGTAGGGATCTGAAATTTGGTAACTAGGTAGATATTAGGTCATGAATTCGTACTAAGACGGGGATTCCAGAAATTCAAATTTAAAGGGGTAAAAACCGTTGGTTTTTTGGATTTCCCCATACAAAAGTGAAATTTTTTTCGTTGTTCCAGGAATTCCCGAAAAGTTACAAGTCGTAGAGATCTGAAATTTGGTACCTAGGTAGATATTAGGTCATGAATTCGTACTAAGACGGGGATTCCAGAAATTCCATGTTTAAGGGGTGAAAACCGTTGGTTTTCGGGATTTCTCCATACAAAAGTGTAATTTTTTTCGTTGTTCCAGGGATTCCCGAAAAACTAAAAGTCGTAGATATCTCAAATTTGGTACCTAGGTAGATATTAGGTCATGAATTCGTACTAAGACGGGGATTCCAGAAATTCCATGTTTAAGGGGTAAAAACCGTTGGTTTTCGGGATTTCTCCATACAAAAGTGTAAATTTTTTCGTTGTTCCAGGGATTCCCGAAAAACTAAAAGTCGTAGATATCTCAAATTTGGTACCTAGGTAGATATTAGGTCATGAATTCGTACTAAGACGGGGATTCCAGAAATTCCATGTTTAAGGGGTAAAAACCGTTGGTTTTAGGGATTTCTCCATACAAAATTGTAATTTTTTCGATTCCGACAAAATTTTGATTCGTACTAATCAGGGTACCTAGGTTGTTGAATTTGTACTGCGACGGGGATATTCGAATTTCAAATTTAAGGATGGGAACATTTGCGAACTTCTTTGATTTTGGAATAAATTTTTTCATTCTTTTTCTCATATGACAGCAAACGTAGAAAACGAATCTGTGGTCAAAATTAAAAAAAATTGGACGCCATTTTAAACTTTTTCGTTATTGGACCGATTTCTTTCAAAATGGATATCTGACCATTGCAGCAAGCATAGAAAATTTTATACGTAGTCAAAAATTAAAAAATTGGCCGCCATTTTGAAATTTTTCGTTATTGGACCGAATTCTTTCAAAATGGATATCTGACAATTGCAGCAAGCATAGAAAATGAATCTGAGGTCAAAATTTAAAAAATTTGCCGCCATTTTGAACTTTTGCGTTAATGGACCGAATTCTTTCAAAATTAATATCCGACCATTGCAGCAAGCATAAAAAAAGAATATGTAGTCAAAATTTAAAAAATTGGCCGCCATTTTGAACTTTTTCATTATTGGACCGATATCTTTCAAAATTAATATCCGACCATTGCATCAAGCATAGAATAAGAATCAAAGGTCAAAATTTAAAAAAATGGACGCCATTTTGAACTTTTTTGTTGCTGGGCCGAATAATTTGAAAATCAATATGTGACTATAGAAGCAGGCATAGAGAAGGAATTTGTGGTCAAAATTGAAAAAAATGGCCACCATTTTGAACTTTTTTGCTACTGGGCCGAATGATTTGAAAATCAATATGTGACTATAGAAACAGTCATATAGAAGGAATTTGTGGTCAAAATTGAAAAAAATAGCCGCCATTTTGAACTTTTTTGTTACTGGGCCGAATGATTTGAAAATCAATATGTGACTATAGAAGCAGTCATATAGAAGGAATTTGTGGTCAAAATTTAAAAAAAATAGCCGCCATTTTGAACTTTTTTGTTATTGGACCGAATTCTTTCCAAATGGATATCTGACCTTTGCAGCAAGCATAGAAAAAGAAAATGTAGTCAAAAATTAAAAAATTGGCCTCCATTTTGAACTTTTTTTTTATTGGACCGATATCTTTCAAAATTAATATCCGACCATAGCATCAAGCATAGAATAAGAATCAAATGTCAAAACTTAAAAAATTGGCCGCCATTTTGAACTTTTTTGTTACTGGGCGGAATGGTTTGAAAATCAATATGTGACTATAGAAGCAAGCATAGAGATGGAATTTGTGGGCAAAATTGAAAAAAATGGCCGCCATTTTACACTTTTTTGTTACTGGGCCGAATGATTTGAAAATCAATATGTGACTATTAAAGCAAGCATAGAGAAGGATTTTGTGGTCAAAATTGAATAAAATGGCCGCCATTTTGAACTTTTTTGTTACTGGGCCGAATGATTTGAAAATCAATATGGGACTATAGAAGCAAGCATAGAGATGGAATTTGTGGTCAAAATTGAAAAAAAGGGCGCCATTTTGAACTTTTTTGTAACTGGGCCGAATGATTTGAAAATCAATATGTGACTATAGAATCAGGCATAGGGAAGGAATTTGTGATCAAAATTGAAAAAAATGGCCGCCATTTTGAACTTTTTTGTTACTGGGCCAAATGGTTTGAAAATCAATATGTGACTATTATCAGCAAGGTAGTGAAAAATTGTGGTCCTAATCAAAATAAATGGCGACGACAGGAAAATTGGATAGAGATGGAATTTGTTGTCAAAATTGGAAAAAGTGGCCGCCATTTTGATCTTTTTTATTACTGGGGCGATTGTTTTGTAAATCGATATCTGACTATCGCAGCAAGCATAGAGAAGGAAGTTGTGGTCAAAATTTAAAGAAGTGGCCGCCATTTTGATTTTTTTGGTTACTGGGCCGATTGCTTTGAAAATCAATATGTGACTATTAAAGCAAGCATAGAGAAGGATTTTGTGGTCAAAATTGAAAAAAATGGCCGCCATTTTACACTTTTTTGTTACTGGGCCGAATGATTTGAAAATCAATATGTGACTATTAAAGCAAGCATAGAGAAGGATTTTGTGGTCAAAATTGAAAAAATTAGCCGCCATTTTGAACTTTTTTGTTACTGGGCCGAATGATTTCAAAATCAATATGGGACTATAGAAGCAAGCATAGAGATGGAATTTGTGGTCAAAATTGAAAAAAAGGGCGCCATTTTGAACTTTTTTGTAACTGGGCCGAATGATTTGAAAATCAATATGTGACTATAGAATCAGGCATAGAGAAGGAATTTGTGGTCAAAATTGAAAAAAATGGCCGCCATTTTGAACTTTTTTGTTACTGGGCCAAATGGTTTGAAAATCAATATGTGACTATAGAAGCAAGCATAGAGATGGAATTTGTTGTCAAAATTGGAAAAAGTGGCCGCCATTTTGATCTTTTTTATTACTGGGGCGATTGTTTTGTAAATCGATATCTGACTATCGCAGCAAGCATAGAAAAGGAAGTTGTGGTCAAAATTTAAAGAAGTGGCCGCCATTTTGATTTTTTTGGTTACTGGGCCGATTGCTTTGAAAATCAATATTTGACTATTATCAGCAAGGTAGTGAAAAATTGTGGTCCTAATCAAAATAAATGGCGACGACAGGAAAATTGGAAATTAAACGCTTGAGGGAGTTAAGCAGAAGTTCAACGTGAGCGAAGCCGCGGGCGTTTGCTAGTATTATATATAATCCCATCCTAAATTCAATAGTAGATATTCCCGTTACAACCAAATGAGAAATGAATTAATAGTTAACGTGTTTCGTTAATCTCCATAAGTAAGGAGGCACCATCAGTAGGTACTATTGGGGCATGAAATGTAAATTCCCTCTCATTATCCTAGCGCTCCTGTCTGTCAACTTGACTGTCAGCTTACTTTTTATTTATGAGGACTGTATTCAAAATGTGTCACCAATTTACTTGACGACACTCGCGTTAAGGACTTTGTATCTAATGCCTAGCTATTTTATTTGATGGTTTCATGTCAATATTATAAGCACTCAGATTAGATTTGTGTTACAGAGGTTGTGTTAAAATCGACTATAGATTAAAATCTGAGTTAGTTATGGAAACTTTGTAATTATTGTATCACCGAACAAGTAGGTAAATATTTGCTTGCTTGTGAAAATTTTAATTTTTTTTTAAATGTTTTTAGAGCAAGTGAAAATTTAAACATTTTTTTAAGTACGAAAAATTTTAAAGCCAGATTTTTAAGGGATAAAGAAACTGCCTTTAAAGTTCCAAAATTCTTTGATTTTCATATTTTCATACAAACCATCAGTTTCATAGGTATAGATATAGATCGTCTAATCTAAAAATGGAGGGGCTGCTTACGCGTTGAAAGAATAAAGTGATGGAGGGGCATGCATTTGCAAACACTTCTAAAACATTCCAGCCCACATGCATTCATGTAAGGGTTCCCATATTGGAAAAATGTGAACCTATTGAAATGTATGCTGGACAATGGATATTATACTCCTATCAAAAAAAATGTATTACCCATCACCTGAACAACACAAGGACCACCTAGCATTTTTAACATTATATTCAAAAATTATAATATAGAAGAAATATTTTGAAGTACTTAGGAACAGTTTATTTTATAAGTTCATTTTTTACGTTACGTCAACAACTTGCTCGTTCTGACATTCTGTGCCATAAAAAAGTATTTTTAAGTCCTATTTCATGACATTAACGAGAGTAAAACGCGGAGTTAAGCATGTCTTATTTAAAAATCCAGTCAGCGGGCGTCGGGCGATTCTTTACCCGCCTCAAACCTGCAGCGTGCACCCTGCGACGTGGTATGTAACGTCAGACGTGGGCTGCATGCATGTGTTCCATGCATGCACGTCCCATGGCTGCCGAGTGTCGACTGTCGAGGATCATCCTTCTCAAGGCAAAAGTGCACTCGTAATGTAACGAATTCATCTTCTGTGATACGAGTCACTCTAGTATAATGCTGCTACTCAAAATCTTGCTAGCTATAATGGTGCTTGAATAAGAGTCGAGACATAATATGCAGAAAATTTTATCAACATTCTGAATTTGAATTCCAAACACCCGAAAAATCATACCGATGACGTCAGCAGCACATGTTTATCATTTGGTCATCATCGTAATGTAAGTTCAATTTAAAAGATTTTACATGATTTTTTTTGCAGAATTGCAGCTTGTACTTTTGTACATTGTCACATTGTCTGTGCAACTTGGTGTTGAAGGTTTGCATAATAGATAAGACGATTTGAACATAAAACAAAGATAGAAGCTTAAAATACATAAGTATCACAATATATTTTAAGCCTAAGATAAGATAAGGCTGGGGTTACATACCATAATTAGTTTTTTGTGTTACATTCTGTATTTAGCTGTTTTTCGCTGTAAGTTTTTTGGATGCATTGAAATATTTGTTCTTCTTTTTCTTCCTCTATTTACAGATCCTGACTTCTCACTCGGAGCGCACTCGTACAATATGATGAAACAGATTTTGATCTTCACAAAACACCAAAAAAGATCACGAAGTGTAACATTAAGCTATTTCAAAACAGTTTCACATTATATCCAGTGAGATTTCTGTTGCGACAATGCATTCGTTCCGTCACCGCGACCCGTCTCTGCCATTTGTAAAGCTATCTTCAAAGACGACCACGGCTTTAACGCATCGCGCTTTATATTGAACTGAACATTTGCTGGAACTCCAGAGTTACACTGGCGACTGGTCTTCCGACAAAACTTTGCGTACCACGAAATCAATCATTTATTTATTTTATATTTTTACAATCATAGAATTTTTAGTTAGTCAATAATTGTTTTAATATAGAAAGATACGTGTTTAGATACATTAACACGATATTATGATTCTATGATTGATATGATCTTGAGACGATTTAGAAGAACCTGTTTGACGAACTACATGGCGCAGTGGCGGCGCGCTCGGATTCGAGTGGGAGGCCGCGGGTTCGATTTCCGCCACGGGCCACTTTGGAATTTTATAATTACTAAATTAGCTCAAGTTTGGTCTGGGGTAAATTTACTTACCTTTCCAAGTTAGTACGATAACATCTTAGGCTGCATCATCACTTCCCATCAGGTGAGATCGCAGTAACTTCGTACTAACTTGTATAGAGTAAAAAAAAAGGCATTTGTGTTAAAGTGAATTAATTCATTTTTGTTACAAAGTTTTATTCCATTTATTAAATAATCCTAAATTTTCAAATACAGTACTAAAGTATTTCACATTTTTTGGGTAGGTACCTATGTCAAATTTTGTAGAGTTTACATGTATACATTTCGAAAGAAATAATCGCTAGTGTGAACTAAAACTTAGATCAGTCTTTGTTGTCGCTAAAATAGGACGCTTTTTAATAGCTGTTTAGTGTCCCGTCTGAAATATCCTGGATTGTGGCCGATATTATAAATAAGGAACAGCTGGGGAAAGTCGTTAACAGAAGTTACTTTTGGATTCAGATACTTTTACGTTACGTACGACTATTTGTGTGCGCTTGTTAATGTCAATCGTTAAAAAAAATATACCTAAAATGTTGGAAGAAAAATTATGCATATTTTCGTTAGTTCATAATAATATTATATTACGAGAGTAGAAAAGGCTGGCTCGCAATAAAGTATTTGAGTTCTAGATAACAATCTAAATGTTGGACATTACCATAATCTAAGAAATCTTCAGAAGGATCTTGTCAACGCCTTCTTAAAATTATGATTTTGTTGGATAACATTTACATAAAGACGACATTTGCAAAGTATTTATTGTTATTGCTCGAGCAATAATTGCCTAGTTGCTAAATATTCCAAATAAAAAACGTAATAATATAGCAATGTAACGATACATTTTTGTAAATTTGATGGCGAAACAGCGTTAGCTCACAGATTCAAGTACGGATATAAATCTGTTTTTAGTGTTGAGTTACTGAATCGCTTCATTTTGGGAAACAAATCATTAAAATCCTAAGAGAACACGATACACCTTTTATCAAGAACATCAAGTTTCCAAATTATGAGAGAGAATTTTAAGTGGGATCATAATAGGGAGCGTAATATGCAAATACGGCTATAGAATTTGAAATTTCGACACCGTTTGAACGCCGTTCAAATAATGACACTATGTTTTATATTATATACCTACTAATCCAATGGTCCACCTTCCACCTGCAAGAGAAATCCGTCTCCAAACAACTTAAGAAGGAGCTCTGAAAAACCGACTTTTGTGTCATTCTGCAAGAATACTTAAGATAGAGACGAAGTTGCATCTTGTGCACTGATTTCATCGGCTGTGCAGCCAAGACTATGATTGGCTAGGGATGGCTACGTTGCTATGGTTACCGGCGATAACCATCATGTTTGGGAGATAGGTTTACACTATACCATTTTATATTTTGTAATAATCAGAAGTTTTAAAAGCGTCAATATTTCAAAGGATATGAGACTCAAGGATATGAAACCGAATGATAGCAAGTTCGATTCCCACGCGTTGTGAATTGCGACTATGTTTAACGCGACGAACAGAATCTCTTCTTTAGAAAAATCTAAAAGTTTGAAGCTGTGAAATGAAAGTGTAGTGAAGTAGATATAATTTCTATGAAGTTGTGTTAAAATATCAAAATGTTAAAATAATATCCGTAGATACTTTGTTGGAAACAAAATCGCAATAAAAATTTGCCATTTTTGCTTAAAGTAGGTATAGATATGTTAAACAAACAGTATTACGTATATTCAATGACTTCTATGTATCCTACTAGACGCGCAGTGTGGAACAAAAATGTGCTCTAAATCTTTATAACGCCATCTAGTCTGATGAGCGGGAACTTGCTTGCAAACGTATTGACGTCACGTCGATGAGTCTTATGGTCAAAGATTAAAAAATAGATATTGCAATCATTGCAAGCGCTTGCAATAACTACACATCGTTTAACATTAATTTTAAATTATGGATAACATTTTATGGATAAATTACCAGAATTAAAATAGTTTTTAATATTTGACATAATGAAACTTATATAATAAATTAAAAACTGTTTCATTTCTGAGTCTTTACGATTTAGACAATAACTTCTCAGAGTTTGCTTAGTTTTTATTGTGAATGTTATAGTTATTATGAACTTAAGTCCATCCAATATGTATCTAAAACACAAAAATAATAATCAAGTACTTATTTATATACCTACCAATCGAAATTATTTTTTATTTATTTACGATAATATTTGTTTTTAGACAAAAACGAAATAAATTATACTGACTTAACTGAAATAAACTTCAAAATACGTAGAAAAACTACTTACATAAATAATATTCAATGTTTTATTGGTCACTCCCTGTAAAAACTACGTTCACGGCTCACATAACAGTGCATTGATCTCCTCGCTAGCTCGCAGTGGACTAAACGGTCTGTGGACCATCAACCACAGTTCAGTGAGCAATTATTTAGTACCACACTGCGCGTCTAGTACATAGAACTAGAAGTCATTGCGTATATTATTAATTTTTACAAATAGGAAATTCCTGATTTTATAGATACCGTTTTTATGATACGCATATCTACATGCTACCCCCTGTGTAGCGGCAAGGTTCTTGCATAAATACGCTAAATGGTTGAATTGTATCCAAGTCTGGGGTAACCATAAATATAATTTTAAGGCAATTTAACGGTGAATTACCAAGCTTGTGTTTAACGAAAGCGATTTGACAACAGCTTTCAGAAATAATTATTTGCATTATTAGGAAAAATTTGGATTATTAAACGGAAGAAATCACTAACTGACTATAACACTATCAACTACTATTAACACTTAACTCAAGTCTCAAACAACAGACTCAGACGGATCCGGTTGTTTGGCATATTATGACGTAGGAACCCGCTTACAAAGGAAGAAACTAACACAATGTATAAAACATTCGCATTTAAAATATAATTGGGAACTTTACAATAAATATCCATAAAACGTAAACATCGGTTGAATATTAACAAAATTATTACACTAATAACTTTCATGTTACGATATTTTATAAAGTTTTTAAATATACCACCATATTTGTCAAAATTTATTTTAAACATTAATTTCACGGTAACAGTAGCGTTTTAAATATTATTTTACTAAAGTGTATGATATAAAGATGTCAATTTGAAAGGAGAGTGTCCTCTAAATAACAGGATCCCATCATCAGATCCTGACTTGGTGACTATGGGACCATCTGTGAACTATACCCTTTCAAACAAAAAAAGAATTTTCTAAATCGGTCCACGCATCTTCGAGTAATCGGGGAACATACATAAAAAAAAAAAAAAAAAAAAAAAAAAAGATTCCGACGAATTGAGAACCTCCTCCTTTTTTTGAAGTCGGTTAAAAATAGATATTATGATTTCACATTTTTTTGTAGACTTGTAAGTTTTGAGTGCTACTGGTTGTTAAAATATTAAACCGGCAAAGAGCGAGTCGGGCTCGCACACGAAGGGTTTTGTACCATAGAGCATAAACGAAGTTAAGGAGTATGGAGAGTCCTCTTTAATTTTTTTATTTATTGTTTGTTGTTATTGACCTATATACTTTCTTTACGTTCCAAAAAATAGAGACGGATTACAAAATACAGGGATTGTTAAGTAGGAGCAAAAAACGCCCAAAAATCAGTATTTTTTTTGTAATTTTTACTTTTTTTTCTTATTTATCCACCTACTACGGATCATGAGATAGTCTGCTGATAGACAGTTTTATTAAAAACACGGAATACCTAATATTACGTACAACAGAACCCTAATAAACACTATTAACAATATTTAAGCTAGTGTAAAGTAAATGACATTATAATACAGTATTTTCTTTGTGACTGAATTCTAAGTTATATTGGTACCAACCTACATCTAATAAGTGACTATGCACTTTGCAATAATAAAATGACATGTTATTATTCGTAGACAATCTCGACCACTAAATAGATAATTGGAAAGCACGGGCGTGCCCATTTGCGACTACCGTTCATTACAAACAAACCGCACCGAACGTTTTGTTGCCTCAAAAATTAATACACGATCAATTTTCTATTGAAAGAACCGACGTCGTCGGTGGATCAAAACTCGGGCCTTAAACAACACTCTATAATAGAGGCACAAAGCTGCGGTCACAGCACGCCACTAGCCTTAATACCAATAACGAAAACTGTACGCAAAATGCACCACAACCCCATATACACGGAGAGACGCTATAAACCATCTGCTACATTTACAAAGTACAAGACCACTAGGTCAAATGTAAGATAACTTAAAGATAGGTACGATCGATAGTGCTAATTATGAACTGAATATGTTTTATAGCGATCTCAAACTTAAATATATAAAAAACGGTTTATATTTAAGTTTTCCTGAAGCTGAAGCTAACAGCTAAAGTTAGTATATTAAATCACCCAAGAGTGAATTGACCAATTACACATACATCCAAACACTCTTAGCTTGCGATAGAATAAAATGCGACAGCAGAACGGCACCTGTTTCCGGGCAGGCTTGGCGTAAAGTGCGACAGAGATCACACCAAGAGCTCTGTTTTCCCTTTTTATTTCCTGACGAACGGCAACTCTTTGCTACACATTACTTGGCTGCTTTCTTTCTTGTCTTACCACAATGGTGTTCATGTGCATAATATAAATCCATTGCAAGACTCATTAATAGATCATGACGTCTTCTCTTAACTGTATTGCTAGGTGTGCACACATTGACCGTGTTTTCTAAACGCATTTTTCTCCGAAGCGAAGATCCAATATTTACCCTTTCCGTGAGCAGCACAATGCCTAATGTTTGTCCCGGAGTTGCACTTTGGATCCTGTGTAAACTCAGCCTTACAAATTGAATACAATTCAGAATCTGCCTTTCTGATTGATATCGTATTGCATTGTATTAAAACTGAATTTTGTTTGGAGATAAAATGTGTTGTAAGCACACAGTGCATTATACTTTTGTCCGTAGTAGCATTTAGTAGCCTGGAGCGTTTCTGCGGTAACTTTGTATTGGCTGCATTGAAGATATTTGAAGATGCCAAAGATACTTACTCGTTTGTTAGAATAAGTTTGCACTTTGCACGTAATTATGTTCGTCGACCTCCCTGTCTGTGCTGTGGCGCGCGCTCGGATTCGAGTGCGGGAGGTCGCGGGTTCGATTCTCGCCACGGGCTACTTTGAAATTTTATAGTTTCTAAATTCGGGCCTGGTCTGGGAGGCTTCGGCCGTGGCTTGTTACCACCCTACCAGCAAAGACGCACCGCCCAGCGACTTAGCGTTCCGGTGCGATGCTGTGTAGAAACTGCTGGGGGGGTTTTACTTGCCCTTCCAAGTTAGTACGATAACATCTTCGGCTGCAACATCACTTACCATCAGGTGAGATCGCAGTCAAGTACTAATTGTATACATACTTAGAGTAAAAAAAATGTACAGTTACTCATAAATAAATAGGTAATTGATACACGAAAGCCAATAAGGAAAATCTTATTTAAATTTGTATACAGGTAGACAATGGAAATATGTTTACTTATGTTTACTTGCTGATAAATAACTGCAAAAATGGGATAATTTTCACTGATTTTCATTGTATTTTTAACATTGGTCTTGTCGCAAACAAAGCATCTTAATATATTGATATACTTAAATAATTGTAATTTACGGCATTTATACTTACTTGAATGTATTATTTTCAGGTGCGCGACAGAGGTTACCCTAAACAGTAAGTCACTTAGGTACTAAGTGACTTACTGTTTAATGACTTAAGATAATAGTCACTTAGGTACTAACTTAGGCGCCTTGACCAAACTCTCAACTAGTATTCGTATCTAAGGCGTTGTGTATCAGTGGCTGGCTACAAGAAGAGGCAGAGATCGCCCGAAGAAGTTTGCGAGATAAATTACATTTAAACATCGGCACTCGTGATTGCATTGATTTAAATAAGACCTTACACTACACGACTCTTGATCGGCTGACAGGTTTATGAGAAATTGATTTTGAATTTACTTGTTCAAATATCCAGGGTTAAATAAATAAAATGGAAAATTCTTTCCAAAAAACCAACTTCAAATGCACAAAGAGTGAAATAATTTTTAATGTACACCAATTATTCGAAGTCGGGCATTGTTTTGTTCAATCATTAACAGTTCTTCGTATTATAAAACTTGATGTGCAAAGAAACGACAAAATTATCGACAATACGAAGAAACTATCTCAGTTTTGATGCAGCAAATCAGCCTAGCTATGCAAGTAGGTATTCTTGATACCATAGCACGCCGGCAAGACTTGTAATTGTTATGGATGACTTTTATCGTAACTAATTAAAAAATCATTGCGCGTGTATTAGGTTCCTACTTAAGTATTGGCAACTATATTAATTACTGTATGGTATTTGTAAAAAAACTGGTTAACAGGATTTACACAAAGTAAATCCCAATAATGTGAAACAAAAAACAGAACCAACGCAAAAAACTTGCATTCTGAAAACACTTACTTACCTCTTTTAAACTTTTCCTGGGTACTTTTTTTACATCAATAAAAAGTAAAACCTTGCGTAACTAATAATATTATGTTTCCATTTGCCAGTAAATAGTGGATACGTACCTACTAAAATTCAAACAAAGACACAGCATTGGATGGCATAAAAGGGTGCTAAAACTTAAAACCCTTAATTTGCGAAAAAAGAAACACAATTGTGCAAACAATTTTTTATCGTATTGAATCAAAATTCTTTACGGCTAACTGTTTTAGCTTTAAATCTCGCAATAAAATTTAGGAGTCACTTTTAGAGATACGTAGGATAAGTAAAAAATCGTATTTGTATACGTAAGGATGGATATTCTCAAAAATCAATCAGTAATATTCAATACCACAGTGCATGCAATTACAGTGGTAGTACCTACTTCTTGTTTTCCGGACAACAAAATTTACTGTACTGAAGAAACTAAGGGACTAACATATTATATCAACATTTGAAGACTCATAATTCGTTTTGAAATTAATTTACATTTTTCGCATTTTTTAAAAGAGATTCAATGTTCCTTCTTTGATTATATTGCAGCAAAACATGTTATCCAAGATGAATTAGCATTGCCCGTTTGGATGGCATCCTAGGTAGCTACTCTTAGAATCCCGGTTAACTCGATAATTTTTATTCTAATCTCTTCTAAAACTGCTTGAGACCCCAGAATCTCCAAAGTAGTAAACTCTACAAAATCTAGGTAAAGAGCTAAACCAAAAGAATGTGCAGGTACCTACTTACCAAAAAGTATATCAATTGATATTATCGATATTGATTGATTGATATTGCAGGAAACTATACTTGCTTACTTCCTACTGCAATAAGTAAATGAAAATGTAATTTTATCGGGAGTTCTATACGGAATCCCGATAAAATCTAAAGCAACTTTTACTCGAAATGTTTTTGTTTTAGAAATATCGCAAGGTCCTATACCGCCGCGAATCTCTCAATTAACACTGCAATAGCAATAAACAGTCGACGTGGCACAAAACAAAGGGTTCGGGGTCTTTTGTGCCCCCGCCGTAAACATTATAGCAGCTTATACAACTTTCTTTATGCCAATGTCTTTGTTTGTTTACCCGTTAGGCAATTTCGCGAAGATGACTAACCTTTCTGAATGGTCTAACGGTCTCGCAGTAAACATTGAATGTACATAAATATTTTCGATCAAAATTTTAGCTATGTGGCTATTATTTCTCTCCAGCATCTTTTCCTTTCATGTTATGTATTACAGAGACGCACACAATTTTATTTCATACATTAAACATATTAAGTTATACCCAATGACCTACACCTCATGACATACATGAGTACCTCTCTGGTAGGCACATCTAATAAATTGATAAGTGTTATTTTAAATCCGAGAGATTCAATTGACGGTTGTACGCAGCTGGACAAAAGCCTCCTGCAATGATTTCGTACAGGTTGCACGGTTCTTCGCCACTTGCACTCAGCAGCTTCCCGCTGCACTCTTCAGTCCATCGAGTCGAAAGTCTGCCAACACTGCGCTTTCCCGCGGGTCACCATTCCAGCACTTTGGGTCACCAACAATCAACATCCGTCGATTCTACGAGCCATTGCCATTGATTGCCATTGACACTCATTGCCATTGATTGAACTTCGTGAATCGTGATACCTTAAGCTATGTTGGAGACCATGGTTTGGTTACGAATCTCTTAATGAATAAGATTCTTGGATAGATAGGGATATGCTTCCATCTCCTGATGAGATATCTGAAAAAAAATATATTTTTGATAAATTGTAGTATATAATGACATTTTTAAAAGATTGAATGGAAGCAGGCGTTTTGTGGAAATCCATAATTAGCAGGAAAGACTAATTTGCTCTGCTATAATCCGCTTCTTGAAAAGATTCTGTATGGTACAATATGCAGGAACACTGCCCACATGAAATACCACACAAAAAACATTTTCCAACTTTCTTCGACGTACGTTTCGTCCCGACACCGGTACATCCTCAGGACTCTACGATTTCGGATTTGTGAAGTCAACATCTCCTGAAAAAAGATCTAGTGCCGAGTTTCTTGCCGATTCTTTTCAGTGCAAACCTGCCTCCAAACCTGGCGGTAGAGTTTTGCTTTACGTAAGAGCCTATTATTTAGGCCAATGTGAAAAATAAAGATTTTCATTTTTATTTCATTATATTATTACTACAGATGTTCCCAAGCCATGAAAATGAATAATCCACCGCGCCATGTCAAAGAGAAATTATTAATGGTTACCATACCATTTATTGATAAATTGATCATGCCTTACAACAATACGGGTTCGTCTGTAATTACGTCGTCTCAATATTGTATAGCTAAGTGTTATTTATTCTGTGCCAATAGTTCACGATCTATCGGAAACCTTGAATGACTAAGAGCCGCTTCCTTTAAATGATCATTCATCTCTAATAGACAATCCTGGCTAAGGATGATTCATACTTTAACCTATTGATATTACAATAATTATTAACAACATTTTTTAGAGGAGCTTAATTTTTTTATACTGTAAGGTTTCAACTCATTTAAATAAGCACCTTTCTGGGTATGTAGGATTTAAGCTCATACGTACATAATATATTTGACTCAAGTGAGTTAAGTCATAGTAAAGCAAGTAACTATTTGAGACAAGCGGCCTCCAAATGAAACTAATGATTTATTAATATAGGCCTGACTTCATTTCAGTCTGTTGACGTCATCATATGATATCATGTCCCCTTAATTAAAGTACAAAACGACTTTGACTTTTTTATTTGGCTTAAACTTGAGCTTGAGGACAATTTTCCTGAGCAAGGTATGAAGAATATTTTGCACCAGAGCGTAATTTAGGTCATCAAAAACATAGCTAAACGTAGATAAATACTCACATAACTACCTACTGCAGCTCCGAAAATAATGGACTCAAATACTTAAATTAAGACATTTTATGTTACTTGTGATCTATGCTCAGGACTATCAACAATAACAATAAATCTTTGCCACAAGTGCTTAAAGTTGTGCATTTTCCCCAAGGACCATGAATGTATTTTACGAAAAACACACTAATCTTCGGAGTTGTAAACCAGAAGATCAAGTTTAATTCCGGCACGCTGCTGTGAATATATTTCAGATTTTATAGCGCTATTATTCCCAATGATATAGGTCGTTTAAATAAATTTATACATACTTGTAGCTAACACACCATAAACGAAATAAGCACATTATTTTTTTTAAAAAGACTGGGAAAACTAAATTGACTGCATCACATATTTTAGTTAGACTACTCTCTTTCTCCTACATCTGTTGTCAGTATTAAATAAATCATACTGAGTAATAAAATTCGAACCAATAAATTAGCTTCTTTGAGGTTGCCTTCATTCAATAAGAAAAACTTACAATTCAAGCTGAAATAAAAAAAAATATATTTTGGCCATTTAGTTTACTGAGGCAGCTCAAAAAAAAATAAGTACAAATTAAAAGCTCTTAGCCTCTTATCATCATTTTTTGCAAAATAGCCCATTGAGCTCCAGTATATAGAGTTAAAAATAAAGTGGGACGATGAATGCAATAAGATAGATGAAGAATGAGAATTAGATAGAATTTAAACACAGTAAACTTGGGTGAACTGAATTTCTAGGAACATTAATACATAAAAAAATCATAAATTAGTCATGTGACAATATCAGAAAAGGTGCAATTCCTAATATATTTGTATCTGGCTATATAATATTCAGTACCAGCGATACGAGAACATTCTTAAAGATTACTAACCTGGGACGGGCCTGAGCTGACAAGTAAACCGAACTTATAATGAAAGTTGAAAGAGACCGGCGGTAAACACATTAAACTAATCGCATCAGACCCTTGGCTCTGTCGGTTCTAAATCCCTAAATCATGATCACCGACAAATATGGCCTGATTGATTTTAATGTTGGTATTTGTTATAATACCAAGGGACCAAAAAGACGACTCCTAAAAGACGTGATAAAACGATGTTAAGACTAAGAGTTAGATATCTCCTAACTATATGAATACTCCTGGCTTTAACCAAATGGATACACAAATGCAGGACTTTTCTTGAAGAGTACGTTCGGATGAAAAGCACAAAACATCGTATTCCGTCAGATATTCTTCTTTTTTATATAAATCTAGCGCTTGACTGTGATCACACCTAATGCTACAGCTACTATGCTGATCAACTGATGATACAGTCTTAGGTGGAACTAGCTTAGCTAGGAAATGCTATTCACTCTTGATTTGAAGGCGCCCAAGACAGTGCATGGTAGGATATTCCAGAACTTTGCAGTGCGTATTCCGCCTTAATGAACTTGCGAGGCATTAGGTACTTACTGTATTTCATGATGACAAGAAGAAACTAGATTACGATGACTAAAGGCAAGGTTCAACAGGGCAGAATATTTTTAAACTGTGGTCCAACTTGAACGTCTCCAGATTGAGGCGATATATTTTCAGATTGAGAGGCATAGAGGCCGTGGAAGTTATTGAGCATCATGAGACTTAAGATCCGGTATCACGAGATAATCGCATTGCAATACATCGTATGACATTGCAAGTCACAGTGCATTGCCCTGGTATATGCACTAGATGTGAAATAAGCAGGCTTAGCATCAGATTAACGTATTGCTCGTCTAGTTATTTATTTTCATAAAAATAAACAAAAAAGTAAACAGTTTTCAAGGCGAAAGACGTGGAAAAAAATATCATTTTACTACCGGTAGATATAAAATAGAAGTGATACCTAATTACGTCTTATGACTGAGTCATGAATTTTCGGTAATGGTAAAAAAGAGATACCTAATGTTGGATGAGTATCCCCGTATAGGGAAAGGATTTCATTCTTTTAAAAGTTTAAATTCACAAAATCAAACTCAGATTGTAAAATAAAAAAAAGTGTTCCACGATTATTTAATGACCCATAAAAAACTAAAATATGATTCCAGTTCGTATAGAAACGTGGTCGTAAAATCATACAGGTTTATCCTAAGTGTTAGAAAACCAATAAAATATTTTCGATCGTCGCGTCCGTACGTGCGACAGTTGTTTTTGTTTTATTTCCGATTTTATTTCAATAATTCAATCCCAATGCTATTTAAGCATTATTACCCACGACGGAACGGAGTACGGGTATATGCGTTTAGGGTGAGAGACCGTTTGTACATTACTCTATTAGAAAGATTTTATGTTTGTTTCTATGTTAAATTGTTCACAAAAACCAATAATGCAAAAATATTTTTGTTTGTTTGTTTGTTTGTTTGTTGGTTTGTTTGTTTGTTTGTTTGTTTGTGTGTTCGTTTGTGCACATCGATGTTCCCATTTATTTCAAAAACGGCTTGACCGATTTAGATGCAGTTTTCTTTATAATGTTTGGTGTTCAGCGGCAATGGTTCTTAGATAGTTGTTACGAACATCGATCACCAGGGGGCGCCATAAAATACATTTATATTGCAAACGAATGTTCCCATTTATTTCAAAAACGGCTTGACCGATTTAGATGCAGTTTCCTGTATGATGTTTGGTATTCATTGGAGATGGTTCTTAGATAGTTGTTACGAACATCGATCACCAGGGGGCGCCACAAAAAAACATTTACATTGCAAACGAATGTTCTCAATTATTACAAAAACGACTGAACCGATTTGGATACAGTTTTTTATAAAATATTAGTGAGTCATTGGCAATGGTTCGTAGATAATTGTTCTTGTGATTGAACATCAGGGGGCGCCACAATAAACGTCTCTTTATGACTTGGAAGGGATGATGCCTTCAAACGCTGCTAGAGGAGCTAATGGCTAGTTTGAAGATTAATTTTCATTTTTAATAATAATGTAATTTAAATTACATTAATATATTAATCGAAAAACTATAAAACAAGTGGAAAATTAAAAAATTTTAAAACACCCACGACTTTTGCAGACTTGTAATTGAAAAAGGATTAAATAATTTTTTTGAAACTCCCTGACTAAAGGAAAGTAAGAACTAAGAACCTATCAGTATATTTACAAATCCAAGAAAATCCGTCGGAGCTGCCATTGCTATTTTCGTTTCCAATATCAATTAATGTAATTAGTAAGTATTGATAAACTGCCGGTATATGAGAAGTATCAAGAAATTGAATTAGTCATCAACTGGTAAACAGCACCATCAACACCGTCATAGGCAAAACACAGCAGCTCCGGCGGATTTTCTTGGATTTGTAATTATACTGATAGGTTCTTAGTTCTTACTTTCCTTTAGTCAGGGAGTTTCAAAAAAATTATTTAATCCTTTTTCAATTACAAGTCTGCAAAAGTCGTGGGTGTTTTAAAATTTTTTAATTTTCCACTTGTTTTATAGTTTTTTCTAAATGTCGTAAATATCGGTCATTACAGAGGTCCCTTCAAAATACCACGCGGTGTTTTGAAACAGATGAGAATGACGCGTCAACTCCTATACCAATGAGTCCTTTGCACACGTTGCGATATGATATCGTACGACATAGATATCATAGATAGCATGCATTTCATGAATTAATTATGTGGCAAATAAAATCTTTCCGAAGAGAGCATTTGTAAAACAATATGTTTGTCTTACAAGAAAATTGTTAGTGAACAGTTTGCCAATTGTTGGTGTAGCAGCCGCTTGTTAAGGAAATGATTTTGCATAAATGAAAGTTTGTCGAATAAGCAGGTTCACAATCATTAGTTTGTTGAACGTTGGTTGGCAAAGTAAGCCACTTCCTTTAATTTATGTAATGCAAGTGTAAATCAACTCGAGTTACTTTTTACTCGCGTGACTCGAATAATCTACAATAATTATAAATATCGTAAGTATTCGTTGGTCGTATATGCCGACTTCATTTTAAATCGTACGATATATTATTCAGATAGTCTAAAAGGAATGTGTGTACAAAAGGGACGTAAGAAAAATATTGAGACAACAGGCCCGCGGAGAGTCCTCAGCGGCGACATAATGGCTTTTCATTGAATTCCTCTTGCTTTCTTTTGTTTATACCCCATAATGTTTCGATTGGATGATGGAGTCGTGATCGCTCCAACAATGACGACGATCACAAAGGACGAGAACGCTGAAATTATGGGCAGAATGTGCGTCGGTAATTTTAGGTAAGTACCTACTTGATAGGCTGTGATAGCCATTGGTTCAGACCTGTGCATCTCATCAGGGAATCGGGGTCTCGAATCCCGGACACATTCCTTGTTGACTTCCCTCAACTTTTTGGAGAAAATAATGGAAGGGATTCCCATTTGTAGCGATAAGATGTCTTTGTGCACTGTCCTCTCTATGTAGGTGAGTATTGTTTACATTAAATTTACCTATGTACTTACAGAATAAAATATATATAAACTAGCTTTTGCCCGCGGCTTCGCCCGCGTGAATTTCGGGCTGTTACAAATACCGTGGGAGCCAACGATTTTCTGGTAGCATACGGGATAGATAAATAGAGACCTATTTAGGTACCTACCCATTTTCACATTTATAGCATTATAATCCCATATCCCATTTTTCAACTAAAACACACATTGTTAATAGCGAAAAAGTTGTAAGTTTAGGGTCTGTATTGGTACCCGTTTTCTCAGTTATAATGTTATCAACCCATAACGCATTACTAAACACACATTGTTAAAAGCGTACAGTGCTAAGTTCAGAACCTATATGGTGCCCATTATCACAGCTGTAGTGATCAGTAGTCGTAGTATCAGATCTGTAGTATCATTAGCTTTTGCCCACCGCCCTGCCTGTGTCAAATTCGCTTTTTAACAAATCCTGAGGGAAACATAAATTTCCCGTTCCCATTCAATATTCCAACCTTATACCTACTTTCAAAGATGTTTGTTTTAGCTACGTACCTATAGATGTAGCTATAGATTGCTGTAAAAATTTAGGTTTTTTGAATTTCCCATGGGAACTATGGAATTTCCCGGAACATAAAGTAGCCTATTTTTTAATCCGGGTTGTAAGCTATCTATGTTCCAAATTTCAGCCAAATCGGTTCAGTAGTAGCGGCGGGAAAGCGGAACAAACATACAAACAAACTCACTTTCCCATTTATAATATTATATTAAGGATTAAGGATTAAGGATTAAGGATTAAGGATTAAGGATTAAGGATAAGGATAAGGATAATGTACTTATTTATATGTCACTGACTTAGCGGTGAAGGAAAACATCGTGTGGATATCTGAATGCCTGAGAGAACTCACAAAGGAGTGTTAAACCCGCCATCACACGATTGGCCAGTGTTTATGGCCAAATCTCTCCGTTTCTAACAGGAGACACGTGCCCAGTGCCCACTAGTGGCACCTAAAAATGGTTCAGAGTGCAATCTACTTCTGTATCGGACTTAAAAAAAAATTCTTATGTCCACCCAAGATGCTCCGTCGTCCACGTCCGGACGATACGGAGAGATAAAGTTTTTGGAAGAATTGTGTGATATGTACTGTATCATACAAATGATATCACTGGCTTATGCATCAAAGTAACTTCATGCTTTCTCGATAGACTTTTTTTTTATTGACGATAGGCTTGCGCTTGACGACAATCATGCCTGATGGAAAGCAATGATGAGGTCTAGGTTGGAGCGCGCTTGCCTAGAAAATGCCTATTCACTCTTCTCTTGAAGGCACCCAGATTAAACTCTCTCTGAGACTCGTAAAATAAATAAAAGCTATGAATAGTTCTTAGCACATTTGAGTGGAGTTTTGTCTAAAAGTCTTTCTGTGATATTGTTGTAATTCTAAGAGGGGACGCTAGGGTACGACACGGTTCTCATGCCCCTCACGTTCTGCCGTACGAATCGTCACTCAACATCAAATTATAGTGTCAAAACTTTCAAGCCATTATCGTTTCAAAACCTACCAAATAGGGAGCATAATTGTGTGAACAATCTTCAGACGCGACATGATTTGTGTTATAGGGCGTTGTATGCGCCTAGGCACGCCCTTTCGGTGACGTGTATCTGTTAAATGTGACATTTAAACATTTTTAAATTTAAAATAATGAGCCTTTCATAGAATAGCCTTTATGGGCTGATGCTCGTAAGATATTCCCGGCGCGTATGTGAATTATGCTGCATAATTATAACAAACGAACAAGCATTTTTATGAGACATCGTGTAGTAACATACCTAAATAGACCTTTTTGTAATAATAAGTTTTTGAGGTCCTTCTTTCGTGCACCCATGGGAAACCAAACTAAAGTAAAACATTAAAAACTTGAGCCAAGTCTTATGAGGCATTCTGGAAGATCAAACTATAGAAATAATTAAAACTAGGTACGAGTATAATAGTTAGATGTGCTATTTCAATGAATACCGAGCTTACTTCAATATGTAAAGAATTTTATAATTTCTATTTGTAAATAAGCCTAACGAAGCTTCGACCGCAACTGTTTAGGACTTAATAGTACTTCTTTCGGAATTAATATTTTATCGCACAGCAAGTAATTTGGCGTTTTGCTGTACAATGCCGTATACTTAGTTACCCATTGGATTTTAATCCGTAAGTAAAGTCACTGTACTGTAATGATTGGAGATTATACTTAAACACTTAAAGTCTTAATATCAATGAGTGAGATTTTCAATTTTTCAGTTGATGTATCGAATTTTCAGGTGGACAAGGAATCTATTTGGTTTATAATGGTACTAATACTGTTGTCCATATTGATAGTGTTAGCACACTAGGTATAACACCGAATGCATAGATAAATAGTACCTAATTACTTACTAATCAATAGCTCCCGAAATAATTATACGTTAATTAATTACCAAAAAAAACCGACTTCAACTCTCATCAAACTACTGTTGAATACATTCTTTCTAATTAAAAATTTAAAAGTTATGTGGTTTTCTCATGGATACCATTATCAGAACTGGACTAAATTGAAATGGAGCCACACGGGAAGCGTTAGCTTTGTAATAAAAAAAGAATCATCAAAATCGATTCACCCAGTCAAAAGTTATGAGGTTACAAACATACACAATAAAATAAAAAAAACATACAGTCGAATTGAGAACGTCCTTCTTTTTTGAAGTCGGTTGATAGTAAGATGTCATACGAATATTTGATGCAGAAATGCAAGTAACGAAACTGTGTAACTCATTTCAAACAACGCAACGTGTCGGCTGATCGAAGATTGATAGTGTGACAGAAGATTTGCAATTTAACTATTCAGTTATACTATACAGACGGTAGGGCCCTCTAACTAAGACCCACCGTTAATTAACGTCCATACATAGTTGCGTCACGAGACCTAGATTCTCTATCCTTTGTTCTCCATCGATCACAGTGACGCTCGATCATTAATATCTATGAATAGCGACCGAATAAACATCCAGCGCAAACTGTTTGACGGACCTTCCAAACTGGTTAGTCGCACTACAAATCACAACAGGATCAAGTCATTAGCTGAGCCCACACCTAAGGGTAAAGAAGACGTGTGCAGGTATTGACCATAAACTTAATTTAAATTATTATCTCGACTCAATGAAAATGAAAAATTAAAACCTTGTTTTTTCTATATAATCCGCTTCTTGAAAAGATTATGTATGGTACAATATGCAGGAACACTGCCCATATGAATTTTCTCACATTCTCTACGATTTCGCATTGTGAAGTCGACATCCCCTGAGGAGGTGTCGGGACGAAACGTGCGTCGAAGAAAGTTTTGGAAAATTGTGTGTGGTGTTTCATGTGGGCAGTGTTCCTGCATATTGTACCATACAGAATCTTTTCAAGTAGCGGATTATAGCAAAACAAATTAATCCGTCCTGCTAATTATGTATTTCCGCAAAATAACGCCTGCTTCTATTCAATATTTGAAAACCTTGTTTTTTACAGAGACCTAATTTACAGGCTCTGAAAAGTCAAAGTAAATTAACTCGTATTAAATACAATGATGAATTAATTAGTAATTAACAAGCTGATAGTCAATTAGGTAAGTGCTCTAACTTTTCGTGCTTACGATCAGGACCCAACGTTTTTATGTTCGTGTTAATTTCAGTGAGCAGAAAAAATAAAAATTCTCTCCTGGCCACCGCAATCTTCAACCTCAAGGTTGTTCAGAATTAATTCAAGAACCGTCCCGGGTAAGTACATTAAGTATGGAAGTCTCGCGGTGAAGGAAACAAAGGCTACCCGTGTTTCCAGCTATTTCTTTATTTTAAAAGCACAATAACGGCGTCTGCTACTTCGCCGTGATATGTATGCGGCGCGGCGAAGGGACACGCTGTTTGATATGGTTATTACGTCCTTTGTGGAAAGGATGAAGCCGTGAGACGGGGTACCTAGAGATTTGGTATTAGGTCGGAACGCACTATGTCCGGCTGCTATCCGGTTCGCTTTAAAACGCATGGTGTATTATGCTTATTATTTTGGTGAAGATTCGTCATCGTCGCATCGTCTCAGCAGTTTTACTGCTGGAAAACAGACAAGACTGGACACTCACTGAAGGAAATGGACTTTCTGGTGGGAACCACAATGTTAAGCCACTTGCATCCAAAGGCAATATAATCTAAACAACAATTTTATTGGTGATGAGTTGTAGTTTCTCAAAATTCTCATTTCAATCAGTAAAAAATCATGCAAATAACGACTTTACTTTGATAATCTCACGAGATAAATAATAGATATTGTTAGGAAGAAAACAGAAACAAATTTTAAGACAAATCCTTTACCTTATCCACCTGAACGAACCCAGAATGACAATGACATGGAATGCTACCGGACTACCACCGGATGATATGTGGTTTAAGCCTTAAAGTTTGTCTTCGTGATACGCTAAAATTTAAAAAACATCTCTTGTGAACGAATGAATGGGCGGCCTCCTATGAAATGGAAATGGACTAAAAAGAACCTGTTCGCTTTTGAAAACCTAATTCCCTGTGACTCCGGTCGGTGACGTGTTCGAACTTCGAATGATCTATGATCTAAGTGAGTACAATTAATTTTTATGCGGTTTTGTCTATGGCGACTACTAGTTCATAATAGATAGGGTGAACTGGTTTAAAATTCTACCTGCTAAGAAATATTTCTACGGTAGCCTAAAATAGGAGTACCAAAGTATTCAGTCTGTGTGGAAGCTAGTTAAAAAAATTTCATTGTACTTTAAATAAATCTAATATATAAAATTTTCTCGCTTTTCTTTGTTACCAAACCCTTCCGAAACGGCTGGACCGTTTTTTATGAAATTTTAAGTTTGTATTTTCTGGGTCTGGGAGAGGGTTGTTATTTATTTTTTATGTATGTGAGAAAAAATTTATAGGCAAAACAACGTTTGCCGGGTCAGCTAGTATTATATAATAAACCACTTACACGAAGTAAAGTCAGTCCCACTTGAGAATAGAGGAAGTAAGATAATGCGACGTTAAGGCTCCTACACACTATGCCGCCGGCATGGCCGGCGGCCATGCCGCCAACAAGCCCGGCGGCATTGCCGGCGGGTATTTGAGCCGCAAGGCTTGTGCGGCTCAAATACCCGCACAAAGGCGGGTTTTTGCCGCACCGAGCCGTGCGGCAAAAACCCGCCGGCTGTGCCGCCGGCATAGTGTGTAGGAGCCTTTAGAATTACGTCGTCCCGTGCATCTACGAAGTTTTTCATCGTAGGTATGCTTTTTTTATACACTACAACTTATTAGGTACTTGACTGAGGTCTCTCATCTATGGTAAGAGACCATGGAATCGAAAATGTTGTCGTAATAACTTGGAAGGAGGAATGCAACCAGAACGGTTTCTAGACAGCATCTCGCCGTGGCTAAATCGCTTGGCGCACCGTCTTTGCTGATAGGATGATATTTCTGATATGATGGAGCCACGGGCGAAGTCACCAGACTAGACCAGGGGTGTTATTCTCGAAAAAATAAAATTGTACAGCGGCCAACCATCGACGGTAACCATAGCAACGCAGCCATCAGCAGCCAACTGTCGCCTTGGCTGCATAACTGGCGGAAGCATTAACCAATCAGCACATAGATGTTAGCTCGTCGCTGCTATAAGTATTTTTGCAGAATAGCACAGCTGAGTCAATTCTCACATAAAAATGGGATCAGCTTAAAGATGTAGGTACTTTTATATCTTGAAGTTCTAGTCCTTTCTATCTAGAAATTTTACCAGTCTGTCTAGGGGAAGCAGAATGAAGGCACAAACTTAGTACAGCATTTATCTATCCAATGATGATCTTGATGCAATGCTAGGGAAAAGCTGAGTAATTTAGGTCTTGAATTGACACGCAATTAAGGTAGTTGGTGGCCGCTAAAGCGATTATTATGTAGGCTCGCTATCAGATCATTTCATAAGACCAGTATTAATGGTCAGAGCGGACGGACAATGCTACGTGGAAGTCCATTATGTCTTGGACGGACACACCACTTCTGTGTAAATTAAGGCCTGCTTGTATAGAAATTGCCGATAAAAATAATGAAGCTAATGCACGTTAAATATAAAATATGCATTCTATCAGATGTTGTCAGCTATGTTTTCGAATCATTATTACATACAAATACCTATCTTAAATGTTTATATTGTCGTACCAATCTATCTACCTAATTGTAAGAAAATTATGAGATACTTAGTTCAGAGAGAAATAAGACTTTCGTGGTATTAACGAGTATGGATCATAATTCTTCCTTTGAAATGTATTTGAAATAAGAATTGTTAATAAGTACGTACCGCCTAATTGAAATATCATTAAATCACGAATGAATATCAAGATATTGTATTTTATTTACCCTAACACTATGCATCGTAAAAATCTTTCGTAATGATTTTTACTATCGATGCATTCTCGAAAATGCACAGCACTCTTCTTATTCACTATAGTACCTAAACTACACTCTTGTCAGAGTGGTCGTTGTCATCAGTTGGCAATAATGACACGGTACAGCATGATGAATATACAATTAAAGAAACCTATAGGTACACATTGAATGGAATTCGATAACACCAGACCATTAGATAGTTGGCCGTTTCCGTGAAACCAAGCTATAGGTACACTTAGCTTCAAATAGAATAAAGAAATGCAAGGAGACCTGCAGTGGTACCTACAAAGAATTTGAATGGAACAGTAAGTGGTGTGGCTACGCTATCGCTCGATCGGCCGACGATCCTGCGATAATCTGCAGGACGCGAACGTCTCGACATTTCTTTTCAGCGCCAGTAAATAAGCAAATAGGCAGCTCCATGGTACAAGTGGCTCGGACATTGGGGCTCTCCTGACATCGCTATTATACCTACTTAGTGTAATTATAATTACGCTGCGCTCGGGAGACTGGACTTTAGAAATGCTGATACAACCACGAGCAAAGGCACCATGTCGATTAATACAATTTTAATATAACGCCTTCAGGAAATTTTTACACCAGTGATTACAAACACAGCGTATACCTTGACAATAATTTTCAAACTGTTTGTCTATTTTTGATACACATAGAAAATAGTACAAAATAAATACTGTGTATGGTTGTTATCTACTGCCAACAACGTGTATGGTTGTTTACATCGCCTGTACTCGTTCGATCGTTTGCTAAACAGTTTTGGCTGACATTTGGAATACTTGTAAATTTTACAACGGATACTTTAATTCTTTGAAAAAGTAATGCTTCACGTAGGATGAATGACAGAAGAATGAAGCAAGGCAGAGCCGTAAGCAAGAGCTAGCGAGCTAATAACTGATAGGTAGGTACGTATTCTTTGCTCGAAAGTGTACACAAAGAAATCATAAATTAATCATTCTTTAATTAATGCAATATTATTACACTCTACAATCAAGCCTCGGTCACAGTATTACAATATTCCATAATAGGGTAAATATTATTGTAATACTGTGCCTCGGTGTTTAAAACTATACGTAATTATCTTCGTTCATAACCGTAACTTTGATTAATTATTGTTATCCAAACTCTAGCTTAAAAGAGATAAAAGCTTAAAAGATGGAGAAACTCTTCAAAAGTTGACCTACAAACTTTGTTCTTAAGATGGCCTAGGATGGATATACCTAGGTATAGTAAGCTGTAAAAATGAAAACCTTTAATAATGTTCCGATGATCAATATAGGTGCCATTGAACAGAAATCCCCTTTAGTCCTAGCAAGATATTTAAAACGCACACAATAGATAGAGGGCTATTTAATATCAAGCGTATTCGTCCGCGGATCGGGAATGCGCGTCTATCTGATAGCACGCGATGGCCTCACGCGTTCCTGAGAGATTCATTGCGAATCGTGAACTCACCGCAGGTTGAGCCTCGGCGGGCACAGCCTACGCAAATCAGCATTCTAACAAACGTAGGTCTACTAATATTTTCACAACTATGCAATTGTAAGCTTATAAATAGTGTACCCAAATGCCAAATATACTGAATTTTTAAGTAGCTGTATTAGGTACCTTGATTGCGCTATATATCACTGCATGCGTGGGAATAAAAATTGTTGCCCGTCAGGCTGCCGGAAAACCAGTATAAGAGCGATAGAGAGATCAACAGGCTGCCTGTTTTCCCATTTTATTGCACCGTGGCAGCGAATTTATAGCACGCTATGGCATCACGCGTTCCTGAGAGATTAAGGCGGTTCATGCGTTAGTATTATGCTTGAGTCAAAATTTACGATTTCCGAAGGAACATAAAATAGTTACGTGTTCAATTATAGATTAGATAATTGAATTCATATTATTTGGCATTTCATAATCTAGAACTTGGCTCAAAAATATTTTAAAATATTTGTATAACTTTCTCACTAGAACAGTTTTTGTATAGGCTGTTTGCTAAAATAGCGGTCGACGCTCTACGCAGCACATACGCACAGCACAGACATTGCGCTAATTTATCGTTAGCGCAATGTCTCACTACATGTAGGGCAATAAAATTGGCAAAAAGGACACCACGCCTGTTGCCCGGCAGGGATTTTTTGTATTTAGATAAGTATAATTACAAAAAATTCCGGCCGGGCAACAAAAAATTTAGTCTTCTTTTATTAACATTTTTATTCTGTGGTGTGCAATAAAGTGTTTATATAACTATCTATCTATCTGTATAAAATTTCATACTGAATATACTTATAACTTTAGCGTTAGCTACCAAGTGAGAGGTAGATAAAGTTTCTGATGGTTAAATAATGAGACACAAAAAAGAAAATTGGGTGGTATCATTGCTGGAAATAATACTTACTAAGTACATTTTCTTTTGTAAACCCTTTGATTTCTGTATCTCTGAAAACCTCTCATACACGTACAACCGAATACAATACAATAGGTGTGAGACCTTAAGAAAATTTTTCGTACATGCTGCATTGTCATCAGTTTAGCTAGAGATGAAAGTTGATTCCACTGTTATATCCAGGCTGTGGCGAACACAGCTTCTTTGATAACAACAAAACCAAGATGAGAGATTAGATCGGCGATGATATTTGAAACAGTGATAGCCCGGTGCGAAAGATATGTTTATGTCCTTTTAACTCCCCATTGTATTCTTTATTCGTTTTGCCATCTATAAAATATAAATAAGAGCCTATTCACTCGACATAAATGCTACTTTACATGGAAGATACCAGTAGGAAAGTGCACTCAAGTATCGACAATTCACATTTTTAAGATTTGTTTAAAATAGGTACCTATATTTTTCAATTGAAACGATTTTTAAATTGTATGAAAAGTCATGGCACAGACTCATTATTGTCGAGCCCAAAACTTTAGATCCAAATAGATCCTTAAAGCTCAGTTTCTTTTTGGAGACAAGGGATAACAAAGTACCTACATTATTTTATACCCATGGAATCACTCAAACAATAAAAGGTAATACCACAGTTCAAAGATATCCTGGATCTTTTAACACTGTGGTAATACGAAGTAAGAACACATCCATCGATGTATGGTATAATTATAATTTTTTATAAATCTAAAAATCGCCCTGAGACTGTCTGTGACTATAACATTCAACGTGAATGTGTAAACTACGAATCATAATACATAGTTTAAAAATAATTGATTGTGATAGACGGACGGATGGACGGAGAAAGTCTCTCCATAAGGGTTCTATTTTAAAAATTTTGGTATGGAACCCTAAAAACTGCAGATGTGATAACTGGACAGATGTAGACCTAACAACTATAGTAGTGTTATTATCTCGCTGCAGGCTCGGTCATAAATCGTTCGAGTGTTTCGCTTTTGTTGTTCTTTGTTGAGTTGTGCTTAAATCATTTGAGTGTTTCGCGCACAACTCAACAAAGAACAACAAAAGCGAAACACTCTAATGATTTATGAGCAAGTCTGCAGCGAGATAATATCACATGGACATATCATACGTATTGCGTGTCACTTACTATCAGGTGAAAGTCTTGCCTGTCTCATCATTCCTTATTATAAAACAAAACTAAAAATCACGCAAATCCCATGTAAACAGTTTTTTCCGGGATAAAAAGTAGCTTATGTGTTGGTCCAGGGCTGTCTACATTCTAAATTTCATATTTGTATTAATATAATGTATTGTTCATCGGTCCTCGATAAGTGTGTGAAGTTTTATTTTAATCCGACGCTATGAATTTGGTTAAATCGCGTTCAAAGTTTTTGTTACCTAGGTACATAGATAGATACAAACCCAACTAATAAAAGCATCTTAAAAACATAGATTGTTGTAATGGCTACCCTTCTAAATGCATTGTTAAATACAAAACTTTCCAAAACGGCATTTCTTCAAAAATAACTATGAAAAAAAATGGCAAATATCTGGCAATTAAGCAAACGGCGCCGGTGCACCGTTACGCGAAACCACTAGAAAGTTAAGAGTTGGGGTAGCTAAAAGAGTTGCGAAAATTAAGAACAATAGATCTCTACAAACATAACCGTTTCTTATTTGCGAATATCCATTGTTTAGCAGTTACCGTTAACCGTTAAAGGGATGACGGCATTTATTGCAGTCTACGTGTCCATGGGAAGAATAAGATGATGTAAACAAAATTTGCAGTAATGGGGCTAGCAATAAACTGCTAGGTCGTAAACTAAATACGGGCACCCTTTCAATACATATTTTCTGATTATTTTAAATTTTTGCATCAAACAATGATCTTTTTAATACATTTGCTCAAAAAGTTGACATTTCCATGTATGTTTAGCGTGCGCAAAGTTATTCTTTTCCGCACAAGTGCTTTTGTGTTTTCCTCCTACGCGGCACCGGAGCGGGAGTACCAGGAGCGCATGAACACGAGCACGACACCCAAACACGGAGCAGGCAAACACGTAAAACCAATTTTTTTTTTCGCAAATGTATTAAAAAACGTCGTTCAATGCACGTGCGGAATTGTCATTTTTACTCGTCCTTATAGTTGACCCTCGCCTTCGGCTTGGGTCAACAAACCGGGACTCGTAAAGAAATGACAAACTTTCCGCACTTATATTGAAATGTACTATTGTAGCAAAGGTTAGATTAGTTAGGTTAGTTACCCTATTAGACATACCATTTGATTATTTAACCATCGTTAAAAATGAAGTTGACTTAAAATATGGAAGGCTAAAGATTTTAATTTTTTTTAGCGTAATTCATAGCAATGAACTGCGAATACTCTCCGTCAAGCCCTTTTAAAGAAAAAAAAACTAAATCAAAATAACTTCATCTTGTGATGTGAAATATGGGATGTGAATGAACTGCTGTAATTATACCTACTCAATTAGTTTTTTATAAGAGCCATTGTGAAGTGGTGATAACAGAAAACAAATCCTGGCAGAGTTTGTTGTGGGATTCTTCTCAATGCAGGGCGCGTTCGAACCCTCGTAAACTTAGTTTTAAGTCGACTTGTAGTTATCACCTTATATAATATGCGACAAACATCATAATGGCGTTTTACAAGAGCCTGTACGTTAGGCCTATGTGAAATAACGAGATACTTTGACTCATCCGTTTGGGAGGATGCGTAACTGATGCCCTTCGAATAAATATTAAAAAAGTTACCAACATTCAATTGAACTCACTTTTCATTTAAAATGTCGTTACTACGAGTATAATAATGAACCTAGTCGTAACATTCTGAATTTGCTATCTTGCCTTGCAAAAGGAGAATAAATAAAAAAACAATAAACTTTTTTTTCATATTCCATTAGGTAGGCCACCTCCTTCATTTTTCTTCGTTTATTCATATACTCTGTACATCTTAGACTAATCACTTTATATGATTACAGTGTTTATGCGATAATTGGTACTGGAAACGAAGCTTTTACGGCGTACGGAATTTTACGACAACTGTTTTATTGCGGCCGGATGAATAATTACGGTGGAAAAAATGAACTTGAATCAATTTGAAAAAGTTTTATAACTGTCGTATAAAAACGAATCGCTCAAATTATGACCAATTTTCGTTATGAATTCATAATTGCAGCATACATAATTGATGTTTGATGTTCGATTAATTAATATTTTTCCAGATTAAAGATTCAAAATGCCGCCGGTTGATCACCAAACTGACATTTTCAATTATATATAATTTTGTCGTAAAGCCGCTTTGGTTTAACCGATTTGAAAGTACAGCGGGTGACGATGGACAAATAACACCCATATTATATCGGCGTATTTTTGTGTATGGGTATGTTTGTAACTCCTTCACGCGAAAACTACTAAACCGATTTGGCTGGGAATAGAGATAGCTACTAGTTACTATGGATTACATGAATTTTAATTCCAGAAAAATGCATGTTCCAGCGGGATTGATGAAAACCAAAGTTCAAGCGGGTGGGGAAGCTATAGGAATCAAAATACAACAACAAACCTTCCAACTTTTGTACAAAGAGAAATATCACCCTAGCTCCAAATAAAACAAGACCAAGTATGACTTGGAAGCATCTTGGAAGTTTCCTCCAAAGATTACTGAAACGTCTAACAAAGCGTCTACATTGTGCCTTTACGCAGCTACACGCTGCTTGACGGACAGACAAATAAAGGAACGTCACGACACGACGGTATAGAGCGTGGTGGCCACCAGTTCTAATAATATGCCGAGTCCTGCTTTTTACTACAGTTAGGCAAAAACTAATAAAAACAATAAACGAAAACAATCAATAAAACTGTTTTGTCCCATTCAAACTTCTATCATGTAGCATTTACTAAATATTTTTTTTAATATTTCTTCGTTTTATCTACCCACTTTTCCTTCTCTTCATTTTTAAACTAAGAACGTAACGGACACCTAGGTGTTGGAAAACTTCTGGTTTGGTATTTTCTCAATTTGTCTCTGCTGTTAATCCTGATGATAAAGTAAATATAAAAATATGTGTACTGTTTACCAATATTGTATTGTGAGTAGGTAATTTTCTAATATATAAAATTCTCGTGCCAATTTTTGTTACCAAACTCCTTCGAAACGGCTTGACCGATTCTTATGAAATTTTCTATGTGTGTTCGGTATGTCTGAGAGAAGAGCGTAAGCTGTTTTATGGCAATGGCAAAACAACGTTTGCCGTGTCAGCTAATATGAAAATATAATTATGTGATAGGTTAAAAAGTATTTCCCATTAGCTTCACCCTGTAGTTTTCAGAAATTTACTTCACCAAATATAGGTACAAACATGAAAACTAATATTTATAATCATCATAATGATTTATAATCATCAATTTGAAAATTGAGAGAACTACTGTATTTTAAGACTGTAGGTATATGTTAGCATTTTTTTATCCTTGCGTCCTGATTTTCTTAAATTATAAATGTTAACCCTACAAAATCCAAGGCGAATTCTCACACTTTCCCTAATCAAGCCCAACCGACAGCATGCGGCAGAACAGCTCCTTTGTGACCAATAAATTCAGCCTTGTCTTGTGACGTCACTTCATGCCCATATTGTAACTGTTTCTTACTGGGTTCCACTTATAAGATACCCTATACTTCCTTAATTCTTCTAAATATTGATCTTTAGCAGGTTGGCACGTGATTATCTAATGGTAGGACCCTTTTATACGTTGTGTTCATAGTAGTATCCCAAATTCTTTTAGAGCGTCAGAAGTCATGAGTCCACAAGTCCCAAAGCCTTCATACTCTATAAAGTGATAAAATAAGATCAGATGCAATGTCCAATCCTTAACAGGTTTTTGCTTCATAAAATGTTTACTATGTATGGCCCTACTAGCAGCCCGGTGTACTTCAACTATTATAAGCTTCCATACTCCAAGCACTGCGTTCGGTAAGCGTTCGAAGACCCTACTAACAGCCCAGTGTACTTCAACTATTATAAGCCTCCATACTCCAAGCACTGCGTTCGGTAAGCGTTCGAAGATCCTACTAACAGCCCGGCGTACTTCGACTATAAGTCTCCATACTCCTAGCACTGCGTTCGGTAGTGGCATCTTTATGAAAAAGATGATCCTACTAACAGCCCGGTGTACTTCGACTATAAGTCTCCATACCCCTAGCACTGCGTTCGGTAGCGGCATCTTTATGAAAAAGATGATCCAGGGCCCCTCACTCGCCCAGGATGGTGAGCTCCCGCATCCGCCGGTCCCAAAGGGTGCCCGGGCCCTCTCTTAGGGTGAGCCCTCCCCCTCATCTCTCATAAGAGATGGAAGTCCGGCCGCATTAAGGTGGCGGTTTTCACCTATGTTCACATCCCCGTAAGGATATGAGATAAATAGCCTCATTAAGGTGGAGGTTTCACCTATGTGATAAGGTGGAGCACTCTCTTACAAGAGCGCCCCTTCGGTTGTACCGCCTTGATATGTGTTATATTCTTATCCCGGTGAGGATAAGAGATCAGCACCTTAAGCGTGGTGTTACGCATACTAGAGGCATTCTGCAAACATCGAGGTCTGAAGGCGCAGCGTACCGTATTAACTTATAGTGCAACAGCCAGCTGCGACACATCAATACACTCGACGTCACAGACAAGAGATCAGCACCTTGAGCGTGGTGTTACGCATACTAGAGGCATTCTGCAAACATCGAGATCTGAAGGCGCAGCGTACCGTATTAACTTATAGTGCAACAGCCAGCTGCGACACATCAATACACTCGACGTCATACAGACAAGAGATCAGCACCTTAAGCGTGGTGTTACGCATATTAGAGACATTCTGCAAACATCGAGGCCTGAAGGCGCAGCGTACCGTATTAACTTATAGTGCAACAGCCAGCTGCGACACACCAATACACTCGACGTCATACAGACAAGAGATCAGCACCTTAAGCGTGGTGTTACGCATATTAGAGACATTCTGCAAACATCGAGGCCTGAAGGCGCAGCGTACCGTATTAACTTATAGTGCAACAGCCAGCTGCGACACACCAATACACTCGACGTCATACAGACAAGAGATCAGCACCTTAAGCGTGGTGTTACGCATATTAGAGACATTCTGCAAACATCGAGGCCTGAAGGCGCAGCGTACCGTATTAACTTATAGTGCAACAGCCAGCTGCGACACATCAATACACTCGACGTCATACAGAGAATATGCGCCACTTTGGACATCTTCCCGTATACCATAGTACGGGCATTCACTGTGTTAGCCATCTCAGAAGGGTCTCACTAGACTGTACTATCGCATTTATTATTCATAAGATACGTCATGACCTCCAACATGACGCATCAGCCATCAGAAGTCTTTATGTCATGCACCAAATACCATCTCGGACTCAGGCGCTCTCGGCGACCTGCGTCCGCTTCCTCAACCACCTTCTTCCTTCGCATCATCTCATAATGCAGATGCCAATACACACAGGCCATTCCAGTGCACTGCCCACTTGAGCATCACTCTTTACGGCCTTTGCGTGCAACAAAAAAAAAATATTTTTTTTTTTTTTTTTTTTTAATATAAAAATATTTTTTTATAATAATATTTTTTTGTGATAATATTGTACTTTTTTATCAACTTAGTGACGCGCTTAACATCATCGGTCCGAACACCTCAACTCAACTCTGGCTTCGGACCTCAGCGATGCGCGCCTTGCCACCCCCCTCATAGTTGTCGCGCGGCGATCTTGATCGACTGCACTCTTGGTGAAAACCCTGCACTACACGAACATGTTCTATTCCTATACACGAACACGTAGTGAAATTAAGACTTTTCCTAATTTTGATTATTTCTCTTTGTATTGCTTCGAGCTATCACCCTCGTTACTTAGAAAGTTTGCCAAGCTATATATATTTGTATTGTCCTTACAAATCAAGAGTTAAGAGCGGTTATTTCATAAACATAGGTATAGGTTAGTTACATCCAACCCCCTAAATTCTATGTAACCTGTGGAATAGAATTTACTTTAGGGAAGTAGACTTTCCGCTCAAACAACTTTTCTTTAAACCATCGTCTTTTTACATAATTGTTTACTGATCTACTCGCAGAGGAACTGCTTTCGATACTGTACCCTCTTGCGAGAGCTAAAATACATAAGTGTTTACTGATCTAGTCGCAGTGGAACTGCTTTCGATACTGTACCCTCTTGCGAGAGCTAAAATACATAATTGTTTACTGATCTATTCGCAGTGGAACTGCTTTCGATACTGTACCCTCTTGCGAGAGCTAAAATACATGAGTGTTTACTGATCTACTCACAGTGAAACTGCTTTCGATACTGTACCCTCTTGCGAGAGCCAAAATACATAATTGGTTACTGATCTAATCACAGTGAAACTGCTTTCGATACTGTACCCTCTTGCGAGAGCCAAAATACATAATTAGTTACTGATCTAATCACAGTGAAACTGCTTTCGATACTGTGCTCATCAACATCTCAGTTAAGAGATTGAGCTTATAATTTGACTAGCTGTTGCCCGCGGCTCCGCTCGCGTGAATTTAGGTTTTTCACTACTTCTGCGGGAACCATCGCTTTTTCCGGGATAAAAAGTACCATAATGTGTTAATCCAGGTAATAATCCATCTCCATTCCAAATTTCAGCTAAATCGGATTCGTAGTTGCAGCGTGAAGGAGTAACAGACAAACACACACATATATACAAACTTTCACCTTTATTATATTATAGTGTAATGTGCACACATAAACTTTCGTACTTTAAATACGCCGCTCCCAAAATAGGTTCAGTGCTAATGCCGAGTTTCACGACTCTTTAAAATTCAAAAACACGGGACTTTCATACAAACTCCGAACCCCTATTTCACCCCCTTAGGGAAGGATTTTCTCAAAACCGTTTCTTAACTGACAACTACCCATTAGAAAGAACCTACTTTCCAAATTTCAAGTCAACAGTAACAATATTAAAATTTTCACATAAAAACTTTCATCCCCTATTTTACCACCCTTAAAGGGGAATTTTCCAAAACGACTTATGCAAATTTTTAATATCTGAAGCTGATAACCTAAATAACGATTTTCAGGTCTCTAACTTCAAAAACACGGGACTTTCATATAAACTTCCAACCCCTATTTCACCCCCTTAGAGGGGTAGTTTCTCAAAATCGTTTCTACCCATTACAAAGAACCTACCTTTCAAATTTCAAGTTGGTAGGCTTTATACTTCCTGAGATATCGTGATTAGTCAGTGAGTGAGTGAGTGAGTGAGTGGTAACTCTCTTTTATATATATAGATTGATAAAAACATCTTTGACAAATGCTTTCGCTGTTGTTCGTCTTGCAACGATCCAAGAATTTCACCTCTACCGTTGCAATACGAATGCCCCCAAACGTCCTTATTTACCATTTCTCTTATATTTTTGATTGATGAAAACACCTTTGGCAAATGCTTTCGCTGTTGTTCGCCTTGCAACGATCCAAGAATTTCACCTCTACCGTCGCAATACGAATGCCTCCAATTAATCATTTCTTCTGAGTTCGAAAACTCTTATGCATTATAACATTATAACTTGGTCTGGTATCATCCGTTTATCAAGGCGCTGTCAAAAGCGACTTTAATAGTTATAACATTTGTTATTCCACTTGGAATCATCACTACGTGCTGTTCCTCCACGTAATTTATAGTGCTCGCTCAAACACTGCTTGAGCTATACTCCTTCAATAGTTTAAATTTGTTTCGCTACGTGAATCATTCTGCATAACTTTATCATAATTGCTTTGTCATAAATACTTCCAAAACACTTCACTCTTCATAACATTTTGGAAGAATTAATTTTTAAATTGTCTTTCGCTCACTCATTTTATAGTGTACTCTGCTCCGTGACTCATTATCTATAAATATATTCTGTATGAGACTCACATAATAACTTGTATATTTTTCATAAGACGATATTAAATATCGTCATGGCAAGATACACATAATTCTTCATAGGTCACTCTTCCACTTTGCTTCGATAACTCTTTTTAGCATTTCTCCACCATACACAACTTGTTTCCATAAAGCTAGAGAGGAACCAAAGCAGCCGTTCCAGTGCATTACTCGCTTGAGCATTGCTCCGAGTGTTTCTTAACTTGGTTTGTAAGTATTTCCCATTCCCTATTAATCAAAGTTCTAATATTTCAATCGCTCTGGCGCACCGCTCACTTGAACATCGCTCTGAGCGTTCCTTTACTTGTCTTACAGGTAATATCCATTCGCCACTCATCAATATTCTAATATATCAATCGCTCTAGCGCACCGCTCGCTTGAGCATCGCTCTGAGCTTCCCTTTACTTGTTTTACAAGTAATCTCCACTTGCCACTCGTCAATATTCTAATATATCAATCGCTCTAGCGCACCGCTCGCTTGAGCATCGCTCTGAGCGTCCCTTTACTTGTTTTACAAGTTATCTCCACTTGCCACTCGTCTTGCATACACCTTCACTCTCCTTAATCACTTATTTCTGTAAGATGTTGTATCACCAAGCAACAAAAGATAACCGAATGTTCTTCCAATAGTCACTTTAGTGCCCCGCTCTCTCGAGCATCACTATTTGTGACTCATTATACTACCACAATGTGTGTGATGTGTGAATCTTGACGCCACTTCTTCATCAATAGTCGCTTGAGTGCACCGCTCTCTTGAGCATCACTCTTAGCGATCCATCTTAATGACAAAACACACAACCACCTCGATGTGTAAATATCATCACACTACTTCTTTACCAGTTAATTGCTTTAGTGCACCGCCCACTTGGGCATCACTTTTAACAA
The DNA here is from genome assembly GCA_036785405.1 of Coenonympha arcania. NCBI lineage: Eukaryota > Metazoa > Arthropoda > Insecta > Lepidoptera > Nymphalidae > Coenonympha > Coenonympha arcania. The sequence continues at coordinate 7,805,493 of CM072069.1, forward strand.
ACCTACACTCTTTACACCATTTAGCACAAAGTGTTGTCTCGACACCACCTCTCAACTCTATTTTACAACCTCGTGTTGCTGTGGCAAATAACTTGTTTTATCAGTAAGTCAACTATAGTTGCTATAGCGCACCGCTCACTCGAGCATCGTCCCTTAGTTATTCGTATCATACGTCAATGCTGCCTTATCGACGTATACAATGTTAAAGAATCTACACACCATCAAACTCCATCTCCTCAAGTCACCAGGCGTTAAGCATCATTAAGATTCAATGTCCATTTATAACCATAGCAACCCCCAGACCTTAAGGGTTTTCTAATATTCTACAACTTTATACAAGTCGTAATTACCTTCCTTCTACTTCCACTTTATGCCTCAAGTAGAGATCACGCCTCTACAGATAGAAGACAATTAGTAAAACATGTTTTGAGATCAGATGTCTGTCACGGCATTCTCAATTCACATAATTAGTATATTACAACCCCCAAACCTCAAAGGTTGTATTTCTTGCAAATAACTATATAACAATATTAACCATCCAACTCTCAACTTTGTTATCTTTTGTATTCATAACAACCCCCAGACCTCAAGGGTTGCATGACTTTCTTATATTTGCAATTTCATATCTCATTTATTTACATCATTATAAACTTGACCACTTCTCGGACACATACTGATTGCATATATTGCATATATCTCACATCTTAAGGTCATACCATAACCTTTTATATTTCACCATGAATGCATCACATTCGCCATTTCATGCCATTAATAAATATTTAAGACAAGTTCGACTTGTTTGCTTCTCAAATTTGCAGTATTTTACAAGTCATTTAAATATGTTTATATGCTTTACGCATATATGAGTAAAACCAAATATATCATCAAGAATAGGCTCATAGTATAATCTGCCTTCACATCCAAACGAGCCATCAGGCAAAAGCCTGTATAAGGTTGTCTTTCCAAATTACTTTGATAGCGCTCAACAGGTGTTACAGCGCTTAATATTGCACTTTGTAAGTTAACGCAATACGTCAACTTCTATTTGTATAAATCTCATAACTCGTTATTCAATTCAGGCCTCTGCAAGCCTTACTATGATAATCATTTCTCTCTTTCCACAACTCCAAACAAAACTTTGTATCCAACGGCTTTGATATCACTATTTCTTCCTTCAACCCCCTGATAGTATGACTTTTGGGACATCATGAACTCGTAGACCTCTTCAGTCTCTTTCCATTTCACGGACAACAAATTGTAGGCTTTCGCCTACTTTCCTAACTCCTATCTTGCCGATTGACCAGGATCCTGGTCACGGCACCAAATTGTAACTGTTTCTTACTGGGTTCCACTTATAAGATACCCTATACTTCCTTAATTCTTCTAAATATTGATCTTTAGCAGGTTGGCACGTGATTATCTAATGGTAGGACCCTTTTATACGTTGTGTTCATAGTAGTATCCCAAATTCTTTTAGAGCGTCAGAAGTCATGAGTCCACAAGTCCCAAAGCCTTCATACTCTATAAAGTGATAAAATAAGATCAGATGCAATGTCCAATCCTTAACAGGTTTTTGCTTCATAAAATGTTTACTATGTATGGCCCTACTAGCAGCCCGGTGTACTTCAACTATTATAAGCTTCCATACTCCAAGCACTGCGTTCGGTAAGCGTTCGAAGACCCTACTAACAGCCCAGTGTACTTCAACTATTATAAGCCTCCATACTCCAAGCACTGCGTTCGGTAAGCGTTCGAAGATCCTACTAACAGCCCGGCGTACTTCGACTATAAGTCTCCATACTCCTAGCACTGCGTTCGGTAGTGGCATCTTTATGAAAAAGATGATCCTACTAACAGCCCGGTGTACTTCGACTATAAGTCTCCATACCCCTAGCACTGCGTTCGGTAGCGGCATCTTTATGAAAAAGATGATCCAGGGCCCCTCACTCGCCCAGGATGGTGAGCTCCCGCATCCGCCGGTCCCAAAGGGTGCCCGGGCCCTCTCTTAGGGTGAGCCCTCCCCCTCATCTCTCATAAGAGATGGAAGTCCGGCCGCATTAAGGTGGCGGTTTTCACCTATGTTCACATCCCCGTAAGGATATGAGATAAATAGCCTCATTAAGGTGGAGGTTTCACCTATGTGATAAGGTGGAGCACTCTCTTACAAGAGCGCCCCTTCGGTTGTACCGCCTTGATATGTGTTATATTCTTATCCCGGTGAGGATAAGAGATCAGCACCTTAAGCGTGGTGTTACGCATACTAGAGGCATTCTGCAAACATCGAGGTCTGAAGGCGCAGCGTACCGTATTAACTTATAGTGCAACAGCCAGCTGCGACACATCAATACACTCGACGTCATACAGACAAGAGATCAGCACCTTGAGCGTGGTGTTACGCATACTAGAGGCATTCTGCAAACATCGAGATCTGAAGGCGCAGCGTACCGTATTAACTTATAGTGCAACAGCCAGCTGCGACACATCAATACACTCGACGTCATACAGACAAGAGATCAGCACCTTAAGCGTGGTGTTACGCATATTAGAGACATTCTGCAAACATCGAGGCCTGAAGGCGCAGCGTACCGTATTAACTTATAGTGCAACAGCCAGCTGCGACACACCAATACACTCGACGTCATACAGACAAGAGATCAGCACCTTAAGCGTGGTGTTACGCATATTAGAGACATTCTGCAAACATCGAGGCCTGAAGGCGCAGCGTACCGTATTAACTTATAGTGCAACAGCCAGCTGCGACACACCAATACACTCGACGTCATACAGACAAGAGATCAGCACCTTAAGCGTGGTGTTACGCATATTAGAGACATTCTGCAAACATCGAGGCCTGAAGGCGCAGCGTACCGTATTAACTTATAGTGCAACAGCCAGCTGCGACACATCAATACACTCGACGTCATACAGAGAATATGCGCCACTTTGGACATCTTCCCGTATACCATAGTACGGGCATTCACTGTGTTAGCCATCTCAGAAGGGTCTCACTAGACTGTACTATCGCATTTATTATTCATAAGATACGTCATGACCTCCAACATGACGCATCAGCCATCAGAAGTCTTTATGTCATGCACCAAATACCATCTCGGACTCAGGCGCTCTCGGCGACCTGCGTCCGCTTCCTCAACCACCTTCTTCCTTCGCATCATCTCATAATGCAGATGCCAATACACACAGGCCATTCCAGTGCACTGCCCACTTGAGCATCACTCTTTACGGCCTTTGCGTGCAACAAAAAAAAATATTTATTTATTTTTTTTTTTTTTAATATAAAAATATTTTTTTATAATAATATTTTTTTGTGATAATATTGTACTTTTTTATCAACTTAGTGACGCGCTTAATATCATCGGTCCGAACACCTCAACTCAACTCTGGCTTCGGACCTCAGCGATGCGCGCCTTGCCACCCCCCTCATAGTTGTCGCGCGGCGATCTTGATCGACTGCACTCTTGGTGAAAACCCTGCACTACACGAACATGTTCTATTCCTATACACGAACACGTAGTGAAATTAAGACTTTTCCTAATTTTGATTATTTCTCTTTGTATTGCTTCGAGCTATCACCCTCGTTACTTAGAAAGTTTGCCAAGCTATATATATTTGTATTGTCCTTACAAATCAAGAGTTAAGAGCGGTTATTTCATAAACATAGGTATAGGTTAGTTACAATATGTAGCCCATACCTAAATGCGTGTGTTTCTGTTTGTTTGTTTAATGTCAAGTATCAACTTCTGAAACGATCTTGATTATATTTATTTTGCATCTTTGTCTTACAATCTTGGCCATTAGATTTTTTTGTTCTATACAAGTTAGTACTTGACTGCGATCTCACCTGATGGTAAGTGATGATGCAGCCTAAGATGTTATCGTACTAACTTGGAAGGGAAGATAAATTTACCCCAACGGTTTCTACCCCAACGGTTTTACAAACACTATCGCACCGGAACGCTAAATCGTTCGGCGGTGCGTCTTTGCTGGTAGGGTGGTAAAGCCACGGCCAAAGAAAGCCTCCCACCAGACCAGACTTGAGCCAATTTAGAAATTATAAAATTCCAAAATGGCCCGTGGCGGGAATCGAACCGGCGACCTCCCACTCAAATTCGAGCGCACCGCCACTGCGCCAGAGGGGTCGTCAAAACGATAATGACCAACTCAAGTTTCCTGCAAAAATTCTTACGAGTAAATACCAGAATAACAAAGATACGCTCTGGTATACTTAAATAGTTGCTAAAGACCTCACAAATATTTTTTACTACAATCAAAGACAGAAGCGGATTTGGTCTAGACATTGCTTCAATGCCATATGTTTAGCTTCTCTGATCTTCAGTGCGTCAATTCTTCTGACCATTTTTTAACGATTGTAGACGATGGAGAGATTCTACTTTATTAATTTGTTTCATTGATACTGGGGGCCGTTGAGATAGCTGAAATCATAGGTATATCATATCAAAAAACTCGAAATATTATTATATATAATTGTCACAATGAATTGGTTCTTCGCAGTAAGCTTAATAAGTGAGACATAATTAATAAGGCAAAACAACGTTTGCCGGGTCAGCTAGTAAATAATATATCTACCTATTTAATCTTGGTAAATACTTAAAACCAATACAAGTAGGTACTTATATGCGTACATTCTATCCAATGCAAAAAGTCTAGTTTAACCAAGATTATCAACAAACTAGAGAATGACACGGTTTCACACTTACAAATTGCAAATAAAACGACTACATCGTACTTAGCTTTAAAGTCGTTTTTAAGTCAGCTTAATCTTAAAACGACAAGTTGCCGATACGAGGTTACCAATCAGTTGACAATGAACGATAAAAGATCCAGAGCGCGCGAGCTTTTGTGTCAAAAAAGGCGATATCGAAGGACTGGCGATTAGTGTGCAACAAAAAGCTCGATGGTACGTATTCTGTAAACGGACGTCGATATCTTCGCGGTTAACTTATTGACGATGCAAAACACATATATTTTTTTTAATATTTATCGACATGATCCTCTAAGTCTATTAATTTCAAACTACTGATCTGGGACTAAAGTAAATAATTTTTTTAAGGTTTGTGTCAAAATTTTTTCTACGGTGACCTCAAAGGACGAAGTAGGTATAGTTTTTAGTATAACAGCAAAAGCATGCCAATCAAAAAATAACTAAAGGACAGATTATCTGATAAAAGTACATTAGCGTCTAGATATCGGATGTCCGAAACATTTCAACATTTTTGGTAATAAGTTTTTTGTGCTCACTTAATAATTAAAAACATAAAAGGTACTCTATAAGCTAAGATACTTTAACAAAACTCTCAAAACATCCAACACAAGGCTCAAAGAATGCTAATAAACAGAAACAAATAGGTTCCAAAGTTTACATATCCGTAACAGACGCTGTCCATCGTGAGTGGCAAGGTGTAGAGCTTTTCTATAGAGGGGGGAGGGAGAGGGGGGACTGGACCACCGGCGCTGCGCCCGCGCCGGCCGGCCGCATAATTACTACACATGCACACACGCCTATGCATTTACTACGAATGTGTGCGGCAGATCGATACAACATTAAATTAAATTTTATCTGCCTTGTAAATTTCATGGGCATCGATTGAGTTTTCGGCGTAGACAGACGGACCGACAAATAAAATACATTAAATACCTACACATGGACACCGGTAGCGATATTCCGATTCGCTCCGGTCGCTTTCTTGCCCGTTTTACGATCGAATCACTCTTTGTACATTGATTAAAACATATTCCAAACATTTTTATATCGAATCGGCCGTTTCCTGATAAATGAGGCGGCATCGGCAGCTGCTTTATACATACTAGGTATATGAACTCACCTGTAATAAAAAGCGGTCAATCCTGTAGTTGATGGAAAAGCGATAAAATATCTATAGACTTTTTGTCGGTGTTTCTATTCTATCTAAACTGATAGACGTCCTCTTATAGACTAGACTCGTAAGCTGACCATGGATCTCTTGCACACAAACCACTTGTCTAAAAAAGTTACTCGTACATCTACTACCAAGATAGAGTTTTCGCAATCACCAATGCGAACAATTCAACAAAGCTACACAATAACATAAAAACTTTTCATATCAAATCATCCAATACTGCAGAGTCGTCTTTGTCTCCTCTCTTTTTTATGTCCAACTGCTGAGCGTAATATCTTAGAAGAAGGGGTCCATTGTCCACCTTGCTAACCAATTGCGATTTGATGGACATCATTTTAAGAACTTTATGGTGAACTCTCATACATTTAAATTTCTTCACAGTTTTTTAATTTAATACTCCACCGTATTTAGTTTCCTACGATTCCTTTAGTTTAGTGGTCCAAAGCTTAGATATCATTTTTATTTTTTACTAGATCATTTAGGTCAATTTCTCCTGATTTGTCAAAACGAAACATAATAATCCAAATATTTGTATCCAAGCTTAGAGCATTTACCTGGTTAAATGTTCAAAGTATCCAAGACAGGAAATCCTGGTAGCTCTTGTCAGTTAGTCAAACAACAGTTTGTTTTCAAGTCTTCCTTCAACTGTACTCTTATGTGTCTTGTTGAACAACTCGACTTTGTGTTCTTAACTTAAACCGTAACACATTTTTTCACGTTCGTTATACTACTAGAGGCTAGAACAAACAAGATGGCTTGTTTGAATTTGTACTTGAAAACGACATCCTATCGTCAAATCGTTTAGTGGATTTTATTTCATAGTGTTTGTAACTTTGAGCTTCATTAATAAAAAAATTGCAAAAAGGTGTTTAATTAGTATTTTTAAGGATTTTTTTAAGGATGTAGAAAACCATTCATCCCACGCGAAGCTAACTTGATTAAGTGGATTAGGTGGAACTTTGGAAAGATTTGTGAGGTGTCAAATTAATACTACTAGCTTCAACACGAACTATTTAAAATTATTTTATTAAAATAAATTCAGGCAATGCCTTCCACAAATTTAGGCACATTGCTCGACAAAAGAACCTTTTCTGTCGCAGTCGGCTTGCGTCTAGGGGTCAAAATAGTGGACCCTCATCGATGCCGGTGTGGGAGTTGGGTTGATCAGTTAGGTCACCATGGCCTTTCATGTCAACGCAGCGCCGGCCGTTTATCCCGCCACGCCTCAATTAACGACGCCATCCGCCGGGCCTTTGTCACCGTCAACGTGCCGGCTATTTTAGAGCCGAACGGTATTGCACGTGACGATGGCAAGAGGCCCGACGGAATGACGCTCGTTCCATGGCAGCGGGGCAGATCTCTGGTGTGGGACGCCACTTGCGTTGATACGCTGGCACCGTCCCACATCAGAGATACTGCTGCAGCTGCAGGTGCTGCGGCTGCAACGGCCGAGCGAAACAAGCGTCGAAAGTATGCAGGCCTGGGAGAGGGCTACATATTTTGGCCGTTTGGCGTGGAGACATTGGGGCCATGGGGACCGGAGGCACATCATTTATATAAGGAGCTGTCTACGCGTCTGTTTGATGCAACCCAGGACCCAAAGGCTGGGTCATACTTTGGCCAAAAGATAAGCATTGCCATCCAAAGAGGCAATGCTGCCAGTCTTTTGGGTACCCTCCCGTCGGGTGTCGATGTGGATCCACTATTACATACTTGATTCTTTTATTTTCTTTGCAAAATTCATAGTTATCATGAATGTTTAATGCAAATGTAATCACTAGCGTTCAGTTCGGCGTTTAATCATTTTCTAAATGATCGCCAGTTTTGTTGAACATTGAATTTATTAGCATGAGTGAGGTCTTGATGGAATTATTTTATTTATGTGTAATCAAACCAGTTACATATCTAAGAGTCTGAAAAATACTACTTTTATTAAAAAAATATTGCTCCCTAGAATTTCAGCTAAATAAGCACCCAAAATAAATGACAACGTCGTCGTCATAATGTACCTATACTTTACTGCAGGATATTTACTGTATACTCTGACTCTACGAATCGGTTTGATTCCCCGTTCCTATGCACTGCAAAGGTCTGAAGCACACTGCCAGGCACTGTCTTTCCCAACTCCTAAAACTTGGGCGCCTTCAAATATAGATTACATAGACATTTCCTAGGCAAGTGCGTTCCACCTTCGACGGTATCATCACTTCCATCAGGTGTGATCACAGTCAAGCACTAGCCTATTTTGTAAAAAAAAAAATCTGGGGACACGGTAGTGTCCCCGCCAGACGAGTCAAGCGAAGCGCGAGGGCACTACCTATCTTTTCTCGAAGTGTTTCGCCGTATTTTTAAACCCTTATAACTTAGGCCAGAATTATTCCAGATAATCAAAATTCTTGGGAAATGATGTCGCCGGTGAACTTATTAAACGTATAAAGTTTCAATATCACAGGTCTTATACTTTAGATTTTATTGACATCTGAAAAACCCAGATTTCGTCACTGACTGACTGACTGACTGACTGACTCACTGATGATCATCAAAATTCCTAGGTACTTCCTGAAGTCCTAGAAAGCTGAAATTTGGTATGTAAGCTAGAATTAGTACACAACCAACAGAAAAATTCCAAAAGTTGGGAATTTAACCCCCCCACCCCTTAAAATAGGGGGTGGAAGTTTGTATGAAACTACGGCAAATATTGATGCTAGAGGTCTCAAAATTGATGTAGGGACTCTCCGTTGTAAACAATTAAATACGTGTTTCAGGATTTTTAGTAAATCACCCCACATCCATCAAATTAGGGGGTTGGAATTTCGTATGGGGTTTCCCATACGTATATAGATAGGTACAAACTTAATTTCATGTAAGATATCTGCTAGTATACATCTGGAAAAACACGTAATTTTTTTTGGTAAGTGGCCAAGCGCCCAAGTGCCCAGTGCCCCGTGCCCAGTAATATCGCACGTTTCAAGCCCAAGTTCCATGCATGTCATGTTTAACAAGCCGAGTTTCACTGCATATCGAGTGACCAGGATCCAGCGCTCAATGGCAAGCACCCACATTGAACCGAGTGCCTAGTGCCCAGCTGAGCTGTTGAACGTGCCAAGCGTCAAATCTCTCTGATTCTGAAGAGCGTTTAGCGCATAAATACCTGCTCAGTGCCCAAACGGACGCGTCAAGCCCAAGTTACATACAGGCCCCGTCCAACGAGCCCAGCTCTCAGTTCCCAGTGCCCAGGGTGAGATGAGTGCCCAAGGCCCAGTGCCCAGTACCCACAGTTAGCCGTCGGGCATGCCAAGCGTAAATTATGTGGATTTTAACAGCGCCCCAACGTCAGTGTGCCCAGTACCATAGTACACGCGGCAAGCCCGAATTCCCGTACCGAGCTCCGCGTGTTCATTGCCCAGAGTCCAGTGCTCTGTGACCAAAATGAGTTGTCAAGCGTGTCAAGCGTCAAATTTGAATTTCAAGAGCGCCTCAGCGCCCAACGAAAATAAAGACTAAGTATAAATAAAACAATAGTTAAAAACTAATAAACACACAAATCTCACCGATACCTTCCTTAGATTTGTAATGGATAACAAGTAGTCTGTGTTAGTCCAGGATATAATCAGTCTACATTTTAAATTTCAACCAAATCAGTTCAGTGGTTGTGTTGTGATTGAGTAACAAACATCCAAACTTTCATTTGTATCTGACTTTGTGTTTTAATAGGTAAAATTTGAAGTTTGGATCTATACATTACTTTTAATTATCATTTTATCTTGATAAATGTAAAATTAGTTTCACTTTCGGTAGGCCAAAACTACTAACTTTAAATCCACTATAAGTTTTTTAAATTTTCAGAATAAACTTCTAAGCAAAGTACTTCTACTCGTAATACAAACATATTAGAGAGTGGGCTGTGAAAAGAGGCGCACTTGAAGTGCAAGAAATACACAAAAAAAAATTAAGTTAATAAAAAACATTGTTTTAAAAAACTTACAAAAATAAATGAAATTCCAACAAAAACATTATCATGTATAATGTTGCCAGACGAGTATATGGCTCACACTGTCAAAAAGTTATCAGATCTCATGTAGGGCAAGACTTCTGACTTTATACACCCTTAAATACAAGCTCTAACTTCACAAACTCTACACTTTAGTAACAATAATGTCTTGACCGTTTGGCTACCGTTACATTGGGCGTAAAATCAAAAAATTATTCACTTTTCAGTACTCTGTAAGTTCTGTTAAATCAAAATTTGAAATCAGGAAAATGATTTTGGTGGGATACATTTTTTACTTTACGCCCATGTGACGGTAGCCAAACGGTCAAGACATTATTGTTACTAAAGTGTAGAGTTTGTGAAGTTAGAGCTTGTATTTAAGGGTGTATAAAGTCAGAAGTCTTGCCCTACATGAGATCTGATAACTTTTTGACAGTGTGAGCCATATACTCGTCTGGCAACATTATACATGATAATGTTTTTGTTGGGATATTTATTTCTCTGTAGTAAATACACCATTTCTCTCTATGAACGCGATGGCACAAACTAAATATAGAAATGGGGGTTCAATAAATTCGCATACCTTACATATTTCGCGTCGAAACAAAAATGGCTTCTATACATGTTCAGTGAAATATCAGATCGTCGCACAGGATCGTCGTGAGAACGTCAGAGGATCGGATCGTGGCAGTCACGCGAACACTTGTTTCATGCCGTAATAAGAATTTTAGATTGAGGATGTAACCCGTACTTACTTCTCCTTTTTGTATTAACGTAACTTTTGTTTACTTTGTCTTTATTTTGCTTGTTTTGTCATATTTGTGATAAACCCAAGAGGGCCTTAACCTTATTATATGAATTAAACCCCTCGCTGGAATTACGTTGTTTGTACTGCGAATAGCTTTTAAAAGGTGCTCTAGAAAAACGGTTGAACACTTCTAGTTAACCTGTTTAGGTTAAGGAATTAAGGATATCCTTAAACCGATAAACTTTTAAACTTTCATTCAATTTTATTTATATCGTATCCAATTTAATTATTCGCAGTAACTCTGCCACAATAAAATCTGGTCATATAATATTATGTCTTTTAAACTCTAGATTTTGAGCTTTTAAAAACCAATAATGTTAAAAACGCATATAAATGGGCGCAACTTTGAATTTAAAGGCTTAAACTTTTTATATATTAATATCCGACCTACACATAGAACTCAGTATTTGGTATATTATAAGTTCACTATTTAAGTAGCTATACTTAAGGGCCATACTTAAGTGGTAGACAGGAGGACAGACGGACAACAAAGTGATCCTATAAGGGTTCCGTTTTCTCACTTCAACCAATGGCATCCTAAAGCAGAGAATTTTATCTATGATCAGGATATTTTATATCACAAAACCTATTTTAGAGTTGGTTGAAAATTGCCGGAAACCGAACCATATTATTGAATTTGCTATTACTATTACTTATGCGAATATATGCATTAAAACGAGTCTAAAAAACTCCGGAGCACTCTCAGATAATTCTCGACAATCGGTGATTAATAATAGAGACATTCGAGTTCTGAATCAATAGTTAAGCATGAAACATGATCTTATAATTATCCGTAAGCTAACCCCATAGATATATAACACTAAGGATGACGGGTCAGCGCTAAAAAGTGTCCGAACCGAAAGAGGGATAAAACGCGAAAAGAGAGACAATCGCACTATAGCTAGTTGCAAGTAAAACTAGGCTGTATTATAATGGTTTAAGACATAAATTACAATGTCTTAGTTTGATTATAAAAATACACCTACCCTCGTTTATATTTATAGGTTTTCTCGGGACACTTTTTTCGTGAATTTTGTATTACACCCGAGGTCCTTAGATAGTAGGTAATTAGTAAGTCAATGGCTAACCCCAACTAAAAACTAACAAAGCAAATCGCAGTAGGAAGAACATAATTCAACAGAGCCTTATCCGGGTACAAGATTAGGAGCAGGTGATTTGTTTGTCAAAACTCTTTCCAATAGTAATCTATATATATAAAAGAATGAGGTATTTTGGTTGTTCCACGGATTCCGCCAAAACTATAGGTCGTAGAGATCTGCAATTTGGTACTTAGGTAGATATTAGGTCATGAATTCGTACTAAGACGGGGATTCCAGAAATTCCATGTTTAAGGGGTAGAAATAGTACATTAAAGGGATTTCTCCATACAAAATTGTAATTTTTTCGTTGTTCCAGGCATTCCAGAAAAACTAAAAGTCGTAGAGATCTGAAATTTGGTATCTAGGTAGATATTAGGTCATGAATTCGTACTAAGACGGGGATTCCAGAAATTCCATGTTTAAGGGGTAAAAATCATACATTTAAGGGTATTTCCCATACAAAAGTAAAATTTTTCCGTTGTTCCAGGAATTCCCGAAAAACTAAAAGTCATAGAGATCTCAAATTTGGTACCTAGGAAGATATTAGGTCATGAATTCGTACTAAGACGGGGATTCCAGAAATTCCATGTTAAAGGGGTAGAAATAGTACATTAAAGGGATTTCTCCATACAAAATTGTAATTTTTTTCGTTGTTCCAGGCATTCCAGAAAAACTAAAAGTGGTAGAGATCTGAAATTTGGTATCTAGGTAGATATTAGGTCATGAATTCGTACTAAGACGGGGATTCCAGAAATTCTATGTTAAAGGGGTAGAAATAGTACATTAAAGGGATTTCTCCATACAAAATTATAATTTTTTTTGTTGTTCCAGGAATTCCCGAAAAACTACAAGTCGTAGAGATCTGAAATTTGGTACCTACATTGACATTAGGTCATGAATTCGTACTAAGACGGGGATTCCAGAAATTCAAATTGGAAGGGATAAAAATCCTACTTTTAAGGGATTTTCCCATACAAAAGTGTAATTTTTGCGTTGTTCCAGGGATTCCAGCGAAATTAAAAGTCGTAGAGATCTGAAATTAAGTACCTAGGTTGGTATTAGGTATATCATGATTTCGTATTCAGAAAGGGATTTTCGAGATTCAAATTTTGAGGAGGAAAAATTTTGAATTTTTTGGCCGCCATTTTGAACTTTTTTGTTACTGGGCCGATTGCTTTGAAAATCGATATTTGACTATGGCAGCAAGCATAGAGAAGGAATTTGTGGTCAATATTTAAAAAGTGGCCGCCATTTTGAACTTTTTAGTTACTGGGCCGATTGCTTTGAAAATCAATATTTGACTATGGCAGCAAGCATAGAGAAGGAATTTGTGGTCAAAATTTAAAAAAGTGGCCGCCATTTTGAACTTTTTTGTTACTGGGCCGATTGCTTTGAAAATCGATATTTGACTATGGCAGCAAGCATAGAGAAGGAATTTGTGGTCAAAATTTAAAAAAGTGGCCGCCATTTTGAACTTTTTTGTTACTGGGCCGATTACTTTGAAAATCGATATTTGACTATGGCAGCAAGCATAGAGAAGGAATTTGTGGTCAAAATTTAAAAAATAGGCCGCCATTTTGAACTTTTTTGTTACTGGGCCGATTGCTTTGAAAATAGATATTTGACCATGGCAGCAAGCATAAAGAAGGAATTTGTGGTCAAAATTTAAAAAAGTGGCCGCCATTTTGAACTTTTTTGTTATTGGGCCGATTGCTTTGAAAATCGATATTTGACTATGGCAGCAAGCATAGAGAAGGAATTTGTGGTCAAAATTTAAAAAAGTGGCCGCCATTTTGAACTTTTTTGTTACTGGGCCGATTGCTTTAAAAATCGATATTTGACTATGGCAGCAAGCATAGAGAAGGAATTTGTGGTCAAAATTTAAAAAAGTGGCCGCCATTTTGAACTTTATTGTTACTGGGCCGATTGCTTTGAAAATCGATATTTGACTATGGCAGCAAGCATAGAGAAGGAATTTGTGGTCAAAATTTAAAAAACTGGCCGCCATTTTGAACTTTTTTGTTACTGGGCCGATTGCTTTGAAAATCGATATTTGACTATGGCAGCAAGCATAGAGAAGGAATTTGTGGTCAAAATTTAAAAAAGTGGCCGCCATTTTGAACTTTTTTGTTACCGGGCCGATTGCTTTGAAAATCGATATTTGACTATGGCAGCAAGCATAGAGAAGGAATTTGTGGTCAAAATTTAAAAAAGTGGCCGCCATTTTGAACTTTTTTGTTACTGGGCCGATTGCTTTGAAAATCGATATTTGACTATGGCAGCAAGCATAGAGAAGGAATTTGTGGTCAAAATTTAAAAAAAGTGTCCGCCATTTTGAAATTTTTTGTTACTGGGACGATTGCTTTGAAAATCGACATCTGATTATTTCACCAAGCATCGAGAAGGAATTTGTAGTCAAAATTTAAAAAATTGGCCGCCATTTTCAACTTTTTTGTTACTGGGCCGATTGCTTTGAAAATCGATATTTGACAATGGCAGCAAGCATAGAGAAAGAATTTGTAGTCAACATTTTAAAAAGTGGCCGCCATTTTGAACTTTTTTGTTACCGGGCCGATTGTTTCCAAAATTGATATCTGATTATCGCAGCGAGCATAGAAAAGGAATTTTTGGTAAAAATTTAAAAGAATTGGCCACAATTTTGTACTTATATGTCTTACCATGGTAGCAAGCAACCACGGCCGGATGGACGAACGGACGGTGGAGTCTTAGTAAGAGCTTTTACCCTTTGGGTACGGAACCCTAAAAATGGCCACCATATTTAACTTTTTTGTGACGATCGAATTTTTCAAGATCAATATGTGACTATTACCGGGAAGCAAGAGAAAATTTTGTGGGCAAAATGGTGTGTAATGCAGGAATTTTGTAAATTAAACCACCATAGTAAAGCATAACTCAGAAGTTAACGTGAGCGAAGCCGCGGGCGTTTGCTAGTTAATAATAATCAAACAGGTGGTATGTAAAACAAAATGTCATCTTAGCTTAGGTACACACCCACCCAGTGGATGCAAGCCACGTCTTCAGACAATTCCTACAACAAACCAGCAACTTTTTGCAACTAAATTACAATATCTGGGTGACCGAGCTTTGCTCGGTTGCCAATAGATGGCAGCAGGGTTCATATTTTTTTTGGTAAATTCGACATTTTCTAAAAGTGAATCCTAGCTAGATCGATTTATCGCCCCCAAAACCCCCTGTATACTAAATTTCATGAAAATCGTTCGAGCCGTTTCCGAGATTCAGATTATATAGAAATTATACAAGAATTGCTCGTTTAAAGGTATAGGATACATAATTTCATAGTCCAGATGTTGTTTGCAAATAGCGATAATGATTAATTTGACGACGTGAAAGTGTATAGCAAAACACTGCCATAAATATTTTAACCAAATTCACCAACACCTACTCTTAGTCTATGGTATAACCCATAACGCTTGATCGTCTAAATCATCGGATGTAATCACAGCCATGATTTTAAGCATAGGTCACGAAGTATTCCCGATGGGATATTTATAGCTGCAAAAACCCTCGTCTCATTCGAGAGGCATTTATTAGCCAGAGACTTTTTTGTCCATCATAATATTGTCTTGTCACGTCGGGTTAGGGAGCGATTTCTTCGAACCTTTTTGCTGCCCAGCGAAGGTGGGTTAAAACGTATACAGTTGGGTGTTACAGACAAGTTTGAAGGCCACGCTTCTGTGGTTTAAAACGTATAGGTAAAGTGCTGTGTTAGAGACACGTTTGAAGGCCTCGAACGCTTCTGTGACGAAGCAGATGCTCCTTTCACAGGTAAATTCAGATCATTGATTTCCGTTCGAACTCAATTAAAATCCATATCAGCGCGCGCTCGAATCAACATTTTTGGGAAGGTCCATTAATTTCTTGATACAAACAAAAACGTACCAACATTAGTATTTACTTAAATAATAAAGACAAGTTCTTGAGACTTAGATAAATAATTATCTTGTGTTTGCGTATTACACCAAAAGCCCAAAGTTTTTATGTATGTTTGTTACTCCTTCACGCCGCAACTACAAAACGAATTTTGCAGAAATTTGGAATAACCTAGACTAAAACATAAAATTATTAAAAACTATTAATCCCGGAAAAATCCATGGTTCCGCAAGATTATTGAAAAACCGAAATTCACGAGGGCGGAGCATGCAGGCGTCCGCTGCTGCCCGTGGGGCAATAAAATGGGAACAGACCAACTGTTGTGGTCTCTGTCACACTTACGGGCTTTAAGGCAAAACCTGCCGGACAGCATAGTATTTAGATTTCTGTTTCAGTGTTCATTAAGAGGCACTACTGCCTTGAGGTGAAGGACACAGTAGTTTGTCGCGCTAACTGCATTGACAAACTCGTGTTCCTCTTTTTCTAAAATCTAAGATTTTGGAATATTTGTCCTTACTGAACTCCAGTTTCCATAAAAACTGCATCGGCAGTCGACACTTATTATGAAGGACTTGTCGTTAAATAATCATATAAACTTATCTCTACAGTTTACGAGCCTCGTTATCGTGATTGTGGTCGTAATGCGTTCGTAATACGCGCCCGGAGTCCTGCAGGAGTAACTGGATCCCCTGGGACTCTTGCTACGGAAGCCGTCTCCGAGCGCCATAAAAATATTTCACTGCAGGGATCCGCTACCTGATAGGGATACGCAGTCATTTGTAGTGGGCACACAGGCCGGGACTCGGGATACTATCAATGATCTTTTTGTACACAATTTATACCTTAAAGACCCTTCATGTTATCTTCCTAATATGTTTGAGGACATGTTGTATGAGATAGGCTCGACACTTCTACAATAAAAATATTGTTATTTTTATCTTGGTTTCGGTTTTCGCTCTTGATTTTAATGTGGTTGTGAGTGAAAATTAATCTATAAACCAAGACAGTACTTTTTTACACTACAAGGTATTGGGACTGCGATCTCATTTGATGGTAATTGTAACGATGCAGCCGGCGATACTAACGTACCAATTTGGAAGGAGTAAGTAACGCCTAAAGCTTTCTACTCAGCATCGCGCTGGCACGTTAAATCGCTTGGCATGCGTCTTTGGTGGTAAGTGATAACCAGCCGTGACTGAAGCCTCCTAGATCAGACCGAAGCCAAATAAGAAATTTAAAAAATTCTAAAGAGGCCCGTGGCGAGAATCGAACCCGCGATCTCTTACTGAGCGCACCACTGCGTCAGATAGGTCGTCAAAACTGTCGTACTTTTTTTCTATTTAGTTTTTACATCAGTCAGGGATAATGGTAACGTATTTGATTACCGCACTGGTTGCTAGTTGGTAAACAAAATTTTGCTGATTGTTGTGTTAGGCTATCATGATAATATTCTACATCATCTAATCTAAGCAATAAAAAGATGAACTGTTTTAGAGGCATTCCATCGGCGTAATAAATCGTCGGTCATTACCAGAAATCGCCGTAAAATGCCCGAGCGATTCGACATCGATGCGCATACGCAGCTATAAGCGGGATCGAAACAACCACATGATCGCACTCAGCCTCTGTGTGCGTGCCTCACTCCTCACTGTTCACTCACTCACTCACGCACTCACTCACTCTCCACCGTGAACAGGTAGTGTTGTGTATAAACAAATAACAAAATCGACTTGTCTTACGGAGCGCCTCAAGGTCGGCCTGGGTCCGACTAAACGCAGATTAGCTAACATACAGACGGCTGGCTTTTTAAAAATACTTTCTCTACTCTGACTTATTTATCTCTAAGTATTTTAAATCTGAGTACTTTCTTCCCACGCCTGCCAAACACTTAAATAAATGTAAAAACTTTTATTTTTAACCGACCACCATTTAACCATTATTTTTTAACCATTTTTAACCGACTCCAAGAAAAGGAGGAGGTTCTCAATTCGTCGGAATCTTTTTTTTAATTTCAGCAGCTCTATTCATAACTCCATCTCATCCATGCGTTCGTTAAGTTTGCTTTTGAATCGCTTTGGAGCGAATAAAAAAATATTGAATACGCGTTATTCATTTGATTGATTAATTAAGCGATCACTTTCATACATTTTTTAATTTAGTTTAATTTCCATTTTTTACCGTTTCGCCATATGGCTAGAGCTGCTGTTATACCAATTTCCATCTCGCTTCATGACTCAAATTCACTAAGACTGTCGGACTATTCCAACTCACAACCTGACTTACCCAGAGGTGAATAACGTCTTATCAGATTTTTCTAGCGTCTCGGATATCTTTACGCGCTTGAACTCCACAGTTCGGAATTTGTTTAATCACTTCACCGTATATTACTGGTAAGATTGCTAAACCGTGTCCGAACCGCCTTCAAACCGCGCCGCGCGCCTCCCGACGCTCACAAAATCTCTTATACTTTTTTCTAAAGCCTTTTTTCAACGTGATGGCTGAGTATTTGGGCGCACAGTTTGTATAAGCAATCAATTTTATTCATTTAAAGTCGGAACGAGTTCCCTTTACAAATAAATGAGTGAATAGGTATAAAATATTATTGTATTGGATAGATTTGAAAGGGTTTCTCGGGTAACCTACGCTGCTATGGAACGTAATATTCATAATTTTGTACCTAATGGCACCTAGGTACTAAGTTGGCATCTATTTAGATTTTTTTTACTCTATACAAGTTAGTACTTGACTGCGGTCTCACGTGATGGTAAGTGATTATGCAACCTAAGTTGTCAACGTACTTGGAAGGGTAAGTAAATTTACCCCAACGGTTTCTACAAGCATCTACCGGAACGCTAAATCGCTTGGCGGTGCGTCTTTGCTGGTAGGGTAGTAACTATCCACGGCCAAAGCCTCCCGCCAGACCAGACCTGAGCCAATTTAGAAATTACAAAATTCCAAAGTAGCCCGTGGCGGGAATCGAACCCGGGAGGTCGCGGGTCTCGAATCCGAGCGCGCCGCAACTGCGCCTGGGAGGTCGTCAAATAACTAGCACGATACTCTTAATACTTGCCATAAATGATAATATCTTTTATAGAAATATTAACTTTGAATTCCCATAGTTCACTTTATACCCACAAATATAATAACTCACATAATAAGTAATTTTAGGCACTAGGTACTATGTAGGTACTGCCTTTTAGTAGAACTTGGGAAGGTTCTATTAATTTCCTTCATGATATTTAAAACCCAAAATCTCCGTGGTCTACGCTACGGGCATAAAAAATCTCACACGTGACTGTATTTACTTTCAATTTGAATCTATACTCTATGGGTTCTATAGCTAAACACGCCCCACTCTTTAAAATATTCACAGTCCATTGAAACAGATAGCACGCTCACTTTTCTACGGTCAAACAATACAGAATTCGTGGTAAAAAATCCGTGTAATCGATACGTCGGGTATTCGATCCTGAATCGATTCCGTGATGAATGGGGGGCGGAAGTCCCGTCGTTCCCGCGATGCAGCCAAGGTCGAGGGTATACCTAGGGTTAGCGATGTTTCGAGTAATTAAAATTCATCGATTATTTTGTTATTCACCATTCTGTTGACACTTGCAGGTCTTCGCTTGGCTTTTTTCAAAGAAATACCCGGTAAGTCAGTGTCTTAGTATAATTTGCAGTACTAGCCTACTCATTACACACACTTACTCAGAAAGTAATCATAATAAGTATACATAATATTATTAATAAAAATTTGCAACCAAGTTTTAGGCCGATTAAATCACCGACGATCTAAACGGATGATTTTTGGTGGGCGTGATATTTTCTCCTATGACTAAGTACTAACTATGGCGAGCTCAAGTGACTTCCTACTTTTCCACCATAGGGGGTTGATTCTTAAATATCCTTTCGTAGCGGTAGGTTTCGTCATAATAACCGCATGTATGCTACTTTGTGTATTATTATTTTACAGCTGCCGAGAATTCGGTTTAAAAAAAATAGTTTTAGGCTATTCTACATCACTTTGACGACCCCGGCGCAGTGGCAGCGCGCTCGGATTCGAGTGGGAGGTCACGGGTTCGATTTCCGCCAAGGGCCACTTTGTAATTTTATAATTTCTAAATTGGCTCAAGTCTGGTCTGGTGGGATGCTTTGGCCGTGGCTAGTTACCACCAAAGACGCACCGCCAAACGATTTAGCGTTCCGGTGCGATGCTTGTAGAAACCGTTGGGGTAAATTTACTTACCCATCCAAGCTAGTACGATAACATCTTAGGCTGCATCATCACTTACCATCAGATGAGATCGCAGTCAAGTACTAACTAGTATAGAGTAAAAAAAAACCCTGTCATCTCTCAACTATACTTTATTTAACTAGTTTCATTTTATCTATAGGCCTCAAAGGAAACACCTACAATAATTTATTATGTAGGTTACACTGTTCCGTTTTCATTATTTAAACAAAATTTACTGACCACAAACGGAAATTAGCACCACATACTCCAACACAGATGGTCGATAGGCTGACCGATATGCCAACTGGTGTCCAGCCGTGAATAACATCAAAAACAAATAATATTTTAACCGTTAAATTTATACTGCATGCACCGTATTCGACATCTACCCCTTTGTATGTCCGACAGTAAGGGCCTCCACCCAGTATGAAGAGGTCTGGCCATATCCCCACACGCTTGTCGCTGGCCAAGTACTTGTTAATGGGCTTTGCTAACCCCTAGATGTAAGAAAAACGTATTCATCGTCATCGTAATCGTTTACAAATTCAGCTCGCTGATTGGTTCGCTGATTTACGTCAGCCAATCGGGGGGCAAAATTCGCTAACGATTACGATAACGATGAATACTTTTTTCTTACGCATTCAGACTCCACTCCGAAAGATGAACCAAACCTGCAGAACATTAAACCATGTCAGCAAAGCGTGCTTTGGAGTGCGTGCCGGTTTCTTCACAAGTGATAGTATTTAGTTTCACTGCAGGCACTTCTGATTTTTCAAAGTTATTCAGTATAACTTTGAAAAATCAGAAGTGCCTGCTCAGGATTTGAACCCTCGAGAACCTGATCGGATTTAGGAGTATGAACCAGTCGGCTTTCTATGATATCTCTATCGTCTATGCATAAGAAATATGCATAAGTGATGGGTACCTGTTACTATTGTGTATTCTGTGGCATGGGGAAGTATGAGTTTTGGCTTGGTTACTTTTCATGACAGCCCTATTAAAGTGCAGTTCACAGCAACTACAAAGCCACGACCTAATTCTGTGACCAATCGACGCGCGCGACCGTTCTGCTTTCGTGTAACTTTTATCTTATTAACTCCTCTACTCCTGTGTGAACGCAGATTAGAATTGAAATTTCCTAAAACTATGTTTTTACCGAATATTATATATAGTATAGTATTATCACCAAATATATAAATTACGTAAACTTGGCACTATTCAAACAGTACTTATTGCTGCATAATTATATGTACATCAATCCTATATTTTGACTGTTCCGTAATCCGTATGTAAGATCCTTTCGCTTCGTATTTATTAGCCATTTTTCACAGAAACAGGAAGGTCAAAATATGACCCTTGGAGGTTTAAATAGTTCATGCCTCTTCAGAGGCTCAAAACCCAATCAAAATATACTGCCATTTATATTATTTACTTTGCATTTGCTCACAAACCATGGTTTTCAGCCAATCGGGCGCTCTCCTTTATCTAACCTAGAATTATAAAATTTTGCAGCAAGAAAATTGTCATGCCATAATATTATGTACAGGAAAAAATCGTACATATTACTTATATCAGTTAAAAACTAAGATAAACGACGTATATAAGAAAGGCAAAAGCACAATAATAAAACAAAGCATACGAAGCTGACACCAGTGAAGACTAGATTCTTCATTCTAAAGGAATTTTTGCCCATTGTCCTTAGTTATAATAAATAATTAACAACAGCTTAATTGATATTGATCTTGTGGTTTGGTCAATTAATCTTTTGATAAAGGTACTACGTATTCGATTTTTTCTCGTGCTAAAGAATATTTTACCACAGTTTTGAGGTTACGTGAAGCCCTTTAACGGTAAATACTTAAGTAACTTTTTTGCGGTGACATACAACGATATTTGGTACTCTTTTGTATAGTTAACATGAGATGAATGGGCAGATGTATTGTTTGCAAAAACTCATGGTACTCGTATTAAGGCATAAATTTGACATTAATTTGTGCTATAATATCTCGTAACTATAGATCTAAGTACAGCCTTGACTATTTAGTGTTCCGTGCCTTGACTGTAATTTAGACTCTTAAATGAAGTTGTTTCTACAATTCTGCGCCATTTGGTCCACTATATTAGGTAAAAGTTTTTGAATTTATTTTAGTGGATAAGTTTGTTTAAAGCCAGCGTACATACTATCGATTTTAAAATACATAAGGAACTAACTCTTTCGTATTTTAAATTCGATACGCAGTGTGTGGGACATGTAAAAGATATGATGACGGGATCATTGCTGATACAATCATTGCTCTCCCGTCGCAAATTACAATATCATAAACAAATTGTTAATAATAAAAATCGCACATATTTCTTCCTTTGCGATAATTTAGACCCTGCACATGACCAATATACCTATGTCTTTCTAAACGTCAATAATTATACCTAATATATAAAGTCCTGAATCAGTCACTTTCATTTTCCACAAAATAAAACTAAGAAATTCTTAAATATTAAAACTCAACACTATTTACCCAGAAATCGAAACGACTATCTTTTGATTTGAGTAGACTAACCAGAATCACTAATCAAGAACAAAATGCCGCTGTGAAAGTGTAACCAAACACCGGCAATTATAAATACAAACTATGTCAGTTTTGATACCAATAATTGTACAAAGAACTAGTCCGACAGCGGGCACCATAACCGATACATGTAACATGTTATGAAGAGATAGTGTTACATAAACGTGCCGTCTCCGTTTTAGTCTGATAAACTAGCGGACTTTCCCATGTCCACTATTCTGCGAAAGAGTTTTCTAGGAAACTTCGCTGCGCTTCCGACGTCATACGAAGTGCTATGGGAATAATGTCATGGCATATGCACCTAAGGACAGACTCATAAGGTACTTTGAAAAGACTAAAGTTTCTTTTATTTGACACTAGCGGATACCCGCTTTATAATGTAACTTATAGCTTTTTTTTTATAATATTTACAAGTTAGTATTTGACTGCGATCTCACCTGATGGTAAGTGATAATGCAGTCAAAGATATGTGTTCGTACTAACTTGGAAGGGTAAGTAAATTTACCCCAACGGCTTCTACACAGCATCGCACCGGAACGCTAAATCACTTGGCGCGGTGCGTCCGTGCTGACCAGGCAAACGTTGTTTTGCCATTAGAGATATTTTAAAAAAAAAAGCTGACGACCTACTCGCTGACCTACCTATACACAGAAAATTTCATAACAATCGGTCCAGCCGTTTCGGAGGAGTTTGGTAACAAAAATTGGCTCGAGAATTTTATATATTAGAAAGAAAGTGTCATTAGCGTTATAGACTTTTACTCGTACATCAAAGAAAGACGCAATGGGTACTTCTTGTACTTCTTCTTTTTCCTGGGACTTTTCCGCGAGTAAGCGATATTTCGCCCGTTGCGTGAAATCGTTGATGCGGGTCCTCGCCGGATCACTCCAGCCAGCCGAGCTCACTCCAGAATCCGAAGAGGCCCCCAGGTCGCACAGGATATCTTGGAGTGCCAAGTAGGTCTCGCGTTGGTCCAACACTCCTCCATGCAGGCTCTGCACAGGGGGCTGTGCGTGATTCCTAGGGTGGAAAAATGTTTGTTTAGTGAGCAATGCCCTGTAATCATGCCTACGACTAGTCTTAGTTTGTCTATCTATCTGTTAGGTGTTTATCTAAGCTGTTTTTCCTTGCCCACAGTCTGTAGTGCGTTCCCATAGTGACTACTTACGCATCGCATGATTGAAGTTACGAGTATCTGAGCATGAAACAGTGATTGTGAAGGAGTGGTGCACGCGTCTTCGTGGATTGAACTACGTATATCTCAGGAACCAAATAACAAGATGCATTCAAAAATGTTACTTTCTATATCTCAATTAGCAGTTTGCATTTAAACAAAACGGTTAAAACAACATTAAACAACCATTGCATCCTACCATGAAAGCTATAATTCAAATCCTTGGAAACCACGTCTAAGGTTCATCAGGTGATTAGTATAAATACACGTTACAAATAATAGGACGGTAGCAAAGTACACCGGTACTTGTAAATCGATCCTCGACACGCAACGGGCCCAGTCCAACTGACTCAGTTTCTCTTCACCTGGCTTGGGGCTACAGTAGGTAAACAATTTGAAAATATTCCAAAGTATTTTTTGACACGTTGCAACTTGCATTTAACCTTCTTTTACTGAATTTCATAACTTTTTTTTTGACGACCGAATGGCGTAGTGGTAGCGAACCTGCCGTCTGCGCCGGAGGTCGTGGGTTCGATTCACACTACTGGTAAATGTTTGTGTGATGAGCATGAATGTTTTCCAGTGTCTAGGTGTTTTTCAATATAATATATTTATGTATATTAGTACGTATGTATATTTATCAGTCATCTAGCACCCATAACACAAGTTATCGCTTACTTTGGGGCTAGATTGCGATGTGTAAAATGTCCCGTACATATTTATTTATTTATTATATATTTTTAATATCAGAACTTTACACACATCGCAATCTAGCCCAAAAAAAAAGAAAAAACATAAGTAACATGGGAATACGAGATGCAAAACATTTTCTCTTTTATTACTCACTATTAACTATTGCCCGCGGCTACGCCCGCGTGAATTTCGATTTTTCGCTAATCCCGTGGAAACGATGGATTTTTCCGGGATAAAAAGTAGTTTATGTGTTCATCCAAATCGGTTCAGTAGTTGTGAAGTCAAAGAGAAATCAATCCATACTTTAAAAAAATCCATCCATACTTAAAACTTTCGCGTTTAT
Source organism: Coenonympha arcania (assembly GCA_036785405.1). Lineage (NCBI taxonomy): Eukaryota > Metazoa > Arthropoda > Insecta > Lepidoptera > Nymphalidae > Coenonympha > Coenonympha arcania. Next base: position 7,830,230 of record CM072069.1, read on the forward strand.
TAAGTAGGATAGGTTATTGTATAAAAACCGCAAACAGACAATCAGTAGGTTATAGGAATTAAAATATTCTAATTTCAATTAACAAAGGAAAGATACAACAACAAATATTCGTAAAGATAAAACTCTTAACGCAACAATAATTTCTCAAAAATTCATACTACTATTACTACTCATATAATAATACTGTAGAAGGCTCTGTTACCTACCTAAAAACGATCAATGATTTACAAACTTCAAGTTATCTAAGCTTTTTGAATGATGAAACTAAACAACTCTTAGTTATTATTTAGGATGTTATTCAAATCATAAGGAATTCCATCGCAGGCTCATCACGAAATTGGTATAAAAACGTTATAAACACAAAAACAGAAGCATTTGAGGGTTTATTATGTTGATCAATTACTGACATGCAATACAGTAGCAAATTAGGTTTAGACTGAACATTTTGAGTCTAAACTCTAAAGTCTTTCAGATTGTTCTCAATACGATTTGTAAATAAATTTCTTAATTTCAAATGTTATGTACCTTATATTATGTGTGAACGTCATCTATAGGTACAATGCAATCATTATTTAGATGAAATTTTAAGTTAAATTCGTCCGTGTGACGAAATTTAATTAAAAGTTTGATCATTTCGTTAAAATTTTCCGTGAAATAATTAGTAACGCAAAATGTACAGGGGAAGCGGTTGAATTTACATTTAAAAATAAACGATGTAATTTAAGCATAATTAAAAATAAATTTTATTATAAAACGTATTCTTGAGTTCAATGCAAAAAACTGCAAACACACAAATAACTGCATAACGCATTACATTGTTGTTTGTGTAATATTAATTTCGACCCTCAAAAAACTTTATCATAGCATGAATTAAAAAGAACCTATGCAAACTTAAATATTGATAACAGTAAAACAAAAAAATGTCTAACGAGTATATAATCTGAGAACGCTTTACTGACAGAAAGAAGTTGCAAAAAAGATACAAAGACAAAGTCGATGTCAATTACATACGTATCGCTGACTCAATCGAGCTAGTAATGTACGCTTATGAGTACACAATTACGATCCATTATATTCTGTGGTCCCTTTTACGGGCCGGCTAACCAGAGAGAACGCCACAAGAGTCAAGACATAGGGCCGAGGCAAGGGCGTACCAGTATGTAGTGAATCGACCGCCACAGCATTATGTCGGCCCGAGCGTATTGTTTGTCACTCAAACGGACTGAAACGCGACAAATGGCCTCGGATCTCGTATAAACTGGCTAAAAAAAGAATTCATTAAGACTCGTCTTTTGTAGGTAGCGAAGTTTTAATCTTGACTACGATTACACCGCACTAGACAGGGGGCAGTATGTCATTTGCTTACAGAAGTCTTCGAAGATCTAAAAATTCTATTCTAGGTCCAGTTTCAGATCGACTTGAGGATTTGCTGAGGTTCGGCCATGGGTTACCACCCTACTAGCAAAGACGCACCGCCAAGCCATTTAGCGTTCCGGTGCGATGCTTGTAATTTACTTACCCTTATGCCTTTGGGGTATATTTACTTACCCTTCCAAGTTAGTACGATAACATCTTAGGCTGCTTCATCACTTACCATCAGGTGATATCGGAGTCAAGTACTAACATGTTTAGAGTAAAAAAAACATAGATAACCTTCTGACTTCTCAGAAGATTTAGCACCAGTTAATCTATGAACAACTCTTAGGTTTGCTAGCCATGTTTACCTTTACTTTTAGGCACACTTACTCTGGGAAATACTTACTCTGGGAGCGGGTCTTAAACCCTGGACACCCAAACATGGGACCAAGGTCAAAAGTAATAGGTCCTATTCTTGATGTTGAGGTAGGTATGATTTAAGAGATACTTATTGCTATTCATTTAATACAACTCTGCTTAATATTAATTTCATTGCTGGACTTTACGTAAATGGATTAGATCAGGTAATATTTTACATTCATTTAGGTAAAATATAATTATGTTAAAAATACTTTAAGGTAAGACATTATTTAGGGGTAGTTACTTTACATACCTACTTTGCTAAGTTTTGGCAACAATTTACCAAATAATTGTTTCTGAGATGTGACTTCTTCTGCACCCATAAATTATACTTACCTACTAAAGAAAATAGTTGTATAGGTTTATTTTCAGTAAAAATCTTAAAAAATTACAATACCTATTAAGCGCCAACAATAATAATAAGTATTATAAATAGACCGTATTAAAAAAATATCCTAAGTCCTAATAATAAAATTAGAAAGCAAGATTTTTAATTTGTTACTATAGCTTCCCTGCGGTGACTATGGGTAGTTTTAATTTTCTTACGGCTTGTGAATCTTAAAAACTTGTTTCAATATTACCAAATTTTATGGCGTAAGAATTCGACTAATAAACTACATACTTACGATATCTTCAATTTAAATTATTATAATAATTTAATTTATTGGACGTACCTGCTGTTTTTATTGCTATTTCATACGGTATTGTGATCTTATGCATGCTAATGCTATACGGATTTGCAAAAAAACATTATTCTGATATAGAAAGGTATCCTTTACAAACTCTACCAGTTACCCATGATATTACTTAGAGCCAGTTTCATCACCTCCTTAACACTGTATCAAAAAACTCATTGACATATTTTGTCTTTTTCACTTGATATAAAATAAGAAAGTGACAAAACTTATGTTCTGGCTAGGATACGACAGTACTTTTATCAGTAGGTGGTGAAACAGGCCTCAGTCAACTTTAATTAGTATAATAATTAAAGCTACATTTTATTTGTAGAAGATGCCTGTCTTACGTTACGGGGAACCAAAGTGCAAAGTTTTAATTAATTCTTTGGTTTCCATAGGTCTTTGGTGCGCCTTACTGCCTTAGGTACTTGTTACATTTCTTTGCTTAATTTGTAAGTTGAGCTTTAAAAATGCAGTTTTATAAAAAGTTTTGCCAATAATAAATTATTTGATACTATTTTCATACCCCTACTATGACAAACTATTTACATCAGCCCTACAAAAGTTATACAAAACAATTCATTTAACTCGATTAATCCGTTTGGTTAAAGATTTATTACATATACTGTGACACGGGAATTTTATATAATATTTGAATATCTATGGTAAGAAAATAAATTTTGTCTTTTTCACGCCATTTGTAAAAGACAGTCAATTGACATGCGAATGTAAAAATGTATCGATTTCCGGTTCCGGTGCACTTATCATTATGAATAATAACACGAAGAAAGCGCTTTCAGCTTTCAACCCTTTTTGTCTTTTAAAAAGTCCTATACGTACCTATATGCGTATATTCATTCAATCAGATATTCCAAATATATTATAAATCTATTATTTGTATATTATATATCTGTTTAGGTACTTGGCTGAGCATTTTTATCAGTAAGGGCTTATTTTCTCTCTCTATATAATGGCCAACATTTGTCGCCATTAGATAGAGAGGTTAAACACAATAGGCCTTTTTTATGGAACATTATAGTCTGCAATGAATTTTACTATTCATGTTATAACCACAAGATCAAAATAAATAAAACAGTTCATGTAGGTTTAAATTACTTCTCGTGACAGCTGTGGGCGTCAATTCTTACTTTTCAGTCGAAAAATTAAGACACCATTTTCCCCTTACAAAGTATTGGAGTGGAGTTGCTTATTTAGATGAAACTTAAATTGTGCTTTATAAGTTTAGGACAATAGCTAACTTAACAATCAAATAATATCTTAAAAAGACAAATGAGATTAAAAAAATAATAATCTCACCGACCCTAACAGTAGCCACTTATAATTGTCTCACAAAAACGTTCACCGATACAGACTGGTCCCGTAGACATTTTCATGAAAATATATGGCACGTTTAACACAACATAAGCACGCCCGAATAAACTTCTACGTCGCCCTACACTCATTACGCTGTACCACAGGTTACCACGCTCACAGTTGAACAAAGACGTTGTAGTAGTAGTTATCGATCAATTCCATCCATACCATCAGATTAGATGGAATCAATTGATGAATGGATGATCAATTTTTTTTTTTGGATTTTTGGTTGGTCCAGTAAGATTTTTTGAAAGAATACTATTTATATTTTTTCCTCTTACATATAGCGCATTTTTTTTTCTTTTAGTACTTAAATATTTTAGAACTATTCAAATTAGTATTTTCCTATCATAAATTTGTACAAGTAGTGAACGTAAGGCTGTAGAAAGAAAACTGATGAACAGTTTGTTTTGATGACTTAAATAAAATTTTGGACGTGGATGACTGATTTGTAGTTACACCACCAAAACTTTTCCCCGGATCATAAATAATCATGGCAGCTTTCAAAATATACTTAATGTTTACGTCAATACAGAAAACCACACCAAAATATTCACCAACCTACTGGATATTTGCTAACCTGTAACGCCACACTGCGATTTGTTGCCGAAAGGGCAACGAGTGCGTACAAAATTGGGTCCAATTTTCCTCACACAATTGTGGGATTAGAGGGAAATTTATACGTCTGGCTTTTTCAAATTAGACGGCGTTGGTGAGCTTAATTCCCGCTGAGGACACTGCGTTTCATTTGCCGTTTAAACCTGCTCAAATGACATTATGTAGGTCTTTACAAGTTTTACTAACTTACAATTAAAGTTAAGTTCGTTAAGTCAGTAATAATCACTCAGGTTGTGACTTCTTTACAATAATAATAGAGTAGGTTTTTTTTTCTTCCCTGATAGCTTATTCGTTGAACAGGAGGTTCAAGGTTCCTATTTTTGGCACGGACTCAGGTTAAATAATTTCTAGATTGGCTCAGACGTTGATTGGCCAGAGGCTTCGGCCGTCCCTAGTTAGTTGGTAATCCAGTAACTGCGATGCCGTGAAGCAAGAAGCAACGGAAAGGGATTGCACTCCTTCTAAATAAATATCTTCGACTACTTTTTACCGAAACTTCAGTTCATGTGATTAGATACAGTGACATGCTTATATGTACTCATATTTTCAATTTTCATCTATTATTGTAATCTCTACCTACTAGATTTTCGCTCAACGTAATTTTGAAACTTGTAAATAGTTGAAAATCATAATATTGCTAATTCCGCAAATTGTTTCCTATTGGTTTAAAATAAACCGAAAGTGAATAGCAGTTAGTTTAAGTAGTAAATTTTTAATTCATAGATAATAATGCTATGAAATGACCATCCATCTCATAACATTTCGATTAAATCTTGAATTATTTCAATTATAACTCGCAGTTTACGATATAAGTTTAACTGCAGAAAAAATTGTTTTCAATTACGTATCCGTCTAATTAGTAGCACGTTTACGTGATAATAAACCCTGAATTATTATCCAAAATTTTATATAATCTTATTAATATTGTATGAAATTATGAAACACACCTTGAAAAACGATTTTTTACAGAAAAAAATATATGAAATCTGCAGTTTTAAAACAGATAAGACATGAAGTTAATTACTATTAACTTAAGACTTAGATGATAAAAACAATCAATACTAATAACTATAGTTTTTTGTTGGCATCAATTCTAATTGTAATGGAAATGAAGAAATCAAGCACTATGTTAAAAACTTGATCATGAGAATAAGAAAAATCTCATAAGTACAAAAATAGGTGCCCAACATCATTATAAAATTACTGTGAATCAATATATCTACGGTAAATGCAAATTCAGAAAATAAGACCATCTTGACAAGAGCTTTTAAATTCGTTTAGTTTCGGTATCAAAATAGTGCTAATTCTTAGAGATTAGGAAGCATAGATATATGATACTAAGGATGACGGATCAGCGCAGAAAGAGTGAAAACCGAAAGAGAGATACAACGCGAAAAGGGAGAGAATCGCACTATAGCTAGTTGCAAGTAAAATTAGGCTGTGTTAATGGTTTAAGACATAAATTACAATGTTTTAGTTTGTTTATAAAAATACACTTACCCTCGTTTATATATAGGTTTTCTCGGGACACTTTTTTCGTGAATTTTGTATTACAACCGGGGTCCTTAGATAGTAAGTCAATGTAAGGAAGGCATAAAATGTATTACGAGGCTGATAACCTCTCTCAACCGTGTAATCATTGGAGGTACTATTTACCAAGACACTCAGATTTACTATGGGACGGATTAAAGGATTTTGAACGTTATTGCATTGATTTAAAGACCACCAGTAATGGGTGGACTAGTGACCGTGAATCAGGGATGCAAAAAACGGTTAATAGTAAAGTTATCATCTTAATATTTTACTTAATTACAGTTCTATATACGTTGACATAATACTTTCCCTATTTAAGAAATCTACAGTTGATGACACAAAATATCCAAAATTGCCTTATTTGTAGGGCAGTTGCGACAAGTCAAAACGCTACTGCAAAGTTTGTAAAGCAGTTTTGTACTAAAAGAAGACAAAACAGTATTTGTTATACTTATTTATGACTGCAGTGCAAAGTAAAATGTTTTTGTTATTCTATAATCCTATTACTGTAAGCCATCGGTTTCATCTAAGAAAACAGCAGAGATTCTAACAATTAAACCAATAAATCAAATCAGTCACACAACCACACAGGAGCTAACCAAAATAACGGTAGCTTTTTTTCAAAATTAGTATTGTTTCTTCAATCTGTAGAGTTTAGGTTGAAAACTAAGAAGATAATCCCATTGAAACTAATACAGCCTCATCCTTTACAGCCACTACGGCCATAAAACCTTTTGAAAACAATGTGAACCTGGTTTTCAAGGTGTCATCCTGCTGAGACTTATCTTGAGTCGAAATTTCTTGTCAATATCGATGGCAAGTTGTTACCTATAATTATAAATTAGCTCATAAGAAATGATGATGGAAATAGAATAGGGCAATTAACAAATATTTTTGTGACACCCTTATATCACGTAAATGCATAGCTTCGTGGAGATAGCACAATACACATAGATCTTTTCTTCTTGTATGTAATGTGTATTTTTTTGTAATTTATGTGTATTTGACAAAAGATCTTTGTTTCTCATTTGTTTTCATCATCATTACTGTGCCACCAGAACGAGAAAGATCATGCGGCATATATGTACGGAATCGCATAGGTCCTAGCTTTCTTTACTTAAGACAACATTACTTGACTTTTTATTATGATTATTATAGTAGTGTTATTATCTCGCTGCAGACTTGGCCATTAATCATTCGAGTGTTTCGCTTTTGTTGTTCACTAAAATACAAAAGCAGCGGTGAAGCTCAGCAGTGAAATACAAAAGCGAAATACTCGGATGATTTATAACCGAGTCTGCAGCGAGATAATAACACTACTATAATTACATTACATGGATAACATTCTTTGAGAAAAAATGTATGTGATTTGTCAGCCCTGTCTTCACATCTCATCGGACGCTCCGGCACGAAGTCCGCGACGACGGACGGGGCTATGAATCGGTCTATAATTAAGAAATAAGTTTAAGATAGGGTTTTTGCCAACTTTTTACAAAGCCCGTAGCGGCAAGACGCAATTAGCCCGCCTTGTAAATTGAATGTTTGCTTTACAGTGATTAGTAATTAAGTTCATGTTTTTTATAGCGGCCACGACTCCATTGATCGCTCGCGAGCTTGTTTGTTTTTAATACCACACAAGTTAATACTGTACGGTAAATATTAATTAAAAGTTTCATCGCTCTTGTCGGAGGCTGCTCAACAGAACGCTGGTAAGCTTTAGCCTGGAACTAATCGAAGGAAAATAATTGTGTGTAAATAAATTAACTAAGTTAAATCATAATTACTTTCTACTCAGCATTAAACGAAAGCTAAGCACTTAGCTTTGTAGTTACTAGTTAGTGAAGCAATACCGGTAGGTTGTAAAGTTAGAGTTAATTAATGAAAAGTTGTGAGTAGATATAAACTTTATCCATAGGAAAGTTATCACAGACTTGATATTAATAAATTAGTATATCAACCTGGTCAAGTTGCATGATCAAGACTATGGTTATCTAATGAATTAAATATATACAAAAAATCGATTATTTATAAAAGGAACATGAACACTAGTAAAGGGCGGAACTATGCTTGCTTCCTTAATTTCACGCTAAACGCCCGCAAATGAATGGCTCAAGTTCAAATATAATAATGTATTGTTTACGACGCAAAATGATCGATGATAAACACAATATTACCTACCTAAAGACGTAAAAAATTAAATTAAGAATCGGTTGACATCTAAAATCCATACTCTTAGTTGCAAAGGCTTTGCTGCCTTGTTACTGAGAATGATGATCTATAGAAGAATTTTTAGAGAAACTACAGATCTCTCAATATTATTATCTAAGTACCACTTACCTAACCAAACATTTGGCCGTATGGCCCTGCATAAATTCAATTAGTAGGCCGGTTCTAGAGACCACAATTTCTGACTGAGACATAACTTTAAGGAATAATTGATCGGGCGAACCCTTACGGAGTTAATCCTTTCCAAATAGCTAATTAATACTGTATGTGAGGATATATACAGGCTACCTTCAGTAGAATATACTTATTGGGGTTTATAAGCCACTCCATTATCGGACTAAGACTAGATACTTACTAGAAACCTACTTATATTTTAGTCCAATTTAGTCAATTTAAGTATAATCTTTTCATTCAAAGACCGATTCAATTTTATTATCTTTAATTTTATCTACCAATAGATTTTCCTTCCTACCAAAGACTCAACCGTAACTGTTTCAACCAACTTCTTGACTTATCATTTTAAACTATAGAGGACTAGATAGAGGTAACTGTTCTGTAATTTTAGTTAAAAGTCCAAGTTGAGCAATTTAAATCTAAGCGGTATTAATGGAATCGCTTAGATGCTCGTATTTTGATAAAGTCATTGTATAATCCGTGACCATAGCCAATCTAAAAGCTCACTAAATCGATTCTTACTAAAGATAGATTATATTTTTGTTTAATGGTGATGTAAATTGTTATCATCATATCAAAGAAGAATAATTAAATAGAGATTATATTTCTCAAATGTTTCAATTGCATATATTATTTTCATTTATTAAGTATTTAGGAGTAGGTACCTATAAGTAATGTGACATAATTATTAATTACTAAAACAACGGCTTCAACTCACTCTCATTTGTTCAGGATCGCCCGACCAGTTTCGGACCCATCAGGGGTCCTTCTTCAGGGGCATAGAGTGACATAATTGTTTAGGTATTTTGTCCTAGTCTTTTTCTGATCATTTCTTCAAAAACAAGGTAACCAATTTGACTCTATCAAAACGCAGGTGATTTTTCTTCCTCGAACTCTACAATTTTAACCATCTACGAGTATGTCCACACTTTATAACATCTAGGCACGCACAGTACACCCGAATTCCATCTCTAACAAGATACCTATCATCATTATAATTCATGCCGTCGGATGAGATTATAATCAAGCGCAAATCTGTTGTCATTATGGATACAGTAATTTACTGTGGTATGAAGAATTGTCTAGCATATGATGTTGTTTGCATCATCTATAGACTATACATAGAAAATATCCGTCTAGCTATTAGGAGATGTAACGGTTTTTTATAGTGTAATCGTTATAACGGTTATAGATTACCTACCTATAATATTGTTTTGGAGTTTATTATCTAAGAATCCACTTTCCGCTGTTATAAATCTGCGCATGAGACAAAACCTTGGAAAGTGACATAGAGTACTTATTTTGAATTCAGAGAACACATGTGGCAAAATCTACCTATCAGCACGTTGATATTATAAAAGCGAAAGTTTGTACGATTGTATGTATGTATATTATTTGTCAATCTACTAAACTGTACTAAACAGATTTGACTTTGCTTTATCACATAAACTTTTTTATTCTGGAAAATCCTTACGACAATACCTATAATCTTACCAAAGATTATGAATGCCCATACTTCTAGAGTGGGTAATTACTTTTTTGACTGACTTTGACCAAGGTTGCGTTGCATCTGAAAATGGAAGAAAGAGAGGCCTTGTTGATAAGAATTACCATCACAAAAATGATAGGGACACGCAATTTCAATTTTAAGTCAATGTTTTTGTACTATTAAACCAGACATTCTAACATAGTTGGGAAGACGGAATCACGTAAACGATCCAGCATTAGTGCGCGGTAAAAAATATTCTCGGAAACGCGGTGTGCATTCGTGCTTCCCCTCGCTTACATCTCCAACTGTATTTAGATAGATTAACTAAATCCGGTGACGACGAGTCGTTTCATAGGCCTTGGATTAAAACTATCGCTTATCATCAGGACAGATTCATTTGTTTTGCTATAATCCGATACTTGGAAAGATTCTGTACGGTGCAATATGCAGGAACACCACCTACATGGAACGCCACACACAATCCTTCCAACACTATCTTCGATGCACCTTCCAACACCGGGATATCCTCAGGAGATGTTGACTTCACAATGCGAAATCGTAGAGTCTCTACTCTACGATTTCGCATTGTATGTTGTGAGTGGTACGAAACGAAGTGGTAGAAAATCGAAGATAGTGTTGGATGTAGGCGGTGTTCCTGCATATAGGATCAGAATCTTTTCAAGTAGCGGATTATAGCAAAACAAATGAATCTGTCCAGCTAATTATGGATTTCTATAAAATAACGCCTGCTTCCATTCAATATCGCATGTCAATTTGTAATTCTTTTTTTACTGGTGATAGGTTCACTCACTTTGCAGGGTTCATCCGGCCTTCACGGCGCAGAGTCTGTGCCGTGAAGGATTCATTGATGTGTTGCGGTTTGAACGCCACTGTAAGCAGACAAAAGTCTATGCCTGAGTACTTAGTTATGATGACAGTGCAGTGTATCATGTGCTCTTGCAATACAATAAGTTCTGGGATGCACTGAATCTGCAAAAATCATTTTTTTGTATTTTTACTACATTTTGTACATTACTTGCAATCTGGTTTACTTGACTTTCTTTATCAATCTGTACTTATAATATTAGGGATAGACGACCTAATAAAATGCAATTAAAGTACTTATCACATTAAGCAACTTTTCGCTCCAAGATCACTTCCCTTGATATTTGTAAGTCTACGTTTTCAACCGACTTCAAAAAAGAAGGAAGTTCCCAACTCGACTGTACTTTTTTTTATTTGTTACCTCATAACTTTTGACTGGGTGAATCGATTTTGATGACCCATTTCAATTTGGTCCAGTTCTGATAATGGTATCCATGAGAAAACCATATAAGTCTTGAGTTTTTAATTGCAAAGTATGTATTCAACAGTGTAGTTTGATGACGGTTGAAGTCGTTTTTTTTGTTAATTAATTAACGTATATTATGTTCTATGCATGAAAGGACACCAAAAGGTACCAGGGCCACAGTGCGACATGGTACAACGCAGTCAGTCGACGAGTCTGTCCGTCGTTCGGCTGAAGGACATCGGACTTGTCCCGTTCCTGACGTATTTAACAGTAGTTTGATGACAGTTGAAGTCGGTTTTTTTGTTAATTACTTAACGTATATTATGTTCTATGCATGAAGGGACACCAAAAGGTACCAGGGATACAGTGCGACATGGTACAACGCAGTCAGTCAGCGAGTCGGTCCGTCGCTCCGCTGAAGGACACCGGACTTGTCCTCCGGACTGACGCGAACGTGCGTGCGCGCAGTCATTTCTTAGCGCAAAATCCGTGACCGCGCGTCGTTGTTTTATTTTAGCGTTTGTTCGCTAATTTATATTTCAGAGACGAGAGATTAAACCTGAGTGCTTAACATATTGTTGCGAGGGTTCTTTCTTTTTGAACCGCGAGCATGATATTCATATTCATATACCTACCTATCTAATATTGTTATATGTAGGTACTTAAAATACCTTCCTATAATCTTTTTAAGGTTTTGCTTAAGTGCATCTCCGATATGATGACTTTAACAACGTAAATTTACGAGTAGGTACTCATACCTACATGCTTATCTACTTGATTTTAGCGCTTCAATTCTTCTAATGCCACAGACTATTTGCTCTTTTGCTTACTAAGTTTCTTCTAGAATTCGAACCTCTAGCTCTAGAGTTCATAAATATATTTACACTTTGAATTTAATTGTATTAGCTATTGCATACAGACAAAGAGCCAATCAGCAATCTGAGCTCCATATCACTGATTTTATAGGGCCTCTTCTTTTCTCATCATTGAGGAAATACACAAATCTCTCTTCTAGTTTTATTACTAAGTACCTCGATATAATCTACTGATCTACTATCCACATCTAAAATCATTTTTTCTAAAAGAAGAAATTAAACCCGTAACTGGCAACTTACTTCATAGCTCCCATAATAATTTAGGAGGAATTCAGGTAAACTAAAGATTACAACATCCTGCGATAATATACTCTCAGAAGGCAATCCCGCCCAGAGTGCCGCTCCATTTATTTATTTATGAAGATTATTGTAGACTATTATCGTGCTCTTAAACCAAAGGAAAAGATAGATCAACAATGCACTTCAAGTTATGAAGCCAGTTACTACAAACCTCTCTTAGTTGCAATCCATTGACATAGTTAGGCTGATCGCAGAAGACTCATAGGGACGATAGTATTAGATTATACGTCAAAACTACAAATCTGCTTTTAGAAACACAAAAGCAGGTTTTAAGTTTCCTAGATGTGATCTTCCATGCTTAGCAAATGGCTTTAGTTGCCACCACCTTTCATAGGTAAACGAAACGAAAGTGCAGTGTGTCGCTTCGAAATTCAAACCTCCATTAAGGAGGTAAGCGTCCGACTGGGCGAATCTCCGATCTCCTTCATTAAGCACTTACTTAGTATTTATAGTGTACAAGACCTGAATCAATTTCAAAAATTAAAATTCCTATAGGTATTGATCTGATCCGAAATTAATCTAAGAAAATCATTGGCTTCAAAATCACTGCATCTGTATCTTTAAGAATTTCAAATCTTGAAGGAATACGATTGAGTATAAGCGTATATGTAGGCCGTCTATGTAGTGCCTCTAGTCTGCGACCGTGCGTAATAATTCACTAAGTTTCAATTGCATAATGATGGCGGAGCTACCAGCTCGCTCAGGGCGGACGCGGCAGATAAGCTGCGAGGACTATTATTAAATGGAGGGCTCTCAGAGAAGCTCCATGCCGCTCCGAGCCCACTCACAGGCTCATGTCTTTAGTCTTGCTAGTGCGATACGGTTGCGATCAAACAATAGAAAACTACGTTTGCTCGTTTTTTGCTTTTTATGCTGACTATGTTTAAGCCATTGTGACACCAATAAATTAATCTCAGACCACTATTCTTCTTGACCGGTATTTTTGATACAACCTATGAAATCCCAGAATCGACAATACGACGTTATCGATTCTCGGATAAAGTTTGTCAAATGGACACTTTTAAACAAATATTTATTTTATTTTTATTAACGTATTATGAAGATGACCACCATTGTGTGAAGATGATGCCATTTCACTGTCATAAACTAAACCAGATAAAATTGGAATGTTGCGGGCTAGCTAATCACTGGACGTCAGCTGCGATATTTTTAAACTATTTTATGTCAAAATCAAAATAATTTTATTTATTATAGGTCTAAGAAATATGGTATTGATCAAGATCAATACGATATTTCTTGCTTTTTGTGTATAAAACTAAACGTCGTTGCATCAATCATTTATCGCTATCGGTCAAAAATCAAATTAGGTATTGACTATCCTCAAAGAAACAAGCTGATATAATATCTACAAGTACGCACTTCGTATGTATGAGTATAATACGTATAAAATATTATATCTACGTAAAAATAAATAGAATTCCAAGAATCATGATCAACGTATCAGCTTATCTCAAATGGACCCAGATTCCTTTATGTAAATGTAGGTGCATAATCTCAATTCTCATATCTGCTTTCTACTACAATGTAAACATTTATCTGATGGGTCTACCTTTAGCAATGGCTTCCAAATAAACAAAGCAGATAGATCTGAATTTGCTTATAATTTCTAGTATTATCTAGCCATTACTTTTAATCGCATCATTGACAGTAAGTATTCAGCTTATAAAGATTTGCAGATGGCTTTATCTAAGGCTACCTTTAAAATCGACCAAACCTATGTAGGCCTTTATCTATAGATTTTCTTATAGTAAATTTCAGTTTTCCAAAAATTTGATGTGAACTATGTATTTTTCGGGATAAAAAAATACATTCGGGATCATAAATTGGTTCAGTTTGTTGCGTCGTGAAAGAGTAACAAAATTTAAAGTTAGGTGTGTGTTAAATTTTCTAAGCAATTATAGACATCGTAGTAGAAAAAGTGAACATATTTTTGTCAAAGAATCGTTTACGAACATTTTAAACCCACTGACTTTTACGAAGTTATAATCATCTCAAAGATATCTTGACTAATAAAGATACAATAAAAAATTATTATCGTTCTACAATCAAAATATTTTTACCCAATTCTGGACAGAAGTATCAACCGGTAAGGTACTCAAGATGAGTAGATAAAACGGCATTTCACTATTTAACAAAGAGATTCCGAGATTCCGTAAACGAAAGTAGAAATTCGAGTATTGGACCGTTCATCATAGCGCCGAACCGGTAGATGCCGAGATATGCATCAGCTAATTGTCGCCCTTTAACCAATTCAATAGATATAACTATCAGTTGGATTAAAATGCGCGCGCACGAGACTTATTTTGAGTTAATTGTTTTTTTTTTGTACAAACAATGCGACTTTGTAAGTCCGTCTTTTTATTATTAACATTATTATTCGTTGTCCTATTCTGGAAAATTGTTTCCCTTGTTAAGGAAAAAAGGCCATTTAGGCAACCTTAGTTTTCACACGCTGTTTCCCGTAGCTCCGCTGCTTAATTTTGGGGTTTCGCCCTTCATGTGCAAACCATCGATTTTTCGATAAAAGTCGTTCGAACCCTCGAACCTTTAGTTTTAAATCGTGTTGTAGTTATCACCATATATATTATGCGACCATAGAAATATCATATTGACGTTTTAAGAGCCTGCACGTTAGGCCTGTGAAATAAAGATATTTTGACTTTTAAAAAAGTAGTATTTATGTTAGTCCAAAGTATGATCTATCTCCCTCCCTTTCAGCGAAATCGTTTCACTAATCTCGTCGTGAAGGAGTTAGAAACATACACACATCAGCTGTAACATCACATTTTTAAAAATTTACGCTAAGCCAGAATATAGCCGACGCTAGATGTAAGGGACTCTAGCTGACTGACATTATTGACAGCCAATCTAACTGTATCACTTCTAGTCTCTAGTTCTCCAGTAAAAAGACAGAAGCCAGTACTTTGCTAAAATGCACAAAGATGTTGCGACTTGCGAGCGTGCGAGATTTACAATCGACCAAGTAATTCTCATCGGCGCGGCTTCGTCGTCGCCCCTCTTAGATACCGTTAGCTAAACAGATATTAATCATAATTTCCACTGACACCGCGTTCAACTGTTCTAGATAATAGTTATTAGGTCTTCACAACTGTGTGTGGTATTCAGCTACTGGAAAATTGCCGTGCGACATCCGAGGGGTAATGGATTTAGAACTGTCTCCGTGCACCTCCCAAATACGGTAATCGCTTCCGGCCCGTTCGGGCGCATTAAGCTTTCTTACTTGAAAATTGTAAGTGGGTACTTGCACTTGATGGCTTTAAAAAATTAGCATCATGATCATCAAGTTGTCAGTGCGGTGGTACGCACGCGATATACAGAAAGAAATTTAATTTCGGACCTGATGATATAACTTTCCTTGTAAATTCCTAAATACAGTGGTTAAAATCCTCAACATTTTGAATCAAGCAGATTTTCGAAAGGATTTTTTTAATAGTTTTTTAAGCAGTTATGTCATGTATGTTTTTTCTGCTTAATTGAACGCTAAATTCAAATAAATCATTTTAATTAAAGTGCATAAGTACTATCAAATGCTGGAAGCGGAGCTTTTACAATTTAGAAATAAACTCTATATTTTACGAGCAATTAAAAAAATATTTGTATTCAAAAAGCACCAAATAAGTAAATTGTTTCGGAGGCCATAAGTATAGATATTCCATACCGCCTCATAAATAGCAACTTAGTCAACATAGGTTATCTATCAGTTGGACCCCACGTTAGGCAGATCATCTCATCGAGTAGCATCACTGTCTATAAAATATACCCCCATCGGCGGACGGCACACGACCCGATCTACCAATCGGCCGTAGTATCTTCAGGTATTTTGACATTAAAATTCATCGATGAATAATATTCCGATGAGTCAACTGATAAACCTCCGGTCGGGCTTATTAGATATACAGTCCTTCCCAACTAAAAGGTAGTCCCTAAACAAACATTTTCAACAAATGCCAATTGTTATGGCTTGGCCCACTCGTTTCGAGATTCATTCAGTATCAATTAGGACACGTCAGAGGTTGTCATCTTTAAACGGACTCAATCGCAAGTCATCGGGCGCTGGACGTAGCTCAACGGATTCGGCTGGGAACACTTAATTTAATTGAGACAATCGACTGAGATTCGAAGTGGGTTATTATGGGTACAGTCAGGAACAAAAACGTCGTTACCTGTGTACATTAAGGGGATTTATTGAATTTATTTTTGTCTTTCTCACTCTCACGGATACGTTGGTAGGTGCGACATGCAGCGTCGCGGAAGAATATACCTAACAGAAAAACGTCGTTTTACCTAATTAGTGAAAAACTAAGCCAGTTATCAAAAATCTGTTTCTAAGCGTTTTCGGATATTATTATTATTACCAATGATTTAATGTGTCTAAAACAAAAATTACAATTACATCCATTGTAGTTTCCGGTAAAAATGAGAAAAACTGAGATTTTGGAGCAACTTTTGGGAGAACTTTCTAGCGAGAAAAGTTTATCCCATCGTGTTTCTGCTTCATAGGGATTTTGGATTAAAGATCCAAAATACATGGTGTTTAAATTTGAAATTAACGATCTTTATAGTTTTTAAATAAAACTTCATTCAAAATCGCTTAAATACGGCTTCTACATCGTTAAGAAAAATATGGAAATCTGGCTACTTTAATTTTAAGTTTATATTAACCACAAACGTAGTAAGAAACTGTAGTAAGAAATATGAGGTGTCTTACAGACATTATTCTTGGTAACCTCACAAGTACCTAAGTGACAAAACTTTCAACAACTTATTCTAAACGTAGACTATAACATATATTGGTCTATATTTCAGCGTGATATTTCCATCAGATATTAATTATTTGAAAAGTTTTGTTCATTTCTCTTGGTTTTACCATGGTTTTACCAAGGTACCACACCTTGCCTGAACCTTAAATTTCCTAATAAAAATCCGTTATCAGAAAATAAAGTAACGTATCTCTACGTAAAATATCATAAAGCTGTAGAATTTTGTTTGCTGGTTTGAAGGCGCTATTCTATGGGACTAGTGGTCCGATTAAAAAAAATTTGCAAAGGTGTAAAATAGCTGAGAATAAAATAAAAATTAAACATTAAAAACTTTCGTTTTACCTGAAATACTCACTAAACTTGATATTGGTAGACCAGTGTTTGTATATATTTAAGCTGCATTCAGTAACTTTATCTTGTTAAAATAAATCGATGTGAAGTTACTGTGAACAAGTGTCACTGTAACGATATTTTACTGCGACTTTATTCATTGGCTCTTGGAGAGTATACAGAAATAATTTTATTGTTAAAATTCATGCACCTCTCGAACCTCCGACGTCGCATTATAGTATTTTAAGGAGTACCAATTTAAAAACGTCCGAATGAAATCTTTATCGCACGGAAAGAATTATTACTGACTGTGTATAAAACTTCAATTATTTGTGAAGTTGGTTTAATTTTTTTTCCAGTCAGTTTTTCAATATATTATATTTATGTATATAAGTATGTTGTGTGTATATATATATATATATATATACCTATTTATCAGTTATCTAGTACCCATAACACAAGCTATCGCTTACTTTGGGCTAGATTGCAATGTGTGTAATGTCCTAATAAATATTTATTTTTTTATATTGTATTTAATAATTAGCAGAGCATCAATCTAACGTACAATAACAAGTGTGAAGCTACAAATCACGTAGTGTATAAATGCATACGAATGAAAATAATCACTCTTTCTCAGAAGACGCATTGATCAAAGACATTCCGTATTTAGATGACAAGTATAATAATTATCCAGACATTCTTTTCGTGTGAAATCTAAATAAACATTGGTACTGAGAAAATCACCTTTTAAGTTTTTTATTACCATTTTCTCGCAATAATAATTATAAAGAAATTTTAATAATAATATTATGCCCATATTATGCCCATACCTATATGTAAATAAATTGTTTGCGAAATAAACATTTTTATTAACTTAACGCACACTGACACGTTTTACATGAAATACTCAAGAATGAAAACAGCATTGAAATTTAATAACGCCTAATCGAAAATCAAGGTTAAATGAGTTAGCATTGGTACACCTACGAGGACCTAATTGGTAATATATTGTATGTGATGTTAGAATCACCGAAGGAAAAATAAAATTGAATTTACAAACAAATTATTGAGCACCTCATAATTTAATTAATAATTTACCTATTTACTTTAATGAACTCCATTAAAAATTGCGTAATCAGAACTTTTATTTATTTATTTATTTATATAGCTTTATTGCACAGACATACAGATAAATACAGAGAAATATATTCAAACACAATATAACGGAACACAGTGAGCGCAAAGGCGGCCTTATTGCTAGAGCAATCCCTTACAGGCAACCTTTGTTAAGTGGATTAGTGGAATGAAGCACGAGATGGTGCAATGGTGCAACTTTTAGTAAGCAACGTAAACGTTTAAACTGTTCAAAGTAACACATACAACAAAAATAATGCAATTTACGGGACCTAACGTAGGTAGATTTTTTCACTTTATTAATTCTTCAAAGCGCACACGTGCAAATAATACCTACAATATGCAATATGCATATATCTATTGCGTGCACAGTCGTATGCATATTAAGTCGTTACTGAAAACGATTGACGTTACGTTTACACATAAACGTAAAATGTTTTTCTATTGATTAAAAATGGACCTCGACAACAACATTTATCCAGAAAATATTCAATTAATGTCACCAAATTTAAATAAAAACAAGTAAAAAAAATTTGTTATGCAATATGCATATCTATTGCGTGCACAGTTGTATGCATATTAAGTCGTTACAAAAAAGGATTGAGGTTACGTTTACACACAAACGTAAAATGTTTTTCTATTGATTAAAAAATGGATTTGTTATTTTTGCTAAGTACAACAATATTTATCCAGAAAATATTCAATTAATGTCACCCAATTTAAATAAATACGGAACAAGTAAAAAAATTGTACCTAAGATAATGAGCCACATTTTATCGTTTTGGAAAGCTGTAAAACTAATCCATTTCAGTGTGGATTTAAAAAAACATTCAAGGCAGGAAAAGTCCATCTAATTATAACCAATAGACGTCTATAAATTTACGCCGACAAATATAAACCACTATAGGACCAGATAAACGGATTAACGCGGTGACATAAGAAAGAAATAACTACCTTCTTAAAATTTAAAAACCCTGCTTTAAACCGCGTAAAATAAATTGCAATATAAAAGACTCTAATTCTAACATCGGGGCAAATCGTTCGAAAACAGAAGATAAAAACATTACAGGACGCGTACAATAAATACACATTAATGTCTCAGGCAGTTTTGCTCTACAAAATACCCGCATTTTTATTTAATTTGAGCCTTTATTTGGTTAGAGCTAAGGGTTATATTCATGTAGCACTATGTATGTGTATGAATCGTACAATTAGGGTTGCAAGCATCAACAAATAACAATGTTTAAAAAAGGCTTTTGAATTTGTTTTTCTTTTTTTCTTCTGTATTGCATACATGTTAAAGTCGATGCTCATCATATATGTAAAGAAGAATATGGATAAATAGTATTTTCTTTTACTTTCTGATCTATTCTCTGAATTAAAAAAATATACGATTGGTGATTATGATTTGATCTATTAGAATTATATTATATTATTAAGAATTTATTCGCTTGTGATTATACTTTAGCCTTCGTTTCAACGAAACTATGTGTATTGTTAATATATGTATATTATCAACATAAATCTATGTAAACTGTCTCATTCACATTGCACAAGCTTCATAGAATAAAGGCATTAGAGCTTACACCTCCTCCAAAGGGGTTGACTTGCTAGCGTAATCGTATATCGACGTAAAATCGTGAATTTAAGTTTGGGTTAGTTAGTTTGTTTGTTGTTTGTCCTTCAATCATGCCACAAGGGAGCAACGGCTCAATATAATTTTAGCACTACTACTACTACTACTACTACTACTACTTTTTATCCACCGTCGTCTGCGTGGAGCCGCGGGATAAAGCAACTATCATATTTCATGTTCCCTCAAAAGCGCCAACCCTACGTGCATTCCGCGCGGTTTACAACTAGTTTTGTAAAAGCTGCTTTCGACACATGCAATTACATGCGTCTGATGCTCGTACAATCAATATTTGCGATACAAAATGTATGCAGCATCGGTCGCACCGACCCCGGCTTACTGCGCCGACTTCTTCGCTGACCACTTACTGACAAGCGTAATTTGAGAGCGTTTAAAATGTAAGAACCTACAAAGTGGCAACCCTACGTGCATTCCGCGCGGTTTACAACTAGTTTTGTAAAAGCTGCGTTCGGCACATGCAATTACATGCGTATGATGCTCGTACAATCAATATTTGCGATACAAAATGTACGCAGCACCGGCCGCACCGACCCCGGCTTACTGCGCCGACTTTTCCGCTAACCACTTACTGACATGCGTAATTTGAGAGCAAGTGCGTAAGATTTATGTATTGCATACCATTTTGCATATAAATGTTTCATATTGTATATTGCGGGCATTTCGCGCGGTTTACAACTAGTTTTATAAAAACTGCTTTCGGCACATGCAGTAACATGCGTCTGATGCTCGTACACTCAATAATTACGTTAAAAATGTATGCAGCACCGGCTGGCACCGCACCGGCTTACTGCGCCGACTTCTCCGTTGACCACTTACTGACATGCGTAATTTGAGAGCAAGTGCGTAAGATTTATGTTTTGCGAACCTATACATTTTGAACATACAATACTTATATATGTTTCATATTGCATATTGCGGGCATTCCGCGCGATTTACAACTAACTTTATAAAAACTGCGTTGGGCACATGCAATTACATGCGTCTGATGCTCGGCCAATCAATATTTACGATACAAAATGTACGCAGCACCGGCCGCACCGACCCCGGCTTACTGCACCGACTTCTCCGCTGACCACTTACTGACATGCGTAATTTGAGAGCAAGTGCGTAAGATTTATGTATTGCATACCATTTTTACCCACGACGGAACGGAGTACGGGTATATGCGTTTAGGGTGAGAGACCGTTTGTACATTACTCTATTAAAAATATTTTATGTTTGTTTGTATGTTAAATTGTTCACAAAAACCAATAATGCAAAAATATTTTTGTTTGTTTGTTTGTTTGTTAGTTTGTTTGTTTGTTTGTTTGTTTGTTTGTGTGTTCGTTTGTGCACATCGATGTTCCCATTTATTTCAAAAACGGCTTGACCGATTTAGATGCAGTTTTCTGTATAATGTTTGGTGTTCAGCGGCAATGGTTCTTAGATAGTTGTTACGAACATAGATCACCAGGGGGCGCCATAAAGTACATTTATATTGCAAACGAATGTTCCCATTTATTTCAAAAACGGCTTGACCGATTTAGATGAAGTTTCCTGTATAATGTTTGGTATTCATTGGCGATGGTTCTTAGATAGTTGTTACGAACATCGATCACTAGGGGGCGCCATAAAAAACATTTACAGTGCAAACGAATGTTCTCATTTATTACAAAAACTACTGAACCGATTTGGATACAGTTTTGTATAAAATATTAGTGAGTCATTGGCAATGGTTCGTAGATAATTGTTTTTGTGATTGAACAGCAGGGGGCGCCACAATAAACGTCTCTTTATGACTTGGAAAGATTGATGCCTTCAAACGCTGCATAGAGGAGCTAATGGCTATTTTGAAGATTAATTTTAATTTTTTAATAATAATTTAATTTAAATTACATTAATATATTAAGAGCGGGCTGAAAGCTAGAAAAAAATCAGATTGTGTCACAGAGGTGTCACACGTCGCAACGTAGACTGCCACGTAATTTCAACAAAACCGCGAACACTAGGTAAGATAATCAGATAAATTCGGCTAAGTGCATTTCGGACCACCTAGTTGTAGGCAAAAGATTTCTTGAAATTTTATTTGAAAATTGTAAGGGCATTTTTTGGAATTTTAAAATTTACCACAAATTTTTGATGATATCGTAAGATGACCTTATTCAACAGAACAAACAACTTTTCGGAACATTTAATTAATCTTATATGATTTTTCAATCGTCAGATAAACGATAATTGGGGAATAAACATAATAATATGACGTTTTGACAGATTTTGTATGCCATAATATAAATATTTCAAGTTTATTCCTCAGATCTGCCGATTGAAAAATCGCCACTTACAAAAGGTCAATATGGATTTGGGCAAAATAAGTCTAACTCAAATGCCATGTTTGAACTTGAACATTATCTTAGAAAAGCTAAATAATGGAAACTCTATAACTGTTCTATTTCTTGACATGTCTAAGGCGGTTGATCTTATTAACCATAAAAAATATTGGACAGATGTTATACTTTTTATATCTGTCAATCTTATTAGTCATCCTTCTTTCTATTTCTTTCTGCATTGTATCACTTGTAACTATCAACTTTCCAAGGTAAACATACTCTTCCACATAATCGATTTTCTCATTATTTACTTTGATGTTATATGTGTGTGATGCATTTCTCATAATTTTTGTTTTAATTGTGTCATTGAAGCCCTGCGCGCTGTCGCTCTGTGGTCTGATAGTTGCTGTTGCATTTCATATAGTTTTTGGGGACACTGAAAATAGGCTGACATCATCTGCGAAGCGTAAATCAGACAGGAATGAGGATTTTACATTAAGTTCATAATCGTCCCATTCCAGGTTCCTGAAGGTCATTTCGAGGGCTGCTGCAAACAACTTGGGCCACCTTGTTGTATAGGTTGGGTTAGGGTCACCATGAACACCCTAAACATGCATTGCTTCCCTGATATATTCATGTTCCAAGGAGTCTAAGGCTTTGTTATAATGGAAAAAATGGATGAAAATTTGAAATACGACATGACAATCTACATGTAAATGTAAAATAAAAGAAATGCATGCTTAACCAGAAATTAAAAGAAGACCACACAAACACAAGACATATTTGCTATAATGATAAACCAATTGACATTGTGCAATATAAGGTTTTCAGGCATTTATTTTGACGTGGGCTATTAGGCTAGTCTGATGGGCACTTTTGGCCCGGGAAAAACTCGCTGCAAATGAAATTTTGATTCGTATTTAAATTAATAGGAATTATTATTGAATGGAAGTAGGCGTTATTTTGCGAAAATCCATAATTAGCAGGACAGATTAATTTGTTTTGCTATAGTAAGTAAGTAAGTTCTTTATTTGTTTAAAAACATGGTTAAAATAGATGGATGGAGTATAATCCGCTACTTGAAAAGATTCTGTCGTAGAGCCTACGATTTCGCATCGTGAAGTCAACATCCTGAGGATGTCCCGGTGTCGGGTCGAAACGTGCGTCGAAGAAAGTGATGGAAAATTGTGTGTGGTGTTTCATGTGGACAGTGTTCCTGCTTATTTTACCATATATAATCTTTTCAAATAGCGGATTATAGCAAAACAAATAAATCTGTCCTGCTTATAGGAATTATACTATATATAGCTCGATTACCACTCACTCACTGACTGACTGACTGACTCATTGACATAATTGTTCTCCCAGAAGGAGTCTGAAAACGATATAATGATGTATGGGGGATGTGTTCGGGTGCGGGAGTCGAGTAGGGAAAAATTATGACATTTCAGAAAAACAAGATGGCGGCCGACGTGATTTCTGTAACTTTTTTGTTTTCCGACCGATTTCGTTCCAACTCGCAACGATTGTAGATATTAGTAAACGATTAATAGAAAAAATTAAAAATTTTGGAAAAACAAGATGGCGGCCGAGATTTTCGCAAAATTTTCTCCTGTAAAATTTTGTATGAAAAATTTTTTTTTCACAAACACTTTGGTAAAGAGGAGAACTATTTCTTTCGGGGACGGTATGGAGAGAGCTGATGATTGAGGATCTTGGAGACGGGTGAAGAGCACGCTAAAGGTATTGGAGATAGGTGGGGGGTGCTCGACCAAATGTCATTTGAAACCTCGTCCAATTACCAATGAGCTGAAAAAAAATTCAAAATGGCGGAAAAAACATGGCCGCCATACAAATTTTGTTGGTCTCTATCTCGGAGGGTATGACAGTTGGAAAAGTGGTTTCTAAGGAAAAGATGATCGAAATTGGGATATCTATTTAGTGACAAGAAAAAAAATTCAAAATGGCGGATTTTTTTTTCATAAAAAATGTATGGAAGAGACCTAGAAGGAGACGGAAAACGATACAATGATGTATGGGAGATTTGTTTGGGTACGGGATTCGAGTAGGGGGAAAATATAACATTTCCGAAAAACAAGATGGCGGCCGACGTGATTTCTGTAACTTTTTTGTTTTCCAATTAATTTCGTTCAAACTCGCAGCGATTGTAGATATTAGTAAACGATTAATAGAAAAAATGTAAAAATTTGGAAAAACAAGATGGCGGCCGAGATTTTCGCAAAATTTTGTCCTGTAAAATTTTGTATGAAAAAATTTTTTTTCACAAACACTTTCGTAAAGAGGAGAACTATTTCTTTCGGGGACAGTATGGAGAGAGCTGATGATTGAGGATCTTGGAGACGGGTGAAGAGCACGCTGAAGGTATTGGAGATAGGTGGGGGGTGCTCGACCAAATGTCATTTGAAACCTTGTCCAATTACCAATGAGCTGAAAAAAAAATCAAAATGGCGGAAAAAACATGGCCGCTGTAGGCTACTCACGCACACACAACCATCATTCTGCACACAAACACAAACAGAATACAAAATCACATTCGCACCATAAACATACATACACATTTTTATATATATAATTTACAAGCATACTCGGGTGAAACCGTAGTATTAGCTCACGGCCGCGCCGCGAGGCGAGTGACCTACCGAAATTTGCTGAGTGCGCTCTATGCACATTGCACAACGCCGGCAGTCGCCAGTCGCTACCTATACGCCCGATCATATTGCATTGTACACCTTACCGCGAATTAATTATAAGTTTTCTGTGTGCGTAATAAAAATTTAACAAGTCGGAGCTGCTTTCTTTCGCTAACCTTCTGATCATAGAAAAGGAATTGGGGATACCACCTTCACCCAAAAACCCCACAGCCGCCATACAAATTTTGTTGGTCTCTATCTCGGAGGGTATGACAGTTGAAAAAGTGGTTTCATAGCAAAAGATGATCGAAATGGGGATATCTATTTAGTGACAAGAAAAAAAAAATCAAAATGGCGGAATTTTTTTTTCATAGAAAATGTATGGAAGAGACCTAGAAGGAGACGGAAAACGATAATATGATGTTTATGGGATGTTTTTGGGTACGGGATTCGAGTAGGGGGAAAATATAACATTTCCGAAAAACAAGATGGCGGCCGACGTGATTTCTGTAACTTTTTTGTTTTCCAATCAATTTCGTTCAAACTCGCAAGGAATGTAGCACTTGGTAAATGATTAACAGAAAATGTGGAAAAATTTGGGAAAACAAAATGGCGGCCGATATTTTCGCAAAATTCTCTCCTGTAAAATTTTGTATGAAAAAATTTTTTTTCACAAACACTTTCGTAAAAAGGAAAATTATTTCTTTCGGGGATAGAATGGAGAGAGCTGATGATTGAGGATTTCGGAGACGGGTGAAGAGCACGGCCAGGGTATTGTAGATAGGTGGGGGGTGCTCGACCAAATGTCATTCGAAACCTCGTGCAATTGCCAATGCGCTGAAAAAAATTTCAAAATTGCGAAAAAAAGATGGCCGCCATACAAATTTTGTTGGTCTCTATCTCGGATGGTATGACAGTTGGAAAAGTGGTTTCATTGCAAAAGATGATCGAAATGGGGATATCTATTTAGTGACAAGAAAAAAAATTCAAAATGGCGGATTTTTTTTTCATAAAAAATTGTATGGCGATTGGGTACCTACCTACTAATTTTTGCTAAATCCGAGTATGAGCGACCACGTAAATTGCTACAAGCAGTTACGCGGTCCGCTTTAGCGGGCCGCGCCTCCACGCGAAAAACTAGTTATCTATATATATAAAAGAGAGTTACCACTCACTCACTCACTGACTAATCACGATATCTCAGGAAGTATAAAGCCTACAAACTTGAAATTTGAAAGGTAGGTTCTTTGTAATGGGTAGGTGTCAGCTAATAAACGATTTAGAGAAACTACCCCTCTAAGGGGGTGAAATAGGGGTTGGAAGTTTATATGAAAGTCCCGTGTTTTTGAAGTTAGAGACGTGAAAATCGTCATTTAGGTCATCAGCTTCAGATATTAAAAATTTGTATAAGTCGTTTTGGAAAATTCCCCTTTAAGGGTGGTAAAATGGGGGATGAAAGTTTTTATGTGAAAATTTTAATATTGTTACTGTTGACTTGAAATTTGAAAGGTAGGTTCTTTGTAATGGGTAGGTGTCAGCTAAGAAACGATTTTGAGAAACTACCCCTCTAAGGGGGTGAAATAGGGGTTGGAATGTTTGTCTGTTACTCCTTCACGCTGCAACTACGAATCCGATTTAGCTGAAATTTGGAATGGAGATGGATTATTACCTGGATTAACACATTATGGTACTTTTTATCCCGGAAAAAGCGATGGTTCCCGCAGAAGTAGTGAAAAACCTAAATTCACGCGAGCGGAGCCGCGGGCAACAGCTAGTATCCTATAAGTGTGTAAAACACTAATCAAAAAGATGATTAGTTAAAGCTAGGGGTTGTTTTTTAAGTACACTGTCTGTGATTTCAAGTGTCTAATTATCATGGTTCAAGAAATACAGCCTGGCGACAGACGGACGGATGGAAGGACGGACGGATGGACGGAAAGACTATCAGCGGAGTCTTCGTAATAGGTCCCGGTTTTTTCACTTTGGGTACGGAACCCTAAAAATAAGCCAAAAAATTTATTTAAGTGGAGTCTTTTTCATTAGCTGTGTACAAATTCATTTCACCCTCTTACAGAATTCATTACTTATAAATATTACCTATTTATATTGTATGTGTATTGTATCGCAATAAATTTGAAATATTATTTAATTTATTATTGCACATTATCTCTTGAACTATATTTACGTAGGAACTAATTAACATACTAACATTTAGTAGTTTTGTGAATGTTAGCATGTTATATCTAATATTTGCATACTGAAGAGTCAAAAGAGTGAACATGTTGCATAATGTGCACACATACAGGAGCACTTTCTATTCCTCTCTCTCAAAATTGATTGGGATCGCCCTTTTTTGCATATACTACTGCCACCGTCATTGCCATGTCATTGCTTGAGGAAATTCAATGCTCGTTAATTGTGTGCTTTAAAATTAAAGAGTGAAGGTCGATATTCGACTGAAAGGCTTTTGCTTTAATATACTTTTATTTCGTAGTTTTTGCTCCCCATATTTACAATTATATTAATAACACCACCAAATCATTTATAAATACACACACAATAATTTACCTATAATTCATAATTTATATATCAAAGATACAACGAAATATTTTTTTGGCCTGGAGCACAGAAATACAGTCTTCTCGTCTCAATGGAGCGATTGTGACTGATTGTCATGCACAAAACATCGTTCTAGTACAAAAGAGCATGGCGTATTACGCGAAATAAGAATGTAATAAACGCCATTTATAGTTTACTGTAATAACTTTTAAAATACATAATTTAGAAAGAAAATGATAATGTACGTACTTCGTAATATTTATTGGAATTATAATCCTAAACCTTGGCTCTCTAGTACGTATAACATTGATAATAAATTGAAAATTGTAAAAAATTGGACGCAACTTCGGGAATTTTTTTTATCGACAAAAAATTATCCTTTTATGTTTTCAATTTTACAGTTTCTCGGCAATATGATGTAATATTCGTGTGTTTTATTTCAGGAAGTTGAGACTTGATTTACTACACTAAAAATCGAATCTTGAACTGACATCTTCACTTACTACCCGCTCTTAATCGAAAAACTATAAAACAAGTGGAAAATTAAAAAATTTTAAAACACCCACGACTTTTGCAGACTTGTAATTGAAAAAGGATTAAATAATTTTTCTGAAACTCCCCGACTAAAGGAAAGTAAGAACTAAGAACCTATCAGTATAATTACAAATCCAAGAAAATCCGTCGGAGCTGCCATTGCTATTTTCGTTTCCAACATCAATTAATGTAATTGGTAAGTATTGATAAAATTTCGGTATATGAGAAGTATCAAGAAATTGAATTAGTCATCAACTGGTAAACAGCACCGTCAACACCGTCATAGGCAGAACACAGCAGCTCCGGCGGATTTTCTTGGATTTGTAATTATACTGATAGGTTCTTTCACATTAAAATTATTTTTCACCTCACCCGCTCGGAAAGGAGATTTTTAATGCCCAAAATGCGGGCGGGAAATGCTATTTTATTCCCTAGGGCGAGAAAGTAGTATGAAAATCCTTTCCCGCCCTAGGGCGAGAAAGTAGTATGAAAATCCTTTCCCGCCCTAGGGCCGCAAAGCATTTCTAAATTCGAACATGACGTAATCTCGTATTGCGTCTATAATAATGTCTAATGGTGGCACCACACATGGCTATTTGTATTTGTGATTGGATGATCGCGTATTTGCCAAAATTTTCGACCTCATGGAGCCAAATATGTTATTGGCTGTATTTGCCAAACAGGCAAATATGGCAATAATTTTGGCAAATATACTCTCCACACATGGAAGTTATTTGACAAATATAAAAAATAGGCAAATACAAATAGCCATGTGTGGTGCCACAATTAAACTGAAGACTTCTTTTTTTTTTAAATAATGTCAGTCGGTCAGTAACGAAGTTCGACCTTTGAGTTTGTATAGGTGTACATTACTTTTTGTTTTTACATTTTCTTAGAATATCAATAAAAATAATAACTCCTATTTTTATTTTTTATTAATTATAAAGGAAATCTAATTAAATCCATGGTATTTATTTATTGTTCATCTAATTATTGTTATTTTTTTTAATCTTCTATTATCGTTGGTTCTTAGAAATTGATATTTCTGAACGCATCCAAAATACAAGTAGAAAAAAAAGTAACTCATTTTTTTTCTAATCGTGATAAATAATAATATTTTGTTTTTATTCATTACTGTTTTGTAATAAGATGAGTGATGATTTAAGGTGGATTTAATTAAGTGAGTGAAGTTATTGCAGAGTATTACTCAAGACAACATCTTACATACTAGCAATGCCGATCCAAGTGTTCTTCTAGTAATTTTCCTCGCTGTGGTGAGATGAAAAATTTTGTGTTATGTACGGCCGCAAATTTTTTTGGGTCTCGTGTCCTTTGAATGCCTCGCTATGCTCAGGATTCTATTCTTTGAACCCCTCGCTGCGCTCAGGGTTCAACCCTAGAATCCTTCGCCGCTCAGCATTCAAATTTGACACTCGGCCCAAAAATCCATTTTGCGCCCTTGCATAACAAATAACTATTACCACTCAAAGTCGTTGTCACGTAAAACTTTCGCCCGTATACCGACTTTACAGGCAACCAATTTTTTTTTTATTATTTTTTTTTCTATGAATATAATAATATACTATATAGGTAGTTATATACCAATATAACTTGGTTTTTGACAGACAGAAAAGTGCAGAAAAGCTTGTTCTATTAGGTTAAGTGAATTTATTATAACTCTTGATAACTGTAGACTGAACTACCGTCTCATAAATTATGTCCTTACTTTAATATTCACTTACCGTTACATATTAACATTATTAAAATAATACGCTGATAAACGAATGATTCTTTACACAGATTAGGCATAATTATGCATAATAAATGCAGGTAAGTAGTGAGGTACTCAGTCCGTACTCTACATTATACAGTACCGTTAGTTTTACTTCTACAAGTTTAAATTAATTAAAAAGTCCATATATTCGGAGTTTCATATAATGGTAAATAATTAAACTAAAATATATAAAGGAATTAATGCGTAGGTATAGCAGCTAGTGAGGCCCAAATTTTCATAAAAAATAAATTAATAAAATACCTCACTGACCTAATACAGCTGTTGTGTAGAGATAGCGTTTTTGACAGTTTTAAAATAACCTTTGAAATATATTAAAGTATAGTTTAAAAATTTACTTAAATATATCTCGTTAAACTCGGAACGGATATACCTACACCTATCGAAATCACAAGGTTAAACCGACTTAATAGTCCATATCTCAAAAATTACTAAGAAAAGCTCAAATTCAGAATCTGGTTTACATACTCACGAAAGATTGCACGCCTGTATAATTCATAATAAAATGCGAATAAGTTTTTGCAATTTTTTCTTCTTTACGGTCTAGATTAAAATTGAACTCAGCCGGTTCTTGACTCCCAAGGTATCAAGGGCGATCAAATGCGTACCGCGTACGTCAGAACACATGGTTGAAACAAGAAAAAGCCTTGAGCCGACCAGTTATTACACTAATCGCCGCGATATAATTCCCGAGTCAACTTAAACACAGGTTCCTCGCGGATCGAAACGCAAACATGGCGGTGGCTTTGAGCGCGATACCGCGGGAAAGACGCGTGCGGCCTTTGTAAGACGAATGCACTCACATCCTAATAGGACCATTGTCTTTTTGATAGTGTGATTGTGCCTTCTAAACTATGACATGATAGGCGTGTAGCCATGATAGTATGTATTCCTGTTACTTTTTGCTTGCGCGTCCGGTCAAAATAAATGGTGGAGCGTGGCAGAGCGGAGCTTTAGTCCGTATAATAATCAAAAAAGCTTGATTTAACATACAAGCTTCTATTTTAGAGACAAAAAGTCCTCAATTAGGTATGTAGAGTGTCTGGCCTTTTTACCCACATGTCCAGCTAAACTGTCCGCCTAATTAAGTTTGGCGACCTAACAACCCTAACTTAAAATAAGAGTATCCATGCAATATACAGTACCGACATAGCTCAACAAAAAACAAAGCCGACAACCGACATAGCTCAACGTGTCGCAAAGCTGAAGTGGCAATGGGCGGGGCACATAGCTCGCAGGACCGATGGACGTTGGGGACCCAAGGTGCTGGAATAGCGGCCACGCACCGGGAAGCGCAGTGTCGGTCGACCCCCCACCAGGTGGACGGACGACATTTAAGAGGGTCGCGGGGAGTCGCTGGCGCCAGGCGGCGCAAGATCGTGGTGTTTGGCGGTCATTTCAGGAGGCCTATGTCCAGCAGTTGACGTCCATCGGCTGAAACGACGACGACGACGATCCATGCAATCATCTACCGCCCGCAACCGCTATAAAAATGTATCATCTTCAAATTATAAAAACATTTTTGAAGCATTATTGTTATGTTCCTAGTTCCTACATAATTACATCCGTAAAGCACGTCTCGCACACTCACTCCGATTCGGCCCGTCAAAACGTAGCACGAAAGTCGAATGCTTCGTTTTATTCGTCCCCCGATGCGCAGCAATGCAAAACGTTGACTACAACACTTTATGTCCTCATAAATGCTTCAGTTATTTATCACTCGCCGTGTGGGTGAGCTTACGGAACGTGATCGAGGCGATTAAACGCACTGTCCCTATTTAAATATTGTTTATTGACGATACTCGAGTAATAGTCGCGTGTTCGCCGTTAATATGCAATACGTATGACAAGCTAATTAACTTATAGCCGTTCGTCGGTGGTCGTGAAACTATCCGCAATAAACATGGCAGCAAATCGGGATTTACAGACCCACTGTCGCAAAGTCTGATATAAAACAAAACGCAAAAGTTGGAAAAATTTACATGATGTCCATAAGTAATTCATGCCTTTTTATAGGACAGGTAGGTATATTGTGTGGAAAAAAGAGTTTCAAAATTCAAAATACCCTCTCAAAATCCACGCTATACCCCATGCGGATCTGTTGAACTACCTATAGTATATTATAATAATAAAAAAAAAACTAGAATCAAATCGGAATACTTTACTTAGGTACGTATTATTTTTTCATTCTAAGAATATTTTTGGTCGTATTTTGTAAATAATGCTGGTCCCATAATAACGGATCAACATTAGGTACCATCATAATTCATAATAAATAACCTACTAATACAGTAGGCGAGACTATTATAATCTAACAGGATTCGGAAGCTGACTATCAAACGATACATACTTAATACTTGCTCAATCCCATAACATACTGAAGTTTATACTTTTAATTTGCTTTAAGCTTTGATCAAAGGCTCTAAGCTAATAAATAGTTGTTACTACGACACACTTCGTCCGTTATACTATCTCCTATTTGACATTTTTATGCCTTAGAAGTTCGTCGTTTCTTAATACAGGTAGGTACTTTATCTTATACTTGTATCAAAACAAAAAAGGTAACTGCTTAGCAAAGTTTAATTTTTGCAGGCGTAAATTGAAACATTTTTTATAATGTTAGGGTTCATTATTTAGGTATAATTGCACGCCAGTACAAGGGCAAGTAAGACCATTTCACTATGTTTTAACCTCCTCATAATTATTATTTATGTCTACAAGATGACTATAGGTAGATAAATTATGTGATTAGTTAGAGGTGATATTGATAATCATACAAATACCTCTCTCTACCTACCTATGCTGATCTGTCAAATTCAACATAGTGACATGGCCGGACTATACTCTCACTGAACACGGTATCCATATTATGTATTTGCATTTCAATTGCCGATTTATTAGTATAAATAGTAGTCTTCGATGCTCATAACATAATGTAGGATTATTAAGTTTTAAATTAAATATTAAATTAATAATTAAATTAATAAAGTATTAAATTAAATATTAATTTTATGATACACGTTGTAGTTGTCTACATTTACATTTTGTTATTTTCGTAGTATATTTTATAATATGAAATATACCTGAAATAAATTTCTTTAGTGTTCCCAACGCAGCGCCCTCTCTTATCAAACCGAATTACAATTTCGCCCCTGAAGCCTGAAAGGTTCAGACAGATGCACAGATTCTATGCCTTGTTCTGCATCACATTTAAATTGGAGCAGACTCCTTGCTTCTCAGGAGATTCACTGTGTCGCAACAATACAGACTACCTTAATGCAATAACCTTACCGCAGGGATAAATTTTTTACAGGAAATAGTGTATTTTTAGGATATTATGTATTTACTATATAATAATAATGTATATTTAATTAAATAATATAAATATTAATAGACTTCTAAACCTAGTAGAGAGTCCTAGGCCTTAGTACCAATGTCTTACTTTTCCTCGCGCTATTATGCCAGCGTAGATTTTTTAGCCTGATTATATTTTATTTATGCGATGATTTAGTAAAAAAAAATATGTTATAGTAGTGTTATTATCTCGCTTCAGACTCGGTCATAAATCATTCGAGTGTTTCGCTTTTGTTGTTCTTTGTTGAGTTGTGCATTACTGCAGAACAACAAAAGCGAAACACTCGAATGATTTATGACCGAGTCCGCAGCGAAATAATAACACTACTATAGCTATCTCTATTATGAGTTTAGAAAAAAATACCCACCGAATCTAAAACCTCTTCTGAAGTTATAAGTACTCAAAATAGCAAGACAAGCATTCAATTCCTAACAGCCCAATCATTTTAATAAAAATAAAAGTTCATTATATTCGCACACAATAGTAAAGTACAGGTACAGGTGGTTCATCTCATATCGTGTTACGCATATTGTACCAAGTTTTCCGGTCGGAACTCGGCAGCACGCCCCCAGAATAATGTAGTCCAAATCATTAATTGCCCTCAGACATTCAATATCTCTCGGCGGTTCGGAAAAAAAATCACAAAAAGGCGCCCGAATCTCCCAAAGCTATAACATCCGTGGCTTTCATAACTTGTGTATATACAAACGTAACGCGATATTTTGGAGCGATTTGTTGTTCGCAGATGGGCGAGTAACACAGGAAATCTCCAAGTTGTTACTACTCTTTGTGTTGTTACTCTGTGCATGTTTTTCGTCAGATATCGTATGACGTTTTTTTCGTTACGCAATGAATTTAATGCGTGTCTTCAACTAAAAGAACAGGGATTATAAGTTTTGGTTATGGATGATAAGGTATCCCAATACTTGATTGATACACAACGTTTAACGAAAAGCTGACATATTATAGTATTGACGGGTACATTTAGTGTACTTGATAAGGAATCAACCTGTAGAAACATTAAATACAAATAAGCATAATCATCTTTTTGATTTGTTGAGTTTTTGCACACTTAGGATATAATTCCTGTAAATTTAAAATTAGTAGTAATTTTAGTTCTGCCTTATAAAGGACCTAGAAATAAGCATAATTATCTTTTTGATTTGTTGTGTTTTTGCACACTTAGGATATAATTCCTGTAAATTTAAAATTAGTAGTAATTTTAGTTCTGCCTTATAAAGGACCTAGAAATAAGCATATTTATTTTTCCATAATGTTTGGAAAAATTGATATCTATTTTATTTTTCCATGTTATGGAAAAATAAATATGCTTATTTATATTTTATCTACGCACATTGCTTAAAGTTCGAATTATAAAATCGAAATGTGTCAAATAATTACCTACTTTATTCACAGACTTCTATAATTATTAAAAAGTTATTCATAATAACATCGCTCTACTATGGAAATATTTAAAGAAAGTTGTATAATATCCATAACGATACACGGCTCTGGACTCCTGTATTTGTATCTGGGGTTTTGAAGGAATTGATTACAGTACCGCTATCGGCAATACAACGGTTAACGGTTACAATTATTATCTGGGGTAGGTAATATTTTTTATGTAATATTTTTTAAGTGAATCCACAGACAACATATAGTTGGTAGTCATTGCCGAGAGTATCTAAGATGGGCCATGATTGACCATAGACAACAACACAATGTCTAACGTTCCGCGTAACGTTCCACCTGGGCCTGTGATTATGATTATGATTACGATTACGACTACGATTACGATTACGATTACGATTACGATAACGATTACGATAACGATTACGATTATGACGTTATCTCGTAAATCTATCGTCCGTAAACCGACTTTACAGACAACTAATTTTTTTTGTTACTTAGTCAAAACTTTGCGCTGAAAAATGTCTAGTAGTGAAACCTACTAAAGAAAATATCACTCCGCCTGACATCTTAGTAGTTGCAATGATTTACGACAAAAGTTAGCAAGATTTTATGATTTGGATTTATGATAATAATATGAGCGTAGATAAAGTAGTGTATGAAACTCTACATAATTAGGTATTAAAACACTCGTGTGATACTATTAAAAAACTCGCCTGCGGCTCGTTTTTTAAACTCACACTCGTATTTTAATACCCCCCATTATGTAACCGTTACATAAACTACTATTATCTACGCTCATTGCTTAAAGTTCGAATTATAAAATCGAAATGTGTCAAATAATTACCTACTTTATTCACAGACTTCTATAATTATTAAAAAGTTATTCATAATAACATCGCTCTACTATGGAAATATTTAAAGAAAGTTGTATAATATCCATAACGATACACGGCTCTGGACTCCTGTATTTGTATCTGGGGTTTTGAAGGAATTGATTACAGTACCGCTATCGGCAATACAACGGTTAACGGTTACAATTAATATCTGGGGTAGGTAATATTTTTTATGTAATATTTATTTAAGTGAATCCACAGACAACATATAGTTGGTAGTCATTGCCGAGAGTATAGATGGGCCATGATTGACCATAGACAACAACACAATGTCTAACGTTCCGCGTAACGTTCCACCTGGGCCTGTGATTATGATTATGATTACGATTACGACTACGATTACGATTACGATAACGATTACGATTATGACGTTATCTCGTAAATCTATCGTCCGTAAACCGACTTTACAGACAACTAATTTTTTTTGTTACTTAGTCAAAACTTTGCGCTGAAAAATGTCTAGTAGTGAAACCTACTAAAGAAAATATCACTCCACCTGACATCTTAGTAGTTGCAATGATTTACGACAAAAGTTAGCAAGATTTTATGATTTGGATTTATGATAATAATATGAGCGTAGATAAAGTAGTGTATGAAACTCTACATAATTAGGTATTAAAACACTCGTGTGATACTATTAAAAAACTCGCCTGCGGCTCGTTTTTTAAACTCACACTCGTATTTTAATACCCCCCATTATGTAACCGTTACATAAACTACTATTATCTACGCTCATTGCTTAAAGTTCGAATTATAAAATCGAAATGTGTCAAATAATTACCTACTTTATTCACAGACTTCTATAATTATTAAAAAGTTATTCATAATAACATCGCTCTACTATGGAAATATTTAAAGAAAGTTGTATAATATCCATAAGGATACACGGCTCTGGACTCCTGTATTTGTATCTGGGGTTTTGAAGGAATTGATTACAGTACCGCTATCGGCAATACAACGGTTAACGGTTACAATTATTATCTGGGGTAGGTAATATTTTTTATGTAATATTTATTTAAGTGAATCCACAGACAACATATAGTTGGTAGTCATTGCCGAGAGTATAGATGGGCCATGATTGACCATAGACAACAACACAATGTCTAACGTTCCGCGTAACGTTCCACCTGGGCCTGTGATTATGATTATGATTACGATTACGACTACGATTACGACGTTATCTCGTAAATCTATCGTCCGTAAACCGACTTTACAGACAACTAATTTTTTTTGTTACTTAATCAAAACTTTGCGCTGAAAAATATCTAGTAGTGAAACCTACTAAAGAAAATTTCACTCCACCTGACATCTTAGTAGTTGCAATGATTTACGACAAAAGTTAGCAAGATTTTATGATTTGGATTTATGATAATAATATGAGCGTAGATAAAGTAGTGTATGAAACTCTACATAATTAGGTATTAAAACACTCGTGTGATACTATTAAAAAACTCGCCTGCGGCTCGTTTTTTAAACTCACACTCGTATTTTAATACCCCCCATTATGTAACCGTTACATAAACTACTATAATATTTCTACAAGGTGATTCGTTATCAAGTACAATTATGTACCCTTCAATATTATTTCAACTTTTCGTTACAAGTTGTATTAACTTGGTAATACGTAACCCGCTGCTTTGCTCAAGTGACCCTCTATTTTTCCTCCTGATTGGGTTGAATTTTATAAATTATTAATAATTATGAGTAATTTATCTCGGTACATAACCAAAGTTCATTCGGTCCAGTGGTTTAAGCTGTTACTAGATCACTCAGTCAGTTGGTCAGACATAAATATTTTTCTTTTTAACAAGATTTGTATCTAGGTTCAAAGAAGTCACTTTTATACTGTAGAGTTATTAAGGCTTTAAGAAGGCCGAATGACAGTTTTCAGGGGGACGGAGCAGCCGCGTTCACACTGATATACTTAAATTTCG
Source organism: Coenonympha arcania (assembly GCA_036785405.1). Classification (NCBI taxonomy): domain Eukaryota; kingdom Metazoa; phylum Arthropoda; class Insecta; order Lepidoptera; family Nymphalidae; genus Coenonympha; species Coenonympha arcania. The sequence continues at coordinate 7,867,920 of CM072069.1, forward strand.
GAGAAATTATTACTTTACACGATTGTTAGAAGACCTAAAAATAAAACTCTCAATCAAAGTTATTGTAATCTTTGTGTACTTTTTTGTGTGTAAGAATTCATTAAAAAGCTTGCGCCGTTTTGCACACAACTTTGAAAGTATGACAAAATTAGATGCTTTTTGGGGTTTTTTTCTGAAAGAGGGTTTGAGAAAATTCATTTTCTTGTCAATGACGATTGTTCATTAAACCCTTATTTTCCGTTACACATTTTTTCTGTAAGGATTCGATGATCAGTTATTTAAACAATTTCACTTAAACATCATAAAAAATAGCCAATTTGTCATCTCTTCAAGCCTTAAGTAACAGACGCTTTGTACGTTGTAACTCGACAGACACAGATGACAGCATAGTGAGATTCGCGTAGGTAAATTGCTTTTTACTTTCTTGAACTCTAGTTTCATAACAGACACAGACAGAACATCGCGTTACAAAAATGTCCTAACTCCCCATACAAGACGAAGCGAGGCAAACATACGATGATATAATATATCTCAAGATATAATGTTCGTTCGTTCGTTCGTTCGTTTCAGCCGACGGACGTCCACTGCTGGACAAAGGCCTCCTGCAATGCTTTCCAGCCCACACATTCCTGCGCCATTTGTATCCAGCGCCTCCCCCGACTCTTTTAATGTCGTTAGACCATCTGGTCGGTCGAGGTCTGCCAACACTGCGCTTTCCCGTGCGGGGTCGCCATTCCAGCACTTTGGGTCCCCAACGTCCGTCGGTTCTACGAGCTATGTGCCCCGCCCATTGCCACTTCAGCTTCGCGATACGTTGAGCTATGTCAGTAACTCTGGTTCGTCTACGGATCTCCTCATTTCTGATTCGATCACGCAGAGAAACTCCGACCATAGCTCTCTCCATCGCTCGCTGAGTGACTCTGAGCCTTCTTATGAGGCCCATAGTAAAAGACCAATGTAAAAGACCAAAGATATAATGTAGATACGATTAATTATTCCACTTATACCTACTTTGACAGCAATCTCAGTCTCACCCGATTGTAGTAGTGACTGACTATTACTTGTACCATATCATTTATCAATACAGCGCGAGGTAAGTAAGTAAGTCGACATTTGAGACTTAAAACGTCACCTCAACTTGAAATGGCAGTTTTTACAAGTACTAAAACAAACACAGCCCTAATAGGTAGGTAGACATACTCGTTCCTGCAACCACCTGGTGCTGACAACGCGTACTCACATGTAAGTATACCTACTTGTTTGTAGCTAGTAATAAGTAACTTAATACTTCAATTGTGCAATAACTCATTGGTGAAACAATATACCGTACCTACTTATTTTCTAGGAATATTTATCGATAGGTCATAAGTTTAAATTCTAATTAAAAGGCGTAGGCTCTCATCATTTTAAACGAAAAACTAATGTTAAAAAAATTAAGTTTTAAAATCAAGCTTTCGAACACAAAACCGCTAAGGTCGGCTTTGTACTATGTAGGTACTTGTGGCCTTTGAACCTATAGTCTCAGTGAACCTCCTTTGGTTAAAATAACTTAACTTTAACTTAACCATATCTACAAATAATCAATATCTTATCCAAAAAGTTGGTTCACGCGTCAGGTGACCAAAGAGCTGGCGCTTACTTAGCCCAACGGCTAAGCCTAGCTATACAGCGAGGCAATAGCGCCAGTGTTTAGGGCACCATGCCATTAAGCGAGCATTTGGACGGTGTGTCCAAATTCCGGTGTGTCCATTTTGTAAATCTTAATTAAGTCTTAATTTATTTTTTAACATTTTACTTTATTTAATATAAATAATAACTTATGTTTTTATTAAAAAAAAAAAAAAATAATCAAAAAAGAAAAATATTGAAACAGTCCAAAAACATTTATTGGACTTATTATGTAAGTTCCGATTTATTATGCAGCTATGTTATCTTTATGTACTTATATTATGTATGTTATCTTTATTTATTATACAAAAACGCGTTAATTTCATGATCGTTTATTTGAGGTGGTAGAGAAAATTAGCCTGCTTTCATAGAGTTTATCCAAATTTGCAATTAAAATTATGTAGATAACGGGGATGTTTGATCAAAGTTTTTTATGAATAAGATGTTAATTTGATACTTTTGTTACTGCCATTATGACGACCGAATGGCGTAGTGGTAGCGAACCTGCTGTGTGCGCCGGAGGTCGTGGGTTCGATTCCCACTGCTGGTAAATATTTGTGTGATGAGCGTGAATGTTTTCCAGTGTCTGGGTGTTTTTCAATATATTGTATTTATCTATATTAGTATGTATGTTTATTTATCAGCTATCTAGTGCCCATAACAAAAGCTATCGCTTACTTTGGGGCTAGATAGCGATGTGTAAAATGTCCCGTATATATTTATTTATTTTATTTATTTATTATACTAACCATAAATAAACTTAATACAATTTGCAATATGACCAATATTACTATATTACTATATCGGCGAAAAGATAAATAATATCTGAATTTTGTCAATGTTGTGATACAAAACTTTGAACGCTTGAACTAGGTATTACTTACTAACTAATCAAACGATAACGATTGGACATGACTTTACGCGCTAAAATTAGAAAAGTTCCCCAACCAATATGTTATGTCAACTCAAAAAACAATTTGTAAGTCTTCCGAGTAAGCCGCTTGAAGTGACTATTTATTTAACGGAGCAAATCCCTACTGTCTTTTAAACTCACCGTTCAGGGGGCTGATTGTGTAACTTTTTACGATGAAATGGTATTCCTTGACCATCAAAGTAAAATATTCCTTAAGTGTATCATTTTAAAGTCACAAATTCATTACAACCGATTTCAACATGGAGCGTTATGGAGCGTATCGTACATACCTAAACGTATAAGAACGCATACACAAAATTGAGCTCTAATTCAATGTTGTTATGGTTTATTTTACTTTGATGCCGACGGCCATCAAATGAATACCATTTCATCGTAAAAAGTTACACAATCAGGGGGCTGGTAAAAGAAATATTTTTTTCGGGATTCCGCCGTAAAATCATAAAAACCGAACCATCGTTTTCGCGTGCACCTGTTTCAATCTATAGCATTCATAAAATTAATAAAATACAACCTAACCTGGTCGTTCACTCACTATCACTGTCGTTAAATCTAACTATGCTAAATTAAAACTAAAATCACTAATACACTAATAAACTATTTTTTACTAAAAACGTAGGTACTCTACGAATCCATTTCTGTTGGTGTTAATAAATCATGTCATTTACATGCAATTTCTTAAAATCCCAACCAGTAAACATACCAAAAAGTGTGAATTGATTTCATGTCACAAATGGATTGAGTAATTAGGTAAGTTGTTCACCAAAAGCTGCTTAAAACAAATTCAAACATTTAGGTTAATCGTAAGACTCCATTTTATAACATTTCTTATGATTATATTTTTAAATACCACTTAGATGGAAGTTAAAACGGTAACCTTAACTTGTTCGCAACATGCGAACAAGTAAAGGTTACCGTTTTAACTTCTTCGGATTGGAAACGTCTGCGGAACCCTTTTGAACCTGAGGTTGACTGGAACTTAGCCATATTTTTTGTGCACTCAGGAACGCGTTCGTGAGGGCACGGAACTCCGTCGGATTATTATTTTTGTAACATCTGCGTGCGTAATTCTAACTAGATACTAATAGATAACCGCGGCTGCTTTTTATGCGCCCGCGTTTTTTAACCTTTTGTTCGTTTGATTTGATACCGAATGCGCATTATATATTTTTGTAGGGGGAAAATACAATGCTCGCACGAAATCGTGAGTACGACAGACGTTGCACTTGTGACCACTTGTCATTAATTGATTTTTTTATTAACTTTCATGATAACAACAAGTGCGTTTATTATTAATTAATAGGTTTTGTCCGCGTAAATTTTGGCAAAAGGATTTTTAAAAAAGGAATTTAGATATATAAGTTTAAGTCAAATCGTAGGCCAAAGACAAAAATACACTTTGATTTTTTATTGAAATAAAAGAACATTTTTCATAATATTAAAAAAATCAAAACCAACTAACATATTAACACCTATGAACAAATTACAGAGTATAACTTTACAAGTACCTACTTAAAAGGTAATTATCCCAAAAATATCATATTTTGTTATCATCAAAGTAAGTGAGAAAAAATGTCTGTGGCAAAATAATGTTTGTCGGGACAGCTACTGCCTTAAAATGCTCTTTTAGTATACTTTGTATACTGGGTAGGTATGGAGTCGCACTAATTACGTAATCCGAGTCCCGTGACCGAAATAAATTAAAAAAGTCTAGAACACCGCATTGTGGCGGCGAAATGTAAAGAAATCGTCCCCCGATACAGAACAAAATTATAATGAAGTCGCTTTGTTGCCTACGCTTATTAGCATCGGCTTTAAAATTAAATATTCCGTCAACAAAAGAGAAACGTAAATTGTTATGATGATTTGATTAGTTATAGTAAACTGTTACAACTTACAGGTGCATACAAACTTTAATAAGTATACATACATGCTGAGTGAGGTCAAAAAAATTACCAATAACTATTCACAACTTATAGTAGTGTTATTATCTCGCTGCAGACTCTGTCATAAAATCATAATCGGACTAGGGATGTGCGCTAGTTGCGCGCGCGCAAGGCCGTTATCGATAACGTAATCATCAAGGTTACGTAAACATACTGCATTCATGCATTTAATATTACTATGTTTAAAAATCTAAAAATAAATAAACGTGTTTTTATTTCTATCACCCGTTTATAAAAATACAAAAAAAGAGCAACTATCGATATCATTCATCGTCATCACTCATCGACTGCAGTAATGCACAACTCAGCAGTGAAATACAAACGCGAAACACTCGGATGAGTTATGACCGAGTCTGCAGCGAGATAATAACATTATTATAGTATTGCGTAGTATAGTACCTACTTGACTTATCACTGTAGAATGTAGATATCATTTCCCCTCATGATGCATGAGAGGAAATGATTTATGTAGTGATAAGCTTTTGAAGTGGTCCGGGGTACATACCTTTAGGTTTCCGAGGATTATGATTTCAAATGCGAGTCGGGCTCGCACACTGAGGATTCCGTACTATCAAGACCGATTCCAACCAAAACGCCGTACACCGGTAGAAGCAATTTTGCACTCCTAGCACAGCTTATCGATCATTTAGAGAAGAAATTGGGTAAATAGTCACACGGTAATATGTTTTTAATGTCTTAATTATCATCCATTGATTCATTCAATAAGGTCATCAAGTTATGTATTTTACTAAGCAATCAAAAATTAATAACAAATAGGTACACTTTAAATTTTTTTCCTAAGGCTTTCATTTCATACCCATATTAGGGAAATCCACAAAAAATAGCTAGTCCGTCATGGGCCATCCGCCATATTGGATTTAGACTGACGTCACTAAACCAGTCGCCATGACACCGAGATACCTTTGTTTTAAAGTTCATTTACAAGTTTTGATCGGAATAAATATAGGTCACTAGCAAACACGGCGAACTCCGTTTCGCCACCAGATGGCTTTCCCGCTACAAAGATTTTCCCGCTTTTCTGTTGAAATTTTTCCTGAATTTTCTTTGCTATAAACCTCACGGAGCCCGAGACCTTTCCAACGAATGCAAAACCGTGGAAATCGGTTCGTGCGTTCTGGAGTTATGGCGTCAGGGAGGAAAACCCGACTTATTTTTTATTAACAAATCGACTCTACATCTTTCACGCGAATCTCTCCTGGGGGCTAATTTTAAGTAGGTATTGTGAGATGCACCGCGGTACCCTACGCCCGATGCTGCTCGTACTATAATCAGCATATTCAATTCTATCCACTTAATATTTTTTGTGACAAGGGCACATCCACTCGCCCTAGCCGCATATGCCGGGATTTCGAACTAAACTTTTGTGGTTTGTTGGTGATCTATCGTCAAACAACTGGCTATTTTTTTATCCTACACTCAGTATTAGTTACCCTTACTTACCTTAGCCGCTTTGATATAAAAATAAGGGCTAAGTTAAATAATTAATCAATATGTTGCCAATCAATTAATCACGAGGTCCTATGGATTTGTCTCCAGGGTTGGGTCAAAAATCAAAAAAGGTTCAGTAGACAGTACCCGGGTTAAAAGAAGATGCGCCTAGCAGTGTTTCGGCCTTGCTTCGCTCTTCAGAGAGGATACTAAGCCATTGATTCCACTTATAGCAAGTAGGCAGTAGGTACACTGTTTTGTTGACAATGGAAAAGCCTACCAAAGTTTTTATAAGGATTTATAAGTACAAAATAACTCTATAATGGCATTCATTAATTATAGGTATAATATGCGAAGTCATTTACTCAAGTAAATGAAACTCATTAGCTTGAGTAAGTATACACTATACTTAACAACAGTTTTGTTTCTAATATTTTTTGTAAATAAATACTAAAGGTATAGAGTTACTGCGGCATCATTGACATTTACGGTTTCAAGGAATTTTAATTACATATTATATTGTATTCAAATAATGAAATGTACCTAAACATACAGTATTTAGTACGACAGAGAAAAGTGTAAGACTTGAAGCTATAGTAGTGTTATTATCTCGCTGCAGTCTCGGTCATAAATCATCCGAGTGTTTCGCTTTGACTTCATGTGTTCTCTGGTTGAGGCTTTAAAAGGTGGATCGGCCAAATTTAATTTAGTTTTATCATATCTCAGCATAAATAGAAAACTTATCGCAAAGATCTTCACACTTCAACTTATACTCATAGCTTTTAGACCCCTCTTAAAAGTTCTAATGGATTTGTATCACCAAAAAGATTTGTATGACTAATAACTCGCAGATGTTTCTTAAAACGTACATCAAATTCAGAGATTAGGGGTTAGGACTGCTAGGAGCCCGCCCTTTGAGGGCAATAATTAAAAATAACACGTTATCGATTCGGGGATCTACAAACCACCCAGGAAGTGATAATACTTATATACACACATGAATATTAATATAAGACTAGCTTTTTCCAGTGTAGAATGTCTTTTTGCCTACAATCATTTTAACAGCGTAAAAGCCGTATTTAAGCGATTTTAAATGAAGTTTTATTTTAAAACCATAAAGACAATTACCTACTTTAAAATTAAAAATTCATGTATTTTGGGTCTTTAATCTAAAATCGCTTAGAAGCAGAAACACGATTGGATAAAATTTTATCGATCGAAAGTTCTCCCAAAAGTTGCTCCAAAATATCAGTTTTTCTAATTTTAATCAGAAACTACAGTGCATGTAATTGTAATTTTTGTTTTAATGTGTCGGTAATAATAATATCCAAAAACGCTTAGGAACAGAATTCTGATAACTGGCTTAGTTTTTGAGTAATTAGGTAAAAGGTCGTTTTTCTGTTATATTCTTCCGCGACGCTGCATGTCGCACCTACCAACGTATCCGTGAGAGTGATAGACAAACAAAAATAAATTCAATAAATCCCCTTAATTCTAAAACTCGGTTATAGGATTTGGATCCTGTTTTTATCCCCGACTTACATAATATTATCTTTTATTTGGTTCGCCCTTGAATCAGGGGTCTGATTGCGTAAGGAAAACGTATTCATAGTTATCGTAATCGTTAGCAAATTCTGCCGCCCAATTGGCTGCCATAAATCAGCGAACCAATTAGCGGACAGAATTCGTAAACGATTACGATAACGATGAATAAGTTTTTCTTACACAATCTAGGGGCAATACCTACACGAAGTTTAGTCGCTATCTAAATCAAAAGCAATGTGTATATCGGTCATAAAATCACGTAGCAAAAAATAACACAGGTCTTATTAAAAGTTGAATAAACGTTGAATAAATGTGTCTACAAAATATTTGCGGTCTAGTTACAGCAAAATAGAGTCATCGTAATGTGATAACCGTTGATACCTACTATATATTTGCTGTAACTTGAATAATTTAATGCGGCGTTACAGAATAAATAATATTTAAGGCAAATAAATTTAATTCAGAATTTAATGATTTATTACGTTGTTACAGAATAAGTAAATAAATTAAATAAAAAAATAAATTTTCCCCTTAGTTATTTAATCCCTATCGATCTACCACCTTCTCACATATCTTCTTTGGTTTCAATATGTTGTAAATTCATCATTGCAAATAACAATGAGCCTGGTAGTAGCTACCAGGTGGTACCAGGTGGTAAGCCTTGTCTTGCAGTCTGTCCGGATGGTTACTACCACGCTGCCTTCAGATATTTTGTGGTGAAGCAGTTACTTCAAAGCTTTACTGTGTTTTGGTTTAAGGAACACTGGATACTAAAATAATTTTGAACATAGCCCTCTGCCTGCAGATATTTTGTGGTGAAGCAGTTACTATGAAAATGAAAAATCTTTATTTTCACATAGGCCCAATTACTTAATAGGCTCTTATGAAAAGTCAAAACTCTACCGCCAGGTTCGGAAAGCAGGTTTGCACCGAGAAGAACTGGCAAGAAACTCGGCACTTGCTCTTTTCAAAAAAAATATCATTAAGTAGGTATATACAATTTCTTAAATAATATCAATAATTATTACATAATTTTTAAGATATCTCGTGAAGAGATGGAAATATATATCCCTATCATTCCAACAATTCTTGTCATTGAAAAATTCTTCAATAGTATAGTAACCCCGACTTATTAGATGTTTTTTGACAGTGACTTTAAACCTGTGTAAAGGTAAGTCCAAAACAGACTTCGGGATCATATTGTAGAAGCGTACATTCAACCCCAAAGCATAACTGTGTTTTGGTTTAAGGAACTCTGGATACTAAAATAATTTTGAACATAGCCCTCTGCCTGCAGATATTTTGTGGTGAAGCAGTTACTGCAAAGCTTTACTGTGTTTTGGTTTAAGGAACACTGGATACTAAAATAATTTTGAACATAATGTCCAAAAAATTGGTCCAAGCGCCTGGTGACCTGAGAGCTGGCACTTATTTAGCTCAACGGCTAAGTTTAGCCATACAAAGAGGTAATAGCGCCATCGTTTTGGGCACTGCCCTGCATTAATGATCAGTTGGACGGTGTATATGTTTTGTTAATATTAAAATTATATTGTTTAGTTCAGTATAAGTCTGTGGTTGGCTCTTAGGAATAGGAAACTGTCTGCAAAATACTGGGACGCATCACGCAGGCATGAATGTTTGGCTCGTCTCCTTATTTCTTTGATATAAACAAAATATTATTTACTTTGCTTTTTATTTATTTCCAAACAACGTGTTCTAAAGAGTGAGAAATTAATCATTCCAGGAACTAAGCCATATCATGAATATGATATAGTTAACATGAAGTAAGATAAGCTTATCTAACCTTGGCTAATTAATATAAATTAAACTGGACCAATTTTAGGAACATAAAATTTGTGTCACAACGCCCTATCGATAAAGTTTCTTAACATCTCATAACTCATGTTTCGTTTCCGCCGTTTCCACGTGTCACATTGTATAAAAACATTAACATATTTGTGAGGAACAAAAAATTAATGAGCTCATACCGACCAGGAACATATGCGTCACATTCTTTGCCTTCAACACTAGTCCCCAGCGAATTTTAGGGACGACGCAGACGACGTTCTGAACGCTGAAGAAGGATATATTTTAATGGGCATACACCAATTTATGACGACGTTCTGTAGTTCTACACGGATAGCAAGTATCATTTAAAAATATTTTTAAAAACAAGCTGTCTTACGTTTAAACCGTATTTTTCAGCACCACACCAACTTTCTAACACCCAAATATTCAACAGGATTTTTTTTATTTTATTTTTTTTATTTTATTATTCTTACAGAAAATCTACAGCGTTACAGAAAGTAATAATTTATACCTTATATAATACCTTAAAGTTATGGCCAATAACAGATTTTCCCACTAAGTACAAAAAAAAAAAAAATATCATTCTGTTGTCATTCTGAGATAGATAACCAGGAAACTAATATTTGCATGACGTGAGCGTGTGTGAGTGTGTGTGTGTGTTTTGTGTGTGTGTGTGTGTGTGTGTGTGTGTGTGTGTGTGTGTGTGTGTGTGTGTGTGTGTGTGTGTGTGTGTGTGTGTGTGTGTGTGTGTGTGTGTGTTCGTGTGCTAGTGTGTATGTGTGTGTGTGTGAATTTATCTGTTAAACTTTCTGAGTTGTCGCCTAAATGAAGCTCTGGAGTTACAGAAAAGGTCGATATCTGAAAATTGTTTGTTATATGTGCGTGTAAGTCTTGTGATTGCCGAGTTTTGTGTATATATTTTTCTTTTGAAGGGTACTGAAAACAAAACTGTGTGGCGGGTCCGCTTAGGGGGAACCAAAAATTTAATTTTAGAAAGGAGATGTGAGCTATCCATATGTCCATTTACAATGTCATATAATAGCAACATGTCGGCTAGCTGTCGCCGATGCCCAAAGCTTTGAAGTTTGTGGCGCATACAATCATCTTGGTAATTTAAGGGTTCCACGTGAGTACGAAAATTTAAATGCTTTACAAATTTCCTCTGTATCTTTTCGATTTCTTCATTGGGTTTTATGTAGTGAGGAGACCAAACACAACTGCAGTATTCTAAAGTACTACGCACGTATGCAAAATAAATAGTCTTAAGTGAATCAATATTTTTAAAGGGCTTACTAGTTCTTAAGACGAAACCCAGTAAAGCATATGCTTTTTGAGTTATATATTCTATATGAGCATTAAAGGACATTTTGTCGTCTAGAATAACTCCTAAATCACGGATTTTATCAGTTTTTGAGATAATTTGGCCATCTACATTATAATTAAAACTTATTGGTTTTTTATTCCTTGAAAAAGTAATCTGCTGGCACTTGTCTATATTAATTTGGATTCTATTCTCCTTATAATATTGTGATAGTCGGTTTAGATCCTCCTGTAGTTTCAGACAGTCTTCAGGTTTGTTAATTTCCATATAGATTTTGGTATCATCAGCGTACATTAAAAATTTAGAATTTGAGAAACAGCTGTAAATATCAAACAGATAAATATTGTAGAATAAGGGACCCAAATGTGAACCTTGTGGAACTCCGGAGGGGATTACACAGAAGTCTGAACAGCTACCACCAACTACTACAGCCTGAGATCGATTGGAAAGGTAAGATTTAACCCACCTTAGAAGGTCTCCATGAATACCTAAGTGCTCTAATTTCTTAAGCAGGATGTAGTGATCAACACGATCAAACGCCTTTTCGAAATCAGTGTAAATAACATCAACTTGAACGCATTTATCCATTGAAGCCAAAATGTCTTCCGTAAATGTTATTAAATTTGATAATGTCGATCGACCTTTAATAAAACCATGTTGTTCGGGTGGGATTGCACTTATCAAGATGGGGTATATTGCGTTGTAAACCAATTTTTCTAAAATTTTACCAAAGACGTTTAAGATGGAAACGGGACGATAATTTTCGACATGACTTTTGTTACCCTTTTTATGAATCGGAACTATATGTGCTTCTTTCCATTTCGTTGGGAAGAAGCCTTCAGCTAATGATCTATCGAAGATTATCTTAAGCGGAGTGACTATAGCTTTACTAGCGTGCCTTATAAAATAGGGTGAAATTTTATCACTTCCAGGGCTTTTTGCAGTGTCAAGCTTCATAATCATTTTTACAAGTTCTGAAGTATCAACTTTTAATAAATGACAATGGGAAGAACTTGAGTTAGCTGGGGGCCTAAGTTCAGTGCATGGATAATCATTAAGTGGATGAGAGAACACGTTGTAGAAAAATTTATTAAAAGCCAATGCATGATCTTTATTTGTAATAGATGCTGCATTTTGATAAACTAGTTTTTTAGGTATTTTAGAAGTATTACGTTTTGATTTTATAATTAATGATCAAACGAACTTGCAAAGTGAAGTTCGATCATAATTATATGAATTCGCTTCATTTGAAGATAATTTTTATTATTATCGACAAAGTAGTAACTTCTATTGTACAGGCACATTTCGCACGTTTAGAATTAAGTCACTCAATTGATTTTTGTTTTCCTGTGGGGTGTGGGGCAACCCCATATATACTACCGCCGCTGCAGCCGTCGTCATTATTTTAGAGAACACAAAATTTTCTAATGAGGGTTGGGAGGGAGGGTGTTTATATCTTCAAATGAAGCGAATTCATATAATTATGATCGAACTTCACTTTGCAAGTTCGTTTGATCATTAATTATATTTCATTTCGCTTCATTTTTCAGATAATTTTTATTATTATCGACAAAGTAGATGTTTAGAGACGAAAATTTTGTGAAGGTAAGTAGTAAAACACAATAATTATATTATTGTGTTTATCATGCCAAATCAACGTTTGTTTACAGAATAAACCTTACACAACTTCTCTAAGGTACATATGAATTTATTTTTTAATCTTAATCAATCCTCAGTTCAATAAATTGCATTACCTCCTAATATTTTATCAATCGTACTTGGTTAATTGGCTATTAAATTAGTGCACGAGTATATGATATATATCACATATTATGTTTGCGAGCGGTTAGTCTAGCCAGCTGTATTTCTTATAATATCTAACGATATGGCGCGTGCTGTGCGCGCCGACCGTCGGCACATCCACGCCGTTTTCGCTCAACCTTTAACCATCTGCTGATGGTTTGAGGAGATGCCGGGTTGTGTGGCTATTATATGCATTGAAATTAGCGGATTGACGATAGACAGCCTAATTTTCTTCGTGACGATGAAAATCTTGTATGGCGGTAGCACGGCAAATTGATCTATTTTCTTCAAAATAGGGTTAAAATAGACTGTTCGTTCGCGCCCTGCGGCCGATGTCTGATATCTCTATTATAACACCCGAGGGGCCGATAAGTTTGCACTCGATGTGCTTTAAAGAGTGCAAGTAAAATAGCTAATTATTTGGTCATTTTTTTTTTTTTTTTTTTTTTTTTTAACTTAAGGTCTCAATTGGGTGTTCGATTGGCAAATAAATTTAATACGACCTCTGGATCCCCAGTAAATAAATATTTTGGTTTTGATGGTCTTAACTTATAGGCACTTTTAAGTAAGCGTTATATTTGATCGATACTAGATAATTCACTACCGAAAATAAGCGATAACGTGGAGCGGTGACTATTTAAAGATCCATACGCAGCTCCATTATTAAATTGTTCCGTGAGAAAAAATTACAATGGATGAAGCTGATAATTCGCAAGGTCTATGGTTATTGATACGACAGAACAGCCACCATAATTTCTATGTATCGCAGTGTATTTTTGGACAAGGATGCCATAATTAACCTTTATGCCATTCCTGGGTCTTATTGTAAACTTCTTCAAAACTTGTTGTGAACTTTAGGATAAGTTTCTTCTCGGGACGGTGATAAGTCCAGGAATTCCTATTCCAGTATTGAAATTACGGGTAGCAAATATAATTTTGGATTGAACCATGTTCATTAACAAGGGCAACCAAGGCTGTGTTGGCCAATAGGAAAAAACTAAGATATCCTCGGCTTCATCATTTAAAATTTTTTGTAAACATTTTAAAACCAGTGAAAAAGGTGGAAATGTATAAAAAAAAACTATTGATATCTAGCATAATGAAGATGCATCTACTGTAAGACAATCAGGATCTTGTCTCAAAGATACGTAAGTTTTACATTTGGCAGTAGTGCGAGAAGCGAAAAGGTCAATTGTTGCTTCTCCGAATGCTGACGTCACTAGCTGGTACTTAACAACTTTTATGATAGTTCCCATTATAATAAATCAGAATTTTCTCCATGAGATTCGCGGTCGGCTTCTACATTGTCTTTTCTGTTTATAAATATATTACGATACAAAGATACCGAATATTTTTCGTTCCTCGCACCATTGGCAAATGGATCTTGTTAATTCACTTAGGTGAGGAAACTGAATTCCTCCCATCCGATCTATATTGCTGATTGCGGTTGTGTTATCAACGCGTTCTAGGATGTTAATTTTAGACCTCTTGCGAGCAATGGTTTAAGACAGAGGAAAACCCGTCAACAGCTCTAAATAGTTTATATGAAAATTACTTTCATATGCGGTCCACCCGGCGTTGGCACGCTTGTTCTGCTCAGTCCTATTTGGGTTCTCTAGGTCAAAATAAACTGTAGGATGGTAGAATATCATTCATAGGTTTTAATGTTTCGTAGCAACTTTGGTGTATGAGCCAAATTTTTTGGTTCCCACGTCTTTTGGTACATAATTCACCATATCTTACATCAGGACAGGCCGATGTAAGAGTACCTATTAAATAGGCAAAGTTTCTAATAGTGCAAACTGGCAGGCGAGAAAACTTTTCTATTAAAAAAAATTTGTTAAATTTTTCTCATGGAAGTGAAATCCTCATATCCACAGAGTTGTAAATGAAACCCAAAAACTTACGCCTCTGCCAGGAATGTAAACAACTTTTATCATAATTAATTATGGAACCTAAACGTATTGTTTACATTTCTAAGACGTTCTTCGAAGGTGATCCCAATACATAAAAAGTCATAATAGATTAAAAACCACAATATCTTAAATAGCAAAGCTACTTTTTCATTACTTTTGTTTTTAAATGTGAATCGTAAATATTTACGATGAGAGGTTGATATAGGGACGAGTAAGTAGGCTTTTACGTTTAAAGTTGTCACAAAGCCGATCCTTGGTATCATTTTGGGTTGGATTGGATTTCTATGGTCTTCAATCCTAAATTTATTTAACTGTTTGTAGTTTAGAATAAAATCTATAATCGCCATTTCGTTTTCGAGCTACGAAAATGTTCGATATAAAATGAGCTTTACGGTGTTTACATTTTCTAATAGTAGCCGACTTTCAAAATTTTGCAATAGCTTTCGACTTGGCGAATGAACTGTATGCGGTAACCTTTACGAATCCCATCTAAAACAACGGGGATTTTCGGCCTACTAGGCCGACAGGAATAATAGTGTTGTAGCCTGCCGCTGGTGTCCATCGTCTTTGAAGACGACTTGTGAGTCGGCGGCGTTCGCGCCGCTGTTCGTTGGTAATGTGTATACTGCATCCGATACGATCCACCTCGCGCCCCCCCCCTGTTTGATGACTGGTAACAAGAAGGGCCAGATCATTTTCCTCGATATCGAGGGCGAGAGGTCTTATCGAGACCGAATTTTTCTGTCCCTATTTAATTTGGCTTCCTTGCCTCTCAATCTCTTTAGAAGCTTTGATTTTTCGGCAATGTATTCCTAAATAATGTTTTTTCTTTCTTCTATATAGTGGGAATTTGTGAGTAAGTTGCAGCCATGCGACAATATTTTTATTGCTTGTACTTTGTCATACATAGCTCTGTTTATAGCTGTGATTCCTAAACCAAGCTGCCTTGCCTGGAGCTTTATATCACGAGTCCTTGGGGTATCCCCGATAGCAACAGATATTTTTGGATTAAGCCTTTAATATCTTTTAATAGGTTACAATAATCCGGGACAGCGAATTCCTTCAATAGCTTTTTTATTCTGGGTTTGAGTTCGGTAAATGCGTCTTGTGCCGTATCTACGGGAACAAGAGTCGATGGCAATGGCGCCTGTGGCGGCGATATGCGTGACATCGAACGCTGTTTGTAATTGAATTATTGCGACTCATTTTCTGATAAAAGAAAGCAATCGGGTTATCACCCAAAGGTTTTTGATACCATCAAGAGGTAAAGTGTGTAACGTCATGCTAAACCATCGTGTTAACCCGCAGTTAACCACCAGGAAAGCATAAAAAAGCTAGGCCCGTGACCATATTGACGAGTGTAAAGTAATAACTATGCATCACGCAACTCCATCGTGTTAACCCGCAGTTAACCACCAGGACAGCATAAAGACGCTAGGCCCGTGACAATATTCACAAGTGTTTGTTCATTCATTACTTTGATCACTAATTACTATGCATCACGCAAATCCATCGTGTTAACCCGCAGTTAACCGCCAGGAAAGCATAAGGATGCTAGGCCCGTGACAATATTCACACGTGATCGTTCCTGCTTTGATCACTGATTACTATGCATCACGCAAATCCATCGTGTTAACCCGCAGTTAACCACCAGGACATCATAAAGACGCTAGGCCCGTGACAATATTCACAAGTGTTTGTTCACTACTTTGATCACTAAATACTGTGCATCACGCAAATCCATTGTGTTAACCCGCAGTTAACCACCAGGACAGCATAAAGACGCTAGGACCGTGACAATATTCACAAGTGTTTGTTCACTACTTTGATCACTAATTACTATGCGTCACGCAAATCCGTCGTGTTAACCCGCAGTTAACCGCCAGGAAAGCATAAAGATGCTAGGCCCGTGACAATATTCACACGTGATCGTTCCTGCTTTGATCACTGATTACTATGCATTACGCAAATCCATCGTGTTAACCCGCAGTTAACCACCAGGACGTCATAAAGATGCTAGGCCCGTGACAATGTTCACAAGTGTTTGTTCACTACTTTGATCACTAATTACTATGCATCAAGTAAATCCATCGTGTTAACCCGCGGTTAACCACCAGGAAAGCATAAAGACGCTAGGTCTGTGAGTATGTACTGTGCAATCTTTTCATTGGTTCAATCATAAATAAATTGAAAATTGAAATTGTATGTAGACTGGATGTACTTTGGCGTCACATTTACAAAAAAAAAAAGTCATGTAAATCCATCGTGGTAACCCGCAATTACCCGCTAGGAATTTGGTTAATTACAATATCACACTCACAAGAATTATTACGTGGTAAAAATACACAGTAACACTTACCCGTATTCTTATCCGATGAACACTTCACTATATGCTTTATTTTATTTTTATTTTCTTTTTAATAATTTATTTTAATGGCAGCGCCAGCGTGCGCGCGGTGCCTCGCACAATAAAAGAATGACGACGGCTGCAGCGGCGGTAGTATATATGGGGTTGCCCCACACCCCACAGGAAAACAAAAATCAATTGAGTGACTTAATTCTAAACGTGCGAAATGTGCCTGTACAATAGAAGTTACTACTTTGTCGATAATAATAAAAATTATCTGAAAAATGAAGCGAAATGAAATATAATAGACCAAAAATGTTTCGGGTTATGTTTTAAGGATATTTCGTTAAATTCAGTGTAATTATTATAACATTGAGATTCAATTGTACGTTCTCTCTTCCTCAGCAGTGAGAACTCCTGATAGTCTAAAGGATCCTGATATTTTTTCCATCGCGCATGAACTTTAGCTTTTTCACGTATAATTTTTATTAAGGATTTGCTGTACCATTTTGGATAAGTGTCACGTTTTCTAGTTACTTCTAAGGGAACATACAAGAAAATACTTTCGTACAAACGTTCATAGAAATAATCCACAGCATCGTCTACCGTCCCTTCGTTAAGGTATGTATCCCATGGAGTATTGATTAAATATTTACAAATGCTATCAAAATTAGCTTTATAGAACTTAAGTTTGAGGCGAGACTCAGTTGCTAGTGGCTTCGTGGTCAGTGTAGGTATGTCAATAAGCAAAACCGGGTGGAACGCATCTGGTTTCAGCAACGGAGATAATGCGAGCGATAATTCTAGAGAGAAGTTTGTAAACACAAGGTCTAGTGTATTATTATGAGAATTTTTAAATAGAGATTGCTGTTCCATACCTATAATATTCAAATGTTGTATTAATTGCATACCTACGTCACGAACATTTTGTGACGCTTTGTTTAAAAATGAGGGCCCGTTCTTATCCCATTGAATAAATGGCATGTTGAAATCGCCCAGTAGGATAAAGTTGTCGTTTTTAATTATGTTATAATATAGATCGGATACTGCTGACATCAAGTCTTCCAATAATTGGGTTTGCATGTTTGTATTCCCAGGAATATAGGTTGCGAGAATATGAATAGGATAAATCAAATGAGCCCAAACTCGAAGGAAGAGTTCCTATGTCTACTTTTAGATTCCATCATCAGATCAGCTCTATGTATGTCATAATAATTTTGCATTGTCATCCGATTTTAACATGCAAAACTTCAGCTCAATTGGTAACCGAAAAATGGATCTACATAATTAAACTTACAAGATTTTATTGATAGCCCAACGAACAAATAAATTAAACATCGGGATAGGCGAAATTAAATAGAATCTTGTAACTATTTATACACTAAAATTGGGCCCCTAATCGACTAAAATATTGAAAATTCAAATCAGGCTATTTATTCAATAGCTTACATACTTTTTATTGGTACGTACCTACCTATTGTACCTAATTATCAATAGGCATGGTCAAAATAATAGTTTTCTTTTTGTTTATGCACAACCTCTTATAATTAACTTTGGCACTTATTATGCTTGATTTAAAAAATAAAAATTCTATGGTCGTACCATTCAGTAAAATTTATACCTAAAGGGTTCGTACAGAAGTTCTCTTCTTGTTCTTTAATTTTGAGAAACGTAGAGAAATCTCAAAGTACAACTAAGTATGGACAACTTATCTGGCGCTCGATTATTTTCACCTTTATTTTTTCCACTGCTACCAAGTACCAATATCAATATTATAATCATGTTCACTTTTGATCTCTCTTATTGTTTCCTTACAAGCTCAATATACTTAATATACCATAGTGTAGGAAGGAATCTGTAATGAAAAATAGTTATGACGTAGACAGTCGAGTCCAAGAATCACCTGCTAAGACTTTAGGAGATACGCATGGTAAACTTTTGCCGTCCGATGACAAAGTCCGTCGTCTGTGCCGGCTCTAAGCAATTCCTTCGGGTCTTCCTTCCACCAATGATCGCGGAACATTTATTAAAAAAGAATGTGGCTCCACCCATCGCAGGAAACAGCTGCATTTAATTATTACTATTCTGGTTCTTGAGCATTGGGTAAATGTAAATAAAAATAATAGCGGTACGTATGGGGCTTTAAACATATTTCGCTAATTTACATTCAGGTATGTTATCTTAGCTCTTGAAAATAATTTACAAAAATCATTAAAATTTTCACCTTTTTAACTTTAAACCTATTTCGATCCGGAGGGAAATCGTTTTGAATGATAATTCCTACCTAATATAAACAAAACACTTAAATTACGAGTAATTAGGTAGCCTATTATTTTTCAATTAAGTATACGTTAGTGATTATTGTTATCACTTCTTTGCAAAGAAGTGATAACTATAAAAACGCAAAATTGGTAGTAGCAATAAAGGCTTTTTTATTATATTTTTATTTTAATGATTATTGACATTTTGGTAGCATTCCTGCGCATACTTTTAATACCTATGTATGTATTGATTAAACTAACAATACAAAATATGGGCAAACAATCTTTTTAACACAAACCTATAATTTTTAGTATAGCATATTTGTGGCAATCATATTTGAAAATATAGAAACACTTAAAGTTATGGCAAGCAAATAGGCAACTAATGAATATTGTTTGACTACGAAGTTGTAACGGTTTTTTATTATGTTATAGCCAAATCTCAACACCTACGCTTCTCCGTTAAGTTTAAATGTTTCTTTGGCTATTATGAGTTTACAGATAATAAAATATTTTTGTTTGCTCATAATTATAAACAATCATTAAGAATAATTGACGTTTATTATTAATGACAATCAGCATGTGCTTGACTCAAACTTCAGTACCTACGTTTGACCATGTATTTTTTTCTTTCTTCTTTAATAACACTTTAGGTATATTCTGTAACTCTACTCATAATTACTCAAGAATTTCTGGGTGAATATCAGCAGCCATTGTAATTTGTAACTCCCATGGCTGCCTTGATTTATATGAGTACTATTACCTAAAAATATTTGTAGGAATAAGGATTAACAAGTATAAGAGAAGGTAAGATAACATTTGTTTTTGTATTAAATATATAAAACCATGTCTATATTTTGTCTACGTAGGTACATCCAAAAATATTCAATACAGTTATTTTATAACTGGACAGTTTAAAAGCACACGAGGCAGGGCCGAAGATTTTTGCATACCACCTCGTAAAGTGCACATGCATTAAAACAATGCATTTTTATATACCCTAATCGAAACTTTTATAATAAACCTGTCACTGAGTTCGATAACATCACAATCTTGAAAAGCTAAAGTGCCGTTCACGGGAACATAAACGTTTATAGAATCATAAAGCAGAACCAATCTATTGTTCGGTGCCTACGTCGACCTAACTAATCGAGCCATTCCGCTTTTTGTCTCCGCCGGACACATAATCAATTGTCACCTCGACTTTAAATATTTTCCACGCAAGTCGGAGACGGTGGTGTCTCGGTCACGAGTAGGGTTGCCGCTTGCCAGAAATAAGCGCATTGCTTGACTCTTGAGCCTTGAGGCTAAATATGAAAGACTTCGACTTTGACTTTGAGAATATTTGCATATTGAAGACATTTATTGCACTACGCGGCTATAGTGAGTCCGCGACATTCCAGCGAAATAAGTGTCGGTATGAGTTTTCACAAATAATGTCAATAAAATTGTAAGCATTAATATTCAAGAAATTTAGATATGGAGATAGAATTCACTAACGAAAGCAAACATATTAATTATGTACCTACGCTTTAATAATGCTAAATGAACAATCTCATCATTTTAAAGCAAACATATTAATTATGTACCTACGCTTTAATAATGCTAAATGAACAATCTCATCATTTTAAAGCAAACATATTAATTATGTACCTACCTACGCTTTAATAATGCTAAATGAACAATCTCATCATTTTAAAGCAAACATATTAATTATGTACCTACGCTTTAATAATGCTAAATGAACAATCTCATCATTTTTCAGAAATTTGACATAGTTTGTATGGAGTTTAAGTCAAACTCCATACAAATCATGTCAAATTTTGAACATGACCTACGTCATCAACAACATTTTGAACAACAAGAACATGACCTACGTCAATAATCATATTGACGTAGGTCATGTTCTTGGTCCTGAAAACATTGCCAATGTTTCGAAAACCCCCGTTTCGTGCAAGTGGACCTTAGTCTGTACCCTAAGACGTAAATAGTGTAAGACCATATGAATTTTGAGATTCAAAAGGCTGAGAGAAAACTAAAAATTTTCATTACTCCCTAAAAATGCTGTTAGACTTTTCTTCTTCGAGCACCCCTAGCCTTAGGCCCATTCAGAACTGGTCGAGGATAAAACGCCGTCTACAGACGTTGGAGTATCGTATTGCACAGAAAAAGGTGATGAGTGTTCGATTTGTAAGTATTGGCGTGAATGAATGACTCTCCGCTGAGGACACGTTGGAGTGTCGAACGATAGACGATTTAGAACCGATCATACATCGATACGCGATCTCTGCGTATCATCTTACAGACTATAATTAAGATATTGGCTGTCGTCGAACCTCGTCCACGGACGACGATAGCTCTGTCTACTTAGTCATGATAATTAGCAATAACCAGCCCATCTCAATCGGTTACTTTCTTATCGATGTGATTTTATATTAATATATCGTATACGCATTCCTTTGCTATAGGTAATATTAATGTATGAGGACGAGTTTCGTTGTAGCATGTTTAAAGGGATATCATATTACAATCCATCCACAATAATACAGTGAAACCTGCGTGTCTGTACAGTAGGTATATAATACGTAAAGACCAAAATATGTCTACGCGATATTACAAAAGAAGAATGATAGAAGATAGAACACACTAAACGATTTAAAATAATATTTTTGCCTTTATGAAGCCATTAAAATATTTTTCATGCGGATTTACACAGGTAGGTTAAAAGCTCAACATTTTAATACTAGGAAAAGCACCTTATATACAGTGGAATATAAATAGATGTGGGAGAAAAAACCGGATTCCACGTGAATCAAGTCGCGGGCACTGCTTGTCTCAAAATGATAAAATATACAGATCTAACGAGACAATTTCTTATCAATCGATTATATTATTTAAAATGCTAATTAGGTGATTTATTTTAATTCAAATTTAAATTAATTTACTGACTTTGCTTGTTTTCGAATAGGTACACCTGTAGGTAGTAAGTGTTGTCTTCAAGATATAAATAATTTTCAAATAGCAAATAGGTTCTTAGTTTGGCTTGGAAAAATTTATTTTTATTTTTGCAGTTTAATCTAGTTTAATCAAAATTCAATATTCAAAATATCTTTATTTCACATATGGCCTAACGTACAGGCTCTTGTAAAACGTCAATATGATATTTGTCGCATATGTATGGTGATAACTACAAGTCGACTTAAAACTAAGTTTACGATTTACGTCAGTCAATCGCCATGCTTTAGTCTTGCTAAAAGTTGAACACGGCTCGACCGTCTTTGATGATTTTTTGTGTTTGAGTAGATTTCAATTGACAGTGCATGATAACGTCTTCCTCTGGGCCAGCAATAAGTAATGAATATGATAGATCCAAAACCCTTAGCTCGTATGAATCTCTTGAGATAAAGAGTTTATTAATATAAAACGTTATCTTCAACGTATATGACAATGATATATTGTTTCACAGAGCAATGGACAGACATAGAAGTGCAATCAAAAGTAAATAAATAATTATAGAGTTAAGTAGTTAAGGCCTCAGCACACTGAACAGATGAAAACACAGATCTAATTTATTTTTTAGTGGTTGGTGCTCGATAAGTATCACCGAAAGAAAATTTATCGTAATTGATAGAAATGAAATCAAAATAAGTACAAATTCCTAATATCTTAAAAGGCTACCTAATACCTGCAAGAATTAAGTAATTAATTGCGTTCTTTATTGTACCTAATTACTCGCTGTATTTTTATAAGTAGTTACGAATTCTGTTTTTGTTATATTGTTCCTTAGACATTTCCTTTTGTGAAGTTCAAAGCACATGATCAGTACTAGCCAGATGACTTAGGTCTCTTTTTTTTTAGAATACGATATAAATACGACATTTAAAATTCAAGATTGCCATTCGGTGAAATATTAAAATGAAAACACTTATCACACCACCGTTTTTGTGATAAAACAACATAGGTATATCATGAAGAAGTTTAACCTGAGCTAAGTTCCTCATAATATTGTTTTCCAAGATGTAGGTAGGTACTGAACTACCAAAATTAGCTAACAGTGATGGTATAGCTAGAGAGATAATTAATAGGATCATATTTGAGGTGATGTTCCCCAAAATATTTTTATAACTATAGGTATGTGATAGCGCTTGAATGTGATCACACACTATGGAAAGTGCTGATACAGTCGGTGCAACACGCTTGCCTAATAGATCCCTATGCCCTCTTGATTTGAAGCGCCCAAGTTAAACTCTCTGGTCACCTAGTGTGTTTGAAGCCTTTTTTTTATCCTATACAAGTTAGTACTTGACTGCGATCTCACCTGATGGTAAGTGATGATGCAGTCTAAGATGTTATCGTACTAACTTGGAAGGGTAAGTAAATTTACCCCAACGGTTTCTACACAGCATCGCACCGGAACGCTAAATCGCTTGGCGGTGCGTCTTTGCTGGTAGGGTGGTAACTAGCCACGGCCGAAGCCTCCCACCAGACCAGACCTGAGCCAATTTAGAAATTATAAAATCCCAAAGTGGCCTGTGGCGGGAATCGAACCTGCGACCTCCCACTCGAATCCGAGCGCGCCGCCACTGCGCCAGGGAGGTCGTCATTCCTTAGAGCCTTTAGGTATTCAGCCTGCAGCCATCCAGTCCGGCCTGCAGCGATGATTTATAGTTTCGCAGCGGGTCGCGGGCATGCGGCGCGAGCGCCTGTCGTAGCCATTTTTAAACAGCGAAGTGTGCGTGTGCGCAGACATTCGTCAAAACATTTTAAAAAACATTTACGCGGAATCGGTATCAAAATGAAAATGAAAAGAGATATGAAAGTCACATCAAACAAACTAATGGAAATACGGAATGGTAAGAAATACGGAAACTGAAGACTCTTTACTCCGCACTAACCAATTTCAAATTTTCAACATTCTACGATGAGGTTTACATAAACATAATAGTTTCTTTGAATCGTTTATTTCGTAAATCTTTGAAGGAATGTAGGTACGCGTAATACATTAAAAGAAGTATTAAACTGCAACATACTTACTACAAAATTAAAGTTAGTCTCAGTTGAGCTTATTTGTGCAGTAAAAAGAAAACGAAAAATAATAAATATGTTATTATTGACGATGAATGTTGATTAAAATATAAATCAATAACTAATAACTGTGTTAGTTTGTCTACGTGGCGTTATTCAAAACTAAATCAATCTTATGTACAGTATTTTGACAGGGATAGGGTACTGAAAAGTGCTCGAAGAAATATTGACACTAGGTAAAACACGGGATTACTTAGTTCCTAAATCCAAACGAAGGTATAGACTATAGATATTTCAATCCACGAAGACGCGCCCCACTCTGTCAAAATCGCTTGTGTTTCATTCGATTCGTATGGAGTTTGAGTGGGGCTCGTAATAGTGAATTGAATATCCTCAATATCTATAACAAAAGTAATTAACGTTTACGGGGTATTGACATTTTCGTACCTATATTCGCCCTTATGTCTAGGTCTGTTGTCTGAGCTCTTGTGGTTTGTAATCGGGCAGTGTCTGCGGCCAACCTAAAATCTCGGCGGCCTCAACGCGATCTTATCCCGCTTGATCAATTTAGATAAAATAAATATTTATACATTCGAATGTGGATGGGCGAATAAAGCTATTCGTTAAATTGATTATGACGGTGAAATTTTTTTCTAATCCCAACTCTCCGGCTCTATTCAATCACTTTGATTTTAGATACGAGTTCGTAATAACGTTTTGCGATGACGTTATATTATAAACGAACATGTCTTGAAAGAGATCTCAAATACAACGCAACGGCACAGTTAGTGGAAGTTCAAGATAAAAAGGTGACTAGGTATATAAATATTTTTTCATGTGAGTTTTAAGTAGTTTGTTAGCAATGTTTTGTTTTCCGACGTAAGCTATGTTTCTAAATTACTTAACGGTTTTTATAGTACAGTATGTAATTGTTTAATTGTTAATCAACTGTTGGGTAATTAGTCTAATAATTAGACTGCAAATGTTGCTTTTTGTCTATAAGATAAAACTTTTACTTCAGCAGTAGCAGTGCTATATTTGTGTACTAGACTTAAACTTCTTATCTATAATCTCTTAATTTCAAAGTCAAGAATTAGTGTTCAAATCATAAGGTTCTAATTTCTTGGGCCGATTTTCCAATTGCCAGATAAACGTTAACTAAGGAATAAATATGACGTTTTGACAGATTTTGTATTGCACATGTTTCAAATTTATTCCTCAGATAGTCTTATCTGGCGGTTGAAAAATCGGCCCTGACTAATTATATCTTTATTAATAAACGTGGAATATTAGTGAAATATTTAAATCTATTTTGTCTTTTTCTATCATTAGTAGGGTTACATATTTTGAACTGAAAGAAATCGACATAACTGATTTTAACTATTCGAGCGCTGTTCCATTCATAAGGGGGATAAAGGTTAAGAATAAAATCAAATATTTAGACAAAAATATTATTTTTATTTCATACTCTGCATTTCGGAAGCGTAATAAATACGATTTTTATTTTTTAATATTCTAACTAATAATTACATCACAATTCACAAATTATATACTTACATACTAGAGATAGCTATTTACAATTGACTAGGGTACATTTCAGTTCTTCGACAGCTATAAAACTTGATAAATCTATTTACATAATTTTATGTACACTATAAACTTCGAATCGTCGCGTTGGGACAAAATAAGTACCTAAATTATCACAAATTAGTCGTTCACTCCGCAAAGATTTACTAGCTAGACTAATTTAGTCAGGAACCTCGTAAAATCTGATACGTTCAGCATTACATAAGATAAGGAATGTTTTGTTTTGTAACTCATGTATATTGTACAAGTAAAAGCAACAATATTCATGGCTGTCTCGATAAACGGGTACGTTCAATATTTAAATGCAGTCGAATAATATTATGTAAACAATACTCAATGATAAGGTACTCGCAGTACACGTAATTTCAAATTAACAAATAATAAGAAAAGGTCATTAGATTAGAACCTCATCGTTACCTCATTACATTTTAGTGTTTCAGCACCGACTTATCTCTCGTACTTAACATTATTAATGCTCAACACACGTCCGTATAGTATTACAATTTACAAGTGTCGTATCTTATCATTACAATAATTTTATGTACAGTTACAATAGATCACAATATTTTCATTCGTGTACGGTACTCGCAGTCTATACGAAGTAAGTCTTCCTCACGTTAGCGGGCCGGGTGTTCGACATGGGTATTTGCTGCGGGGGCCGGAGGGGGCGCTCCTCGCTCTGGTGGTTGTCTATGGAGACGTAGCTGTGGTGGTGCGGCAACCGGTCGTCGGGCCGGCCCTCGCTGCTCGCCACCGAGCACGTCTCGTCCTCGGTACTGCGCGCCGAGACCTCTGCACTCGCGCTCGTCGAGTGCATCGGACTCGACATCATCAGGATCGGAGGCGCCATCCCGTACTTGTACCACGGGTCGTGCGACGTCGGCGGCGCGGTGTACCTCAGGTTGCCGTGCCTCCCGAACCCTTCCCTATTGCTAGTCTTAATATTATTCGCGTTGTGAAGCGTCCGATTCGGCAGCGTCACGTCGACGTCGGGCAACCGAAAATTTAGTTTCTCCCAACAGTTCTTTTCACCCCACACGATCACTGTACACGTTTTGAGAAGCACTTTTAGGTCTGGATCGATATTTATGGCACTTAGGTCAGTCGTTACGAGGAAAACTATTTTTTGGCGTCTATGCCTCACGTTCACTGAGTTTATAGCACTCTGCACGGCTGCCCGCGACTCGGGCGCGTACCACTCTTGTTGTAAGAAGTTTATAGATAACACTATCACGAGTCTTCTTGAACTTTCGGCCGCACTAACTAAACTATCACTCGACCGTCTCTCGATCAGTTGGAGGTCCCTGTGTTGCAAGCACAGAGTGTGACCCGAATTCTCTAACTCGGAACTCACGGCACGCGTGACGAAGTCTTCATCTCGTGAGTTGTACACAAAGAATGCGTCGAAACGCTTATTTTTATTATCGTTCATGTCCTTTGACGTGGAACTGAATACTCGTACGCCGTATTTCGAATGCATCCATAGTTTGAAGTCTTCTCTGAATACGAAGAGAAACAATGCGCACATCAATAAAAGCACGATTACTATTATCAAGACTCCCGCAATGTATGGAATATAATTTTCGACCCCATCGTTCGACTCGATGAATAACCGCTTTAGAGTCTCGGTCCCGGTCTCCTCGGTAGTGGTTTCTGTTTTACATTCCTTGGCTACGGTCGCGATAGTTTTATTCATTGGCTGGCCATGAGCAAAGTAGCACATCATGCTCTCGGTATCTTTTGATTTTTTTATCAGCCATTGATTCAACTGCGCTACGTCTTTACAATCGCATATCCAGTTGTTCCCTTCGACGGACACACGCGTGCGAGGATTGTTATCTGTGATGACTCGCCACGGCATGTAATCAACATATCCGTTGTTGTCGAGATTTAAAAACTCCAGCGACGCCAAGTAATTAAAGGTATCGTTCTCAATCACTTTGATTTTGTTATCTTGCAGATAGAGCTCGTTGAGATTCTGAAGCTTGGTGAACTGCGTGTTTCTCAACGTTTCCAGGTTATTGTTTTCTAAGTGAAGCACTCGCAGCGATTCTATACCGTTAAACGTTCTGTTTTGTATTGTGTTGATATTGCTGTTGTTAAGGTACAAGA
This sequence comes from Coenonympha arcania, assembly GCA_036785405.1. NCBI lineage: Eukaryota > Metazoa > Arthropoda > Insecta > Lepidoptera > Nymphalidae > Coenonympha > Coenonympha arcania. The sequence continues at coordinate 7,895,640 of CM072069.1, forward strand.
CTTGCAGTCGTTTTTTACCGATGAATACGTGATTTCCTAAATCTTTAAGATCGTTTCCATCTAAGTAGATCTCGGTCGCGTCCATCGGTATCTGCTCCGGCACGTGATCGTAGCCGGCGCTGGAACAATCGACGACGTTGGAGTTCCAGGTGAGATCATGATAGCACGAGCACTTATCTGGACAAGTCATCTTACAGTCGCAGGCATCAAAATCACAACAATGGCAAAGAGTAAAGCAGTGGGAATCGTATTCGCACAAGAATTCCGAAGATTTCACTTCGAGTAAAAGCATATCTGAATTACTTCGTGAATGTGTTAAAAAGCACCTTACGCTTTCTAAATCCATTACCCTGGGTCGCTGCCTTAGGTCACTCAATTGATTTATTCGCTGCAACCATTCCATTGTACAATCGCATTCAAATGGGTTTTCACTGATATAGAACTCTGGCAAATCTTTGTCTTCTGGCACTGAAGATATAGCAAAGGCTCCGACGTCTAATGTTTTTATCTTATTTGCATAGAGCATGACCTTGTTCAAGTTATACTTCTGTAGGAATGTTCCAGGATTGATTTTTTCTATATGATTATTGTTGAGGACAGCTGTCTCAATGCTACTGGGAAATGAAAACTCGTCGATGCTCCTCAGCTTGTTATTGCTCACATCTAGCATTTTAATGTTACATGTTTCTTTCACGCCATACGTATCTTCGAGTTTTTCTATTTTATTTTCGTGCATATCTAACCACTCGAGATTAGTCGGTATGTGGCTGTAGTCGAACCACAGTAATTCATTATTGGACACATTTAACCATACCAGCGGCTGTGAATTAGTGAATATTCCTTTTAAGTCTACCAATTTATTGCCGTCGAGGCCGATAGCCTTTAATTGCATATTTGAGGCAAAAGCGCCGTCATCAATTTGGTCAATATTGTTTGAAGCTAAATTCAATATCTGCAGTGAAGGCAAGGCCGAGAACGTGTCTTTAGATATTTTTTCAATTTTATTTCCAACTAGCCGCAAGCCATACAAATCGTCCAATCCCTCAAACTGAGTTGTTGATACTTTAGTTATCCTGTTCATTCCCAAATCTAAAGATGTTAAAAATCTCAATGTTTTTATAGCTTCGGGAACTTCAGTCAACTGGTTTCCGCTTAATCCCAAATCGTGGAGCTTAGTTATGTTTTCAAAGGAACGAAGATCCACCTTAGTTATTCTATTTCCATCGAGGAACAACTGATTAAGAACATACAAATTGGAAAAGTGATTGCTATCAACTTCTATGATATTGTTGTGTGCCAGTGAAAGAGAATGAAGATTTTTCAAATTGGAAAATGCCCCGTCTGCAATTCGTCCAATGTTGTTGAACTCTAGACTCAAAAACTGGAGATTGTTTAAATCTTGAAATAGTAGAGCATCGATTTTAGTAATCCTGTTGTGCGATAGATTCAAAACTATGAGACGCACTAATCCAGAAAATGTGTCTCTGTTCACCCACTCACTTGTCAACTCATTAGATGATAAATCTAAAATTTGTAACTGGTCCAAACCCTCGAGTAACCCAGGTGCGAGGACACTCAACGAGTTGTTGTTCAAGTATATTTGTTTTATATCTCGCGAAGATTGAAACATCTCTGGGGGTAAAGCGGTCAATGCGTTTGATGATAAATTAAGGATTTGAAGGTCACTTAATCCTACAAAAGCTCGATCCGCAACTGTTGATATCCTATTGTTTTGCAAAAACAGTTTCTGAAGTGCACGTAAACTTGATAGTCCATTGTCCGGAAGAGCACTTATTTCATTGTACGACATATCCAGAGTCTCTAGCACAGTATTACACGATTTGCCCGGCGCAGTGGGACCGTTGCCCCAGTCGGAGAAGCCTAGATTTGAAATATCTTGCAATCGGTTCTGCGTGATATTCAAATCTTTCAAGTTGTATAGCGGACAGAATATCTCCGATGGTAAAATCCATATATTGTTATCACCTAAATCCAAATTTCTCAAATCGGTCAGGCCACGAAAGGAGTCTCGGTGGAACTCCATCGACATAGCCGACCAGTCCGTGTTGTGCGTGCGAATAATCAAACTCCGTAATCCACTGAGCCGTGACAGCACAGCTGACGGTACGTATCGGATTTTACACGACTCTATCCTCATCTCTTTCAAATTGTGAAACCTCGATAGCAGTTCGGTGCCCTCCTCTTTCCTCCGGCCGACGTCGAGCGAACTCTCGAAGAAAAGCACATCGGTACAATGCAGATCGAGCGAGGTGATGCGCTGCGCCTGCGAGGTGCTGAGGCCGGCGAGCAGGTCCGTGGCGCCGGCGGCGGTGCGCAGCGAGCACGCCAGCTGCACGCGCGTGGGCTCGCCCGCGCCGCCCGACACGCGCTGCCACTCGCACTCCTGCGGCGCCTCCGCCACTCGACTCGTCAGCGAGGCCCCACCGGCGCTGAGGCACGACCAGCTCCACGCCGCACACCACACACTCAACAATCCGAATGAAAACATTGCGATGGGATCACTTAAAACTGTCACTGTTCAGTACGTCACTATTGCGGAGCACATCGCTGAGCTACTCCGGATGCAGTTGGAAAACTTTATGAATTTCCCGTCAAACTTGTTTCGATGTACGATACATAACGGCCGATTGCGCTCATCGAGGCGCAACACCACCGCTCGCGACGATGGCTGAGCAGCGACTGCCCGAGTGACGGCGTGCGTAGCGCGCGTTGACCGCTGGCGCGACGCGCTCCCCGCGCTCGCTCCTCCCCCGACAGGGAGGTCCGATAGCGCGCTCTCGGTCCCGCGGAAAGTTCACAACGGCAACAAGTTGCTCCGTGCTCGCCGCGAGATTGGCATGAACAGGAGTGCGCTTTGCGAGCTTTTATAAACATGGCGCTTCTTACTTTGTTTGTTTGTACTTGATGCAGCGATTTCAATTGCATATCCATTACAAATTCTTATCTGAATTGCGTTCCTGAATAACTTTCTTATTCCGACCATATTATACTTTACAGGTAGGTACATTACGTACAAAATAAAAACATAGCGGAATGAAAATTGATTCGTCCTATCATCGAAAGTAGAATGGTGAACATGAAGACAAAATTAACTAGCTATATAATATGACTTTAAATATGGTTGTAATCAACATGATTAGGTAGATACCTATTTAAATTCAATTGCAATGGACAAAAAAATACCTATGTAAATTAGATAGATATACACGTCTTAACTTTTTCTTTATTTTCTCTCACGCAATAATCTCAACATCAAACATTGTCGATATAATTTTATCAGCTGTTCTTATCTGTACAAGATTAACTCATGGAAGTCTAATGAATCCGTTTCCTGAACCCCTTTGTTTCGCAGCAGTCAGGTGAGCGACTGAGCAGGTAGGTGTCTGTCTCTGTGAGTCTGACGCATTGACACGTCTGCGATAAGCTGTTATCAAACTTGTGAAATCGTTGTGACATCAGTCATCACTCATCACCACTTAAGAGGATCGTCTAGCTGTAAGCTTTCATACAAAAAGCGATAATGTTTCCTACCCGTAAATGTAGTCCGATTTTCATAATTTTTAGAAATGTTGCAGATACAGTGAAGTACTAAGCTCGTAAGCTCGTACTTTTTAAGAAATATTGCTTGTGTTGAAAGTTATTGGAGTCTAAATATCCATATTTTTGCCCTAAACACTTGCTCGAGTATTTTTATTTATTTAATTTAAATGAACTAAAATACTAAAAAAATAAAACGTACGAGCCTAGATTAAGGTGTACTGAATCTAATGAGACCAAAATTGTCTAATTTAGTAAACGTTTGGAGGGTAAAAACTTTATCGCCTAAAGCAATATTTCAAGAATAAAGTGTAGGGCTAGAGCTAGACTAGACTACTCTGGACTTTAAGCTCTCTTTTAACGGATTGCATTTTTGAAAGAACCTATTCGTGTCGCGCTAGTCACTAGACGATAGCCTTAAGGGTTAGGTAGGAACTTCCTTTTTACGCATCAGACTTACGTAATTACCTACTAAGACAGGTGAGTACATTAGAAAAAAAAACAGTTTTCTAATGCGTTACTCAGCTAAGTTATCTTATCCAAATACCCGTAGGTACATTAGGTATCAACGCATTAGGCAGGTTGGAAATAGGAACGCTTACTAAATGTACCTGAATATAGTTACTTACAAGATAACTTTGCAGACTAATTATACCTAGCTAAGATGTGCTAAGATAATCGGAAATTTTATTAGAAAGTTGTAGGTAGGTACCTACTTACATATAAACAATAAATTAGACTCAATTTAATCTTTATTTTTGCGCGTTTTGGCGGGGGCATTCACGTGCTCCCGATTTATCATAAAATAGGTAGTAAGTACTGTATCCTACCCATAAAATTTCACAAATTCATCAGACTAATATTAGACACCAGTAATTGTATATTATGTACAGTAACTAAGTAGTTAATAAGTAGGTAGGTATAGTCATAGATACTTACTTGTAAAGTAAGTAGGTAGCTAATTAAAAGCTAAAATACAGACAGCTCAAAGATTATGGAGAGTCTTTTATTAATTTTAGAACTCTGGTTTTCTCACGATGTTAATCTTCGTCATTTTTTTTCTTCTTGCCGTAAAATATGCACAGAACTGAAATACACAATTTAAATAACTGCAGAAAGTAGGCAGCTTTTGTGGCTTTGTCTCAAAACTCTGAACACCGTTAAAATCTCTATACTTTCATCTTAGCCACTCGAATCTTTGAACAGTGGGGCTATTACAATAACCCCTCACAACTTCGCATTTCCCAATACAAATAATTGAAGTTCTAAATTATTTTAAAAAAGGAATGTCAATCAGATAAATGGAGAAAAAAATAGCAAGTACGTATGTGCATACGATTGCACTCGAAAACACTTGAGTTTGAAAGCTGTCGGGTAAAATGAAAGACCTTTATTGGCGTTCCGCGGTTTAACGCTAAACAAAGAGGTAACCAAACTAACTATGTCAAAAGAGAACCCTTTACGTTGCTTGGTACTTTAAAACTGTAGACGTCAAAAAGTACGGAATTTTCCGTGTATAAAACCAACTGAAAGTTTAAAATGTTTAGTATCTATAATATCTTTGTATAAGTAAGGCGCGTTGAGCATTTTTGAGATCGGTAAAAACCACTCAACTCGTTACCGTAACTGTCATCTCACACTGTTACCGTAACCGTCACTTTACTATATATATAGCTACTCGTGCTGATTCACTGACTGACTCACTGATTGATCACCTCTCCTGAACAATTTTGTATGAAAAATTTTTTTTTCAATGACTATTTCGTATATAAGGGAAAAATTCATTCGGAGGAAAAATACGGAGAGAGCTGATGATTGAGGATTTCGAAGACGGGTGAAGAGCACGGGGAGGGTATTGAAGATAGGTGGGGGGTGCTCGACCAAATGTCATTCGAAACTTCATCCAATTGGCAGTGAGCAGAAAAAAAATTCAAAATGGCGGATTCAAAATGGCCGCCATACGAATTTCGTCAATATCTCAAAAAGTATTAAAGGTGGAAGAGTGGTTTCTTGACAAGAAGTGATCAGGACACGGAGGTCTATACGATGGATAGAAAAAAAATTCAAAATGGCGGACTTTATTTTTTTCATAGAAAATGTATGACGAATGTTGAAATGACTAAAAGTTGGAAGGCAAATAGAGGGAAGACAGCACGCGGGCCACATGTGGCCCGCGCACTCACGCACCCTACTAGTTACTATATACAATAGCTACTCGGGCTGATTCACTCACTGACTCACTGATTGATCACCTCTCCTGAACAATTTTGTATGAAAAAAATTTTTTTCAATAACCATTTCGTATAGAAGGGAAAAATTCATTCGGAGGAAAAATACGGAGAGAGCTGATGAGTGAGGATATCGGAGACGGGTGAAGAGCACAGCCAGGGTATCGAAGATAAGTGAGGGGTGCTCGACCAAATGTCATTCGAAACGTCATCCAATTGGCAGTGAGCTGAAAAAAAATTCAAAATGGCGGATTCAAAATGGCCGCCATTCGAATTTCGTCGATATCTCGGAAAGTATAAAAGATGGAAGAACGGTTTCTTGACAAGAGTTGATCAGAATATTAAGGTCTATACGATGGAAAGAAAAAAAATTCAAAATGGCGGACTTTATTTTTTTCATAGAAAATGTATGGGGAATTTTGAAGGGATTTTTTATGGGCGGGAAGACAGCACGCGGGCCACATGTGGCCCGCGCCCCCACGCACCCTACTAGTTACTATATATATAGCTACTCGTGCTGATTCACTGACTCACTCATTGATCACCTCTCCTGAACAATTTTGTATGAAAAAATTTTTTTTCAATGACCGTTTCGTATATAAGGGAAAAATTCATTCGGAGGAAAAATACGGAGAGAGCTGATGAGTGAGGATTTCGGAGACAGGTGAAGAGCACGGCCAGGGTATCAAAGATAGGTGGGGGGTGCTCGACCAAATGTCATTCGAAACGTCATCCAATTGGCAGTGAGCTGAAAAAATTTTCAAAATGGCGGATTCAAAATGGCCGCCATTCGAATTTCGTCGATATCTCGGAAAGTATAAAAGATGGAAGAACGGTTCCTTGACAAGAAATGATCAGGACCTGAAGGTCTATTTGATGGACCGAAAAAAATTCAAAATGGCGGAATTTATTTTTTCTATAGAAAATGTATGGCGAACTTTGAAGGGATTTTCTATGGGCGGGAAGACAGCACGCGGGCCACATGTGGCCCGCGCACCCACGCGCCCTACTAGTTAATATATATATAGCTACTCGTGCTGATTGGCCACTGATTGATCACCTCTCAAAAATTTTTTTTTCGTGAATGAGGTCGTATATAAGAAAAAAATTCATTCGGAGGAAAAATACGGAGAGAGCTGATGATTGAGGATTTCGGAGACGGGTGAAGAGCACAGCCAGGGTATTGAATATAGGTGGGGGTTGCTCGACCAAATGTCATTCGAAACGTCATCCAATTGGCAGTGAGCTGAAAAAAATTTCAAAATGGCGGATTCAAGATGGCCGCCATACAAACTTCATCGGTTTTTAACTCGGAAAGTATAAAAGATAAAAGAACGGTTTCTTGACAAGAGGTGATCAGGATTCGAAGGTCTACACGATGGATAGAAAAAAAATCAAAATGGCGGAATTTATTTTTTCATAGAAAATGTATGGGGAATGTTGAAGGGACTAAAGTTGTAAGGCAAATAGGGGGGAAGACAGCACGCGGGCCACATGTGGCCCGCGCCCCCACGCGCCCTACTAGTCAATATATATATAGCTACTCGTGCTGATTCACTGACTCACTCATTGATCACCTCTCCTGAACAATTTTGTATGAAAATTTTTTTTTTCACTATGCGTTTCGTATAGAAGAGAAAAATTCATTCGGAGGAAAAATACGGAGAGAGCTGATGATTGAGGATTTCGGAGACGGGTGAAGAGCACAGCCAGGGTATCGAAGATAGGTGGGGGGTGCTCGACCAAATGTCATTTGAAACGTCATCCAATTGGCAGTGAGCTGAAAAAAAATTCAAAATGGCGGATTCAAAATGGCCGCCATTCGAATTTCGTCGATATCTCGGAAAGTATAAAAGATAGAAGAGTGGTTTCTAGACAAGAGGTGATCAGGACACGAAGGTCTATTCGATGGATAGAAAAAAAATTCAAAATGGCGGAATTAATTTTTTCCATAGAAAATGTATAGGGAATTTTGAAGGGGTTTTTATGGGCGGAAAGACAGCACGCGGGCCACATGTGGCCCGCGCCCCCACGCACCCTACTAGTTAATATATATATAGCTGCTTGTGCTGACTGACTGACTCATTGATCACCTCTCCTGAACAATTTTGTATGAAAAAAAAATTTTTTAACGTGTACTGTCATATAGAAGGGAAAAATTCATTAAGAACGAAAATATGGAGAGAGCTGATGATTGAGGATTTCGAAGACGGGTGAAGAGCACGCCAAGGGTATTGCAGATAGCTGGGGGGTGCTCGACCAAATGTCATTCGGAACGATATCTAATTGGCAGAGAGCTCAAAAAAAATTCAAAATGGCGGATTCAAAATGGCCGCCATTTGAATTTCCTCGAAATCTCGGAAAGTATAAAAGATGGAAGAACGGTTTCTTGACAAGAAGTGATCAGGATTTTAAGGTCTATTCGATAGAAAGAAAAAAAATTCAAAATGGCGGAAAAAATTTTACCATAGAAAATGTATGGCGGATGTTGAAGTGACTAAAAGTAGGAAGGCAAATAGGGGGAAGACAGCACGCGGGCCACATGTGGCCCGCGCCCCACGCACCCTACTAGTTAATATATATATAGCTACTCGTGCTGATTCACTGATTGATTGACTGACTGGCTCATTGATCACCTCTCCTGAACAATTTTGTATGAAAAATTTTTTTTTCACTATGCGTTTCGTATACAAGAGAAAAATTCATTCGGAGGAAAAATACGGAGAGAGCTGATGATTGAGGATTTCGGAGACGAGTGAAGAGCACAGCTAGGGTATTGAAGATAGGTGGGGGGTGCTCGACCAAATGTCTTTCGAAACGTCATCCAATTGGCAGTGATCTGAAAAATTTTTCAAAATGGCGGATTCAAAATGGCCGCCATTCAAATTTCGCCAATATCTCGAAGAGTATAAAAGATGGAAATGTGGTTTCTTGACAAGAAGTGATCAGGACCCGAAGGTCTATTCGAAGGACAGAAAAAAAATCCAAAATGGCGGAATTTATTTTTGCCATAGAAACTGTATGGCGAATATTGATGAGACTAAAAGTTGTAAGACAAACATGGGGAAGAAAGCACGCGGGCCACATGTGGCCAGTTTGTATATTCAAGCTAAATGTATAGTGTTGTAGTCTTACTATTCAAAACATACACACGTAATTTTTTTAACACACAAATGAATTGTTCAAGCTTTTACTTTTTTTATTACATTACACAATAAATATAATTTGTCCTAAAACTTGAGATCGCCCTTATTTTTAACTTCCTTGTTACGAAAGTTAATCTTAAAAATTAATTTGTTGTCACATTTACTCTATTTGGAACATACGGTCTACCGAAAACAAATTTTGCTAAAGGGCTGGTCGGTCGAATAGCACTGTTCTACAACCTTGCATCTTAATCACTAAAGTAAGCTATACAATTCTGGAATGTCTTACGGGCAAAGTAATCTTTTGACGTGATAACGTCTTATAAATTGATGAACACCAGCAACACACATGAAAAACAGTAACGTTCCGCGTAACGTTCCACCAGAGCCTTTGCGTGCAAGCGAGAGCGCGCAACAAGCGATAGAGAGGCACGATAATGACGTTATCACGTAAATCTATCGTCCGTAAACCGACTTTACAGACAACCAATTTTTTTAATAGGTACACTCAGCATGGGCTTTAACACAGAGTATTTAACGGCCTACAAGCCGTATTTAGGTGATTTTGAATGAAGTTTTATGCAAAAACTACGAAGACAATTACTTTCAAATTTGCACGTCATGTATTTTGGGTCTTTAATCTAAAATCGCTAAGAAGCAGAAACACGATTGGATAAAATTTTCTCGATAGAAAGTTCTCCCAAAAGTTGCTCCAAAATCTCAGTTTTTCTATATTTTATCGGAAACTACAATGGATGTAATTGTAATTTTTGTTTTAATGTATCGGTAATAATAATACCCTAAAACGCTTAGAACCGATTTTTGATAACTGGCTTAGTTTTTGAGTAATTAGGTAAAAGGTCGTTTTTCTGTTATATTCTTCCGCGACGCTGCATGTCGCACCTACCAAATCTCCGTGAGAGTGAGAAAGACTAAAATATTCAATAAATCCCCTTAACACAGAGTATTTAATATTCCTCCATCAGGTGCTGTCGTAATGGCGCCGACGCCCTCTCGCTCGGGAAGTAGTAAATCAAACGAACACTCACTCGCACTCTTAGAACCACCAGAGCATCTTGAACTATGGTAAATCTTTCAGTTCCAACATTGTAAGGAAATTGTCATTGTGGACTTCCTAATTATTCTACTTATAGTCATTGAGAAGGCTCAAGCCAGAGCAAAACACAGTTAAAGCGTTTTAAGATCCTAAAAAGGTGCCTAAAGCGAAGAACGTCCATGTTGTATGGAATTCTTGACATACCAACCAATGAAGATACTAAACAAGTAGGTACCTATAGGTACTGGGTCCTTCAAATTGTAAAATGGCTTCTGATTGAGCATTATTCTGGCAATCATCACCAAAATATATTAGGGTCTACTACCATTTTCGGATGAGTCACTAGAAATAGTACATTGTTACCCTAGGGATGAAAGTAACTTATTTAGTCCCGAGACGGTGTTTGGCGCCCGAGCGTAGCGAGGGGGCCTATAGTTCGAGGGACTAAATAAGTCTTTATCCCGAGGTAAACACTGTGCTTTTCATTACGAATATAAGGAAAGTCAAAATAAAAATAGAAATTAGCTAAAGAAAATTGAATAATTGTGTCAATAAAACTCACTGTTAAACAGAAGCCTAAACAAAACTCTACAACTCGAAAAACAAATTAAGATCGGATTGCCGCTTGCCACTTTCCCGCCTTTTTTTTTCTTTGGCCTAGCCGGCGGGCTATGCATTAGCTTTTTAATAGTCAAGTATTGTCTATGATTGTCTATGAATCAGTTGTCTTTACTTTATGAATAAAGTCTATCTTTCTTCTTGTCTATGGATGCACTCGGGTATGTCGTGTTTCATTTGAACTCCAATAAAAATGTGACAACTAGTTTTTTTAATTACTTGACAGCTGTCAGTTGAAAACGATTCTCCCTAGGGCTGCAAAGTATTACTTTCAACCCGCTTCTCAGGCAACTTCAGACCTACTTTCCGTGTATGAGTGATGAAAAATAGTTTTTTCTCCTCTTTCGTGTGGTGTGGTAACTGGTAATATTATGATGATCCCAAAATCCGTTTTGGCTTTAGGTACTTTTGCAAAGATTTAAAGGATCTGTCAAAAATCTGTTATTATCATGGTTACAATAATTGAAGAATTTCTAAACCACTATATGAGATTCTATAAAGGAAGAAATACTCTTATATCCACTTTCGTCTGCTCACAAGGTACTTATACCTATTTAAATGTAAAAAAAATGTAAATCATGAAGTTTTGAATAGAGCAAATACCTACCAATTATCTTTTCAGCTCTTCTCGGTTTTTTTAAACGCTGTAACTTAAGCCAACGTGAAAAATAAAGCTTTTTAATTCAAATAATGCGTCTCATTGATAATGCATGGGAAGGGTTAGTAAGACTACATTGTGTCCTCGGGTCTTCATGTTTTGGTGGTGCCGATAGTTAAGAGGAACCGCTGAGAGTGTTTAATCTACTTTTATTGCGCACACATCCTGCGCAGAGAAAATAAAAATTTTCCGACGAAGCGACATAATCGTTTGATGTGCGCCCTAAATCATTGCGACAATGGCTGCTCTTGTCTACTTACAACCTGTCTCGTTAATCAAAACCAAGTGGCATTGGTTATATTTAGAAAGAAACAAGAAATTGACTTTAAAACCAGATGCGTGTGGACATAAATAGGTGAGCTTTAAGTGGTTAATATACCATTAACGCAGAAAACTGTCAACAAAGGTAATTATTAGGTATGTACAGTCACGGAATGAAAAGGTTCGTCGAATTTCAAATTGATTCGTTTGCACTGGTCGATTGAACTGGTATGTTGGCATAATGGACTCTTGCAGTAGGTACTAGTGCAAGCGAAAACCGACACTAAGGTGACGAACCTTTTCATTCCGTGACTATACAATGAACAATCGATAATATTGGAAAGAAATCAAAAACCACACTTTGAAATTAGAAATGTCGATGTTTAGTGACGAACGGCCGTCTACGCATTTTTTCATTTGGATTAGCAGTAATGACTTGTAGCGCCATCTATTTTTGACTTCGGTAGTCTTTATTGTTTTACTTTCTACTTTAATAGCATTTACAAACTTCCACCAGCTTTATTTAATTATACATTATTCAATATATACAAGAACATTACTTATACTAAAATTTGAGTTAATATATTAAGTCTAACTATTAAAAACAGGTGTAAAGTAATAAATATACCTAGTAATTAAATTTAGCGTCAGTTTTAATTTACAATTTTTATTTACAAACAAATTATTATAATTATCGTCTGCTTTTTCAATTTCTAATGTTTTATAGCACCACTAAACAGAAATACGTGAAATATTAGCTAAAGTGAATAGTATCTCTAAAACAGAATTTCATATTAAATAGGTATAAATCCTAATTAGTTATGCTTAGATATGACGTAGGTCCGCATTATACGGAATATTTAACTACTGCCTGTTGGAAGACAATCCCGACTATAAATTTTAATCAGGCGGATGCCTCTAATTTAGAGGGTGACAAACCGCCAAAGCCGCGCGTCGAATGAAAACACCATATGAGCTTGATCACCATAACTAACCACATCATGGGATGCCTGGCTCAGCCAACTGTTCCTCGCGAATCCATTAACTGTCAATAAGTATAGGGCCCATTGTGTGTCGAGAAAAAAACGCATAAATCGATCTTCGTGGCCACGCCATTCAGTTACACTGTCTATGCATCCAATGCGATTCCCTAAAGACCCATAACGACCCATAGCCCCATACATTTTTGGCAGTAAACGTCAAAATATTTTGTATCAGTTGTGCTAATGGCTGGCGGTTTGTAGTCGGCATTAAGTTCATATTGTTGTGTTATCCGGGGATATTGTGGCCAAATGTGATCTTTTTGCGGTTTGTACGAGTAACTTCATAGACGTAGGATATGTTTGATTGATGATGTGCTATGTGTCACCTGCATAATAGTACATTGTTACCCTAGGGATGAAAGTAACTTATTTAGTCCCGAGACGGGGTTTGGCGCCCGAGCGTAGCGAGGGGGCCTATAGTTCGAGGGACTAAATAAGTCTTTATCCCGAGGTAAACACTGTGCTTTTCATTACGAATATAAGGAAAGTCAAAATAAAAATAGAAATTAGCTAAAGAAAATTGAATAATTGTGTCAATAAAAATCACTGTTAAACAGAAGCCTAAACAAAACTCTACAACTCGAAAAACAAATGAAGATCGGATTGCCGCTTGCCACTTTCCCGCCTTTTTTTTTCTTTGGCCTAGCCGGCGGGCTATGCATTTAGCTTTTTAATAGTCAAGTATTGTCTATGATTGTCTATGAATCAGTTGTCTTTACTTTATGAATAAAGTCTATCTTTCTTCTTGTCTATGGATGCACTCGGGTATGTCGTGTTTCATTTGAACTCCAATAAAAATGTGACAACTAGTTTTTTTAATTATTTGACAGCTGTCAGTTGAAAACGATTCTCCCTAGGGCTGCAAAGTATTACTTTCAACCCGCTTCTCAGGCAACTTCAGACCTACTTTCCGTGTATGAGTGATGAAAAATATTTTAATCGCGATATGTATAGGTAACTTGACCCAAAAGAGAAAGGTTCTCAATCATTGTGTACAAGAGATTGGATTTACTTATCAGCTTAGAAGCTGATGTTTGATGAAACTTATAAAAAGCTCTTTTAATTGCGTATTGAATTAATTGCATGGTTTAAAGTTTCGCAACAGTAAGCACTTATTATTTTAACTAAGTAGGTATCTATTTAGTTTTATACTATAAACGAATACAATTCATATTATAAGGTGATAAGGATATAGTTTTGTACGTATCAAAAATCAACGTAAGCTTTTTGAAAGTCACTTTTCACACATTCACAGTTTTTTATGAAATTATAATAACCTCCTTAAAGTTTTAATAATTTTCAAAAATTGCATTAGCCAAGACTTTACAAAAATTTTCTTTTTCTACTTTCTTTTTTCTATGTAGAGTCAACATCTGCTGATGTAGCGGAGCGAAACATATAGGTACTGTAGAGAAAAATATAGATATGTGTGATATTGTTAGATGTCATGCAGGTACATAATAAATTAATAAATATTTGATCTATCAAAAGCAGATGTCTTATTTTTTTTAATTCATTGATCGAAGCCAAAAACTCGCAAAAGTCGTGATAATTTAAATCCACGCGTCGAAGACACGAAATCTCACAAGCAGTTAATTTAACCGAGCTCTGATTAGTTCGCGGTGCGTTTACAAAGAATTCGTTAGAATTGAATCGCAAAAAAATGATGATGAGAATCCCGGCCCAATCCCCAGATACTTGACGAAATTCGAATGAATGTAATGCCATTATGATTAGCATTATTTCGGTTCGGAGGGGCCGCGGATTCCGGTTTTGGGTATAAAGCGAATTTGGGCTATACCACAGATTATATGAAAAAGATGGACAGAGTGGAAAAAAGTCCTTTCCGCAACGGAAAGGACTTTTTTCCACAAAAGTTTAGCCACAGAATATAATATTAAAGATTTTAGACTTATTAATATCATGCAGTATGCACTAGCTTTTCCTGCAGCTCTGCCCACCTGTAATTCGGGTTTTCACTTTTTTCCGGAACAAAAAGTACCCCTAGTAAGTACACACAATGAAAAGGAAACAATCTTCTATATTATTATTATATAAAAGAGAGTTACCACTCACTCACTCATCACGATATCTCAGGAAGTATAAAGCCTACAAACTTGAAATTTGAAAGGTAGGTTCTTTGTAATGGGTAGGTGTCAGCTAAGAAACGATTTTGAGAAACTACCCCTCTAAAGGGGTGAAATAGGGGTTGGAAGTTTATATGAAAGTCCCGTGTTTTTGAAGTTAGAGACGTGAAAATCGTCATTTAGGTTATCAGCTTCAGATATTAAAAATTTGTATAAGTCGTTTTGGAAAATTCCCCTTTAAGGGTGGTAAAATAGGGGATGAAAGTTTTCATGTGAAAATTTAAATATTGTTACTGTTGACTTGAAATTTGGAAAGTAGGTTCTTTCTAATGGGTAGTTGTCAGTTAAGAAACGGTTTTGAGAAAATCCTTCCCTAAGGGGGTGAAATAGGGGTTGGGAGTTTGTATGAAAGTCCCGTGTTTTTGAAGTTTAAAGAGTCGTGAAACTCGGCATTAGCACTGAATCTCACGCGCATGAAGAAGCCGAATTTCACGCGGGCGATGCCGAGGTACTTTTTATCCCGGAAAAAGCGATGGTTCCCGCAGAAGTAGTGAAAACCCTAAATTCACGCGAGCGGAGCCGCAGGCAACAGCTAGTACCTTTATATAAAACTATATTTTAAATAGTAAAAAGGTGCTTCAAGTCTGAAATCTAGACAATTTGACGCTTTACATAATATTATAGACTTATTACGTCTTTTAATTTTTAATACAAATTGTGTGCATGAAACTTTGGTATGTATTTACTTATTGCTGAAGGAACAAATAAATTGACTTCACTATTAAGAATGTCCGTAAGAGTTCCGTCTAATAAAGTAATCTTTTCTAGTCTGTGGCAGTACAAAAACATTTTTTCTACACCGCACTTTTTAAATTCACCTCAAACATCTGTGTTTGATCCGCTAACATCGGCCTAATCGCATTTGTTACGCCACATGTTATTAATAGCTGAATGGTTTGTTTGAATATTTACGTGACATCCAAACAGTCAGTTAAGCCG
The DNA here is from genome assembly GCA_036785405.1 of Coenonympha arcania. Classification (NCBI taxonomy): domain Eukaryota; kingdom Metazoa; phylum Arthropoda; class Insecta; order Lepidoptera; family Nymphalidae; genus Coenonympha; species Coenonympha arcania. Next base: position 7,911,295 of record CM072069.1, read on the forward strand.
CTATATTGATGGTTCCATAAATAAAAATTATTTGAAAAACGATGGAAAACAGAAAGACGTTATGCTGGATTCCTGGTAGATGATTAATATTTATCTATTGTCAACAATCAACATTTCTTTAATATTAATTTGGCTACAAGCCTACAACGCTTCGCGTTCGTCGTTCAACAAACATTTGTTCACGGTGACTGATTTCCAGTAGGACGACGGTTTTCTATGACAAATGAATACTGCATGTTTATCTTAGGGAGATAACACTCATCATGCACCTACACAACTATAGCCTGAGATAGAAAATGAAAATGATAAAGATTTATTTCATACTGGCCTTACTTACACGCACTTTTGAATAATCAGGAAATACTTATGTACATACTTATTAGAAGTGATAACTATTTGACGAGTTAAAACGAGGCTTCCAATGCTACCTGAAGGCCTGAATTTGGTGATAGTTTTTTTTAACAGAACTTTACAATTTCACGCCTGCTTACCAACAGCAAGTTGCGACTAGAGATGCCACGAATATTCGGCTACTATTCGGTATTCGGCCTATTCGGCCACTTTTTTTGGTATTCGGTATTCGGCCAAATAATAAGTACTATTCGGCCGAATACCGAATACCAAATCGTGGACAAAAAAGACACATCATTTTACTCAAGATTTGTAATTACCAAATTACAGTATCTATTTTAATAAGTAAAATTAATCAGCGGTAAGTTGTGATGGATAAAAACAAGCTTTCCAGCATTTGATGGTAGCAAACGATTACACTTTTCATCGTAAATGATACCAGCTTCAGAAAACAACCTCTCACTATAGTGTGACTACGCTACTCCCGGGAGAAGAAAAATAAACTTTAGCAAATGACATGGCCGGATTCTGCCCCCGAAAATATTCATGGCCATCGACAAACAGTACGTCATATTAAAGCTTATAATGACGTCTTTATAATCGTTTAAGTTTTATGATCAGAAAACATAACAAACAAAACAAATTGCAAAAAAATGCGCCTGAGTGTTATTAATAGCAATGATTTTAGCATGTCTCTCGCATGTTTCTGATCATTTATTTATTAAAACTTAAACTATTGTAAAGACATAATTATAAGCTTTTATATGACGTGCTGTTTATCGATGGCCATGAATATTTTTTTCTAGGGCACAGCTCCATACAAGTTTCGGCCATGTCTTTTTGAAAGGTTTGGGTATTGCTTTTCATTTGCTGACCACCACTTGTAGCTTTGTAAGGATCAGCTTTCCTATCTAGGCGAGTAGTTTTCAAATAAAAATCTATCTCATTTGCCACAGTATTCTTCTCCATGTTCTCATCATTATTTCGCTATTTCGCATATTATCAGTAGCGACTTCCTCAAAGCAGTTCCAGAAACTGTCGTGTATTTCAAATGTCTTATCATTTTCATTCAAGTTTCTTTTCTTACGAAGTGGAGAAGAATCTTCATCAGTACTACTAGATTCATCATCATCGACAAGCATACTTAGTGCCGAATGTTCGGCGGCCGAATATTCGGCGCTTCGGACGATAGCGAGGCAGAATATTCGGTATTCGGCTAAATCACTCTTCGTGGCAACTCTAGTTGAGACCACTTTCCGATAATAGAAACGAAAACCAAAAAGTTTATGCAATAAAAACTAAAAAGTAACCATATACAAAAATCGTCTAAAACACTAATAGATGTGGATTGTGGAAGAAGTTTTCTACAAAGAAACGTGGAACCCTAAGCCGTTGTCTATTTAGTGGGATGAATGGAAATTTATGAGGGGATTTCAATAAAATAATTATATATGGAAGAAACGTGTAAACAGTGAGGAGAGAGTTTTTATTCTACTTATTTTATAGATCTGGTTAATCCGGCCGGGTTTTGTCACGGACGGTTAGGACACCCCGCACTAAATATGAATCTTTACGCTCTAACGTCGCCGTTAATCACAAAAGAACGCGTGATTTATACAACAACAGGCCATTTTTATGTCGAGTTTCGTCTAAGCTCGAACAGAAAGCTCAGTATTAAAATCGAGGCGCTAACAAAAGAGGTATTATTCGTTTTATAACTTTTCGAGTGCACGCTCGCAACGCATCGTCTTAAAATGAAAAATATTTAGGAAATGCGGAACAGGGAATGCCTTTATTCTAAAACATGGTCCGACATTATATTTTTAGGTCACCTAAATCCTACCTACCTCCCTCATATTACCTACCTCCGATATTATTGAAGGAACATACATATTTATTTATTTACGGCGTACAATCCGCATTTAAGTGATTTTGAATGATTTTTTCTGTAAAAACTATAAAGACAATTACGTTCAAATCCAAACGTCATGTATTTTGGGTCTTTAATCTAAAATCGCTTAGAAGCAGAAACACGATTGGATAAAATTTTCTCGGTAGAAAGTTCTCCCAAAAGTTAGTCCAAAATCTCAGTTTTTATAATTTTTATCGAAAACTACAATGGATGTAATTGTAATTTTTGTTTCAATGTGTCGGTAATAATAATATCGTAAAACGCTTAGAAACAGATTTTTGATAACTGGCTTATTTTGCCAGTAATTAGGTAAAATGTCGTTTTTCTGTTATATTCATCCGCGACGCTGCATGTCGCACCTACCTACGTATCCGTGAGAGTGAGAAAGACAAAAATAAATTCAATAAATCCCCTTTTTCATGGTTCTTAACTCAAACTAGTCACCTCCCATCAAAACTTTTTTTTTGACGAGACGTGCAAGACGTTTACCTGATGTTAAGTGATACACATGCCCATGTCTGCAGTGCGTCCCATAATTTTGCAACGCGATATGATTTACACACTGCACTGTGCTCATCATCCTGGAGACATTGCTTCTTAGGTCTCACTGTGCCCAATAATCACGACAGCGTACCCTTCAAACCGAAACACAGTTACAGAACATTACTGCTTCTCGGTAGAATAACTGACACTGCAGTATTACCAACCTGGCAAAGATGATGGACATCATCTTTGAACCCGGACGAACTTCGCACGAAGAGACCTACCACCGGTAAAGTGTAGAGTCCGTCCCACGAAAGAAGTCCCGCGGTAATCAGGTGGAACTAATAGATTTTACATACAATAATTGAGTAGACATACGACTACTAGCGCCGCACCTACTACCTATGGGACTTCTTTCGTGGTAGAAAATTAGATGACAAAAGAGCACACGTATTTTTAAAAATTCTCTCTACCTATAGGCAAACTATTTTCCCTTCAATATATTTAATCAACGAACAAGGGCCAGCTTGTTTTTATTAATTATTGTTAAATGTTCCGGCAGTGCCTTATTGACCGTATAGAATATGGTAGGTACTGTTATAAAAGATAAGATCCATTGTTTCAAAGTCAACTCGTGGTAGAGCTAAAAGTCTCTACACACACTACTTCTGATTAATAACTAATATATATATCTGTGCTACTACTGTTCTATTGGCATTACCTACGAACCAAACACCAAGCGGTTTTATAATGATGATAGTGTAATTAGCCTTTTAACTGTCCATGGTCGAACCTGAAGTCGTCCATCACAGGTTTTTTAGCTGGATATTGCTTTTTCGCAGGCATTTAGGATAATAAACAGTCAAACTCCACTCTCCAGAGTCCAGTTTAGCTCGTAATATATTTTTGTTCTATGACTCTGAACCAATTACTTACATGTACTTAGTGCGTTCTTTTGGAAAATAGAATCAATAATATATCATTGAAATCAACCAATACCTGCAATATCTGATGCACGCTAATCAGCTTCTCTAGCTATGTTATAATCGCTTCGAAAACTAAAGAATGTCATAGCCCAATGAATGGATGAATTCACGTGGTCAACCTATTGAATGGACTTGCCAATATACCTACGGATATTTCAGTTTCGTAGCGATTCGCTAGCGATCGTAGAAATAGAATCAATATGTACACTAAGTAGGTACTACTTGACTTGGTTACTTGTTCGTATACTGATTGGATGATGTGGAACAGCTCTAAACCATTAACCATCGATATTTGTCCAAACACGAAAACACAGGTACGCAGCCGAGTTGTAGATTAGCTGATAAGCATAATAGCTGGCTTCAATAGAATAACATGGCACGCTCGCTTCGAACTGGCTGAACAAATGAGTGATGAAAGATTGACAGCTCCGATATCGCGCGAACACACAAAGTGATTGTGACCAATGGGGTACTTTCACAATACGGTGAATTCTGATAAGATAGTTTACAATTTTCGACGTGAATACCTCTTCGTTGGTCAAAATTGCAGGTTCAGCCGTAGCCCGTGTTAGGAACTTTATCTATTCTATTTCTAGGGTTGATTTTAGAACGAAATTAAAAAGATGTATGAGAGTGGCAGTTGCCATCGATAGTTCACATGGTCAACTTGTGGATCGAATTTGTCAGTCTCACACATTTTTTGAATTTCGTTCCAGCAAGCAGTCGCAGAATAATAGATAAAGGTAATAAGGCTACAGCTGCAGATTTGAATCCCAAACACTCAGCTTTGAGGGAATGGAGTTGCGCGTACTTACCGGAAGAAAACATCGTGAGGAAAATTGGATTTTCCATAATTTTCTCAAAAAGCCTGCTACTGAGGGCCTATTGCCTTTGGTCCTCAAGTACCTAATTACTAATTAGTAATTACCCTATACTTTTTCTAAACTTGAGGTGAAAAATACATGGTAGTGGTATTTTATTTTTATTTATTTAGTATATTATTTTTATTTATTTAGATATTTTTATTTATTTATTTCATTTATTTATTTAAAATTTCCATACTGACATTGTATGAAAATGTCAAAACAATCTTAATATATATAAATCTCGTGTCACGATGTTTGTGCGCGATGGACTCCTAAACTACTGAACCGATTTAGTTCAAACTTCGTGAATATCTGTCATTTGGTCCAACTTGAGAGATAGGATAGTTTAAATCTCAAATTATAGTCGCAATTTTAATTTATTAATATAACAAAAACTTTAGCCACAGCAACGCGTGGCCGGGTCAGCTAGTATTACAATAATATTACTTTAAGCGTTGGTGGTAGGCCCCCTGTATTGGCAAGAGTGGCAACAAGCAACTCAAACTGAGGATCAGCAGTGGCCACTGAAACGGACGATGACACGTCAAAGAGGAAATTCTTCACCAATAATAACGCTGTGAATAGTGGCTTAATTAATTAAAATAATTTCCGGTCAATGGCGGTCAATATCACACAGGCGCCAGACTGACTGTTTATAAATAACTTGATTAAAAAACCCGACCTGGGATCTAATCTAATACTTCATTATCCGCAGCCCCCATGCCCGTTGTTGGTCTATGAGAGACCAAGGAGTTAACCTCTACACCAGCAAAAGCAATGCATTCACAGCCGAGAATATTCCCAATCACAATAATTAAAACTGGAATTCTTGGTATGAAGAAAGTTGACGTAATATCGTCGGTTCAGGATGGTACTGGAACATCTCCAAAATTTCATGTTTTGAGTTAAGTATGCGGTTCGCCTAAAAAAGTAATTTTATTTCTAGATCATTAATGGAATAAGTCAAAAACGGCTCTAACACTTCAATAAGTCTTAAAAACCACTACGGCACTAAGAAAAAAGTTTGATCGTTTCTAATTCATTATGAGGCTATTTCGAAATATTCCAATATGACTCCGAAATTAGCAAGTTGAATATTGTTTTATTTGCACTTATTCCAGTAGCGCGCCAGTTGCCGTGGCGGAGATACGCGAGTAGCTTTTGTTTTTTGATTCGACAAAATGAACAGACTTTCCAGGGCAAAAAAAATAGTGAATCTTGTTTGTAAAGAACCAGAAAGTGGAGAAAATGGTCAGAGTAGAGGTAAGTGTTTCCTACTTTAACTAGTATACCTACACCTTAAAATTTGAATCACTTAAAGGGGTACTCAAACTTATGGTACGGTTTTTCAGATGGTTGTTCTAAGGACCAACCGCGACAGTTTATACTACAAGAGAGCGCAGATAAAGGTGCCGTCCCGTTACTTAAAATATCTCAGGGAGAGCTTGTTGCCGCAATTTCTGCCACTGTACATCAGAAACCATCTGAGTCAGGTTGGTACTTCAGCTTGTGGTTTTTTTCCATGTGTACCAGTTAGTAGTTCCATGGCAGCTAATGGTTGTGGGATTTAACGCTATTATATTGTTTTGCAGATGGTAAGTTCGATGAGCAACTGTTACAGATTGTACCACAAGAGAGCGCAGATGAAGGTGCCTTATCGTATGGGCCGATGTTTGAAATATCTGAAAGTGAGATTGTTCCACCATCTCCTGTTGCTGACCTATCTCATCATCATCATCAACGGCGCTACAGCCCTTTGTGGGCGGTGGCCTGCTCCAAAAGATTCCTCCATCGGTCTCTGTCCATTGCATTCGTTTCCCATTTTTTTATTCCTACGGCTTTTACATCCTGCTTTACTCCGTCCAGTCAACGAAGCTTTGGCCGACCAACATTTCGACGGCCGTCTGGGTGTGAGATCAGTAGTTACCTAGCTCAGCTGACCTATCTGAGCTAGGAAATTTTGGTTATGGTTTTTCGCAATGAACGTTTGTCTGCTTTATAGCGTTAATTTGGTATTTTGTAACAATATTTGCGCAAAAAAGTTTACCTAATACGTAATTATGAAGCAGCTAATGTACTTTAATTTTAATGTTACTGCGTATTGTTTCGCAGGTAGCAATACTCAAGAGCAACTACAACTGATTGAATCACAAGAGAATCTCAACTTGGCATCTACTTCTGCAGCTTCTTTGAACACAGAGCACTACAATAATGGTTACGCTTTACAACCGGTTATAGAAGTAGAAAATGACATGAACTCGACAAACATAGTTTCAGAAAACAAAGAAAATGAAGGTGAAGGATTGCCTTTAACGGCCAGAAAGTCGAGAAAAAGACAAAGGAATCCTGATAACTGGGTAAAACATAAGAAGAAAAGTTTAAAGAACACAGGAAAGGCATATAAAAAAGTTACAGGAGAACCAGTACCGGCTAAAGAAGTAAAACCATCATGTGGCGAAAAATGTCGACTTAAATGTTCACAGAAAATTGATGAAATGTTCCAATACGAACTTGCATATAATGGAGATCTCTTTCTTTTTTCAGTTCTGTAGTGACTCATCTCAAAAATTCGCATTTTACGTCAAAAGTATACATGGCAGCTCAGTTCTAATCAAAATACTTTAATCAATAACTTGTCGAGATTAATTACAATCAAAGTAAAATTATTTAAATATTAATTTAAGTGTTGAAAATCAATTTCCAAAAATTTGAAAAATTGAAAATGCCTTTATCTCATAACACCTTATTTCGAAATGTTCCAGTACCATCCTGAACCGACGATATGCTCCGATGGGTTCAACACCAGGCTTGTTGGCGACTAACTAGCTGTATTTAGATATATTTTATACATAGCTAGTTTTAAGATATGCGTAGGATTTAACTAAGTATAAATGCGTATGTATTTTTGTTTAAATCTAGAGAAACAAATTATTATTTAGTATCTTGCTTGATTGTATTATATTTTAGAATAAGCACGTACTAAATAAAGGAATTGTGAAATACTAGCTTTAGCTTTAGGTAGGTATACGATTTGTTTGTAAGCGGCTAGTATTAAGATATTGTTTACGTTTATTTAAGTTGATTGTTATGTGTTTAGTTTATAAATAAACGTAATATTATTTAGTATTTGATAGATAATGGAGTAAGGAAAGTTTAATTGTAAAACTGTCTTATCTTATGCTAAATAAAGAGACTCTATGGATGAATAATTGGCGATCGGAGTTATGAACGCTCGATCTGACATTGCGAGTTACCGGTCGCAGATTTTATATAAATAGAGCCTTTTGGCCGACCGCCAGTCAGTCGTCTCGGAGCATTGGAGCGAACAACACGTCTTTCATTTCACTCCTACGAACTACGAAGAACCTCTGCAGCTCAAGAAAGAGAAAACTATACAGTCCACTGCGAGCTGCGCCGAAGAGGACCCGACGAACGGCGGAAGCACGGGCTAACGGTACAAGCAACACGTGTTTCATTTGCTACTACGAAAACCTCTGCAGCTCAAGAAAGAGAAGAAACTATACAGTCCACTGCGAGCTGCGCCGAAGAGGTCACGACGGACAGCGAAGGCACACGACGGGCGACGACCATCCCATCGCAGACGGGCGCCGACCGGCGCTGAGACAGGTTCTATACCTGTCTCACTCATAAGGCAGGGTTCCCTATCCCTGCCTTACTGCGCCCCGTCTACCCAGTGGGGACACGTTCCCCGGCGTAGGTTCGGCATACGGCCGACGCGCCGCAACAAGGCTCCTATCGGTGTCTGGTATCAAATCTAATACTTCATGACCCACAGCCCCCATGCCCGTCGTTGGTCTACAGGTGAAAAAGGAGCTAATCACTACCCCAGCAAAAGCAATGCATTCACAGCCGAGAATATTCCCAATCACAATAATTAAAACTGGAATTCTTGGTATGAAGATAGTTGACGTAATATGCTCCGATGGGTTCAACACCAGGCTCCTATCGGTGTCTGGTATCAAATCTAATACTTCATGATCCACAGCCCCTATGCCCGTCGTTGGTCTACAGGTGAAAAAGGAGCTAATCACTACCCCAGCAAAAGCAATGCATTCACAGCCGATAATATTCCCAATCACAATAATTAAAACTCGAATCAAAACATCCGTAGACCGCATACCCATCTGTGTCGCTGACCGAAACTGAATGGCCCTAATTTTTTTCCGCGGCTCGATTTGTGGGTTCCCGCTTTGTGGTACAAAATTAATGATTCTTGGTCAGTGCAGCGCTTCTGGCGCACAATGGCAGCAGTGACAAAGGTGCCCCGCTGTCGGCAATATCGGTAGGCTGCTACCTACGCTCCCCACGGATGCCGGAGCTTTGTCCTCGAGAATTTTGGACGCGTCATGCTCGCGACCCCAAGGAGATCCATGTGAAGGAAGACGAAGAATGTTTTCAAACGACTCTCTAATTATTTACTACATTCATTTCTAGAATATCATTAAAATTGTTCTTAGAATATCATAATGATTTCTTTGACACGTACCTTTAAAAAAGTTTCATGAGAATAAGCAGAAATATCTGGGACTTTCACAACAATAATACATGTTAATATCTAAGTAAAAGGTACCTAATGCTTTTAGCCTACCCTATAGGTAATATGCCCTAATGATGAAGTAAGCAATTTTATCTACGCTCATTGCTTAAAGTTCGAATTATGAAATCGAAATGTGTCAAATAATTACCTACTTTATTCACAGACTTCTATAATTATTAAAAAGTTATTCATAATAACATCGCTCTACTATGGAAATATTTAAAGAAAGTTGTTTAATATCCATAACGATACACGGCTCTGGGTTCCTGTATTTGTATCGGGGTAGTATTTTTTACGTAATATTTTTTTAAGTGAATCCACAGACAACATATAGATGGTAGTCATTGCCGAGAGTATGGATGGGCCATGATTGACCATAGACAACAACACAATGTCTAACGTTCCGTGTAACGTTTCACGTGGGCCTGTGATTACGATTACGACTACGATTACTATAATGATACCAATTACGATTACGATTACGATAACTTTGCGCTGAAAAATGACTAGCAGTGAAATCTACTAAAGAAAATTTCACTCCACCTGACATCTTGGTAGTTGCAATGATTTACGACAAACGTTAGCAAGATTTTATGATTTGGATTTATGATAATAATATGAGCGTAGATAAAGTTGTGTATGAAACTCTACATAATTAGGTATTAAAACACTCGTGTGATACTATTAAAAAACTCGCCTGCGGCTCGTTTATTAAACTCACACTCGTGTTTTAATACCCCCCCATTATGTAACCGTTACATAAACTACTATTAAGTCATAGTTCAAAAAGTATTTTTAAAAACAAGCTTTTATGTGTGAATTATCTTTCCAGCAAACTTCTTCCAGTTGATACGCGTATTGTGATGAAGAATGGATATTGAAATAACTAGTTCGCCATCTTGGGTGCTCCGCCATGTTGGATTTAGAATGACGTCTAAGTATATATACATCAGTTGAAGATATCTGCTTCAAAATTAAGTTCCAGGATTCCTCCCGAACAGACATACATTGCAAGTACCTACAATAAAAGCTTGGAATTATACGTGTTTTCCCTGCGTAATAGAATCAGAAATTAGGAGATCCGCAGGAGAACCAAAGTCACCGACATAGCCAAAACCATTAGCAAGCTGAAGTGGCAATGGGCAGGTCATGCTTGTCGCAGGGGCGATGGCCGTTGGAGCTGGAAAGTCCTGGAGTGGAGACCGCGTACGAGTAAGCGTAGTGTGGGACGACCTCCAGCCCGCTGGACCGACGATATAAAGCGGGGATGAGGAAGGCGGAGGATAGGGTGTGGTGGCGCGCGCTTGGGAAGGCCTATGTTCAACAGTGGACGTCCGCAAGCTGAGATGATGATGATGATGATGATGATGAATTATTATACGTGTACATTAGACCGGCGGACCGCGTGGCAAAATGTCGCCAGTTTACTGGTGTCAAAAATTATTGTTTTGACACCAACGGCGTCAGTAGGAAACCGACCACAGTATTGTTTATGGACCGCGGTCTACGCTACAAATCAAAATTCGTACTATAAGTATCAGTCCACATGCGGGTTTCCAGTTTCCACAAGGACAGTTTCCACCATATTGTGGCCTATAAGCGGCAATTTTGACAGATAGCACTACTTTTTTCTTGTCTGAAGAAGGTTTCATGAGGTTTGACAAATCTTGAGGTTTGTATCGGTCGGTGCGTGTAACTGTAGATACCTACATGAATTTAAACCGAAGTAACCGAAGTAACCCAGCATTTTATGAACCTAATTAATAAAATATATAGAAAGAGTTAAGTACCCTAAAAAGCTAAAATTCAAATCAGCCAATCCCTGAGAAAATGTAAATGTTAATGAATTATTTTATACATTTACTTAATTTATATGTCGCGTAGGTGGCTTACTGGTTTATACGCGTATATAGAGTTCATTCAATATTCTATTAGGACTATAAAGTGTCCAAACAGCCGCAATGCCCCAATAAATAACTATATGCTTTGGTGAAGGGACACCTTGCTCCAAACCCCAGATATTGTAAAGCGATATATTAAGGGTGGTCTCCACTGTTATGACCAGTGCTATTCAATCCCAATACATTGTAAATACGCATCATTGTGGTCAGCCCGCGCATGGTCTCAGTTATTTATGGGTAACCAATATAATTTCATTAGCACCAAACTGTTTATAAATCTGTATGACTACGGTGACCATTTCTCCGCCCCTAGCACTGATTGCACTTTTCGAAAACTTTGATGGTAATTGCCACTTGCATGAATGAATGATGATTTTTCGAGTGATAGAGCTTTTGATAACCACAACCGCTCTGTAAAGAGCGAAACGACGAAGAAGAAGATATTTCACCGTGATTATTGTGTCTTACACTTAGATAAACTAAATTAACAGGTCTAAAAGTGTTAGCATTTCATACGTAAAATATGAGGCGATGTTTTCTAGATCGCGATCGCTCAGTTCCGTTTAGGCAGGTACTGAAAAGGATTCTTATCGTAGACAAGCCAAAACCTAAATTCAAAGTCGATACTGGTATGACTGGTCCATCCCATACCCATCCATCTTAACCGTAGGACATTAATTCATAAATACTGCTGTTGTCTATTACACGAAATCCATTGGTGCAAGAAATAAAATAATATGTAGAAGCAGGGAGTCTGGGTTTATTCGTTTCCGTTTTCGTAAATATAAACCTCGTTCTAGGGTCAGCAGTTAGCACTAGTACCTACCATATATACTAGGGTTGCAACTGACGACAGCGTCCGTTGTTATGGGCAATAAATCTGGGGATTATGTTGTCGTGGGCTGTGATTAGACGGCATCGACGGCCGGTGGATATATTGAAGGGAAAATCTAAAATTAAATCGTTTAAGCCAGGTCAATGGCGGACATACAATAGGATCGGCGGCTAATGATGCGGTGGAGGGCATAAGCCGTGTCATGATGCCGCTAACATTAACTATATGGCCGAGCTTTTATAGCTCATTACATAATATGATGAGGAAAACGTTACTGTATTTATTATTTATCACACTAAAATTATAAGTATGTATGTGTGTGTGCACATGCACGTACGAGTAAAAACACACCACAAACTCCTGCAATACTGAACGGATTCAGCAAAACTCAAAATTCAAAGATTGAATGCAATCTATATTGGGATATTCCATTGAATCTCTACCTACTTAAAAGGTGGATGAACAAATCCAGGGTGGATGAGTAACATGATAACATCCGAGCGCGATAATTCATAATTTATTAATTTTTTCGCAAAAAGTCTGCTAATATTATACACATCATAGGCTGATGGTAATGCTTAATCGAAGGTATTGCGAGTATAACATTTCTGCCTCTACCTACATGTTTATGATAAAAACTTTTTTCAAAAATACATACTCATTTACTATTCTTATTGATTTCAAATAGCTCCAAATTTGAAAAACTGCAGCAATAATCTTTTGGGAATGGGGTGAATAGGAATTTTAAAAAAAAAGTTTTTATGAAAAAAAATTATATGCTTATGATTATTAATGCTTATGCTCGCAAAACCCATTTTTATAAGCTTACAATGTGTATTTAGTACTATACATGTATGGGCCGAACCACCCTGTAAGTGTAACATTAAGTATCTCATACCTTATGGTGGGTAGAATACCATACTAGACGAGCCATCCAAAACTGCGCCAATGGGGGGAGTTCCAGTCAAATACAAGCCTATAAAAAAGCCAAACAACTTACTACCAACGGTAAAATTATGGTAATAGTTTTACCGGTTTTATGTCCTTACTCCTTACGGTCTTGATTATCGTGACTCAGTCCTGGTTTTATTTTATTTAATGCGCCATTAAATTTAAGAACAATCGGTTTTAGTGACGCTGGAGTGGACATCTTTATGTTTATACGCCGTTAAGATAAGGTCCTACGTTTCCGAACTGAGCCAGTGAATGACTCCTGAATCCCGCCCTACTTCCAAGGATAATAATATTTTGGTCTGTTACACTGTTAATAAGAGATAGGACAAAAGACCAAGAAAGAAGTTGTTTGGCTACATTGTTTTTAGGAGTATCAAAGGTGGTAAGACTTAAGAAAGCTTGTTAGAAAATAATCGAGTGTGACAGACGGACAGACGGATGGACGTAAAAAGTCTCACCAGGGGTGTGATTCTTGAAAATATAAAATTGTACAGCGGCCACCCATCGAAGGTAATCATATAGCAACGCAGCCATCAGCAGCCAATTATCGCCTTGGCTGCATAACTGACGCAAACATTAACCAATCAGCGCATAGATGTCAGCTCGTCGCTGTTTTAGGCATTTTTGCAGAATAGCACGGCTGGGTTCCATTTTTACGATTTTAGTAAGAACCCTAAAAACATTCATCACAAAATTCTGTTTAAAATATCTTTACACGAAAATTGGGTAAACTAACACACGCTTAGATTGCGATTTGTTTAACACTGTAAAAGTGTAGATTAACGCTGCAAACAGGCCAATTGGCATGAAGACGTGAAGGAGTATATTGAATTATTGTTAAGTTGGTTCAAAATCTGCTCAGCTGCCTGAGCCATATGGCAAATAGCGTTACTTCCCGACTTATAGAAATGAAACAACATTCAAAAAATGTATGCGATCTATCGCTATTTTGACGCTCGGTTAGCGTCAGATAATGTCAGTTCGTATACCTACATTTTATTAATTTTGTTCCGTTTCTAATTTTCTATACGTCGCAAGGTAACGCTATTATTGAATGGAAGCAGGCGCTATTTGGCGGAAATTCATAACTAACAGAACAAATTGTTTTGCTACATACCTAATCCGCTTCTTGAAAATAATCTGTACGGTCCAATATGCAGGAACGCCGCCCACATGAAACGACGACCAGGGAGGCGCAGTGGCGGCGCGCTCGGATTCGAGTGGGAGGTCGCGGGTTCGATTCCCGCCAAGGGCCACTTTGGGATTTTATAATTTCTAAATTGGCTCAGGTCTGGTCTGGTGGGAGGCTTTGGCCGTGGCTAGTTACCACCCTACCAGCAAAGACGCACCGCCAAGCGATTTAGCGTTCCGGTGCGATGCTGTGTAGAAACGTTGGGGTAAATTCACTTACCCTTCCAAGTTATTACGATAACATCTTAGACTGCATCATCACTTACCTCACTTACTTACCTCACTTACTTACTTGACTGCGATCTCAGGTGAGATCGCAGTCAAGTACTAACTTGTATAGAATAAAAAAAAAACATCACATACAGTTCTTTCAACACACTCACTCACTCTTTCGAATTGTGAAGCCAACATCTCCTGAGGATGTCCCCAGAGCCAAGTGACAAATAGTTGTGTTGTGAAAGTGTTAAAATTCCATCCGTGCATCCTCAATCACGGGCTTCCGTATTCGTATTATCCGCTCTGCTAGTTACAAGAATCTCACGCACTGTTTACTAGGCTATCGCGTCGTGCATTAGCATAACTCAAACGCGTTCCACAGCTATCATTCATTTGTGAGGTGCCCGCGCCTCATACTCCGAGCCACTTACTATAAACAAAAACAACACCAGAGCCACGGCCTGCCTTTGGGGCTGCCTTTTTGCTTGTCCCTTGTCATTTTTTTCAAGATTTTTTTTTGGAATGAATACTTTTCTGGGCGTTTGAAACGAGAAAGAACCATTAAACTCGCTAATACATAGATATAGACCCAGGGCGGTGGCCGCGAAAAAATGTCGCTAGGTTATCGGTGCCAAAACAATCTTATTTTGCCACCAACAGTAAGGCCATGATTTAGTTTGCTCAGCGGCCACCTAGAGAATTTTTGACAGATGGCGCTACTGTTTGCTTGTACGAAAAAGGTTTACGTAAATCGTTCGGATGACCATATCCTGAATTTTCTTATCAGTGAACTAGCGATATTCTTATCGTTACCGTTTTCACTTCTGTACTGTTTTTTTATACCTACACATCAAGTAGGTAAGTTCTTTACTGCGACCTCAGCTGATGGTAAGTGACAACAATACAGTCGAAGATGTTATCGTGTTAACTTGGGATTGGGTAAGCAACCTCTAGTGGTTTCTACACAGCATCGCACCGGAACTCTAAATAGCTTGGAAGTGCATCTTTGCTGGTAGGGCGGTAACTAGCCACGACCGAAGAATCCCACAAGACGAAGAAAATCCAACCCGCGACCTCCCAGTCCCACTCAAATCCGAGCGCGCATCACTGCACGTCGTTTCGCCCCATCACCGGAGCATCAACGGGTGATATTTACAAAAACACTTTACTCAACACTACTACTGCGGACATTCGTGTAATTAGCTTCAGCGGCTTGATCAATTATCCAATAAACTTCTATTTCAAAGGTTAAAGGCATTTTTTTATATCCAATCCCTATCGATGTGGTAAGAATCATTACCCAAAGTAAATAATAGAGATTTAGCACACCACGCACGTTTCCGATTGGTCATTTCAGTATATCTCTGCTTCACGCCTGCAGAATCCCGAATCAAGCTTTTGTTTCTGTAAGTTTCGGAAGGTTTTACTTTTACGTCTTGTTGTTTGGAGATTAAAATAAAGCCTCTTTTATACAAGTAGATAGTAGATTATAGGAACTAGGTACAGAACTACAGACGTTTAATTTCTTAGAATATAACGGTTTAGATTTGGCAGGGGCTGAAACCTTTCCACGGATCAATGGTTAAGGCTTGTAGAGATGGCAAACTGGCTCTTTTTGTGGTGTTTAAGTCAAATTGTTGAATTTTCTCAAACCCTCTTTCAGAAATAAATTCCTAAAAAGCATCTAATTTTGTCATAAGTAAGTACTTTCAAAATTGTCTGCCAAACGGCGCAAGGTTTTTTATGAATTCTTGCACACAAAAAAAGTACATAAAAATTACAATAACACTGATTGAGAGTTTTTTTAGGCCTTCTAACAATCGTGTAAAGTAATAATTTCCCCGAACTTTAAGTAAATCAGTGTGAACGCGGCTGCTCCGCATTCTGCAAAAAGAATAAAAAGGCATAAAGCCTTAAGAAGTTTTAAATCCAACATCTATCGCCTATCGCTTTCATAGTTCAACCACTAATCTCTTGGCAGTCATCTTTGTCGGCAGGGTAAGTATATCAGAAACTGATCTATGGCCGGGAATCGAATGTAAGACTTCCAGCTGCCTTAGTAATACTTTTAATATAAGATAGTCATAGCAAATTGTCGATCTAGATACGTGGTAGCGTGTCAAGTCAAGTTCAAATACAGAACAGCCCGTGTGAAATAGCCTGTACTATTTAGTGTTCCTTGGTAATATACCTACTACACGAACCATTTGGAGCCACTTTTGCCACCCTCATATCTCAAAAACTATTTCACATAAACGTGTCAAATTTGGCTCATATATTGAGACTTGCGAGATACATATATGCTCGGTGAATCTTAGAATGCTGTATGATTTCCAAATTAAAAATCTTGACAAAGTGCCAGGTAAACCGCGAAGCAGATGCAAAACTACAATGGCCGCAATATCCGCGTTTACAGTAAACATTCTATTCATGTATCAAAGACGCATCAATGGCGGTGTGAGGCCGAACTTTAATAAGATTTATTGTAAGCGATCTTGTTTTGACAATGACAATGCCGTTCTTGGCGGCGAGGTATTAGCAACCGACAGCCATTGTGCTGGTTTGTTGTGTGGTCTCGATGGTTTTAGACTTTTAGACCTCTATTGCCTTTTTGACGCGTTTGCCTTAAGTTATTTGCAATACACACCTGGATACGCAAAAAACCTCAAAAGAAACAGTTATGAATTTTTGGCACGGTCATATTGACGTGTACCTATAACTATTTCCATTCGTTTATTTAATCTTTGTCACATGAAACATATATAGCAATAGCGAGGGACCAGGACGAGACCACCTTACCTCTATCGGTTAAACTATAGATGATCGGTTAAACTATAGATGACGTACCGTTACGGAGGGGGTGCGAGGGGGGGAGGGGGGGGAGGGGGGGGGGGTTGGTTAGGGTTAGGGGGAGGGGGGAGGGGGGGGGGGAGGAAGGGAGGGGGGTACTCCGATGTTGCAGTTAAATTAAGTAAATTTTCAGTAATAATTTTTTCTTAAAATTTTCGTCTAATTTAAGTGATAATACGAAAGTTAGAGACAGTATAAAAGGTTACGTGATAAAACTTTGGTAAAAATGTGAATAGATTGTCCGGAAAATACCTTGGGTACGTACGTGAGCTATAGTTGAGCCCCTCTATCTATCTCTGCCCTCTGGTCCCTCGTTGTTGCTATATCTGTTTCATGTGATTTCATGTATCAAAGAGAAAATAAACTAATGGAAAGAGTTATAGCATGTATTTAAGCTAGACGTTTCAGGTTCGACACCGGATTCAACAAAATAGAAATTAGATATTGTTACCTTAGGTATGGCTTACTTACTTACTTGTAACTTGGCTGAGAATGGCGTTCCAAACTTAAGCGGTTTGTTTCAAAAACGTGAAAGCACAGTAAAAGAGAATAATTTCTTCCAAGTTGGTGGATATCAACCACATAACGATACCATCTCTCTAGGATGCACAATGCACAATTGCACATTCAAGGGTAAGGTGAATTTACCCCCAACGGTTTCTTCACAGCATCGCACCGGAACGCTAAATCGCTTTGCGTCTTTGCTGGTAAGATGGTAACTAGCCACGGCCAAAGCCTTCCACCAGACCAGACCTGAGCCAATTTAGAAATTATAAAATCCCAAAGTGGCCCGTGGCGGGAATCGAACCCGCGACCTTCCTTATTCAAAGGCAAGTCCGCGAAATATTTGGCAAAAGTACTTTTTTTTTGAGCCGCACCCATGTTTGACTCTCTTTTTCGCACAAGCCATTAAAAATTATATGGACAATAGAGTAGAAAACGGAGGATAAGTAACTTTAGGCACGTGAATGACCAGCGATACTATAAGAGCTATCTCTGGCCAGTTATGACGGTTACCATCTCAGAAGGTACTCGTTAAGAAGTATAGTATCGATTCTCTGACATGAGGGCCTCTTTTGGCGTAGTAGGCTCGTACTTTTTCGACCTTTGCGACCCTTAACTGAACAGCGGGGCTAGACAAAGTAACAGTCGTTTAGCGTTCACGACAGTAGATAAAAATATATGGACAAAACAAGTGACTGTAGAAAAACCACGTGACCGCATAGAGGAAAACACGCTTTCTTTGAAAATTGACTACGACTATTTGAACGCTCCCTGGCGTTCTCGCAGACGTTGCTTAGCGTACTTTGCATGACAATTGACAGCCGACGCCCGACAGTGAACAACGCTAAGCATAGAGTCGATTCTGCTTTTCATTTGTTTTCATTCGGTCACGTGGTTTTTCTGCAGACATGTGGTTTGTCCATACATTTTTATCTACTGTCGTGAACGCTAAACGACTGTTACTTTGTCTAGCCCCGCAAGGCGCACTGTAGCCATGGCATGACAGCGTTTTAATTTTAAAACGCTGTCATGCCATCATGTCAGTATCATAATACATTTTTATTTTTACAACCTTTTGGTATGGTATGTCATAACGTATGGTTTTAACACGAGAGCTATAAAAAAACCACATGTGAAAACAAAATATTTTATATTAAAAATAGCTACCTACCGCGCAGCTAGCGCCCTCTGCGATAATTTAGCGTCAGGACAGAATCCCCATTTCTTAGTGGTGTGTGAAAGTTATCATAAAACCACCAATATTCACTTATATCGAGTGTATTTTTGGATAAATCGGTTGCAAAATACTTACTAACCAGCCCCATATTTGCAAACTATTACCACGACGAACAACAACTTCGAATTTCGAAATGGTCGTGTAGCGTTCTTGATGAAACTGTCATTTAGCCATGGCGACGCTGCGCCATCTCGCGTGATAAAACAGCAGTTATGATGGCCATTTCGAAATGGGGTTTCAAAGTTACAATAAAACCACCAATATTCACTTATATCGAGTGTATTTCTGGATAAATCGGTTACAAAATACTTATGAACCGGCCCCGCGCGGGCCCGCATTTACAAGCTATTACCACGACAAAAAGCTTCGAAACGGCCGTGTAGCGTTTTTGATGACACTTTATCATTTACAATCTATATGTATAAAAAAGCCAGACTGCGATAAAAAAAAAACTCCACGCATTCAAGTGTAGCGCGAAACGAGTATGTATTAATTTTATTTTGAGCTAACCTTGACGCTCTAGTTATTTTTATAGGAAAAATATATATAATAATAATTATTAGTATAATTTAAATTATTACATAGACATTCTTATGCTACACTGCGTCGGTCTAATATAGTCGAATTCACTATATCCGTACAATGTACCGACAAGGCATTTAAATGGAAGGACAGTAGAAGGACAGTAATTCATTTATTCATAATTCTCACATGACACAATAATGGAAGCTATACAACTTAAAAAAAAATCATTCTTTATTTAACTGAGAAATCGCTTCAGAGTATAAAAAAACTTGTTTTGATCACTATAGTCGCGAAAACTAAACTTTCAATGTGTTAATAATTTTCGTAACTAACCTCCCCATTTAATATTTAGAATACTGTTTAATTTCTCTAAAAAATAAAATACACCCTCCTTGTTGACTTTTCTTACATTTATCTTTAAAGAAGCTATAGATTACGTTAAAAAGTAAGAGCCATAGGTTACGTTAAAAAAATCACATCGACAAAATGTCGGATACAAGTTATCATGTGAAAAGAATTTGGAGTTTTGTTTTGCGCGACTATAGTTATATCAGTCTAGCGTGTGACCCAGTCTAGCAATCATACAGTTCACCAAAGTTATGTGCGCAGACGAGATAGGCCTTGCCGATGTTCCACCCGAAATGCGTATATGTACACTCAATACTCCGTCCAAAAAAATATTTTTAATAGCAATTGTGTAGGATCAATCTGAGAGGAATGCTAGTGGTCTCAAAAATAAAATAAATGCTTGGACAAAGTCGCCTATATCTGCTATAGACGTTAATGGTCGACAATATTGGTAAATTTACAGACGAATTTCACTGTGACAGTAATATACATTTTTTTGGTTTACCATGGTGCCTATCTGGGTCTGCAAAATCTCTAAATTAAAATGGCATGTCTAGAAATAGTGCCCTTACATTTAATAGGGCATTTATTCACAGTTTAGCTCAATTGTCTTGTTCAATATAAATTATAACAATAAGGGCTTTGGCGCAGTTAATAAAAATAATAGAAAAGTTTAAATCCTTTGAGCCTACTATGTTTATGGCTCTTCATTTAGTAGGTATGTGATGTTTCCTTTCTTTTAATTACAGACCAATGAGGTTGATTGATTGCTGGAGTTTTTAACCTCTTGACACCTCATTTTATCCCTTATTGGATTTAGTTTTATGAACTGTTTTTAAGACTTGCCACTTTAAGAGATAAGCCCCTAGATTGTGTAAGAAAAACGTATTCATCGGAATCGTAAACAAATTGGTTCGCTGATTTACGTCAGCCAATCAATCGGGGGGTAGAATTTGCTAGCGATTACGATAACGATGGGAACGTTTTTCTTACGCAATCAGTCCCCTGCACAACAGAACCAACGTGAAGCGATGTCTCCGCTGCGCAGTGCGTGTCGCGAACTCGTCCCAACTGTACGCTTGCCAGGCGTGGCCGTGTAGCACGTGGGTCCGTGGCGCGCAGTTTCTCCTCGACGGTCTCCTGCGAAGGCTCCGAGAGGTCGGTCGCCTGGATGTACTTCTGTACGCCTACCAGCGACTTCTTCAGGGCGTCGAATGAGCTGGAAACAAAAACAAACTTCTTTTTACCGACTTCATAAAATGGAGAAGGCTTATAATTCGTCCGAATCGTTTTTTTTTATGTACGTCCCCGATTACTCAAAGACCCCTGAACCGATGGAAAATTCTTTTTTCGTTTGAAACCCAAATGGTCTCATGGCCATCAAGTCAGGATATGATGATGGGATCCTGGAGAAATCGAGGGAACTCTTCAAATTTTATAAGCACACTTGAAGCGATTTGGGTATTATTAGAAAGTCTGTTTTATAATATGTAATAGAAGTAGATTTAGGGGTATAGGTAAACCGCTATAAACTTGACCCTCCTGATGGTCTGCGGGACGCGGGGTCTTTGCTGGTAGGGTGATAACTAGCCATGCCCGAAGCTTCCCAGTAGCCCATGGCCGGGATCAAACCCGCGACCTCCCATTCGATTGTGTTTCATTCGATTCGTATGGAGTTTGACGGGGTGGGGCGCGACTTCATATGCGTAACCGAACAATTTACGTTTTATCCTTTTTCGTACAAGCAAACAGTAGCGCCATCTGTTTAAATTATAGAGGTGGCTACTGAGCGAACTACAGCGTGGCCTTACTGTTGATGACAAAACTAGCATATTTAGCAACGGTAAAATGGCGATATTTTTTTTCGTCGCCTTGTCCAGGGTTTTTTTACCCTGTCCAGGGTACATGGTCTATTGTTTTACCCCGTTAAGGCTCACTTGCGCCTACCTGGGTTAGTGTGTTAACTCACAGTCAGCACGCTAACCCAGAGTAAGTTGTCAAAATTGTCCAAATGAGATGTTGACCCTAGGGTTAAAATGTAAATATTTAACGGTGTACAAGCCGTATCTAAACGATTTTGAATGAAGTTTTATGCAAAAACTATAAAGATAATTACTTTCAAATTTACACGTCATGTATTTTGGGTCTTTAATCTAAAATCGCTAAGAAGCAGAAACACGATTGGATAAAATTTTCTCGATAGAAAGTTCTCCCAAAAGTTGCTCCAAAATCTCAGTTTTCCGAGTTTTAATCGGACACTACAATGGATGTAATTATAATTTTTGTTTTAAAGTGTCGGTAATAATAATATCCAAAAACGCTAAGAAACAGATTTTTGATAACCAGCTTAGTTTTTGAGTAATTAGGTAAAAGGTCGTTTTTCTGTTATATTCTTCCGCGACGCTGCATGTCGCACCTACCAAATATCCGTGAGAGTGAGAAAGACAAAAATAAATTCAATAAATCCCCTCAAGTCCCGTTTCGCGCAAGTAGACCTAACTCAACTAACCGTAAACTCTCGCCAGCACATTGGTCAGCAATGGCTCTCTGTGCGAGCACAGATGCGCCACGCAGTTCGCGATGCCGCGCCGCACCGCCGGCTCCGAACATTCCACGTGCGATAACGGCGCCATAGATAACTCTGAAACCAATTTGTATGTTGCAAGTTTGCAACGCTGCAATAGTTGATCTTTTTTGCAAAGCACGCACGCACGCACGCACGCACACACACATACATATGGGCTATGACTAACGGCTCTTAGCCATAATGACTTATCTACAATCGTCATAACTTAGTAGGTATACAAATCTGTCGATAATCTGTTGTCGATCTCTCATTCCATACCTAAGTGTAAAAATATTTTTTTACAGTAATTTTAATACAGTTTTACAGGCGGACTTTACACTTTAGAGCCCAGTTGTACAAAGAGACCAAGGCTTCTGTTGACTGTGATGTTATTACCACATAATATTATATTTCTTTAAGTTACATTAGAAAAATATTGAGGGAATATTTACAAGTCACCAAGCTCTTCTTACTTTTACCATCGCGTCGGAAAAACTCGTTTCAGCTTATTGCTTGCCTTACTTTATTTGTTTCCTGGACAGTGTATGTATTGCTATTGAAAAGAGGCTTCAAAAGTAAAAGGTCTTACCAGATATTTCTTCGTCAGTTGTATATTCAGCCAAAGCCGTAAGCAGCCGAGGCAAATTGTGATCTAACGCCTCTACAATTAGTTGAATTTCCTTCGTCTGCCGCACAATTTGACTGAGCTTCGGGAACAGGGTTTGAGCTTGGGAGCGGATTTTCCCGACGCCGGGTCGTAGCCAACAGTCGTCGATGCAAATGCGAGATAATGCTGCCCTGATCCACCTACAATGAAATAGTAAGGTTGATATGATTGCAACAGTATAATGTAATATGAGAAGATTAGTGGGTTGTGACCTATGGAGGCTGTAACTGTTAGCAAAAATAAAGGTACATAGTTAGGTAAACGTAAATTGCTCTAATTGTATTAGCTAATTAACCACTTCTTCTCAGTTCAGGGTGCCTTTGACTTCCAACTCTCGTAAACTTAGTTTTTAAGCTGAGATAAAAAGTAGCCTATGTGTTAATCTTTGTTACAAATTTCAGTCAAATTGTATAAAAAGTAGCCTATGTTTCCCCTCGGTTTTAAGCTATCTTTGTTCAAAATTTCCGCTAAATAGGTTTAGTAGTTGCTTTGAAAAAGGGTAACAAACATCCAAATTTAATTAGAGCACTTCTGAATAGTCACAAAACAACTAATTATCTTTTTGAGTTTAACACACTTAGGATATATTCCTATAAATTTAATCACAGAGGGATATGGCTTGTATAGCTCAGTGGTTAGAGCGATAGCTGGGGTACGCGGGTTCAAATCCCACTGCGAGTGAAATTTTGATTCGTATTTAAATGTATAGTCACAAAATGCTTATTTTGTGACTATACATTAATTATTAAAGATAATTATTTCATCCAATTGAGGGTTGATAGAAAAGGTAACAATTGCAACAAATAATGTTTTCACCTTGCATTCTTGTTCACATCTATCTGGTTCTGCAGGATGATATTAGTTTTGTAGCAGTGCAGGGCGAAGCCTCCCGCAACAGCTCTGTTGAGTGCCTCATCACCAAGCAACCGCACCTCGGCCTGGAAAATGCAATCTCATGGTTTATATTAATTTCAATAATTAGTACAATTTGAAATGGTAGCTTAAACGTGGTATCCGAAAGTGACGTGAACCTCTTTTCTTACCTATGACGTCACTGTATATTTTTATTAATAAGTTTAGGTTAGGTTAGGTTTTTTTTAATATGCAAAGCAATTTTACGCGGACTTGTTCGACTCGCGCCATTTTCTTTTTAATTTGTTAATGTTTACATTTAATATATCTATGTTATACTTATCTACAAAATTGGAGCAAATGACACACCACCTAATGTTATATACAACAACAGCTATAAACATTATAAACTAAACAGTTTTTAATTTAATTGATGATTGATCATACAGAGAGCTTTTGCTATATCTTTGAGAACTGAGAAGTAGTAGTGCTACTTCATAGTTAAAACCAGAGTTTTCTTTCAGGGTCTCTGGTTTTGTGTGAGAAGTGATAGGCTTGATGGGTATGGTGGACCGTGGAGTGGACAATGGACATACTCATTAGCAAAGCCTTCTCATTTATGATTATCTCACTGCCTCCAGCCTCCCTCTCGTTAGAGAGTAGTATATTCCTTGCTGCCTCCCCTCAGTGATGGCATTAACGCCACTGCTGTACCTACTTAATGTAAAAAAACTAAACTTGTATAATTTCCGCGTATACCTATACCTCGATCCTTTTTCTTCCATAAACAATGAATTTAGTCATTTGAGTGTGGTGAAATTGGAGACCCGAATCACATTTTTAACTTGCCCAAATTAATGTACTACAGGCCCACAGGGTCTTTCTGATAGTTGACATTTAATCACGATTCACGATTTTGTTATACGCCATTCGCCAATCAGAAATCAGCTGTATAAGCTGATTTCGACTGACCAATAACATGTAAGCTACAGTCAAAATGCATTAAAG
Organism: Coenonympha arcania; assembly: GCA_036785405.1. Taxonomy (NCBI): domain Eukaryota; kingdom Metazoa; phylum Arthropoda; class Insecta; order Lepidoptera; family Nymphalidae; genus Coenonympha; species Coenonympha arcania. The sequence continues at coordinate 7,936,105 of CM072069.1, forward strand.
CTAGAGGTGGGCAAAACGGCTTAAAACAATAAGCAAACTTTTTCATTTTACTGTTTTTCAAAAGTCAGTTTTAATTACTGCTTATTTGCTTATTTGCTTATTTTTAGTTTTAAGTTGATTGCTCAACTTAATAATTTAACAGTTTAGGCAATGTTTTCGTCAACGCGGAAAAAACGCAACTGTCAACGGAAAGAAATTAATAAGTTAAAAAACGTAAAGACATTTTCGTTATTTCGTTTAATAATCTTGCAAAATGAATCCAACCTTACTGCTCATCAATAAAGATCAGATTCGTACTCACTCCTTTAGAATTGAAGCTGTTATTAATTAAAGTTACATTTTCGTTATTTCGTTTAATAATCTTGCAAAATGAATCCAACCTTACTGCTCATCAATAAAGATCAGATTCGTACTCACTCCTTTAGAATTTAAGCTGTTATTAATTAAAGTAAGTTAAATTTCGTTGTTTGGTTGAAAATGTTGCAAAATAAAACCAACCTTACTGCTCATTAAAAAAGATCAGATTCGTAGCAAATAAAAATCAATCAATTTAAAAAAGCAATCGAATAATAAGTGGACTTTTTCTAAGTAGCTGTACGTGTACTGCTGCTGTACAGCAGGTCTATACATGATCAAGCACGCACGACGCTGGACCAGTCTGACGTACGTCCGCGTTCATACCCCTATCCTATATTCAATATACTCTATGGTTCATACTATCTGCACGACGTTCGCGGTGGTGGGGATACTCGCCTTGTCGCGAACAACACTGTCATGCTGCCGTGCATCAGTGTGACCGTTTGTGTCAGATTTCTGCCATTTGGGCAGATTTGGCTCCTAAATTTTTACTTTGGCAGATTAAGCTGACGATTTAAGAAAATAGCAGAATGTAGCAGATTTCAAGGTAATGCTTATTATCTTAAAAATAAAATGAAAAAACTCACGATTTTTTGTCTGTTTACATATGTTTGTATGACTTGGTTGGAAATGTTACTTTCTAAGCTGGCACTTTCGTCTTGCGCCGATAGAAAGATGATATTTTGACGTCAAAACTATTTGGCTATTACTGCTTGTACAAAAATTGCACTTGTACAGTACCTACTTACATTGATCAGGAATCGAGTTGGTAGATTTTGGCAGATTGTTTTGCCAGTGTTTGGCAGATTCGCCAATTTTGAAACGGTCACACTGCCGTGCATTGTCTGCAATCTGCATTCTGCAGTATTCTGTAATCTGGCTGTCACACAAAACAAGCGGGACAAGTGGAAGTGGGCAGTGTTTGTGTGCTTTGTTATTTATTTATTTTGGTGCTAAATAGACTAAGGACTTAATGTATGAGTAAAATGTTGTAATAAAGTGATTAAGTAATCCCGTAATCGTAATGCACTCATATAGTTAACACAACCCCGATGACAAGTTACAACGTTACTTGGTGCCTATAGGAGTAAGTATTTCATTGAAAATAATAACTTAAAATATTACATTATCCTTCGTTCAGTGTCATCGGGTGCTTTAGAGAAAAGGCTGCTACATAGTTACACTGTTGTAATAGAAAGAACTTTAATCATAAAATATACTCGTTATTTTGAATACATAAGAACTCAATAAATTATTGCAAATAACAACACAGATGTGATTTCCTTCAAATTTCCTTTGTAAATCTTTTAAAAATTTTAGTTTCATATTATTGTCCACACATAAAGTCGTTTAGTTTATTATTTTTAACACAAGATTTTAGACCTAGAAGTTCATGAATTAATTTTGTTGATTAGTCATATTCTTGTCTTGTCTTGTATATTCAAAGTTTACATTTATAGTGTATGAAAATATAACTGCAGAACTCCAGGCTTTACAATATTCCATATCTGTAAATAAACGTTTTAAGTAACATGTAGTTTCATCCATTCTTTAGGTGTATTTTTTGAGTGTTCACTCTGGCTAAGGAATAAGTTTCATTGCCAGTTTCTACCACCTGGCTGTTGCACCTTGACACGAACATGTTAGGCACATAAATATTACATACTAGCTCATTGCTGCAACTGCTAGACAACATTGGTAAGAAATCTGCATGCCTGAAAGTTCTTTGTCACTTTTCTCACTTTATTATTGTTTTGTTCTTATTGCAAAACTCCGTTTGGAATGTATTGGTAGAGTCTGATATTTCATGTACGATGTAAGGTGCCTATAAGCTGGAAGTTAGGCTTATGTTAATGAATGAAACAAAACCATGATGAACCAAAATGAAATGAACCAAAACCAAAATTCTGGATATGAAAAAAAAATAGAAAATTTCTTTTTCATCCAGAATTAAATTTTGCATACAAAAAGTTACTTTCTTTTCAACACACATTTCCTGTCTTGTCAAGTGCAACTTGTTTATTTGCGTCTAACTTTGGAATCCTGATATTAATTGAAAAATTAATAATTGTAGTAGTTAATGTGGAGACCGTAGTCTTTAAAAATAAAGTTTCAATTTGATTTGAGAATTGTTGGAATGATAGGGATATATTTCCATCTCTTCACGAGATATCTTAAAAATTATGTATTAATTATTGATATTATTTAAGAAATTGTATATAATGACATTTTTTTTTTTTGAAAAGAGCAAGTGCCGAGTTTCTTGCCAGTTCTTCTCGGTGCAAACCTGCTTTCCGAACCTGGCGGTAGAGTTTTCACTTTTCATAAGAGCCTATTAATTGGGCCTGTGATTATATAATGTGAAAATAAAGAATTTTCATTTTTATTTTCATTCAGCTTGATATGGGATTCCATATATAAAATAAATAAATAAATAAATATATACGGGACACTTTACACATCGCAATCTAGCCCCAAAGTAAGCGATAGCTTGTGTTATGGGTGCTAGATGACTGATAAATATACATACATACTAATATACATAAATATAATATATTGAAAAAACACCCAGACACTGGAAAACATTCATGCTCATCACACAAACATTTACTAGTAGTGGGAATCGAACCCACGACCTCCGGCGCATACGGTAGGTTCGCTACCACTACGCCATTCGGTCGTCAATCCATGGTCAGTATCCTTTTGCCAGTTAACATATTGCCAGAGTAGTAGTCTATAACGTTTATACTTCTTGTCCTGATATTGTACCCATGTACCTATACTTTTTAGGAGCAGGCTGTGCATTTTCATGACAGTAAAAATATTTTTTTTTGATCATACAATGCAAAACCAATGAATGAATAGAATAGACAAAAATAAAAGAAAATATCTACTCTATACATATTATTATCATTGTAAAAACATAATCTCAAATTGTCTTTAAAACTTTGCAAATATTATGAAATAATAAAGTGGGTTTGATTGCTTTACATTAGTATGTCTTATCAGTAAAAGTCTATTTCCTTCAATAAGTAATCATTTTATCAGTTTTTGTTGACCACACTTCTAACTTCCCACGCTTACGCAAATATGTTGACATTAGCTATCATCTTATCTTAATATATATAAATCTCGTGTCACGATGTTTGTCCGCGATGGACTCCTAAACTACTGAACCGATTTAGTTCAAACTTCGTGAATATCTGTCATTTGGTCCAACTTGAGAGATAGGATAGTTTAAATCTCAAATTATAGTTGCAATTTTAATTTATTAATATAACAAAAACTTTAGCCACAGCAACGCGTGGCCGGGTCAGCTAGTGTATTATAATTTAGCTCATTACTATTTCTTATCTAGATTTATCATTCAGCATTCCAGGATTTAGGCCATATACTTCACCACGTAAGCTAATTCTTAACCGACTTCAAAAAAAGGAGGAGGTTCTCAATTCGACTGTATGTTTTTTTTTATTTTTTTTTGTATGTTTGTTACGCGATTTCTCCGTCAATTCTAATCCGATTTTGATGATTCTCTTTTTGTTTGGTAGGGCATACTTCAGAGGTGGTCCCTTTTCAATTTTGGTAAAGATCTCATGAATATCTTCGGAGATACGGAACGGAACTCCTCATAAGAGTAAATCACTTGCGATCAGTATAATTTATTAGAAAGCTAACGTTTCCCGTGTAGTGCCATTTCAATTTAATCCAGTTCTGATAATGGTATCCATGAGAAGACAATATCAGACTTAACATTTTAATTGGAAAGGACGTATTCTACAGTAGTTTGATGAGAGTTGAAGTCCGTTTTTTTGTTAATTAATTAACATATATTATTGAAGTAAAACATCTTTAGCTGTGTTGAACAATTTTTGGTAAAGGTTGCAAGTTAGTATTTATGCTCATTTGCTACTGTATACTCTGTCAAACCAAACCAGAGAGATGCTTGGTGATCATTGCTTGACTACAGAATGTTTGCAGTTGCACCCATCTGGACCGACTCGTCCAGCCACCAAGGCTTAATGCAAAACTTAACTTGGCAGGCTCTAATACAAAAATGAGCACTTAAAGGACTACTGTCATTGGTTTCTTAAAACAAGAAATATTTAAATGCCTGAAACTTGCATTACTCATAACAGAGTGATATTTCCAGAGTGTTTCTATGATTTAAATCCCAAAGAATTGAGAATAAAATAGGTAACTGACAGCTGAAGTGTACAATCTTATCATTTTGAGGATGCAGCTGTGAAGGATTCCTCAGTTCCCAGCACACGTTCTCTGGCACATTGTGCTCACAGCAACCTTCTCCGGTACATTCATTGACATATAAATCTATGGACTCTGGATGTAATACAAAATTCACGAAAAAAGTGTCCCGAGAAAACCTATATAAATGAGTGTACATGTGTATTTTTATAAACCAACTAAAACTTTGTAAACCATTCTTAAACCATTACTATACCGACAAATTTTGTTTGCAACAAGCTATAGTCATGGCATTATTAACTGTCTGATGAATCAAATACGAGACTGAAGTGCAATAATTGGAATCCTTTTCGTGTTTTGGCTCTCTTTCGTTCGTACACTTATTGTTGTTCAAATCTAGATCTAGAACCAAGTCAGGTTGCCACTCAGAACAGCAGCACCGGCAGGAATATACCTCTAGGGGCTCTAGGTGGAAAATGTACACTCTACGTCGTTTCAGCCGATGGACGTCCACTGCTGGACATAGGCCTCCTGAAATGACCGCCAAACACCACGATCTTGCGCCGCCTGGCGCCAGCGACTCCCCGCGACCCTCTGTCGTCCGTCCACCTGGTGGGGGGTCGACCGACACTGCGCTTCCCGGTGCGTGGCCGCCATTCCAGCACCTTGGGTCCCCAACGTCCATCGGTCCTGCGAGCTATGTGCCCCGCCCATTGCCACTTCAGCTTTGCGACACTCTACACAGTCATAGATCTCTATTTGTGTACCTAGGCTGACTACCATCAGAATATGTTCATAGAAGTTTCTTCCTTGCTGTAAACAAGCCTGTGTCACTAGGTGATCTAAAACTGGTACAATAATAATAATTGCACCAGTGTACTTGCAAACAAATGTGACTCAAGTTTGGGTCCAGATAACAAGCCCTTGACATGCTACACTAAATAGAGGTGCTATTAAGAAATTACCTATTAAATACATTTGTTTACAGTAAATATAGACTAGAAACCATTAACGTAATGTACATTAGACTTTGAAGATATTAAGAATCAATTTGTATGAAAGGTGACATTTCCAGATACTGAGTTAATAGAATTAATTATTGTCGTCTATTTCTTTAATTTATATCATCCTACCGGTGGGCTCGAGCCTGATCACTCAAGAAAATGAAAATCCGTGGGAGTGAATGAACTGCTGTAATAATACTAGCTGAATTAGTTTTTTCTTCTTCCTGATCGCAGCTTCAGGTCTCCATGGGCCCTGGTGTCACGTTGACCGTCCCCGATCTATTGTGACAAATTATATATATTTTAAGAGCCATTGTGAAGCAAGTGATAACAGAAAAAACAAAACCCAGCTGAGTTTGTTGTGGGCTTCTTCTAAGTGCAGGGTGCATTGGAACCCTCATAAACTTAGCTCTAAGTCGTCTTGTGGTTATCACCATACATATACAACAAATATAATATTGACGTTTTACAAGAGCCTGTACGTTAGGCCTATGTAAAATAAAGATATTTTGACTTTTTTTTTAATAGAATTTATTCTTGGTTAGCTCTCTTAGTAATCAAAGATAAAGTCATCATTATCACCAACAACCTCTGCTCCTTAGTATGATTATGATCACTTCCACAGTGAGCCCCAGATCATATAGAGGTACTCCATGTATAGCTGTGCAATCTCTACGTCACTGCAGATAGCTTTACACTATGACTTATGAAAATAAAAGAACTGTAGTTACAAACATTAATAATTGTTCAATGTGTTGTGAACATATTCTATCCACCTAGATGGCTGGCAATCCATGACCATCCGGTATACCAAATCCTTGTATCCACGAACATGCTTGCTATGGAACTAGCTACCTGCATCAGTGTTCCCTCAAATCTAGCATAGGGTTAAACAAGGGAAAAATAAAAAACTTCAGAACAGCCAGCAATGCATTTGCAATTCCTCTGCAGCTGCAAAAACTTAACACCAATCTGATATGCCTGCTTGTTTGCTTGCAAAAACTATATTAAACAAAGCTTAACCATTTTGAAGATACTCCTTACTACAAAATATGTAATTAATACACTATGGTGTATTTGTTTGCTCAAAATCTCAGAGTTAAATTTATAAATAGGGTAATTTCTAGTAATTTTCATGAATAATGTTAACTGTATGTATATAGAAAATCAGAACTTATGATCTCACAATTATTCTGTTTCCTAAATTCTGCAATCGGTATATCAGTGTAACTCAAAATTTTAATAAGATAAGACACTTTAAAGAACAACGTCATACAAAATACAGATATTTAGAGTTATTGCGTATTAATTACCAACATCAGTTGTAGAGATTTGACTTTACATGATTCAGTGTTAGGGTTACTGTCTTCACTAAGTTCTTAGGACAGCTCCTGATTATATTTTTTAATGATCCTTTCCAGTATGTTAGTACTCATAATATATCTCTATATCTGGACGGCAACATGAAGTACTAATTGATAATAGGTAATCAAATAGTAAACTATCATATTTAGTCAATGTGCCAAAAGGATTTAAATGTGTTTTTATTAACATCAACCATAGCTAATAATGTTGTTGTATAAATAGTTTCTCAAAGATTGCTAGCAATGCATGAGATAGAGCAGTAATCAATTAATATGATTGTGATCCACTTATAATTTTATATCAGCAGGTTGGTCTGTTGCTACAGATCAAGTGATCATATTCTCACGATGTTGGACTGTGGTGATAATATTGAGTTGCTTATTTCTAGCATTTCATCATATTCTATTTTAGACAGGCCGCGTTTGCGGACTCTCGTAAACTTAGTTTTAAGTCATGAAACAGTTATCAGCATTCTAGAGATATGGGTGCTGATTCTGTTATGCAAAATATCTAAACTAAACTAATTTTACGCTTTTTAAAATAGAGCTATCCTTACCCAAGGGGAGTATTTTGAACAGAATATGTAAGGCTAGGCCTTTATGAAATAAAATATATTCTGATTTTGATTCTTATACAGGTGCTAATCTGAGTACCTAGTATGGGTATAATTTCTTTTAAGAGATTCGAGCATTAGGAATGATTTTAAATAGGAATATCCTGCGTTTCTATATTACATAGCATTCCTACCTTATCAATAGCAACCTTGACAGTCATAGTACGGTCGTTGACACAAGTACCTAGTTGTTCTCATATTTTCGACTGTGTGTCCATCTTATTTTCGTGTAGGTGTCTCTAATCTGCAAGGTCATACTAACAATTGAGGTACGATACATGAAACACCATATCCATACAACTTAGCTGTTAGGCCACTCATTTGTGAAGTCTCATCAAGTTCGGGTGTTTCTTAGTTACTTAAATCATCGATTTGTTATACCTACTTTTAGTGAGATTTGAGGTTTCCCATAACTATTATTTTATTTGTGCGTGTTTTTTCTTCTTTTAAGGTATGAGGAGTACTATAGACAAATGTTCGATTCGTCTAGAAATTTCAATGTAAAAAGTGCGCTGGAAATGTAAAAGTTAATGTTTAGGTTAAGTTTAAACATATTAAGTATAATATCGTCATATTTTGCACTAATTATTTATTATCATAATTCATTACTAATTCCTATTCAATAGTTAGGTACCTACCACTTTCTCTATTACTTTAGGTATCACGAATAAAGATAGAGTTTAAACTACTAGGTATAAAGAATAATTAATCATAGAAATCTGCAATTTTCATTAATGGAAATAGCAAAAAGTTTCAAATTACAAGGAATAGGTAGGCTACTTATTTTCGATATCATCATACCACACCAGATTCATCATACATTAGGTAGGTAGGTACATTGTACACAGCTAAATAAATATCAAAGGTCAGGTAATCAGCATATTTCCCATTATTTTCGTTTATCCAAACCGTCTCTCACTCTCCACATTTATATAAGTTAATAAAATTTATCACACCATTATGTTATTATTTTAACACAGCACACTCCCACGACGATAGTCTAAAAATGTACGTTCAGATGATGATTTTGTGTGCAAAACATTTTCTCTAAACAAATACTTATTACTGAGAAAGCTAAGATTTGAGATATATATATATATACGACCAGATTTCTATGTAACAATAATATTATTTACTTTAAACAGTTATCAACATTTGATTACAGACAAACAAACATGCAAACAAACAATCATCGTTAAAGATGAAACTAAATAAAAGCTTGTAAAACAATCTATTTTTCGAAATCGAACTGGTTTTAAATAAAAGGAGGAATAAGAAAGTTTATCCCCCTTTAATTTGGTGGTGTGCTCTCACAAAGACCTATAATAACGATTTCGTATTGGACATTTCGAGTGGCTGGCATGACTTATGCAATTTAGAAGCAAGAATGCAGATGCGTTCACAAATTATCTAATCGTTTATCAATTTGTCAGGATATCTAACATCCTGACAGTGTAATCGTTGCATATCGCTGAGGATCCAACTGGGTTAGAACTTATTTTAGAAATTTACATATACATAATGTAAAACTGACTGATTCGTAACACATACCACTTCTTAGATTTTCTAAGATTTTCGCCTAATAATAAATTAGACTATAAGACTCGAAATTTTAAGTATTATTTCCGTACTGTTTGATATATTTAAAGCTTTTTTGTCTTTCGTTCATCCAATTTTGCTGTTTAAAGTTTCGTGGTGGGGGATGTATGATAGGCAATAGCGCCCAGGGCTTTGGACACCATGCCATTCGGATGGTGCATACTTACATTTTCTAAATATTTGATAGATTTCTATATTATTGGGATGGCATAGTAATTTATATCAATTAAAGTAATACCTGCTAGAATACTAAAATAATCGTAACTGCGTATTATGTCATGTTCCTACTTTTAGAAACAATGGTGGCTATTCTGTTGTACAATATCTCTGAACTTAACTAATTTAACGCTTCTAAAAGTAGTGCTATGGCGATAATTTTCAAAAGGATAGCACTATTACTAGACTCGTTACACTCGTTTAGTTTAGAGACTTTGCAATACAGAATTGGCACCAATTATTAGGACTTCAGCAAATGCAGCATATTCACATAGAGATATCTCTCTACTTTTGTCCCTCTCTCTTTCTCTGTCTATCAATATCGATCAGAAAGAGAAAAAAGAGCGACAAAAATACAGAGCCATATCTCTACGCGCACATCCTAGCCCCGCAGGAATATTAAAAGCCTTACGGTTACGATAAATCGAAAGTTTCGAATAAAATCTCCACACACGCATGTAGCACCGCGGGAAGTGCTTAGTTTTCCTCCGTATTTAAGTAAACCTGCAGCGTATTTTCTTCCAGATGAGTGTCAGACGGCGGCCATGGATCTCAAGAACCGGACGCTACTGCAGCACCACCAGCAGGACATCGTGAGGGACCTCGACGTCAACTACATCCTGGATGAGCTGTTCACCAACAATGCCATATCGAACGAGGTGTTCGATCACATATACAACTTGGTAAGTCGGTAAAGAAGATTTTCACCAACAATGCCATATCGAACGAAGTGTTCGATCACATATACAGCTTGGTGAGTAGGTTAAGAAGATTTTCACCAACAATGCCATATCGATCGAGGTGTTCGATCACATATACAACTTGGTAAGTCGGTAAAGAAGATTTTCACCAACAATGCCATATCGAACGAGGTGTTCCATCACATATACAACTTGGTGAGTCGGTAAAGAAGATTTTCACCAACATTGCCATATCATACGAGGTGTTCGATCACATATACAACTTGGTGAGTCGGTAAAGAAGATTTTCACCAACATTGCCATATCGAACGAGGTGTTCGATCACATTTACAACTTGGTAAGTAAAGAAGATTTTTTTGTGTTATTACTTATAACCCGTTCGCAGAAATTCTGCCGATGACTTCCCCTCGCACTTCATACGGCTGCAACCCGCGTTTGTTTGATAACAGACGATTGCGAGTCGCGGTCGTATAAAAATAGAAAATTCTTTCCAAAAACCAACTTCAAATGCCACTACAAAGAGTGAAATAATTTTTAATGTACACCAATTCGAAGTCGGGCAATGTTTTGTTCAATCATTAATAGTCCTTCGTATTATAAAACTTTATGTGCAAAGAAACGACAAAATTATCGACAATACGGAGGACTATTAATGAATGAACGAAACATTGCCCGACTTCGAATTGGTGTACATTAAAAATTATTTCACTCTTTGTAGTGGCATTTGAAGTTGGTTTTTGGAAAGAATTTTCCATTTTATTTTTTACTTTTTAGTGGAAAACAAGTAATGCGCAAGGCATTGGAAAACATGCCCAAATCGCTGGAAGTACCTATGCTTCTAAAATCTGAAGAGTTCCCTCAATTTCTCCAAGATCCCATCATCAGATTCTGACTTGATGAATACAGTCATTGCTGGATGACTGCAAGGAAATGCAATAGTAATTATAAAAAATACCTAAATCGCTTCAAGTATACTAGCAAAATTTGAAGAGTTCCCTCGATTTTACCAAGATCCCAACATCAGATCCCGACCTGATGACCATAATACAACCTGAAAAAAATTACTCTTTTAAACAATACCCAAATCACTTCAAGTGTGCTTATAAAATTTGAAGAGTTCCCTCGATTTCTCCAGGATCCCATCATCAGATCCTGACTTGGTGACTATGGGACCATCTGTGAACTATACCCTTTCAAACAAAAAAAGAATTTTCTAAATCGGTCCACGCATCTTTGAGTAATCGGGGAACATACATAAAAAATAAAAAAAATAAAAAAAATAAAAATTCCGACGAATTGAGAACCTCCTCCTTTTTTTTGAAGTCGGTTAAAAAGAACTAGCTTTTGCCCGCGGCTTCGCCCGCGTGAATTTCGGTGAAAATTAGGGTTTTTTCAATATCCCATGGGAAGTATGGATTTTTCCGGGATAAAAAGTAACCTATATTTTAATCCGGGCTATAAGCTATCTATGTTCCAAATTTCAGCCAAATCGCTTCAGTAGTTGCGGCGTGAAGGAGTAACAAACATACACACTTACACACAAACATTTGCCTTTATAATATTAGTGTGATAGTATGATAGACATGCACAAACGTGTCTGGTGATTGCTACCAAACTCCTCCGAAACGTCTCGACCGATTGTTATGAAGTTTTCTGTGTTGTGTTCGGTAGGTCGTAAGATATTTTTTATATCTCAATGGCAAAACAACGTTTGCCAGGTCAGCTAGTCTTTTATACTAATCACTGTTGAAAAACCGAAATCTACGTAAGTAATCATAGCAAGTGTTAAAGTTATAATTTTAATCATTATTCATTATTACAATTTTTTGAAATCAAAAGTATTTAATTATGCAACCTATGCTGATCTCTACCAGAGTATAAAAAGTAAGTTTTTTAAATACTAGGGTAGCAACAATATTTAACTGGCGAGATGACTGTAAAAGAATGTTCAAAAAAAAACTTTATTTCACATAGGCTTAAGTTACAGGCACTTATGAAACGAGAATACGATATTTGTGAAATATAATATGTATTTGGTGAGAATTACTTGTCGGCTTAAAACTACGTTTACAAGGGCTCTAATGCGCCCTGCACTGAGAAGAAGCCGATAACAAACTCAGCTAAAATTACAATTCATGCCTATCGGATTTCGATTAGTGATTATTTCATAATATTTGAATCGATGACAAAATCTTTGATAAGGTATCATTTTTCTTCAGACTAAGCGACGACTCAGCGACATTGAAGAGTAGGCAGTATATAGGTACGAGATACCTAATATATTGCAAACTTACAATTTAATTTATTTAAAGGAAAAATTACTTGAATTGATAAGGCGCTTGTGCTACCTAGAATATGCATTAGTCATAATCCAATGTAATATGATCCGTATATTATCAATTTGACTTGCCATTCTTATGAATTAATTTATTGAAATTTCAAGAAACTCAAGCTCCTATATTAATGATCTTTAGGTCTGTCACCTGTATCTCTTTAAACGTTATAGTAACACGCTTGAAATATTCACAGATGATGTATATCCGTCGCTGCTTCAACAACAAATACTAAAAAGTTGAATAAAAAGAAGATTAAAGGGGGCTCCCATACCCAAACGTGATTTTTTGTTAGTTTTTGGCCGTTGATCCAGAAGACCCATTATCACTCGCAAGCGCAAGGAAAAACACTACCTCTTTGGCAGGGGTGTACTTGGTCTCCTGAGGGCAGAGAAAGGGGGCGAATGGGGGCTTTTGTAACAGTCAAATAAATCATCTTCTAATGATCTGTAAGGGTACTGCGGGAGCGGTGGCACCTTTATGTGGTTCTCATCCAAAAACTCGCTCTTGTTTGCAAATTCTATATCAACTTTTGGCCCTGACTGTTCCTGAAAGGGCAGGCGGATACCAAGGGATTATTATTTTTCAGAATTTTTCACGGAATTAAAAAAAGCTCTTGCATCTAATATAATATTAAGGCTTTAAGAAGGCCGAATGACAGTTTACAGGGGGACGGAGCATCCGCGTTCACACTGATTTTACTTACATTTCGGAGAAATTATTATTTTACACGATTGTTCGTCGTTTCAGCCGATGGACGTCCACTGCTGGACATAGGCCTCCTGAAATGACCGCCAAACACCACGATCTTGCGCCGCCTGGCGCCAGCGACTCCCCGCGACCCTCTTAATGTCGTCCGCCCACCTGGTGGGGGGATCGACCGACACTGCGCTTTCCGGTGCGTGGCCGCCATTCCAGCACCTTGGGTCCCCAACGTCCATCGGTCCTGCGAGCTATGTGCCCCGCCCATTCCCACTTCAGCTTTGCGACACGTTGAGCTATGTCGGTTACTTTGGTTCTTTTGCGGATCTCCTCATTTCTGATTCGATCGCGCAAAGATACTCCGAGCATAGCTCTCTCCATCGCTCGCTGAGTGACCCTGAGCCTTCTTATGAGGCCCATAGTTAGCGACCAAGTCTCTGATCCATAGGTTATCACTGGCAACACGCACTGTTCGAAGACTTTGGTCTTCAGGCACTGAGGGATGTTGGACGAGAAGACATCGCGGAGTTTCCCGAACGCTGCCCAGTCGAGTTGGATTCGGCGGTTCACGACCTACCTAATTGTATTGTTTGTCCAAGGTATATGTACTCGTCAACAATTTCGAGTGCAGAGTTTTCAACAACCACTGGTTGGAGCGAAACATAACATAATCTTTGTCTTGCTCATGTTCATTTTGAGTCCAACTTGTTGAGAAACCCTGCTGAGGTCGTTGAGCATTGTGTTGAGATCCCCCAGGGTCTCTGCCATGACGACTATATCGTCGGCAAATCGCAAGTGAGTGATGTACTCGCCGTTGATGTTGATGCCACATCCGTTCCAATCCAGTAGCTTAAAGACGTCCTCCAACGCCGCGGTAAACAACTTTGGAGAGATGACATCTCCCTGTCGCACTCCTCGCTGCAGTTGGATTGGTCTCGTAGCTTGGTCTTGGATACGGACTGACATAGTGGCGTTTTCATACAAACACTTCAACACGTTTCCGGTACGGTACGTACCGGTTGTCGATTCGGCATCTCTGCAGAGATCTCACACAGCCCATGTCTCCACCGAATCGAAGGCCTTCTCATAGTCCACAAACGCTAAGCAAAGTGGCTGGTTATACTCTTACACACGATTGTTAGAAGGCCTAAAAATAAAACTCTCAATCAAAGTTATTGTAAATATTTAAGTTATTTTTTTGTGTGCAAGAATTAATTAAAAAGCTGGCGCCGTTTTGCAGACAATTTTGAAAGTATGACAAAATTAGATGCTTTGTGGGAATTTTTTTTCTGAAAGAGAGTGAGAAAATTTATTTTCTTGTTCATTACAGCCTTATTTTCCGTTACATATTTTTTCTGTAAGGATTCGGTGATCAGTTATTTAAACAATTTGACTTAAACATCATAAAAAAGAGCCAGTTGCCATTTCTTCAAGTCGTAATATGTTGTTATTTCCAGACGGACCGCGTGGACCGTACGCGGTACCTGCTGGACACGCTACTGCAGAGCGGCAACAACAGCGCCTACAACGCGTTCGTGGACAGTCTCGCCAAGGACTACAAGTGGCTGTGGAAGAAGTTCGTCGAGAACAATGAGACCATGATCGATGACAGCTTCGAGGACAGCCTCAGCCGGGGCGACGTGCCGCGGCTGCCCGATCACTTCGTTAGCAGAGTGGCTTTGGTGAGATCTTGAGAACAAGACGTCCAGACTAGGTGACTGAGCCAAACTCTTACATCTACAAAGGTGTATGAGTTTGGATCAGTAAAGGTCAAAGTAAAGGTGTACAGATGAGATGTACAGTCACTGAATGAAAAGGTTCGTCAACTTTAAAATTGATTCGTTTGCATTAATCGATTGTTTTAGTATGTTGACTAACGGCCGATATTTATAAACTATCCTATCCGGATTTTACCTACCAGAGATAGAAATTTGACATAACTTGTATGGAGCTTATGACAAATTTCTATCTCAGATAGGGCAATCGGATTGGTTATCAATTTCCACCTGTAATGAACTCTTGCAGTACTAGCGCAAGCGAAAATCGACACTAGTCACTAAGGTGACGCATCTTTTTATTCCGCGACTATACGTACGTACGAGGATGTAGAGAACAGTGCAAGTTTCATCAAAATCGGTTTAGTAATCTGAGATGAAATCTGAGAGTGAAGTCAGTTTAACTTGCAACATTTTACATTACCACTTGTTTTTGCTCCCAGGAGCGGGATGTGCTTGTGAGGCTGCGGTCGCTGAGCCGGCATCAGATCCTGGCGCTGCACGGCATGTCGGGCTGCGGGAAGACCGCGCTGGTGATCAGCGTGCTGCGCAGCAACCCCACGCTCATCACCTCCAACTTCAACGGGGTCATGTTCTGGCTCAACTTCAGCGACTGCAAGACCGACAAAGATATCGTCGCTCAACAGAACAAGTGAGTAGAACCGGCATCAGATCCTGGCGCTGCACGGCATGTCGGGCTGCGGGAAGACCGCGCTGGTGATCAGCGTGCTGCGCAGCAACCCCACGCTCATCACCTCCAACTTCAACGGGGTCATGTTCTGGCTCAACTTCAGCGACTGCAAGACCGACAAAGATATCGTCGCTCAACAGAACAAGTGAGTAGAACCGGCATCAGATCCTGGCGCTGCACGGCATGTCGGGCTGCGGGAAGACCGCGCTGGTGATCAGCGTGCTGCGCAGCAACCCCACGCTCATCACCTCCAACTTCAACGGGGTCATGTTCTGGCTCAACTTCAGCGACTGCAAGACCGACAAAGATATCGTCGCTCAACAGAACAAGTGAGTAGAACCGGCATCAGATCCTGGCGCTGCACGGCATGTCGGGCTGCGGGAAGACCGCGCTGGTGATCAGCGTGCTGCGCAGCAACCCCACGCTCATCACCTCCAACTTCAACGGGGTCATGTTCTGGCTCAACTTCAGCGACTGCAAGACCGACAAAGATATCGTCGCTCAACAGAACAAGTGAGTAGAACCGGCATCAGATCCTGGCGCTGCACGGCATGTCGGGCTGCGGGAAGACCGCGCTGGTGATCAGCGTGCTGCGCAGCAACCCCACGCTCATCACCTCCAACTTCAACGGGGTCATGTTCTGGCTCAACTTCAGCGACTGCAAGACCGACAAAGATATCGTCGCTCAACAGAACAAGTGAGTAGAACCGGCATCAGATCCTGGCGCTGCACGGCATGTCGGGCTGCGGGAAGACCGCGCTGGTGATCAGCGTGCTGCGCAGCAACCCCACGCTCATCACCTCCAACTTCAACGGGGTCATGTTCTGGCTCAACTTCAGCGACTGCAAGACCGACAAAGATATCGTCGCTCAACAGAACAAGTGAGTAGAACCGGCATCAGATCCTGGCGCTGCACGGCATGTCGGGCTGCGGGAAGACCGCGCTGGTGATCAGCGTGCTGCGCAGCAACCCCACGCTCATCACCTCCAACTTCAACGGGGTCATGTTCTGGCTCAACTTCAGCGACTGCAAGACCGACAAAGATATCGTCGCTCAACAGAACAAGTGAGTAGAACCGGCATCAGATCCTGGCGCTGCACGGCATGTCGGGCTGCGGGAAGACCGCGCTGGTGATCAGCGTGCTGCGCAGCAACCCCACACTCATCACCTCCAACTTCAACGGGGTCATGTTCTGGCTCAACTTCAGCGACTGCAAGACCGACAAAGATATCGTCGCTCAACAGAACAAGTGAGTGATTCATTAGGTATAATAATATTGCACTATAGGGTGTCGCATTTTAAGTTTGTCAGTGTTAGTTGCTATTTATTTAAATCGTTTTTGCGGAGTGAATCTTCTTTACCGTAAGGTACTATAATGGAATTCTGTGGTTTTACTGTTCCAGGTTATACCGTAAAGCGTCCTCCCTGTCAATGCGAATCTCCAGCATGAAGCCGACCATATCAATGTCGAGTATTGGCTCAAACAACGACTCACTGTCGAGTAACGACCTCTCGTGGCAGGAGCTGAGAGACAGGCTCAAGTCCATGTTCGCTGAGCCTCAGCTGAAAGACGCGCTGCTGGTGTTGGATGAAGTGAACGAGAAGAAGTGCCTCGAAGCCTTCGACGTGGGCTGCAGGATACTGGTCACGACGAGGGACACCGATGTTGTGTCCAATTTCAAACCGCAGATTGTTAAGGTATTCAACTTGAAGTATGTTACGTGACCCCGATTTGGCCACTGCCTTGGCCGTTTGGCAAATGTTTTTTGACGTGATAACGTTTTATAAATTGATGAACACCAGCAGCACTCATGAAAAATAGTAACGTTCCGCGTAACGTTCCACCTGAGCCTGTGCGTGCAAGCGAGAGCGCGCAACAAGCGATAGAGAGGCACGATAAAACAAATTGTATTACATAAAATAATGATTATGACGTTATCACGTAAATCTATCGTCCGTAAACTGACTTTACAGACAACCAATTTTTTTATATAGTCGGCAGGTCTGAGGTAAAGACATAAACAATTTCTCATACTCCTAATTGAGAAACAATGTGATATGGCAAAATGACGTCTCAAATAAATACTTCTATTACATTTGTAGGTGGGAAACCACTTCTCCGAAGATGAATCCCTGGCGCTATTCGCGTCGTGTCTAGACATTGACGTCTCCAAGCTGCCGCGGCAGGCGAAGAGATTGCACGAGATATGCAAAGGCAACCCCTTCCACATCGCGCTCATCGGGGCCGAGCTAGCGGAGAACAGGGAGAAGTTGATAGATGGTACTAGACATTGGAATGACTATTTGAAGAAATTGGAGAAAAAGGACTTGTTCTTGTAAGTATAACTATCATCATATTCTCTGATGGGAGACTTCGGCCGTGGCTAGTTACCCACTAGCAAGGTCACACCGTAAAGCAATTTAGCGTTCCGTCGCGATGCTTTGTAGAAACCGTTAGGGGTTTACTTACTTCTTACAATTTAAAACGATACAAAGTAACATTTTCCGCAAAAAAATACAGCTGACGTCAATCTTCAAAAAAATACAGCTGACGTCAATCTTCAAAAAAATACAGCTGACGTCAATCTTTTTAACTTAGCTCTATAATCTTAGGTCACATCATAACCAAATTTATATGGGACCACCTCGAGAGTCTCTTTGTATACCATACAATTTCAAACAAAAAACTTTTTTTGTTTAAAAGGGTATACAATCGGAGTATACTCTGTAAAAAGTTATGCCAAAAAAATATATACGCATCGAATTTTCTAAAGTCGATGCGTATATATATATATATTTTCCTCCTCCGTTTTTTGACGTCCGTCGGTTAAAAATCGGCTACATCGTTACTTACCATCAGGTGAGATCGCAGTCAAGTACTAAATTGGAGTGGGTAATAAAAATTATATTGGCCTGATGTTTTTATTTTTAAATACTTCAGGCCTAAATCCAAAACTGGGCTGAGGCCTCTTTATTCGCACGCTATCCGCTATTATTGTTAAACCATTTTGAGTATAAACTTAGACGCTAAATTTTATTTACAAACTCTAAAACAGAATTGTGACCTAAATTATTTTTAGTTATTTAGTACTAATGTTGAAACCATTTGATTTTTTACAGTCTAACAAGTCACAAAGCCAACCCGATGAAAACAATCGAAGTTTGCATCAATTCGTTAAAACCCGACATTCTGCCGCTGTTCAAAATGCTATGCATACTACCCGACAATGTTAAAGTGTCAGCCAAAGTGTTGAGCAAACTATGGAACAAAGATGTCGCTAGAGTCGAAAGCATTATGAAGCAGCTACGAACAAAATCCCTCATCACGCAACTCTACGACCAAGAACGACAGAGCTACCTATACGAAGTCCACGATATAATAATGAATTACCTAAGATCGTGTCCGAATGAGGAAGAATTGAAGAAACTACATTCAGATTTCCTCGAAAGCTACGGTTATATAGACATAAACAATGTCCCAGTGCAAATTGTGGACGATGATTACATAGCGTTTTATATAGGCTACCATTTGGCGAGGACGAAAAATTTGAACAGCAAATGGAGTTTGTTCAACAGACTGTACATGGATCTCAAGTTTTTAGGCAACAAAGTTAGACTGACCGGACCCGCGGATGTCATTCTGGATTTGCAGAAGTACGAGAGTTATATTGCTAATGATGTGCGTATTTTTTATTACTTTTATTTTTAGCAGGACTGATTAATTTGTTTTGCTATAATCCGCTACTTGAAAAGATTCTGTATGGTACAATATGCAGGAACACTGCCCACCTGAAACACCAAACACAATTTTCAAAACTTTCTTCGACGCACGTTTCGTCGCGACACCGGGACATCCTCAGGACATGTTGACTTCACAATTCGAAATCGTAGAGTTAGTAGGTGTCGGGACGAAACGTGCGTCGAAGAAAGTGTTGAAAATTGTGTGTGGTGTTTCATGCGGGCAGTGTTCCTGCATATTGTACCATACAGAATCTTTTCAAGAAGCGGATTATAGCAAAACAAATTAATCTGTCCTGCTAAGTATGGATTTCCGCAAAATAACGCCTGCTTCCATTCAACTTTTATTTTTAATCCTTCACTAGTTGACCCGTTCATACTCCGCTCTGGTGATCCTATGGGAAGAAAAAAATGCTTCTTAAATCTTGTCTACATTATCAGGAAAAGCTCTTAGTAAAATTTCAGCTTTCTAAGTGTTTGGGTTGGGTGATGATAAGTTATCCAGGCAGGAAAAGAAGCCCCTATATATTATTATAAAAAAGGGCTTTTAGTATCTACTTTCTAACAAACAGAAAGGGATCGAAACAAGTTAGTAAAGTCAGTTTTTTGACGAACTTGAATATACTTGAAACTACGATCAAGTTTCAAATATAATTATTCAAGTATAACTGAGAACCAAGACTATGAAAGGACCATTTTTTTTTTAAACAAATATATACAATACTAGCAAACGCCCGCGGCTTCGCTCACGTTAACTTCTGAGTTATGCTTTAATATGGTGGTTTAATTTCCAAAACTCCTGCACTGCACACCATTTTGCCCACAAAATTTTCTCTTGCTTCCTGGTAATAGTCACATATTGATTTTGAAAAATTCGATCGTCACAAAAAAGTTAAATATGGTGGCCATTTTTAGGGTTTCGTACCCAAAGGGTAAAAGCTCTTACTAAGACTCCACCGTCCGTTCGTCCATCCGGCCGTGGTTGCTTGCTACCATGGTAAGACATATAAGTACAAAATTGTGGCCAATTCTTTTAAATTTTTACCAAAAATTCCTTTTCTATGCTCGCTGCGATAATCAGATATCAATTTTGAAAACAATCGGCCCAGTAACAAAAAAGTTCAAAATGGCGGCCACTTTTTAAAATGTTGACTACAAATTCTTTCTCTATGCTTGCTGCCATTGTCAAATATCGATTTTCAAAGCAATCGGCCCAGTAACAAAAAAGTTCAAAATGGTGGCCAAAAAGTTCATCATTTTTTAATTTTGACTACAAATTCCTTCTCTATGCTTGCTGCCATAGTCAGACGTCGATTTTCAAAGCAATCGGCCCAGTAACAAAAAAGTTCAAAATGGCGGCCACCTTTTTTAAATTTTGACCACAAATTCCTTCTCTATGCTTGCTGCCATAGTCAAATATCGATTTTCAAAGCAATCGGCCCAGTAACAAAAAAGTTCAAAATGGCGGCCACCTTTTTTAAATTTTGACCACAAATTCCTTCTCTATGCTTGCTGCCATAGTCAAATATCGATTTTCAAAGCAATCGGCTCAGTAACAAAAAAGTTCAAAATGGCGGCCACTTTTTTAAATTTTGACCACAAATTCCTTCTCTATGCTTGCTGCCATAGTCAAATATCGATTTTCAAAGCAATCGGCCCAGTAACAAAAAAGTTCAAAATGGCGGCCACTTTTTTAAATTTTGACCACAAATTCCTACTCTATGCTTCCTGCCATAGTCAAATATCGATTTTCAAAGCAATCGGCTCAGTAACAAAAAAGTTCAAAATGGCGGCCACTTTTTTAAATTTTGACCACAAATTCCTTCTCTATGCTTGCTGCCATAGTCAAATATCGATTTTCAAAGCAATCTGCCCAGTAACAAAAAAGTTCAAAATGGCGGCCACTTTTTTAAATATTGATGACCACAAATTCCTTCTCTATGCTTGCTGCCATAGTCAAATATCGATTTTCAAAGCAATCGGCCCAGTAACAAAAAAGTTCAAAATGGCGGCCACTTTTTTAAATTTTGACCACAAATTCCTTCTCTATGCTTGCTGCCATAGTCAAATATCGATTTTCAAAGCAATCTGCCCAGTAACAAAAAAGTTCAAAATGGCGGCCACTTTTTTAAATTTTGACCACAAATTCCTTCTCTATGCTTGCTGCCATAGTCAAATATCCATTTTCAAAGCAATCGGCCCAGTAACAAAAAAGTTCAAAATGGCGGCCACTTTTTTAAATTTTGACCACAAATTCCTTCTCTATGCTTGCTGCCATAGTCAAATATCGATTTTCAAAGCAATCGGCCCAGTAACAAAAAAGTTCAAAATGGCGGCCACTTTTTTTAAATTTTGACCACAAATTCCTTCTCTATGCTTGCTGCCATAGTCAAATATCGATTTTCAAAGCAATCGGCCCAGTAACAAAAAAGTTCAAAATGGCGGCCACTTTTTTAAATTTTGACCACAAATTCCTTCTTTATGCTTGCTGCCATAGTCAAATATCGATTTTCAAAGCAATCGGCCCAGTAACAAAAAAGTTCAAAATGGCGGCCTATTTTTTAAATTTTGACCACAAACTCTTTCTCTATGCTTGCTGCCACTGTAAAATATCGATTTTCAAAGCAATCGGCTCAGTAACAAAAAAGTTCAAAATGGCGGCCAAAAAATTCAAAATTTTTCCTCCTCAAAATTTGAATCTCGAAAATCCCTTTCTGAATACGAATTCATGATTTACCTAATACCAACCTAGGTACCAAATTTCAGATCTCTACGACTTTTAATTTCGCTGGAATCCCTGGAACAACGCAAAAATTACACTTTTGTATGGGAAAATCCCTTAAAAGTAGGATTTTTATCCCTTCCAATTTGAATTTCTGGAATCCCCGTCTTAGTACGAATTCATGACCTAATATCAACCTAGGTACCAAATTTCAGATCTCTACGATTTGTAGTTTTCCGGGAATCCCTGGAACAACGAAATAAATTTCATTTTTGTATGGAGAAATCCCTAAAACCAACGGTTTTTACCCCTTAAAATTTGAATTTCTGGAATCCCCGTCTTAGTACGAATTCTTGACCTAATATCAACCTAGGTACCAAATTTCAGATCTCTACGACTTTTAGTTTTTCGGGAATCCCTGGAACAACGAAAAAAATTACACTTTTGTATGGAGAAATCCCTAAAACCAACGGTTTTTTCCCCTTAAAATTTGAATTTCTGGAATCCCCGTCTTAGTACGAATTCATGACCTAATATCTACTTAGTTACCAATTTTCAGATCCCTACGACTTGTAGCTTTTCGGGAATTCCTGGAACAACGAAAAATATTTCACTTTTGTATGGGGAAATCCAAAAAACCAACGGTTTTTACCCCTTACAATTTGAATTTCTGAAATCCCCGTCTTAGTACGAATTCATGACCTAATATCAACCTAGGTACCAAATTTCAGATCTCTACGACTTGTAGCTTTTCGGGAATTCCTGGAACAACGAAAAAAATTTTACTTTTGTATGGGGAAATCCAAAAAACCAACGGTTTTTACCCCTTACAATTTGAATTTCTGGAATCCCCGTCTTAGTACGAATTCATGACCTAATATCTACCTAGGTACCAAATTTCAGATCCCTACGATTTGTAGCTTTTCGGGAATTCCTGGAACAACGAAAAAAAATTCACTTTTGTATGGGGAAATCCAAAAAACCAACGGTTTTTACCCCTTACAATTTGAATTTCTGGAATCCCCGTCTTAGTACGAATTCATGACCTAATATCTACCTAGGTACCAAATTTCAGATCTCTACGACCTATAGTTTTGGCGGAATCCTTGGAACAACCAAAATCACCAAAATGCCTCATTCTTTTATATATATAGATATACAGGACATTTTACACATCGCAATCTAGCCCCAAAGTAAGCGATAGCTTGTGTTATGGGTACTAGATAACTGATAAATATACATACATACTAATATACATAAATATAATATATTGAAAAACACCCAGACACTGGAAAACATTCATGCTCATCATCACACAAACATTTACCAGTTGTGGGAATCGAACCCACGACCTCCGACGTAGATGGCAGGTTCGCTACCGCTACGCCATTCGGTCGTCATTGAACATAAATTGTTACTATTGCCTTATTTCCAATGCTTCTCCGGTAACTAAGACTAAGTATAGAGCATGTGACCCTGGATCCCTTGAGCTAAAGATAAATTGGATTATGGAAATGTAAAAAAAACGTTTCGACGAATTATTCGCAGCTAAAATGCGCTCTACGAAGAACAAATTATTTCTCCATAATCATAAAATAGTAGTCAGGTCAATGATACATCTTTCACAGGAGCTCGATCAAACGCTGTTGTACAGCATCAAAGACTACCTCAGCAGGTACGGGAACGACCTGCACCGGTACCCGTGCACGGACCTCGTGCAGGGCGTCCTGCAGAACGAGTCCAAGGGCATCCTCTACACCAGAGCCTGGCAGGTCGCCAAGGAGAGGTGTGCCAACAACGAACTGTACTTTGAGTTCTTGTAAGTATTTTTCATCAGCATCAAAGAGTGTTTTTTGAAGCTTTGTGTCTATTATGTTGTACTAGCTGACCGGGCAAACGTTGTTTTGCCATTAGGGATATAAATAATAGCTTGCGACATACTCTCAGATCAACCGAACATATACAGAAAATTTCATAACAATCGTCGAGCTGTTTCGGTGGAGTTTGGTAACAAATAAATTCAGATTCAGAAAGTTTTATAAATAAGAGATATAATAGGGTATTTAAGCGTAAGAAGTGTTATCGAACTTTATGATAGATCTAAAGGACGCCTGAGGCTCGGCTCGGATGGCTTCTATTTTCACGAATGAAAACATCGTTTTTCATAAGGATACCTTAGAGTTCTTAAAAGGAGAGTGAAACCGCACTTGACTTAAAGAAACAAAAAGGTTTATACTAATAGGTTTTAACTTTTTATAACTTAAACTTAAGCGCGTTTAAAAATAGTACACATTGGTCGCTGTAGACGGAAAAATCACTTGTTTTAAAAAGTACCAATTCGATATCAGGTTTTTAAATATTGAGCCTCACACTATCTAAAAACACGACCCTATTCTTTACAGGCATGAGCAAAACGTAGAAGAAATCAAACAATCAACCATAGATGTAAAGGACACCATTACAGCAGTGTGTTTCCTCGGCGTCTATGTCCTCATCGGAACTACCACTGGTGTTATTATGGTAAGTATTCGTATATGCATTCAGATTATTGCATAAAAATATTTTGATACGGTTTCTCACAAAACACAATTTCAATACTAATAGATATTATAATGTCTCAAAGTCGCATTTAAAGCACACATCCTTCGCTTTTAACTTACCTTTTTGACGTGATAACGTTTAATAAATTGATGAACACCAGCAGCACTCATGAAAAATAGTAACGTTCCGCGTAACGTTCCACCTGAGCCTGTGCGTGCAAGCGAGAGCGCGCACTTAAATTCTAATTGTTCGACACATACTCGTTGTTGACTTTTTATGTTGAATAATAATATTAATAAAAATATTGGTTGTCTGTAAAGTCGGTTTACGGACGATAGATTTACGTGATAACGTCATAATCTCTTATCTCATTTCATTTCATCTCTATCGTTTATTTTATCGTGCCTCTCTATCGCTTGTTGCGCGCTCTCGCATGCACGCACAGGCTCAGGTGGAACGTTACGCGGAACGTTACTATTTTTCATGAGTGCTGCTGGTGTTCATCAATTTACTAAACGTTATCACGTCAAAAACTTTTATAAAGGAGTTTTCTTCTCAGCGGCAGGGCTCGTTTGTGAAACCTCGTCTATCCTAAAACTAAGTTTAAAGTCGTGCAAAAATTATCACCATCATAGAGACAGTGTCAAATGAAATGACTTGTCTTAAGAGCCTCTGTATGCTAGGCCTACATGAAATAAAGTATTTTCTATTCTATATATTACTAGCTGACCTGGCAAACGTTGTTTTGCCATATAATTTTTTTTCTGACTTAGGGACCTAAAAAATAGATAACAACCCGCTCCCAGATCTACAGAATATACACTGAAAATTTCATAACGATCGTTCCAGTCGTTTCGGAAGAGTTTGGTAACAAAGAAAATCGAGAGTATTTTATATATTAGAAGATGATGATTATGTTGGCAAACTCATAACGATGTTATACCCTCGCCCAATGGTGGCTCGTTTTGTTATATACTTTAAATGTAAGGGTTACTGCTGACTAACGTTGACGCGGTAACCTCCATCCCCTCCTTTTCGAGATGATGTAATAAAAACCTATATAAACCCATTGCGGCATGAAGTGGTAGTTCGAGGCAGTCCGTATTCCAAATAGCACGTTTATTCCGTTGCTCGGATCCGTTAATTTGAATTTCAAAGTTATTATAATTATTGTGAATTGAAAAGTAATTAAATTTATTTGTGTGTGAAATAAATCTTTTTTTTTAAAAAGACTAAATTCTCGGCACGCATAACATATTTTGGTGGCAGCGGTGGGATCCGGGCATTCCAGCGTAAAAATCGTCATATAAAATCAAAATAAAAACGGACTCCTCAACTCCGTGTGGCTCACGTTAAATAAATAGCCGCTGGGAACAGTGGAAAAGTGCAAAAGTGCTAAGTGAAAACTAATTTGATAAAAGAAAAACTGCTGGGAACAGCAGAAAAGTGTTTAAATCTGTGGCCGTAATTCGGCAGAAGACCCCATCAACGCGAAGTGTCTGTTAGCCCGCCCGGCGCAGACCCAGGTACATCCTGTGACCACTAAGTTGGAAATTCGGTTGGAGGTCCGGCCGTCGCCTATTGTTTATACAAGAAATAACTCGACGATGCAACGTCGCTGCACCTGCATGCTTATCGCCGTGTTAATGATAAACGAACAGTGAGTGTTTATACTTTTAATTCTAAGAAGCCACACGTAAAATAAATATTTATGAACTGTATTTCCTGATGGTATACTTACTTCTAATTAATCTAATAAGATAAATTGTTTATACAATATTCAACGTTTCATTGTTTATAATATACTCGTAAAATTGAGTAAAGGTATCACCACACCGGTGTACATTCGATTAATAACTTGTGTAATTAACAACTTTATGTAATTTGATCTATAAAATTTATACTAAAATTATTAAATTGTATTGCATTCAATTAAATTAAGTTTAAAGTGTTAATTGTAATTGACAATTTAATCCTAACATTTTGGTGAATTAACAATTTAATTTTATTGGTTTATCATGCCGAAAAATTTAAATATTGAAATTCCAATCATGCCTGCTCCTGAGGGAGACTCAAAAACTCCTTCCCCTGCTGTGCGAGTCAAACCAGAAGTTGACTTAAATATTCTTTTAAAATTTATTAAACCATATGATGGTTCCAGAGAAACAATAAACTCCTTTCTTACGAACTGCAACAATGCTTATGAATTGGCGAATGATAGCCAAAGACCAATTCTTTTTAAATACATTTTAAGTCAGCTACAGGGAAAAGCAGAAGTAGCTGCATCAATCAAAGATTTCCAAAATTATGAACAATTGAAAGATTTCCTTAAACTCCAATTCAGCCAAAGGAAACATTATTCTCACCTAATAACCGATTTACAGGAATGCAAACAACAGTTAGCTGAAACAGTGGTACAATTTTCCACTCGTATTGAAACTATATTAACACAATTGTTAACGGAAATTTCACTTAACCCTACGAAAAAACTAGAGATTGCTGGCAGAACTGCGGCTATGGAGGACCTCGCTCTCCATCACTTCCTCATGGGTTTACACCCACGTATTTCCAACATCGTGAGGTGTAAATCACCCAAAAATTTAAATGAGGCTATCGGATTTGCAATTTCAGAAGAAAAAATACAGCAAACCTTATACCGTAAACCGGAAAATTCTCAAAAGGAGAAAAAACCATTTAATAATAATAATAAATTCAGTACTTCTCAAAGACCCTTCAGGTCTCCGCAAGGGTCATCAAATAACTATAACACGAATTTCAAACCTTCTCAACCTCAGTATAACAGACCATTCCAAGGTCAAAGCCAATATATTCCACGGCAATTCCAAGGCCAACCTCATCAAAATTTTGTAAGGCCTCCTCAAGGCCCCAACAACTCATTTATTCAAAGAGGTACGACAACTCAAAATTTTAAATCAAACCCTCACCACTCTAACTTCAACAATAACAGGCAGCGAATAAATTTCGTAGAAGATAACATCCAACCTGAAGAATACTATTGCGAAACAGAAGAAACTAATTGCTCTGCACCACCTGAGCCAGAACAATCCTATGATACCGTGGACTACTATGATGAAAACGATCAAGACAATGACGACAACAATTTAAACGAGTAGGAGTCTCGTCACCGTGCCGGTCGAGACAAAATCAAAAACCCCAAAGCGGCACGAATAAAGTTTTTAATATAAAAAATAAAGACGACAGGTACTTACCTCACGTACTACTAGAAACATCTGGAAGTAGCAGACCTCTGTCACTACTCCTAGACACGGGCGCATCTATCTGTTTGGTCAAAAGATCGTCTTTAACCAATACCCTAAAGGTACACCCAGATGACGTTCTTATTAAAGGTATTGATACTAAAGAAGGTACACCAATTAAAAGTATTGGATTCGTAAATTTGAAATTAAAAATCGGGACAAAATTAATAACTCACAAATTCCATGTTTTTGAAAATTTAACACTACCCTATGATGGAATAATCGGAACAGACCTTTTCATGACCTATAATGCCCAACTAAATTATAGTACAAACAGTTTTGAAATTAACGAACATAAAGCTTACCTTATTTTCAAAGAACCAAAATTAACCATCAAACCCCGATCAGAAACTGTAATTGAGTGTAGCGTAATAAATCCGGACATCAAAGAAGGTTTAATCTTAGATAGGAAAATTTCTGAAAAAGTAATTTTTGCAAATTCAATCGTGAAAGTAAAACCCAACGGTTGTGTTAACGTTACAATAGTAAATCTTTCAGGAAAACCGGTAACCATTAAACCAAATTTAAAATTAAGATTGGAAAATGTTCCCAACAACGTTACTTTAGTAAACAACAATTTCAACGAAACCTCAAAAAGAACAGAAGAAGTTCTTAAATTATTGAGAACATCTCATTTAAATGAAGAAGAAGCAGAAAGTCTCTACGAAGTCTGCTCTCAGTATTCCGACATCTTCCATCTCCCTGGTGACAAATTAACATGCACCGATGCGATACAACATGAGATAATTACGACATCTTCCAATCCCATTAATACCAAATCTTACAGATTCCCTGAAGTACATAAAAAGGAAGTAAATTCCCAAATAAACAAAATGCTGGAAGATGGGATTATTAAACCATCTACATCCCCTTGGTCATCCCCAATTTGGATCGTCCCCAAGAAATTAGATGCATCTGGACAACGCAAATGGCGAGTGGTCATTGATTATCGAAAACTAAACGATATCACAATAGGTGACTCCTATCCCATTCCAAACATTTCCGAAATTCTGGATCAGTTAGGAAAATCCAAATACTTCAGTACCCTAGACCTCGCTTCTGGGTTTCATCAAATTAAAGTAGCGGAAAAGGATGCTGCTAAATCCGCATTTTCAGTCCCTCAAGGACATTTCGAATTTACCCGTATGCCATTTGGTCTAAAAAATGCCCCAGCCACATTTCAGAGATTAATGAATACTGCCCTTTCAGGTCTTCAAGGAATTCAGTGCTTCGTTTACCTTGACGACATAGTCATTTACTCATTCGACCTTAATACTCACATCAAAAACCTTTCAAATATCTTTGACAGACTTAGATCCTTTAATTTAAAATTACAACCTGATAAGTGTGAGTTTCTACGCAAAGAAGTGTCATACTTGGGTCACATCATAACTGACGAAGGTGTGAAACCAAATCCAGAAAAGACCAAAGCAGTACAAGAATTCCCTACTCCAAAATGTCCCAAAGACGTTAAATCCTTTCTAGGACTAGTATCCTATTACAGACGTTTCATCCCGAACATATCAAAAATTGCTAAACCTCTTACAAACCTCTTAAAGAAGAATGTTGAATTTAATTGGAAAAACGAACAACAATTGGCATTTGAAAATTTAAAGAAAGCATTAACATCAGCACCTATTTTGGCCTATCCTGACTTTACCAAACCTTTTCTCCTTACCTGTGACGCTTCAAATCAAGCAATTTCAGCAATACTATCCCAAGGTCCAATAGGAAGCGACCGTCCCATTGCCTATGCATCCAGAACTTTAAATAAAGCTGAATGTAACTACAGTGTAACTGAAAAAGAATGTCTTGCAATAGTTTTTGGTACTAAAACTTTTAGACCATACCTTTATGGTAGGACTTTTACCATCATCACCGACCACAAACCCCTCCAGTGGTTATTTAACTGTAAAGACCCAGGATCCAGACTTATTAGGTGGAGATTGAAATTAGAAGAGTATAACTATGACATCAAATATAAAAAAGGCAAAATCAATTCAAACGCTGATGCGTTATCTAGATACCCAGTTAATCCAATAACAATTTATGCAAATGAAGGAACCCCATCATCACCTCAAAATCCAACTCAGATTAATCCTGAAAATATAGATAGAGATCTTGATGAACTGCTGATTTCACCACCATCTTTTAAATTAGATGATGTTATTTCCGATACAGATGATCACATTCCAATCTCTGATCCTTTAAACCAACAATTACCATCACCCAATAATCTCCCCGAATTGTTTCATGATGAACCAAACCCAGAATTAAACAATCAACAATCCCCTGATACACCATCAACTTCAGTATCAAACAAACAAAGATCTTTTCTCGAATCACTAAGCCCGTCAACCGATGATTATTCCACTTTCCTCAAAATTATGTCAAATAAAAATAAAACATTTAACACAGAAATTTATGAGCACAATGAAAGCCTTCTAAAATCCTCAGACAAAATTCTTTTGGTTCCCACATCCATCGACTTAGATGAATCAAATCCTTATGTTGAACAAATCCTAAACAATAGACCAAATTCTCAAGAATTAATAGAATCAGAAAAACAATTACATTCCTTCCTTCAAACAGAATTAAATAATAAAACTTGTTATTTAATGTTCACAAAAGTGCATCACTTCGATCAAGCAAGTTATTCGGAAATTTTTGAAACCATAAAACACGTCAGAAACAGATTGCTAATATTTGGAGAAACAGATAAAATCAGTATTTCTGATTTCGGAAATCCATTTGAAAGACATAACTTCACAAAAATTTATAACATGTTATTGTATTTGTTCAATGATACCGGGATTAAAATAAATGTATACCATAACAGCATAATATATCCCGCACCAGCTGAAATCAAAAAGGTACTCCATGACAACCATGACATCCCCATTGCCGGACACCTAGGTTCAGTCAGAATGTATAACCGAATCAAAGATTTATATTATTGGAAGGGAATGCGCAACGACATAGAAGCTTATGTTAAAGCATGTAAATTGTGTCAAGAGAACAAAACTCTAAGAAGAATTAACAGAGCTCCAATGCAGATAACTAGTACTTCTACAGCACCCTGGCAACGTCTCAGTCTGGATATTGTAGGACCATTACCAGAATCAGGACTAGCTAAATTAAAATACATACTAACACTTCAAGATGATTTAACCAAATTTTCAGTAGCTTACCCCATACGTAGCACAACTGCAGAAGAAACAAGTGAATGTCTTCTTCACTTTATATCTATGTTTGGAATACCAAAGATCATTTTGACAGATCAAGGAACAAATTTTACAGCCGAATTATTCCAGAAAACTTGTCAGTTCTTAAAAATCAAACAACTGTGGTCATCACCATATCATCCACAAACACAAGGTGCATTAGAAAGAAGTCATTCGACTTTAAAAGAATACTTAAAATCATTTGTCAACGAAGGGCAAACTGATTGGCCTCGTTACGTTTATACAGCAATGTTGGCCTATAACACCTCGGTCCATTGCACAACTCATTATACACCATTCGAATTGATGTTTGGACATAAACCTTATATTCCAAATTCCATATTTGAAGAATCACCTGGAGCAACATATCCTGAATATGTCAAAATGCTTCAAAATAGATTGAAATTATCTCGTGACAAAGCCCTTGTGAACATAAGACGATCTAAAACGACATCTAAAGAATATTACGACAAACATACAAGACCGCAACAATATAAAGTTGGAGATTACGTATATCTCAAAAATCATTTGAGGATGCGTAAAGCGCTCTCACCAGTATGGAAAGGACCATACAAAGTCGTAAAAATACTTGGTAACAACACCTTATCCTTGTTGATAAATAGACGTCATGTCACACACCATTATGACCAAGTTAAATTGGCTAATTCACCCGGCAGCATGCCGTGATCATTGATGATCATATTTTTTATTATTCTTTTATTTAGAGTATAAGTTTATAAAATAAGAATAGAATAGTTTACAATTGTAATACTGTATATATTTTCAGTGTTACTGCACAAACTCATCCAGAGCTCATCCAACAAATAACCAAGAGCCCCGGAATATACTTTGATTATCTGGGTAATGTAAAAATAATTGAAGGACAACTCAATGTACTTATTCCATTAGATATATCATTTATTAAACCACATATTGATAATATTAATTCTGTAATAAACTTAGTTAAGAAATCATGTAAAGAATCTTGGGTAGATAATATGAATTGTTTCGATAATTTTGAACCTCTAGAATTAAGATTTAAAGAAATTGTAAAACAGTATTCTGCCATTTCTCATTTGATAGAAACAAAAACTAAAAGAAGTGCCTGGTTTGCAGGAATCGGATCAATAATGAAATACCTTTTTGGAACTTTAGACGAAAATGATGCAATTGTATTTGATAAGGCAATTGATTCAGTATTAAATAATGAAAAGAAGTTGTCATCTTTAGTAAAGGAAAATATATTGGTCACGAACTCTGTAATTAATAAATTTAATGAAACTTTATTGACAATTCAACAGAATGAATATAAATTAAATGAAGCATTCGATAAATTCTCTTTAATATTAAGCAATATTACGAATACCATGGAAAGATTTCATTTACAAAATATTATAGATAATGTTTTTAATAGCCTTGAAATGTCAATAATTACACTATCTTTCCAACTAGAAGATATAATAAATTCCATAATGTTTAGTAGTATTAATAAACTGCATCCTTCTGTAATAACGCCGAAGCAACTTCATAAGGAACTTATCGATAGCTTCAGACATTTACCCCAAGACCTGGAATTACCCACTCCACTAGAAATTGATATGATTCACATAATTATGGATATATTATCTAAAGTATCATCATATTATAGTAAAGGAAGATTAACCTTTATATTACAGATTCCATTAGTCTCCATTAAAGAATTTAATCTTTATCACAATATCCCATTACCCATACCACATAGTTTTAGCAACCCAAATACATTTAGTTTAATTATACCCAGTGCGAAATATATCGCAGTTACTATTGATAAAAGTCATTATTTTGATCTGGAGAGTTTGAACAATTGTTTAATTATTAATTATAAATATTATGTTTGTAATGTCGCAAATGTGTATACAACAGATACCAAAATTACCTGTGAAAGTGAATTACTATCAAAAATTATAAGAGAGATTCCTTCTCAATGCGAAACCAAATTTATATATGGAAAAGTAGATATATGGAAGAAATTAAAGGATAACAAATGGATATTTGTCCAAACAGAACCTGTTAAAATAACAATTGAATGTTTAAAATCAGAATCAAATGAAGAAAATTCCATAGTTGGCACTGGTATTATAAATCTACCTGAATCATGTATTGGTTATAGTAAGAACACTGTTTTGAAGAGTAAAATAAGTAAAAATCTACCCCTGCCAACCGTCGCCTTTGATTATAATTTAATTAATGATTCCTGTTGTAATACACTTAAAGCGGAGATGATAAAGAATAGTGTCTCCCCTATTGAATTAGAAAGAATAGATTTGGATAATTTGAAACCTTTAAAGGATAAATTAAATAAAAAGTTATTGAATACTAAATTAGAAGAGGAGATCCCTCATATTGTAAAATATGGGACACATTATTCAATCATTACCAATATTATATTGATCGCTATTATATGTGCGATATTATATTTTGTAATCCTAAGATTAAGATATTTTGTGAAGAAAAGCAAATTAACGGAAAACAAATCTGAAGTTAATATAGATTTATCAGAAATTGAAACCACTAACGAACAGACTGACAAGTATCCAAATTTAAAGAGAAATGTGTAATTTTGATTTTAAAAAGAAAAACTTCGAAACAATCCGAAGTTTTTCTACTACCCCCCGGAGGTGTTATATACTTTAAATGTAAGGGTTACTGCTGACTAACGTTGACGCGGTAACCTCCATCCCCTCCTTTTCGAGATGATGTAATAAAAACCTATATAAACCCATTGCGGCATGAAGTGGTAGTTCGAGGCAGTCCGTATTCCAAATAGCACGTTTATTCCGTTGCTCGGATCCGTTAATTTGAATTTCAAAGTTATTATAATTATTGTGAATTGAAAAGTAATTAAATTTATTTGTGTGTGAAATAAATCTTTTTTTTTAAAAAGACTAAATTCTCGGCACGCATAACAGTTTGTAATAACATTTTTAACATCCTTGCGTCATAAAGTACTATTGTAGTTCAATAACCGTGTTTCGTCAAATATTTGTATTCTTTTGACGTGATAACGTTTAATAAATTGATGAACACCAGCAGAACTCATGAAAAATAGTACCGTTCCGCGTAATGTTCCACCTGAGCCTGTGCTTGCAAGCGAGAGCGCGCAACAAGCGATAGAGAGATAGAGATTATGACGTTATCACGTAAATCTATCGTCCGTAAACCGACTTTACAGACAACCAATTTTTTTTCCCTGCTTTCAGTTCTTCCATATAGCGACAAACAAGTTGATGAAACAGATACAGAGTACGGAATCGGCGATCAAGTGGCTCGGCGTGTGTCCCGTCAACGCGCCGTTCGTGGCCGCGCTGGCGACCGACGGGTACATCAAGCTGTGGTACATCGATGACGTGGTGCAGGACGCGGCTGCACGCGCGGGTGACGTCATTGAAGAAGGTCTGTCTCAACTATTTTAGCACCACTATATCGAGTGAAACAGATACAAAGAAATGAACCAGCCTTCATTTGACGACTCTGATTCGAGTGCGCTAGATCGCGGGTTCGATTCCAGCCACGGGCCACTTAAAATTGACTCAGGTCTGGTCTAGTGGGAGGCTTCGGCCGTGGCTAGTTACCACCACCACGCAAAGAAGCACACGCGGCCAAGCAATTTAACGTTCCGGCGCGATGCGGTCTAGAAACCGTTTGGGATGAGTTACTTACGGTACTCCATCCAAGTTCGTCGTCGTCGTTTCAGCCGATGGACGTCCACTGCTGGACATAGGCCTCCTGAAATGATCGCCAAACACCACGATCTTGCGCCGCCTGGCGCCAGCGACTCCCCGCGACCCTCTTAATGTCGTCCGTCCACCTGGTGGGGGGTCGACCGACACTGCGCTTCCCGGTGCGTGGCCGCCATTCCAGCACCTTGGGTCCCCAGCGTCCATCGGTCCTGCGAGCTATGTGACCCCGCCCATTGCCACTTCAGCTTTGCGACACGTTGAGCTATGTCGGTTACTTTGGTTCTTTTGCGGATCTCCTCATTTCTAAAAATGAATGAATGATTTCTAAACCCTAAATGATTAGCCATCCAAGTTAGTACGATAAAATTTTCGGCTGCTTCACCACTTGCCATCAGGTGAGATCGCAGTCAAGTACAAACTTGTGTGTATAAATAAACAGAACCTGGTCACCTGGGTGACCGAGCATTGCTCGGTAGTATTACAGCTACTCACCAATAGATGGCAGCAGGAGTTTACTGTAATAGTTTTACTTTGTCGCCAATAGATGTCAGGTATAGATTTATATAAATATTTTTTTTGGTAAATACGATATTTTCTAAAAATGAATCCTAGCTAGATCTATTCATCGCCCCCAAAACCCCTTGTATACTAAATTTCATGAAAATCGTTCGAGCCGTTTCCGAGATTCAAATTATATAGAAATATATATACATACAAGAATTGCTCGTTTAAAGGTATAGGATTTTGAATGAAAGCAGGCATAGGAATAGGATTTTGGATGGAGGCAGGCAGGGTTTAAAGGTATAGGATTTCTTGTCAATGTGTGATCCCCAATATTATGACAAATGAAGCAACTATTATTTGTTTATTCATTTATTATTAAATATTCACAGAAGCAGAGGAGTCATACAACAACAACTTTCCAAGCAACGTGACGATTAACCCCAACCTCGGACCGTTCTTGAACTGCCGCTGGGCGAACCGCGAAGAAACGCTGATAGCGAACACGTACGATATGATAATATTGTACAACACGTCCGGCAAAGTGCTGCATCTGTTGGACAAGTTGTACAGGGACAAGGAGATTCTGCGGTGTATCCCTTGCAATAACGACAGACACGTCATTGTGGCGACCAATAACAGCGCTTTGGAAGTGGTTGACCTAAAGACCAAGGAACGGCAAGTTTTTAAGGAGACTGACACTGTCCTGGATTTGGCTACGATACCTGGTGAGTGCATAATTTACCATTTATTTTACAGAAAAAGTACATTCCAATATAAGTGCGGAAAGTTTTTCATTTCATTACGAGTCCCGGTTTGTTGACCCAAGCCGAAGGCGAGGTCAACTATAAGGACGAGTAAAAATGACAATTCCGCAAGTGCATTGCAAACACGGAGCAGGCAAACACGTAAAACCAATATTTTTTTTTCGCAAATGTATTAAAAAACATCGTTCAATGCACGTGCGGAATTGTCATTTTTACTCGTCCTTATATAGTTATAGTTTGTTGACCCTCGCCTTCGGCTTGGGTCAACAAACCGGGACTCGTAAAGAAATGACAAACTTTCCGCACTTATATTGAAATGTACTATATGTGGCTCCAACTACACGTTGGAGTCAGTAATAGTACATTTCAATATAACGGTTACGTTTCACTTGTTATATTGAGGCTTAGTATAGTGACAAGTACCTACTAAGCGCTTAGCTACGAAGCCCGTGTAAACCGCCCATTATGCCAGTTACTTACCGGTTATCGGAAAACGTTAAGACTGACTGTCTGAGATTTGAGAGTTCTCATAACGTTTTTAAAAGCATGTGATGCCTGCCAAGACGCAGTTGGATAATGTGCAGGACTAAGGAAGCCCACTATGCCCGGACGTATACAGTAAATTGGGTCTGAGACACAGATAAGAAAACTCAGGATATGTGCATCCGAACAATTTACATAAACCTTTTTCGTACAAGCAAACAGTAGCGCCATCTGTCAAAATTCTATAGGTTGCTGCTGAGCGAACTACAGCGTGGCCTTACTGTTGGTATTATTGGCACCGATAAACTGGCGACATTTTTGACGTCGTTCGCCCTGTCAAGGGTAAATGTAAATTTTTTTGAGACCAATAAAAACTATTAAAAAAAATTGGTTGTCTGTAGGTACGGTTTACGGACGATAGATTGACGTGATAACGTCATAATCTCTATCTCTCTATTGTTTGTTTTATCGTGCCTCTCTATCGCTTGTTGCGCGCTCTCGCTTGCACGCACAGGCTCAGGTGGAACGTTACGCGGAACGTTACTATTTTTCATGCGTGTTGCTGGTGTTCATCAATTTATAAGACGGTGATAACGTCAAAAAAAATGAAGAAAATATAGTGGCTAAGGCAATGCATACATTTATGCTATTTACGTATCAATGTACTCACTGACCCCTTGTTATTGACGTAATTTCGTTTCAGGCAGCAATAGAATCCTCTCCCTGAAACGGCGGGAAGTGACCGAGTATGAATTCAAGCTGGCGCGCAAGTTCAATCAGAACTGCAACAACTGTCAAAGCAAAACCGTCATAACCAGCGACGTGGTCAAAGAGAACGTATCCTTTATATCGATGGCAGTCAACAAGACTGGGACGCTCCTCTTTGTTTCCACAGACGATAGCAGAGTGATCTGTGTCGATTTGAAAACCAATTCCTATGTCTTTGAATTGGGGAACAGGAGAGGGTAAGAAGATTTTAATCCATAAAATATCATCATCATCACTGGCGCTACAGCCTTTTGTGGGCCCGGGCCTGTTCAAGAAGATTTCGCCACCTATCCCTATCGTTAGCGCTCGTTTTCCAATTCCGTATGCAGATTCGTTTTGCGTCCTGCCCAACACCATCGAGCCATCGAAGCTTTGGCCGACCAACACTTCTGCGTCCATCTGGGTGTGACACCATGAGCTTTTTAGGTGGTCTGCATTCGCCCATACGTTGCACGTGTCCAGCCCACTGCAATGTCGCGATCTTTATTAGCTTGACTACGTTAGGCTCACCAAAGATATTATATAACTCATGATTGTATCGAATGCGCCACATCCCATCAACTTGCACTGCACCGTAGATCGATCTTAGGATCCTTCTTTCAAACACGAGAAGGGCCTACTCGTCCTTTTTACTTATTGTCTAGCACTCACTGCCGTATGTAAGAACAGGCCTTACAAGGCCATAAAATATAGTTGGGCTATTTTATCCATCTTAATGACCATGCATTAGAATAGTCCTCCGTCCAACCGACATCTGATGGCTGACACTGTGGCTGACACTTCCTAGTTATGTCAGTATTGGCTAGATCGCCCTGATAATGGTATATCGGTCCTATTTCCTCGTAACTCGCTCTTACTTGTAAAAAAAATACAGTAACATTTTTTCTATTCATAATATTAAAGAAAATCTTAGATCGTATCGGAAGAACGAAGTATAATTCATTGATTCATGCAATAAAAAAACCTACTTGTATATCATAATTTCGCTCATACTTAGATAATCATAGATTGTTTAAATTGCTTCACAGGAACGTGGTATCGATGGCAGTGAGCGAAGTGGTGTTCGACGACTTCGAGCCCGGGTCGGACGTGCTGCTGACCGGCACGGGCTGCATCGAGAACACCGCCAAGGTGTGGTACTTAGACGCCGCCTACATCTCGCACAACACGCAGAGGAACGGGTACGTATATCACTCTCTTCACAGGAACGTGGTATCGATGGCAGTGAGTGAAGTATGTCACTCTCTACACAGGAACGTGGTATCGATGGCAGTGAGTGAAGTATATCACTCTCTTCACAGGAACGTGGTATCGATGGCAGTGAGTGAAGTATATCACTCTCTTCACAGGAACGTGGTATCGATGGCCGTGAGTGAAGTATATCACTCTCTTCACAGGAACGTGGTATCGATGGCAGTGAGTGATGTATATCACTCTCTACACAGGAACGTGGTATCGATGGCAGTGAGCGAAGTATATCACTCTCTACACAGGAACGTGGTATCGATGGCACTGAGTGAAGTATATCACTCTCTACACAGGAACGTGGTATCGATGGCAGTGAGTGAAGTATATCACTCTCTACACAGGAACGTGGTATCGATGGCCGTGAGTGAAGTATATCACTCTCTTCACAGGAACGTGGTATCGATGGCAGCGAGTGAAGTATATCACTCTCTACACAGGAACGTGGTATCGATGGCAGCGAGTGAAGTATATCACTCTCTACACAGGAACGTGGTATCGATGGCAGCGAGTGAAGTATATCACTCTCTTCACAGAAACGTGGTATCGATGGCAGCGAGTGAAGTATATCACTCTCTACACAGGAACGTGGTATCGAGGGCAGTGAGTGAAGTATATCACTCTCTACACAGGAACGTGGTATCGAGGGCAGTGAGTGAAGTATATCACTCTCTACACAGGAACGTGGTATCGAGGGCAGTGAATGAAGTATATCACTCTCTACACAGGAACGTGGTATCGATGGCAGTGAGTGAAGTATATCACTCTCTACACAGGAACGTGGTATCGATGGCAGTGAGCGAAGTATATCACTCTCTACACAGGAACGTGGTATCGATGGCAGTGAGTGAAGTATATCACTCTCTACACAGGAACGTGGTATCGATGGCAGTGAGCGAAGTGCTGGTGTGGGACAAGTTCGAGCCCACGCCAACACAAACAACGCTATACCAAAGCAGTGTCAGTATTCACGCATATTTTTTTTTGTTTACAGAATAGTCCGATTAACAACAAAGTTCGACGCGAGTTTCATCAACGTCTTATCACCGCATACGCCCGTTGCGCCTCCGCCAAGCACACCTCACAGCGCCAGCTCCACTCCCAAGAGACACCAGTCCTTCGTCAGCTCTTCAACCAACGAGGTGGTCAAGAGAACGGTCAAGTCTACCATGAGCCTCGACCGGTACTCGCTCAAACCGCTGAATCTGAAGGGGATATGCAATGGAAACAATGAGGGAGTCACTCAGCCCTTATTGGCAGTTGTCGACGATAAAAACAATATACAGGTAATTTATAGTATCCGTCCTCAAAAGAAAACTACATCGAAATCCTTGAAGGATTATTTTGTCGTCCATCTGTCACTGCTTTTTTTTACGTTTTTCACTAAAATTGTTAGAGATATTCAATTCACTCAGCCCTTAATGGCAGTTGTCGATGATAAAAACAATATACAGGTAATTTATAGTATCCGTCCCCAAAAGAAAACTATATCGAAATCCTTGAAGGATTATTTTGTCGTCCATCTGTCACTACTTTTTTTTACGTTTTTCACTAAAATTGGTAGAGATATTTAATTAACATTCATCATCAATCCAAGTACTATGTGTACCAATGATTACAATATCGCATTGTGAAGTCAACATCTCCTGAGAATGTCCCTGTGCTGGGACGAAACGTGTGTCGAAGAAATTGTTGGAAGAAGTGTGTGTGGTGTTCCATGTGGGCAGTGTTTCTGCATATTAGGCCACACAGATTTTTTACAAGTAGCTGATTATAGCGACACAATTTTATCTGTCCTGCTATAGTAGTGTTATTATCTCGCTGCAGACTCGGTCATAAATCATCCGAGTGTTTCGCTTTTGTATTTCACTGCTGAGCTTCACTGCTGCTTTTGTATTTTAATGAACAACAAAAGCGAAACACTCGAATGATTTATGGCCGAGTCTGAAGCGAGATTATAACACTACTACAGTTATGGATTTCCGCAAAATAACACCTGCTTCCATTCAACACTAATATTTTTATTTATTTCCATCCAGATAATGCGTGGGAGGAAATTAGTGTCAGAGATCACAACAAACCGGGACGAACAAATCACTACAGTCAAAATATCGCCGTGCAATCAGTATATAATATTCGGCCTTCACTCCGGCATAGTACGAAGATACACCATACGTACCAAAGTGACCAAAGACATCATGGATGTTAACAGTACAGTTCAGTACATGAGCTTTGTAAACCCCAATCTGTTGATTGTTGCGGGGAAGAGCCGTTGTTTGATGGCGTACAGGTCGACACTGGGTGGGGATTGGAAACCAGAAATGTTGCAGCGTGGAAACACTAATCTGGGATCGCAGGAGATACTAAACGATATCAAGGGTAAGCTTTAACGGTGTAGAAGCCGTATTTAAGCGATTTTGAAGGAAGTTTTGCGTAAAAAACTATAAAGACAATTACTTTCAAATTTACACGTCATGTATTTTGGGTCTTTAATCTAAAATCGCTAAGAAACAGAAACACGATGGGATAAAATTTTCTAGACAGAAAGTTCTCCCAAAAGTTGCTCCAAAATCTCAGTTTTTCTAGTTTTTATCGGACACTACATTGGATGTAATTGTTATTTTTGTTTTAAAGTGTCGGTAATAATAATATCCAAAAACGCTAAGAAACAGATTTTTGATAACCAGCTTAGTTTTTGAGTAATTAGGTAAAAGGTCATTTTTCTGCTATATTCTTCCGCGACGCTGCATGTCGCACCTACCAAATCTCCGTGAGAGTGAGAAAGACAAAAATAAATTCAATAAAATATAAATCCCCTTAAAAAACACAACTAAAATTTTTGAAAGTAAGCTAATTCCGACCTCTGATTGACTGACGATACGCTGTTAACATTTTTGTCAGCCTATCAGATGGCACTATTTCGTACTAATTACGATTATGATGAA
Organism: Coenonympha arcania; assembly: GCA_036785405.1. NCBI lineage: Eukaryota > Metazoa > Arthropoda > Insecta > Lepidoptera > Nymphalidae > Coenonympha > Coenonympha arcania. Next base: position 7,977,595 of record CM072069.1, read on the forward strand.
TCTATCTATCTCTATACCTTTAAACAAGCAATTCTTGTATATATATATATATTTCTATATAATCTGAATCTCGGAAACGGCTCGAATGATTTTCATAAAATTTAGTTTACAAGGGTTTTTGGGGGCGATAAATTGATCTAGCTAGGATTCATTTTTAGAAAATGTCGTATTTACCAAAAAAAAAATATATATATATATAAATCTATACCTGACATCTATTGGCGATAAAGTAAAACTATTACAGTAAACTCCTGCTGCCATCTATTGGTAAGTAGCTGTAATACTACCGAGCAAAGCCCTGTCACCCAACTAGTTCGTTTTTAAAGAAAACCCTTTACCTCTAATCTAAAGGTAGGACTTTTTTATGAAGTTGTGTACCTACCAGCAAAGACGCACCGCCAAGCGATTCAGCGTTCCGGTGCGATGCTGGTAGAAACCGTTGGGGTAAATTTACCCTTCCAGGTTAGTACAATAACATGTTAGACTGCATCATCACTTACCATCAAGCGAGATCGTAGTCAAGTACTAACTTGTATAGAATAAAAAAAAGGAATGACTCACCAAAATATGCACAGGAGTAATAAACTGAAACATCAAAATTTTCAAAGCCTTATGGATAATTCACGTTGGATTATAACACAAGTTATTATGTTCTCAGGAATAATAACCAAATCAAACCACTCAGACGATATATCCAGTTCGGGAAGTGATTCAAGTATAAGCTCAAAAGACCGCCACTTTCCCAATGGCGATAAGAGGAATCTGTGCAAAGCATCCTCTCTGGTATCTTGCTACTGGGTGCCGGACGTCGGGTTGATCACCATAGAGTCAAACGCCACCATAAAGCTTTGGGACGAGAATTTGAAGCTATCGAGCGTGTTGAACTATAGACAGATGGACGTCTGCATATTTTGTTCGGACTTCAAGAAAAACATCCTGGTTATATGCGACAATGCGAATTTATCCTTTCAAGTAAGTGAATTTATGTTACCACGTTAAATCTCGTTGAATGTAGCCTATGTATGTCTCCCAGTCAACCAGTTCAAATTTTATTACATTTTTCGTAATTTGTAAACTTAATCATACATCATCGAGTCACTTACTATACTATACATATGATACTGTACTTAATACTAATGATACGGCCATGAGCAATTTCATGTTTTATGAGCTTAGAAATTGCAAAAAATCCAAATAAAATTGAAATTGGCGGGTAGACTCATCCAGTTTAAAAATTCATCAAAATTTTGTCATCGGGAGCACTTTGAATAAAGTTCGGTCGCGGAGCACGAAGAATTTCGTACATTAACCTGTTACTACCTGTCTCTGTTACTCCCGCGTCAAAATAATGCGGTCACGCTCGCACAGATGCAATGACCCCGTCCTGTCCGCGACCGTGCTTTTGCATAGCTCTTTTTCTCAAATATGTCAAATTAGTCAAACATTTTCTAACATTTTCTACACCCATATTCATCTAATTTATTCTTACATCACCTATGACTTCAAATATAACCTCATACTAAAGTTTGCGCCACGTAAACATTTCAACCGCTTTGATATTATTAGACAAATCAATGCGCACTTCTAAATAAAAAAAAACATTACCAAGATCAGGCGCATACCGACTTGCCAGACGGACTCGATTTCTAGTTTACTCGAGTTTACACACTCTCGAAAATCTTTAGCGCTTGTGTAAACTCTAATAGACGCAATTGTTGACGTGATAACGTTTTGTAAATTGATAAACACCAGCAACACACATGAAAAATAGTAACGTTCCGCGTAACGTTCCACCTGAGCCTGTGCGTGCAAGCGAGAGTGCGCAACAAGCGATAGAGAGGCACGATAAAACAAACGATTGAGAGATAGAGATTATGACGTTATCACGTAAATCTATCGTCCGTAAACCGACTTTACAGACAACCAATTTTTTTTTAATGGTTTTTTTTGACGTGACAACGTCTTATAAATCGATAGAGCCGGTTGCACGCACGAAAAAACATGACTCATCCGGCGTTATCGGCGTTACCTCACTCATGCGGCGTTACCGGCGTTACCTCGTGAGCGCGGAACGAGCGACAAAGAAGACGTTGTCAACTTCAACTATCGTCAGTAAACCGACTTTACAGGCAACCAATTTTTTGTAGATATTTGAGCTGAAGAAGCGCGAGAACGTGGAGCTGCGCACGATCCAGGAGTACAAGCTCAACAACAGGATATACTCGTGCGCGCTCAGCGCAGACGGCTACGTGCTCGCCTTGGGGCTCGACTCCGGCGATGTAGTGGTAAGTTCCTTACAAGGCTCAATCAGTGAAGGCAATACAAGCTCAACAACAGGATATACTCGTGCGCGCTCAGCGCCGACGGCTACGTACTCGCCTTGGGGCTCGACTCCGGCGATGTAGTGGTAATCCTTACAAGGCTCAATCAGTGAAGGCAATACAAGCTCAACAACAGGATATACTCGTGCGCGCTCAGCGCCGACGGCTACGTACTCGCCTTGGGGCTCGACTCCGGCGATGTAGTGGTAATCCTTACAAGGCTCAATCAGTGAAGGCAATACAAGCTCAACAACAGGATATACTCGTGCGCGCTCAGCGCAGACGGCTACGTGCTCGCCTTGGGGCTCGACTCCGGCGATGTAGTGGTAAGTTCCTTACAAGGCTCAATCAGTGAAGGCAATACAAGCTCAACAACAGGATATACTCGTGCGCGCTCAGCGCAGACGGCTACGTACTCGCCTTGGGGCTCGACTCCGGCGATGTAGTGGTAAGTTCCTTACAAGGCTCAATCAGTGAAGGCAATACAAGCTCAACAACAGGATATACTCGTGCGCACTCAGCGCAGACGGCTAGGTACTCGCCTTGGGGCTCGACTCCGGCGATGTAGTGGTAATCCTTACAAGGCTCAATCAGTGAAGTATATGCCTTCTTACAGGGGTTGGTTTCGTGAGATTAAAAAACAACCCTTTACTATAAATTGAAGGTCTGTTTGTTTACGTTTTGTCCGCGCTCATTGTGACCGCATTTTAGGAAACAACTTGGACTGACCCCGTCTACAAAATAAAGCGTGAATATTTTTAATCAGTCAAGTGGCGTATAAGATGGCGTCACCTAGGCTAGTAACTCGGTACACGAACTTGACAACAAAACTTGGCGCCGCATGTCATGCAAGGCTAAGCTGGAATGAATGAATGTCGCGTCTCTATAGTTTTCATGTTTCATAGTTGAAATGTAATAGCACGAAAACGGCACGAAGTATCAAATGCACGTTATAAGGGCTTTCCCTTAATTGTAGGTATGGAACGTCCCGAACAAGCATCAGCTGAAACTCCTCAAGCACCACAAGACAAAAGTGCAGTACTGCTCGTTCTCGCCCGTCCCCGAGCGCCTGTACCGCTCGTCCGTGCACTCGCCGAGCGCCGCGCTCAGCCCGCCGAGCTTCGAGGACGACTCGCAGCCGCCGCTGGTGCTGGTCACCATGGCGACGGAGATCGTGTGGTGGAACATCACCCACGTCATACGCACCAGGAACTTGAACGTGCTGTGGAGGTGAGTGCATCTACATCTCCCCAGTCCCATTAGACGACAGTGCAGTACTGCTCGTTCTCGCCCGTCCCCGAGCGCCTGTACCGCTCGTCCGTGCACTCGCCGAGCGCCGCGCTCAGCCCGCCGAGCTTCGAGGACGACTCGCAGCCGCCGCTGGTGCTGGTCACCATGGCGACGGAGATCGTGTGGTGGAACATCACCCACGTCATACGCACCAGGAACTTGAACGTGCTGTGGAGGTGAGTGCATCTACATCTCCCCAGTCCCATTAGACGACAGTGCAGTACTGCTCGTTCTCGCCCGTCCCCGAGCGCCTGTACCGCTCGTCCGTGCACTCGCCGAGCGCCGCGCTCAGCCCGCCGAGCTTCGAGGACGACTCGCAGCCGCCGCTGGTGCTGGTCACCATGGCGACGGAGATCGTACCATTTCGACAGCCGTCAACGATTATTGTCGATGCACAGATAATAAATAAATAGGTCGTTGCTCGCGGGACTTATATGAGTCATTGACATTACCTATCGCTAACTATAGACAATAATTATTTGTTTCTTTCTACATAAGCTACAGAATAAACGACGCTTTTGCACCTGCAAACGTTAACGATCGAACGTTGAAGTTAAGACATGTGTTTACAGCTGCCGAGATGATCTTTAGAGCGAATCAAACCATATCAAACACCCATAGCTTTACGTATGAAAACTTTATTGACACTGTGTTACAGTAAACCCGGCGGTTGGAACGTAATAACGCCAGTGAGCAGCCCCATGGAGCCGCGCACCGAGACGCCGACGCACTCCGCGGAGTCGAGCTCCTCCGGTATCTTTTTCTTCGGCGGCGACAGCCTCGACCCCAAGCAGCATTGGAAAGCTAATTGGAAGAAAAAGACGTAAGTTACTGTCGTTATGACCAATGTCGCTGATAATTTAAGAACAAAAGCATACGGTTGAAATGAAATGACGACCTCCCTGGCGCAGTGGCGGCGCGCTCGGATTCGAGTGGGAGGGACAACCTTATACCACCCATAGCTCAATCAACCTCGCGGTAATGGGGGCCGAAACGCGCGAGGGCGCCCGTTCGGTACTTGCTCTTGGTGTGTTCCCGGGGCGCCTTCTTGACTCCCTACAAGTTGTTTCCTCTCGCTCCTTGTCCCTATGAACTCACTCTCCTCATTCTGGGGCAGGACGATACAAAATACGGACTCGCCGCGCCGTCGCTGTCCACAGCATAAATTCTCCATGTCACTCCAAGCCGCTTCGCCTCTAATGCCACGCGTGCGTGAACTCCCGTAGCTTTCCGAAGTTAACCGCCGAACCCACGAGATCCGATAATAAACTGGGCCAGAAACTTCGAGTGGGAGGTCGCGGGTTCGATTCCCGCATCGGGCCTCTTTGGAATTTTATAATGTCTAAATTGGCTCAGGTCTGGTCTGGTGGGAGGCTTCGGCCGTGGCTAGTTACCACCCTATACCAGCAAAGACGCACCGCCAAGCGATTTAGCGTTCCGGTGCGATGCTTGTAGAAAATTGGGGTAAATTCACTTACCCTTCCAGGTTAGTACGATAACATCTTAGGCTGCATCATCGCTTACCATCAGGTGAGATCAGTCAAGTACTAACTTGTATAGAGTACAAAAAAAAATTCACCCACCGCTCAATAGATCGGTGTGTAGCGCTATGTTGATACGATAGACATGTACCCTGGACAGGGCGGACGGCGCGAAAAAATGTCGCCAGTTTATCGGTGCCAAAAATTCTTGTTTTTCCACTACCAGTAAGGCCACGCTGTAGTTCGCTCAGCAGTCTATAGAATTTTAACAGATGGCGCTACTGTTTGCTTGCACGTAAATCGTTCGGATGTGCATATCCTGAGGTCTCATATCAGTGGTCGATAAGGATCCGATCATTATCCTACTTCATCATTTGACGACCGAATGGCGTAGTGGTAGCGAACCTGCTGTCTGCGCCGGAGGTCGTGGGTTCGATTCCCACTACTGGTAAATGTTTGTGTGATGAGCATGAATGTTTTCCGGTGTCTGGGTGTTTTGCAATATAATATATTTATGTATATTAGTATGTATGTATATTTATCAGTTATCTAGTACCGATAACACAAGCTAGCTATCACTTACTTTGGGGCTAGATTGCGATTTGTAAAATGTCCTTTATATATTTATATATTTATTAGTTGGCACAAAAAATCTGGTTTTTTAAAATATTCTTGGACTGATAACTTATTTAATTGTCTTTTATAAGAAGTCTTTTTAGTAATTGTATGAAATTATAAAAATAAAATCTTATCCTCTCTCAACGACTGCCACTATATCAAGATTGACCAATTCAAAGTGTTCGTTAAATCATTTTCAGATACAAAGAAGGTTCGAAGCGAAAGGAGATACTGGCCTGCATAAAGCTATCTGGCATGAACGCCAAACAGATCTGTCACGACGAGAATTTCTCGTGTTTCGTCACCGTCGACAACCCTGGACACATTCACATCATGAATCTTATGAGCTCGTGCAGTAATACGTAGCACAGACTATAATTATGCTTCGCAGCTCCTTTCTATGTATAAATCGCGTCGAAAGAAGCTGCTCGCATGATTATCATCGAACTTCACTTGGTAAGTTCGTTTGATTTTTAATTATATTTTATTAGTCTTTTTTTAAGTAAATACGTATCGATTAAAGAATAAGAATTTTCAGTAAGCAGTTTTGCTATAAATTATTATTAATTATTGTTGTTTACTCCAATGACAAACTAAAAGAACGAGCAATACTAAAATAGAAAAGTTTTCTAGACAATAATATAAGAAATCAAACAGACCCACAGACAAACAGAAGTGAAGTGTGAACTCGCAAAAGGGTTTAATTTTTACCATTTTGGTAAGGAACCCTAATAACAAAATCATGTGAAAGTATTATGCAATAATGTTTTAACTTCACCCCTGATTGTGTAAAAAAAACGTATTCATTGTAATTGGCAGCAAATTCTGTTCTGTGATTGGTTGAAATTGCTGTTTACATTTTTTCAGCCAGTCAAAGGGCAGGATTTGCTGCCCTGCCGCTTTTGACGACCTCCCTGGCGCAGTGGCGGCGCGCTCGGAATTCGAGTGGGAGGTCGCGGGTTCGATTCCCGCCACGGGCCACTTTGGAATTTTATAATTTCTAAATTAGGCTTAGGTCTAGTCTGGTGGGGCTAGTTACCACCCTACCAGCAAAGACGCTCCGCCAAGCGATTTAGCATTCCGGTGCGATGCTGGTAGAAACCGTTGGGGTACATTTCCAAGTTAGTACGATAACATCTTAGGCTGCATCATCACTTACCATCAGGTGAGATTGCAGTCAAGTACTAACTTGTATAGAGTAAAATAATTACTATGATGAATACGTTTTTCTTATACTATTAGCCTCCTGTTTTAATTTAAAAAATATAGATTTTGTTCCAATATTACGTAATAAATAATTTAGTTTTTGGTAACTTTGTTACAAATATGATTAGACCTTTAAGAGATCTTATGAACTGAGATGTAGTTTAGTTTTGATATCATGAACTGAGTGAGGTATTAGATTGTGAATTAGGAAATGTGCTTTTAAATATGGAGTTGAGATAAGATTGGATACACCTCTATTTAAAAAAAAAAAAAAAAAAAACAGAAAATTAAATTAACAGAGCAGACGAGATTTGCATTTAAATTAATACGATGTGCTAATTTAGGACAAGGAAATTAACAACTAATCTTATCAAAATAGGCTTTAGTATTAATTTATATCAATAGTGTAATAATAAAAAAAAACATGAGATTAGTGCTAAACGCTCTCTATATGAGTGATATGGTTATATTTTGATTATGTAAATAGAAATTCCGTGATCTTATTACTATTTTAGAACAATTTTAGTCCAGTTTTTAGTCAAATACTGCCATTTTATAATAGAAATTTATACAGAGTTAGCAAATTTATTTTCAGTGTATTAATTTTTTAACAACGAACAAAGAACCAGTTAACTTTATTATATATAATCTATTTAAAATGTAACAATTATAAAATTTAAAAATTGTAAAAATTTTCTTTTGACGTGATAACGTCTTATAAATTGATGAACACCAGCAACACACGTGAAAAATAGTAACGTTCCGCGTAACGTTCCACCTGAGCCTGTGCGTGCAAGCGAGAGCGCGCAACGAGCGATAGAGAGGCACGATAATAATTACATAAAATAATGATTATGACGTTATCACGTAAATCTATCGTCCGTAAACCGACTTTACAGACAACCAATTTTTTTGATTAAAAAAGTCACAAAAACGAATGAAGTATGCCGAAAACAGATTAGTAATACCGCGCGTTATCACGAAGTTGCGATTAAAGTGTGATCCTGTTTTCGAATTGGGTGTTCAATATAATATTATGTTGGAGACATAATCATTATTATAATAAGCGTAAAGCGCACAATTTTATACGTAGCAAGTAGAAATCGTAATACTTAAACATCGACTCGTATCTTGTAAGCGTTTTATCAAATATTTACGTAATAAATAACTGTAGATTTATCCACCCACCAATATGCCTGTATTTTGTTGATGTACTTTGAGTATGATTATATTATATTTTCCACAATGGCACTTCTCAAACTCAGATTAAAGAATCGTAAAAGATATCTTAGATATGTGTGAATATTATTATGTAATTTCATCACGAGTTCGTTAAAAGCAAGACGAAGGCGCCGGTCACCTATAGAGACGAATGGAAATGACAAATCCCTTACGTGCATTGAACAACTTTTTTTAAAATACATTTGCGAAAAAATATATATAGTTAGTACGATAACTTCTTAGGCTGCAATCTGCATCATCACTTACCATCAGGTGAGATCGCCGTCAAGTACTAACTTGTACCTATAGAATAAAAAAAAATATTCAATATTAAGTTTATACACATATTATTAATAATTTTTACGCCGTATAATAATCATTAAAATTAAAAAAAATATAATGATATAAATAAAAAAAATTTTTATTTTGTTAAAAACCTCCTTGATTCATAATTTGGATGTTATATACAGGGGAAACAAAAAGCACTAGTGTGGAAAACAATGACTTTTCGCACCTTATACACAACTGTGGTAAATTGTACTTTTTGAGCAAATGAAAAAAAATCTCAATCTTATAAATTATATTATATATATATTGTGTCTCCTTCTGTCTACCAATCATCAGAATCCATTTTGATCATTTACCCCAGTATAAGAAAAAAATTAAAACACTGTCTTAGTAAGTGTTGAGTTAAATTGACAGTTGTGGTGTTTCGAGTAGTGCCATTTTCGTTAATAGGTTGTAAATATAGCATGTAAAGCGTATAATATTTTGTAGATAAGACTAAATGTATTTTGATGTATCAATCTAATTTTAATGGTGCTATTATTAAGATGTCGGATTTGAAGTTTGAAGTTAAACCTAGTTAGTAAGCGGAGCAGTTGAATAAAACTTATTTCATATAAAAATAGAACACACCGACTTGCAAAAAGAAAATCATAGTAGGTAATTTTCTTATGATCCAGCTTCAGAGATTTTTTTGTTCTATTCTTAAATGAAATCATGTGAAGAACAAAATTAATTAATTATAATGATTTATGAAGTATTCTAAATTAAACAAGTGAAATTAAACAAGTATTTTGTAAGGAAAACTCAATGCTCAATTAATGCATTTTTTACTGTTCCTAGCATACTACAGCTTTTTTAATGACAAAATGATTATAATTGTAATGAAAATTGTTCATTTTTATTGTTATAATATTGATCGTGTAATGTAATTTTCCAAAACTGAAACAACAGATATATTTAACTTTTTATGTTTATATTATTCATGCAATATTCATTGAAATACTATTTTTAGATATTTTAGATGGAACATTATTTTGTGAACATCTCTTTTACATTCTTAAATAAAGCATTTTTTTAGTTCTTGTGCTTTTTGTCGACATTTCCTAATCCTCAGGTATGAATACGCATAAAGTATTCAGTAGTAGCTTAGCTATAGTAATGTAGGTATATTATATTATAATAGGAGCAATTCTTGTATATAATAACTTATATTTCTATATAACTACTTAATTTGAATCTCGGAAACGGCTCTGAACAATTTTCATGAAATTTAGTATACAAGGGGGTTTGGGGGCGATAAATTGATAAGTATAGCTAGGATTCATTATTATTTTTTAGAAAATGTATTTACTTACCAAAAAAATATATTGGCGATAAACTAAAACTATTACAGTAAACTCCTGCTGCCATCTATTGGTGAGTAGCTGTAATACTACCGAGCAAAGCTCGGTCACCCAGATATTATCAGATTAATTAAGAACTCAGGGCCGACTTTTCAATCGCCAGATAGAGTATCTTGAGGAATAAATTTAAATCATAAGCCATACTTACAAATTCTGTAAAAACTTCATTTATTCCTTATTCAACGTTTATCTGGCAATTGAAAAATCGGCCCTTAGTACTTATGCTATAAAGGCTACCGCGTACTGGTCACGGCATGGCAAGGGAATTCAAGTTTTTACCAATGGACATTCAAACGTGTTTTCATAGAAATACAACATAAATAGCTATGTATCATCAAAATTATATGAGATAAGTAAACTTTACTGTAATGGGATTAGGTTCTTTGAAACTCTGTAAACTGTGCTCGTAAAATGGTGCTGGAGTGCGCCATTGTTTATGAAGCGTTTTGAGAGATTTATATCCGGTAAGGGAAAACAAATTTCTTTCAACGCCCAATAGAAACGTGCGAGAAATAGAAAGGAGAGTTTCAAACTCATGGCAAAATTTCTGGAGCTTGAAGGTAATTATGAAAAGCGACACGCCCATTAAAATGAAACAAAAAGTCCTGTATCCTGCCATCATTACTTACGCTAGCCAAACCTGGAAATTAACACATCATTCAAAAAATAAAACAAGATCTTGTCAAAGGCCATGGACCGTGCTCAGTAGAGGCTGCAAAAGGGGTTGAAACAAATTAAATAACACTGTACACTGATTGAAATGATATATTTATAAGATACGATTCAAAGAAGCATAAAATACATTAAAATTTAAAATACTTTCATGTTAAGTTTAATGTTTGATAAGTTACCTCCTTCACTGCAATGTTTTGGAGTAGGTACATTACGATAAAATGTGGGAAGTATGACATTTCTTCGCGAGACACAAAGGGTGAACAATAACGAGTAGAAATGTTAATTTCGAGCGTGCTTTGAACGTTTTTAATACCTACATTTACGAAAAAATAAAATACCAAAAGAAATTATTGAAAATAAATTCATGTACCTAACCCTACCCTACCTAACCTAGCGATCCCTGCCCGCGTGGATCCACAAATCCCACCGGAACCATAGATCTTTTTTACGTGACAACGTCTTATAATTCGATAAAGCCGGTTGCACGCACGAAAAAACATGACTCATCCGGCGTTACCTCGCTCATGCGGCGTTACCGGCGTTACCTCGCGAGCGCGGAACGAGCGACAAAGAAGACGTTGTCACGTTCAACTATCGTCAGTAAACCGACTTTACAGACAACCAATTTTTTGACGTGACAACGTCTTATAAATCGATAGAGCCGGTTGCACGCACGAAAAAACATGACTCATCCGGCGTTACCTCGCTCATGCGGCGTTACCGGCGTTACCTCGCGAGCGCGGAACGAGCGACAAAGAAGACGTTGTCACGTTCAACTATCGTCAGTAAAACGACTTTACAGGCAACCAATTTTTTGACGTGACAACGTCTTATAAATCGATAGCCGGTTGCACGCACGAAAAAACATGACTCAACCGGCGTTACCTCGCTCATGCGGCGTTACCGGCGTTACCTCGCGAGCGCGGAACGAGCGACGAAGAAGACGTTGTCACGTTCAACTATCGTCAGTAAACCGACTTTACAGGCAACCAATTTTTTAACACATTTGCTCAAATAGTGGACTTTTCCATGTATGTTTAGCGTGCGCAAAGTACTTCTTTTCCGCACTAGTACTTTTTGTTTTCCTTCTCTATGGAGGTTTTAATCAAAAAGGTTGTAGTACAGAATGCTTGTATTAAATGACTATTTTATAGCGTAAACACTATTAATACCTGAATTAAAGGACGTAACTTTTTAAATTGTTAAATCTGAAATAAAATATAATTTTTCAACAAAGTTTCATTGTTATTTGTTTCAGAGTTACTTTTTTGTAAAATTAAAGGACTTTCATAACTTCCGGATTCCATCAGTTGACCATAGACAATTCTTGTCACTTTTTTGTTTATTTTTTTTGTGCGTGAGTGGTCTGAATCCATGGTAAATTACATACCATAAACTACTATTGTAATATTTTCATTTTTGGCCCCAACTTTATGTATTTTTGCAAATGTGTTAAAAAATGTCGTTCAATGCACGTGCGGAATTGTCATTTTTACTCGTCCTTATAGTTGACCCTCGCCTTCGGCTTGGGTTTTGGCTAACCAAGACTCGTAAAGAAATGACAAACTTTCCGCACTTATATTGAAATGTACTATTTAAGTTACAAGATAGCCTATGCATTAATCCAGGATCTATCTCTTTTCAAATTACAGCCAAATCGGTTCAGTAGTTTTTCCACACTTTGGACGCCTCTACCTTTAGAAATCTGGAGAAACCTCCAAAAATTCTGGAGAGCCTGCGTGTTCCTCTAACCAAATAACACTGCCACGATCAACTAAATTTTGCTTTTCTAATTCCTCTAAATTGTTTTGGAGTGTGTGTACTTTATGTCTTAAGCGTCGACACGTTTGCTGCAGCGTTTTAATTTTTTTTCGTTGTTTTTGCATTACTGTAGCCATTTTTTTATTTATATATTCTAATTTTTTATGGTCTACCTGAAAAGTAACAAGAAATATATAAATTTTATATATTAATATACAAAAAAAGTAACTGCTGATTGAATACATATATGTATCTCTAACACAGGTTACATGACCCAATTCGATGACGTCCCTTTGGATGGTGAGATGTCATCGTCACATCATTCATGGCTGCTTGGTTGCTGCCTAAACGCTGATAGGTGTTTCACATCTTAATATATAGAATGAAAATACTAACAATGGTATTCTTCTTCTCTCTAATAGTATTCCATTCTTTGTTATCTGGTGAATCAACTATACTTGTCCGGTGCAATTGTTTTAAATTAAAAGGATTTATGGTATCTATATCCATTGGCTGAAAGAAAACATAGTTTTAGTGTGTGCAGTGTACTCTATCATATATTGCAATACAAAGTTGTGAGACGCACTGTATCGGACATAGGCAATGGGCATGCTTATCACTTAACATAATCTGAACATCTGGCTTGTCTGATCATTTATTGCTAAAGTAAACCTAGTAAGTATATTTTCTTACCTGTGGTATTTTAATTTTATTGATAGTGTTACCCAAGGTTGTTCTAGATTGCAGCAAAGATGAAGTAAACTAAAAATACAAATTTTAAACATGAAATATATATAAATAATTAAGAAAATAAAATTTATACCAAGACACATCACAATCCAGCTTCATTGAGTAGCGATAGCTTGTTTTATGGGCGACAATTAGAATAATGATAACCACTGGCACATATTATTCATTAAAAGATTGCTACGAAAATGTTACTTTTATTAGGTACTTAGCAAACCCGCAATGTGTGAAAACTGTTTAATATGTGTGAGTGGCTTTCAATTTTTAAAGGATATAACGTTAGAGGTCCTACGCCGACAATAATACTCTGTGTCAATTTTACAGAATATGGGTCTGGCCTCAATTAGTAAATTACTACTATTTCCTTTACAAAAGATAGGTAGGTATATAGGTGTATGTAAAGGCCATAGCCTTTACATACACCTATATACCTAAAAATAAAAATAAATAAAAATAAAAATAGCCTTTATTTCTCCGATCAACACCAGCACACCTATATACCTATATACCTATTAATCTGCTGCAACAATAGATTCTTACTGGAAAAAGAGTGGGGACAGCATCATCTTTAAGGCGAACTACATTCAATGTGCGATTAATAGAATTTGCCTCAAAATGTTGTGAGCATATTTTTATAGCTGCAGCCAGTTTTATGTTCTTCTTCCCTATCCTATTAATCCATATTAAATTTCGGGCTTCATTCTTGGGAAACCTGAAAATATATTTATGCATTTGTACTTTATTGTTATCAAAAATTTTTTAGTTCTTGACTAATAACTCAAATTTTTGATGAAAAAACCTTGACTTGAATTACGATCGCGCTCGATTTATTATACCTATTTACCTAAAAATATATACATTTTTTGCTATTTTATATAATGATGTTGGACCACTGTTATGATTATTATTTACTATATAGTTATGTACCTATTTTTATATAAAACTTTCCAAACCTAACATCGATAGCTTTCATAGTTACTGGTTTATTCGACATTCGACCGACGAACGGACTGATGGATGAAGTCGCACCATTAAGAGTTCCAGTTTTATCATTTTCGTACGGAACTCTAAAAAGTTGGTCTAAGTTATGTTTCATGATAATTATTATAGCCCACCGTTTAGAGAGTTAAGTATATTTAATTTTTTATACAAGTATATTCCTTGTAATTTTATCGATCATTTCAAATCACTAAACTTGTAAGGACAACACTGGGTTTAAACGTAAACAATCCAAATTTTAACTAGTTTTGTTTTATATCAAGGAAACTACTCTCTAACGAGAGGTTTTAGATGTTCATAGTCTTGTGAAATAATGATGTAAAGCTGAAAATTCGATAATTGTATTCATATTATGCCCACACAACTTAGATCACACGAAAAATATTCCTACTCATGAGAAATTACACAACCTGAAAAATGACAAATCTGGATTATCTCTAGTATTTGCATCACATCCATTGATGCAACACTTTTGCATTGTGCAATCGGATAAGCACGAAAAACTGTACAAAAAGCCAAGGGAAAATTTAATTCTTTTACACAATTATTGGACAACAACAATCACAACAATGACCACAGAACACATATCCCTCGACCCTCAATAATATTCTTTAGGTACCTACTCTATGATATCCCTATAGTGTTAGTAGTCTATGACATAGGTATACTCCACAGACATTTAGGGGTATACTCTATGGGTATACACAAACGCTGACAAATCAATTTGTCAAAACCTTATTGGTCTGAGTCAAAACCAACAAAACCATAGATTACTCTATGGTCAAAAGTTTATTTTTTTTCAAATTAATTAATAAAATTAGAATAAATTAAAAATTAAAACTAGCGATAAAATTAAACTATATCTTAAAAATTAAATATCTAAAATAAAAACTACTAAACTAAAATGTTAAAACAAATTAATCTAGTAGACCGCTGTCAGAGGGAATGGTTCCCAAAATGCTGGCTCCATTGCCTCGGTGTATCGCGATATTAATAATTCTTTGGGCAAAGTAGAGGCCAGCATTTTGGTCACGCCATAGATTATTATGTATATACGTTGCATTGACCAGGCGTAAAGAAAATAATGGTCAAAAGTCAAAACTAAAAAAAGTAGGACAAAGTAAAAATCGCAGACCACAAAACTAGATTGCCTTGTGAAATAGGATGCTTCAGGGTGGAGATAGGGCGGAGCCTAAAAATATATGCATGACGTCACTCAGTGTAGATTTGTCTTCATTCATCTGAGGTGCAGATCCTCTGCAGCAGATCCTTTTATGTTTAATCAACTACAAAGTACAATACTATGAAATATCAATAGTTAAAGTCATACAATACGACAGCAAAGCATGGTCAGAGTTTCGACGTAATGTCAACCAGCAACAGCAAAGTTTTCGGTATCTCCTCAATCTCAGTGATGATCACTCGGTGACTTTCAACGAACTTTTTTTGACATTTATTTTTTATCCATTGAAGGTTTTGCTAAAAAATTTATTTTCGTTTCACTTATTAAAGCAGTAATGTATGACGAACCATAGACAACATTGATTAAGGCCGATATTACACTATCATATATTCATCATATGCATATGATGTCATATCTGTCAAATTCTATGATCATTTTTATATGATTCAGTTCTTCATTTTTACATAATATAACACTACAATGATCATATAAACGTCATATACTATCAAGATGGATAACGATTTAGCCATGTATTCGTTGATATTGAGGTCTGAGGCTATTTTTTTTTCGTACATCTGCAACGAGGCATACTCTTCCCGATAAATCCAATAATGTTTCTGCAATGACTACCATTATTGACAATCGTTTGTCACGATTTTTATAATCTGGAACCAGATTATTGTACAAACACCCATTTTCTTCGTAAAGGCTAATAAGCTTTTTTGTACTTTCAATATTCCAGTCGAAATTTTTCGTTTTGGAAGACGCATTTTTTTGATTACACAGACGAGAGTAGAGAGTAGAGACATATGATCCTAATTCTGCGCATGCTATCAAATAGGATCCTAGAACTATGATTATAGACAAATCTAGATATTACACTGTCATATTATGTTCCTCATATAAAAATGACTCACATTTCTATGATCCTATAAATATGATAGTGTAATATCGGCCTAACACTGAGATAGGTACAGATTAGGGGCTGAGTACATTTTTGTTTGAAGTCAAATAGGATTCTTCGTCCAAACAAATATATTCAATATACTTGCAGCAAATAGGGTAGTAACTCAGTACATAACAAGTACAGAACATTTGACAAAAAACCTTAACGCTCAACATAGAGCTGCATGTCACGCAAGTCTATTTTAATAAAGTCATCTCCATAGATTTGTTATCTCTATGCATCGGATTTCAAATTCTAACGGATTTTTGAATAACTGTCATTTTTGTTTGACTGACTCGAATTTGTGAATTGTGAAATGCGATCGCGAATTTTTTAAAAATATCGCACTAATGAATAAAAATTTTTTTTGATCAATCTTTACTTCATGATTGGGCTATACAAAGTGATAACCAGTGATAACTGTTCTGTGATAATATAAACAAGAAGCCACTAAATTTCACTTCAAACATGGCCCAGTTCAACTATCTCAACGAATTGAATAATTTGGCCACAATAGACGGTCCCATAACCCGCGGGCCGCTCCAACGATGGGTAAAGAAGTCTTCAAATAGCGAAAACATCAACCCGTCGTTGAGCAACACTTCTAAAAACATATCGAATATAAACTTGAGTGCCTGTAATCAGTCGATGCAAAAGTTGTCTGTATCTGGTAACGTGAGCTGCAACAACAGTATTCTGTCCAGCAACAAGACACCCACGCGAAATGAGAATAAGAAAGGGAAAAAGACTCCTTCAAAGAACAAGTCTCCTGGTAATATTTTAGTTGTCATCTAGAATTATGGTTTATTTATCCAAGGTTTTGTAAGGGTTTTGAAATCAGTCGCATTGAGGATTTCTTAAAACATGATATATCTTTAACCCTCTTAAAACCCCGCCGATGGAGCCCCTATTTCTGGGTGGGTGGGTAAAAGAAAATAACCACTCAGAAGGATGGCTCCTATTCGTCACCTATCTGTTATCCGAGTGGGGGTATCCTCAAGTACCGAACTCGCTTTGCTTGCTCTTGTATTCAAAGTTATTTGTGACAATAAAAAATCTGAGAACAGGTTTAAGGCCTTTAGCCTTGTGATAGCTTGAGGCGACTCTTTAGCGTTCACTCTTTTGCTTTAACCTTAATCTTAAAAGCTCGGCTTTGAATGAAGGCGACTCGATTTAAAGTTTAGATTTGTTAATTTCATGATAAATTTCCCACTGTAAAAAGTAGATCAACAATTTTTTAATGCAAACCTTTTCGAGCTAGGTTGTATTAATTTTTAGTTGGTAGAAACATGCAGTTTGTGCTTATATATGTGTATGACGGTAATGTATCAGTGTAATGGAAAAATTTAGTCCCACATTTGACCCCAAGTACACCTCAGACTCTGAAGTAAATGCTATATTTGAGGACTATGTCAGCGAGCAACAACATGCTTAAGTATTTCAAGTTTTTACCAATGTACATTCAAACCTGCCGTCGTTCATTGAAATTTAACATAAATAATTGCTATCCTTTAAAATTATGCCATGGCAACAAAAGAAATCCTGCAGCATAAGCTTATAGCATAGCAGTTTATGTTGAATTACTTGATGGCAGGTTTGAATGTCTCTTGGTAAAAACTTGAAATCTCTTGCCATGTCAGCCTCATTATGCATTAGCCATGAGACGTGAAAATAGACCTCATGTGGAACGTCGCATGTCAATAAGTTCCTGTTAATGTGTGTGAAGTCTGATTATTACACTTGAACAGTGTGATCTCCCCGAAAATCAATTTGTTTAAAAGTTAAAGAAGCTGTTGTGGGTTTTTCCCTTTTTTTTAAAGAGATCTATCTCTTAATGCAATCAAAGGCCTGTGAAGCTAAAGCACTTAATAGGCAGTGTATTGAGTTATAGTCAAATCCACTTTCAAACCTACTATCTTAAGTAAAAAATAAGCTACTATAGCTAACTTTATTTTTAACTTAAGATCTACACATGCACAAATAATATGGAAATAGGGGTCTGATTGCGTAAGAAAGTATTCATTGTTATCGTAATTGTTAGCAAATTCTGCCCAACAATTGGTTGACGTCGATCAGGGAACATTTCAGTTCACTTTTAACAGGAAATTTGTAAATGATTATGATAACGATGAATATGTTTTTACTAATGAACAAATGAAATTATTTCAGGACGATCAACCACCCCCACCCCTAACAAACTGGCGAAGACACCAAACAAAGCTGACAGATTTATTCCCTCTAGGAGTAACTCTAATTTTGACCTGTGTCATTATATGGTAAGTGAAATAATTGATATACATAAAATATTATTGGGAAAGTAGTTTTATTTATTCTTCAATTCTACACTAAAACTAAGTAGACTAAGAATATAATAATGTAGATAAAATGAATGAAACTGCTATCATCCTGTTCATCTTGTCACATTTTGGCGCGTAACGGTGTAGAAGCCGTATTTAAGTGGTTTTGACTGAAGTTTTATTTAAAAACTATAAAGACATTTAGTTTAAAATTTAAATGTCATGTATTTTGGGGTTTAAACATAAATCGCTTAGAAGCAGAAACACGACTGGATGAAATTTTCTCGATAGATAGTTCTCCCAAAAGTTGCTCCAAGATCTCAATTTTTCTAATTTTTATCGGAAACTACAATGGATGTAATTGTAATTTTTATTCTAATGTGTCAGTAACAATAAAATCCAAAAACGCTTAGAAACAGATTTTTGACAACTGGCTTAGTTTTTGAGTAATTAGGTAAAAGGTCGTTTTTCTGTTACATTCTTCCGCGACGCTGCATGTCGCACATACCAACGTATCCGTAAGAGTGAGAAAGACAAAAATAAATTCAATAAATCCCCTTTCATTAAAAACTTTGTCAACAGTTGAATCGTGAAGAAGAGGAAGAACAAGCGCCGCAGTCTGCGACGGGCGAGGCGATCGGGCGCGCCCTGGCGGACTCGGAGCCCGGGCGCCTCCTGCAGTACACGTGCAAGGCGCCCGCCGCGCCCGAGGGCTATCAGAACAGGCTGAAAGTGGTATATTCACAGGTATATTATTTTTACCATCATCGTCATTATTTGTCATCGCAGCGGCTGGATGTGCACAGCTGGAGATATGCGTTCTGGCTGGACAGCCCTCTGTGCAGAGCCTGCATGAAGGAGGACGAAACGCCGGCACACGTGCTACTACGGTGCACCGAAGTGTCGGATCAACGCGAGACCTACTTGGGCTCCTCAGCAACACTCCAAGATATCCTGTGCGACCTGGGAGGCCTCTTCGGATTCTGGAGTGAGCTCGGCTGGCTGGAGTGATCCGGCGAGGACCCGCATCGGCGACTCCACGCGCAACGGACGAAGAGATTTCGGCCAATCGCGGAAAAGTCCCAGGAGAAGAAAGAAAGAAGAAGAAAGATGCGTTCTGGGCTTCCTGAAATGATCGGCGAACTATAATTTAGCGCCCCTCACAATTCTATTGATATGCAGTATAGTCAGACCTTGACCAGAACAATATCTTTCTTTTCTGGCTCCAAGCTTCCTTTCTCGTAGGACCAGAAGGAACAATCTCATATTCATTAATATCACCATACCAATCTATTAATTTTCTAAAATATTTCAGAAAATTGAGAAATGTATGGAAACATGAGTAACTCGCTCATCATTATTGCTAAGTCACATAATCAAGTGGATCTCAATATGCAGCTTTGTTGTCATGCCTTTATCCTACCTTATAACTGTTCTCAAACTTAACCTATTTAGATATTCCTAACTTCTAATGGTGAAAACCATAGCTTTGAAAAACTGTACAGTACTTTGTAATAAGCAAACACCTACAGAATCAATGCAGCAGGGGGGCTCCATAACTAATTGTAGTGATTATGGTTTGACACAATCGCTGATATAATCTTCAAATTAAATTATTATTACAGGCAAAAGTACCCTCTACAGTGAAGAGCACTACAAGATACATCCCGCAGGCACCCGACAGAATACTGGACGCGCCAGATATTCTTGATGATTATTGTAAGTATTTCTTTGGTATAATAAATACAAGAATAACATATTTATATTACCACTACTGTGAGTTGGCGGCGTCAAAGTTGACCCCTGCATAGAGATTAGGGTGCCAACTGTGGTGTGGATGTAACTGCACAGACAGACCCCATTTTGGGTCAGCTTTTAATTGGGCTATTATTTCCTATTTCCCAGTATGCTATAGTAGACTTTGTGTTAATCCAGGGTTTTAATCTAGCTCCACTTTAAAATTTCTCTAAAATCAGTTTATGAGATGCAGAGTGAAAGAGTAACATAAATATACCTTTAGTATATTGTGTACATTAAAGCCAAACCTCATCAAAAATAAAAAGTGACAGCACGATACAATATGGCCATCGTAAATGTATGACTGCTTCTTTAGCGCCGTCTGCTCGCTCTTTGTGACATCCCGAGGACTTGAACATAAACTGTTGCCTTTATAATTTAAGAGTTATTTAATTACAAAAGAGAATGACCAAAGGTTTCTCATGTACCAAAACCAAAATATTCTAGGAAAATAAAATAGCGTTTTTTATGAACAATGGTTCTTAGAAAACGCTATTTCTTGGACGCATCAGGAATTTGTTTTTCATATCCGGAATTTGATTTGGCATACAAAAAGTTACTTTCTTTTTAATGCGCATTTCCTGTCATACAGATTTTAAAGAAGTACAACTTGTTTATATGCGTATAACTTTGTAATTCGGATGTTAATTGTCCTTTGTCATTCAAAATATTAACTTGTCAACAGACCTCAACCTGATAGACTGGAGTGCATCTAACATATTGGCAGTAGCGCTGAGCAACACGGTGTACCTGTGGAACGCGACCACGGGTCAGATAGAGCAGCTGCTGTCTCTGGAAGGCTCGGAGACGGTCACCTCAGTGGCGTGGGTGCAAGGAGCGAGCTCGCACCTCGCCGTCGGCACTTCGTCTGCCGTTGTGGAGCTGTGGGACTGCGAAAAGATCAAGAGATTGAGGGTAAGCTATTTAATATCTACTGTATTCCAAAGAAGAAAAATCTATCATGTGCGAGTCGGGCTCGCGCATTGAGGGTTCCGCACTATCAAGATCGATTCTCAATAGTATTATAAACTAAGCACCAAATTCAAAAACTAGCAAAAAATCACGTTTGTTGTATGGGAGCAACAAACGTGATAAATATATATTTTATTCGTTTTTTTAGTATTTGTTGTTATAGCGATAGAAATCATCATCTGTGAAAATTTCAAGTCTAGACGGACGGACAGCGAAGTTTCCGGAATAGGTTTCCTTTTTAGGGTTCCGTAGCCGAATGGCAAAAAACGGAACCCTTATAAATTCGTCATGTCTGTCTGTCCGTCTGTCCGTCTGTCCGTCTGTCCGTCTGTCCGTCTGTCCGTCCGTATGTCACAGCCACTTTTTTCCGAAACTATAAGAGCTATACTGTTGAAACTTGGTAATTAGATGTATTCTGTGAACCGCATTAAAGTTTTCACACAAAATTTAAAAAAAGTAATAAATTTTGGGGGTGCCCCATACTTAGAACTGAAACTCAAAAATTTTTTTTTCATCAAACCCATATGTGTGGGGTATCTATGGATAGGTCTTTAAAAATGATACTAAGTTTTCTAATATCATTTTTTTCTAAAATGAAAAGTTTGCGCGAGAGACACTTCCAAAGTGGTAAAATGTGTGTCCCCCCCCCTGTAACTTCTAAAATAAGAGTATGATAAAACTAAAAAAAATATATGATGTACATTACCATGCAAACTTCCACCGAAAATTGGTTTGAACGAGATCTAATAAGTAGTTTTTTTGATATTTACAATAAACCTCTAAAAACAAAGTTAGTTTTGCGGTTCGATAAGAAAAGTGGTTTTTATGGTTTTATTCCTCCGGTTGTAGTACGGAACCCTCAGTGCGCGAGTCCGACTCGCACTTGACAGGTTTTTTACCCTTTGGGTACAGAAGCAAATCCACCGATAAGAAACCTCTGGATACGTGCATCCGAACGATGTACTAAACATTCTTCATACAAGCAAACAGTAACGCCATCTGTCAAAATTCTATAGGCGGCTGCTGAGCGAACTACAGCGTGACCTTACTATTGGTTACAAAACAAGCATTTTTGCCTCTGATAAACTGGGCGACATTTTTTCGCGTGGTCCGCCCAGTCCAGTACCAATTATCAAATCATATTAAATGACAGACCGGTAGAGTGGTATCCTAGGCGTCGCATTTTATATGATCAGAGTGAATCTAAAATGTCAAAAGTAGTGGGCCGAATTTAATCATTCTAAATAGAGACCTTTACTAAAAACTTTACTTGGTAGGGATAAGCTGAATGGGGGGCGGAAGCAGCATTATTGGTATAATGCCTCACTTTTTGTCTAGAGGGGTAGAAGCTGAATTATCGGTGTCTTGCTGCCTCTCTTTCTATCTAGGGAGCAGAATCAGAATTATCACAGTTGACTACTGAATCACTTTTTCCTAAGGGTGCAGATGCATTATTTATTATCGGTGTATTGGACTACTGCCTCATTTTTTGTCTAAGGGGCAGAAGCTGAACTATCAGGGTACTTGACTTCTGCCTCACTTTTTGTGTAAGGGGGTTAGATGCAGAATTCGGTGTATTGACTATTGCCTCACTTGTTGTAGATAATGGACGGGCACACGGGACGCGTGGCGTCGCTCGCGTGGAACCTGTACGTGGTGTCGAGCGGCGCGCGCGACGGCAACATCGTGCACCACGACGTGCGCCAGCGCAACCACGCCGTGTGCACCATCGCCGCGCACACGCACGAGGTACGCGCTCAACTGACACACGACACACACGGGGCGCGTGGCGTCGCTCGCGTGGAACCTGTACGTGGTGTCGAGCGGCGCGCGCGACGGCAACATCGTGCACCACGACGTGCGCCAGCGCAACCACGCCGTGTGCACCATCGCCGCGCACACGCACGAGGTACGCGCTCAACTGACACACGACACACACGGGGCGCGTGGCGTCGCTCGCGTGGAACCTGTACGTGGTGTCGAGCGGCGCGCGCGACGGCAACATCGTGCACCACGACGTGCGCCAGCGCAACCACGCCGTGTGCACCATCGCCGCGCACACGCACGAGGTACGCGCTCAACTGACACACGACACACACGGGGCGCGTGGCGTCGCTCGCGTGGAACCTGTACGTGGTGTCGAGCGGCGCGCGCGACGGCAACATCGTGCACCACGACGTGCGCCAGCGCAACCACGCCGTGTGCACCATCGCCGCGCACACGCACGAGGTACGCGCTCAACTGACACACGACACACACGGGGCGCGTGGCGTCGCTCGCGTGGAACCTGTACGTGGTGTCGAGCGGCGCGCGCGACGGCAACATCGTGCACCACGACGTGCGCCAGCGCAACCACGCCGTGTGCACCATCGCCGCGCACACGCACGAGGTACGCGCTCAACTGACACACGACACACACGGGGCGCGTGGCGTCGCTCGCGTGGAACCTGTACGTGGTGTCGAGCGGCGCGCGCGACGGCAACATCGTGCACCACGACGTGCGCCAGCGCAACCACGCCGTGTGCACCATCGCCGCGCACACGCACGAGGTACGCGCTCAACTGACACACGACACACACGGGGCGCGTGGCGTCGCTCGCGTGGAACCTGTACGTGGTGTCGAGCGGCGCGCGCGACGGCAACATCGTGCACCACGACGTGCGCCAGCGCAACCACGCCGTGTGCACCATCGCCGCGCACACGCACGAGGTACGCGCTCAACTGACACACGACACACACGGGGCGCGTGGCGTCGCTCGCGTGGAACCTGTACGTGGTGTCGAGCGGCGCGCGCGACGGCAACATCGTGCACCACGACGTGCGCCAGCGCAACCACGCCGTGTGCACCATCGCCGCGCACACGCACGAGGTACGCGCTCAACTGACACACGACACACACGGGGCGCGTGGCGTCGCTCGCGTGGAACCTGTACGTGGTGTCGAGCGGCGCGCGCGACGGCAACATCGTGCACCACGACGTGCGCCAGCGCAACCACGCCGTGTGCACCATCGCCGCGCACACGCACGAGGTACGCGCTCAACTGACACACGACACACACGGGGCGCGTGGCGTCGCTCGCGTGGAACCTGTACGTGGTGTCGAGCGGCGCGCGCGACGGCAACATCGTGCACCACGACGTGCGCCAGCGCAACCACGCCGTGTGCACCATCGCCGCGCACACGCACGAGGTACGCGCTCAACTGACACACGACACACACGGGGCGCGTGGCGTCGCTCGCGTGGAACCTGTACGTGGTGTCGAGCGGCGCGCGCGACGGCAACATCGTGCACCACGACGTGCGCCAGCGCAACCACGCCGTGTGCACCATCGCCGCGCACACGCACGAGGTACGCGCTCAACTGACACACGACACACACGGGGCGCGTGGCGTCGCTCGCGTGGAACCTGTACGTGGTGTCGAGCGGCGCGCGCGACGGCAACATCGTGCACCACGACGTGCGCCAGCGCAACCACGCCGTGTGCACCATCGCCGCGCACACGCACGAGGTACGCGCTCAACTGACACACGACACACACGGGGCGCGTGGCGTCGCTCGCGTGGAACCTGTACGTGGTGTCAAGCGGCGCGCGCGACGGCAACATCGTGCACCACGACGTGCGCCAGCGCAACCACGCCGTGTGCACCATCGCCGCGCACACGCACGAGGTACGCGCTCAACTGATACACGACACACACGGGGCGCGTGGCGTCGCTCGCGTGGAACCTGTACGTGGTGTCGAGCGGCGCGCGCGACGGTACACGATAAAATCTAGCACCCCCGCACTGCACGAAACTCGTATCCGCACTGCAGTTCTTTCGTCATGTCTTAATAATGTCCCTCCGCACTGTCGCTAGCCCGCGCCTCTAAACTGGAGCTGACGGATCGTGTGTACCTCAACTTGACGGCAATTATGAACACTGTCACCGGCGCGACATCTAGGCTGAATAAGGACACCATCAATAGCATCTCAGGGTATGTACTCGACACACAGGCGGTGGTCGGAGCCCTCGGCCTCAGACTATGCGAATCGGAAGCCCGCTGTGCAGAAATGGAGCGCCAACTCTTAGTAACTAAATCTGCAGTGCAGCACTCGGAGAGCCCCGTCCCTGCCCCCCAGCCATCATACTCTGCGGCGCTAAGACTTTCTCGTAAAGCGGACCCCGTACCGATCCCTCTAGTGCAGGGCCCAGTATTGGCTTTCTACCCTGCCCAGGACCAAGTTGAGAAGATGAAGACTGCGGAGGATACCAAAGCTGAACTTAAACGGCAGGTGAACCCCCAAGAACTGGAAGTACAAATCGCCAAGGTACGCAAAGTAGCGAACGCCGGGGTAGTCGTTCAGACCACTTCGCCCACTGCGGCTGACCGTCTACGCAACGCAGCTCCACCAACACTGAGAGTTTCGGAGCCCAGAAAACTCGCGCCACGGATATGTTTGCGTGGAGTGGACGGAAATCCCTCATCTGAGGAAATAATCATGGCGCTCCACGATCAAAACTTTCGCAATACGGACTGGACTGCGGAGAGGCTGAGGGCACAGTGCAAAATATTCAAGCGTAACGGATGCAGCAACCAAGTTACGGTAATCATGGAGTGCTCGCCGGCCCTGAGGGAGGCAGTTTTTTCAAAGGAGCGCATATTTATTGGATGGCAGTCCGTTGAGGTCTGTGACTATGTGCAGGTGACCTGCTGCTCAAAATGTCAGATTTATGGGCATCCCGAAAAATATTGTAAAGCCAAGGAGACGACTTGTGGGAAGTGCGGCTCGACAGGCCATAGGAAGGAGGCTTGTACCTCTAATGATACGAGATGTGCTACCTGTCATCGCTTTGGGCGTGGGCAAGCGGACTCCCACACAACAGCCTCACACGCCTGTCCCGCTCGTCAATACGCTGAGCAACGGGCCGTCCAATCCACTGACTATGGCCGCCCCTAGGGGGCATCAAAATATGAAAATCGGGCAGCTCAACCTCGGCAGAGCCGCGGTTGCTACTAACGAACTGCCGTCACTCGCTCGGGCCCTTGAGCTAGACATCGTCCTTGTACAAGAACAATATTTGCAGTCCCCGCTCGGCCTTATCCAGCACGGCAGCACCGCGCAAGCCGGCATCTTAGTGACCTCTGATGATGTTGGTGTGGTTGTCCTCAGGCACCTCTCTACAAGCCACTGCCTGGTTGCCGCCGTCAGGAAAGGTGCAGAAGAACTCGTCGTTATTTCCGCCTATTTTCAGTATTCTGCGGCTATCGATGGCCATCTTCTTCACCTGGAGAGAGTGCTGGACACCCTAGGGCAACGGAGAGTAATTATTGGAGCCGACGTCAACGCGCACTCGCCGATGTGGCATAGCGAGCCGCGCCACTATACCGGACGTGGACAGGAGACTGAACACCGCAGGAGATCGATGGAGGACTTCATCAACTCTCGAAGTCTTGTACTAGTCAACACACCAGACCAGCCTGCCACATTCAGCGGACCAAATGGTGAGTCCAACATCGATCTGACCCTAACGACCAAGAGCGTCAGTACGATGAATTGGCGTGTTCACGACGGAGCCTCATCAAGCGACCACCGCCTCATCACCTTTACTATATCCTGCAGTCGTGCACTCCAAGCTGCAATGTGCGCTGAGCTTGCCGCAGGTGGCCCGCCACGCTTCCGGGAAAATGGTGTGGACTGGCGCCGATTCCAAGCAGCGATAGAAGCACGAATGGGACATCTGGACGTTCGCAGGGATGCCTCTTCGCTTGCACAGGACTTTACGAATGTGGTAGTGCAATCCGCGTATGAATTCCTGGGTCTGCGTAAATGGAACCGCGACAGTGGCTACGAGTGGTGGAACCCGAGGCTGGATGCTATGCGAAGGGGGGTCAACAGACTCCGCTGGGCATGGCAGAGCACCAGGAGGGTGAAAGGTCCTAGGGAAGAAAGGGCAAGAGAAGCGTTTCATGCAGAGCGCCGTAAGTACCGTAAGCTTATGGTGGAGACGCAGAACAATTTTCACCTCCGAGCGGCTGAGTCGGGCAATGAGGATCCCTACGGTATAGCTTATAGGGTTGCTTGCGGTAGATTTCGACCACCTGCTAACGTCATTAACGGCATTAAGTATGCAGATAGTCACTCGGAGAGTGTAGGTGAGGCCGTTAACAACTTGCTGCACGCACTCTGTCCGGACGATGACCCATCCAGGGACTCGTCCTATCACAGGGAAGTCCGGTTCGCAGCCTCCATTATGCCGACCGGTTGCGACGCGTCTCCACCAAGCCGGGATGGTTTGCGGGCTATAATTAGGTCTCTGGCCTCTGCCTAACACAGCCCCTGGAATCGACGGAATCACCGCTCGCATCGCGAAACGTCATCGCTGCTGCGGAGTTTCACTGGGTCATCACGAAATGCGTCACGGAAGGGATTTTCCCCGACGTCTGGAAAAATGGTAGACTCATCGTTTTGCCAAAAGGCAATGATAAACCGTTGTCTGATCCGAAAGCTTATCGTCCAATTACGCTCCTACCTGTATTTGGCAAAATTTTAGAACGCGTATTATTATTATGTGCGCCCCAGATCTCAAGAGGGATCTCTTCCTGTCAGCATGGATTCACTCCAGGTAGATCAACCGTAACGGCGTTGAACGAGATTCTGAGCACAGTCAAAACTACTGAAGCGAAGTATGTACAAGCAATATTCTTGGATATCTCCGGCGCCTTCGACAACGCTTGGTGGCCGATGATCCTATTGAAGGCCAAACGGGGTGGTTGTCCGCCTAACATTTATCGAATGCTCGTTGACTACTTCTCTCGACGGCGCGTTGGTATGTTCGTCGGCGGCCAGGTGCAGTGGAAGGTGTCGACCATGGGGTGTCCGCAGGGTTCTGTGCTCGGTCCCACTTTGTGGAACGTCTTGCTCGACGACTTGCTTCGGTTGCCGCTTCCAATGGGGGTCAGGGTTGTAGCATACGCGGATGACGTCACGGTGCTGGTTGAGGGAGAGTCCCGACGGGCGATTGAGTTAGCGGCTGCTACCTCCATTAGCCTATTTGAAGACTGGGCTCAGAGGAACCGACTCACCTTTGCCCCTGCAAAGTCGCAAATGATGACGTTCAGAGGCACCGCCAGACGGCGACTCCAGCGCGGCCCAGTCGTCAAACTCGGGAGTACATCGATCAGAACCGTACGCCAGGTCGTCGTGCTGGGCGTCACAATCGATGCAAGTCTGTCCTTCGCCGAGCATGCGAAATCGATCGGGGAAAGAGCCGCCAAGTGCTTTGGGAGGATGTCGCGTGTGTCGACCTCCACCTGGGGCACCGATATCCGGCGCTGCGCATCTTATACTACGGTACCTTTGTAGCGACGGTTACGTATGCCGCGGCGTGCTGGGCCGAGAGGGCGTCGCTCTACGTCGTTCGGACTGCTCTGATAGAACGCAGAGGCCCGCCTTGGTCCTTCTGACCAAGGCGTACAGATCAAATAGTGCTGCCTCTCTCGCCGTACTGGCGGGAGTGTTGCCGGCCGACCTGGAGGTAATCCGTGCTGCCAGGATTGATGCGGCGCGTAGGACCGCGGTCAAAGGTGAGTTGAGCAGACGCAAGCGTGAAATCGGGGCAGACATCGTCGCGGAATGGCAAGCGAGATGGGCCAGCGAAACGAAGGGCGGTGAGCTTCGTCGATTCTTTCCAGACGTGGCCGGGCGACACGAGGCGACTTGGGTCGTCCCGGATTATCAGTCGCTTTCGGAAGCGCCTGCATGATATGTGTCTGGTCGAGAGTGGCGAGTGCTTCTGCGGACTGGCGGAGGAGAACCTCCACCATGTCTTGTGGGAGTGCTCCTTATACGAGGACCTCCGGTGCTTGCTGCTGGATGGGATCGTTCGCGAAGTTTCTGGCCCAGTTTATTATCAGGATCTCGTGGGTTCGGCGGCCAACTTCGGAAAGCTGCGGGAATTCGCGCACGCGTGGCATAAGAGGCGAAGCGGCTTGGAGTGACACTGAGAATTTATATGCTGCCGACAGCGACGGCGCGGCGAGTCCGTCATTTGTTTCGTCCTGCCCCAGAATGGGGAGAGTGAGCACATAGGGACAAGGAGCGAGAGCAAACAACTTGTAGGGAGTCAAGAAGGCGCCCCGGAAACACGTCAAGAGCAAGTACCGAACGGGCGCCCTCCCGCGTTTCGGCCCCCATAACCGAGAGGTTGATTGGGCCATGGGTGGTGGAGGGAATGTCCCTCCATACATTTGGATCTTCAGCTTTTTTATGGCTGTTGTGAGAGGAAGTCCCGTGAGTGACTTTACTTGGGCCGTGATCGGCCGCGTGGTCTCTTGCTCTTCCCCTCCACCTTACCCACAACTATAAGTTTATCCAAGTTATCGGGACGGCGCGGCGGCGGGAAATATGACCAAAGTAACTAAGTTATCTCTGGTAACAAACTCTAGAGAGCCTATAGTCCTAACGTGAAGATGCTTGAGGATCGAGATGTTTGTTCTTTTGGCTGACAAATGTGATCCACATTAACATGAATAACTATCATGCAGACTCACTAAGATGGGTCAACGTGTTGGTGGCTTGTGGCACGCAAGATGGGGACGGGATCGCTGTTTGCGACATGATATTATAATGACTTCGAATTTAATAGTGCGTTATGTCCGTTGTTACGTGTTGGTTTCGACGATTTGGAATTAAACACCTGCTGGCCTTGGATGAGACTTTATTCGATACTTCTAGTATCCAATTTGTAGTAGTTCGCTTCTTCTTCGCTCTTGGTCGCTTGTTTCGCTTGTTCACCTTTTTCGTCCCTCAACCAGCCTGATTGACTCCGTCGGCACGCTAGACCGCTTTTATATTCGTCTGAACGAGTCTCAAATGTTCCACCCTCGTTGTTTATAAGAGGGGTAGATCATTCGAGAAGTCGAATCCTCAAGTTACAACTTACGAGCGGTATTTCGGCAGTGCAATTATAAACCTTATGGCGCTTATCATACGGTTCATTCATAACAATAACATAGAGGTACATAGGTTGTTCATCATTTCATCATACATAGTTACATACAATTACACACTATTTATTCGATGGCAGGTGTGTGGCCTGAAATGGTCGCCGGACGGCAAGTACCTGGCGTCCGGCGGCAACGACAACCTGCTCAACGTGTGGCCCATTGCGCAGGGACAGCACTACAGCCAGCCGCAGTACATCCATCAGTTCAAGTGAGTCACATATTTGTTTGATGACAGTTACACAACTGTCAGGGCCTGAAGTGGTCTCCGGTCAACATATGATGTTCCATTGTGACTAGATTAAATTCGACCCTAAAAACCTGAAGGTGAGACCTGTGTGCTTTGTATGGTTGCCGTCTTGGATCTGGCACATGAAAAATGACGTCACCGTTATGTTCGCAGTCAACACCAGGCCGCAGTGAAGGGCCTCGCCTGGTGTCCGTGGAGCGCGGGCATCCTGGCGTCCGGCGGCGGCACCGCGGACCGCACCATACGCATATGGAACATCAACACGGGCGCCAACGTCAACACCGTCGACACCAAGTCACAGGTACGACGACGTCACAGTCTACAACAGGCCGCACTGAAGAGCCTCGCCTGGTGTCCGTGGAGCGCAGATCGTTTTTGATCAGCGTCTAACATGTAATAAATCTGTTTGCAGGTGTGCTCGATCCTGTGGAGCACGCACTACAAGGAGCTGGTGTCGGCGCACGGCTACGCGCAGAACCAGATCATCATCTGGAAGTACCCCATGCTGACGCGCGTCACCGAGCTGTGCGGCCACGAGGCGCGCGTGCTGCACCTCGCGCTGTCGCCCGACGGCACCACCGTGCTGTCCGCCGCCGCTGATGAGACGCTGCGGTGAGTATCGCATGCTGACGCGCGTCACCGAGCTGTGCGGCCACGAGGCGCGCGTGCTGCACCTCGCGCTGTCGCCCGACGGCACCACCGTGCTGTCCGCCGCCGCTGATAAGACGCTGCGGTGAGTATCGCATGCTGACGCGCGTCACCGAGCTGTGCGGCCACGAGGCGCGCGTGCTGCACCTCGCGCTGTCGCCCGACGGCACCACCGTGCTGTCCGCCGCCGCTGATGAGACGCTGCGGTGAGTATCGCATGCTGACGCGCGTCACCGAGCTGTGCGGCCACGAGGCGCGCGTGCTGCACCTCGCGCTGTCGCCCGACGGCACCACCGTGCTGTCCGCCGCCGCTGATGAGACGCTGCGGTGAGTATCGCATGCTGACGCGCGTCACCGAGCTGTGCGGCCACGAGGCGCGCGTGCTGCACCTCGCGCTGTCGCCCGACGGCACCACCGTGCTGTCCGCCGCCGCTGATGAGACGCTGCGGTGAGTATCGCATGCTGACGCGCGTCACCGAGCTGTGCGGCCACGAGGCGCGCGTGCTGCACCTCGCGCTGTCGCCCGACGGCACCACCGTGCTGTCCGCCGCCGCTGATGAGACGCTGCGGTGAGTATAAGGCTCTGCCACCTGGTGGCCTCTATCATACAAGTACGCTGGACTTTAGACTGTCAACGTTAAACTGGAAGCACTTGATTTTCGCCATTTTGGCGCTGAGTTTTACATATCTAATGTTACGATGTAATAAAACTGGTGCGTTTTCTTCACAGCCTATGGAAATGCTTCCAACTGGATCCGTCCAAGAAGAAAGAGCCGACCGACTCGAAGGCAGCCAAGTCGATACTCAATATGAACTCTCTTATCAGATAGAAACCACCCGCGTCCGATTGACTGCAGTACAAATCTGCAAGACTGAATTTTGTGATTTATGTTATTATGAAATAAATTGTGACAACTTTATTTTAAGCCAGTTCAATTGCTTTCCGATATTTTAATATTGTTAATTCATATTATACCACATCAGCCGCGAACAGCGTACGAATGTACGTGACCGTGTAATGTATATGGTGTATTAGGTCTAATTGACATCTACCCTGGACAGGGCGGACAGCTCGAAAAAATTTTGCCAGTTTACAGGTGGCAAAAATTCTTGTTTTGTCACCAACAGTAAGGCCACGCTGTAGTTCGCTCAGCAGCCACCTATAGAATTTTGACAGATGGCGCCACTGTTTGATTGTACGAAAAAGGTTTATGTAAATCGTTGGGATGCCCATATTCTGAGGTTTCTTAATGGGTGTATTACAAAATCGAGCGAGCGATGAAGAAACTTACATATATAACAGATTATTACGCGTTTAAGCAACGTGTGCATATGCACATCACACACACACATCGTTAATTCAAATCACATCGTTAATTTAAAGTTTGACTACGCCATGTAATAGTACGCGATCAACCACTTTTAAGACCGGTTTCCACCAAAGCGCAGAAGATGCGAGAGGAGAGGAGATGCGCTACGAAGCGCTCTGGTTATTTCAACCACTGCCACAGAACACTAAATAGGTACAGAAGGCCTACTCCGCACGATGACTGAAAGACATAGCGACTCTAGCGCTGACACAAAAAGTGCAATTCAGTTCGAAATAGCGCCTAACTAACGCAATGTTGTGGTCTCTTTCTATCGCCTAACTTTATCTCTTACGACGTACTAGGGCTGCCGTAGTCAGACGGCGCGTAAAATAGACCGTACAGAACTAGCGCGTGCAACTCGGCCCGCGAGCGGCAACCATCTGAAATATTGAGGTCCGGACCCGTACTTGTAGCCGGGACGGTCACGTGATAAGTGAGACTGACCTGGCTCTGCGTAGCGGAGATGTGAGAGCTCACCCGACTTCCCGCGGTGCCGCGTGGAAGTTCAACTATAGTCATCTCCGCACTGCCGTATGCCGTGTCGTTTGCTCGCTCGCGAAAAAAAACTATATAAGAACTAACTGACCGGGTAAACTTTGCTTTTTCATTAGGGACAAAAAATAGTTTACTACCTTTTCTCAAGCCTTCCGAACATGCACAGAAAATTTAGGAACAATCGGTCGAGCCGTCTCGGAGGAGTTTGATAACAAACACGAGACATGAGAAATTTATATATTAGAGAAAGATGAGAAATCTGTTCTGTCCGCTCCACTTGAGGTCCTGTTTCCACCAAAGCGGAGCGGAGCTGTGTTTCAGTAACCAATCAGATTTCGTCATTTTGACTTTTTGGCGTGATAACGTCTTATAAATTGATGAACACCAGCAACACACATGAAAAATAGTAACGTTCCGCGTAACGTTCCACTTGAGTCTGTGCGTGCAAGCGAGAACGCGCAACAAGCGATAGAGAGGCACGATAAAACAAACGATAGAAAGATAGAGATTATGACGTTATCACGTAAATCTATCGTCCGTAAACCGACTTTACAGACAACCAATTTTTATCGTTATTTATCGTCTTCTCTCGTCTCCGCTTTGGTGGATACCAGACACAAGACCGGCCGATAGTGGCATAATAATTTTATTGTTATAAAATAGGATTTTTATTAATGACACTTGGATCCAAGTAGTTCTGCGATAAACTTTTAACACTAAGTTATTATTGTATTGGATATATTTTGAAATAATTTACATACAATAATATTTTCGACATCTTTTTCAACGCCATGATTTGGAATCTATGACGGCCCGGCAAGATTGGCACAAGAGAGGAACGGTTTGCTGAGGGTTTGACCTATAAAGTTACGAAAAAACAACAAAAAGAATATGCGACATATATTTATTTATATCTTATAAGCTTATGGCAATCAGATATCGAGTTATCATTTATGCATCTGCATGTTTTTTCATAAAAATTGTTCAAATATTCCCATTTACCTCATATTGGTTCCCGAAAGTTTATTTTCTGCAGTTTCCCAGGTTTGGAGCTATTGGGAACAATTAATATGAAAGAAATGAATTGTGTTGAGAAAAAGTTTTTACCAAAAAATAAATATCGCAAAACTTATTGCCGTGCGCCTACGATATAAATAAATAAGTCTAGAATTTGCATAAACGTAATAAAATTTTAATTTTGTGCTAAAAATGTTGCCGGCAAGTCCTGTACTTTATACTTCATTTCCTTTACTTATAAGAAGTTGAGGTTCTCAAATGTGTCGCGGTCTTTTCTTTCTACTTAATATACTAAAATATTTCAACTATGTTCATTCGTTCTATTTCTTGGTTACTTAAATATTTCTTACGTTAATATCAACATTTCAATGCCTCGGCTTCGTTACTATTTAAGTTCTTTGTATGATAATTTACGTCGTTAGTGTAATTTTTGTGTTGTTTAAGTATGAATGAATTAAGATCATTTTGTGTATGTAGTATTGATACTGTTTTATTTTTTATTTCCATTAAAGGTTTCGTGATGATATTTATTAGTTTTATTTCAAACTAGCTGACCCGACAAACGTTGTCTTGCCCTTTAATGGATCCACATTTATCAGTCCGTAATATCAGAACCAATTTTGATGAAACTTGCAAATTTCTCTTAGACATTACTGAATAGAATTAAAAAAGGACACGTAAATATTAAGGTAGATAATATGGAATAAAGGTAGCTGAGGTAACCTCACTTTAAATAAAAACAATCGTATAAAAATGAAACATTTATTGTTATTTATAAGTAGTAGAATTACAATAATATTTATAAAATAAAATAGTAGTGGAATGTAAAATAAAAAAATAAAACACGATGTGCCAATAAAATGTGCGCAATCCTTCTAATGTGATGTTTACCTACAAAGAAAAATAAAGCTAACTTCACATAGCAGTACAAGTCAAAGTAACAATTTTCAATAAGTCATAATAAAACAAAAAAAAAAGTTATTTTGACTGCACTGAAATGTAAAAATACAGTTAAAGTGGAAGCTGTGCTATGACTAGAACTAAAAATAAAGATAAAAGAAAGGATCCAATTTTAGATTCATAAATGCATAGAAGGAACTAAAACAATAAGCCTTACATGCTTTTTTCAAAATTACTATATAAACCCGTCCTGTGGGTAAAAATTTTGCCAAGAAATCTTGAGTTTGTTTTCAATAATAAACTTTCTTAAATATATAATTACTTCTCACATGTTCATACCCAAATTCGACTAAATCCTATACCTTTAAACGAGCAATTCTTGTATATATATATATTTCTATATAATCTGAATCTCGGAAACGGCTTGAACGATTTTCATGAAATTTAGTATACAGGTGGTTTTGGGGGCGATAAATCGATCTAGCTAGGATTCACTTTTAGAAAATGTCGAATTTACCAAAAAAAATATGAACCCTGCTGCCATCTATTGGCAACCGAGCAAAGCTCGGTCACCCAGATATTAAATAATTTAAGACTAATTGGCAGTTACAATTTCCTTGTGATGTAGCAACTTTTTGGAAAATTAATTTCAAACTCAAAACTATTGCTGTTCACTCAAATTAATAAAAAAGTATGTTATGGTTTAGATTGTAAGTGTATTTTAACAAGCCACTTAAGTGATCTATTGCTAATTGATCTTACAAAACTATGAAACAAAATCGCTTATCACTTAATTAATAATTGTACTCAAAAACATCTTATCTAAACAACTTTATAAAAAAATTTTAATAAGTACATAATTTACCTAAATATTTGGGGAATTGAAAAAATATTTTTCTATGCATTCCATGACAGCAGATATATTAAATTACATAATTATTTCGAGTACATTTGTATAGTACCGTACGTATTATGTTACGATAATTATAGTTTAATGATTGTGGGAAAGAAATTTGTTCTCGTGGAATGTTAAATCCTCATATATATAAGTAACTTTCTAAAATTTACATAAATGTTACTTAGATCCGTGAAAAAAGACAAATAGGGATGTAATTAGTTATGTATGTACAATTAATTGTACACAAAAGTTTAAATTTTACATTATTTTACTTATGTAGGTACTCTTACATACAAACTAACAAGAACACATTTGTACTAACCGCTAAAGTTAAAAACTAATTCATACAAAAATGCATCCTTATTATTAATAGCACAATTAATATTAAACCATAAGCTCAAATTTATTTATTATTGTTTTCAATAAGTACCTTAATAATTATTACTAATCGTAGAGATGATCGAGAATTTTGTTGTAAATCGAGTGCGTGAAAATAATTTTGGTCAACGAA
Organism: Coenonympha arcania; assembly: GCA_036785405.1. Taxonomy (NCBI): domain Eukaryota; kingdom Metazoa; phylum Arthropoda; class Insecta; order Lepidoptera; family Nymphalidae; genus Coenonympha; species Coenonympha arcania. The sequence goes on from CM072069.1 coordinate 8,013,875, forward strand.
TTGGATGACAAATTTACACCGCGGCGGAATGGAATGGCGAATTTTTTTACATAGCATAAGGAACTTTATGACAAGTGCATAAGATACAAACAAAATAGGAGAAAAAAAAGGTCGTGCGTCTTCCGGGGAATCATCACCCATTCTCAAGAATTATTTTAAACAATTGACATAAAGTTCATTATTTAAAAAAGTCGCTTCCATTCCATTCCGCCGCAGTGTAAATTGATCCTAAGAGGTTCATTGACTGTTTCAGTTAAATATATTGTAACTAGGGACAAACACCATTTTCTGATCTGATTGTGATATGATTTTATGATTATGATAAAAGAAAAACAAAGTCTTGTCATAACAATGTTAAGTTTTCGCCTAGTGTCGTTGGTAGAAAGACTGTTTATATCAAAGTTATTTACATGCCATATCGATTTACACAACGACCATCTTTCAGTCCACAATGTTTTTCAACTACCTAACATGGCTTGTAAAATGTTATTATAATAATTTATTGAGATTCACTCTTTCAGTAAATACTGTTTTTCATCAGTACTTTTATTACCTCATACATGGTACTTTAACAAATTGTTATCGCAAGGGACTATTCTATTTTATTACTTGTTTGTACAGTTTATTCATTGCTGCCTAACTTCTTAACTTCTAGGGGCTCCAACTTATAAAAATAAATCTATATTATTTTCATATCCATTAATTATTATTATTCGATCAACGTAATTTGGTGATATGATATAAAAATACTAAATAATTGTGATAGAAGGAATGTTAGTATTAAATATAAATTTGTAGTGTAAAAAACTTACGAATAAATAATATGTAAATAGTATTCGATCTGTGATGTTTAGAAAATATACGCGAGTATTTTTTTCTCTATTTAACAAAAAAAATCAATTCATTTCAATGAAAACTTGAAAAGTTATAGGTTTTTTAAAATTTTAATATTAATTTTATAAAATTAACTCCGATTTTATTAAAGACAAGTTCCGAAAACAATAGTTATTCGTAATACCAAAAAATATTGGCAATTTGAGCACATTTCCTTTATATTACGGCGATGTCTACCGTGAAACAGTAATTTATTAAGCTGTATTTCAGTTCGGAGGGCACTTTAGGCCGACGTGATTTACTGTGCAAAATGAGAACTAACAACTACTGTCTCAGGATGATGAGCGCAGTAGAGTATGTGCTATGATATTGCTATGCAATAATATGGGACGCACTGTACCATCAAGTGAAAGTTTTGTTTGTGTCATCATTCTTTATTATTAAAAAATAGTACATTTCAATATATGTGCGGAAAGTTTGTCATTTCTTCACGAGTCCCGGTTTGTTGGCCCAAGCCGAAGGCGCGGGTTAACTATAGGGACGAGTAGAAATGACAATTCCGCACGTGCATTGAACGACGTTTATTAATACATTTGTGAAAATAAAAATGGTTTTACGTTTTCGTGCCGTGCTCGTGTTCGCGCGCGTCCCCTGGTGCGCTCGCTCCGGTGCCGCGCAGGAAGAAATCAAATAACCGGACAAGTGCGAGTCGGACTCGCGCACTGAGGGTTCTGTATCTACTACTACCGGAGGAATAAAACCATAAAAACCACTAAACCACTTTTCTTGAACCGCATAACCAACTTATTCAACATTAAACAACTTCACCGCGAGTTAAATACGTGCAACGCCATCTGTCGTCATCAAAGTTAAACAAAATATTAGACTTGTTGAATATCAATTCAACACGTATTAAAAAAACTACTCACTAGATCTCGTTCAAACCAATTTTCATTGGAAGTTTGCATGGTAATGTACATCATATATTTTTTTTAGTTTTATCATACTCTTATTTTAGAAGTTACAGGGGGGGACACACTTTTTACCACTTTGGAAGTGTCTCTCGCGCAAGCTATTCATTTTAGAAAAAAATGATATTAGAAACCTTAGTATCATTTTTGAAGACCTATCCATAAATACCCCACACATATGGGTTTGATGAAAAAAAAATTTTTGAGTTTCAGTTCTAGGTATGGGGCACCCCCAAAATTTATTACTTTTTTTTAAATTTTGTGTGAAAACCTTAATGCGGTTCACAGAATACATCTACTTACCAAGTTTCAACAGTATAGCTCTTATAGTTTCGGAAAAAAGTGGCTGTGACATACGGACGGACAGACGGACAGACAGACATGACGAATTTATAAGGGTTCCGTTTTTTGCCATTCGGCTACGGAACCCTAAAAAGCACTAGTGCGGAAAAAAATAACTTTCCGCACGCAAAACACACATGGAAATGTCTACTTTTTGAGCAAATGTATTAAAAAAAAACATTTTTTTGGTAAGTCTAAAAAATGATTCATAAAACCGAGCCCAAACTCCTAGTGTGTGAAGTGGGCTCCCCCGCGACTGTCGACATAGCTACGGTATTGGATATCGGCTCTACATCCCTCACTAAATGCTCGTGGCTCGTCGTCAGCCCGCCGCCATATTTGAAGCTCCTGCGTAAACTGGAACGTATGCTTTTAGCCGAGTCGCTTTTCCTCACGAAAGATCTACGTAAGAAATCACGCGTAAGAGTTAACGAGTTGCGGGATGAGGTCGGTCTGCTTCTGTTGAGTTGGTTGTTGAGCGGCTGGTCGGTGTTGAGCTGTCGGTAGGTGTTCTGTCGGTGCGCGTGCAGCGTCCGCGTGCTGTCGGTCTCGTCGGTGACGGTGACGGTCGGCGCGTGCGTCTGTCGGTCGACGCTTTCGCTGAGCGTGATCGGTATTTGTGATGTAGCGTCGTGGTGGGACTCCGCTCGCGTAGATGTCAACCTGTAAATAATGAGACGTAAGTATAAAAATAAGAAAACGATTTTTTTTTATTCTATACAAGTTAGTACTTGACTGCGATCTCACCTGATGGTAAGTGATGATGTAGTCTAAGATGTTATCGTACTAACTTGGTTTAAACGTAATTTGTAAGTATATTTACCCCAACGGGTTCTACACAGCATCGCAGCGGAACGCTAAATCACTTGGCGGTGCGTTTTTGCTGGTAGGGTGGTAGCTAGCCACGGCTGAAGCCTCCTACCAGACCAGACCTGAGCCAATTTAAAAATTATAAAATCCCAAAGTGGCCCGTGGCGGGAATCGAACCCGCGACGTCCCACTCGAAACCGAGCGCGCTGCCACTGCGCCAGGGAGATCGTCAAAAATCATATGGCAGAGTACCAAGTTAGTACGATAACATCTTAGGCTGCATCATCACTTACCTTGTCACTTACCATCAGGTGAGATCGCAGTCAAGTACTAACTCATATAGAATAATAAAAAAAATGCTCGGTCACCACTAGACCAACGAGGATCGAGATGAAATGTAGGTGTTACCTCCTCAGGGTGCGGAAGCTGCGTCGCAGCGTGTCCCGCAGGCGCGCGCCGGTGGCGGTGGAGTAGGAGGGCGGCGGCGTGTACTTGGGCGGCGGGTCGGGCGCGCGCTCCACGCTCGCCTGCGGCGCGGGCGCGGCGCCCAGCCCCGAGCCCGCTTCGTTCATGCGCGGCCGATACAGGTTTTGTACGCGCTGGGGAACAAACGTTTGGACAATTACTAATATTACATTTTTGACCAATTATTAGAAAATTATACAAACACATAAGTATACGCACACACACACACACGCACACATGCACACACACACACACGCACACATGCACACATGCACACACACACGCACACACACACACACACACACACACACACACACATACACGCGCGCGCGCGCACACACACGCACACACGTACTCATACCTAAGTATTGTAAGCTTATCTGTTGTCGGTATATAAGTAGGAACTGATGTAACAAACAGGAAGAGCTAAGAACCTGGGACACAGGTTTTATATAACAAAGTTACTCCAGGATCCTCAAAACCTTTGTAAAAGACATTTATATACTGAAATAAAATTTTCATTTCAATTTTCAAATTTTCATTATCAAAAGGAGTTATTGTATACCTGGGCCCTATTCATCAAAAGTTACAAGCCTTGTATTACAAGCGATTCTCTTGTAAACAAGAGAATTGAAGAGAATCGCTTGTAATACAAGGCTTGTAACTTTTGATGAATAGGGCCCAGCAAAGACCGGTGCGATGCTGATAGAAACTGTTGGGGTAAATTTAGTTACCCTTCCAAGTTAGTACGATAACATCTTAGGCTGCATCATCACTTACCATCAGGTGAGATCGCAGTCAAGTACTAACTTGTATAGAGTAAAAAAAAAATTGCCACCAGTTCTCGACACTGCCATAGAAGTCACTGCGTGTTCATTGTATAAATAAGTAAACTCTACACAGAGAAAAGCATATCAAAAACTTTACTTTAGTCTTTTTTACTTCAGATTACCTCCTCGTTTCAGTGCAAAGTTTTCACAAGTACTATGACAAAAATTTCAACTTGACGAAATGCGAATCTTTGCTCACCATGTCATCCAAGCACTCATTCGATGCGAAATCCTTGCAGCGTGCAAAAATATTTCTTTTCTTAATATGTTTTCTCCAAAAAATAGACTTTTTGATACATTTGCTCAAAAAGTAGACATTTCCATGTGTGTTTTGCGTGCGGAAAGTGATTCTTTTCCGCACTAATGCTTTTTGTTTTCCTCCTGCGCGGCACCAGAGCGGGCACACTAGGACGCGCACGAACACGAGCACAGCACGCAAACACGGAGCAGGCAAACACGTAAAACCAATATTATTTTCGCATAATATGTATTAAAAAACGTCGTTTAATGCACGTGCAGAATTGTCATTTCCACTCGTCTCTATTATTAACGCGCGCCTTCGGCTTGGGTCTCAATTATGTATACCTCAAGTATATCGGGCGGCCCCTTGGAGATGTACCGCCAGGTCTGCACGAAGGCTGCCAGCGGCACCAGCAGCAGCGCGCCCTGCTGCAGCACCACCGCCACCTGCCGACACCAAATCGGCCAGTACCTGACGAACGTGCGCAATAAAACACATTTCAGAATACTTGCTGTTGTAGCGGTCTTCGATAGCTGACGATAGATGGCGTAACCAGTACCCTAGCACACTGACGGAGCTTTCGACGAGCGTGCTATATATAGAAGTTCTGACGTCACACGCTCGGATCACAAGCGGTCCCCAGGCATAACACCTGCCTGGAGGGAAATTTCCCTATTGCCTACACCATCGGCAAACCACGTAAACATAAACCACGTAATACATAATTGTACCTAATACCTCCGCCACACACTGCTCCTCGCGCTGCCGCGTAGCACGTCCTCGCTCTGCCGCGTAGTTGCCCTCTGTGGCCACACACTACTCTACTCGCGCGATTAATCGCGACGCTCCGCACTAGGTCATTCGCCCTTGCTACGCGTCACAACACAATGGAGGTTGAAACTGTGGCTGCGTGCGCGCTATGCTTGTTTAGCATAGCTAATTATATAAATGTATGTTTTCTCATTACTCCACTCCGCGTTGGTCGGCAGCGGCGGCGACGACATGATTTTTTGCGACGTGCTTCTTATACAAGCGCTCGATCGCGAATGAGTTAGCGGCAGTGTGTGGCAGGTCACTCGCGCTCATATTGCCAGTCCTTTGACTCGCGCCCAAGTAACCGACAAAACAGGGAGCGATGCGCAAGGACGTAGCGCGAGGCGTAGTTAGGGCGAGTATCGCTGCCACACGACGTCTCTGCCTACTTCCTACGCTACTTGCTATGCCTCTCGGGCAGTGTGTGGCAGGGGGGTAACGGTATGTATAGAAGGGTCACTTCGCAAGATGATTTAAAGAAATAGCGACCCTAGTGACCTAGTAGACCTAGTAGACCCTAGTGCTGACACAAAATAGTGCAGTTCGCAATAGCGTCTAGCTCCGCCTCCGCTTTGCACCTAAAATTGTGGTCTCTTTCTATCGCGTAACTTTATCTCTTTCGACGTACTTAAGTTGCTTCGTAATCCGGCGCACGCAACGCGTGTAATAGATCGTACAAGAACTAACGCGTGCAACCAAGCCGGCGCGCGGCGGATGTCTGAAATCAGTACGTCGAAAGGCTACCTGTAGCATCTTCAATCACGTGATAAGTGAACATAGCCTGCTGTAACTATACTCTTTCCATTCATTTATTTTCTCTTTGACACATGAAATAGATGTAGCAATAGCGAGGGACCAGATAGAGACCACTTTACCTTTATCTCTCTCTTGTCCCTCATCGTTGCTATGTCTGTTTCTTGTGGTTTAATGTGTCAAAGAGAAAATAAACGAATGGAAAGCGTATAGTATGTATAATAATTACCCGGTGGGTTTCCGCCAACTGTACATCTGCCGATGTTGACCGACGCGGAAGTCCATTACGCATATTGCCTGAAAAGAAGAAGAATTTGTAAGATTAACATACGAATACACACAAATACTACTTTTGCACACACTTATCGACATAAGCACGCGGATATCACAGTGCTACTCACACACAACAACACAGGCAGCACCACAGTCCACGTGAAGCTCAGCAGCGCCGCGAACGTGGCCGACAGCCTCGTCCTGGCGGAGTACAGCGCCGCGACCACCACGTCGGGCGAGTACGCGGATATCACAGTGCTACTCACACACAACAACACAGGCAGCACCACAGTCCACGTGAAGCTCAGCAGCGCCGCGAACGTGGCCGACAGCCTCGTCCTGGCGGAGTACAGCGCCGCGACCACCACGTCGGGCGAGTACGCGGATATCACAGTGCTACTCACACACAACAACACAGGCAGCACCACAGTCCACGTGAAGCTCAGCAGCGCCGCGAACGTGGCCGACAGCCTCGTCCTGGCGGAGTACAGCGCCGCGACCACCACGTCGGGCGAGTACGCGGATATCACAGTGCTACTCACACACAACAACACAGGCAGCACCACAGTCCACGTGAAGCTCAGCAGCGCCGCGAACGTGGCCGACAGCCTCGTCCTGGCGGAGTACAGCGCCGCGACCACCACGTCGGGCGAGTACGCGGATATCACAGTGCTACTCACACACAACAACACAGGCAGCACCACAGTCCACGTGAAGCTCAGCAGCGCCGCGAACGTGGCCGACAGCCTCGTCCTGGCGGAGTACAGCGCCGCGACCACCACGTCGGGCGAGTACGCGGATATCACAGTGCTACTCACACACAACAACACAGGCAGCACCACAGTCCACGTGAAGCTCAGCAGCGCCGCGAACGTGGCCGACAGCCTCGTCCTGGCGGAGTACAGCGCCGCGACCACCACGTCGGGCGAGTACGGCCGCCCGCGCACCACGAACACGCCGATGGCGAGGGCCACTTGCACCACGCACTGCCACCAGCAACCCACCCACACGTAGTCTATAAAGTGGACTATCTTTATGCCAGCCTGTAAAGAAAAAATCATATCAATATCCCTTCACCCTTGTCCACATAATGTAGGAAACGTCTGCGGACAGCTGTCTAAGTACAAGAGGTTGGGCTGGAGCTGGACGATGATGAATGAACCAAGAGTGAGTGAATGAATTTTGATGATGATGATGAAGAAGATGGCGGTATGCGCTATGGTGATGAAGGTGATGAAGATGATGGTGGTGGTGATGGTGACGAAGATGATGATGGTGGTGGTGATGAAGATGATGATGGTGGTGGTGATGGGGATGAACATGATAGTGGTGGCGATGGTGATGATGTCGAAGATGATGTGGTGGTGATGGTGTTGAAGATTTTGTGGTGGTGATGGTGATGAAGATGATGATTGTGGTGGTGATGACGATTTTGGTGGTGGTGGTGATGGTGATGAAGATGATGGTGGTGCTGGTGATGGTGATGAAGATGATGGTGGTGGTGATGGTGATGAAGATGATGGTGGTGCTGGTGATGGTGATGAAGATGATGGTGGTGGTGATGGTGATGAAGATGATAGTGGTGGTGGTGATGGTGATGAAGATGACGGTGGTGGTGATGGTGATGAAGATGCTACTCACGTCAGTGCACAGCAGCAGGCCCATCGCGAGCCCGAAGACGCAGCTGAGGAAGGTGATGGTGGTCTCCCACACGCGCAGCGCGCGCGCGTCGATGGCCATGACGCCCGTGATGACGCAGTGCCACACCGCCAGCTGCTGCGCGATGCCGAACATTATCAGGATGAAGTAGAATATCACGGCCCACGCCGGCGACAGCTGCAACGATAAAATAATCTTGAATAAAAGCATGATATAAATAATTAAATCATTACATAAAATAATCTTGGAAAATTGATACTTTGTGTCCATAATAATATTGGAATCTGATAGAGATCCTATAGTAGAGACATTTTATAAGTCGATTATTGAAATAGTACATTTCAATATAAGTGCGGAAAGTTTGTCATTTCTTTATGAGTCCCGGTTTGTTGACCCAAGCAGAAGGCAAGGGTCAACTATAAGGACGAGTAAAAATGACATTTACGCACGTGTATTGAACGACGTTTTTTAATACATTTGCGAAAAAAAAATTGGTTTTACGTGTTTGCCTGCTCCGTGTTTGCATACCGTGTTCGTGTTCATGCGCTCCTGGTGCGCCCGCTCCGGTGCCGCGTAAGAGGAAAACACAAAAGCACTAGTGCGGAAAAGAATAACTTTGCGCGCGCTAAACACACATGGAAATGACAACTTTTTGAGCAAATGTATTAAAAAGTATATTAATGATACCTATAAGCGCTCATCCGTTATTAGACGAACACAGGTCGCGATGGTATGATGTGGGAGGGTCATCGGCAAAGCTTCTGCAATCGGGTTTTACAAGAATAATGTACTCATAACTCACCACATTAGCTGGCAACACAGCTAAGGTAGCAGACACAATTTGCGTGGCCAACTGCAGGAGCTGCCAGCCGCACAGAGAGCGTGCAGCGTTGCCAGTCTTCCACACCGTGACCCCCACGAGGCTGCCGTAGTGGCCCATGTAGCGGACCGGCGTTGACACGGTGTGTATAATGTACTCATAGCTCACCACATTAGCTGGCAACACAGCTAAGGTAGCAGGCACAATTTGCGTGGCCAACTGCAGGGGTTGCTAGCCGCTCAGAGAGCGCGCGGCATTGCCAGTCTTCCACACTGTGACCCCCACCAGCCCGCCGTAGTGGCCCATGTAGCGGACCGGCGTTGACATGGTGTGTATAATGTACTCATAGCTCACCACATTAGCTGGCAACACAGCTAAGGTAGCAGGCACAATTTGCGTGGCCAACTGCAGGGGTTGCTAGCCACTCAGGGAGCGCGCGGCATTGCCAGTCTTCCACACTGTGACCCCCACCAGCCCGCCGTAGTGGCCCATGTAGCGCACCGGCGTGGACACGGTGTTCACGGGCAGGGGCTCCGACATCGCAAGTATAATGTACTCATAACTCACCACATTAGCTGGCAACACAGATAAAGTAGCAGGCACAATTTGCGTGGCCAACTGCAAGGGCTGCCAGCCGCTCAGCGAGCGCGCGGCGTTGCCAGTCTTCCACACCGTGACCCCCACGAGGCTGCCGTAGTGGCCCATGTAGCGGACCGGTGTGCTCAGGAAGAGGCTCCGACCTCGCAAGTATAATGTACTCATAACTCACCACATTAGCTGGCAACACAGCTAAAGTAGCAGGCATTATTTGCGTGGCCAACTGCAAGGGCTGCCAGCCGCTCAGCGAGCGCGCGGCGTTGCCAGTCTTCCACACCGTGACCCCCACGAGGCTGCCGTAGTGGCCCATGTAGCGGACCGGTGTGCTCAGGAAGAGGCTCCGACCTCGCAAGTATAATGTACTCATAACTCACCACATTAGCTGGCAACACAGCTAAAGTAGCAGGCACTATTTGCGTGGCCAACTGCAAGGGCTGCCAGCCGCTCAGCGAGCGCGCGGCGTTGCCAGTCTTCCACACCGTGACCCTCACGAGGCTGCCGTAGTGGCCCATGTAGCGGACCGGTGTGCTCAGGAAGAGGCTCCGACCTCGCAAGTGTAATGTACTCATAACTCACCACATTAGCTGGCAACACAGCTAAAGTAGCAGGCACTATTTGCGTGGCCAACTGCAAGGGCTGCCAGCCGCTCAGCGAGCGCGCGGCGTTGCCAGTCTTCCACACCGTGACCCCCACGAGGCTGCCGTAGTGGCCCATGTAGCGGACCGGTGTGCTCAGGAAGAGGCTCCGACCTCGCAAGTATAATGTACTCATAACTCACCACATTAGCTGGCAACACAGCTAAAGTAGCAGGCACTATTTGCGTGGCCAACTGCAAGGGCTGCCAGCCGCTCAGCGAGCGCGCGGCGTTGCCAGTCTTCCACACCGTGACCCCCACGAGGCTGCCGTAGTGGCCCATGTAGCGGACCGGCGTGCTCGGGAAGAGGCTCCGACCTCGCAAGTGTAATGTACTCATAACTCACCACATTAGCTGGCAACACAGCTAAAGTAGCAGGCACTATTTGCGTGGCCAACTGCAAGGGCTGCCAGCCGCTCAGCGAGCGCGCGGCGTTGCCAGTCTTCCACACCGTGACCCCCACGAGGCTGCCGTAGTGGCCCATGTAGCGCACCGGCGTGGACACGGTGTGCCCGGGCAGCGGCTCCGACATCGGCCACAGGAATTGTGATGATTTTATTGTCTCTGAGGAAAAATTGCTATTCAATCAATTGCGCATAGTGAGTAGAAATATAAATACGACCCGACGGACCGCGCGAAAAATATCGCCAATTCGCTGGTGTCAAATTATTTTGTTTTGACATCAACGGCGTCAGTAGTAAGCCAACCGCAGTATTATCTATGGACCTACGCCACAGATCACTTAACTATGTTATTAGCACGCACGAGCTTTTCCGCAGGGACGGTTTCTTCCATTTTGTGATTTGTAACGATTTTTTAAAATTTTGTCACATTTTGTTTTTTGTTTTTTGTGACAGAGATTTTGTCAAATTGTGCTTCTTTTGTAGTCAGCTATTTTTGTAGTCCATGATTTTCTTTTGTTTGTAAAAATTATTAAAATAATCTATTTTAATTTTGATTATTAAATTCATATGGATCGCAGTAACAATTCTCAGTTTTTTGGATTCGATTCTTAAAAGTTGCAACCAAACAGCAAGTTAATATACATTATTTTGGCAGATGTGGTCTCTCTTATATTAACTAAGTTAAACAGAACATCTAGTACAACTCCCATTTAAATATAAAATTGTAATCTAGAAATTGGAAACTTTATTGGCTCATGTGCTAACTATATTTAGAATAAGATTATGTATTATGTTTAAGCTGTTTGTTTCCCAAATAAAGAGAAAAAAAAAATTATACATACCAAAACTACTCGGCACAAAATGGAAGCCGTGGTTCTTCAATATCTGCACGCAGGTGTTGGCTAGGAAGGAGCCGAGCAGCAGCACTGCGAAGGTGAAGGCCACTACACAGGCGCTCTCCCGCTGCAGCATGACGTTGGTTTTGTTCTTGGCGTCCTTGTGTGACGTCAGCTGCATGACGCACGCGCCGAGCAGGCCCCACGTCAGGAACGTCTCTTGAGCCGCCGCCGCCCAACTCTACAAGAAGAAAAGGCGAGGTTAGGCTACGAGTGCTCCGAATTTTAGGTGCTACAAGTTACAGTACGATTCACGAAAGATGACCATGCGCAGAACTCAGAAGTCATATTTTAGGTCTCTTTGGACTTATCCAACTAATATTATGGTCTTATTTATTTTAACTAATATTAAAATATTATCTTGGCTTAAGTCTTTTCTTCATGAGTGTACATGAAGAAAAGACCCGCCATTTGTGGTCATCTTTCGTGAATCGTACTATACATGTAGCAAATAAGGTGGTTCGGTACACTCAATAGAATAGATTAGAATAGAATAGAAAATTCTTTATTTCATATAGGCCTAGCATAAAGAGGCTCTTATGACAACCTCCCTAGCGCAGTGGCGGCGCGCTCGGATTCAAGTGGGAGGTCGCGGGTTCGATTCCCGCCACGGGCCACTTTGGGATAGTGGGAGGACTGGTCTGGTGGGAGGCTTTGACCGTGGCTACCACCCTACCAGCAAAGACGTACTGCCAAGCGATTTAGCGTTCCAGTGCGATGATGTAGATGTGATGTAGAAACTGTTGGGGTAAACACAGTTCATTTACCCGAACAGTTTCTACAGTTAGTACGATAACATCTCAAGACTGCATCATCACTAACCATCAGGTGAGATCGCAGTCAACTATTAACTTATATAGAATAAAAAATAAAAAAACAAGTCATTTCATTGTCATACACTGTCTCTTAATGATAATCATTTCACGACTTAAAACTAAGTTAACGAGAGTTCACAAACGCGCCCTGCCGCTGAAAAGATTTTTCAAAAATAGTAGGCTAATTATAAATCTTATGCTTATGGCAATGAGTTTTGCTAAGTACGCTATGGTATAACCCAAGGTATAATCTATCTATCGTTTCAAATTTGAACTAAATCCGTTCAGTAATGGAGTAACACACGCACGCATGCACGCACGCACGTACGTACGTACACACGTACGTAAGCACGCATACAGTACACCATTAACAATAATAATTTAATTATAATTTTAAATATATTTTTACGGGACATTTTACACATCGCAATCTAGCCCTAAAGTAAGCGATAGCTTGTGTTTTGGGTATACTAGATAATTGATAAATAGTAATCGTGATATGTAAATATCGTGAGGAAACCTACACGCCTGGGAGTTCACTAGTCTTCTCAAAGGTGTGCGAAACCCGCTAACCCGCACTTGAACAACGAGGTGGGCTATGGCTAAACTCTCTCTCATTCTGAGTGGTGACCTGTGACCAGCAATGGGATATAAATCGGGATTGCTAATAATTTATGATTTTTACGAGTACATACAACGATTATATATGAATGTTTTCCCGATATTTTGACCTAATTGCATAGGCCGTGGTCGCGGCAGGACTGCAGTGAGGCGAGACGCGAAGCTGGAGCTGTCATAGGCTGTATCGGTCTGTCCTCCTCTTAGATCTTTTTGACTTCACTTCGCGGGTTGTCCGGCAAAACACACTAACAACGTCATTTTTCACCTCCGCTTTACTAATTGTTATTGGGGTTTCTAATGATTATGATGATTACAATTTATGCTTATACTTACGTTACTATTAATAAAAAATTCGCTCCACTCAGTCTCGGAGAATATATTAATGAACGTGTCGTAGGGTATCAGCGTTAGCAGCTTGGTGCACAGCACTAGGGTGCCGAAGATTGGCAGGAATATCAGCATGTATACAGCCTGCAAAACAAGAGAGAAAAGATTATATAAAAAAAACTAATATATAATTATATATATTGGCTGTCTATAAAGTCGGTTTATGGACGATAGATTTACGTGATAACGTCATTACCATTATTTTATGTTTGTATGATTATGATAAAAAAAAATCATAATCATTATTTTATGTAATTTTTATCGTGCCTCTCTATCGCTTGGTGGAACGTTACGCGGAACGGTACGCGGAACGTTACTATTTTTCATGAGTGCTGCTGGTGTTCATCAATTTATTAAACGTTATCACGTCAAAAAAATGGTCAAAAGGCAGCCGACAGCCGTGCTACGTTGGACTTTGGGACGGCTTCACTCAATGTGTGTGGTACATCTCGCTGCCTGCGGTGCAATAAATTGGGGTAACACCACCTGTTGCGCTCTCCTTTGCACTTACGGGTTTTATGGGCTGCAGTTCTGTTTCGCCGAGTATTGTGTCGATTATTCTAGAGGTTTTTTTGTTTCTAGGGTTAGATTGCAGTCTGTGTGTAGTTTGAGATATTTTGGTACAAATAAATGGACATCATTATGTTTCTGCTACAAAAATAATCACAGAATTAAATTAAATATTTAAATAAATAATTTAAATTTCAAGACTGTAGAGAATAATTGGAAGAATACAACACACTTGCGAGTAGATAATCATAATTATATTACGTTTCCGTACAAAAAAGTTCATTTCAAACATTCTATTAGCAATCAACTTTACGTTAAGCGGAACGAATACGAGTATGTTACCTTGCGAAACGACCTAGAATTACTGGGTAAAGAAAGACACAAGAAATAATAAAGTTTAAAAAAGTCTTACCATCTGATAGAGTAAAGTAAAACCACAAAAAATAATCGAGTGGGACGGACGGAGAAAGTCTCACTATAAGGGTTGCATTTTCACCATTTTGGTATGGAACCCTAAAAAAACTGACGACCCTTACCTTGCCGTAAGACCTCAATCCCTTGCTGAGAGAAACAAAGACGATCATCCAAACGACCGCCAAGTTGAACGCCACTTGAAACTTGATGGTGCCAAACGAGTTGGAGTTCAGGTTACGTTGCAGCACCTCCCCGTGGAAGTACTGTGGGAGGGTCTCTTGGATCTTGATCGTGCTGTTCCTATGGGCCATATCTGAAAGCATTACATCGTGTATGGATTCAGACATACGCTAGATGATTTACTGCAAAATTAAGTCCTGCCTATAAGGTCTAAATAGAATCCATATAAAAATAATCGGCATGGGCCCCCCGTAGCTTAGGAGAAGAGCACCCAGCCGCGATAGCTGAGGAACGCGGGTTGAAATCCCGCACGCCGCAATCATTTTGATACGTATTCAATAATTCGTTCTGTGCATAAGCTTGTCTTAAAGCTGCTCTATTTTTAGGCCTTTGTAAAATAACATTATAATAAAAATAACGCAGCTAAATAACGTAGGAATACAACGTTATCGTATTCGTCTTTTTTGAGATGGCTTATTTTATATTTGTAGTTCTGTCTTGCTATACAATCAATAAGGTGACATGGTTACAACTCTAAACCTGAACCAATATAGAAACTGGCACTTCTGACTTCAAAACCATACATAATACAAGTACGCTGGACTAAAATTCTATACAATTTACAGTTTGTGACCCATCGACGGTCCACGGTACTAAAATTGACTATTATACTTGAAATTTACGAATGAACGTAGTTTTCATTGTCATATTATTTTAATTAAATAGACGCTCGTGCCAGCTTATTCAACAATCAGCGCCAATATGGCGAAAATCATGTACATATCTTTATTTCTACGACTGTCTGAAGTTCCAGCGTACTTGTATATAGAGATCGGTGAGGTGTAAAGGGTAATTAACATATAATTTACCTTCAAAGTTAAATTCGTGCGGCAGCGCCCATTTATATCGGTCGTCGGAAGTGATGAAGGAGTCGCGGAAGTAGACGAATATCCAGGACAGGCCGATGATGCTGTAGACGCCGATCACGGCCTGCGTGAGCAGCAGCGCCACGCCCACGCCCTGGAATATGGGCGAGATGCGCCACATGTCCACCGGCCCCGACTGCAGCACTTGCCCCAGGCACAGGTGCAGCGTGAACAGCGGTATGCCGATCAGCAGCGACAGTATAAAGAACTGCACTATGAAACTTGCTGAAAAATAATATACTTACGTTAATTAACTAACAAAAAAAAAATTGGTTGTCTGTAAAGTTGGTTTACGGACGATAGATTTACGTGATAACGTCATAATTTCTATCTCTCTATCGTTTGTTTTATCGTGCCTCTCTATCGCTTGTTGCGCGCTCTCGCTTGCACGCATAGGCTCAGGTGGAATGTTACGCGGAACGTTACTATTTTTCATGTGTGCTGCTGGTGTTTATCAATTTATAAAACGCTATCACGTCAAAAGAATTATCAAAATCGATTCACCCAGTCAAAAGATATGAGGTAACAGTCATAAAAAAACATTGGAGTCGATTGAAAAAATAATATATCAGCCTACTAATGTGCCACTGTTTGGTAAATTGTGTGCTTGGTTTTGATTAAATATTTTGTTGACACGACATGACACACATAGCAATAGCGAGGGACCAGAGAGAGATGAAGGTTAAGCGGTCTCTTTCTGGTCCATCGCCATTGCTATATCTGTTTCATATGCCAATATTTCAGATGGTTGCCGCTCGCGGGCAGAGTTGCACGCGCTAGTTCTATACGGTCTATTTTACGCGCCGTCTGACTACGGCAGCCCTAGTACGTCGTAAGAGATAAAGTTAGGCGATAGAAAGAGACCACAACATTGCGTTTGTTGCGTGTCGATTTTGAGGGCGGGGCCAGGCGCTATTGCGAACTGAATTGCACTTTTTGTGTCAGCGCTAGAGTCGCTATTTCTTTAAATAATCGTGCGGATTGGACCTTCTGGTACTATTTAGTGTTCTGTGACGGCATAACAAACAGCCTCTACTGGACATGAACGATCGGTAAATATAGCCGATGACGCAAAAAATACGTACCTCCAAAATGTACGCTGAATATTGCAAACCTGGAGATGTTAAATATCCCCACCGTGCAACTCAGGCACGCAAGCATCGCGCTCATCCGATGCGGCCAAACTCCAAACGGAGGCGGTTCGTGCTCCTCATTCCTGAAATATATATAATTTCAATATAATTTTGGAATTAGGTACTTACCTTTGCACAGGTTTAGAGACACTGTCAAAAACATTTGATTAATCATGGTTAACTATATTAAAGAATTTCTTAACGACAAAATGATATAAATAATTATGCTTCCATCTCCTCACAAGATATCTTAAAAATATGTTATATTTTTTCATACTTTATAAGAAACTTTCATAAGAGCCTATTATTTAGGCCTACGTGAAAATACATATCTTCATTTTCATTATAATAAAAACCTTAGCATAGTATGAGCAGATTAAGTTGACCCAAAATGGTTGCCGACTACGCATTTATAGATAGTTCAATACACGTAGACTCGCCCCTCTCTCTGACAATTGCTTTATGTTTCATGCGATTCTGCAGAAGTAAGCGGGATAGCAGTATTTTTTTAAAGTGGTTGGGATCGAGTGGAGCGCGCCTTCGTCTCTTCGCGCTCCCCTCCCGTCGCTCGCATACCGCACCTCAATTGTCACCCGAAAATATGTTCACAGAGTTTAACTTATAAGCCGACTACGATACAGGAAGCGTTTCACGTGCCGTCTCGTTTTTTAGAAGCATCTCTCACTGAACGATTCTAGCCTTGAATACCTACGTATTACGGAACTACTTATAAAAACGTTGAGTAAAAGATCAACAAACGAAACATTTCGAATGCACTACTTGAATCTGCGTTTTATGCATTCAGTTCTGTGGACTGATTATACAGGGTTTTATAAAAAATACCAGAAATCTCTCGACACTTAAATGATATCATTAAAAGTAACAACTTTTGTTCTACAACTTTTGTTTTAACTCGATATTTTGAGAAATATCACTTATTCAATATTTTGCACACATTCTTTCTTTGTAAGTACTCTGTAGTCTGCACGTAATATCGGCAACGCCGCGCGTGGTCACTGATCCGTGATTCGTCCTTCCCGCCTCGCACGCTGCACCCCTTCGTCGTTAGGCTAAGCGCACACTGCGAAAAATAATCGCATGTGATTAATATTCGCAAGTGCGATGCGAATTTGTCAATATTTTGTGTTATATGGAAAAATACTTGAGTCCCGCGCACTGCAGAAATAGTCGCAAGCGCAACTCTCTCATGTGACATGATTGCTCCCTGTCTTTCGTGGTGCGAAAATAAATCGTGGGTTTTTACACACTACAAGTTAGTACTTGACTCACTCCTTAGTAAGAAGTATAACCCACTCCTTACGGTTTCTACACAGCATCGCGCCGGAACGCTAAATCGCTTGGCGGTGCTTCTTTGCTGGTAGGGTGGTAACTAGCCACGGCCCAAGCCTCCCACCAGTCCAGTTCTAAGAAAAATTAGAAATTATAAAGTTCCAAAGAGGCCCGTGGCGGGAATCGAACCCGCGACTTCCCACTCGAATCCGAGCGCGCGCGCCACTGCGCCAGGAAGATCGACAAAAAATCGGCAAAGGTGGTGCGCGTAGGTTATAATATTCGGATTGTAATTAAGTTTCGCATTGAACATGCGGAAAAAAATCGCATTGCAGTGTGCGCTTAGCTTTAATCTTTCGCCAGTTATTGTGAGTATTGTGCATCTTTATCTTTCTCAATTAGTCTTAACCTGTCGCAGCGGTTTGGCAACAGGGACAGTCATAATCGCTGATTACCTGTATTTCGTTTCACAGTGTAATGTCACGTTACAGAAATAACATAATTTATTAAATTTTTGTATGACACAAATTAATACGAAATTTTGGAAATTTGTAGAACAAAAGTTGTTACTTTTAATATCATTTAAGTGTCGAGAGATTTCTGGTATTTTTTATATAACCCTGTATATCGTTCAGTTTGTTAATAAGTAACCATCACTGGTATATTAACTAAGAAAACGGAGGCCTAAATCCTATATTTGTATTCTTTTTGCACAAGTTAGGAACTCCAAACTAGCATGGTTTATTTTTTTTTACTCTATACAAGTTAATACTTGACTGCGATCTCACCTGATGGTTAGTGATGATGCAGCCTAAGATGTTATCGTACTAACTTGGGAGGGTAAGTAAATTCACCCCAACGGTTTCTACTAGCATCGCACCGGAACGCTAAATCCTCAGATCACTCATTGAGTGATTTGAGGCTAAATCGGTTGGCGGTGCGTCTTTGCTTGTAGGGTTGTAACTAGCCACGGCCAAAGCCTCCCACCAGACCGAGCCAATTTAGAAATTATAAAATTCCAAAGTGGCCCGTGGCGGGAATCGAACCCGCGACCTCCCACTCGAATCTGAGCGTGCCGCCACTGCGCCAGGGAGGTATGTGGACATATCATGTCCACATACCTCCCTGACGACCATACCAACCTATCTATTGGTAACTATCGGGAATTTATAATAGAAAAGAATTACCTGTCCTCAGAAGCGTTAAATGCATTAGGAGTAATCGACACTACACCGATCAAAGATTCGCTGGAGGAACTCGACCCACTGGCGCTTCTCGCTACGTTCCTCGAGTTACGCTCCGACCAGTCAGCACCCGTCGCGTCGCTATCCCCAGGCGAAGGGAGCGACAGGGCTCTGTTCATGAGTAAGGTCCTCCGACCCACGATGAGAGGTCCCGAAGGACCGTCGCTACTGACGTTAGCAGCTGACACTTGAAGCTGTATAGGAGCACTCGTCGGCCGCATGTTCACGTGATGCTCAACAAACAATATAACAGGCAGAGTCAACGGCTCGCATGATGCACGCGATGAATCCTGCGTACTAATCGCCGGTAAAACGATAGGCTCCAATCTCCTCATTGAATTCCTCAAACTATCTTCAACGGTATTCGCCCTTTCTAATGACAACGCGGAAATCTCACTATTAGTCCTCGGTAAATCTGTATAGCTTTTGGAACGACCAAAAATTCTTGGTAAAGAATCACTGTGTGTGATGTCGATCTCTTCCGTAGATTGTGATGCTTGGGCAATAGGGCCCATTAGGACTTGTGTCGCGTCATCTATTGAGCTCTGCGATACTGAATGTTCAGTATCAGCCTCCGTATCAGCGATACACTCTTTGATCTTGCATATGAGATCCTCTTCGTCGCTGTCGAAAGATTTCGTGCCTTCATCGAGGCACGCGAGTAAAGATTTATCTAGAACTTCGTCTAAATCGTTTAGTATGTCCATAAATTGACAAAGAGCTGTCGCTTGGAACTCTTCATCGTCTGTGATGTCGTTTGATGTGTGTGATGCGTTTGAATCAGACTTATAAAAGCTAGGTATGTTCTTCTGTATGTCTTCCCTGAGATCTTCTTCGTCGGACTGCTTGTCCGTGTCACTCGCGGGTTCGCTGCTGTCGTTGCTTTCGAAGACACTGCTGGAAGCGTCGCTGTCAGCGCTGCTGCCCGGCAAGCGCTCTGTTTGTTCGTATCGCCCGTCATCCATGTTGACCACCTCCATTCTTATCGCATATCCTAAGTCGTAACCTGCATGTTTTGGGGTGAACCCTGTAACAAACACATCTTTTGGTATACTAGTTTACCTCTTGTGTAAAGAAACCTCTCCTAAACCCAAATCAAACCTACAGTATTTAGGAGACACAATTTTCCACACTTTATACATCTCAAGCTGAGAACTCAATGAATATTTAAATGTAAACAGAGTCTGAGCTAATGAGTCTAATTATGTGCTGCTCGTGAAGTATGGGTAGATTTTAACACTACATCGTCAAGTCAGTCACTCAGTGTAGTGCATGCACAAATGATTCACAATGTATGCTCAGTCTCAGCATGTTTTCAGAGGCCACATAGATGATGCGTTAACATGGTTTAATTTTTCAAAGATAAAGCTCATCACCAACATATTACAATATGAATTAATGTTTGTTGAAAATGGTTACTCATAAGTCATAAATTTACACTTATGAATAACCATGATATCAATTTCAGCTTAACACCTGTCCTGTTCCAGAGAAAAGACTTGTAAGTGGCTAAATGATAGGCACATGTACAAAGAAGTTATCTTTATGGGGCCCAGATTTTATTCATTTGACGCCCATGATAACTTTGCCATCTCCCAACTGTCCAGATTGTGGCGTACAAGAAGATATCTACCATGTTTTAATGGAATGTGTCCGTAGCGAAGTGCCAAGTGAAATATTTTGTGGTTGGGCAAATGTGTGCCTGGCGAACCCAATATCAAAGGATGCCAAATTCATCTATAATATGATTAAGAAAAATCTAGAACGTAGGCGTAGCTTAAGTTAGTTAGAATTATCTGTAGCCTCACCAGAGCAACATAGTCACATAAGTGACCCATAAAAAAAAAATAACTTTATCATCAACCATTTATAACCATGAATTCAATTTTATGACTGAATGGATGTATAAATAAAATGTTAATTTATGCAATTTAAATTATGCAGTTTAACAGAATAGGAATGTAAATTTCAAGATGCTGTAAGAGAGTCAAAACGTTTTGTTCTGATGAATTTCAAAGTTAGAAACACTTCTGTGCCAAGGTTATCTAGGTTATAACAAATAACATCATTACACATACTATTCAAAGTTTCAAACTGTTGTTTTACTTATACTACTTCCATTCGTTTGTTTTCTCTTTGAATGAGTACAGTGTTTGCATTCAATTTAAAAAAACCTGTCAAGTGCGAGTCGGACTCGCGCACTGAGGGTTCCGTACTTCAACCGGAGGAATAAAACCATAAAAACCACTTTTCTTATCGAACCGCAAAACTAGCTTTGTTTTTAGAGGTTTTATTGTAAATATCAAAAAACTACTTATTAGATCTCGTTCAAACCAATTTTCGGTGCAAGTTTGCATGGTAATGTACATCATATATTTTTTTTCAGTTTTATCATACTCTTATTTTAGAAGTTACAGGGGGGGGGGACACACATTTTACCACTTTGGAAGTGTCTCTCGCGCAAGCTATTTTAGAAAAAAATGATATTAGAAACCTTAGTATCATTTTTGAAGACCTATCCATAGATACCCCACACATATGGGTTTGATGAAAAAAAAATTTTTGAGTTTCAGTTCTAAGTATGGAGCACCCCCAAAATTTATTACTTTTTTTTAAATTTTGTATGAAAACCTTAATGCGGTTCACAGAATACATCTACTTACCAAGTTTCAACAGTATAGCTCTTATAGTTTCGGAAAAAAGTGGCTGTGACATACGGACGGACAGACGGACAGACGGACAGACGGACAGACGGACAGACAGACATGACGAATTTATAAGGGTTCCGTTTTTTGCCATTCGGCTACGGAACCCTAAAAATCTGACTCTATTTGTATAATCAATTAAACCTTGGCTTATAAAATGTCAAGTCAGCATATAAGTACATGATTGGATAAAATTTTCTCCATAGAAATTTCTCCCGAAAGTTGCTCCACATTCTAATTTTTTTAACTTTCTTTTCAATAAAATCTAACCAAAAAAGCTCAGCTATGGCATTCTCGTAACGTTTTCACATACTCAGTGATTCGATAAAAGAAAAAGAAAAAAATATTAACACTGAAAAATGAACTTTACAGTAATTGGCTTAGAGTGTAAAATTGAATGTATTTCATCATAGGAAATACAATGCTCAACTTAGAGGCGCTTAAGTAATTTCCGACCGACCGAGTCGACCAATATGGCGTTTTGAACTACATTCAATTTTACGCTCTATGCTAATTGAATTAAAATTAATTTTTCAGTGTCCGCAAAAAATGTTTTGAATTCAATATCGTCTGCATAAGTACGGAAATAGAATCACCTTTTTAAACATATCACATCACGAAATGTAGCCGACACGTAACGTGAATAGCCCCCCAGAAGGGATTTTTGATAACTGGGTTAGTTTTTTAGTAATTAGATAGAACATTGTTTTTCTGTAATATACTTCTGCAACGCTGCATGCCACGCCTACCAACATGAGAGTGAGAAGGACAAAAATAAAATTAGCGTATCATCTTAAGGGGATTTATTGAATTTCTCACTTTCATGGATACGTTGGTAGGTGCGACATGCAGCGTCGCGGAAGAATATAACAGAAAAACGTCCTTTTTCCTAATTACTCAAAAACTAAGCCAGTTATCAAAAATCGGTTACTAAGCGTTTTTGGATCTTGTTATTACCGACACATTAAAACAAAAATTATAATTAAATCCATTGTAGTTTCCGACAAAAAATAGGAAAACTGAGATTTTGGAGCAACTTTTGGGAAAACCTTCTATCGAGAAAATTTTATCCAATCGTGTTTCTGCTTCTAAGCGATTTTAGATTAAAGACCCAAAATACATGACGTTTAAATTTGAAAGTAATTGTCTTTATAGTTTTTATGTAAAACTTCATTCAAAATAACTTAAATATGGCTTGTACGCCGTTAATAGCATGATGCTTTAGTACTTACATGAAGGAAATGACATTCTAACAGCACCTTGAAAATACGTAGGATTAGATTATTTTCTAAAATATTCACTTAATTAAATAACAAAATATAAAATTTATTTAATGAGACATTAATAACCTTACAAATCTGTAGTGACACTGGACATAATTTGGTAAAATATTAATTATTAATATGATTCAATTTATTCTTGTGAATCATGGTTTTAATAACTGTGGAATCTCTGTCAAAATTAAAGCCAGATCAACCATGTTAATTTCCATCATTTATGTAGGTATATCATAATATATGAGTCACTCAATAGTCAATATCCAATGAGTGGTCCAATATTGTTAGTCACATTAAATATTTACTAAATTCTACCTAGCCCTATTTACATTTACTAAATGCAATGTTTCTTTACTTACAAAAAGAAATTAATATTTTCTATATTATATGTTTGTTTACGCGAGAGTAGCTGGCGCGAGCGCCGAGCCTATTGTATTGTGTTGAATCGTGTTCTCTCTCTCTAACCCGCGGAAGCCCTCATCGGCGCGTCTCGCTCACGCTTTGGTTACGGCGAGTTTTTTGCTGCATGCGTTTTGTATCGAATCGTGCGCTCCCGCTCCAACTCGCGGAAACGCCAATCTTCCTATCCCGCTCGCGCATCGGTCGCCGAGATTTTTTTTATGCCTGCAATGACGCGGCGACTTCGGTGCGCGCCAGTATTAAGCACCATTCAGTCTGCTGTCGACCGACGAACTTAGCGGTCCCCCGCGCGTGGCTGACGTAATTTTGATCGCGTGTCGTCCTTGAAACGCGTAGTCGCGAGACGCAAATTACTACGTTTGAGTAGCCACGTTTCTATTTGCGCGGGTGTTTAGTCATCGAATAACATCGCAACGGGACGTCCGTTTTTTGATGCGCCTGACTTGTTTTTCGCACTGCGTTTTTTGTCTGTTGCCGCGCCCCCTCTCTCGCGCGCTGGGGCGCTGGTGCGGTCCCTTTCGCACTTCGAACCGGTAGCCGACGGAAAGTGGGTTCCTGCGCGTGTGGTCTTCGTGTTTGGAGGCTGATTTGAAGCGGAGGTCAGACGGCTCTGCCAGTCCCATACACACACGCACCCTTGTACATACCCTTAACACTTTCACGTCACACACTGTCACACATCTACTACAGAGGACTCCGTATCAAGGCCGACGCTTCGGGATCAAGGTCAGTCAATAAGCACCTACTAATTTTAAACTATTTTTATAGTTGGCCGCGTCCGGTGGCGTATTGTATCAGCCGTAGTGGCCGACCTGTTGTCTAGTAAAAGTCGCTGATTACTATTTCCACTGATCGACTAGTGAGACTCGATTGCTATCCGACTCGGATTGGATGCCGTCATCTGACCCGAGACTGATCGTACACTAGTGATCCCGAGTAGTCTCACTAGTCGGTCCCCCCTCGACCTGTCCGGGCTCGTTCCTCTATGGGCCCGGGAACTGAGCCCTCATCTGGACAGGCAAGGGGCCGTAACAATTGGTAGCAGAGCGTGGTTTCGCGCCTTTTGGTTAAGCGGCTTTTACACGTTCGGCGCGTCGATATCGATATTTGTTGCGCGTATTTAATTCGTCGCGTATCTCTGTCGGTCACACGTTTGTAGGCGCGGTACGCCACGTGTCGGACCGATACGCCGCGTTAACGGCCACAGATTATTGTACCGCTACACCACGCGTTTTTGTAGCAACGCCGCGTTATTTACCGCGTGCCGCGCGTTTGTTAACCGCGACCTTGATTAGCGTTCTGCACGTGTTGGTGTTTGCATCTGTGCTTGTTCTACGTCCTTGTTGTTTTATTTTTCGGTTTCGTGCTTCCTTGTAATTATCTTCGCGCAGTCTCGCCATGCCTTCGCATAAGCCTCCGGTGCGCCGTATGCAGGATGAGCTGCGGTGGGCAGCTAGCGCGCATGCGCTTATTACTCGTCCAGACAGGACGGCTAGCTTGCTCCACCGCCTTGAGCAGCTCCCAGCCAGACGAGCCCATTTTGAAGAGGCCTATTCGGAATTCCTTGCTACAGTGGAGGACGACGAGGCGCGAGAATCGGCCCAGAAGGACTACGAGCAGTTCTTCGAGTTCACAGACGATGTGCTCGAGGCTGGGGCCAAAATGAATCGTGAGGCTCGAAAGAGCATTCTGTGCGAGTCGCCTCGCCCGCAGCAGCAGCCCGCCCTATTGGGTCGGCTGCCTACTTTGGACCTTCCACACTTTGGTGGGCGGCTTCAAGACTGGATGGGGTTCATCTCCATCTTCGACAGTCTAGTCCATACCCGCCGCGACCTATCCCCAGGCCAAAAAATGGCCTATTTGCGGACCTCCCTTCAAGGGGAGGCACTTGGGGTAGTCTGCCATTTGAAGTTGTCTGACGCCAGCTACTCCACGGCCAGAGAACTCCTCGAGAGGCGCTACGCCAATGTGCGCCGCCTTGCTGACGCGCACATGATGGAGTTAATATCCCTCCCGGTTTTGAAAGACCTAGCGCGTCTCCGGGAGGTGATCATTGACCCAGTCGTGGTTGCTTGCAACGCCCTTCGACAACTTGACTTACCGGTGGATCAGTGGTCCTTCTGGCTTCTTCACCTGGTTCTGTCCCGCCTGCCTCTCGATCTGCGGATCCGATTTGAAGAGAGGTACGGCGGGGACGGGGCTAATTATATACCCCCGTTCAGTGACCTCTTAAAGTTCCTTGAGGAACAGAGCCGCCAGGTGGAGAATGCCGTGGCCTCGGGAACACCGGCAAAGGAGCCGGCGCGACCGACGCCCGCTTCTAAACCCACGACTTCCACCAGGGGTTTCAAGCAGCCAGTAGTGGCGCAGCAGACTGGTCGCCGCACAATCCCCAACTTTAGTAGCCTTGCTGCGACCGAGGCAACCCCCTGCAACTATTGCCGTGCTTCCACGCACACAACGGCCGATTGCCCTAAATTTTTGGAGAGACCGCCCAAGTACCGTAGGGCCATCGCGAGGGAGCGCCGTTGGTGCTACTCTTGCTTAGGTCGGCACTTGCAACGCAATTGCCAGCACCAACGGCCTTGCACACACTGTCAGGGCAACCACCTTCCTATTCTTTGTCTCGACCGCAATGGTGCCGGCAGGCAGGAGGTGGTTGAACAGACACCCGGCAGGAGTGGAGGCTCCTCCTCGGTCACGTGCCCAGCCGATGGACGGCGTGGGGCGAACACTGTTCGTCCGGCCCCTGGTTTTGATAGGGCTTCACCCCCCCCTCGGGCGGGGGTGCAGCCCTCCAGGGGCGGGGGCGTTCCGCCCTCTGTCAACCCTGAGGGAGGTTTTGCCGTCGCTCAGTCTGAACCAAGGAGGTACTCCCCTCCTCTGGCTGAATACCCCAGGCTGGAGCGATACCCCCCTCGATGGTCTGGACACCCCCCTCCGCACTACGTCGTCCCGCGGCTGTCGTACGTGACCAGACCCCCTCAGCCCATGAGGGACGCTTGGGTGTACCCTGGGGGAACCCCACCTATTGGTGTGGTAGAAGTTCCGCAAGCTGGCCCCTACGAGCGCCCGAGGCTGGAGGAGTCGCCCGAAAGGTGCAACTCCCGTTGACTAGTTGCTGCCCTGGCTCCCACCACCGCCACCTCACCCGACAATTTGAGCGAGCATAAGACGGTCTGCCAGACCGTACTTTTGCCCACGGCTTTGGTCAGGGTGTTTAACCCGAACGGTGAGTGGCTAATGGTACGCGCGCTGCTAGATCTCGGTTCACAGCGCTGCATTGCATCGTCGTGGTTGGTGAGGACGCTGGGGCTCCCCTGGAGTCCGGACAATCGTCCAATGTTAGGAATAGGAGGATCGGTTCCTCCGACTCCCAGGGGTCGGGCAGAACTTATGTTTGGTCCAGCCGAAGGTCCCCTTCGTATCCTAGTCGATGTGAACGTTCTTGACGATATTGTGGGACACCTCCCGAACGTTCCTATCCATAACTCGGCGGTTCATTGCGCGTCGGGTTTAACCCCGGCGGACCCTTCATGGTCTGAACCTGGCCCCACTGATTTGCTCTTGGGCGCCGATGTGCTGGGCTTGATCATGTCAGGAGAGATTAGGACATTGCAGAAAAATGGTTTGTCGGCCATGCCCACTATCTTTGGGTTTAGTTTTTTCGGTCCGGTTTTATGGACCAACCTGCCTCCTGACGTGGACCATCTCCAAACTATTGGAGTGGCACTTTCCGATGTAGTCCAAAAATTTTGGGAAATTGAAGAGCCCCCTCAAGCGGCTCGGGTAGACCCCCTCCATCAGGAATGCGAGTTATTCTACCAGAATAACACAGGTCGTCGCGTCGATGGCAGGTTTGTAACTCGGCTACCCTTCCTTGCCTCACGCCCCCCCCTTGGTCATTCAAGGGCGTTAGCTGAAAAAAGACTTCTGTCCATGGAACGCCGCATGAAGCGAGACCCTGCATTTCGAGAGAAATATATTGAGTTCATGAGGGAGTACGAGGCGTTGGGGCACATGTCCCCTTCCTCATTTGACTGGCGCTCTCACGAGCACTATTTTCTCCCTCACCACGCGGTCTTGAAGTCTCCAGGCGGTAAAATTCGTGTGGTCTTCGACGGGTCAGCGGCCACGTCTAATGGGGTTTCCTTGAACCAGTGTCTCCACACTGGCCCCAAACTTCTTAAGGATCTATCTGACATCCTCACCAACTTCCGTAGGCACCAGGTGGTTTTTGTGGCCGACATACGAATGATGTTCAGGCAATCGGTAGTGCATCGCGATGATCGTCGTTACCAGCTGATTTTGTGGCGCGAGAATCCCAGTGATCCTGTGCGCGTGTTCGAGCTGAACACTACAACTTATGGCCTTAGGTCTAGTCCTTATATTGCAATGAGGACGCTCTTGGAGCTGGCCAACCGGGAACGACTGAATTATTCGCGAGCAGCGGATGTCCTAGAAACTTCTGTCTATATGGACGACATCTGCGCCGGAGCATCCAGTATTGAGGAAGCTCGCATCCTGAGGGACGAGTTGATCGCCATCTTGAAATCCGGAGGGTACGAGTTACGTAAATGGCTATCCAACTCACCTCAGGTTTTGCAGGACTTACCTGGAGAGGATCAACAGGATCCTCACCTGTTTGAACACCCGGAGAATCCCAATTTGCTGACGGTGCTTGGTATCCAGTATCAGCCCGTTCAGGATTCTTTTACGTACCGGGTCAAGTTAGATGATCCTCCGAAGTCTTGGACCAAACGACTGGTCCTGTCCACTGTGGCGCGCACCTTTGATCCAAACGGTTGGATAACTCCGGTTGTTTTTCTGGCCAAGTGCTTTCTTCAAAAGCTTTGGGTGTCTGGGTTAGGCTGGGATGAGCCTCTTCTTGGTGCTCTCTTAAGAGAGTGGCTCTCTTTGGTGTCCTCCCTTCCCGACATCAACCAAATCTCTTTACCCAGATGCTTCTTGCCTCCGGGCAAATGTCGTGCAAGCTTACACGGGTTCTGCGATGCCTCTGAGAAAGGATATGCAGCTGTGGTATATCTGCGAACCGTGAGTGCTTCTGGGCAAGTCTCGTTGCACCTTGTCCTAGCTAAGAGCAAGGTTGCACCTATTAGGTCTCGTCTAACAATTCCTAAGTTAGAACTTTCGGGAGCCGCACTCTTGAACCGGTTATTAAACCACGTCCACGCTTCTTTGAAGCCCTTCGTAAACATTTTGGACGTTTTTGCATGGTCGGACAGCGAGATTGTCCTGTGTTGGCTTCGGGCTTCGGTCCATAATCTTGAAGTTTTCGTGGCGAATAGAGTGTCACAAATACAAAGTTCTGTCACACCCTTGAAATGGAGACATGTACCCGGGGAACTAAACCCAGCTGACTGCGCTTCTCGCGGTTGCGAGGCTTCTTTGCTAGTCTACCACCCACTCTGGTGGGGACCGGGCTGGCTATCTGGCCCAGAATCCTCCTGGCCCCCGGACAAATTTGAGGCTCCAGCCGAATTACCCGGCTTGCGATTGAGGGTTGGCGTGGTCAACGATAGGCCCATTTATGACCGCGCCCTCTTGGAGCGGTATAGCTCGTTTGACAAGCTGATCGGCGTAACCGCTTGGCTGCGTCGATTCATGCATAATGTCAGGGATCCCCTCAATAAAAACTTAGACTCGGCGCTCTCGCCCTTGGAACGGCGAGAGGCGTTGATGTACTGGATACGTGTGATCCAAGTGGAACACTTTGAGTCAGCGATTGAGTCTTTGAAACGAGGCTCGCCACTGAAGGGCCACCTTGCTCGCCTGAGTCTATTCTTGGACAGTTCCGGATTACTACGTGTTGGGGGACGCCTTAAAAACTCCAACCTCCCTTATGGAGCGCGACATCCTTTGCTGCTCCCAAAGGATGGCACCTTTGTCAATCTGTTGATAACTCATTATCATATTAAAAATGCTCATGCGGGTTGCAATACCCTCTCAGCCATTTTGCAGCGTGAGTTTTGGATTTTGGCAGGCCGACGAACCATTCGAAGCGTGATCTTCAAATGTATTCCTTGCTATCGTTTGAAGGCATCCATTGCACAGCCTGTGATGGGTGACCTGCCTGCGGACCGCGTAAGGGCTGCTCGACCTTTCGCCGGTGTTGGAACCGATTTTGCCGGTCCTTTTCTAGTTAAGAGCTCTAACCTTAAGAATGCTCGGTCTTTTAAGGCCTACTTGTGCGTCTTTGTTTGCCTCGCAACCAAGGCAGTTCACTTGGAGCTTGTCAGTGCCCTCAGCACGGAGGCGTTCGTGGCCACTCTGGGCCGCTTCGTGAGCCGTCGCGGCCTACCCGACTTGGTTCGGACAGACTGCGGGACCAATTATAAGGGAACCGATCGTTATTTGAAGGAGGTCGTTGACTTCCTTGTTAAGAACAGGCACTGTGTAGGCACCGCCATGTCTAGAATGGGAGTTACTTGGAAATTTGACCCTCCGGCGTGTCCTCACTGGGGCGGAATCTTCGAAGCTGTTGTTAAGGTCGCTAAAACGCATTTGCGTCGCGTTATTGGGGAAACCATCTTAACCTTCGAGGAACTGTCCACGGTATTTTGCAAGATTGAGGCGGTTCTTAACTCTCGGCCTCTCGGTCCCGTCTCCTCCGATCCAAATGATTTGGAGGCTTTAACGCCGGGTCACTTCTTGATTGGTCAGCCTCTTAACGCGCTGCCCGAGTATCCCTATCGGGAGGTCAAGACCTCACGGTTGTCTCGGTTTGAAATGTTGCAGCAAATGACTCAAAATTTTTGGCACCGTTGGTCTCTTGAGTATTTGCACTTGCTGCAGCAGCGCGTCAAGTGGACTGACAAAACTAACCCTCCCCAGGTGGGAGATCTTGTTCTGCTTAAAGAACCTAATCTACTCCCACTATTTTGGCGTCGTGGACGCATTGTTAAACTGCTATTTGGATCGGATGGCGTTCCCCGGGTGGCCGAGGTATTTGTGGGGACTCAGTATTGCAACGTGCCGTGGCCACGTTGTCCCGACTGCCTATTGATTAGCGAATCTACATTCTTAGATTCGGAGCGGGGGATTGTTTACGCGAGAGTAGCTGGCGCGAGCGCCGAGCCTATTGTATTGTGTTGAATCGTGTTCTCTCTCTCTAACCCGCGGAAGCCCTCATCGGCGCGTCTCGCTCACGCTTTGGTTACGGCGAGTTTTTTGCTGCATGCGTTTTGTATCGAATCGTGCGCTCCCGCTCCAACTCGCGGAAACGCCAATCTTCCTATCCCGCTCGCGCATCGGTCGCCGAGATTTTTTTTATGCCTGCAATGACGCGGCGACTTCGGTGCGCGCCAGTATTAAGCACCATTCAGTCTGCTGTCGACCGACGAACTTAGCGGTCCCCCGCGCGTGGCTGACGTAATTTTGATCGCGTGTCGTCCTTGAAACGCGTAGTCGCGAGACGCAAATTACTACGTTTGAGTAGCCACGTTTCTATTTGCGCGGGTGTTTAGTCATCGAATAACATCGCAACGGGACGTCCGTTTTTTGATGCGCCTGACTTGTTTTTCGCACTGCGTTTTTTGTCTGTTGCCGCGCCCCCTCTCTCGCGCGCTGGGGCGCTGGTGCGGTCCCTTTCGCACTTCGAACCGGTAGCCGACGGAAAGTGGGTTCCTGCGCGTGTGGTCTTCGTGTTTGGAGGCTGATTTGAAGCGGAGGTCAGACGGCTCTGCCAGTCCCATACACACACGCACCCTTGTACATACCCTTAACACTTTCACGTCACACACTGTCACACATCTACTACAGAGGACTCCGTATCAAGGCCGACGCTTCGGGATCAAGGTCAGTCAATAAGCACCTACTAATTTTAAACTATTTTTATAGTTGGCCGCGTCCGGTGGCGTATTGTATCAGCCGTAGTGGCCGACCTGTTGTCTAGTAAAAGTCGCTGATTACTATTTCCACTGATCGACTAGTGAGACTCGATTGCTATCCGACTCGGATTGGATGCCGTCATCTGACCCGAGACTGATCGTACACTAGTGATCCCGAGTAGTCTCACTAGTCGGTCCCCCCTCGACCTGTCCGGGCTCGTTCCTCTATGGGCCCGGGAACTGAGCCCTCATCTGGACAGGCAAGGGGCCGTAACAGTTTGTTTAACATTATTTCCTAACCGATGCAGTTAATATTGCTTTAATGTTTTTCGTTTATGTTTTTTCTTAATGACAATGCAACTGAAGATAGACGCATACTAATGCTACTTCTTTTCTTCAATGCTTTTTGAAATTTAAATTTGAAAAGATAACCTTGCTTAGCTGAACAACTGATGAGAAACATTTATGAACAACTAGCAAACGCCCGCGGCTTCGCTCACGTTAAACTTCTGCTTTTCTCCCTCAGCAACAAAACGGCGGCCACTTTTTAAAATTTTGACCTCAAATTCCTTCTCCATGCTTGCTGCGATAATCAGATATCGATTTTCGAAGCATTCGGCCCGGTAACAAAAAAGTTCAAAAATCGATTTTCAACGCAATCGGCCCAGTAACAAAAAAGTTCAAAATGCCGGCCAAAAAGTTCAAATTTTTTTTAATTTGACCACAAACTCCTCTATGCTGACTCTGAGCCTAGGCCATTAAAAGTCTAGATAAAAATCTAAATAAAATTTATTTTTCAATATAGTCCCCCTGGACTTCAATGCACCTTTGACATCTTTTATAGAGGGCTTGTATTCTTGATAAAAAGTAACTCGCGTCTTTGGCTAGAAAATGTTCATTTACGGCCGCCTTCATCTCTTCATCATCCCCAAATCTTCGTCCCCGTAGGTCTTTTTTCAAATTTTTAAATAAAAAATAATCGCTAGGTGCCAGATCTGGACTATAAGGAGGGTGGTTCACTTCATCGAAGCCAGTTTCTCGCAAGGCTTGCCTCGCAATGCGCGCCGTTGTGAGCCGGCGCGTTGTCTTGCAAAAACAAAATTCCTTTGCTGATTTTGCCTCTTCTTTTTTCAACAATGGCTTCGCGAACTTTTTTTAAAAGCCCAGAATAATACTCTGCATTCATTGTAGTTTTTTTGGAAGGTAATCTAGGAGCAAAACTCCTTCGCAATCCCAAAAAATGGTGGCCATGAGTTTGGAAGCCGATTTTTCCACATTGAACTTCTTCGGCGGCTTTTCCCCATTCTCTATCCACTGCATTGACTCCTGTTATGATTCTGGGTCATATTGTCGGATCCACGTTTCATCAACGGTGACAATACGAGTGCAAATTTCCTCCAAATTATCCTTGCACAAGTCTAAAAATTCTTCGGAAGTTTCAACGCGCCGCTGCTTGTCAAGTGGCGTGAGCATTTTTGGCACCCAACGCGCACTGACTTAATTCATGTGCAAATGATTGTGCATAATGTCTCCAACTCGTTCCTTACTGACGCCCAGCTCTTCTGCTATCTGCCACAATTTTATTCGGCGATCGTCCAGTACAATTTTTTTTACTTTTTCGATGTTTTCATCAGTGACTGCGGTGTTCGGCCGTCCCGAGCGGGGGTCATCTTCCAGAGTCTCTCTGCCTTGTTGGAATAGGCGTGTCCATCGTTTAACCGTGGCTGACGACGGCCCAGATTCCCCGTAAGCACTAGAAGTCTCTTCAAAAATTTCTTTTGCTGTTTTCCCCTTTTTTACGAGGAATTTGATGACGGCGCGATGCTCAATCTTCGTTAATTGTAGCGATGACTCAGACATGGTGATGTTTACGGTTCAATTACTCAAAGCGTAATGAAGCTAATGACGTGAAACTTCGCTTATATAGTGGGCAGATGTCGCTCAAGCAGTGACCTACCGGATGAGTAAATAGTACGACTGCAAGTACCTTAGGCTCAGAACTTTTCAGCCGCCCTGGTATAGTCACATATCGATTTTCAAAGCAATCGACCCATTAACAAAAAACTTCAAAATGGTGGCCATTTTTTAAATTTTGACTACAAATTCCTTCTCTATGCTTGCTGCGATAGTCAGATGTCGAAACAATCGGCCCAATAACAAAAAAGTTCGAAATGTTTTCTTCTCAAAATTTGAATTTCGAAAATCCCCGTCTGAGTACGAATTCATCACCTAATATCAACCAAGGTACCATATCTCTACGACTTTTAATTTCACTGGAATCTCGTGACGTAAAAATTACACTTTTGTATGGGAAAATCTTTTTTCCCGAACTTTTTCACCACCGGGATTCATTTAGCTCCAAAGACACCGCTGAACCAGCAAGGTACCGCCCCATTATGTGTCTTACTACCATCTATTACATACTTACATCCGTTCTGAGCTCCAAAATCACCCGTCATGGTAACGACCATGGGATCATGTCTGGGGCTCAGCACGGGTGTAGGTAGTTGCGGTGCTAACCACCGCCTGGATTGACTATAAAAAGGCGTTTGACTCGGTGCCTCATACATGGCCCCTGAGGGTTCTCAAGCTGTATAAAGTTAATAGTGCAGTTCGAGACTTCCTTGGAGAATGTATGGGGCAATGGAGCACAATCCTTTGTCTCCATGGCAAGAGGCCGGCGGCTGCGGATGATCGAAACAGGATATGGCAGGGTATCTTTCAGGGTCATTGTTTAAGTCCACTTTGGTTTTGCTTGGCTCTGAACAGAACTCCCTTAGCACATTGCTGGAGGGTTCTGGGACAGGCTTTCAGTTTCGGAGAGGGGGGCTGAAGGTGCCTCACCTTCTTTACATGGATGACCTCAAACTGAGGGCACCCACTCAGCGCTTCCCGTCCGCAGGAATTGTTAAACATCACCACTGAGTTCAGCAATTCCATCAGAATGGAACTTGGGGTGGACAAGTGTGCAGTCCTGCATGTGGAGCGGGGGCAAGTCATTCGCTCGGCCGAGATCAATCTCGAGCCGTCGAGCATCAAGGCCCTCTCCGAGGCTGAGTCATACCAGTATCTATATCATGCCACAATCTATAGGGATTCAGGAGGTGGACATGAAATAGTCTGTTTGCGAGGTCTCTTTTCAGCTCCTGGCAAAGATCTGTAAAAGTTATTTGTCAGGTGCCCATAAGGTCCAAGCTTATAATGGCTGGGTCTTGCCCATCCTTATGTATAAATTTGGGGTGCTCAGATGGACTCAAACCGAACTTGACGCCCTGGATAGAAAGGTCTGCACAACTATGACTACCCATCGCATGCACCACCCGAAGTTGTTTGTCATGAGGCAGTATGTCCCCCCAAAGTGTGGGCATGCTCAACGTCAAAACCATGCACAATTGGAAGATATCCAGCCTCAGGGCATACTTTGAGACGAAAAGAGTGTCGCTAGTGCATTGGGAAGTCATAGAATGTGATACAGGACTTACTCTAGTAGTGAGTTTATTATAATATGTCTTTGACTTTTATATATATTTATCGTATGCCGGGTGTGAGAGGTAAATTAAATATGGAGAATAATAACAACAAGGTGGCAAATATTTGTACAGCATATTTTTCAGATATTCAAACCCCATGAAAGATACCAATTAAGTAGAAGTTAGCAAATCCTATTCCCCGATTGGCTAACATTAATCAGGGACCCAATCTGCAGGCAAAATTTGTTTCCAATTACGATTACGATGAAATTGTTTTTTTTACACAGTCTAGAGGCTGGTCCGAAGAACATAGTCTGGGTCCTAAATTTCAATGAGTATTATATGACATAAACGGCTTAATGAATATTTTTTGTTACAAAATCAGGGGGCTGACTAAGCACATTAGTTATAGTACTAAATTATTTAGTGCTAAATACAAATGAGTCACTGAGACAATGACCCTCTTGGGACCTAAAAGTTACGTTATTCATCTTATAATTAATGACATACCTACTATCTTATCTTTGAAATTACTTCAGAAATTGCTCAAGAATTGTAACACAAAAAAAAGGACTCAAAAGTTTGTTGATACTTTATATGAAAGTTAGGTTGAGTAGGTATATTATATTTTGTAACATTTGGATCACTTACCAGTTGTCTTCTCACCCCAGAAGTTCTTGATAATAATAATATCATAATTCAAAGAGCCATTAGAGGTAAGTTTTGAGGACCAACGCCTTACCACAGGTGTTTCTCACAACCAAATGCATGGAATAGGAAATTTGAACAATATCCGATTTTATTTATTTTTCTATGAGTTTAAAACAAACATTATAGTTAAGAATTATTTACTAGTTGTAACATTTTGTGATTAGAATTTACGAAGGGGAAATAGAACAAGGGCGATGGATCATGGATGGCGAACTTGCGAAGCGAGTTTTGATTTGTGATGACATCTGACATTGACATTTGACAATTGACAATAATATTTCACAGAGTAGGTACCTACCTACTCATAATTTGACATGCTTCATAGATAAAACAAAATTATTAATCGATAAATATTATGAGCGCGGCTCTGGACCCCTTAGGATAAACTCAAGTAAACACATTAACACACTACTGACAGTGGATTTTCCCCGGCTAAAAAGAAGCAAGCTACCTATCTACCAAATCAGTTAAGTATGTGGTTGTTTTTAGTGCGATTGAATAACACACAATCTGTATGAGTGTGTACACTTTCTTAAATTAAAGTTAAGGAATAGCAGACCTACTGCACCTGCTTCTTGTTGATGCTACAGATATTATGTAAAAAAAAGCAAGCAAGTGAAAATCATGAGTTCATGACTTAACGTTTTTTCTACGACTTTGGGGAAAATGTCCTAAAAGGCTGGTATCATCATTTTAATTTGATTACGTAGCCATATTTTATAGCTAGCGCATTGAATGAAGCCATTGATGCAACGGCCTTCATTTTACACATACCTACCTAAGTACCTAAATACTTGTATCAATGTATTGTTGCACTTTGCCAATGCCTTGGAGCCGTCACGTTATCGCTTGTTTTTAAAATTATTGTTGATCTCTACATCTTAATTATAAAGAATATTCAACTATAAAGGTAAGTAGCAAATTATTATTATTACTAATGCCATTATTGTAACTAATAACAATCTAACCAAATATCTGCGCGCAAAGTACCTACATTGTATCTGCGCAGTTATTAAGTAGAGTGAATAAATGAAACTCAAATGATTTATTTATTTCATATAGGCCTTACGTGGGCTTTACTTGTTGGCTCTTATGAATTATCAGTAAAATATGACTAGCTGACCCGGCAAACGTTGTTTTGCCTTGTAAATTGGAACACTGTCGAACGGAATAAATAGTAGGTATCCTATGTCCGTCTCCTGGCTCTAAGCTACCTCCTCACCAATTTACAGCCATATCGGTGAAGTCGTTCTTGAGTTATAAATAGTGTATTTAACTAACACGACTTTCTTTTATATATATATATATATATACCTATATAAGACTAGTAGGGCGCGTGGCGGCGCGGGCCACATGTGGCCCGCGTGCTGTCTTCCCTCCCATAAAAAATCCCTTCAAAATTCCCCATACATTTTCTATGAAAAAAATAAATTCCGCCATTTTGAATTTTTTTTCTATCCATCGTATAGGCCTTCGGATCCTGATCAACTCTTGTCAAGAAACCGTTCTTCCATCTTTTATACTTTCCGAGATATCGACGAAATTCGAATGGCGGCCATTTTGAATCCATTTTGAATTTTTTTTTAACCTCACTGCCAATCGGATGGCGTTTCAAATGACATTTGGTCGAGCACCCCCACCTATCTTTGATACCCTGGTTGTGCTCTTCACCCGTCTTCGAAATCCTCAATCATCAGCTCTCTCCGTATTTTTCCTCCGAATGAATTTTTCCCTTTTATACGAAACGGTCATTGAAAAAAAATTTTTTCATACAAAATTGTTCAGGAGAGGTGATCAATCAGTGAGTGAATCAGCACGAGTAGCTATATATATATACTAGTAGGATGCGTGGGGGCGCGGGCCACATGTGGCCCGCGTGCTGTCTTCCCGCCCATAAAAACCCCTACAAAATTCCTAATACATTTTCTATGAAAAAAATAAAGTCAGCCATTTTGAATTTTTTTTCTATCCATCGTATAGACCTTCGGATCCTGATCAACTTTTGTCAAGAAACCGTTCTTCCATCTTTTATACTTTCTGAGATATCGACGAAATTCGAATGCCGGCCATTTTGAATCCGCCATTTTGAATTTTTTTTCAGCTCACTGCCAATTGGATGACGTTTCAAATGACATTTGGTCGAGCACCCCCCACCTATCTTCGATACCCTGGCCGTGCTCTTCACCCGTCTCCCAAATCCTCAATCATCCGCTATCTCCGTATTTTTCCTCCGAATGAATTTTTTTCTTCTATACGACCTCATCCATGAAAAAAAAATTTTTCATACAAAATTGTTCAGGAGAGGTGATCAATCAGTCAGTGAGTCAGTCAGTGGCCAATCAGCACGAGTAGCTATATATATATTAATACTAGTAGGGTGCGTGGGGGCGCGGGCCACATGTGGCCCGCGTGCTGTCTTCCCGCCTATAAAAGCAATTCAATATTCACCATACATTTTCTATGAAAAAAAAATATTCCGCCATTTTGAATTTTTTTTTTCTATGCATCGAATAGCCCTTCGAGTGCTGATCAACTCTTGTCAAGAAACCGTTCTTCCATCTTTTATACTTTCCGAGATATCGACGAAATTCGTATGGCGGCCATTTTGAATCCGCCATTTTGAATTTTTTTTCAGCTAACTGCCAATTGGATGACGTTTCGAATGACATTTGGTCGAGCACCCCCCACCTATCTTCAATACCCTGGCCGTGCTCTTCACCCGTCTCCAAATTCCTCAATCATCAGCTCTCTCCGTATTTTTCCTCCGAATGAATTTTGACCTTCTATACGAAATGGTTATTGAAAAAAAAATTTTTCATACAAAATTGTTCAGGAGAGGTGATCAATCAGTGAATGAGTGAATCAGCACAAGCAGCTATATATATAGTAACTAGTTTTCCGCGTGGAGGCGCGGCCCGCTAAAGCGGACCGCGTAACTGCTTGTAGCAATTTACGTGGTCGCTCATACTCGGATTTAGCAAAAATTAGTAGGTAGGTACCCAATCGCCATACAATTTAGTATGAAAAAAAAATTCCGCCATTTTGAATTTTTTTTCTTGTCACTAAATAGATATCCCCATTTCGATCATCTTTTGCTATGAAACCACTTTTCCAACTGTCACACCCTCCGAGATAGAGACCAACAAAATTTGTATGGCGGCCATGTTTTTTCCGCCATTTTGAATTTTTTTTCAGCTCATTGCTAATTGGACGAGGTTTCAAATGACATTTGGTCGAGCACCCCCCACCTATCTCCAATACCTTTAGCGTGCTCTTCACCCGTCTCCAAGATCCTCAATCATCAGCTCTCTCCATACTGTCCCCGAAAGAAATAGTTCTCCTCTTTACGAAAGTGTTTGTGAAAAAAAAATTTTTCATACAAAATTTTACAGGAGAAAATTTTGCGAAAATCTCGGCCGCCATCTTGTTTTTCCAAAATTTTCCATTTTTTCTATTAATCGTTTACTAATATCTACAATCGTTGCGAGTTTGAACCAAATCGGTCGGAATACAAAAAAGTTACAGAAATCACGTCGGCCGCCATCTTGTTTTTCTGAAATGTCAGATTTTTCCCATACTCGAATCCCCCACCCAAACACATCCCCCATACATCATTATATCGTTTTCAGTCTCCTTCTGGGAGAACAATTGTATATGTCAGTCAGTGAGTGAGTGAGTCAGTGGTAATCGAGCTATATATAGTATAATAACTAGTTTTTCGCGTGGGGGCGCGGCCCGCTAAAGCGGACCGCGTAACTGCTTGTAGCAATTTACGTGGTCGCTCATACTCGGATTTAGCAAAAATTAGTAGGTAGGTATCCAATCGCCATACAATTTAGTATGAAAAAAAATTCCGCCATTTTGAATTTTTTTTCTTGTCACTAAATAGATATCCCCATTTCGGTCATCTTTTGCTATCAAACCACTTTTCCAACTGTCATACCCTCCGAGATAGAGACCAACAAAATTTGTATGGCGGCCATGTTTTTTCCGCCATTTTGAATTTTTTTTCAGCTCATTGGTAATTGGACGAGGTTTCAAATGACATTTTGTCGAGCACCCCCCACCTATCTCCAATACCTTTAGCGTGCTCTTCACCCGTCTCCAAGATCCTCAATCATCAGCTCTCTCCATACTGTCATCGAAAGAAATAGTTCTCTTCTTTACGAAAGTGTTTGTGAAAAAAAAATTTTTCATACAAATTTTTACAGGAGAAAATTT
This sequence comes from Coenonympha arcania, assembly GCA_036785405.1. Lineage (NCBI taxonomy): Eukaryota > Metazoa > Arthropoda > Insecta > Lepidoptera > Nymphalidae > Coenonympha > Coenonympha arcania. The sequence continues at coordinate 8,053,391 of CM072069.1, forward strand.
TGCGAAAATCTCGGCTGCCATCTTGTTTTTCCAAAATTTTCCATTTTTTCTATTAATCGTTTACTAATATCTACAATCGTTGCGAGTTTGAACGAAATCGGTCGGAAAACAAAAAAGTTACAGAAATCACGTCGGCCGCCATCTTGTTTTTCTGAAATGTCATAATTTTTCCCTACTCGACTCCCGCACCCAATATAGAAATCACGTCAGCCGCCATCTTGTTTTTCGGAAATGTCAGATTTTCCCCCTACTCGAATCCCGTACCCAAACACATCCCATAAACATCATATTATCGTTTTCCGTCTCCTTCTAGGTCTCTTCCATACATTTTTATGAAAAAAAAAATCCGCCATTTTGATTTTTTTTTTATGTCACTAAATAGATGTCCCCATTTCGATCATCTTTTGCTATGAAACCACTTTTCCAACTGTCATACCCTCCGAGATAGAGACCAACAAAATTTGTATGGCGGCCATGTTTTTTCCGCCATTTTGAATTTTTTTTCAGCTCATTGGTAATTGGACGAGGTTTCAAATGACATTTGGTCGAGCACCCCCCACCTATCTCCAATATCTTTAGCGTGCTCTTCACCCGTCTCCAAGATCCTCAATCATCAGCTCTCTCCATACTGTCCCCGAAAGAAATAGTTCTCCTCTTTACGAAACTGTTTGTGAAAAAAAAAATTTTTCATACAAAATTTTACAGGAGAAAATTTTGCGAAAATCTCGGCCGCCATCTTGTTTTTCCAAAATTTTCCATTTTTTCTATTAATCGTTTACCAATATCTACAATCATTGCGAGTTTGAACGAAATCGGTTGGAATACAAAAAAGTTACAGAAATCACGTCGGCCGCCATCTTGTTTTTCTGAAATGTCATAATTTTTCCCTACTCGACTCCCGCACCCGAACACATCCCCCATACATCATTATATCATTTTCAGTCTCCTTCTGGGAGAACAATTATGTCAATGAGTGAGTGAGTCAGTGAGTCAGTGAGTGGTAATCGAGCTATATATAGTATAATAACTAGTAGGGCGCGTGGGTGCGCGGGCCACATGTGGCCCGCGTGCAGTCTTCCCGCCTATAAAACTATCGCCGTCATCTCCATCGCCAATTGGAATCCGATTGGCAGTGGGCTGAAAAAATTACCGAGGAGCACGGTCATGGTTTTAAAGATAGTTAAGGGCTGTTCCAACAAAAAATACCGCTGAACCTCATCAGATGAGGTTCAGCGTATTTTTGTTCGAGCAGCCCTTAACTATCTTTAAAACCACGACTGTGCTCCTCAATCATCATCCAAGTCATAGATTCCGCAACTTTGATATTTTCCCATTCACCCCGTAGACTTTGAGATCCTGATCCCGCTTGCTAGAAAACCACTGTTCAATCTTTTATACTTTCGGAAATAGACAACCACGAAGTTTGTATGGCGGCCATTTTGAATCCGCCATTTTGAATCTTTTTTTCAGCTCACTGCTAATTGGATGACATTTCGAGTGACATTTGGTCGAGCACCCCCACCTATCATCGATACCCTGGCTGTGCTCTTCACACGTCTCCGAAATCCTCAATCATGATCTCATTCCATTTTTTTCTCTGAGAGTCCTCCAAAAAACCGCATCAAAGTACTACATGTTTCACAACTTTTCAATAGTCTCTTCAACATTCGCCATACATTTTCTATGGTAAAAATAAATTCCGCCATTTTGAATTTTTTTTCTGTCCTTCGAATAGACCTTCGGATCCTGATTACTTCTTGTCAAGGAACCATTCTTCCATCTTTTATACTTTCCGAGATATCGGCGAAATTCGAATGGCGGCCATTTTGGATCCGCCATTTTGAAATTTTTTTCAGCTCACTGCCAATTGGATGACGTTTCGAATGACATTTGGTCGAGCACCCCCCACCTATCTTTGATACCCTGGCTGTGCTCTTCACCCGTCTCCGAAATCCTCAATCATCAGCTCTCTCCATATTTTTCCTCCGAATGAATTTTTTTCTTCTATACGACCCCATCCGTGAAAAAAAAAATTTTCATACAAAATTGTTCAGGAGAGGTGATCAATCAGTGAGTGGCCAATCAGCACGACTAGCTATATATATAGTAACTAGTAGGGTGCGTGGGGGCGCGGGCCACATGTGGCCCGCGTGCTGTCTTCCGCCCTATTTGCCTTCCAACTTTTAGCCACTTCAACATTCGCCATACATTTTCTATGGAAAAATAAATTCCGCCATTTTGAATTTTTTTTCCATCCATCGCATAGAGCTTCTTGTCCTGATCACTTCTTGTCAAGGAACCATTCTTCCATCTTTTATACTTTCCGAGATATTGGCGAAATTCGAATGGCGGCCATTTTGAATCCGCCATTTTGAAAATTTTTTCAGCTCACTGCCAATTGGATGACGTTTCGAATGACATTTGGTCGAGCACCCCCCACCTATCTTCAATACCCTGGCCGTGCTCTTCACCCGTCTCCGAAATCCTCAATCATCAGCTCTCTCCGTATTTTTCCTCCGAATGAATTTTTTTCTTTTATACGACCCTATCCTTGAAAAAAAAATTTTCATACAAAATTGTTCAGGAGAGGTGATCAATCAGTGAGTGAGTCAGTGAATCAGCACAAGTAGCTATATATATAGTAACTAGTAGGGCGCGTGCTGTCTTCGCCCCTATTTGCCTTCCAACTTTTAGTCTCTTTAATATTCGCCATACATTTTCTATGGAAAAAAGTAAATTCCGCCATTTTGAATTTTTTTCTGTCCATCGAATAGACCTTTGGGTCTTGATCACTTCTTGTCAAGAAACCGTTCTCCCATCTTTTATACTTTCCGAGATATTGACGAAATTCGAATGGCGGCCATTTTGAATCCGCCATTTTGAAATTTTTTTCAGCTCACTGCCAATTGGATGACGTTTCAAATGACATTTGTTCGAGCACCCCCCACCTATCTTCGATACCCTGGCCGTGCTCTTCACCTGTCTCCGAAATCCTCACTCATCAGCTCTCTCCGTATTTTTCCTCCGAATGTTTTTTTTTTGTTTTATACGACCCCATCCTTGAAAAAAATTTTTTTCATACAAAATTGTTCCGGAGAGGTGATCAATCAGTGAGTGAGTGAGTGAGTCAGTGGCCAATCAGCACGAGTAGCTATATATATATTACTAGTAGGGCGCGTGGGAGCGCGGGCCACATGTGGCCCGCGTGCTGTCTTCCCCCATTTTGCCTTACAACTTTAGTCCCAATATTCCCCACACATTTTTTCTATGAAAAAAATAAAGTCCGCCATTTTGAATTTTTTTTCTATCCATCGTATAGACCTTCGGATCCTGATCAACTCTTGTCAAGAAACCGTTCTTCCATCTTTTATACTTTCCGAGATATCGACGAAATTCGAATGGCGGCCATTTTGAATCCGCCATTTTGAAATTTTTTCCAGCTCACTGCCAATTGGATGACGTTTCAAATGACATTTGGTCGAGCACCCCCCACCTATCTTGGATACCCTCCCCGTGCTCTTCACCCGTCTTCGAAATCCTCAACCGTCAGCTCTCTCCGTATTTTTCCTCCGAATGAATTTTTCTCTTGTATACGAAATGCATAGTGAAAAAAATTTTTTCCATACAAAATTGTTGAGAGGTGATCAATCAGTCAGTCAGTGAATCAGCACAAGCAGCTATATATATATTAATTATATATTATAATAGTAATATACATATAATACATTGATGACTATTTTACGACTTAGAAACTGAGAAGAAGCTCACAACAAACTCAACCAGGTAAATAATACTTAGATTAGATAAAAATAGATAAATGGCTTTCTACGTTTGCCGAGGCCCCAAGTTTGCCCTGAAGACCCGAAAATATTTTGTAACCTAAACAGCAACTTTGAAATACTGCGACAGGAGACATTTATTATACCTTAGAAAGAAGAATATCCTGTATTTAAGTCAGGTTACCTATCCCAAATTCCAATCCAAACGTCTAACTTAAACTTTTTGAGATTTTGCCCGGCAAAACGTAGGTAAACTGAATCGTCATGTAAATCGATTACAGTAAAATCGATTCTTAGTCGAAAGCTACGGTATATTGTAATGCTAGTAAGTACTTTAAGCACAGTATAGGTACTTACTTATAAAAAATAATCGCGGACAAACATACATACATATACATACATACGGGTCGAATACAGAACCTCCTTCTTTTTTTGAAGTCGGTTAAAAAGTAATATATTCATATCGTCATAATAATTTTTATTGTGATTTTCAATTAAGTACTTAATCCAAAAATGTGCAGGTAACCTAGGTACTTAATAAAAAGTTATATAAGTAGCTGAGTACATTACATAATATGTACTTAAGTACATGTATGTAGTATAGAGTTTAAATATCAGTCTATACTTAGTTACTTACTTCTTGTTATTTGTACTCTACCTTTGCATGTTAACATCTGACGTAATATGTATTTAATTTACAGAGTAACATAAACATGGCAACGCAAACTTTAAACGAGGTCGTAATAGTATCAGCAGTACGAACTCCTATCGGATCATTTAAAGGAAGCCTGTCATCTCTATCAGCTACACAGTTAGGTGGTATTGTCGTCAATGCCGCAGTGGAAAGAGCTTGCATACCAATTGAAGAAATTAAAGAGGTAAGCCGTAAGTGATGGATAAATAAATAACTGTAACAGTTACTAAGCAAGTAGTTAAGGGGATTTATTGAATTTTTTTTGTCTTTCTCACTCTCACGGAGATTTTGTAGGATCGACATGCAGCGTCGCGGAAGAATATAGCAGAAAAACGACGTTTTACCTAATTACTCAAAAACTAAGCCAGTTATCAAAAATCTGTTCTAAGCGTTTTAGGATATTATTATTACCGATACATTAAAACAAAAATTACAATAACATCCATTGTAGTTTCCGATAAAATATAGAAAAACTGAGATTTTGGAGCAACTTTTGGGAGAACTTTCTATCGAGAAAATTTTATCCAATCGTGTTTCTGCTTCTAAGCGATTTTAGATTAAAGACCCAAAATACATGACGTGTAAATTTGAAAGTAATTGTCTTTATAGTTTTTGCATAAAACTTCATTCAAAATCGCTTAAATACTGCTTCTACACCGTTAAATAAAAAAATTATGGCCCTTTTATTATATCCTTATTGTATTGAATTCCAGGTAATTATGGGAAATGTTTGTTCAGCTTATCTTGGTCAAAATCCGGCTCGACAAGCAGCTATTTTCGGTGGTCTCACTGAAAACACAGTCTGTACAACAGTAAATAAAGTTTGTGCCTCTGGAACGAAAGCTGTTATTTTAGCAGTACAAGGTATTCAAACTGGTACACAAGATATAATTCTTGCTGGAGGAATGGAATCAATGTCAAATATACCATATTATTTAAAAAGGGGTGAAATTCCTTACGGTGGCACCTTCTTAGTAGACGGTATATTACACGATGGTCTCACCGATGTTTATAACAAAATTCATATGGGAAGTTGCGCCGAAATTGTAGCCAAAAAATTAGAAATATCAAGACAACAGCAAGACGACTACGCAATTAACAGCTACAAGAAAAGTGCTGCTGCCTATGAAATAAAAGCTTTTCAAGATGAATTAGTTCCTGTTCCAGTGCCCCAGACACGAGGAGCCCCAGAAATATTTTCAGAAGATGAAGAGTATAAAAGAGTTGACTTTGATAAACTTACCAAGTTGGCAACGGTTTTTGAAAAAGATAATGGTACTGTAACAGCGGGTAATGCTGCAGCTTTGAATGATGGTGCTGCAGCTTTGGTACTGATGTCAGCTGATGCTGCTAAAAAATTTAATATTAAGCCATTAGCTCGCGTTCTTGGATACGCTGATGGAGAACGTGATCCTGTGGAATTTCCGATTGCACCATCGATTGCTATTCCTAAACTACTCGAAAAGACAGGTGTTGCGAAAGAGGATGTAGCTCTATGGGAAATTAATGAAGCCTTTAGCGTGGTTGGAATTGGAAACCAAAAGCTTCTTGATCTGGATCCTTCAAAGATCAATGTGCATGGTGGGGCGGTTAGTTTAGGACATCCTATCGGTATGTCAGGTGCTCGCATTGTCGGGCACTTATGTTATGCTTTAAAGAAAGGTGAAAAAGGAATTGCAACTGCATGTAATGGTGGAGGTGGCGCGTCAGCAATAATGATTGAAAAATTATAAAAAGTAGCAAATATACTTAAAGTTTATGTAGATATATAAAAAGTATTAAATATATACTTATACAATACTTAAGTAGAAGGTAAAAAAATATAAACGCTATACATACTAGGTACTCGTAACCCGCAAACATACTTACTGCAACAAATGTACAACATTTAAAATAAGATAATAATAAAAATTGTAGCTAAAAACATAATGGGTTTTAGTCCAGCCAAGCTAATAACATCATTTATTTTATTTATTTATTTATGCACCAACAACATATATGAAAACATACAAAGAAACATAAATGCATAGGATAGCTTATCTCTACTTAGACAAGAGGTTTCTTCCAGCTACCCTAAGTGTGAGTAAGGTGAAGAGAAAAATGGGATAGGTCTACTAAGGGCACATAGCAAAAATATTTTATACAATAATTATAGTCAGCAAAATATTGATACATATTAATACATAATATTATATGATAATATAATTACATACATTATATTATGAATACATACTCATACATACATATATAACAATAAATACAATACTAAATAAATACTGATGAGTTTTTTTTTTATTTTTATTCTATACAAGTTAGTACTTGACTGCGATCTCACCTGATGGTAAGTGATGATGCAGTCTAAGATGTTATCGTACTAACTTGGAAGGGTAAGTAAATTTACCCCCAACGGTTTCTACACAGCATCGCACCGGAACGCTAAATCGCTTGGCGGTGCGTCTTTGCTGGTAGGGTGGTAACTAGCCACGGCCGAAGCCTCCCACCAGACCAGACCTGAGCCAATTTAGAAATTATAAAATCCCAAAGTGGCCCGTGGCGGGAATCGAACCCGCGACCTCCCACTCGAATCCGAGCGCGCCCCCACTGCGCCAGGGAGGTCGTCAAAATTACTACTGTAAATACTATAATACTGTAATATGTATGAGTACTGAAAATAATATAATAATAATAACGATCATTGAATTGTGATATCTGCCAACGGTTTAATACCAGTCAGCCTCGCTCACCATCTGCGGCGGCTGGGTTTCCGTGGCAGTTCGCTTGCGGCCAAGATGCAGAGGGCGGTGGTGCTCGACTCGGCTAGGATGGTCCGTCGGTTTCTTAGCCTGTCGCCCTGACCCCCGGCCGTTTGGTCTCCCCTGCCGGGGTGTAGTCCTCCGCCCGGCACATATATGTATGTGTGTAACGTTTATGTACTTATGTTTATTTAAATTTTGCGTATTTAAGTAAGTTTATTATATGTCTTTGATATTTATCATGTGCCGGGTGTGAGAGATCATTGCTGTTTTATAATTTGACAAGGCTACAAGTTAATTTTTTTTTATGTAAAGTTAAATATTTAAAGTGTTGTTTATTTATTATAAATAAAACGAATATACCCAAACATATTAAATTTTCTTTGTTTTTTATTTATCTTCATTATTTTATTCACAAATTTCTGCTCTACGTAGATTTTTAAATTTACGAATCGATATGAAAATCGATATTTGATCGATTTATTAACTAGAATACCCATTGCCTCAACAGTAAGTCCTACGCTAGCTTTACACGTTGGCAGAGGCTCCGTTAGGATAATAATGTTCTGTGGTGTGAATTATTTATAAATATACTAGCTGACCCGGCAAACTTCGTTTTGCCATCAGGGATATCAAAAAAAATAGATAACAACCTGCTCTCAGACTCATCATATCAGATCATAAACTGAAAATTTCATGACAATCAGTACAGCCGTTTCGGAGGAGTTTGTAACAAAGATTGGCGAGAGAATTTTACATATTAGATAGGTATATATGAATTAATTATTTCAATCCACGATGACGCGCCCCACACTGTCAAACTATATGCGAATCGAATGAAACTTAAGCGATTTTGACAGAGCAGGACGCGTCTTCGTGGAAAGACAATTCTATTACCTATATGTAGGAACTAACTAACCTCTCACTCGCACTCCCAGCCGCTCGCCCAAGTACATAGATAATACACACTAACCAAGTATATAATATTATTTACCTCGCCTCGCCTTGCCTCTGCCAACGTGTAGAGCTAGGGCTACAGCTATATTCAATATACTCTATGGGCTATAGCTACAGTATCAATAGTTGTGCTCTGTAGAAGAGTACCTACCTACTTTTTTAATTTTTAGTAGACGGTGTGCTCCAAGTATATGTGTTCTGTGGTGTGCTCTAAGCTTTATGTGAGGCTCTCGATATGTGGCTTTATGTCAACTTATTTGTAGGGTCAAAGTTTAAATTTTTAGTTGAAGTTTTAATTTAAACTCTATTGTTATTGTAAAGAAAGTTCACTATGAAGTGAAGTTTTCCGCAATAAACAGATATGTTTTGTTGATAACTTGATAACTCGCACTGCAGCATTTCATTCAGCCAATTTCCAGTTCATTTTCTGTTGTCTGTTTGTGCCTGTAGTCCATAGAGTAATTTGTACTACTTAGTGTGGTATTTTGTCACGGATCTTGCCTTAAGAATTAGGATATAGAATCCAGGAGTAATAGTGTTCTGTGGATAGGATCTTGATGGGATCTTGCCCCTAATATAATAGTGATCTGTGATCTTGCCTTGACTCTTGATCAAGATAATTGTATTGTGCTATTGAAAATAAATAAATAAATAAATCATGATCTTTTTAAAAGGAAGTAGGATTATTAGCATCCGAATGCACAAAGCAAACAAGGTTCGTATTTATGTAATCTTTTTGTCTCCTGTCAAAAAAAGATTCATTGTATTTTAGTTTGTACAAGTTCAAAGATTTAGATCGCGCCATAAGTTGCCACATTGCGTTTGCCATAAGCCATCAGTCGGTTTCGAACTCTCGAATGAGACGGAGATCTAAAAAGTGTTAATGTAGCGTGTTAATAATATTTTTACGTCATCACAGAAACTATATCGATTCTATAATTAAAGTTGAATTACAGAATAGAAAAACAGCTGAATATCAACTGTGCTTTCTCTAATAATTACATTATCGTATTTTTTCGATTAGCTCGTAAAAATCATGGCAGCATACTCTACCAAAGTGTCGCTAAATGAAGTCGTAATAGCTGCAGCAGTTAGGACTCCGATCGGTTCCTTTAGAGGCAGCTTGGCTAGCCTCTCAGCCCCTGAACTTGGTGCTGTGGCTGTCAAAGCGGCTATCGAAAGAGCCGGCATTCCAAAGGAGGAAATTAAGGAGGTTAGTGAAGATTCACCTACTTTCTACTTTCACAGTTAGTTATAGCTGGCATACATAAAGATTTACACACTAAACTAAGAAAAAAAAAGATTTATAACACCACTAAGTATCATTTTAATTTTAACAGATTAAGTTGACCTGTTAATCTTGTCAATAGGTATCTTATCAATCTGAAAAGCTAAAATAATTGTTAAAAATCATTTTCCTTTTAAATAAGCCATAATTTAGTTTATTTGTGATATTAAAATTGTACTTAATTTCATAGAAACTTGTTAGGTAATAAAAAAAATTTAAATTATATTTTCAGGTCTATATTGGCAATGTTTGCTCGGCATCAATGGGCCAGGCTCCTGCTAGGCAGGCGGTGATCTATGCAGGTCTACCAAAGAGCACAATATGCACAACCATCAACAAAGTATGTTCTTCTGGCATGAAATCAGTCATGCTCGCAGCACAAGGCCTGCAAACCGGAGCCCAAGACGTCATGCTAGCAGGCGGGATGGAATCTATGTCCAATGTACCATTTTACCTTAAGAGAGGAGAGACCACATACGGTGGTATGCAACTAATAGATGGCATCGTATTTGATGGATTAACTGATGTTTATAACAAATTCCACATGGGTAACTGTGCAGAAAACACTGCCAAGAAGTTAGAAATTACTAGGCAACAGCAAGATGAATATGCAATATCCAGTTACAAGAGAAGCGCAGCTGCTTATGAAGCTAATGCCTTTGCTGATGAATTAGTACCAGTTACAGTCCCACAGAAGCGTGGGACTCCACCTGTTACTTTTTCAGAAGATGAGGAGTACAAAAGAGTAAACTTTGAGAAATTTAACAAGTTGGCGACAGTATTTCAGAAAGAGAATGGCACAGTTACAGCAGGAAATGCATCTACACTGAATGATGGTGCAGCTGCCTTGGTATTGATGACTGCAGACGCTGCGAAGAGACTGAATGTCAAACCCATAGCTCGTATTGTTGGGTTTGCTGATGGAGAATGCGACCCTATTGATTTTCCAATTGCACCTGCAGTTGCTATACCCAAATTGCTAGAACAGACTGGTGTTAGGAAAGAAGATGTAGCTTTATGGGAAATAAACGAAGCTTTCAGTGTGGTCGCAGTAGCGAACCAAAAGCTTTTAGACTTGGACCCAGCTAAGGTTAACGTCCATGGTGGTGCAGTGAGTCTGGGACATCCCATTGGAATGTCGGGAGCTCGTCTTGTCGTTCATTTATGTCATGCTTTAAAAAAAGGCGAGAAAGGTGTAGGAGCTATTTGTAATGGAGGAGGTGGAGCTTCATCCATTATGATTGAAAAATTGTAAGTTTAAGGGATACATGCTAAGCAAAAAAAATTAGACTTAGGTACTATAAAGTTGTGTCATATGAGTTTTTTTATTGGCTTATTTTTTTATTCTTATGTTTATTAATTAAAGAAACACTGGTGCCTTGTAATTTGCTATGTATTAAAATATTAAACATTACATTAATTATTTTACTAACACAATTGTATTCTATAAAGTAGATCTAAGTGTTAACTTCTAAATAGTTTTAATATTTTATAGATTTTGTATTTTATATTCTGGGAATATGGTATGATTAAATCATGTACTGTATTGACTTTGTTATTTTCTAAAACACTTTCTTCAGGTGTTATAATTTTTCAGGGCCCACGCTGTTGTAGGTCAACCCACCTTGACTTTATATACAAAAGATCCATGTCCTTTATGTGACATAGTGATGGAAGAATTAGAACCATACAAATCTAAGTTAGTTATCGAGAAAGTGGATATAACAAAGAAAGAAAACCTCAGATGGCTCAGGTTGTATAGACACGATATACCTGTTCTATTTCTAAATGGTCACTTTTTATGTATGCACAGACTAAATCATGCAATTTTACAAAAAAGATTACAGGAAATTCAACAACAACAGACCATATAAAATAATATTGCTATTCTATGTACTTATTATTGTCAAATCATTAATAAATATGTAAATTATTAGCTCTTTCTGCAAATTAATCGAATATTAAGAATATAATTTCTAGTACTTAATTTGTTTGAATTTGTAATTTGTCCTTAATAATAAATAAAAAGCCTTTTATTTCTTGCAAAAAAAGTTACAATAAAAAATATATAGTGCAAACTTAAACTATGTTGTTGCAAGAACCCTTCCGCAGGTGAAGGCCTCCTCCAAAGAGGTCCTTTTACCATTTGTCCTTAATACCATAAATATAATGAGACTAACAACATAAACGAAGAGGCCTCCGGTTAAGCTAAGCATAGAAACTCGCAAGTATGAGTTAGTGATTTTATTTGTCACTATTTGGAAAGTTACCTTGCTGGTGAAGGAAAACTGAAGAAACTTTCATCTTGTCTCTGAGTTCACCACAATGTTCTTATAGGTGTGAAAGCAAGGAGCAAGCAAGTTCTTATAGGATGCAAGTGGGCACAAAAAACAACCGGACTAGCAATAAAATAATAAAGGACACTAGCCTATTGCCGAGGGTGAAGTCATAGTTTCTCCAAGAGGAAATATCTTCTTTTTTTGCGGAACGAATCAGTCCGGCTGCAGGAATGCAGTCAGTGTAGAAATACAAGAGTACCTACCCACTTTAAGTCATAGTTATTTTACATAATATAGGTAGTCGTCGTCTCGTTGAAATTCTACGATGAATGTTTCTTTTGATGTTTCTACTACAGGTAGTAAACTAGTAACTCAAGCCAAAATTTGGCTCATATATTGAGACTTGCGAGATACATATAATCCATATGTGTTGGATTATATGCGCTCCAAGTTAGTATATTGAGATAACCACTAGAAACAAAAAATATCACAAACCTGCCATACATGTTTAACGAACTAGCAAACCCGGCGAACTCCGTTTCGCCACCAGCAGAGATGGCGCTGTAGGTATGTGAAAAAAATAATTTTCCCGCTTTTCTGTTGAAATTTTTCCTGAATTTTCTTTGCTATAAACCTCACGGAGCCCGAGACCTTTCCAACGAATGCAAAACCGTGGAAATCGGTTCGTGCGTTTTGTAGCGTCAGGAAGGAAAACCCGACTTATTTTTATTGTAATAAATATTTTTTTGAAATTGACTGTTTTTTTCAAACGTCGATTTCAACATGGCAACATGCTAGTGTTGGTCTATGATGCTAGGTATAATCTCAGGGTATAATTTAAATGTCTGTGGTAACTGGTAATTACCAACTGAGGGAGCAGGTCCAGGAGTATATGTGTTCTGTACAAAGTGCAAACTAGGCCTTGGTCTAGGCAAACTTGAACCATAGACATTAGACGGTAGACCATAGATAGGTTCATAGACCAAAGTTCGTTGTCTATGAAGTTGAAAAAAGAGCGAGATAGTGTTTTAAGTCTGTGAAAGAAAAGATGAAGATTGCTTTGGAGATTTCAAGGTTCTCAAAATAATGAAAATTGAAAATTGTATGTCAATTTTATTCAGAAAATGATGAAATAAATGTTTGGGAATCTAGTGGAATAAATTGATATTATTTACATGATTTATGTAAATTGTCATTCGCGTATTTTATATACGCAGTGGGTTTAATTCCTCATCCCAAAAATATTAGATAAACATCGTGGATAAACATGGACAATCCAGCGATAAACACCCTCGAAGCGGCGGCCCAAGTTCTAATGGTAAATCAAACTTACTTTTATTTAATAATATTTAACATTCGGTGTTTGTTTGGACAGATTTAGTAAATAATTGAAATTTTTATAGGCACCGCCGACTTTAGTCAGCTCAGAGCAACGGCACCAAGCTGAAAGTGTATTTCTGGAGTTTAGGAGCACTAAAAACCCATATCAGCTATGCAGGGAGATACTGGAAAAGTCCAACTCAGACTATGTGTTGTTTGAGGCTGCTGGGTTAATCAAAACTGCACTTATTCGGGAGTGGAACTTGCTCTCTGATAATGACATTAATTCGCTGCGGGAATATTTACTTAATTATTTACTGAGAAAAGAAGCCCCTCCGTTCTTGAAGGAAAAGCTGCTGCAGGTATTTATTTATCTTAGTCAATCGTACTGAATCATATACAGAACTCATTTGAATTATTATTTAATATCCTAAAGTTGTACTTACCCCTAATGTTTTTACTGAATAATTATTTTAAAATTGTACTTGTGATGTTTTGGTGATATCCCTGGTGCTGTTTGTGCACTGATAGAATTAAGCAGGAGACCCTAAGGGCTACTTTATATTTTACAGCTAATTATATATATTACAGGATAATTTAAGATATTTTAATTTCTAAATTGATTAGGGTCTATGCTGGTTCCTAAACTCAACTGTCTCCCTATTCTATAGACAAAGACATTATGTTTTTGCTCGTAGAGTGGTAAGTAGTAAGCTGGCACTTAGCCAACCTGGCAATTTTGTGTAAAAGATTGAGATCAAATATGTTACCCAAATAGTTCAAGTTTCAAATCCAAAACAAAATATTTATTGTATTTAATTCATTGACTTGTCATGTTTCATTTGTAGACAATTGCAGTTATAATAAAAAGAGGCAGCATTTCTGATGGAGGTAGAGAGAGGAAAGCGTTGCTTGATGAATTGGAGAGAATAATATTAGGCTCGCCAATAAGCCAACAAAAATTAGCATGCTCCCTGATACTAGCTATAATGCAGGAGTATGCGATCACGGTAAAATCAGCTGACGTGGGCCTAATATGGGAAGTGCACTTTCGCCTGAAAAAGTCCTTTGAGGCTTTAGATTTGAAGAGGATATTTCGTTTCACTGTTGGTGTTTTGGAGCAAATCGTCCGATCGGGACATCATCCTGAAGGTGAACAGGCTATGTTAACAAAACAGTTGCTAACTATAGTGGAAACTGTTTTATGTTGGAGTCACGTATCTCCGCTGTTGTCGAAGAGATTGATAGGTGCATTTGAGGCTATATATGAAAGTGATACAGCACCAGCTTTGCGTTTGAACCTTAACTGGAGGGACACTATTATGCAACCAGAACTCGTTGCATTATTTTTCGAAATACACATGTACGTTCGAAATACGCCTGAACTGGCGAACCCGTCCTTGACTTGTTTAGTTCAGTTAGCTAGTCTGAGTGGTGTTGTAGTATCAGCCAGTAATTTAAAGCAGCAGTATTTAGAGAATTACGTCAATAGTTTCATAAGAATGCTGGCATTCATACAACCACTAGATAGAGAGATGTTGGGAATATCAGATATTTATAGAAGACTGGTACAGTTCTTCACACCGGCCATGATAGCTGCTACTCCTCCTGCGTTTCTGGAGAATCTTACTAATTATACTTGTCACTGTATCAGAGGATCTATTATTGAAGAGGGTGTAAGTATTCTGTCAATTACCATTATGATGAAAGTTAATACAATAGCACTTTTAACATGCTAACTCATCCCTGCTTTACTGCTTGTTTCTATTGTATTGTTGTGATTTTTTTTCAATCCTCTAGGAACTTAGAAACATTCTTTGTTACCTCTAGGTTGCTACCTGTTAAATTGTTACAAAGTTACTGTTTAGAGTCAAGGGTTTTGACAAATAAATGCTTCAGTGAAAGGACTGCCTTTAGACGATATGCTAATGTGTAATAATAGGATTTAGAGTTTATGCTATTGGCTTTACTGGTGACAACTTACATAAATACATATAATTATATATCAGGACATAACACACATCACAATCTAGGCCCGAAGTAAGCGATAGCTTGTGTTATGGGTACTAAATAACTGATAAATATACATACATATTAATATACATAAATATAAAACAATTGGTTATCTTTACATGAATTCCTTATGTTTGTTTTCTATGCAGCATAATTTTCAAAAGATCCATGTTTGATAGTTGTGTCCATAATAATCTTTGATGCAATTGGGCTTTAGAAAGCAATTAATGTATTATACCAGACTTGCCACACATAATAGTACTTATAACAATTCAGTTTCAAAACCATAAATAAAAATATGTTTTAGGTCAATGAAGACACAGTGTGGAGAGAGTCCCTTAACAAGTTCCTTCACACTTGGAGTTCAATAGTGCACGACACTGACGGATTTTCCAATGACAGGCTGATGAATCCTTGCATTGAGATCTTCATGACTTACTTGCAATGTCGACTTGCGCCGCCTGATGGAACTAGGTAAAAATGCAAAACCATCCAGCTACTAATTATTAAGAGACGGTAGGAAGCTTTTAGACCTAAAAGGTGTGGTAGTGACAGTCTTCTTGGAGTCCAGGAGGGACTCCAAGAAGACCGTGTTCAATTACTATTGTGCTGTCAAGAGCAAGTACCGAAAGGGCGCCTTCCCGCGTTTGTGCCCCCTTAACCGCAAGGTTGATTGGGTCATGGGTGATGGAGGGTTTTCCCTATACTATATTGGGCTGTCTTATCACTTTAATGATGATAATTTTAGTTTGTACCAGGAAAAGAAAAAAAGTAAAACAGACTAAGCCCACTTTTTTACCTAAATGCTCTTCCTTTTATTCACCATACATTGACAATATTTAAAAATAAAATTTTTGATCTGTTGATGAACAAACTCTACTATGACATTAGGGATTATATTATGGATGATAACATTTCAAATTTTTAATAATTGTAATTAATCTAATTGATACCATTATGCTATAATTTTGCTATTTTATGTTAATGTTCTCACTGTGTCTTTATTATTTTTACAGAACTTAATATTCATACAATAATATTGTATTGGTAAAATGCAATCGGTTGTAAACATTTATTAAGATCTTATTGTAATGTACATTTTCATGAATAAAATATCATTCATCATTCATTCATCAAAAATACATAATGTGCACGTACCTATATCAAAGTTTTTCAGACTTGAAAGAATTTACTGAGACTATTTTTTTCCAACAGAGGTACAGAAAGTAGTGATGGATGCGGCGACGACATTAAAGATGACGTGGAGGATGACGAGCGTCAGCTACACAGCAACGTCTTGCTGACAATCGGCGCTATTGCACGCAAGGCGCCCGCACATTGCTGTCACGTTCTATTCAATTTGCTTACGGACAGGAGCAAGAGGTGCGTATTCCATGAATATAGCAGAAGTTCAGAAAACAAAGCCACTTGTTTAATTTAACGAGCGTCAAGTACATACACAACACGAGCAACGTTTTTGCTGACAATCGGCGCTATTGCGTGCAAGTCTCAGCCGCTTGATATTTTTACACTTTGGGAATGAATTAGGTACTCTAATGGCCAAAACTAAAAACCTATCCTCTACATACTTGAACTACCTGTGTTAGTTAAGTTTTCTGTCGGATATGGCAATTCTGGATTGGACAATTTGTCAGTTTTGGCCGTAAGTAAACTTCTTTGCTGAATAATTCTTCTAATTTCTACATATTTATACTCAGCGGTTTTGATTGTCCGTGTTGGGCATTATTTTAGTAGATCTTCGAGATAATCCTCTATCAATAGAAACAATATGGTCCGGCAGATTGGCTTAGGTGAAGTTGCTTTAAATAGATGGTAACAAGTCTACATCTGGTTGCAGGCTAGAGAACCAGCTGCAGCTGATGCACATGGGCAAGCTGCAAGTAGGGGACGGCGGGGGACAGCTGGTTACGCTGTTTGAGGATCTACACTGGATCTTAATGATAACTGGTAAATAGAATAAATACTCCATACTCTTCCATGACATAATCGAATTTGTGCCTTTGTTATCATTCTAATGTGGGCCTTTGTTGCCATGAATAAAGAAGTTTATTTATTTATTTATTATTGATTTACTAAGGGTTCTTTTTCTCATTTTGGAATGAAATCCTAAAAAGGCGGGTTTCGTTCAAAACCTGTTATTAGTAAGAGGGTACCCGTACCCAGCAATTCAGAGCAGATGCTAACACGGAGCCATCGGCAGGTCACTTCCTCGCCGTGGACTGCATGGAGGGCGAGACGGTGATGATCCCGAGCGAGCTGGTGCAGTACAGCATGTCGCAGAGCGCCGACATCGACGCGTCGCTGCGCTATCTCGTCGGAGAGAGCACCAACACCGACAACGTCGACCCCATATTGAAGTAAGTTCTATTCAATAGGTCACTTCCTCGCCGTGGACTGCATGGAGGGCGAGACGGTGATGATCCCGAGCGAGCTGGTGCAGTACAGCATGTCGCAGAGCGCCGACATCGACGCGTCGCTGCGCTATCTCGTCGGAGAGAGCACCAACACCGACAACGTCGACCCCATATTGAAGTAAGTTCTATTCAATAGGTCACTTCCTCGCCGTGGACTGCATGGAGGGCGAGACGGTGATGATCCCGAGCGAGCTGGTGCAGTACAGCATGTCGCAGAGCGCCGACATCGACGCGTCGCTGCGCTATCTCGTCGGAGAGAGCACCAACACCGACAACGTCGACCCCATATTGAAGTAAGTTCTATTCAATAGGTCACTTCCTCGCCGTGGACTGCATGGAGGGCGAGACGGTGATGATCCCGAGCGAGCTGGTGCAGTACAGCATGTCGCAGAGCGCCGACATCGACGCGTCGCTGCGCTATCTCGTCGGAGAGAGCACCAACACCGACAACGTCGACCCCATATTGAAGTAAGTTCTATTCAATAGGTCACTTCCTCGCCGTGGACTGCATGGAGGGCGAGACGGTGACGATCCCGAGCGAGCTGGTGCAGTACAGCATGTCGCAGAGCGCCGACATCGACGCGTCGCTGCGCTATCTCGTCGGAGAGAGCACCAACACCGACAACGTCGACCCCATATTGAAGTAAGTTCTATTCAATAGGTCACTTCCTCGCCGTGGACTGCATGGAGGGCGAGACGGTGATGATCCCGAGCGAGCTGGTGCAGTACAACATGTCGCAGAGCGCCGACATCGACGCGTCGCTGCGCTATCTCGTCGGAGAGAGCACCAACACCGACAACGTCGACCCCATATTGAAGTAAGTTCTATTCAATAGGTCACTTCCTCGCCGTGGACTGCATGGAGGGCGAGACGGTGATGATCCCGAGCGAGCTGGTGCAGTACAGCATGTCGCAGAGAGCCGACATCGACGCGTCGCTGCGCTATCTCGTCGGAGAGAGCACCAACACCGACAACGTCGACCCCATATTGAAGTAAGTTCTATTCAATAGGTCACTTCCTCGCCGTGGACTGCATGGAGGGCGAGACGGTGATGATCCCGAGCGAGCTGGTGCAGTACAGCATGTCGCAGAGCGCCGACATCGACGCGTCGCTGCGCTATCTCGTCGGAGAGAGCACCAACACCGACAACGTCGACCCCATATTGAAGTAAGTTCTATTCAATAGGTCACTTCCTCGCCGTGGACTGCATGGAGGGCGAGACGGTGATGATCCCGAGCGAGCTGGTGCAGTACAGCATGTCGCAGAGCGCCGACATCGACGCGTCGCTGCGCTATCTCGTCGGAGAGAGCACCAACACCGACAACGTCGACCCCATATTGAAGTAAGTTCTATTCAATAGGTCACTTCCTCGCCGTGGACTGCATGGAGGGCGAGACGGTGATGATCCCGAGCGAGCTGGTGCAGTACAGCATGTCGCAGAGCGCCGACATCGACGCGTCGCTGCGCTATCTCGTCGGAGAGAGCACCAACACCGACAACGTCGACCCCATATTGAAGTAAGTTCTATTCAATAGGTCACTTCCTCGCCGTGGACTGCATGGAGGGCGAGACGGTGATGATCCCGAGCGAGCTGGTGCAATACAGCATGTCGCAGAGCGCCGACATCGACGCGTCGCTGCGCTATCTCGTCGGAGAGAGCACCAACACCGACAACGTCGACCCCATATTGAAGTAAGTTCTATTCAATAGGTCACTTCCTCGCCGTGGACTGCATGGAGGGCGAGACGGTGATGATCCCGAGCGAGCTGGTGCAGTACAGCATGTCGCAGAGCGCCGACATCGACGCGTCGCTGCGCTATCTCGTCGGAGAGAGCACCAACACCGACAACGTCGACCCCATATTGAAGTAAGTTCTATTCAATAGGTCACTTCCTCGCCGTGGACTGCATGGAGGGCGAGACGGTGATGATCCCGAGCGAGCTGGTGCAGTACAGCATGTCGCAGAGCGCCGACATCGACGCGTCGCTGCGCTATCTCGTCGGAGAGAGCACCAACACCGACAACGTCGACCCCATATTGAAGTAAGTTCTATTCAATAGGTCACTTCCTCGCCGTGGACTGCATGGAGGGCGAGACGGCGATGATCCCGAGCGAGCTGGTGCAGTACAGCATGTCGCAGAGCGCCGACATCGACGCGTCGCTGCGCTATCTCGTCGGAGAGGGCACCAACACCGACAACGTCGACCCCATATTGAAGTAAGTTCTATTCAATAGGTCACTTCCTCGCCGTGGACTGCATGGAGGGCGAGACGGTGATGATCCCGAGCGAGCTGGTGCAGTACAGCATGTCGCAGAGCGCCGACATCGATGCGTCGCTTCGCTATCTCGTCGGAGAGAGCACCAACACCGACAACGTCGACCCCATATTGAAGTAAGTTCTATTCAATAGGTCACTTCCTCGCCGTGGACTGCATGGAGGGCGAGACGGTGATGATCCCGAGCGAGCTGGTGCAGTACAGCATGTCGCAGAGCGCCGACATCGATGCGTCGCTTCGCTATCTCGTCGGAGAGAGCACCAACACCGACAACGTCGACCCCATATTGAAGTAAGTTCTATTCAATAGGTCACTTCCTCGCCGTGGACTGCATGGAGGGCGAGACGGTGATGATCCCGAGCGAGCTGGTGCAGTACAGCATGTCGCAGAGCGCCGACATCGACGCGTCGCTGCGCTATCTCGTCGGAGAGAGCACCAACACCGACAACGTCGACCCCATATTGAAGTAAGTTCTATTCAATAGGTCACTTCCTCGCCGTGGACTGCATGGAGGGCGAGACGGTGATGATCCCGAGCGAGCTGGTGCAGTACAGCATGTCGCAGAGCGCCGACATCGACGCGTCGCTGCGCTATCTCGTCGGAGAGAGCACCAACACCGACAACGTCGACCCCATATTGAAGTAAGTTCTATTCAATAGGTCACTTCCTCGCCGTGGACTGCATGGAGGGCGAGACGGTGATGATCCCGAGCGAGCTGGTGCAGTACAACATGTCGCAGAGCGCCGACATCGACGCGTCGCTGCGCTATCTCGTCGGAGAGAGCACCAACACCGACAACGTCGACCCCATATTGAAGTAAGTTCTATTCAATAGGTCACTTCCTCGCCGTGGACTGCATGGAGGGCGAGACGGTGATGATCCCGAGCGAGCTGGTGCAGTACAGCATGTCGCAGAGAGCCGACATCGACGCGTCGCTGCGCTATCTCGTCGGAGAGAGCACCAACACCGACAACGTCGACCCCATATTGAAGTAAGTTCTATTCAATAGGTCACTTCCTCGCCGTGGACTGCATGGAGGGCGAGACGGTGATGATCCCGAGCGAGCTGGTGCAGTACAGCATGTCGCAGAGCGCCGACATCGACGCGTCGCTGCGCTATCTCGTCGGAGAGAGCACCAACACCGACAACGTCGACCCCATATTGAAGTAAGTTCTATTCAATAGGTCACTTCCTCGCCGTGGACTGCATGGAGGGCGAGACGGTGATGATCCCGAGCGAGCTGGTGCAGTACAGCATGTCGCAGAGCGCCGACATCGACGCGTCGCTGCGCTATCTCGTCGGAGAGAGCACCAACACCGACAACGTCGACCCCATATTGAAGTAAGTTCTATTCAATAGGTCACTTCCTCGCCGTGGACTGCATGGAGGGCGAGACGGTGATGATCCCGAGCGAGCTGGTGCAGTACAGCATGTCGCAGAGCGCCGACATCGACGCGTCGCTGCGCTATCTCGTCGGAGAGAGCACCAACACCGACAACGTCGACCCCATATTGAAGTAAGTTCTATTCAATAGGTCACTTCCTCGCCGTGGACTGCATGAAGGGCGAGACGGTGATGATCCCGAGCGAGCTGGTGCAATACAGCATGTCGCAGAGAACCGACATCGACGCGTCGCTGCGCTATCTCGTCGGAGAGAGCACCAACACCGACAACGTCGACCCCATATTGAAGTAAGTTCTATTCAATAGGTCACTTCCTCGCCGTGGACTGCATGGAGGGCGAGACGGTGATGATCCCGAGCGAGCTGGTGCAGTACAGCATGTCGCAGAGCGCCGACATCGACGCGTCGCTGCGCTATCTCGTCGGAGAGAGCACCAACACCGACAACGTCGACCCCATATTGAAGTAAGTTCTATTCAATAGGTCACTTCCTCGCCGTGGACTGCATGGAGGGCGAGACGGTGATGATCCCGAGCGAGCTGGTGCAGTACAGCATGTCGCAGAGCGCCGACATCGACGCGTCGCTGCGCTATCTCGTCGGAGAGAGCACCAACACCGACAACGTCGACCCCATATTGAAGTAAGTTCTATTCAATAGGTCACTTCCTCGCCGTGGACTGCATGGAGGGCGAGACGGTGATGATCCCGAGCGAGCTGGTGCAGTACAGCATGTCGCAGAGAGCCGACATCGACGCGTCGCTGCGCTATCTCGTCGGAGAGAGCACCAACACCGACAACGTCGACCCCATATTGAAGTAAGTTCTATTCAATAGGTCACTTCCTCGCCGTGGACTGCATGGAGGGCGAGACGGTGATGATCCCGAGCGAGCTGGTGCAGTACAGCATGTCGCAGAGCGCCGACATCGACGCGTCGCAGCGCTATCTCGTCGGAGAGGGCACCAACACCGACAACGTCGACCCCATATTGAAGTAAGTTCTATTCAATAGGTCACTTCCTCGCCGTGGACTGCATGGAGGGCGAGACGGTGATGATCCCGAGCGAGCTGGTGCAGTACAGCATGTCGCAGAGCGCCGACATCGATGCGTCGCTGCGCTATCTCGTCGGAGAGAGCACCAACACCGACAACGTCGACCCCATATTGAAGTAAGTTCTATTCAATAGGTCACTTCCTCGCCGTGGACTGCATGGAGGGCGAGACGGTGATGATCCCGAGCGAGCTGGTGCAGTACAGCATGTCGCAGAGCGCCGACATCGACGCGTCGCTGCGCTATCTCGTCGGAGAGAGCACCAACACCGACAACGTCGACCCCATATTGAAGTAAGTTCTATTCAATAGGTCACTTCCTCGCCGTGGACTGCATGGAGGGCGAGACGGTGATGATCCCGAGCGAGCTGGTGCAGTACAGCATGTCGCAGAGCGCCGACATCGACGCGTCGCTGCGCTATCTCGTCGGAGAGAGCACCAACACCGACAACGTCGACCCCATATTGAAGTAAGTTCTATTCAATAGGTCACTTCCTCGCCGTGGACTGCATGGAGGGCGAGACGGTGATGATCCCGAGCGAGCTGGTGCAGTACAGCATGTCGCAGAGCGCCGACATCGACGCGTCGCTGCGCTATCTCGTCGGAGAGAGCACCAACACCGACAACGTCGACCCCATATTGAAGTAAGTTCTATTCAATAGGTCACTTCCTCGCCGTGGACTGCATGAAGGGCGAGACGGTGATGATCCCGAGCGAGCTGGTGCAATACAGCATGTCGCAGAGCGCCGACATCGACGCGTCGCTGCGCTATCTCGTCGGAGAGAGCACCAACACCGACAACGTCGACCCCATATTGAAGTAAGTTCTATTCAATAGGTCACTTCCTCGCCGTGGACTGCATGGAGGGCGAGACGGTGATGATCCCGAGCGAGCTGGTGCAGTACAGCATGTCGCAGAGCGCCGACATCGACGCGTCGCTGCGCTATCTCGTCGGAGAGAGCACCAACACCGACAACGTCGACCCCATATTGAAGTAAGTTCTATTCAATAGGTCACTTCCTCGCCGTGGACTGCATGGAGGGCGAGACGGTGATGATCCCGAGCGAGCTGGTGCAGTACAGCATGTCGCAGAGCGCCGACATCGACGCGTCGCTGCGCTATCTCGTCGGAGAGAGCACCAACACCGACAACGTCGACCCCATATTGAAGTAAGTTCTATTCAATAGGTCACTTCCTCGCCGTGGACTGCATGGAGGGCGAGACGGTGATGATCCCGAGCGAGCTGGTGCAGTACAGCATGTCGCAGAGAGCCGACATCGACGCGTCGCTGCGCTATCTCGTCGGAGAGAGCACCAACACCGACAACGTCGACCCCATATTGAAGTAAGTTCTATTCAATAGGTCACTTCCTCGCCGTGGACTGCATGGAGGGCGAGACGGTGATGATCCCGAGCGAGCTGGTGCAGTACAGCATGTCGCAGAGCGCCGACATCGACGCGTCGCTGCGCTATCTCGTCGGAGAGGGCACCAACACCGACAACGTCGACCCCATATTGAAGTAAGTTCTATTCAATAGGTCACTTCCTCGCCGTGGACTGCATGGAGGGCGAGACGGTGATGATCCCGAGCGAGCTGGTGCAGTACAGCATGTCGCAGAGCGCCGACATCGATGCGTCGCTGCGCTATCTCGTCGGAGAGAGCACCAACACCGACAACGTCGACCCCATATTGAAGTAAGTTCTATTCAATAGGTCACTTCCTCGCCGTGGACTGCATGGAGGGCGAGACGGTGATGATCCCGAGCGAGCTGGTGCAGTACAGCATGTCGCAGAGCGCCGACATCGACGCGTCGCTGCGCTATCTCGTCGGAGAGAGCACCAACACCGACAACGTCGACCCCATATTGAAGTAAGTTCTATTCAATAGGTCACTTCCTCGCCGTGGACTGCATGGAGGGCGAGACGGTGATGATCCCGAGCGAGCTGGTGCAGTACAGCATGTCGCAGAGCGCCGACATCGACGCGTCGCTGCGCTATCTCGTCGGAGAGAGCACCAACACCGACAACGTCGACCCCATATTGAAGTAAGTTCTATTCAATAGGTCACTTCCTCGCCGTGGACTGCATGGAGGGCGAGACGGTGATGATCCCGAGCGAGCTGGTGCAGTACAGCATGTCGCAGAGAGCCGACATCGACGCGTCGCTGCGCTATCTCGTCGGAGAGAGCACCAACACCGACAACGTCGACCCCATATTGAAGTAAGTTCTATTCAATAGGTCACTTCCTCGCCGTGGACTGCATGGAGGGCGAGACGGTGATGATCCCGAGCGAGCTGGTGCAGTACAGCATGTCGCAGAGCGCCGACATTGACGCGTCGCTGCGCTATATCGTCGGAGAGGGCACCAACACCGACAACGTCGACCCCATATTGAAGTAAGTTCTATTCAATAGGTCACTTCCTCGCCGTGGACTGCATGGAGGGCGAGACGGTGATGATCCCGAGCGAGCTGGTGCAGTACAGCATGTCGCAGAGCGCCGACATCGATGCGTCGCTGCGCTATCTCGTCGGAGAGAGCACCAACACCGACAACGTCGACCCCATATTGAAGTAAGTTCTATTCAATAGGTCACTTCCTCGCCGTGGACTGCATGGAGGGCGAGACGGTGATGATCCCGAGCGAGCTGGTGCAGTACAGCATGTCGCAGAGCGCCGACATCGACGCGTCGCTGCGCTATCTCGTCGGAGAGAGCACCAACACCGACAACGTCGACCCCATATTGAAGTAAGTTCTATTCAATAGGTCACTTCCTCGCCGTGGACTGCATGGAGGGCGAGACGGTGATGATCCCGAGCGAGCTGGTGCAGTACAGCATGTCGCAGAGCGCCGACATCGACGCGTCGCTGCGCTATCTCGTCGGAGAGAGCACCAACACCGACAACGTCGACCCCATATTGAAGTAAGTTCTATTCAATAGGTCACTTCCTCGCCGTGGACTGCATGGAGGGCGAGACGGTGATGATCCCGAGCGAGCTGGTGCAGTACAGCATGTCGCAGAGCGCCGACATCGACGCGTCGCTGCGCTATCTCGTCGGAGAGAGCACCAACACCAACAACGTCGACCCCATATTGAAGTAAGTTCTATTCAATAGGTCACTTCCTCGCCGTGGACTGCATTGAGGGCGAGACGGTGATGATCCCGAGCGAGCTGGTGCAGTACAGCATGTCGCAGAGCGCCGACATCGACGCGTCGCTGCGCTATCTCGTCGGAGAGAGCACCAACACCGACAACGTCGACCCCATATTGAAGTAAGTTCTATTCAATAGGTCACTTCCTCGCCGTGGACTGCATGGAGGGCGAGACGGTGATGATCCCGAGCGAGCTGGTGCAGTACAGCATGTCGCAGAGCGCCGACATCGATGCGTCGCTGCGCTATCTCGTCGGAGAGAGCACCAACACCGACAACGTCGACCCCATATTGAAGTAAGTTCTATTCAATAGGTCACTTCCTCGCCGTGGACTGCATGGAGGGCGAGACGGTGATGATCCCGAGCGAGCTGGTGCAGTACAGCATGTCGCAGAGCGCCGACATCGACGCGTCGCTGCGCTATCTCGTCGGAGAGAGCACCAACACCGACAACGTCGACCCCATATTGAAGTAAGTTCTATTCAATAGGTCACTTCCTCGCCGTGGACTGCATGGAGGGCGAGACGGTGATGATCCCGAGCGAGCTGGTGCAGTACAGCATGTCGCAGAGCGCCGACATCGACGCGTCGCTGCGCTATCTCGTCGGAGAGAGCACCAACACCGACAACGTCGACCCCATATTGAAGTAAGTTCAATTCAATAGGTCACTTCCTCGCCGTGGACTGCATGGAGGGCGAGACGGTGATGATCCCGAGCGAGCTGGTGCAGTACAGCATGTCGCAGAGCGCCGACATCGACGCGTCGCTGCGCTATCTCGTCGGAGAGAGCACCAACACCGACAACGTCGACCCCATATTGAAGTAAGTTCTATTCAATAGGTCACTTCCTCGCCGTGGACTGCATGGAGGGCGAGACGGTGATGATCCCGAGCGAGCTGGTGCAGTACAGCATGTCGCAGAGCGCCGACATCGACGCGTCGCTGCGCTATCTCGTCGGAGAGAGCACCAACACCGACAACGTCGACCCCATATTGAGGTAAGTTCTATTCAATAGGTCACTTCCTCGCCGTGGACTGCATGGAGGGCGAGACGGTGATGATCCCGAGCGAGCTGGTGCAATACAGCATGTCGCAGAGCGCCGACATCGACGCGTCGCTGCGCTATCTCGTCGGAGAGAGCACCAACACCGACAACGTCGACCCCATATTGAAGTAAGTTCTATTCAATAGGTCACTTCCTCGCCGTGGACTGCATGGAGGGCGAGACGGTGATGATCCCGAGCGAGCTGGTGCAGTACAGCATGTCGCAGAGCGCCGACATCGACGCGTCGCTGCGCTATCTCGTCGGAGAGAGCACCAACACCGACAACGTCGACCCCATATTGAAGTAAGTAATTTTGATAGCGTGGACAAGTAAACATTTAGATTAACGAATTTGCAATTCAAAGCGCGCCTCATGAAAGCAATAACAAATATCCTGTACTTGATCTTACCTCCTACATTTAAATAAGGCTTTTGTTATTGAAATGTTGTTTAAACCTTTATTTAAATGATAAAAATCTATTTAATTTGTATGTTCTTCTTGTGTACTGATGATCTCAGATGACTCTATTGTTATGAGATGGCTCATGTTGATTTTTGCTCTGGCATAACAAAAGGCACTTATTGTATAAATAATCTGAAATACTTTTGAATAAGTTACGTAAAATATGTCTTTGAACTTGTTAACCCTTGCTTTATGTGTGTGGATGTATGCATGTGCTAGGAATTAGGATAATACTCTCAATAGCACACATTACGTAATTTTGACGTTATGTATGATGAAAAAAAATTAACTAATGGCAAATTTAATACGTACAAGTTTAATACGTACGTCATTCAACATTCCCGTCAATCAATCTAGGATTTTCATCTCATAAGATCATCTTAGTCCATTATGTTAGCCCATAATTGGGGACTGAGCAAGGGTTAGGGAAAGACAGATTGGTTTGTGGCTTCACATGCCTTTTGCTTGTTTGTTGTATGGGAGCCCCCTGAATTGTTTTATTCTATTTTTTAGTATTTGTTGGTATAGCGGCAACAAAAATACGTTATAGCTGTGAAAATTTCAGCTGTTAATTATATTTAACCAAAA
Organism: Coenonympha arcania; assembly: GCA_036785405.1. Lineage (NCBI taxonomy): Eukaryota > Metazoa > Arthropoda > Insecta > Lepidoptera > Nymphalidae > Coenonympha > Coenonympha arcania. The sequence continues at coordinate 8,080,874 of CM072069.1, forward strand.
TTTTAACTATTGCAGTTCAAGAGATGACGGACGGACGGACAGCGAAGTCTCAGTAAAAGGGTGCCGTTTTTACCCCTTTGGGTACGAAACCCTAAAAACATTTTGGTATAGACTATAGAACCATAAAAATGATAATAATAATATTGTAATTTGTCTTGGTTGTTGGTCTAATAAGATTTGTTTTCCCTAGGTTAGTGGGTGAGATCCTCCGCATAAGCACGTGGGAGTGCGCGGCGCTGGAAGCGGGCCTCGCGTCGGTGTTCAGCCCCGAGCTGTCCGCCACCTTGTCGTGGCTGCTCAAGATATGGGCCAACTCCTACTTGGTGCCGCAGCCCTCGCAGTATTCAGAGGTGGGTACACCAGGGCCGGTGAGCATATTTACAAGTGTGAAAGTTCGACATTAGAGGCTACAGAATTTTTTAAATGACAGCTCACGATCAATGAAGGCGCGTTGGGCATTTTTGAGATGAGTAAAAATCATTGAACTCATCAAGTAACCGGCACTTCACACTGTTACCATTACATGCACGTCTGAATTTTTTTAAAGTTTTTACTTATTTCGGCACTCCGCGAGAGTCAATTTCTTTTTTTGGATTCTTGAAATACGTATTATATTTTAAAGGTCAAATTAGAAATAGTATGACGGCTCTCGCTATTTTAAACGAGGTCAAAATTTGTCGGTAATTTACTTCCGCATTTCCTGCTGGGTTCTTTCAATGTACTTCTATTGACCTCAGGTGCTGGAGGTGGCGTTCGGGCGCGGCTCGCGCGGCGTGTCGTGGGTGGTGGGGCTGGTGGCGCGGCGCGCGGCCGCCACGCTGCGGCACCTCGCCGCGCAGCCGGCCGCCGCCAAGCACGCGCTCATGCTGCTGGCCACGCTCGCGCACTCGCATCACAAGTGAGTCGTGTACCTACACAAACACGTTCGGGCGCGGCTCGCGCGGCGTGTCGTGGGTGGTGGGGCTGGTGGCGCGGCGCGCGGCCGCCACGCTGCGGCACCTCGCCGCGCAGCCGGCCGCCGCCAAGCACGCGCTCATGCTGCTGGCCACGCTCGCGCACTCGCATCACAAGTGAGTCGTGTACCTACACAAACACGTTCGGGCGCGGCTCGCGCGGCGTGTCGTGGGTGGTGGGGCTGGTGGCGCGGCGCGCGGCCGCCACGCTGCGGCACCTCGCCGCGCAGCCGGCCGCCGCCAAGCACGCGCTCATGCTGCTGGCCACGCTCGCGCACTCGCATCACAAGTGAGTCGTGTACCTACACAAACACGTTCGGGCGCGGCTCGCGCGGCGTGTCGTGGGTGGTGGGGCTGGTGGCGCGGCGCGCGGCCGCCACGCTGCGGCACCTCGCCGCGCAGCCGGCCGCCGCCAAGCACGCGCTCATGCTGCTGGCCACGCTCGCGCACTCGCATCACAAGTGAGTCGTGTACCTACACAAACACGTTCGGGCGCGGCTCGCGCGGCGTGTCGTGGGTGGTGGGGCTGGTGGCGCGGCGCGCGGCCGCCACGCTGCGGCACCTCGCCGCGCAGCCGGCCGCCGCCAAGCACGCGCTCATGCTGCTGGCCACGCTCGCGCACTCGCATCACAAGTGAGTCGTGTACCTACACAAACACGTTCGGGCGCGGCTCGCGCGGCGTGTCGTGGGTGGTGGGGCTGGTGGCGCGGCGCGCGGCCGCCACGCTGCGGCACCTCGCCGCGCAGCCGGCCGCCGCCAAGCACGCGCTCATGCTGCTGGCCACGCTCGCGCACTCGCATCACAAGTGAGTCGTGTACCTACACAAACACGTTCGGGCGCGGCTCGCGCGGCGTGTCGTGGGTGGTGGGGCTGGTGGCGCGGCGCGCGGCCGCCACGCTGCGGCACCTCGCCGCGCAGCCGGCCGCCGCCAAGCACGCGCTCATGCTGCTGGCCACGCTCGCGCACTCGCATCACAAGTGAGTCGTGTACCTACACAAACACGTTCGGGCGCGGCTCGCGCGGCGTGTCGTGGGTGGTGGGGCTGGTGGCGCGGCGCGCGGCCGCCACGCTGCGGCACCTCGCCGCGCAGCCGGTCGCCGCCAAGCACGCGCTCATGCTGCTGGCCACGCTCGCGCACTCGCATCACAAGTGAGTCGTGTACCTACACAAACACGTTCGGGCGCGGCTCGCGCGGCGTGTCGTGGGTGGTGGGGCTGGTGGCGCGGCGCGCGGCCGCCACGCTGCGGCACCTCGCCGCGCAGCCGGCCGCCGCCAAGCACGCGCTCATGCTGCTGGCCACGCTCGCGCACTCGCATCACAAGTGAGTCGTGTACCTACACAAACACGTTCGGGCGCGGCTCGCGCGGCGTGTCGTGGGTGGTGGGGCTGGTGGCGCGGCGCGCGGCCGCCACGCTGCGGCACCTCGCCGCGCAGCCGGCCGCCGCCAAGCACGCGCTCATGCTGCTGGCCACGCTCGCGCACTCGCATCACAAGTGAGTCGTGTACCTACACAAACACTTCAGGTGCACAAGTGAGTCGCTTTTAGACAAGTTCTAGCGTCGATTGGTAGAGTTCTTGTACGCGCCGCGCACTGCGAACCGAAGGGAGGCTCGTGAACCCGGGGCCCATCAGCGGGAACCGAGCGTCCCTCGCAGGCCACGGACGCGGGTGCCAATAGGGCGGCACCGATAAGAAAATGGATGATCGACACCTACCTTGAAGGCGACCTTCCGCAGATTCTCGAAGCCAGGCGGTACCTCGTGACGCCGGGCAACTTGCGTGTAATAGGTAGTAGATGAAATGCGGTGTGTAATGAAGTAAGTAGTGTGTAAATGTTGGGGGTGAATCCGGCGCAGCACCCAGGCAGCACGGGAGTCACAGGCACTAGTAGTTCGGTAACTCACGACGCGGCACGCAAAACAAGATGGCGAACGGCGTCGGTCTCGAGACGGGACAATCACGGTCCGGTCGAACGACAACAATCCGAGGGTCGGAGCCGACCTTTGGGGCTCGGACAGACACCAAACAGGTCCCTGGAGTAACCCGCGGTCACGACAGCACGACGGCGTTCTACTCGATCGAAAATCGGACAGTCGCGGCGTCGATTACGAGCGGCGACTGGGATACGGGGCGGCGGCAGTTCTATGCGGCGGCCACTGGATAACTAACTCGCGGGCCGCGGCGCCGGGCACAGCGTCCGCGCCGGCTGCCCCCCCCCCCTCCCCCGCACCTCAGCGGTGGGGCGGTGAGCGCACTGAAGCGCGTCTCGCCTCAACAGTTCTTTTAACGGTTTTACCATCTTGTAGTTGATTAATAAATCTAGCCCTAGCGCCAGGTGTTTCGATTTTCATGCTTATAAAATTTGTTAATATCCTTGTTTCAGAGAGAGTCCTCTAGCGAGCTGCGAAGAGTTCCTTGCGCTCGTGGCGTGGGAAGCGTCGGGCAATAACTTACCCGGGGAGCTTCGGAGGGAGCTGCACAGAGCTTTCGCCATTGCTGCCACCTTTGCTGAAGGTTCACTTGTGTTACATGTTACATCAAAAGCTTTGTATTTAAGTTTATGGGTAAATAATGACAACTTTACCTGATGTTAATTGGTAAGCCAGACTATGTCCAGAACAGTCCCTGGACTGACTTTCCGAGATCTTCAGTAATGTCGGCTATATTGCTTTACAAAATGTCACTCAGTCAATGTCAATCAGTATTTAAATTACAATTTAATACTTGACTTTGATTTTTAGTACACGTTGTTTACAGGTGAAGTGAGAAACCGTCTGCTCGGCAGTACGATCGCGTTGCAAGAGAAACTGATGAACATCCTGAACATGGAGTCCGATACGGAACCCGTGCGTACCATGCTCGCCGACACCCTGGACTGCTACATTGGCGTCACAGAGGGCGTACTGGAGGTATGTTACTGTCATCAAGAAACAAATGAATATCACGAACTTAGCCAATTATTTGAAAAACTTATTTACAGGTGGGAACAATGGACGAGCAGTTCATAATGCTGATGGGCGCTCTGGACAAGATCCCGGCGATCATCTTCCGCTACCACAACTACCCGGGCGTGGTGCTGCCCGCGCTGAACCTGCTGGCCAAGAGCGCCAAGCGGATGCTGCACTCCGTTCAGCCGCAGAACGTCAACAAGTGAGTGTTCAGATGCTGATGGGCGCTGCACAAGATCCCGGCGATCATCTTCCGCTACCACAACTACCCGGGCGTGGTGCTGCCCGCGCTGAACCTGCTGGCCAAGAGCGCCAAGCGGATGCTGCACTCCGTTCAGCCGCAGAACGTCAACAAGTGAGTGTTCAGATGCTGATGGGCGGCTGCACAAGATCCCGGCGATCATCTTCCGCTACCACAACTACCCGGGCGTGGTGCTGCCCGCGCTGAACCTGCTGGCCAAGAGCGCCAAGCGGATGCTGCACTCCGTTCAGCCGCAGAACGTCAACAAGTGAGTGTTCAGATGCTGATGGGCGCTGCACAAGATCCCGGCGATCATCTTCCGCTACCACAACTACCCGGGCGTGGTGCTGCCCGCGCTGAACCTGCTGGCCAAGAGCGCCAAGCGGATGCTGCACTCCGTTCAGCCGCAGAACGACAACAAGTGAGTGTTCAGATGCTGATGGGCGCTGCACAAGATCCCGGCGATCATCTTCCGCTACCACAACTACCCGGGCGTGGTGCTGCCCGCGCTGAACCTGCTGGCCAAGAGCGCCAAGCGGATGCTGCACTCCGTTCAGCCGCAGAACGTCAACAAGTGAGTGTTCAGATGCTGATGGGCGCTGCACAAGATCCCGGCGATCATCTTCCGCTACCACAACTACCCGGGCGTGGTGCTGCCCGCGCTGAACCTGCTGGCCAAGAGCGCCAAGCGGATGCTGCACTCCGTTCAGCCGCAGAACGTCAACAAGTGAGTGTTCAGATGCTGATGGGCGCTGCACAAGATCCCGGCGATCATCTTCCGCTACCACAACTACCCGGGCGTGGTGCTGCCCGCGCTGAACCTGGTGGCCAAGAGCGCCAAGCGGATACTGCACTCCGTTCAGCCGCAGAACGTCAACAAGTGAGTGTTCAGATGCTGATGGGCGCTGCACAAGATCCCGGCGATCATCTTCCGCTACCACAACTACCCGGGCGTGGTGCTGCCCGCGCTGAACCTGCTGGCCAAGAGCGCCAAGCGGATGCTGCACTCCGTTCAGCCGCAGAACGTCAACAAGTGAGTGTTAAGAGTATGGCTATGTAAAACCTATTCTAACATTAACGGAAAGGCGGAAAGTGCAGTATTCTTCTTCTCGGGTATTCGTTCATTAGCAGATGTTAAGGGCAACTAAATTTCTTGGACTCCTAAAGCTGACAAAGCCTTCAAAATCTCAAGGAGTGTCTTTGCAGGAGCATCTGCATGAATTTGGAAAGGTTAGGCGTACCTAATTACTCCGAACCTTTCCAAATTCATGCAGATGCTAGTGATTTCGATATTGGCGCAGTTTTAACTCAGAATTCGGATACAGAATGGAGAGTAGATGGTGAAATCCTACATGATTAAGTCTTTATCTGAAAACGAGCAACAGTTAAGTACTGCTTTTGCTGTTGGAGGCGTTGTCGGTGCTCACTGAAGAAGTTACCTCGATTAAAAATCACCGTTATGTAATTAGAAACTAGTTGGTATTTAATTAGAGCCTCCAAACAGACCCCAGGTAATTTTAACAACTGAAATGTTGTGATAAGCTAGAAAGTTTGGTTTGAAATCTCTCATGACTCTGCATGTCGTTTCAGATTCCTGGAAGTTTGCAACACGACTTTCGAAGTGTACATGAGGTGGAACTCTAATAAAATATCAAGTATTCCTCAAGACGCCGAAGAAGAAGCTTACGAGGTAAACACACAAATCTTCTTTTTTTATACTAGTGCAGTACACACTTTTTTAAAACAGGTTAAAAATTGTAAATAGTTATCTCATTAGACCGAAAAGCAAAGCAGATAAAACAGCTGTCCGGCACTTTGGTCTGTCTCTCTGACGTCATAAAAGAGTCTGCCTATATCAGCAGCCGCCTAGTCTCTGCATGGGTATACGATTGATCGCGTAATTGGCAGGACATCTGCGCTCTGATGGAAGTGATCAGCAGCGTGTCGCGCTGCGGCGCGGGCTGCGGCGCCGAGAACGCGTGGGGCTGTGCGTGCGCGCGCGGCCTGCGCCTGCTGCTGCCGCTCATCACGCCGCCGCTGCTGGCGCTGCCCGCGCTGGCTCTGCGCGCCTACCGCATGCTGCGCGACCTCGACCACGCCGACCAGGTACACGACGTGGAACTGAACGCGCGCGGCCTGCGCCTGCTGCTGCCGCTCATCACGCCGCCGCTGCTGGCGCTGCCCGCGCTGGCTCTGCGCGCCTACCGCATGCTGCGCGACCTCGACCACGCCGACCAGGTACACGACGTGGAACTGAACGCGCGCGGCCTGCGCCTGCTGCTGCCGCTCATCACGCCGCCGCTGCTGGCGCTGCCCGCGCTGGCTCTGCGCGCCTACCGCATGCTGCGCGACCTCGACCACGCCGACCAGGTACACGACGTGGAACTGAACGCGCGCGGCCTGCGCCTGCTGCTGCCGCTCATCACGCCGCCGCTGCTGGCGCTGCCCGCGCTGGCTCTGCGCGCCTACCGCATGCTGCGCGACCTCGACCACGCCGACCAGGTACACGACGTGGAACTGAACGCGCGCGGCCTGCGCCTGCTGCTGCCGCTCATCACGCCGCCGCTGCTGGCGCTGCCCGCGCTGGCTCTGCGCGCCTACCGCATGCTGCGCGACCTCGACCACGCCGACCAGGTACACGACGTGGAACTGAACGCGCGCGGCCTGCGCCTGCTGCTGCCGCTCATCACGCCGCCGCTGCTGGCGCTGCCCGCGCTGGCTCTGCGCGCCTACCGCATGCTGCGCGACCTCGACCACGCCGACCAGGTACACGACGTGGAACTGAACGCGCGCGGCCTGCGCCTGCTGCTGCCGCTCATCACGCCGCCGCTGCTGGCGCTGCCCGCGCTGGCTCTGCGCGCCTACCGCATGCTGCGCGACCTCGACCACGCCGACCAGGTACACGACGTGGAACTGAACGCGCGCGGCCTGCGCCTGCTGCTGCCGCTCATCACGCCGCCGCTGCTGGCGCTGCCCGCGCTGGCTCTGCGCGCCTACCGCATGCTGCGCGACCTCGACCACGCCGACCAGGTACACGACGTGGAACTGAACGCGCGCGGCCTGCGCCTGCTGCTGCCGCTCATCACGCCGCCGCTGCTGGCGCTGCCCGCGCTGGCTCTGCGCGCCTACCGCATGCTGCGCGACCTCGACCACGCCGACCAGGTACACGACGTGGAACTGAACGCGCGCGGCCTGCGCCTGCTGCTGCCGCTCATCACGCCGCCGCTGCTGGCGCTGCCCGCGCTGGCTCTGCGCGCCTACCGCATGCTGCGCGACCTCGACCACGCCGACCAGGTACACGACGTGGAACTGAACGCGCGCGGCCTGCGCCTGCTGCTGCCGCTCATCACGCCGCCGCTGCTGGCGCTGCCCGCGCTGGCTCTGCGCGCCTACCGCATGCTGCGCGACCTCGACCACGCCGACCAGGTACACGACGTGGAACTGAACGCGCGCGGCCTGCGCCTGCTGCTGCCGCTCATCACGCCGCCGCTGCTGGCGCTGCCCGCGCTGGCTCTGCGCGCCTACCGCATGCTGCGCGACCTCGACCACGCCGACCAGGTACACGACGTGGAACTGAACGCGCGCGGCCTGCGCCTGCTGCTGCCGCTCATCACGCCGCCGCTGCTGGCGCTGCCCGCGCTGGCTCTGCGCGCCTACCGCATGCTGCGCGACCTCGACCACGCCGACCAGGTACACGACGTGGAACTGAACGCGCGCGGCCTGCGCCTGCTGCTGCCGCTCATCACGCCGCCGCTGCTGGCGCTGCCCGCGCTGGCTCTGCGCGCCTACCGCATGCTGCGCGACCTCGACCACGCCGACCAGGTACACGACGTGGAACTGAACGCGCGCGGCCTGCGCCTGCTGCTGCCGCTCATCACGCCGCCGCTGCTGGCGCTGCCCGCGCTGGCTCTGCGCGCCTACCGCATGCTGCGCGACCTCGACCACGCCGACCAGGTACACGACGTGGAACTGAACGCGCGCGGCCTGCGCCTGCTGCTGCCGCTCATCACGCCGCCGCTGCTGGCGCTGCCCGCGCTGGCTCTGCGCGCCTACCGCATGCTGCGCGACCTCGACCACGCCGACCAGGTACACGACGTGGAACTGAACGCGCGCGGCCTGCGCCTGCTGCTGCCGCTCATCACGCCGCCGCTGCTGGCGCTGCCCGCGCTGGCTCTGCGCGCCTACCGCATGCTGCGCGACCTCGACCACGCCGACCAGGTACACGACGTGGAACTGAACGCGCGCGGCCTGCGCCTGCTGCTGCCGCTCATCACGCCGCCGCTGCTGGCGCTGCCCGCGCTGGCTCTGCGCGCCTACCGCATGCTGCGCGACCTCGACCACGCCGACCAGGTACACGACGTGGAACTGAACGCGCGCGGCCTGCGCCTGCTGCTGCCGCTCATCACGCCGCCGCTGCTGGCGCTGCCCGCGCTGGCTCTGCGCGCCTACCGCATGCTGCGCGACCTCGACCACGCCGACCAGGTACACGACGTGGAACTGAACGCGCGCGGCCTGCGCCTGCTGCTGCCGCTCATCACGCCGCCGCTGCTGGCGCTGCCCGCGCTGGCTCTGCGCGCCTACCGCATGCTGCGCGACCTCGACCACGCCGACCAGGTACACGACGTGGAACTGAACGCGCGCGGCCTGCGCCTGCTGCTGCCGCTCATCACGCCGCCGCTGCTGGCGCTGCCCGCGCTGGCTCTGCGCGCCTACCGCATGCTGCGCGACCTCGACCACGCCGACCAGGTACACGACGTGGAACTGAACGCGCGCGGCCTGCGCCTGCTGCTGCCGCTCATCACGCCGCCGCTGCTGGCGCTGCCCGCGCTGGCTCTGCGCGCCTACCGCATGCTGCGCGACCTCGACCACGCCGACCAGGTACACGACGTGGAACTGAACGCGCGCGGCCTGCGCCTGCTGCTGCCGCTCATCACGCCGCCGCTGCTGGCGCTGCCCGCGCTGGCTCTGCGCGCCTACCGCATGCTGCGCGACCTCGACCACGCCGACCAGGTACACGACGTGGAACTGAACGCGCGCGGCCTGCGCCTGCTGCTGCCGCTCATCACGCCGCCGCTGCTGGCGCTGCCCGCGCTGGCTCTGCGCGCCTACCGCATGCTGCGCGACCTCGACCACGCCGACCAGGTACACGACGTGGAACTGAACGCGCGCGGCCTGCGCCTGCTGCTGCCGCTCATCACGCCGCCGCTGCTGGCGCTGCCCGCGCTGGCTCTGCGCGCCTACCGCATGCTGCGCGACCTCGACCACGCCGACCAGGTACACGACGTGGAACTGAACGCGCGCGGCCTGCGCCTGCTGCTGCCGCTCATCACGCCGCCGCTGCTGGCGCTGCCCGCGCTGGCTCTGCGCGCCTACCGCATGCTGCGCGACCTCGACCACGCCGACCAGGTACACGACGTGGAACTGAACGCGCGCGGCCTGCGCCTGCTGCTGCCGCTCATCACGCCGCCGCTGCTGGCGCTGCCCGCGCTGGCTCTGCGCGCCTACCGCATGCTGCGCGACCTCGACCACGCCGACCAGGTACACGACGTGGAACTGAACGCGCGCGGCCTGCGCCTGCTGCTGCCGCTCATCACGCCGCCGCTGCTGGCGCTGCCCGCGCTGGCTCTGCGCGCCTACCGCATGCTGCGCGACCTCGACCACGCCGACCAGGTACACGACGTGGAACTGAACGCGCGCGGCCTGCGCCTGCTGCTGCCGCTCATCACGCCGCCGCTGCTGGCGCTGCCCGCGCTGGCTCTGCGCGCCTACCGCATGCTGCGCGACCTCGACCACGCCGACCAGGTACACGACGTGGAACTGAACGCGCGCGGCCTGCGCCTGCTGCTGCCGCTCATCACGCCGCCGCTGCTGGCGCTGCCCGCGCTGGCTCTGCGCGCCTACCGCATGCTGCGCGACCTCGACCACGCCGACCAGGTACACGACGTGGAACTGAACGCGCGCGGCCTGCGCCTGCTGCTGCCGCTCATCACGCCGCCGCTGCTGGCGCTGCCCGCGCTGGCTCTGCGCGCCTACCGCATGCTGCGCGACCTCGACCACGCCGACCAGGTACACGACGTGGAACTGAACGCGCGCGGCCTGCGCCTGCTGCTGCCGCTCATCACGCCGCCGCTGCTGGCGCTGCCCGCGCTGGCTCTGCGCGCCTACCGCATGCTGCGCGACCTCGACCACGCCGACCAGGTACACGACGTGGAACTGAACGCGCGCGGCCTGCGCCTGCTGCTGCCGCTCATCACGCCGCCGCTGCTGGCGCTGCCCGCGCTGGCTCTGCGCGCCTACCGCATGCTGCGCGACCTCGACCACGCCGACCAGGTACACGACGTGGAACTGAACGCGCGCGGCCTGCGCCTGCTGCTGCCGCTCATCACGCCGCCGCTGCTGGCGCTGCCCGCGCTGGCTCTGCGCGCCTACCGCATGCTGCGCGACCTCGACCACGCCGACCAGGTACACGACGTGGAACTGAACGCGCGCGGCCTGCGCCTGCTGCTGCCGCTCATCACGCCGCCGCTGCTGGCGCTGCCCGCGCTGGCTCTGCGCGCCTACCGCATGCTGCGCGACCTCGACCACGCCGACCAGGTACACGACGTGGAACTGAACGCGCGCGGCCTGCGCCTGCTGCTGCCGCTCATCACGCCGCCGCTGCTGGCGCTGCCCGCGCTGGCTCTGCGCGCCTACCGCATGCTGCGCGACCTCGACCACGCCGACCAGGTACACGACGTGGAACTGAACGCGCGCGGCCTGCGCCTGCTGCTGCCGCTCATCACGCCGCCGCTGCTGGCGCTGCCCGCGCTGGCTCTGCGCGCCTACCGCATGCTGCGCGACCTCGACCACGCCGACCAGGTACACGACGTGGAACTGAACGCGCGCGGCCTGCGCCTGCTGCTGCCGCTCATCACGCCGCCGCTGCTGGCGCTGCCCGCGCTGGCTCTGCGCGCCTACCGCATGCTGCGCGACCTCGACCACGCCGACCAGGTACACGACGTGGAACTGAACGCGCGCGGCCTGCGCCTGCTGCTGCCGCTCATCACGCCGCCGCTGCTGGCGCTGCCCGCGCTGGCTCTGCGCGCCTACCGCATGCTGCGCGACCTCGACCACGCCGACCAGGTACACGACGTGGAACTGAACGCGCGCGGCCTGCGCCTGCTGCTGCCGCTCATCACGCCGCCGCTGCTGGCGCTGCCCGCGCTGGCTCTGCGCGCCTACCGCATGCTGCGCGACCTCGACCACGCCGACCAGGTACACGACGTGGAACTGAACGCGCGCGGCCTGCGCCTGCTGCTGCCGCTCATCACGCCGCCGCTGCTGGCGCTGCCCGCGCTGGCTCTGCGCGCCTACCGCATGCTGCGCGACCTCGACCACGCCGACCAGGTACACGACGTGGAACTGAACGCGCGCGGCCTGCGCCTGCTGCTGCCGCTCATCACGCCGCCGCTGCTGGCGCTGCCCGCGCTGGCTCTGCGCGCCTACCGCATGCTGCGCGACCTCGACCACGCCGACCAGGTACACGACGTGGAACTGAACGCGCGCGGCCTGCGCCTGCTGCTGCCGCTCATCACGCCGCCGCTGCTGGCGCTGCCCGCGCTGGCTCTGCGCGCCTACCGCATGCTGCGCGACCTCGACCACGCCGACCAGGTACACGACGTGGAACTGAACGCGCGCGGCCTGCGCCTGCTGCTGCCGCTCATCACGCCGCCGCTGCTGGCGCTGCCCGCGCTGGCTCTGCGCGCCTACCGCATGCTGCGCGACCTCGACCACGCCGACCAGGTACACGACGTGGAACTGAACGCGCGCGGCCTGCGCCTGCTGCTGCCGCTCATCACGCCGCCGCTGCTGGCGCTGCCCGCGCTGGCTCTGCGCGCCTACCGCATGCTGCGCGACCTCGACCACGCCGACCAGGTACACGACGTGGAACTGAACGCGCGCGGCCTGCGCCTGCTGCTGCCGCTCATCACGCCGCCGCTGCTGGCGCTGCCCGCGCTGGCTCTGCGCGCCTACCGCATGCTGCGCGACCTCGACCACGCCGACCAGGTACACGACGTGGAACTGAACGCGCGCGGCCTGCGCCTGCTGCTGCCGCTCATCACGCCGCCGCTGCTGGCGCTGCCCGCGCTGGCTCTGCGCGCCTACCGCATGCTGCGCGACCTCGACCACGCCGACCAGGTACACGACGTGGAACTGAACGCGCGCGGCCTGCGCCTGCTGCTGCCGCTCATCACGCCGCCGCTGCTGGCGCTGCCCGCGCTGGCTCTGCGCGCCTACCGCATGCTGCGCGACCTCGACCACGCCGACCAGGTACACGACGTGGAACTGAACGCGCGCGGCCTGCGCCTGCTGCTGCCGCTCATCACGCCGCCGCTGCTGGCGCTGCCCGCGCTGGCTCTGCGCGCCTACCGCATGCTGCGCGACCTCGACCACGCCGACCAGGTACACGACGTGGAACTGAACGCGCGCGGCCTGCGCCTGCTGCTGCCGCTCATCACGCCGCCGCTGCTGGCGCTGCCCGCGCTGGCTCTGCGCGCCTACCGCATGCTGCGCGACCTCGACCACGCCGACCAGGTACACGACGTGGAACTGAACGCGCGCGGCCTGCGCCTGCTGCTGCCGCTCATCACGCCGCCGCTGCTGGCGCTGCCCGCGCTGGCTCTGCGCGCCTACCGCATGCTGCGCGACCTCGACCACGCCGACCAGGTACACGACGTGGAACTGAACGCGCGCGGCCTGCGCCTGCTGCTGCCGCTCATCACGCCGCCGCTGCTGGCGCTGCCCGCGCTGGCTCTGCGCGCCTACCGCATGCTGCGCGACCTCGACCACGCCGACCAGGTACACGACGTGGAACTGAACGCGCGCGGCCTGCGCCTGCTGCTGCCGCTCATCACGCCGCCGCTGCTGGCGCTGCCCGCGCTGGCTCTGCGCGCCTACCGCATGCTGCGCGACCTCGACCACGCCGACCAGGTACACGACGTGGAACTGAACGCGCGCGGCCTGCGCCTGCTGCTGCCGCTCATCACGCCGCCGCTGCTGGCGCTGCCCGCGCTGGCTCTGCGCGCCTACCGCATGCTGCGCGACCTCGACCACGCCGACCAGGTACACGACGTGGAACTGAACGCGCGCGGCCTGCGCCTGCTGCTGCCGCTCATCACGCCGCCGCTGCTGGCGCTGCCCGCGCTGGCTCTGCGCGCCTACCGCATGCTGCGCGACCTCGACCACGCCGACCAGGTACACGACGTGGAACTGAACGCGCGCGGCCTGCGCCTGCTGCTGCCGCTCATCACGCCGCCGCTGCTGGCGCTGCCCGCGCTGGCTCTGCGCGCCTACCGCATGCTGCGCGACCTCGACCACGCCGACCAGGTACACGACGTGGAACTGAACGCGCGCGGCCTGCGCCTGCTGCTGCCGCTCATCACGCCGCCGCTGCTGGCGCTGCCCGCGCTGGCTCTGCGCGCCTACCGCATGCTGCGCGACCTCGACCACGCCGACCAGGTACACGACGTGGAACTGAACGCGCGCGGCCTGCGCCTGCTGCTGCCGCTCATCACGCCGCCGCTGCTGGCGCTGCCCGCGCTGGCTCTGCGCGCCTACCGCATGCTGCGCGACCTCGACCACGCCGACCAGGTACACGACGTGGAACTGAACGCGCGCGGCCTGCGCCTGCTGCTGCCGCTCATCACGCCGCCGCTGCTGGCGCTGCCCGCGCTGGCTCTGCGCGCCTACCGCATGCTGCGCGACCTCGACCACGCCGACCAGGTACACGACGTGGAACTGAACGCGCGCGGCCTGCGCCTGCTGCTGCCGCTCATCACGCCGCCGCTGCTGGCGCTGCCCGCGCTGGCTCTGCGCGCCTACCGCATGCTGCGCGACCTCGACCACGCCGACCAGGTACACGACGTGGAACTGAACGCGCGGGGCGTTGCTAGGTTGGACTCAGATCAGATTTGTGTAGTTTTTCACTAATTTATTTTACTGGACGTTGCAATCAACATCTGCCCCCTGATTGTGTAACTTTTGACGATGAAATGGTATTCCTTGACCATCGAAGTAAAATATTCCTTAAGTGTATCCTTTTAAAGTCACAAATTAATTACAACCGATTTCAACATAGAGCGTTATGGAGCGTATCGTACATACCTAAACGTATAAGAACGCATACACGAAATTGAGCTCTAATTCAATGCTGTTATGGTTTATTTTACTTTGATGCCAACGGCCATCAAATGAATACCATTTCATCGTCAAAAGTTACACAATCAGGGGGCTGTTCAACCCAAACTATAGACTATCGAACACAACACAAACAATTGTTTCCAGCTCACCAACCTGCCGATCGAGGACTTCAACATGGTGATCACAGCGCTGCGCGTGGGGCTCACGGCCGTGTCGTGCGACGTGTCCACGCTGTGCTGCGACACCATCGTGGGGCTCGCCAACAAGGTGCGCACGCTGGGCGACGACAACCCGTACGCGCTGTCGCTGCTCACGCTCGCCGAGCTGCTGCTCATGCTCATCATCAAGATGGAGATCCCGCCCGACTCCATCCCCGCCGCCGGCGCCGCCATCTACGCGCTCACCTGCGTCAAGCCCGCGCTGCTCGAGGGCCTCGCGCGGCAGCTCATCGAGGCCTTCGCGGCCAACGACCCCGCCAACGTGCCGCGCCTCGAGGAGGCCTTCGGCGTCCTCACCAACGGGGTCCTCTTCGACGGCCTGCGAACACACAAGCTCCGGTTCCAGGACAACTTCGATAAGTTCCTCGCGAGCGTACACGGTTTTCTCATCGTGAAGTAATTTGGAGTGTGCGTAAAATAACTGCGATTCATTTTCGGAAACTTCGATGTCCTTTGGAGTGAAAACTGGAAAACGTCGTGTATAAAAGAGAACAGTTAGTTTGTGTGTATGTGTTTCGGTGTACAAAACGAACGTATACGGCAAAGTAGAACGACTAGCTGTTTTAGAATTAATATGTTCATGCACGAAAATTGTATGGTACACAGATTAAATGTCTCAGTGTTTTGACAGAATCAACATCATTGTCAACGAAATGCCTGAAACAGGCTCAAGAACTTTATAAATATTTCGCTACAAAGTACAGTCATTTGGTTCACCCTGAACACTGAAATGTTTTTTGAAAATTACACTAAACTTTGTCAATCGTCTTTATTTCTTACAGTTTCACGGATTCATTTCTGTTACATTATTATTTTACGAGACTAGTGTAACGTGTGAAACTGTAAGAAACGAAGACGATTGACGAAGTTTCGTGTAATTATAAGTTCACTAGTGATATCACCGATTTGACGATATCTCGGCGACATATATTATATATACATATAATATAATATGAACTTAATCAACGACTAGTCATGAAGTCTTGGAGGTGTAAGTCTCAGTGAAAAGACTGAGTAGAATTTGAATATTTTAAAATTGTAAGCGATGAGCCAACAACGGGGCTAGACAAAGTAATAGTAGTTTAGCGTTGACGACAGTAGATAAAAATGTATGGACAAAACAAGTGACTGTAGAAAACCACGTGACCGTATAGAGGAAAACACGCTTTTATTGAAAATCGTCCACGACAATTTGAACACTCCCTGGCGTTCTCGCAGACCTTGTAGATAACATTTAGCGTTCTTCGCATGACAATTGACAGCCGACAGTGAACAACGCTAAGCATAAAGCAGATTCTGCTTTCATTTGTTTTCATTCGGTCACGTGGTTTTTCTACAGTCACTTGTTTTGTCCATACATTTTTATCTACTGTCGTCAACGCTAAACGACTGTTACTTTGTCTAGCCCCGCAGGAGAGCGGGTTCCATTATTTTTCTCTTTTCTTTATCTTGTTGCAATCTAATTAACAGCTATAAAGCTCAAATTTTGCGTAGAGGTTTCTTTAGAATGAAGACAAGGAGGAAGGATTTTTTTTAAGGCGGTTTTAGTATTGTTATATCATTATATGACTTATAAGTTATTGAGTATGTTGTGAAGTTGCTCGCGATGCGGAGTACGAAGCTATATAAGTGAAGCTATTATATTAAGAGTGACCGACCGATACATGTCCCTCCAGAGGGCTGTGTTATAGTATTACTGTATAAATGTATTAAATATTTTAATCAAATCAATACTTATGATAAATCAACGGAAACAGGAAACCAGTTTGCTGTAAGGAATATACTTAGGACTTAACGGCCTACAAGCCGTATTTAGGTGATTCTGAGTGAACAATTACTCTCAAATTTACACGTCATGTATTTTGGGTCTTTAATCTAAAATCGCTAAGAAGCAGAAACACGATTGGATAAAATTTTCTCGATAGAAAGTTCTCCCAAAAGTTGCTCCAAAATCTCAGTTTTCCTGTTGTATATCGGAAACTGCAATTGATGTAAATGTAATTTTTGTTTTATTGTGTCGGTAATAACAATATTCAAAAACGCTGAGAACCGATTTTTGATAACTGGCTTAGTTTTTGAGTAATTAGGTAAAAGGTCGTTTTTCTGTTATATTCTTCCGCGACGCTGCATGTCGCACCTACCAACGTATCCGTGAGAGTGAGAAAGACAAAAATAAATTCAATGAATCCCCTTAACCGGGCTACTGTAATACAAGTATTTCATTTCCATTTCATTTATTTCAGCTTTCATGTACAATAATTGGTTCTTTCTATTATAATAGGTACATGAGACCCTGTTAGGGCGTTGCTGTTTTTAATAATTGGTCGGGGTACCGATTTTGTCGTCTTTCATATAGTCATCAATTGCGTAGTAACTTTTTTTTATAAGGTAGTCCTTTAACGATTTTCAAAATATTTTTTCATCATTTTCGTCCCTGATATAGTTTTTTTTTTAAATATAGTTAGGGAGGTTGTTGTATATTTTTATCGACATTACATAAGGACTCTTACTATGAAGAGTTAATTCCGACTGTGGCAATTGCAGTTTGTTTTTTGAGTTTTCGGGGTATCTACGCGGTTTGTCCAAATACTTTGTATAGAATTTGATGTTCTTTCTTACAAATTTGCATACTTCGAATATATAAATTGAAGCTAAGGTTAAGACTTTTAGTTCCTGGAAATATGCTTTGCACGATTCTGTCGTTTTTATGTTTACGATGATGCGTAAATATGTCATATGTTATTAAAAAAAATTAAAAAACACGACTACCCTGTGGTAAAACGACTTTTTCCAAAAAAATATAGCCTACGTTACTCGGAATGATGTAAGAATTCTAACGATACCCCATTTGTCCAAATCTCTTCAGTTGTTCAGAAGTTATGGTGGAATAAAGAATCTCACATACATACATACATGAACCCTAAAAACGTTACACTCCTTTTTTTAGGCAGGTGTGTAGTATCAATCAACGAAAAGAGCATAGAAGACGATGTTACTTACAAATTTTCTTTCGGGAATGTGGCCAGTCGTCTAGTAACCAATCAACGGAAAGAGCATAGAAGACGATGTTTCTTACAAATTTTATTTCGGGAATGGTATAGAGTCCGGGGACTTTATAGAGTCGCGTATAACTTAACAAAACTTCCAATAGGCTTGGTTCGTATTGTGTGTCGATTTAGCCGCGCAAAACCAAATTATCAACCGGGTGTATTACGATTTCGCGACAGTTTTGCGACAAGC
The DNA here is from genome assembly GCA_036785405.1 of Coenonympha arcania. NCBI lineage: Eukaryota > Metazoa > Arthropoda > Insecta > Lepidoptera > Nymphalidae > Coenonympha > Coenonympha arcania. Next base: position 8,098,653 of record CM072069.1, read on the forward strand.
GTAAATCTCGCCATATTTTCTGTAATATGTTTTTTTGTAAAAAGTGACAAGGAACAGAAACGGTGAAGAGATTGAGGTTGCGTGGAACAGTAGTTAATACCATGGTGCAGTTTATATTTTAGGAAGAAATTCTTCTATGCTTTTTCCGTTCACTGATTATTATAATTTATAACCGCTTTTGAGTGTTGTCATGCTCTACCAAATAGCATACAATATTTTTGATTGTCAAATGTTATAATAATTCGGTAACTCCACCTTTTATGCCCTGTCCAGTAACCCACGCTGAGTGTAACGAATCAGAATAGTTTTTCTTCAATTTCACTTTTTCCTATCAATATTTAATTGTTTTTTTGTATATTTCATATCAAAATAAATAATTATAGTTTAAAATAAAATAACTAACTAGTACGATAATCTAGATCTTAGAAAGAGAAAATCTCCTTCACTTGTTTGTTTTTGAGGTCAGTAAGTTTTTTATGACTTGGTTTATTTATTTTTTCAATGAAATGAAGAAACAGTGGTGTGATTCCTGACACTATACTCTTTCAATTCGTTTATTTCCCTTTGACACATGAAATCACATGAAACAGATATAGCAATAGCGAGAGACCAGAGAGAGATAAAGGTAAAGCGGTCTCTTTCTGGTCCCTCGCTATTGCTATATCTGTTTCATGTGTCAAAGAGACAATAAACGAATGGAAAGAGTATAATCCTCAGTTAAAATAAGTTTAATCACGTGTAAATTAGCATAGTTAACTCTATTACATTTTTATTCATACGTAATAATAATTGTCTTAAAAATAACTCGCGTAAGAGTAATTCTACACTGTATAGTAAAAATGAATTATTTATTTGTAGCTTGTTTGTGAGAGGCCTAAATCAAACAGGGTGAATGTGGCTTCAAATATTCCTATTCCTTAATAATATTATAATTCTTTTTAATACTAAACTTAATATAAAACGAGAGTGTTATGATATTCAAAATGAAACAGAACGGAAAAGAGGAATACGGTAGTTTACTCATTTTTTTTTAAGTAAGAAATAACACATTGAAAAATATCATAAAATCCAAAGAAAACAAAAGTTAGAAGGATTTGAATTTTTGGAGTTAGTGTCTTCTGTCCCTTTCTCGCAAAACGGATTTTTTATTGAGTGTCATTAGTGGCTGACCGATATCGCTATCTCTGTCTAATTGATTATTATTTTCTCGTTATCAGCTCTATTTAATTTGTTTTTCAAAATTTGATTTATTACTGAATATACTTTCAAAAATGAATATTTTGATTTGAGTAAACTACCCTATTGTTTACGCCATGGTTGCTCTGGTGTATGGGAAATGAGGTAATTGCTGTGGTATTAAAATATATATGAAGATAAGAAGTACATTTTTTTATTGTACTTAAAATTGTGATTTCTTCTTAAATGTTAGATTAATTGCATTATTATAAAAGTAAGAGTATTTTATCGAAAATATTGTAAATAGCACATCAATGGTAGCTCGATTTTACACAAAACTCGTAGAGCTAAATTGACAGAATTGAAACTACGTAAAATACTTCAAATTGTTAAGCGCATTTAGAGTCGCAGCCAATAGCAGTAAGAGTTGTGTCAAAACTTTTCCTGCCTAGTAATTATAACATCGCAAGTTTCAGTATGCGGAAAAAGGCTATATGATAGTTTTTTTCTGCATAGAGCTGGGTATTTGACTCCAATTTTTTATTAATTTATTATAAACTAAGATACAAATAATGATGTAAACTGAAAAACCTGATTAATTCGATCAAATAAAAAAAAAGTTATTAACATTTAAATATTTCTGATTAGACTCCAAAATTAAAACGCCTGTAACTTAGTAAATCTTTGTTGGATTTTAATTTTTTTTAGTGTACGTCATTATTTTTATCGTAGTTATAATATAGGTACTTAGTAATAATTTTTATCAATTTCAAAAGTAGTGTACCAATTTACCATGACGCTCGATGGAATAAAATATATACTGTCAATTTAGTGTGGTCTATAATCGAGGTAGCATCATGAGCCCCAGATTCTGGCAAACCAACAATTTTAGGGTTGCCGTCCATTAGGCTTATTTGCACACCTCATCCGACATTTTATTATGACTGTAAGGGAGACCGCTAGTAAACCATAATCAAAGTTATAGTAATGTCGGATGAGAAGTTATCGGTTCCACAATCTCTGGTTGTCTATGGCAGGAGGGCTTAGGTGAGTGGTTTGCTTGAATCAGGGTAATGTACCTACTACTGATGTAAATAATAACTATTATAATTCCGTCTTCTAATGTGCATCTTCGTTAGTTATTCGCAGATTTTATTTTCATTAATATAGTTCACCAAGCATTTATCCGTTTAGGTAACGCTGTCTCTTTTTTGCAGATGAAATAAATTCTATTTTCAAAAAGGAGAGACGTATAGAATGCTTCACTAAACACTATGGTTAATTTCTTGGTGAACTCAGTTCTAAATTCTAATCAATGATTAAAGAACTATAATATGGTTACACTTGGCCACGAAAATTCAAATTTTAGTGAATACTCATTTACTTCATACTTATTTGTCACGTTACGCTCCCTCCAAATTCTGGATTTAGAGCTGTTACGGCCCCTTGCCTGTCCAGACGAGAGCTCAGTTCCCGGGCCCATAGAGGAACGAGCCCGGACAGGTCGAGGGGGGACCGACTAGTGAGACTACACGGGATCACTAGTGTACGATCAGTCTCGGGTCGGATGACGGCATCCAATCCGAGTCGGGTAGTAATCGAGTCTCACTAGTCGATCAGTGGAAATAGTAATCAGCGACTTTTACTAGACAACAGGTCGGCCACTACGGCTGATACAGTACGCCACCGGACGCGGCCAACAATAAAAATAGTTTAAAATTAGTAGGTACTTATTGACTGACCTTGATCCCGAAGCGTCGGCCTTGATACGGAGTCCTCTGTAGTAGATGTGTGACAGTGTGTGACGTGAAAGTGTTAAGGGTATGTACAAGGGTGCGTGTGTGTATGGGACTGGCAGAGCCGTCTGACCTCCGCTTCAAATCAGCCTCCAAACACGAAGACCACACGCGCAGGAACCCACTTTCCGTCGGCTACCGGTTCGAAGTGCGAAAGGGACCGCACCAGCGCCCCAGCGCGCGAGAGAGGGGGCGCGGCAACAGACAAAAAACGCAGTGCGAAAAACAAGTCAGGCGCATCAAAAACGGACGTCCCGTTGCGATGTTATTCGATGACTAAACACCCGCGCAAATAGAAACGTGGCTACTCAAACGTAGTAATTTGCGTCTCGCGACTACGCGTTTCAAGGACGACACGTGATCAAAATTACGTCAGCCACGCGCGGGGGACCGCTAAGTTCGTCGGTCGACAGCAGACTAATGGTCCACAAGATGAGTTCACGAATACGCACAAAAGGTCGCGCCCCCACATAAAACTGTCTACAAGAATTGACGCGGTCCAAGAAGTACGTTTCTTGGGGTACAAACCGCCGGGGCAAAGGGGGCGCCGCAAAAAACCCAGCCGCACGCAAGGCTGTTGCTAGCTGACTCGTATCGTGCTTAATACTGGAGCGCACCGAAGTCGCCGCGTCATTGCAGGCATAAAAAATCTCGGCGACCGATGCGCGAGCGGGATAGGAAGATTGGCGTTTCCGCGAGTTGGAGCGGGAGCGCACGATTCGATACAAAAAACTCGCCGTAACCAAAGCGTGAGCGAGACGCGCGGATGAGGGCTTCCGCGGGTTAGAGAGAGAGAACACGATTCAATACAACACAATAGGCTCGGCTCTCGCGCCAGCTACTCTCGCGTAAACAATCCCCCGCTCCGAATCTAAGAATGTAGATTCGCTAATCAATAGGCCGTTGGGACAACGTGACCACGGCACGTTGCAATACTGAGTCCCCTACAAATACCTCGGCCACCCGCGGAACGCCATCCGATCCAAATAACAGTTTAACAATGCGTCCACGACGCAAAATAGTGGGAGTAGATTAGATTCTTTAAGCATAACAAGATCTCCCATTCTAGACATGGCGGTGCCTACACAGTGCTTGCTCTCAACAAGTAAGTCGACGACCTCCTTCAAATAACGATTGGTTCCCTTATAATTAGTCCAGCAGTCTGTCCGAACCAAATCGGGTAGGCCGCGACGGCTCACGAGGCGGCCCAGAGTGGCCACGAACGCCTCCGTGCTGAGGGCACTGACAAGTCCCAAGTGGACTGCCTTGGTTGCAAGGCAACCAAGGACGCACAAGTAGGCCTCAAAAGACCGAGCATTCTTAAGGTTAGAGCTCTTCACTAAGAAAGGACCGGCAAATTGGTTCCAACACCAGCGAAAGGTCGAGCAGCCTTTACGCGGTCCGCAGGCAGGTCACTCAGCACAAGCTATGCAATGGATGCCTCCAAACGATAGCAAGCAATACAGTTGAAGATCACGCTTCGAATGGTTCGTCGGCCTGCCAAATCCAAACTCACGCTGCAAATGGCTGAGAGGGTATTGCAACCCGCATGAGTATTTAAAAATGCCAAGATTATGGACCGAAGTCCGGAGCCAACACAGGACAATCTCACTGTCCGACCACGCAAAAACGTCCACCATGTTTACCAGAGACTTCCAAGAAGCGTGGACGTGGTTTAGTAACCGGGTCAATAGTTGGCTCCACAAGTTCAACTTAGAGATTGTTAGACGAGACCTGATAGATGCAACCTTGCACTTAGCTAGGACAAGGTGCAATGAGACTTGCCCTGAAGCGCTCACCCACCACGACGACGCAATCCAGCGCTGTGATCCGAGATCTAGCAGCGCGCGTACCATTAGCCACTCACCCTTCGGGTTAAACACCCTGACCAAAGCCGTTGGTAAAAGTACAGTCTGGCAGACCGGCTTATGGTCGTTCAAATTGTCAGGTGAGGTGGCGGTGGTGGGAGCCAAGGCAGTAGTAAGTCAACGGGAGTTGCCCCTTTCGGGCAACTCCTCTAGCCTTGGGCGCTCGTAAGGGCCTTCTTGGGGAACTTCTATCACATCAAGAGGTGTGGTGCCCCCAGGGCACACCCAAGCGTCCCTCCCGGTCTGAGGGGGTCTGGCCTGGTACGACAGCCGCGGGACGACGTAGTGCGGAGGGGGGTGTCCAGACCATCGAGGGAGGTGTCGCTCCAGCCTGGGGTATTCAGCCAGAGGAGGGGAGGACCTCCTTGGATCAGGCTGAGCGACGGCAAAACCTCCCTCAGGGTTGACAGAGGGCGGAACGCCCCCGCCCCTGGAGGGCTGCACCCCCGCCCGAGGGGGGGGTGAAGCCCTATCAAAACCAGGGGCCGAACTGAAAGTGTCACCACGCCGTCTATCGGCTGGGCCTGTGACCGGTGAGGAGACTCCACTCCTGCCAGGTGTCTGCTCAACCACCTCCTGCCTACCGACGCCATTGCGGTCGAGGCAAAGAATAGGAAGGTGGTTGCCCTGACAATGTGGGCAAGGCCGTTGGTGCTGGCAGTTGCGTTGCAAGTGCCCACCTAAGCAAGAGTAGCACCAACGGCGCTCCCTTGCGATGGCCCTACGTGACTTGGGCGGTCTCTCCAAGAATTTAGGGCAGTCGGTCGTCGTGTGCGTAGAAGCACGGCAATAGTGACAGGGGGTCACCTCGGTCGCAGCAAGACCACTAAAGTTTAGAATTGGGCGGCGTCCAGTCTCCTGCGCTAATTCTGGCTGCTTGGAACCCCTGGTGGAAGTCGTGGGTTTAGAAGGTGGCGTCGGTCGAGCCGGCTCCTTTGCCGGTGTTCCCGAGGCCACGGCATTCTCCACCTGGCGGCTCTGTTCCTCAAGGAACTTTAAGAGGTCACTGAACGGGGGTATATAGTTAGCCCCGTCCCCGCCGTACCTCTCTTCAAATCGGATCCGCAGATCGAGAGGCAGGCGGGACAGAACCAGGTGAAGAAGCCAGAAGGACCACTGATCCACCGGTAAGTCAAGTTGTCGAAGGGCGTTGCAAGCAACCACGACTGGGTCAATGATCACCTCCCGGAGACGTGCTAGGTCTTTCAAAACCGGGAGGGATATTAACTCCATCATGTGCGCGTCAGCAAGGCGGCGCACATTGGCGTAGCGCCTCTCGAGGAGTTCTCTGGCCGTGGAGTAGCTGGCGTCAGACAACTTCAAATGGCAGACTACCCCCAGTGCCTCCCCTTGAAGGGAGGTCCGCAAATAGGCCATTTTTTGGCCTGGGGATAGGTCGCGGCGGGTATGGACTAGACTGTCGAAGATGGAGATGAACCCCAATAGGGCGGGCTGCTGCTGCGGGCGAGGCGACTCGCACAGAATGCTCTTTCGAGCCTCACGATTCATTTTGGCCCCAGCCTCGAGCACATCGTCTGTGAACTCGAAGAACTGTTCGTAGTCCTTCTGGGCCGATTCTCGCGCCTCGTCGTCCTCCACTGTAGCAAGGAATTCCGAATAGGCCTCTTCAAAATGGGCTCGTCTGGCTGGGAGCTGCTCAAGGCGGTGGAGCAAGCTAGCCGTCCTGTCTGGACGAGTAATAAGCGCATGCGCGCTAGCTGCCCACCGCAGCTCATCCTGCATACGGCGCACCGGAGGCTTATGCGAAGGCATGGCGAGACTGCGCGAGAATAATTACAAGGAAGCACGAAACCAAAAAATAAAACAACAAGGAAGTAGAACAAGCACAGATGCAAACACCAACACGTGCAGAACGCTAATCAAGGTCGCGGTTAACAAACGCGCGGCACGCGGTAAATAACGCGGCGTTGCTACAAAAACGCGTGGTGTAGCGGTACAATAATCTGTGGCCGTTAACGCGGCGTATCGGTCCGACACGTGGCGTACCGCGCCTACAAACGTGTGACCGACAGAGATACGCGACGAATTAAATACGCGCAACAAATATCGATATCGACGCGCCGAACGTGTAAAAGCCGCTTAACCAAAAGGCGCGAAACCACGCTCTGCTACCACTTGTTACGGCCCCTTGCCTGTCCAGACGAGAGCTCAGTTCCCGGGCCCATAGAGGAACGAGCCCGGACAGGTCGAGGGGGGACCGACTAGTGAGACTACACGGGATCACTAGTGTACGATCAGTCTCGGGTCGGATGACGGCATCCAATCCGAGTCGGGTAGTAATCGAGTCTCACTAGTCGATCAGTGGAAATAGTAATCAGCGACTTTTACTAGACAACAGGTCGGCCACTACGGCTGATACAGTACGCCACCGGACGCGGCCAACAATAAAAATAGTTTAAAATTAGTAGGTACTTATTGACTGACCTTGATCCCGAAGCGTCGGCCTTGATACGGAGTCCTCTGTAGTAGATGTGTGACAGTGTGTGACGTGAAAGTGTTAAGGGTATGTACAAGGGTGCGTGTGTGTATGGGACTGGCAGAGCCGTCTGACCTCCGCTTCAAATCAGCCTCCAAACACGAAGACCACACGCGCAGGAACCCACTTTCCGTCGGCTACCGGTTCGAAGTGCGAAAGGGACCGCACCAGCGCCCCAGCGCGCGAGAGAGGGGGCGCGGCAACAGACAAAAAACGCAGTGCGAAAAACAAGTCAGGCGCATCAAAAACGGACGTCCCGTTGCGATGTTATTCGATGACTAAACACCCGCGCAAATAGAAACGTGGCTACTCAAACGTAGTAATTTGCGTCTCGCGACTACGCGTTTCAAGGACGACACGTGATCAAAATTACGTCAGCCACGCGCGGGGGACCGCTAAGTTCGTCGGTCGACAGCAGACTAATGGTCCACAAGATGAGTTCACGAATACGCACAAAAGGTCGCGCCCCCACATAAAACTGTCTACAAGAATTGACGCGGTCCAAGAAGTACGTTTCTTGGGGTACAAACCGCCGGGGCAAAGGGGGCGCCGCAAAAAACCCAGCCGCACGCAAGGCTGTTGCTAGCTGACTCGTATCGTGCTTAATACTGGAGCGCACCGAAGTCGCCGCGTCATTGCAGGCATAAAAAATCTCGGCGACCGATGCGCGAGCGGGATAGGAAGATTGGCGTTTCCGCGAGTTGGAGCGGGAGCGCACGATTCGATACAAAAAACTCGCCGTAACCAAAGCGTGAGCGAGACGCGCGGATGAGGGCTTCCGCGGGTTAGAGAGAGAGAACACGATTCAATACAACACAATAGGCTCGGCTCTCGCGCCAGCTACTCTCGCGTAAACAAGAGCTATCGGGACAATATGAAGAAAATGAGTATTTATGACCAAATCTTTTATAAAACACATGTAGTTGCATAAATGTTATGACCGCAATGTTATGTATTGCCACAAACCTACGATGTATAAGTAAAGCCTACTATTTTCGAAAAACTAAATTATATATTTTGAATTTTCGCGGCCGAGTGAATCTAACCACCGTAAATAAGCGCTCGACCGATGTTCACGGTGTTTAAATTGTTTGTGGTCGCACAGATATTTTTTCATTATTTGTTATTATTCACAAATGCACTGTATTCTAACAAATAATGGAAAGACTTGTATACTTTAATTAATTATAGTATAGAATAATATGAATGTGAACTTCAATGAATTAATTAGAATATTTACTGATGAATTAATTAACACTTTGACGATTAAATAAACATTAATTGACGGCCAAGCTGCCGCGTGTCTAGAATAGTTATTACTTAGATTTTTTAAGATTCTCTTCGTCTTTAACGATGTTATATATTATAGTATATAGGGGCGGCAAGTCTGTTAGTATTATATTTATTATATATACAACGTGTTTAGAAAGTCAGATTAAATGGAATAAATGGGAATATGATTAGGAAACATCTGTTAAAATATTAATTAAAAAAATCTTGTGAATTAACTGACAGAATGTGCTTACTTAAATGACAACTCTGTGTAAGTGTTTGTAGTACCTATGCGCTGTCAGCGCGTAGGTACTCAGCGCGGCGCTGAGGACATGATAGTTCCGCGCCGCCCGAACGGGCTTAATATAGGGCTGTGTTTTATTTCTTTTATTGAAAACTACGACGATAGTTAACCCGAAAACTATTAAGGATGAAGCTTACATCATGAGTCTAAGGTTGGTGTATAATGTACCTCTTAAGCCTATGAAATATTATTTCGAACTTCCTAAACACGTTCTATAAAACATAAAGTGACTGACTGCTTGACAAGTGTATCAAAGCACAGGTCAAATCACTGGACGGAACTGGCTAAAATTTGGCCGTAATTTTCCGTTGAGGAGTTTGAACAAAGCCGCTGGCAGTCTAGTAGATATAAACGAATTATAAGGATATTAAGCTAGAGCCAGAGGCAACGATTTATATCTTACAAGTTTGTAAGTTACAGCCCGCCTACATCACACAGGAACTTTCCATTTGTGATTAGCGGGAACTTTTTTTGTTGGCATACTTTTTGGCGGACCTAGGTTCTAGGAGTTGAAAATCAATTTTTAATATTTTTGACGATATAAATGGTTTTCATTAAATGCAATTATTAATGTTGTTATTATATTGCTAAACAATATTATTTTTATATATTTTATTCTGAAGTCGTGAAAAATGCAACTTTCGGTACACGTATTTACTACTACTACTACTTTCGGTGGCTAGTTACCACCCCCTACCAGCAAAGACGCACCGCCAAGCGATTTAGCGTTCCGGTGCGATGCTTGTAGTAACTAGGGCATGCAGAACCGGTTCCGGTTCTTAATTTTGAATTCCCGGTTCTGCACCGAGCTCAGAACCGGGTACCCGGGATTTCCCGGTTCTTGGTAAAAAAGTTTTAAAATTTTAATTAAAAGCATTATTTTTAATATTCCTACAAAAGGGGCTATTACGATTTGTAGTAAACATGAAATAGAAAATTATTTCCAAAAAACCGTCTTTAAATGCCACTACAAAGAGTGAAATTATTTTTAATGTATACCAATTTCACGTCAGGTGATTTTTTATAATATTATCGTCTTTTCTTCGCACACGGAGTAGGTATTAGGAAGGACTATGATTGTACGAAACATTCAAGTGTTCTTATAAAATTTGAAGTTCCCTCGATTTCTCCAGGATCCCAACATCAGATCCTGACTTGATGACTATGAAACCATCTGGAAAGTATACTCTTTCAAACAAAAAAATAATTTTCTATAAAATACGTAATAATTGGATTTTTTTAAAGAACCGGGAGAACCGGGAAGTCATATTCAGAACCGGTTCTTTTAACACCTTAAAAATCCCGGGATTTCCCGGGATTTTAAGAACCGGGAAATCCCGGGTGCATGCCCTAGTAGTAACCATTGGGGTAAATTCAGTTACCTTTCCAAGTTAGTACGATAACATCTTAGCCTGCATCATCACTTACCATCAGGTGATATCGCAGTCAAGTCAAGTATACTAACTTGAAAAGTGTAAAAAAAACCTTTCGGTACTTATGTTAACTTGCTTTGAAAGTGCATTTTTTTATTTAAAAAAGTAAATAAAAATCTGTTTAATATTGGATTACTCGTTTAGGTATTTTTAACGGTATTAGATTAATTTAACAATATTTTAATTATAAAACCAAATATGCCAACAATCTATAAAATAGACCCGTAAGTATTAGGGTAAGTCTGCAACAAATGATGTAGTATTATTATTATTTTTGTGTTACGTAATTTTACTGTAAATAGTTGATAGGTAAATAAAATATGATAGTTTAATATAGGTAAATCCAATCTTATATTTCAAAATAGCTTTGCTATTCAAGATATTTTATTTGTTATAAACTTCGTAAAATATATCTTGGACTGTTTAGAGAGGAAGAAATTAACTCTTGTCACTTTTTTTTAACCAGATTAAAGTTGCCTGTCCAAGTGTCCACTAGGGATGTGCTATATTTGTGGGTGAGATACATCAATATGAATAATCGCTTGATTTTCATCTCTGAATTAGACGAAAATCAAAGACACTTAGGTGGACAGGCAGCCTTAGAGGCTTAGACTCGTATGACGACTTCATTCTTTTCTTAGCTCTGTACCTAATTTCAGTTTATGATTTATAAATTGTAACAAGTTGCTGATTTTACTATAGTTCGTACTGTACAACTTAAATTTTATTGCAAACAATAAAATGTACAAATTTTTTAATCAATCGTTTTATTTATTCATTAAACACAACTTTCCTACTTCTTTCGATATTCTTCAGGCTACGAGAATCTTTGTTAATCTGGAATGTGGTAGCCTAGGTACCCAAGTCCTGTATCGATGTGCTGCCAAGATCGCGTAGGTACTTAATTTTTTATTTTAATTAAATAGATATAAATTACAATAATTCTTCTTCTTTTCTTGCTTTATGGCTTTCTGTAGTGCCAAGACGTTAACATCAACGGAAAACATCGCAGGCAAAATTGGTATGGTTGAACAAAAACTTGAAGGCGCTGGTTTGCCTCCAATGATGAAGTATTTAATAAATAGTTTGCCACCACCACATATTCTTATTTATGGGGGGCCCGCGGGATTAAAATTTTATTGAGTTTTTCGCTAATATGAGGCTAATTATACACCGTAGGCTTATGGCAATGAATTTTGCGAGCATAACGTTTAAGCTATATGTTTTCAATAAAAACTTTGCTCTTAAATTTTCATCCTGCCCGCTGGACCGAAGTCGCTGGTAGCGGGTGGATGAGGAAGGCGGAGGACCGTGTGTGGTGGCGACTGGCGCGCTCTCGGAAAGGCCTATGTCAAGCAGTGCAATAGGCTGAATAAGTAAGTAAGTTTTCATGAAAGATTATTTTCTGCAGTTTCAACAATCAACAATCTGGTTGTTGACCAAAGTTTTTATGAAAAACATGTAGATACATAAACATGCTTGCTTGCAAAATATAGGTATTGCCATAGTCTACGACTATATGTATTATCTATGTCTACGACGTAAGTTAGAGGAGTTAGAGGTAGTTGCGCCTGAATGTTAAATGATAACCTTCCACCGGCCAACACAGATAAATAAACCAGGGCAGGCGAAACTCCATACAAAATGAAAATCGTGTGAAAATGTATGAAACGAGAGATCATTTTATACCAGGCAATGATGAAAGATTCTATTACGATCTATGATACCAGGCTAGTCTGTGTACCACAGTATACATAAATTTACTACAAAACTGGCGTTATATACCTACTATTTATTTGAAATCTAGTCTTGGTCGTGTGCGTTCCCCGGCGTTCCCCCAGCGGAGTTTTGTCGAATTTCTTTTTAACCGACTTCAAAAAAAGGAGGAGGTTCTCAATTCGTCGGAATCTTTTTTTTTTGCAAAGACATTAAACAGAACCCCGCATTTTAAATAAATGCGGCTAGTTTTCCCCTCGCTGTCATCACTCTGTCACACATGTAAAATTGTCATTTGTCAATGTCATCGCCATCGGAGATCTGCGTGACATTGATGTTTATTGTCGGTTTGGTTTGTTGTTATCTCTCTGCTGTGGTTGTCTATGAATTTAAGGTGAATTGTACATTATTGGTTTTGTTTAATTATTCTCATTTTAATTAGAATTCTCGAATAATGAGCGGTTCTCATCTAAGTACTTCGTTAAATTCATCAAGTATGTCTTCGTCCAGTGAATTAAAAGCTGCTGAAGATGGCGAGTTGCTAAAAGTAAGAGATTACGTGAAGAACTTGTTAAGATCTCGCATTTTCTTGGGCCGTTACCTTGAAAGAAGATTGGTTGATCAACGTATCGGTTACCGGGATATCGTCAAACTCAGCCCAGCGGAAGTGGAGTTAAAAAGGGACTTATTGGACGCTCAGCATAAGTTGAAAAGAATATACCCTACACATTGGATCGGCATTTCGGATACGGAATCTATAGATCATACGACTGGTGTGTGTTTGTGGACTGAGATAGACAACCAACCATTCGGAGTGTTCTGGTTTCAAATTAAAAGCGTTAAATTTCGGGACTACGAAGCTATCGTCACATTGAAGTGTATAAGGCACATAACTGAAGCTTTTTTGGAGGTGGAACCGATCACCTTAGGATATCAAGAGAAACCTGCGATCGAAACAATCAATGACACAGCAAACGAAATAGCTTTCACTTTAAAAAATGCTTTCACCCTCAACAGTATAAAAGATTTTATAACATTTATTTGTGCTTTTGTTATAGCGATATTCACAGGCAGTAACACTTTCGTTCAGTTTTTAGGTAACTTTGTGCTAGCTTTAGTCCGGGAATTGTCGAACTTGATAACAAGATCCACTCCACTCATTTTGGGATGTTTAGATGTCTTTAGCAAGATTATTGGAGGGTTTTATATTTTGGTTGCAATGATATTTAAGCCCAATAATCCTAATCCGCTGAACAAGAGAACTATTGCCTATTATGATAGGTACAATGACAGAAGTAAAGAAAGGTATAGTGATAGAAGCTTTGATTGAAATTGTGGTTAGACTCTTTATTTTAAGCAAAACTGATGAAAAATTACTGGAGTAATGCAGAGTTGCATAAAACAAAGTCAAAAATACTATTTCCATTCGTTTATTTTCTCTTTAACACATGAAATCACATGAAACAGATATAACAATAGCAAGGTACCAGAGAGAAAAAGGTAAAGCTACCTCTTTCTGGTCCCTCACTATTGCTATATCTGTTTCATGTGTCAAAGAGAAAATAAACGGTTGAAATAATGCGGTCACGCTCGCACAGATGCAATGACCCCGTCCTGTGCGAGTGTGACCGCATTATTTTGACGCGGGAGTGACAGAGACAGGTAGTAACAGGTTAATGTACGAAATTCTTCATGCTCCGCGAACGTGCTTTAGCACTTAAATTTTTAAATTAATTTCGTGCAACTCAGGGTAAATATAGGTATTAAGTATGATTATTTCATGATAGTATTTCATATAGTTTTTTTAATCAAGTTAGATGTTGTTGTTTATAATTTGTGTTGCCCAAGCTATATAGTTAGTCCATCTTACTGGTATGGAATAAGTAATTGTCAAAAACCTGAAAGATTATGTGAACTTCTTGCATTATAAACATAAATGCTACTAAGTTCTAATATTCATTGTGAGGTCATTTCTATGGTATCCAACATAAGATGTCCATCACAAAAAGTGTATATCAGTATCTTGGTATACTGTTTTACTGGATTTTTATACAAAAACATGTATTTTTACACCAGAATGGATAAACAGAATAGGCTAAAGTAAACTATGGAAAAAATTATTATTGATTGAATTTGTGCTGAGAACTGCATAATAAATATGTGAGAGTTCACCATAATGTTTTTGATGGTGTGTGAAGCCTGCCAACCTGTATTTGGCAGCAAACAGTGGGCACAAATCTCCTGGGGTTGGTAGTATAAAAACTAAAAGTTATGTTGGCAATGTGTTTTGATTTTTTTTTTGCAACTTTAGTATCTACTTTTTATTAGATCATTTTTTTCTTGCATTTATCAAATAAAATGAATGTCAAACTTTTCTAATTACAATAGATTTAAATGCTTTTTAAAACCATTCCTTTTTCTTGTTCCAATAATTGTTTTAATAAAAAAAAATTGTTATATTCTTTTTAACATTTACATAATTTAGCTAAAACTATGATCTTATTATATTTTATTTTAAAAAACTTGAATAACATAATCTGTAAAAGTATATTATAAACTTACAAGTTACAAATCATATACACCTACTTACCAATTTTTTTTTCTTTATGGTTCCTATTTATTTATTTTCTGTAAAATATATCATTTTGTAAGCAGCAAGATGATTGTGAATTGTGATGTTTGTTGATATTATGTGCATTAAAAGTGAATACAAAGGTTTTGTAATAAATACTGCTTTATTTAATAAATTATTGTACTTTAAAATAAATAAATTTTATATTTCATGTATCCTTCATTCTTCCAAGGGCACAAAGATTTTTTTCCCACAATCTGCAAAGTAAAATGAATAATGTAGGTTGCTTTCATATTGAGTGCAGGTAAGCGTTTAGCCATTGTGAATGTGGTATGCCGTATGAAAAATATATTGTTTTATTGATGTAAGTAACTTCTTTCCTCTCGGTTACTGGATATTTTTTGTGGGAGTGATTTTGGAAAATTTGTAACGAAAAAACCGACTTCAACTCTCATCAAACTATCCCTTTCCAATAAAATCGAAATTCGTTGGGTGATATTGGAGTTACTTATTCGTCCATTTGTCGCGACTTTATGGTTTTCTCATGGATGTTATTACCTTGGACGATAGGTTAGATCGTCCAAGGTTATTACAGATGTAGGTACTTTAAGAATAAGAATAATTTATTACACAAAACTTACAAATGTGGCTTACTAAATATCGCAATGGCTTGTAAATTATACACAAATTTTGAACGCGCAGACTCTGCACTAAGATTAAACTTGTATTGCAGAAGTCTTCGAGTCTTAATCTGTATTCTGAGGAGTATGCATACACAGTACACTTCGGGGGATCAAGGGATGCCAGTGTTTAGATAAAAACAAAAATGAAAAATTACGTATTTCTATTTTATACGAGTGGAATATGAGTGTGTGTGTGTTGTGTGCGCGTGTGTGTGTGTGTGTGTGTGTGGGCGCAGGGCGTGTGTGGACTATACTACATTGAAAGATATTTTTTGCAGTCGGTTTTGAACCAACCTAAAGTAAATGAGTAGGTATTGTTGAGCAGAGTTTTTATTAAAAATACGTAGATGCATAAATTTAGTGTCCGCAAAACTTATTGCCTTAAGCCTATGTGTAATTAGCCCACTATTCGCGAAACACTAAATAAAAATTTAATTTTCGCGCCCGGATGGTACCTATCCCCTTTAAGGTGGTAGTGCAACATCCGGGCGCGAAAATTCAAATTTTATTTATTTAGTTTTTCGCTAATAGCGGTTTAATTATACATCGTTGGCTATGGCATGGCATCGTAGGAGTATTGCGAGCATAACATTTATGCATCTACATGTTTCTCGTAAAAAAATTTGGTAAAAAAAACTCATTTACTAATTAATAGACATATAAGAATTTTGTTTTGGAGTTAAGTGTCGCCTCAATGAAAGCGACAAGTTGTAACCTTGTTTATTAAATAAAAAAAAATAAAAAAAAATAGACATATAACTACGCCTGGACCACAGAGCAAGGAATGACTTTATATTGGTGGCCTGGACAGTGCGAAAAAATGTCGCCAGTTTATAGGTTGTCAAAAATGCTTGTTTTGTCACCATCATTGAGGCCGCTGTTCACTCAGCAGCTACCTATAGAATTTTGCCAGATAGGTACTGTTTGCTTGTACGAAAAAGGTTTTATGCCCATAATATCTTTAGGTCATTGGTTCTCCTATTGAGAAATTATATCTCCAAATCTGGGAAAGTGCAGAATATATATCTTTCTCCTAAAGGGTCGTTCTTATTTTACTATTTTTTGTAGTTACTTATTTTGAAATCAACAAATTACCATTGGGAAACTTCTTTGATCTATTTATTGTTCGCACACTGGTGTTTAGTGTTCGTACATTATTGATAGTACCCCATTCTGAAACCGGAAAATTAAAAAAGTAATAATTAATTATGTAGGTAAGCTTTGACTGGTCTTAACAAGTACAACAAAAAATTATTCTTGAAATGATTACATTACCTTCACGCTTTGAAGGTTGACGATTGCTAGATGCATAACCTAAGCCAATTTTACTTTTATTAATTTTCTTTGCACTTGTTTTCTTTGAAGGAAATTGACATTCTTCGCTTCTCGTTATGGTGAAGACCTATAGGTAAATAATTACGAGTGAATTTGTAAGTAATATTTGGAGAAACAATAGTAGTTGGTACCAAGTAATATAACGTAGGTACGAGTATAGGTAAATGTTACCTGAGTAGCTGCTTCGGTTATGGTGTTTGAATTTTCAATTTTTTTTTCCTTGTCCTTGCTTTTAGAAATCAAATTGTTAAGTATACTTGTCACAGTCATATTGATTTCACTGTTATCGTATTCCATAAGTAAATGTTTAAATAGTAATAAAATTAATGGTAAATTTAAAGTCAATTCCGTTCGACTGCTTTCGTACTGACTATAGGCCTCTAACGTTTCCAAATGCAATAAGACTTCATTGAAAGTCATATACTTGTGGTGTTGTACTAGATCGCAAATAATTCTCTTTCCAACACCTAAAACATTTTTGAGATCAATAGGGCACCAAAAGGAACGAGCCTTCCAGTATGTGCAATGTGCATGCGATATGTAACATCTGCAGCACTTTTGTATAGATATTTCAATCCACGATAACGCGCCCCACTCTGTCAAACTCCATACGAATCGAATGAAATATAAGCTTTGACAGATCGGGGCGCGTCTTGTTGGCCTTGGTACTGTCCAAGGCCAACAAGACGCCCCTTGATTCTGCAAAAATACTTATAGCAGCGATGAGCTAACATCTGTGCGCTGATTGGTTAATCCTTGCTTCAGTTATGCAGCCAAGGCGACAATTGGCTGCTGATGACTGCGTTGGTCACCGTCGACGGTTGGCCGATGTACAATTTTATATTTTCGAGAATCACACCCCAGTACATCCGACATCGTGGTACCAACCTAATACGCAAAATGGCAACGTACGCGTTCATTAGTCAAATAAAATAGCGCGCTTTCCCAGTTTCCTGTTACACATTTCCGCCCCTTTTCCAAAATCACTCCCATCAGTAACGGAGACTGGAGAGTAAGGAGGTAACACATCAAAAATGTGCGACTCTTCTTATACAGGGTTATATAAAAAATACCAAAACGCTCTCGGCCTGTATTTGTTTACATTAAAACTAACAACTTTTGTTCTACGACTTTTCTTTTTACTCGATATTTTGAGAAATATCCAATACTCAATATTTTACAGAGATACTCTACTCGTTCCTACTCTGTAATGTAACATCGGCGCGGCGGCCGGTGCGCGAGCTCGCGGCGCGAAACCGCAACAGTGTAATGTCACTTTACAGAAACAACATTTTTTTGTATGATATTTAAAATTAAAACTGAATTTTGAAAAGTCGCAGAACCAAAGTTGTTAGTGTTAATGTAAACTATTAAAATAAAATTAACTTTTTGGGTCCATTTTCTTTATTTTCCTTTCAGCAGAGACAACTCCATTTCACAGACAAAAGACTATCTTAATTCTTAACTACTGTCTACTACAGATAATAATATAAATGACAAATGCAATGTCACAGACTACACTAACACAGCCCCTCAATTTATAGAGCTTTATATCAAACCACTTTTATATAAAGATCATAAATTGTACACAACAATACAGAATACCTATGCAATTTAACTTACTAACAAAATGCTTTTTGACATTATATACATACATGTATCAGATAATAGAAAGATAGCAAGATATGAACTAGTTTACTAACAACAAATCAAATATATGGTAATAATATATTCTAAATATTAAGTACAGTTGTTTTATTTTAACACTTCAATTTTTAGTCTAATATTAAGTATAAAAATATCCTATTCCAGTGGTAGAAGCTAATAGACTTTCATAAGCTTAAATAAAAATAATTCTAACATAAAAACAAGAGTTTTCAACTTATTACTAGGAACTTAGATTAAGTTTTTGACAAAAGTAAATGTGACGATTAGCTGGCAATGCCTTAGTAAATATATCAGAGATATTTTCATCAGTAGGTACATAAGAAATAGTAACTTCACTTTTATTAATGACATCTTTTATGTAGTGATATTTAATTGAAATATGTTTAGAAGCTTTTGTGTTGACATGGTTTTGAATTAACTTGATTGTGCTTTGATTATCTATGTAAATATGAGCAAATATAGGTTTAGGCTTTAGCAAATCAGAGAGAAGACCTTTCAGATGTATGAGTTCACTTACTGCATGTGCTCCGGCAACATATTCAGCTTCAGCTGTTGACAATGCAACGCATGTCTGTTTTCGAGAAAACCAAGTTATTAAATTATTACCTTGATATATAACACAACCACTGATGCTCTTCCGGTCTGTTTTGTCCGCTGCCCAATCAGCATCTGAAAATGCCTGAAGTTTGTGACAATTACCTGAGTTAGTATAAATCAGCCCCTGTTCCTGAGTTTGCTTGAGATACCGCAGCACTCTTTTTCCAGCCTTCCAAAGATTTATAGTTGGTTTATCAAGAAATTTACTTAAGTATGAAGTAGCAAAAGTTATATCTGGTCTCGATGTCATTGACAGATATGTGAGACTACCTATCAATTCTCTGTATGGTACGTTGATTATGTCATCATCAGTAGAAGCAGCTGTAAAGTCCTTTTCCATAGGTGTTTTTGCTCCTTTGCAATCCTCCATGCCAAATTTATTTAATATTTTCTTTATTAATTTTCCTTGTTTAATTTTAAGTGTGTTTTCTTCTCTATAAATTTCCATTCCCAAATATTCTTTTACATATCCTAAATATTTTGTATTGAACTCCCGTTTTAATTTTTCTATAATAATTTCTCCAGAACCGAGTATCAATATGTCATCCACAAAAATAAGTATCCATGTTTCTCCATTATAGTATAAACAGAAATCATATTTTGATTGTTTAAAGTCATTATCCAAGAAAAATTTATGAATCCTTTCGTTCCAACAACGTGGTGCTTCTTTAAGACCGTAAAGTGCTTTTCTTAATCTTAGAACTTTTCCTTTTTCTGATTTAATCCCTTCTGGATATTTTATATATACTTCATTGTTTAGCTCCCCATTTAAGAATGCTGTAGGTACATCTAATTGATGTAGTGGTTTATTTTGCTGCACTGATATACTTAGTAACAATCTCACTGTAGTTATCCTAGCGACTGGAGCATACACATTATATACATTTTCCTCTTGAAATCCTTTAGCTACTAATCTAGCCTTCTTTGTTCCATCTGGTTTGCATCTGAAAATCCATTTTGTATCTATAGCTTTTTGTCCTTCAGGTAATTCCGCTGTTTCCCATGTATTTAATTTTTGAAGTGCTTTTATTTCCTTATCTATTGCAAATCTCCATTCTTCATTTTTCACAGCATCTTTGTAGCTACTGGGTTCAATTCCATGCATAATATTTAAGCAATACGCAATATTAGTCTCTATGTTATCTAATTCTTCTTCATAGTCCCTGAGATATGTCGGCTTATTCACTATTCTTCCTGATCGTGTCCTTATCTCTGGTTCTTCTGCTCCTCCTTCAGTATCTTCATAATCACTTTGACTTTCTATCTCATCATCTTGATATTTCTTCATGTTTTCTTCAATTTGTACGGACTTCTTTTCTGATCGACTACTTTGCGGATTCTTCTCAACACGTTCTGTTACATTTTCTTGCAAAATATTTTCCTCATTATTATCATTGTTATTTACTTTGTACTGTACTTGTGTTTCATCAAATCTCACATCTCTAGACACAAATATCTTGTTACTCTCAGGATCCCATAGCCTGTATCCATTTTGATTATATCCAACAAACCTCATTTCTTTTGCTCTTTGTAAAAGTTTATCCTGTTTTGGTAAAATATGTACCCATGCCTTGCATCCAAATACTCGCAATCTTGACAGATTTTTATTTCCGAACATTTTCTCTGCAGGTGTCTGAAAGTTGATAGCTGTTGATGGACATCTGTTAATTTGATAGACTGCACACCTTACTGCTTCTCCCCACAATGTTTTTGGCAAATCTGTCTCAATCAACAATGTTCTTGCTCTGTTATAGATTGTTCGATTCATCCTTTCTGCTACGCCATTCGACTGAGGACTGTAAGGACATGTATACTGTATCACTATACCCTTTTCTCGACAAAATGTCTGAAATTTCTCATTTTTAAATTCACCACCATTATCTGACCTTATTTTCTTGACTTTATTACCTGTCTGTGTTTCTATTCTTTTTATGTATTCAATCAGCCTATCTGTTGCCTCGTTTTTCCTTTTTAATAAATACACTTCGCAGAAATGTGTAAAGTCATCAATTATTGTTTGATAATAAATCTCACCTGTTAAAGTAGGCTCAGTTACTGGTCCCGATATATCTGTATGAATTAATTCACCAACCCATTTTGAACGTGGCCTTGGTACTGAACTAAATGGTAATCTTGTTGACTTACCTTTCATGCAGGGTTCACACGGAGTCTGGCTATACGGTAGTTGAAGCAGTTTCAGCTGATTTCTATTAGCATGACCTAACCTTTGATGCCATAAGTTGCTTGAATTTAAACATATTTCAGATTTAAGTTTCATATCAATAACGTATAATCTACCTCTCAGTCTACCTATAACTTTCCTGTTTGACTTGCTTATTGTTACACAATTATTATAAAATTGAACATAATGCCCTTTTTCTAGCAATTTTGAAACAGACAAAAGATTGTGTGACAAATTTGGAACAATTAACCCTTCAATATCTACTGTTATTCTATCATCATAAATTAAAGTAAGTTTACCTTTCTTTTTACAAGTTAAGTACTGTCCATTGGCAACATAAATTTTCATTTCCTTGTCCAAGTGTACAATATTGGTCATATACTGTTCATATTTAGCCATGAGCAAATTCTCCGTGGCACCAGAATCAACGACTAGGCTTACACAATCACTTGCACTTAATAGACATGTTTCACTTGCACTGAACGCTGTAAATGACACTGGGGTCTCATCGCCCTCCTCCGTTGTCTGTGCAACCTGGCCCGACTGCCTCGATGTCCTGTAGGAGCTTATGCCTCTTCCTCTGCTGTAGTTGCTACCTCGAGTATGGTCTTGCTGTCCTCTAGTAGATCGACCTCTATAACTACCTCGTACTGGTGTTGACTGTCCCATTCTGCACCGGAATGATTTGTGCCCTTTTCTTCCACATTTATAACAGGTCAGGAAGCTGTTCTGATCATTATCCGAAACTGTACTTTCCGAGCTTTTGAGTTTAAGTTCTGCATCTAACAATCTTGATTTAACAAAGTCCACTGTCAGTACTGTGTCTATAGTTTCCAGAGTTGTAATCACTGTGTCATATTCACTGGGTAAAGTAAGTAATAGGTGACATACTTTGTCACTATCCTGTAATGTTGCACCTGTTGACTCCAAACTTGTCAAAATACTGTCGAACTTAAAAAAATGGTCTTGCAGTTTTTCAGAAGATGTAGCTTTCATAGATAATAACTTCTTTCTCAAATACAATTGGTTAAACACGCTTTTCCTTTCGAAAATTTCTTCAAGTTGTTTTAACATGTCGGCTGCCGTTGAACATTTTTTAATTATTTCAATAAATTTATCCGAAATGCATTGCGCAATCAAACTCCGCGCTTTAACATCCACTTGTAACTCTTCCGTAGTTTTAGGTATTGTTTTTATTTCAAGTCCCCGTTCTTCCAACAATAATTTCATCCTGAATTTCCATGTAGAAAAATTTCCGCCATCTTGCAGCTTGGGTAAATTACTATTCACGATTGAAGTTGTAGCTGTAGACATCTTGTGCCTTTTATTATCTTTTCACTTATAATCCACTTTTTGTATCACTTTGACATCTCGTGTCTTTTCCTCGTTTTATATTTGCGCAGTGGAAGCGTATTAAAATAAAATTAACTTTTTGGGTCCATTTTCTTTATTTTCCTTTCAGCAGAGACAACTCCATTTCACAGACAAAAGACTATCTTAATTCTTAACTACTGTCTACTACAGATAATAATATAAATGACAAATGCAATGTCACAGACTACACTAACATAAACAACTACAGGCCGAGAGCGTTTTGGTATTTTTTATATAACCCTGTATATTATATCCCATTCCCCATGTCTTGCCCACTAGTTGGGACAAATGGGAAAACACGGAGTTGTACCTACCAAAAACTTGGGCTTAGTTAAAATAGTTAACAAAAGTTTTTTCACGTAATTTGTCGATTCTAATTTCATTAAGTAGAGAAAAGAATGGCTAAACCTTTTCGATTAGCTTAAGGCTTGAAGAGATGGCAAACTGGTTCTTTTTATGATGTTGTTTAAATAACTGATCATCAAATCCTTACAGAAAAAATATGTAACGGAAAATAAGGATTTAATGAACAGTTGACAAGAAAATGAATTTTCTCAAATCCTTTCTCAGAAAAAAATTCCCAAAAAGCATCTAATTTTGTAATAATTTCAAAATTGTCTGCAAAACGGCACAAGCTTTTTAATGAATTCTTACACACAAAAAAGTACTTACCTACATAAAAATTAAGATAATTTTGATTGAGAGTTTTATTTTTAGGCCTTCTAACAATCGTGTAAAGTAATAATTTCCCTGTTTAAGTAAATCAGTGTGAACGCGGCTGCTCCATCCCCCTGTAAACTGTCATGAAATCCACTGCCTTTTTGCTACTCTCCTAAATCGTGTACGAAATTTTTGGTAAATTTGTACCCACCCATTTGAAACGATATCCTTGTTAATCAGTGTAAACGGGTATAATCTTTGGGCGTCTTATTTTTTCTATTACATTTGTTTGACATATGCTAGGTTTTTTCAATAGACTACTAGTGTTTTGTGCTCTTGTTACATAGTTCTTCTTGTTATTACCTTCATACATAGATTTATTGAAGTGAGTTAAAATCACGTTTTTAACAAACACTGGTTTAAGCAGATTCAACGTCGCATTAAGTGACTCTATTGTGTCTACCTCAATAGAGGTGCCCTTTTTTCTCAAAACTCTTTTTATATCGTTGCTGATTTTAGAACTGTAATTTAGGTATCTTCTTCCTTCCTCTATTTGGGCTAATTCGTATAAAAACCCCGCTGCTAGAGCCTAAAAAACATTAAAAAAGGTAAAAATGATTGATGTTCTTTACTGATCTTTTTCATTATATCCAAACAACAATTAATCCTAGAAAAGTCGTACTAATTAACTAACGTAGAAGGTAGCTATACTTAAGTACTGTTAAAAATGATCAAATGCATACTAGGTAAAATTCAGATTTGGTGCAAAAACCAAAAAATAAAAAAATTAGAACCTGAGTCACGTAATCCCCAAAGTATTTGTTCTTGCAGGGCCACGATAATAAAACGACGACAATGGACTGATCTTCAAACACGTTGCATATATCGGCGTTAGCGCACGCTTGCGATATCTCCACGCGTTCGCTGTGCGGCGATTCTATCATACCCTGAAATAGTACCTATATTATAATTAAAAATTTCGAATTATAGGAAAAAAGAAAAAAAAAATAATATTAGTTTCTTTCACTGAGAATTTTTCAAAAATTACACGACTTTGGCGCCATTATCGTTCTCTACTCAAATCATAGATTTTATATCTATGACTCTAATTTACCATACGTAGCTGATTAAATTTTTTTTTACTCTATACAAGTTAGTATACCTACTTGATTGCGATCTCACCTGATGATAAGTGATGATGCAGCCAAAGATGTTATCGTACTAAAATACAAATGTATGGCAGTTTGCAATAAAAAAATACCAAAAACATATAATATAAACCACACTAACTTCATTTAAAAACATCAGCGCGTTTCTCGTATAATTACCCCCCATGTACAGGAATTTCCTCAAAATCCGCATGTTCTTTATAATCTCCCCTAGATTACTGGTGGTATACTTGGAATCCTCGTTGAAATGTATGACGAAGTCATTGTAGTCGGAATGATTTAGACAGTGGCATTTCCTTGTAAGCCGTCTATACACTGTACAGTCATCGTGATCGTCCTAAAAATGATCATAATAATAAAACACGAACAAAAATTTGTGCGTTATTCCCAAAGGTTATTCCTTAGAAATTAGGGTGTATATTATGATTCCCATTGGTGCTAACGTAACATCAGGATACATTAATTAATGTTATGGTCGCGTCTTCGCCAGTGAGCTCTACTAACTACTTTAATCATTGTTTATAGGCACAGACCATTAGTTTAGTGCTCGTTGTTTGAAGGAATTTCAGTTGTGATGTGTAACATCTTTTCCCCTCGGTTTCTGGATGTTTTTTGTGTGAGTGGTTTTGAAAAATGGACAACGTGAAAAGGAAAACGAGCGCTAACTATTTGATTTGACCAATGAGTGCGCGCTGTGAAATTTTTCTTAAGGCTGGTATCACGATGTACGTTAGTAGCAACAAGTAGAGACAAAAGAGGTAACGTTTGTATTTTGTAAGTTTGTGAAGTTGTGATTTTGTGAGTTTGTGACGTTATGTAAGGGGTAATCTCTGGATCTTCTGAAACGATTTTCAAAATTATTTCACCAATAGAAAGCTATGTTAGTGTGGAGTTGCATAGGCTATAATAATTTTCAAAATTAATTAGGCATCTTTACTTAAACTTGAATAGGTAATGTAATCCAAGTTGTAAAAAAATGCTTTCATCGCGTACGCTGCGGAAACTATTAGGATCATATGGATTAGGATTATGCGGATAGAACAAAACAATGTACCTACTGCAATATGTAAAAAAAAGTCCGCGATAGCATATATGCCTGTCTCCTACCTGCCTAACTCACAATAACTAGTTTTACTCAGTTACTGTTAAAATTGTGGAATAAAGAATAACAGTTTTTGTGAAGCATATTTAGCCCATATGGTATTGTGGTCGATTCTGTTGTGCAAAATCTCTAAACTAAACTAATTTAAAATAGTGCTATCCTTTTCTAATTGCTGCCAATGGAAAAGGATAGCACTATTTTAAATTAGTTTATATCTTTATAAATATGTTTATTAGAACGGTTGTAGAATATTTTTGTGCCCTTTACTCTACATATACAGTTTAAACAAATATCTTCAAAGACATTAGCAAAATAAAAACGTGAGGTCGCGTCGCCTCGGCTGTTGTGTGGCGATATAGGCAGGTCGGCTCCCTACGCAACGGACGTTAACGTACGAAATAGCATTGTTTATTTATCCCGAACTTTTTTACCCACGACGGAATGGAGTACGGGTATATGCGTTTAGAGTGAGAGACCGTTTGTACATTTCTTTATTAATGAGATATTATGTTTGTTTGTATGTTAAATTGTTTACAAAAACCAATAATACAAAAACATTTTTGTTTGTCTGTTTGTTTGTTTGTTTGTGCACATGCTCCCATTTATTTCAAAAACGGCTTGACCGATTTAGACGCAGTTTTCTGTATAATGTTTGGTATTCATGGGCAATGGTTCTTAGATAGTTTTTACGAACATCGATCACCAGAGGGCACCATAAAATACATTTATATTGCAAACGAATGTTCCCATTTATTTCAAAAACGGCTTGACCGATTTAGATGCAGTTTTCTGTATAAAGTTTGGTATTTATTGGCGATGGTTCTTAGATAGTTGTTATGAACATCGATCACCAGGGGGCGCCATAAAAAATATTGACAGTGCAAACGAATGTTCTCAACATTCCGGATCGTGACTTGTGACAGCAAATTGCAATTTGCAATCAGCTAAAATGTAGGTGAATAATTTACCGAAATATATATGACATCTAATTTGTTTGTATTAGCTTCTAGATTTTTCAGAGCTTCTGTATTGCATATATCATTTTCTTTATTTGTAACATCGTCCTATAAAATATAAATAAGTACTAAGGTTTCTTAAATTACACGCTTGGAAAATGTATCGCAGGCAGGCTTTAATTTCTTGACAAGACTTAAGTATACGTGGTATAACTACGTAGTCGTAGTTGAACATTTCTAATGATATATGTAAGTATATTTAGGTTTTTAAAAAATTGAGAAATTTTGCCTGTGTAAGTGATTTGATGTTATTGGTGAATTTAGGAGTCTCATCGGAAATCGTATTCTTTCCGCGAGTTTTGCTTTGTATTTCTTCTAATAAACAAAGAAGCTGCTTTGTGCTTTCTTTCAGTTTACCAACTGATTCCTGAAACAAAAACGCCGTTTGAAACATGAAAATAATATCATTTTGCTCGATAAGTTTTCCTCCCACCTACGACGACCACGTCCCGCGCTCGTTCGTTCAGTACGACGAGCCAGTCTAAAGTGGGAAGGGTACTCATGCAAAGATTCTGTGAACGGGTATGCTTGAAAATGAAACAGTTACGCACCACATATACCAAACACTTAGGTACCACTTATACCATAATCTTTGCCGTTTTTATAGAAAAGGCATACCTATTACCAGTGGCGTAGCATGTGATTTCGCCGCCCGGGGCCGAACCTAAATATGCCGCCCCCCTTGTTTTCAGGCTTCCGTACCTTAAGGGTAAAACGGGACAAAAAGAATTTTCTAAATTGGTCCACGCGTCTTCGAGTAATCGGGGAACATACATAAAAAAAGATTCCGACGAAATGAAGAACCTCCTCCTTTTTTTTTTGAGGTCGGTTAAAAAACAGAATAAAATAGGTATTTAATGGTGCTCCTGTCTAACAAACGTTACTTTTTTTGCTTGTGATATTGATAACGGTAACAGGTAGACGCTTCAAATGTTTAGGCTATATTTAATTATTATATTCACTTTAAAAATAAAAAATAATAATTTAAAAACACAACTACCCTGATATTAAACGAACTAAAAAGTAAGAAACAAGTTATTTTAGTTGATATGGCAGTCGGGGTACTTCTTAGAATAAAAGGTGTTCCACAAAACGGCCCCCCGACTGCCATGTCAACTAAAATAACTAATTTAATAACAAGGCAGTCGTGTTTTTTATTTTTTTATTAATTGTTTTTCTTTTATACTTTTTTGTGATGATTTGCGATATCTAAGGACATGTCAAATAAATTTCTGGTTGGTCATTATTTGAAAAGATTTCTAAGTCGATCTAATTCTTCTAGAGAATTGTTGTCATGGAAACTCACGAAAAAAGTTATTTTTGTATGTACATCCTACCTATATAAATGTGTGTGAAGTATATATTGAACATATATATTATATATGCGATTACTACTCTCTGATATCTTCATTTTGATACCCATATTTGTGTTCATTAAAGAAAATATTTTGTTTTCCACTTTTTGAAATGGCGCCTCACATTCGCCATATTGATTTTTTTCAAAAAACTATAGCCTATGTTACTCGGGAGGATGTATGGATTCCAACAATACCCCATATGTCGAAATTTGTTCAGCCGTTCAGAAGTTATGGTGGAATAAAAAAACTCACAAACATACATACATACGTACATGAACCCTAAAACATTACACTCCTTTTTTTGGGCAGTCGTGTAATAAATATTCATTAAACAGAAAAAGTACAAAAGCAAAGTGAGGTTTGATCTTGGTTGTCCAATAAATAATAACGACGGTCGCACCGCTGCGCTTTTCGAGCCCATTATTATAATAATAAAATAGCAACTAAACTCTAAAGTGCAAAATATTTACAAAAGTACACACTGTCCAAGTGCTCGCTTAATGGCATGGCGCCCAAAACACTGGCGCTATTGCCTAGCTTTATAGCCATACTTGGCCATGGGGCTAAATGTTTATTTAATGCCAGTTCTTTGGCCAAAGAGTTGGTTCACCTATCAGGTGAACATCAACATAATGAGAAACATGGGCGCCGCCAGGATTTCTTTGAGGGGGGTGCATATCTGGATCTACACTAATAATTCCGTTTCATTAGAATATTGTTTCACGGGCATTTAACTTTAAATTATGACGTAAATTTGTCAGCGTACTCATCATGGACGTACCAAACAACTTTTAAGGGTGGGGAAAAAGCATGGAGTACTTTTTACAGGCTGAACTTGCAATAGTTGAATTTTCAACGTCGCAGTAACCCTGAACCTAACTTATTGTTAAAATCGAGCAAAAAAACCTCGAAAATTTAACTTTT
Source organism: Coenonympha arcania (assembly GCA_036785405.1). Taxonomy (NCBI): domain Eukaryota; kingdom Metazoa; phylum Arthropoda; class Insecta; order Lepidoptera; family Nymphalidae; genus Coenonympha; species Coenonympha arcania. The sequence continues at coordinate 8,127,355 of CM072069.1, forward strand.
TTTACGTTTTAACTTAATTTTGTTTTGTTATTAATCTTTGTTGATTTGTTATCTACCTATAGCATATTTTAAATTTTCAAGTATGGTTCATGAGATAGAGCTCAGTGACAAACAGAAATTTTGCCGAAAAGCAGATTTTAGAGCGGATGTTTATACTTGACGAAATATATCAGCAAACGCGAGCGAAGCGAGCGAAAAATTTTTTAAGTTTTCTCAGAATAAGTCGCCCTTTCGTATGCCGTATGCCGCCCTTTCGTATGCCGTATGCCGCCCTTTCATATTCGGCCGCCCGGGGCGGTCCGCCCCCCCCGCCCCCCCCATGCTACGCTACTGCCTATTACATCGCATCATCAAAGACAGTTTTTTCAAAGTGCATACCTAATACCTATACACTACCTACCAACCTGTGCTACCAACATTAGGTATCTAAAAAGATTTCGAAACTAACTATAGCTTCGCTTGGTGATCCCTTGGGAATGTTGAAATTTTTAATTCTTTCTTGTTACTCGTCTATACTTGTAAAGCGTAAGCGCTAAAGATATGAGTTACTCACAAGTTTAACGTGGCAAAGCGGTTCAATTGAATTTAAACATTCTACGCAAAAGTTGTTGATCGGAGCGATCATATCCCGATCTCCGGATAACATTGACTTCTTGGATTTTCTATAGCCATGTGATGATGATGATTTGACGCGTCTTTCGGAACTCCTTTCCGAAATATCATTTGTAATACAAGTCGAAGAACATACTGGTGAACGAATACTAAACTGCGATTCATGTTCCATTTCATCGGTTTGTATTACAAATTCATCTTCTACAATAATTAATATGGACAGCAAAGATTCATCCCAACATGAAGAGTTAAAAGTTGTTTACAAGTGTAAACTATTGTAAAAAATTTATTTGCTTACAATTTTTGAATTTTCGTGTCAATATTTTTCAACACAGATTATAATAGAATCGAATCAATGACAAAGGGTTTATTTTTCTTTATTCATTTAATCGGCTTTATCGGGGTAGGTATAATACTATTTTCTTTTTATTCTCTTTCTACACATACGAAAAATGAGAGAATTACACTATTGGATAAAAAAAAATATAAACGACGTTTTGATAGCTTTTGTATGGCATAGGTATGTTACAAATTTTTACTTTAGATAGTCTGTGAGATAGTCTATCTGGCGATTGAAAAATAGGCCCAATAAAATTAAAGTAAAATATTTGAATGGTAATAAATATGCTCGAGCAGCAATGTTCGAACAACAACAACAACAACAGAGTAGCAACAACAAGACAAGAGAGTAGCGTCTCAGCTGAATAATTAATAAGTACTTCGTACAACCTTTATAATTCCATGGTGCAACGGGTGCAACATGGTGCAACAATCTAACATGCAATCTTGAAGTTTTGGTTTTGTCTATATCTCAGTATCTCTGAATTTTGTGATCTGTGATCTTGATGACAATCCGGCAGGTCAAACTTCCTGTTTGGCTCAATGGCTCTACGCGCGGAGCCAATACCTCAAAAGAAAAAAAATAACTTCCTGTTCCTTGTTCACAGACCACAAAACTAGAGAGAGCCTATCAAGTGATGATTATATCCCGTACCTATATCCTCTTTGGTTGTTGATTGTTGTTTTTCTCTTTGCTGTGGTTGTCTATGGTTGTTTTGTTTTTAATTTTTATTTTGATTAGGTACAGATTTGAGAAGTTTACCTTTATTTTACATTATTTTTTGGCTATTAATGAATAATGAATTCCTATAAGAATAAAATCAATTATGAGAGTCCGTGTGATACAGACAATGACTGGACAGATTCATCAGATGATTCAAAATATTCCGATACAGAAAGGTTAGTAAATAAACATCGCTAACCTTTATGTTTGTGAAACTATGGTTCTTTTATTGTTTTTATTATAGTTCGGTACCTGAATGGGACTCGGATGTAGGAGAAGACGGAGAATTAGTTTTTATTAAAACGAAAACGAACAGTGAAATCACCGAAACCCCACTGCTAGAAAGCTGTGAAATATTCAAACTGAGAAGCGACTTTAAAAGATCTTCTACAAGACGTTCCACTAAAGGTATTCCTTGATTTCCTTGTCACAAAATTGTTGCAGTTAATTTTTTATACTGTGCATCTACATTGTTTTGCATTTTGAAGATAAAGCTCAGTATTTACGATAGTGAGCTTTTTTAAAGCTGTTTAGCTATTTTTTACTGAGTATTCTTTAAAATAAGAAGTTTTTTTTTTTTTTAAATAAGTAAATGTAAACTACTTAAAAAATCAGGGAAACCCCATTGGTAGAAAAATGTGAAATATTCAAACTAAGACGCAACTTTAAAAGTTTTTCCACAAGACGTTCTACTAAATGTAATCCTTGATTTCCTCGTCAATCGTCATAAAGTTGTTGCAGTTAGTTTTTCCCACTGTGCATCTGCATTGTTTTGCATTTTTCAGTATTTACTATACTTAGCTTTATTTAGAGTAATGCTCTATTCTCTATTTAGAGTATTTAAAAAGCAATTTTTTTATTTTTATTTTTAAGGTAAAATATTTAAAGTTTTAAATAGTCGTAAATCAAAGGTAAAAGACAATGGGAATATTGAGAAAAAGGACTGTGAAGATAACAATAAATTTATTATAATACAGGTAGGTATTTTTTTATACTTATCACTTCACATCACTGTGATTATGGAATAAAATAGAGTTACACTACTACCCGTTCGCAGAAGCAGAAGCAGAACATTAACTTTAAATTTTTCAGGTTAGCAAGAACATGATATTCAGCAGTGACAAAAATTGTCAAATAGAGAAACTGTTTGGCATCAGTTTAGAGACACATGCAGATGGCAAAACTTTAGTTGTAGCCAGTTTTCTACCTGAAGCCAAAGCCATATATGTTTCAAAAGTCAAAACTGGGTATTACTTGCAGAAAATCAATGGTATTGAAGTAACATCTTATAACATTAATAATGTGTTACAAAGAGTTGCAGAGGATGTTGAAAATCCTAAACTCACATTCCAAGTTGTATCCGAGGGGTACAATGTTGATCTGGAGAAGTTATTGACGTCAAAAAGTGCACTGGAAAATTCCCTGACACAATTGCTAAAAGATTCCATGTGTTCAGTTCTATACATGTGTGGCAATGATGCAGAATATCCAAGTAATGATGATAAAGGCGTTCTCTACTGCTTCCCGAGACCTTTCAACCAGAACTTTCTTTACAACACCAGAGGTGCCTATTTGACCCTGAACCATTTAGCCCCAAAATCTTTAGGAACAAGTGAGCCTATCATATCGACGGTCTTACACAAAAACCAACTAATAAACATAGCGTATGCATCACATTTAACTGATTTGCTGTTAATCGCTATCCCGAATGACAAAGTTGATACATTTGCTGCAAAAAGAATAATAATTGATGTAGTAAGAGTTTTGGAGTTACTGTATGGATCATTGAAAACATGTTTTACGAAACCTAATAATGTGGATAAATTAGATACTCTGTTTTCAAGGATTTTTGTATCTTTATTATTTGGGAGCAAAAATAAGGATAAGAGGGGTAGTCGGAATGTATGCTTTGAAGAACAGTTGGCAGCTAGAATGGTGTCTTTACCATTGGAAGTTAAAATTCAAGTGGACGATGCTATAACAGAGTTGGAAGCAGCTGATTACAGGGAGTGGGTAAGCGTGGATTTCATCTTTTTTTGTAACAGTACTGCTGTTACAAAAAAAGATGATACCCGGTTTCCACCAAAGCGGAGTTGTGTGTGAGTAACCAATCAGATTTCGTCATTTTGACATCACCCAAACTGAGGGGAGAGGGGATTTTTTTTATAGGCTTGCGCTTGACTACAATCAAGTCTGATGAACAGAAATGATGAGATCTAGGATGGAGCGCGCTTGCCTAGAAAATGCGTATTCACTCTTCTCTTGAAGGCACCCAGATTATATTTGGCTGGGAACACGGAAGCTGGAAGGGTGTTCCACACCTTAGCGGTTCATATCAGAAACGTAGAAGAAAAACGTTTCGTTCGAGAACGCTGGACATCAACCACATAAGGATGCCACTTCTCTCGACGTCTCGTGGTTCTATGGTAGAAAGGTGAAGGAGGCACAAGGTTGTGGAGTTCTTGAGCACACTCTCCAAAATATATGCTGTAAAAAACCGCTAAACAGGCAACACTGCGTCGGTGTTCTAAGCTGAGCAGTTTCGCCCTTGTTAGCGATTCCTTGCCGATTATTCTGCGTGCGTGCGTGGGATGTCGAAATGATGACACCTGACTAGTTACTCAAACACAGCTCCGCTTTGGTGGAAAGCGGGCCTTAAACGGTAACAGCTATTGTTAATTGTGATAGAAATACATTGGTGCTAATTCTGTTGTACAAAGTCTATAAACTAAGCTAATATAAAATAGTTCTATCCTTTTCAAACTGTTCCCTATGGAAAAGGATAGCACTATTTTAAATTAGTTTATAGTTTAGAGATTTTGCACAACAGAATCGACCACAAATATCAAATATGTACACATACTTCTTGTAAAAAAATGCAATTCCTTTTCAGACAGATGAAGTAGAAAACTTTCAACGTCTCTACACTGTGATAGGTTCGTGTCTGTTTTATTCTGGTCACCTGTTGAGTTCACATTTACAAGACGAAGATCTCAAAGAGATAAACGCTTATCTGAAGCTGAATGGTGTACTGAGGCTTAGCATTGAAAAAGATATTGAGAGGCTCGTGATATGGAAAGAGGTTTTTATAAATGAGCACAGGAAACACAATAAGATTGATTCAAGTGACTACAGGTGAGATGAGGGTAAAAATTAAGCAAAATCACAGTAGAAAATCTAGAGATCAAAGCACTGCCAGCAATAGTTAGGAAAGCAGGTACAAATATGTGTATATTTAATTTTTGTTACCAAACTCCTCCGAAACGGCTGGACCAATTGTTATAAAATTTTATGTCTATTTTCGGTTGGTTTGAGAGTAGGTCATAAGGTATTTTGTTATATCCCTCATGGCAAAATGACGTTTGTCGAGGCAGCAAGTCTTCTCTTAATATATAAAATTCTCGTGGCAATTTTTGTTACCAAACTCCTCCAAAACGGCTCGACCGATTGCTATGAAATTTTCTGTGTACGTTCGGTAGGTCTGCGACTAGGTCGTATGCTATTTTTATATCCCTAATGGCAAAACAACGTTTGCCGGTACATCTAGTTAACTAAAAAAAAATCCCGCTACTTTCGGCCCTCTAAAACATCTTATGTGCTAGACTTATTATAGCTTATCCAGAATATACAATATCTGACTTGCTTGAACTTAAATACACTAGTTCTATCCCTTCCTGTAATCCCGTGGAATTTCGAAAATTCCTTCCTTATCTTTGGTGACCTATGTGAAAATTTCAGCTTACTAGTTCCATATGTTTGGGCTGAGTGATGAGTCAGTGAGGAGACTCAAGGAATTAATTACTTAAATTTTTCTTTTTTATAAAGATAATTTTTCTCTACGCCTCATTTAACTTTTTAGTAATTCCACACTTCTACTTATTATAACCAAATAACTATATATTCAGAATTCCAGATGGTCGTTGGTTTCTACTGACGGTGGGTAAAGGACATTTTGTACTGGCGACATTAATGGAAGCCGGTGGATGCACAGAGGAGGTGAGTAAGCTTGTATTGTAAACACCGATTATATAGTAAAACACCGATTGGGCATCCGAACGATTTACGTAAACCTTTATCATACAAGCAAACAGTAGCGCCATCTGTCAAAATTCTATAGGTGGCTGCTGAGCAAACTACATTGTGACCTTATACTGGTGGTATTATTGGCACCGATAAACTGGCGACATTTTTTCACCCCGTCCGCCATATCCAGGGTATATGTTTATTATTGTAAATAAATCTTTGCTGTACTACACAATATCAATTTAATCTTCATGACACCCTTACATAATTATTCACAGACAGTTTATGTAATTAATGTAATAATTTTTCAGGCAGTAGGTGTGATCCCACCTTCGCCATTTTATGTGGAAGAGTGCGAGAGTTGTCTGGACCTATTATTTGAAGTTGGATTGAACAAATATCTGCCATCTTGGTTCTCTTCCAACACGCAGCCCCAAGTGGAAACACAGCCGCAACTCCTCACCAAGCATGGAAGAAAGATTAGAGACAATACTAATAATTGTAAGTCTGAGAATTTTGTTATTGTATCAATATCATCACAGCATGGAACTCTATATAGACTACTACCTGTTTGCAGAATCTTTGCCAATGACTTCCCCTTCATAAGACCGCCACTTGTGCTCGTCTCTTATCAGACAAGCGCGGGTGGCGGTCGTTATAAAATATGCGTTAAGAGGATTATTAAAGAAACACAAAAAAAAACATTTCTCTTCTTACTTCGTGTTCTCACGAATAAGGTGTTGATATTGAAGAATGACATTTACCACTTAGATTATGTTTATTTTTATGCTTGATAACTTTAAAATATTGTAGTATAACAGTTCCGTCATTTTACTTCCAATTTATTTTACAATGCCCGTATTCTATTCCACACTCAGCGTCAAAACCAGACTACAAAAGTCCAACATTAAAACTCTCAAAATCTCAATCGGACGTAAAAAGGCGCCACAACTCTTCAGACCAGATCAACGCGGGAACAACAAGTGAGACCTCCATCAACAACTACCACAGCACGAGTCAACATAACTTGTACGCGCAGTGGTACAACGGCCCGCAGAAACAGTACAGACATTCCAGCTTGGATGTCAGTTATTCAGAAGACTCTGGGAGTTTGAAGAGTAATAGGTAAGACTAAGTTATGTATAAGACTATATCAACATGGGAACAACAAGTGAGACCTCCATCAACAACTACCACAGCACAAGTCAACATAACCTGTACGCGCAGTGGTACAACGGCCCGCAGAAACAGTACAGACATTCCAGCTTGGATGTCAGTTATTCAGAAGACTCTGGGAGTTTGAAGAGTAATAGGTAAGACTAAGTTATGTATAAGACTATATCAACATGGGAACAACAAGTGAGACCTCCATCAACAACTACCACAGCACAAGTCAACATAACCTGTACGCGCAGTGGTACAACGGCCCACAGAAACAGTACAGACATTCCAGCTTGGATGTCAGTTATTCAGAAGACTCTGGGAGTTTGAAGAGTAATAGGTAAGACTAAGTTATGTATAAGACTATATCAACATGGGAACAACAAGTGAGACCTCCATCAACAACTACCACAGCACAAGTCAACATAACCTGTACGCGCAGTGGTACAACGGCCCACAGAAACAGTACAGACATTTCAGCTTGGATGTCAGTTATTCAGAAGACTCTGGGAGTTTGAAGAGTAATAGGTAAGACTAAGTTATGTATAAGACTATATCAACATGGGAACAACAAGTGAGACCTCCATCAACAACTACCACAGCATAAGTCAACATAACCTGTACGCGCAGTGGTACAACGGCCTGCAGAAACAGTACAGACATTCCAGCTTGGATGTCAGTTATTCAGAAGACTCTGGGAGTTTGAAAAGTAATAGGTAAGACTAAGTTATGTTTAATACTACATCAGCATGCATACATCATCATGCATGTATACATCAGCATGGGAACAACAAGTGAGACCTCCATCAATACCACAGCACAAGTCAACATAACCTGTACGCGCAGTGGTACAACGGCCCGCAGAAACACTACAGATATTCTAGCATGGACGTCAGTTATTCAGAAGACTGGGAGTTTGAAGAGTGATACGTAAGTCTAAGTTATGAATAAGACTACATCAACATGGGATTAACAACAAGTGAGACCTCCATCCACAACTACCACAGCACAAGTCAACATAACCTGTACGCGCAGTGGTACAACGGTCCGCAGAAACAGTACAGGCATTCCAGCTTGGATGTCAGTTATTCAGAAGACTCTGGGAGTTTGAAGAGTAATAGGTAAGTCTAAGTTATGTACATTACTACATCAACATGGGAACAACAAGTGAGACCTCCATCAACAACTACTACAGCACGAGTCAACATAACCTGTACGCGCAGTGGTACAACGGCCCGCAGAAACAGTACAGACATTCCTGTTTAGATGTCAGTTATTCAGAAGACTCTAGAAGTTTGAAGAGTATTTTGAAGTATTATTTTGAAGGTAAGAATGGCGGCGTAATGAATAGATCGGGAGCGGTCAACATGACAATAGGGACCCTGAACTTGAAGCCGCAATCAAGAGAATAAAAAGAAAAAGAAAAGTTAAGAATTTGACTATTTAAAAAGACCAGAGGTTTGATCGCGTTAGAAAAATATTGTATTCATCCTAAGCAAATTCTGTAGCTCGATTGGCTGACGTAAAATCAGGAAACCAATCAAGGGCAGAATTTGTTTAAGATAAAGATAATGAGAACGTTTTTGTTACACAATTGCCTAGCAGGAAATACGGGAGCAACAATTGAGACTTCCATCAACAAGACAACAACCCATAGAAACAGTATAGACATTCCAGCTTAGATATCAGTTATAGAAACTTTTTCCAGGCACTCAGTAACGTCTATCTGGCTCTACCATGTTATAAAACGAAATTGCATTTGAATGTTTAAAAGCCTTTATTATACAACTTTTTTTTAAATTTCAGTGAAATAAGTGAAGATAGGATCACTGGCAGGCGCGCTGACCGAGAGCAAAAAAGTCGACGTGAATCGTCCGGTTCAGATTCTGATTGGGATAAACAGGTTAGAATTTTCGCCGGTTTTTTATGTAGGTACACAACGTAAGTATGGATTGTACGTACACAAGGAAAATTAAATAAAAATAATATTAGTGAATTCAAATATGGAAGCCCAAAACCTTATTTATTATTTCTCGATACCCATTTTATTCCATACTAGCTCACCGCATTGGTTCTTACTTCTCTTGTCGGCATTATAACGGGAATACTACACAATTTCAACTTTCTAGATCCAAGTGTTTCAGGTGAGCGATGGTGTAAAAATGGGTCCCTATTACTAAGACTTCGCTGGCCGTCCGTCCGTCCGTCTGTCACCAGGCTGTATCTTTTGAACCATGACAGCTAGACATTTGAAATTTTCACAGATAATGTATTTCTGTTGCCGCTATAACAACAAATACTAAAAAAAGAATATAATAAATATTTTAGAGAGCTCCCATAAAACAAACGCTATTTTTTTTGCTTGTTTTTGCTCGACATTGGTATTGGTAACAGGTAGACGCTTGAAATATACATAAAATATTTAGTTGTATTATATTCTCTTTAAAAATAAATTGTTACATTAAAATTTAAAATATGTAAATATTTAAGGAGCTCCCATACAACAAACATGATTTTTTGCTCGTTTTGAATTTGGTGGGTATACAGACAGGTGTTTTGATTGGAATTGGTCTTGATAGTACGGAACCATCAGTGCGCGAGCCAGACTCGCATTTGACAATTTTTTTAATAATTTAATGTTATTGCTACAGTTGGCTCCATGTAAGGGAACTTTTCAACTATTAAGTCTTTAGATAATACGGGATTAATAAGAATTATCCCTTTCTCTTAGAAGAATCCCTTATGAAGTTTATTAGCTTTAGCTTCATAAGTGATTTTTCTTATGATTTTCTACAGGTTATTCTTCTTATATTCCAGGAAGGCAGTAGGTGTAGTAACATCGATGTATCGGACATAAGGAAGTCGCTACTAGATGAACTGGATCACGTCACCGTTCAAAGGTATGTTACTATTATAAAGTAATTTCAATATTTTTATTCAATATCATATTTGTACCAAAAATCTTAAACTTCAAACATTTTAGAAAGAATCAAAAACGATTTTTTGATTTTTGAGCACTTTTATACCTACTATGGGATATTTACCTGAATTAATATCACAGTAAACAGGCTAACCAGGGTTTTGAAAAATAAACGTGACGTTTTACAAGAGCCGTACATTGCCTATGTGAAATAAAGATATTTTGAATTTGAATTAAAATGTACAACCCTAACTAGTATACTTTTGTTATAAACCTTAAAATTAAAAACAAAGTTAGGATTCCAGTACATTATTAAAAGTGCTTGTACATTGTTCATGGTCGATGAATAACTATAATTAATAGTGATTCTTTTGAAGTTTCACTTATATGTATAGTATGAAAACGAGTTTTACTCGCACGTTAGCCGTTTGTTATTTAATTAAGGGTGTTAAATATATAAATGAGATAACGATATTGAGTGGGGTATCATACGAAAGGACGTTACTTGTATATTCTAAAACAGATTTTGACGTGATAACGTTTAATAAATTGATGAACACCAGCAGCACTCATGAAAAATAGTACCGTTCCGCGTAACGTTCCGCATAACGTTCCACCAAGCGATAGAGAGGCACGATAAAAATTACATAAAATAATGATTATGTTTTTTTTAATCTAAAATCATACTAAAAAAAATATAATCATAATCATACAAACATAAAATAATGATTATGACGTTATCACGTAAATCTATCGTCCGTAAACCGACTTTACAGGCAACCAATTTTTTTTTTAGAATTACAGCTGGCGAGGAAAATGTGCTATTCCATTTCATACAACTGGAGTCGGAAAAGGGCATACTGATCGCGCCCGTGAGCAACATCGAGACTCACGCCAACAACGCACTGTACTCGCACATCGTCGACACCTTCAGAGGCGCCTGCAGGAGGATACACGAGCTCTTGCAGCACAGCATTAAGTATGTACCTCATAACTGATACAACATCGAGACTCACGCCAACAACGCACTGTACTCGCACATCGTCGACACCTTCAGAGGCGCCTGCAGGAGGATACACGACCTCCTGCAGCACAGCGTTAAGTATGTACCTCATAACTGATACAACATCGAGACTCACGCCAACAACGCACTGTACTCGCACATCGTCGACACCTTCAGAGGCGCCTGCAGGAGGATACACGAGCTCTTGCAGCACAGCGTTAAGTATGTACCTCATAACTGATACAACATCGAGACTCACGCCAACAACGCACTGTACTCGCACATCGTCGACACCTTCAGAGGCGCCTGCAGGAGGATACACGAGCTCTTGCAGCACAGCGTTAAGTATGTACCTCATAACTGATACAACATCGAGACTCACGCCAACAACGCACTGTACTCGCACATCGTCGACACCTTCAGAGGCGCCTGCAGGAGGATACACGAGCTCTTGCAGCACAGCGTTAAGTATGTACCTCATAACTGATACAACATCGAGACTCACGCCAACAACGCACTGTACTCGCACATCGTCGACACCTTCAGAGGCGCCTGCAGGAGGATACACGAGCTCTTGCAGCACAGCGTTAAGTATGTACCTCATAACTGATACAACATCGAGACTCACGCCAACAACGCACTGTACTCGCACATCGTCGACACCTTCAGAGGCGCCTGCAGGAGGATACACGAGCTCTTGCAGCACAGCGTTAAGTATGTACCTCATAACTGATACAACATCGAGACTCACGCCAACAACGCACTGTACTCGCACATCGTCGACACCTTCAGAGGCGCCTGCAGGAGGATACACGAGCTCTTGCAGCACAGCGTTAAGTATGTACCTCATAACTGATACAACATCGAGACTCACGCCAACAACGCACTGTACTCGCACATCGTCGACACCTTCAGAGGCGCCTGCAGGAGGATACACGAGCTCTTGCAGCACAGCGTTAAGTATGTACCTCATAACTGATACAACATCGAGACTCACGCCAACAACGCACTGTACTCGCACATCGTCGACACCTTCAGAGGCGCCTGCAGGAGGATACACGAGCTCTTGCAGCACAGCGTTAAGTATGTACCTCATAACTGATACAACATCGAGACTCACGCCAACAACGCACTGTACTCGCACATCGTCGACACCTTCAGAGGCGCCTGCAGGAGGATACACGAGCTCTTGCAGCACAGCGTTAAGTATGTACCTCATAACTGATACAACATCGAGACTCACGCCAACAACGCACTGTACTCGCACATCGTCGACACCTTCAGAGGCGCCTGCAGGAGGATACACGAGCTCTTGCAGCACAGCGTTAAGTATGTACCTCATAACTGATACAACATCGAGACTCACGCCAACAACGCACTGTACTCGCACATCGTCGACACCTTCAGAGGCGCCTGCAGGAGGATACACGAGCTCTTGCAGCACAGCGTTAAGTATGTACCTCATAACTGATACAACATCGAGACTCACGCCAACAACGCACTGTACTCGCACATCGTCGACACCTTCAGAGGCGCCTGCAGGAGGATACACGAGCTCTTGCAGCACAGCGTTAAGTATGTACCTCATAACTGATACAACATCGAGACTCACGCCAACAACGCACTGTACTCGCACATCGTCGACACCTTCAGAGGCGCCTGCAGGAGGATACACGAGCTCTTGCAGCACAGCGTTAAGTATGTACCTCATAACTGATACAACATCGAGACTCACGCCAACAACGCACTGTACTCGCACATCGTCGACACCTTCAGAGGCGCCTGCAGGAGGATACACGAGCTCTTGCAGCACAGCGTTAAGTATGTACCTCATAACTGATACAACATCGAGACTCACGCCAACAACGCACTGTACTCGCACATCGTCGACACCTTCAGAGGCGCCTGCAGGAGGATACACGAGCTCTTGCAGCACAGCGTTAAGTATGTACCTCATAACTGATACAACATCGAGACTCACGCCAACAACGCACTGTACTCGCACATCGTCGACACCTTCAGAGGCGCCTGCAGGAGGATACACGAGCTCTTGCAGCACAGCGTTAAGTATGTACCTCATAACTGATACAACATCGAGACTCACGCCAACAACGCACTGTACTCGCACATCGTCGACACCTTCAGAGGCGCCTGCAGGAGGATACACGAGCTCTTGCAGCACAGCGTTAAGTATGTACCTCATAACTGATACAACATCGAGACTCACGCCAACAACGCACTGTACTCGCACATCGTCGACACCTTCAGAGGCGCCTGCAGGAGGATACACGAGCTCTTGCAGCACAGCGTTAAGTATGTACCTCATAACTGATACAACATCGAGACTCACGCCAACAACGCACTGTACTCGCACATCGTCGACACCTTCAGAGGCGCCTGCAGGAGGATACACGAGCTCTTGCAGCACAGCGTTAAGTATGTACCTCATAACTGATACAACATCGAGACTCACGCCAACAACGCACTGTACTCGCACATCGTCGACACCTTCAGAGGCGCCTGCAGGAGGATACACGAGCTCTTGCAGCACAGCGTTAAGTATGTACCTCATAACTGATACAACATCGAGACTCACGCCAACAACGCACTGTACTCGCACATCGTCGACACCTTCAGAGGCGCCTGCAGGAGGATACACGAGCTCTTGCAGCACAGCGTTAAGTATGTACCTCATAACTGATACAACATCGAGACTCACGCCAACAACGCACTGTACTCGCACATCGTCGACACCTTCAGAGGCGCCTGCAGGAGGATACACGAGCTCTTGCAGCACAGCGTTAAGTATGTACCTCATAACTGATACAACATCGAGACTCACGCCAACAACGCACTGTACTCGCACATCGTCGACACCTTCAGAGGCGCCTGCAGGAGGATACACGAGCTCTTGCAGCACAGCGTTAAGTATGTACCTCATAACTGATACAACATCGAGACTCACGCCAACAACGCACTGTACTCGCACATCGTCGACACCTTCAGAGGCGCCTGCAGGAGGATACACGAGCTCTTGCAGCACAGCGTTAAGTATGTACCTCATAACTGATACAACATCGAGACTCACGCCAACAACGCACTGTACTCGCACATCGTCGACACCTTCAGAGGCGCCTGCAGGAGGATACACGAGCTCTTGCAGCACAGCGTTAAGTATGTACCTCATAACTGATACAACATCGAGACTCACGCCAACAACGCACTGTACTCGCACATCGTCGACACCTTCAGAGGCGCCTGCAGGAGGATACACGAGCTCTTGCAGCACAGCGTTAAGTATGTACCTCATAACTGATACAACATCGAGACTCACGCCAACAACGCACTGTACTCGCACATCGTCGACACCTTCAGAGGCGCCTGCAGGAGGATACACGAGCTCTTGCAGCACAGCGTTAAGTATGTACCTCATAACTGATACAACATCGAGACTCACGCCAACAACGCACTGTACTCGCACATCGTCGACACCTTCAGAGGCGCCTGCAGGAGGATACACGAGCTCTTGCAGCACAGCGTTAAGTATGTACCTCATAACTGATACAACATCGAGACTCACGCCAACAACGCACTGTACTCGCACATCGTCGACACCTTCAGAGGCGCCTGCAGGAGGATACACGAGCTCTTGCAGCACAGCGTTAAGTATGTACCTCATAACTGATACAACATCGAGACTCACGCCAACAACGCACTGTACTCGCACATCGTCGACACCTTCAGAGGCGCCTGCAGGAGGATACACGAGCTCTTGCAGCACAGCGTTAAGTATGTACCTCATAACTGATACAACATCGAGACTCACGCCAACAACGCACTGTACTCGCACATCGTCGACACCTTCAGAGGCGCCTGCAGGAGGATACACGAGCTCTTGCAGCACAGCGTTAAGTATGTACCTCATAACTGATACAACATCGAGACTCACGCCAACAACGCACTGTACTCGCACATCGTCGACACCTTCAGAGGCGCCTGCAGGAGGATACACGAGCTCTTGCAGCACAGCGTTAAGTATGTACCTCATAACTGATACAACATCGAGACTCACGCCAACAACGCACTGTACTCGCACATCGTCGACACCTTCAGAGGCGCCTGCAGGAGGATACACGAGCTCTTGCAGCACAGCGTTAAGTATGTACCTCATAACTGATACAACATCGAGACTCACGCCAACAACGCACTGTACTCGCACATCGTCGACACCTTCAGAGGCGCCTGCAGGAGGATACACGAGCTCTTGCAGCACAGCGTTAAGTATGTACCTCATAACTGATACAACATCGAGACTCACGCCAACAACGCACTGTACTCGCACATCGTCGACACCTTCAGAGGCGCCTGCAGGAGGATACACGAGCTCTTGCAGCACAGCGTTAAGTATGTACCTCATAACTGATACAACATCGAGACTCACGCCAACAACGCACTGTACTCGCACATCGTCGACACCTTCAGAGGCGCCTGCAGGAGGATACACGAGCTCTTGCAGCACAGCGTTAAGTATGTACCTCATAACTGATACAACATCGAGACTCACGCCAACAACGCACTGTACTCGCACATCGTCGACACCTTCAGAGGCGCCTGCAGGAGGATACACGAGCTCTTGCAGCACAGCGTTAAGTATGTACCTCATAACTGATACAACATCGAGACTCACGCCAACAACGCACTGTACTCGCACATCGTCGACACCTTCAGAGGCGCCTGCAGGAGGATACACGAGCTCTTGCAGCACAGCGTTAAGTATGTACCTCATAACTGATACAACATCGAGACTCACGCCAACAACGCACTGTACTCGCACATCGTCGACACCTTCAGAGGCGCCTGCAGGAGGATACACGAGCTCTTGCAGCACAGCGTTAAGTATGTACCTCATAACTGATACAACATCGAGACTCACGCCAACAACGCACTGTACTCGCACATCGTCGACACCTTCAGAGGCGCCTGCAGGAGGATACACGAGCTCTTGCAGCACAGCGTTAAGTATGTACCTCATAACTGATACAACATCGAGACTCACGCCAACAACGCACTGTACTCGCACATCGTCGACACCTTCAGAGGCGCCTGCAGGAGGATACACGAGCTCTTGCAGCACAGCGTTAAGTATGTACCTCATAACTGATACAACATCGAGACTCACGCCAACAACGCACTGTACTCGCACATCGTCGACACCTTCAGAGGCGCCTGCAGGAGGATACACGAGCTCTTGCAGCACAGCGTTAAGTATGTACCTCATAACTGATACAACATCGAGACTCACGCCAACAACGCACTGTACTCGCACATCGTCGACACCTTCAGAGGCGCCTGCAGGAGGATACACGAGCTCTTGCAGCACAGCGTTAAGTATGTACCTCATAACTGATACAACATCGAGACTCACGCCAACAACGCACTGTACTCGCACATCGTCGACACCTTCAGAGGCGCCTGCAGGAGGATACACGAGCTCTTGCAGCACAGCGTTAAGTATGTACCTCATAACTGATACAACATCGAGACTCACGCCAACAACGCACTGTACTCGCACATCGTCGACACCTTCAGAGGCGCCTGCAGGAGGATACACGAGCTCTTGCAGCACAGCGTTAAGTATGTACCTCATAACTGATACAACATCGAGACTCACGCCAACAACGCACTGTACTCGCACATCGTCGACACCTTCAGAGGCGCCTGCAGGAGGATACACGAGCTCTTGCAGCACAGCGTTAAGTATGTACCTCATAACTGATACAACATCGAGACTCACGCCAACAACGCACTGTACTCGCACATCGTCGACACCTTCAGAGGCGCCTGCAGGAGGATACACGAGCTCTTGCAGCACAGCGTTAAGTATGTACCTCATAACTGATACAACATCGAGACTCACGCCAACAACGCACTGTACTCGCACATCGTCGACACCTTCAGAGGCGCCTGCAGGAGGATACACGAGCTCTTGCAGCACAGCGTTAAGTATGTACCTCATAACTGATACAACATCGAGACTCACGCCAACAACGCACTGTACTCGCACATCGTCGACACCTTCAGAGGCGCCTGCAGGAGGATACACGAGCTCTTGCAGCACAGCGTTAAGTATGTACCTCATAACTGATACAACATCGAGACTCACGCCAACAACGCACTGTACTCGCACATCGTCGACACCTTCAGAGGCGCCTGCAGGAGGATACACGAGCTCTTGCAGCACAGCGTTAAGTATGTACCTCATAACTGATACAACATCGAGACTCACGCCAACAACGCACTGTACTCGCACATCGTCGACACCTTCAGAGGCGCCTGCAGGAGGATACACGAGCTCTTGCAGCACAGCGTTAAGTATGTACCTCATAACTGATACAACATCGAGACTCACGCCAACAACGCACTGTACTCGCACATCGTCGACACCTTCAGAGGCGCCTGCAGGAGGATACACGAGCTCTTGCAGCACAGCGTTAAGTATGTACCTCATAACTGATACAACATCGAGACTCACGCCAACAACGCACTGTACTCGCACATCGTCGACACCTTCAGAGGCGCCTGCAGGAGGATACACGAGCTCTTGCAGCACAGCGTTAAGTATGTACCTCATAACTGATACAACATCGAGACTCACGCCAACAACGCACTGTACTCGCACATCGTCGACACCTTCAGAGGCGCCTGCAGGAGGATACACGAGCTCTTGCAGCACAGCGTTAAGTATGTACCTCATAACTGATACAACATCGAGACTCACGCCAACAACGCACTGTACTCGCACATCGTCGACACCTTCAGAGGCGCCTGCAGGAGGATACACGAGCTCTTGCAGCACAGCGTTAAGTATGTACCTCATAACTGATACAACATCGAGACTCACGCCAACAACGCACTGTACTCGCACATCGTCGACACCTTCAGAGGCGCCTGCAGGAGGATACACGAGCTCTTGCAGCACAGCGTTAAGTATGTACCTCATAACTGATACAACATCGAGACTCACGCCAACAACGCACTGTACTCGCACATCGTCGACACCTTCAGAGGCGCCTGCAGGAGGATACACGAGCTCTTGCAGCACAGCGTTAAGTATGTACCTCATAACTGATACAACATCGAGACTCACGCCAACAACGCACTGTACTCGCACATCGTCGACACCTTCAGAGGCGCCTGCAGGAGGATACACGAGCTCTTGCAGCACAGCGTTAAGTATGTACCTCATAACTGATACAACATCGAGACTCACGCCAACAACGCACTGTACTCGCACATCGTCGACACCTTCAGAGGCGCCTGCAGGAGGATACACGAGCTCTTGCAGCACAGCGTTAAGTATGTACCTCATAACTGATACAACATCGAGACTCACGCCAACAACGCACTGTACTCGCACATCGTCGACACCTTCAGAGGCGCCTGCAGGAGGATACACGAGCTCTTGCAGCACAGCGTTAAGTATGTACCTCATAACTGATACAACATCGAGACTCACGCCAACAACGCACTGTACTCGCACATCGTCGACACCTTCAGAGGCGCCTGCAGGAGGATACACGAGCTCTTGCAGCACAGCGTTAAGTATGTACCTCATAACTGATACAACATCGAGACTCACGCCAACAACGCACTGTACTCGCACATCGTCGACACCTTCAGAGGCGCCTGCAGGAGGATACACGAGCTCTTGCAGCACAGCGTTAAGTATGTACCTCATAACTGATACAACATCGAGACTCACGCCAACAACGCACTGTACTCGCACATCGTCGACACCTTCAGAGGCGCCTGCAGGAGGATACACGAGCTCTTGCAGCACAGCGTTAAGTATGTACCTCATAACTGATACAACATCGAGACTCACGCCAACAACGCACTGTACTCGCACATCGTCGACACCTTCAGAGGCGCCTGCAGGAGGATACACGAGCTCTTGCAGCACAGCGTTAAGTATGTACCTCATAACTGATACAACATCGAGACTCACGCCAACAACGCACTGTACTCGCACATCGTCGACACCTTCAGAGGCGCCTGCAGGAGGATACACGAGCTCTTGCAGCACAGCGTTAAGTATGTACCTCATAACTGATACAACATCGAGACTCACGCCAACAACGCACTGTACTCGCACATCGTCGACACCTTCAGAGGCGCCTGCAGGAGGATACACGAGCTCTTGCAGCACAGCGTTAAGTATGTACCTCATAACTGATACAACATCGAGACTCACGCCAACAACGCACTGTACTCGCACATCGTCGACACCTTCAGAGGCGCCTGCAGGAGGATACACGAGCTCTTGCAGCACAGCGTTAAGTATGTACCTCATAACTGATACAACATCGAGACTCACGCCAACAACGCACTGTACTCGCACATCGTCGACACCTTCAGAGGCGCCTGCAGGAGGATACACGAGCTCTTGCAGCACAGCGTTAAGTATGTACCTCATAACTGATACAACATCGAGACTCACGCCAACAACGCACTGTACTCGCACATCGTCGACACCTTCAGAGGCGCCTGCAGGAGGATACACGAGCTCTTGCAGCACAGCGTTAAGTATGTACCTCATAACTGATACAACATCGAGACTCACGCCAACAACGCACTGTACTCGCACATCGTCGACACCTTCAGAGGCGCCTGCAGGAGGATACACGAGCTCTTGCAGCACAGCGTTAAGTATGTACCTCATAACTGATACAACATCGAGACTCACGCCAACAACGCACTGTACTCGCACATCGTCGACACCTTCAGAGGCGCCTGCAGGAGGATACACGAGCTCTTGCAGCACAGCGTTAAGTATGTACCTCATAACTGATACAACATCGAGACTCACGCCAACAACGCACTGTACTCGCACATCGTCGACACCTTCAGAGGCGCCTGCAGGAGGATACACGAGCTCTTGCAGCACAGCGTTAAGTATGTACCTCATAACTGATACAACATCGAGACTCACGCCAACAACGCACTGTACTCGCACATCGTCGACACCTTCAGAGGCGCCTGCAGGAGGATACACGAGCTCTTGCAGCACAGCGTTAAGTATGTACCTCATAACTGATACAACATCGAGACTCACGCCAACAACGCACTGTACTCGCACATCGTCGACACCTTCAGAGGCGCCTGCAGGAGGATACACGAGCTCTTGCAGCACAGCGTTAAGTATGTACCTCATAACTGATACAACATCGAGACTCACGCCAACAACGCACTGTACTCGCACATCGTCGACACCTTCAGAGGCGCCTGCAGGAGGATACACGAGCTCTTGCAGCACAGCGTTAAGTATGTACCTCATAACTGATACAACATCGAGACTCACGCCAACAACGCACTGTACTCGCACATCGTCGACACCTTCAGAGGCGCCTGCAGGAGGATACACGAGCTCTTGCAGCACAGCGTTAAGTATGTATCTCATAACTGATACAACATCGAGACTCACGCCAACAACGCACTGTACTCGCACATCGTCGACACCTTCAGAGGCGCCTGCAGGAGGATACACGAGCTCTTGCAGCACAGCGTTAAGTATGTACCTCATAACTGATACAACATCGAGACTCACGCCAACAACGCACTGTACTCGCACATCGTCGACACCTTCAGAGGCGCCTGCAGGAGGATACACGAGCTCTTGCAGCACAGCGTTAAGTATGTATCTCATAACTGATACAACATCGAGACTCACGCCAACAACGCACTGTACTCGCACATCGTCGACACCTTCAGAGGCGCCTGCAGGAGGATACACGAGCTCTTGCAGCACAGCGTTAAGTATGTATCTCATAACTGATACAACATCGAGACTCACGCCAACAACGCACTGTACTCGCACATCGTCGACACCTTCAGAGGCGCCTGCAGGAGGATACACGAGCTCTTGCAGCACAGCGTTAAGTATGTATCTCATAACTGATACAACATCGAGACTCACGCCAACAACGCACTGTACTCGCACATCGTCGACACCTTCAGAGGCGCCTGCAGGAGGATACACGAGCTCTTGCAGCACAGCGTTAAGTATGTATCTCATAACTGATACAACATCGAGACTCACGCCAACAACGCACTGTACTCGCACATCGTCGACACCTTCAGAGGCGCCTGCAGGAGGATACACGAGCTCTTGCAGCACAGCGTTAAGTATGTACCTCATAACTGATACAACATCGAGACTCACGCCAACAACGCACTGTACTCGCACATCGTCGACACCTTCAGAGGCGCCTGCAGGAGGATACACGAGCTCTTGTAGCACAGCGTTAAGTATGTATCTCATAACTGATACAACATCGAGACTCACGCCAACAACGCACTGTACTCGCACATCGTCGACACCTTCAGAGGCGCCTGCAGGAGGATACACGAGCTCTTGCAGCACAGCGTTAAGTATGTATCTCATAACTGATACAACATCGAGACTCACGCCAACAACGCACTGTACTCGCACATCGTCGACACCTTCAGAGGCGCCTGCAGGAGGATACACGAGCTCTTGCAGCACAGCGTTAAGTATGTACCTCATAACTGATACAACATCGAGACTCACGCCAACAACGCACTGTACTCGCACATCGTCGACACCTTCAGAGGCGCCTGCAGGAGGATACACGAGCTCTTGCAGCACAGCGTTAAGTATGTACCTCATAACTGATACAACATCGAGACTCACGCCAACAACGCACTGTACTCGCACATCGTCGACACCTTCAGAGGCGCCTGCAGGAGGATACACGAGCTCTTGCAGCACAGCGTTAAGTATGTACCTCATAACTGATACAACATCGAGACTCACGCCAACAACGCACTGTACTCGCACATCGTCGACACCTTCAGAGGCGCCTGCAGGAGGATACACGAGCTCTTGCAGCACAGCGTTAAGTATGTACCTCATAACTGATACAACATCGAGACTCACGCCAACAACGCACTGTACTCGCACATCGTCGACACCTTCAGAGGCGCCTGCAGGAGGATACACGAGCTCTTGCAGCACAGCGTTAAGTATGTACCTCATAACTGATACAACATCGAGACTCACGCCAACAACGCACTGTACTCGCACATCGTCGACACCTTCAGAGGCGCCTGCAGGAGGATACACGACCTCTTGCAGCACAGCGTTAAGTATGTACCTCATAACTGATACAACATCGAGACTCACGCCAACAACGCACTGTACTCGCACATCGTCGACACCTTCAGAGGCGCCTGCAGGAGGATACACGACCTCTTGCAGCACAGCGTTAAGTATGTACCTCATAACTGATACAACATCGAGACTCACGCCAACAACGCACTGTACTCGCACATCGTCGACACCTTCAGAGGCGCCTGCAGGAGGATACACGAGCTCTTGCAGCACAGCGTTAAGTATGTACCTCATAACTGATACAACATCGAGACTCACGCCAACAACGCACTGTACTCGCACATCGTCGACACCTTCAGAGGCGCCTGCAGGAGGATACACGAGCTCTTGCAGCACAGCGTTAAGTATGTACCTCATAACTGATACAACATCGAGACTCACGCCAACAACGCACTGTACTCGCACATCGTCGACACCTTCAGAGGCGCCTGCAGGAGGATACACGACCTCTTGCAGCACAGCGTTAAGTATGTACCTCATAACTGATACAACATCGAGACTCACGCCAACAACGCACTGTACTCGCACATCGTCGACACCTTCAGAGGCGCCTGCAGGAGGATACACGACCTCTTGCAGCACAGCGTTAAGTATGTACCTCATAACTGATACAACATCGAGACTCACGCCAACAACGCACTGTACTCGCACATCGTCGACACCTTCAGAGGCGCCTGCAGGAGGATACACGAGCTCTTGCAGCACAGCGTTAAGTATGTACCTCATAACTGATACAACATCGAGACTCACGCCAACAACGCACTGTACTCGCACATCGTCGACACCTTCAGAGGCGCCTGCAGGAGGATACACGACCTCTTGCAGCACGGCGTTAAGTATGTATTTATACCTCATAACACAAAACCCGGCTGAGTTTGTCGTGGGCTTCTTCTGAGTGCAGCTATGACATTCTCGTAACGTTTTCACACACTGTGATGTGATACAAGAAAAAGAAAAAAAACATATTAACACTGAAAAATGAACTTTACACCTATTTGCTTAGAGTGTAAAATTGAATGTATTTCGTCATAGGAAATACAATGCTTAACTTTGACGCGCTTAAGTAATTTCGATCACGGAGCTGTCGACCAATATGGCGTTTTGTACTACATTCCATTTTTCGCTCTATGTCAGTTGTATTAAAATTAATTTTTCAGTGTTAGCAAAAAATGTTTTGAACTTAATATCGTCTGCTTATGAACGTAAATACGGATCACCTTTTTAAACATATCACATCACAAAATGTAGCCGACACGTAACGTGAATAGCCCCCTAGGGCGCGTTTGAACTCTAGTAAACTTAGTTTTAAGTCGACTTGTAGTTATCACCATATATTATATGCGACAAATATCATATTGACGTTTTACAAGAGCCTGTACGTTAGGCCTATGTGAAATAAAGATATTATGAATATGAATTAACTGCCAAAACGATGATTATTGTGTTGCTTTTTTTTCAATTTCTATAGTGAAAACAGGCTTATCAGCTGGGCTATGAAATGCGCGTAGAGAATTGACATCTTTCTCTTTTTGATACACATAAATAGACAAAGAAAAGAGATCTTCAAAATGATCTTTATGTTATAATATATGCACATGCTGCATAGGCTGGAAATAGTTTAGGATCTACAATAATCTCATATATAGGGGCTACCTTCAGAAGCCTGCAGGAGGATACACGACCTCTTGCAGCACAGCGTTAAGTATGTATCTCATAACTGCCAAAACAGTGATTATTGTGTAATGTGTAGCTTTTTTTTTAATTTCTATAGTGAAAACAACCTTATACAACTTCTGACGTCACAGAAGTTGTATTTATAGAACGCTCGTAGAATGCTTCGTCAGCGTGTGCTAGGGGACTGGTTACGCCATCTATCGTCAGCTATCGAAGACCGCTACATGTGCATATATAACAGAGATAATTTTGACGATCTCTTTTCTTTGTCTATACACATAAGTATTAAAAAGATGACAATTCTCTACGCGCACTTCCTAGCCCAGCTGATAAGGTTGTTTTCACTATAGAAAAACGTCACACGCTTGGTTCTTTGTAGGGGGCCATCGCCCCGAACAATCACCCCGGGACCCACCAAGGGTCCGCGTGGACGACACGGACGACACGCTTGGATCACAAGCCTGGAGGGAAATTTCCCTGTTGCCCTAACAACCGGCAAACACTTGCTGCATGGGCTGGAAATAATTTAGGATCTACAATAATCTCGCACATACGGGCCTTCAGAAGCGCCTGCAGAAGGATACACGAGCTTCTGCAGCACAGTATTAAGAGTGTTGCACAGATGGGCGCCTTTTTTGGTTTTACACTGAAGTCATTTGACAGGCCTAAAAGTAATATTGATATTCTTTTCCGAAAATATATTACAAAGGAAAAATTTCTTGAATAGTTCTTAGCGCAGAGGTTTCTTTATGATGTAGACAAGGGTCATCCCTTTTAGGAAGACATTTTCCACATTGGGGGCGGTGAACTAGTATGTTATATAAATTTTCTTCTCAGGATAATTGGAACTCTTCTCGGTTATCACGGCCGGAGCGTTTACCGCGATTAAACCGAAAATTGATGTGCGCTTTAGGAAAAAAATCAGTTTTAAACTTCTTCCTTATTATATTTCTGACGGAGCTTTTTAATTTATTTAATCTCTACGTTGCCCTAAAATCTAGAATATTGAACGGTCACAACTGCCGTGACAAATATTATTCTGAAATTGTGAAAAAATGTCTTTTAATTTCTGTTCCATAAAATGCTAAAATAAAGCGATATCTGGCAATAATTTAGGAACTAGATCATGATATTATTATACTTTTGTATGAAAATCCTAGCGTTGTTAAAGTACAGATTTTTTTTACAGATTCAAGAAAAACCATACTCCATCGAAACCGATGAATAAAATTTTGGTGGCTGTCAAAGAATATGGAATGTTATTCGAAGCGCCGGCCGATGTACTAAACCAGTGCGGCATTATTAAGAAGAACTGTGAACCCTTCCATTTTTGGGTTGTCGGGTAAGAGAAGTCAAATATCAATGAGCATGACTCGTTGGTTTGGTGCTAATTACTGTTAAATCATGAGGTCCTGACAGTTGATTCGTTAGCTGACAATAGTCAAATATGTAGTCAATTTATTGGTATCAAAGTCATACAAGTCAAAACATATTTAATATTATTCACAAAGTATTGTATAGGTAGATATACCTATGTGTATGCACTTCATTGTTTATATATATAAATTTAAATTGTCACATTATTCATAAAAATGAAAATAATATTTTAAAGTCATTATATAATTTTACATTCCAAGAATTCTTTGTAGCTATAGAAAGCTCTCTCGACAAGCCAAGATTTCAGCTTAGTTTTGAATATCATTAAGCTGGGAGCATTTCTTAATATCATTAAGCTGGGAGTATCATTAAGCTGGGAATATCATTAAGCTGGGAGCATTTGCTGGGAGCACAGATAATATAATACTATACTAGTATGGGAGCAAACTTGAGCGCCCATACCCCTCGCAGTTTTAGATGCTTTTTTTAGTCTACCGACCTTATTCAGTAATCTGTTTGGGTATCGTAAGCTACGGCACTGTATTTCACCTCGTGTTATAAATTCGTCTTTGTGGTTGACGACATACAGTGCCTGTATTGTATATTAGTATACTCGGCATTGTTAAGATACCCAAACTGGTGAAATTGGGCCGAGCTGAGGTGAATAGGGTTATAAATACCGTGATAGGGTTGCCAATCCTCCCGGATTGCCCGGGAGACTCTGGTATAATAATCTCCCGACCTCCAGGGGAACAATAATTTCTCCGGTTTTTCTTATACTTTCAATATAATTCAATAAACATGGTACTTCGCTTGCACGTCGTATGCTCTGTGCCAGGTTCGATTTACCGTCCGACGCGACTTGAGTTTTTTGAGAATCTGGTATTATGCGATGGAGCGTCGGTGATGTCTGTCTCCGTCGTCACAGGGACAACGCTCTTCTCGCTCGACTTCGATTTTTCATGATAAATAAAGTTGCTGCTTGCTTTATTATGTTTTATGACGTGTTATAAGAAAAAAAGTCTAATTTAGTCATGTTTTATCATAGATATATATACACACTAGCAAACGCCCGCGGCTTCGCTCACGTTAACTTCTGAGTTATGCTTTACTATGGTGGTTTAATTTCCAAAATTCCTGCATTACACACCATTTTGCCCACAAAATTTTCTCTTGCTTCCCGGTAATAGTCACATATTGATTTTGAAAAATTCGATCGTCACAAAAAGTTAAATATGGTGGCCATTTTTAGGGTTCCGTACCCAAAGGGTAGAAGCTCTTACTAAGACTCCACCGTCCGTTCGTCCATCCGGCCGTGGTTGCTTGCTACCATGGTAAGACATATAAGTACAAAATTGTGGCCAATTCTTTTAAATTTTTACCAAAAATTCCTTTTCTATGCTCGCTGCGATAATCAGATATCAATTTTGAAAACAATCGGCCCAGTAAAAAAAAGTTCAAAATGGCGGCCACTTTTTAAAATGTTGACTACAAATTCTTTCTCTATGCTTGCTGCCATTGTCAAATATCGATTTTCAAAGCAATCGGCCCAGTAACAAAAAAGTTCAAAATGGCGGCCTATTTTTTAAATTTTGACCACAAATTCCTTCTCTATGCTTGCTGCCATAGTCAAATATCGATTTTCAAAGCAATCGGCCCAGTAACAAAAAAGTTCAAAATGGCGGCCACTTTTTTAAATTTTGACCACAAATTCCTTCTCTATGCTTGCTGCCATAGTCAAATATCGATTTTCAAAGCAATCAGCCCAGTAACAAAAAAGTTCAAAATGGCGGCAACTTTTTTAAATTTTGACCACAAATTCCTTCTCTATGCTTGCTGCCATAGTCAAATATCGATTTTCAAAGCAATCGGCCCAGTAACAAAAAAGTTCAAAATGGCGGCCACTTTTTTAAATTTTGACCACAAATTCCTTCGTTATGCTTGCTGCCATGGTCAAATATCGATTTTCAAAGCAATCGGCCCAGTAACTAAAAAGTTCAAAATGGCGGCCACTTTTTTAAATTTTGACCACAAATTCCTTCTTTATGCTTGCTGCCATAGTCAAATATCGATTTTCAAAGCAATCGGCCCAGTAACAAAAAGTTCAAAATGGCGGCCTATTTTTTAAATTTTGACCACAAACTCTTTCTCTATGCTTGCTGCCACTGTAAAATATCGATTTTCAAAGCAATCGGCCCAGTAACAAAAAAATTCAAAATGGCGGCCACTTTTTTA
This sequence comes from Coenonympha arcania, assembly GCA_036785405.1. Taxonomy (NCBI): domain Eukaryota; kingdom Metazoa; phylum Arthropoda; class Insecta; order Lepidoptera; family Nymphalidae; genus Coenonympha; species Coenonympha arcania. The sequence continues at coordinate 8,154,617 of CM072069.1, forward strand.
AATTTTGACCACAAATTCCTTCTCAATGCTTGCTGCCATAGTCAAATATCGATTTTCAAAGCAATTGGCCCAGTAACAAAAAAGTTCAAAATGGCGGCCACTTTTTAAATTTTGACCACAAATTCCTTCTCTATGCTTGCTGCCATAGTCAAATATTGATTTTCAAAGCAATCGGCCCAGTAACTAAAAAGTTCAAAATGGCGGCCACTTTTTTAAATTTTGACCACAAATTCCTTCTCTATGCTTGCTGACATAGTCAAATATCGATTTTCAAAGCAATCGGCCCAGTAACAAAAAAGTTCAAAATGGCGGCCTATTTTTTAAATTTTGACCACAAATTACGTCTCTATGCTTGCTGCCATAGTCAAATATCGATTTTCAAAGCAATCGGACCAGTAACAAAAAAGTTCAAAATGGCGGCCAAAAAATTCAAAATTTTTCCTCCTTAAAATTTGAATCTCGAAAATCCCTTTCTGAATACTAATTCATGATATACCTAATACCAACCTAGGTACCAAATTTCAGATCTCTACGACTTTTAATTTCGCTGGAATCCCTGGAACAACGCAAAAATTACACTTTTGTATGGGAAAATCCCTTAAAAGTAGGATTTTTATCCCTTCCAATTTGAATTTCTGGAATCCCCGTCTTAGTACGAATTCATGACCTAATATCAATGTAGGTACCAAATTTCAGATCTCTACGACTTGTAGTTTTTCGGGAATTCCTGGAACAACAAAAAAAATTACAATTTTGTATGGAGAAATCCCTTTAATGTACTATTTCTACCCCTTAAACATGGAATTTCTGGAATCCCCGTCTTAGTACGAATCCATGACCTAATATCTACCTAGATACTAAATTTCAGATCTCTACGACTTTTAGTTTTTCTGGAATGCCTGGAACAACGAAAAAAATTACAATTTTGTATGGAGAAATCCCTTTAATGTACTATTTCTACCCCTTTAACATGGAATTTCTGGAATCCCCGTCTTAGTACGAATTCATGACCTAATATCTTCCTAGGTACCAAATTTGAGATCTCTACGACTTTTAGTTTTTCGGGAATTCCTGGAACAGCGAAAAAATTTTACTTTTGTATGGGAAATACCCTTAAATGTATGATTTTTACCCCTTAAACATGGAATTTTTGGAATCCCCGTCTTAGTACGAATTCATGAACTAATATCTACCTAGATACCAAATTTCAGATCTCTACGACTTTTAGTTTTTCTGGAATGCCTGGAACAACGAAAAAAATTACAATTTTGTATGGAGAAATCCCTTTAATGTACTATTTCTACCCCTTAAACATGGAATTTCTGGAATCCCAGTCTTAGTACGAATTCATGACCTAATATCTTCCTAGGTACCAAATTTAAGATCTCTACGACTTTTAGTTTTTCGGGAATTCCTGGAACAACGAAAAAATTTTACTTTTGTATGGGAAATACCCTTAAATGTATGATTTTTACCCCTTAAACATGGAATTTCTGGAATCCCCGTCTTAGTACGAATTCATGACCTAATATCTACCTAAGTACCAAATTTCAGATCTCTACGACCTATAGTTTTGGCGGAATCCGTGGAACAACCAAAATACCTCATTCTTTTATATATATAGATAGAGAACCTGGTTAACCGCCCGACCAAACGGCACCCGATCGCATTGGTCCCAAAAATACTTGTTTAGGACTTACGGCTACCCAGTAATTCGTAGGAATTTTGACAACATTTTCTTGTTTGAAAAAGGTCGTAAAATATTTGGATGATTTCATTCTTGTGTTCTACAAAACTACCCGATAATTATGCCCTTACCAGTACAGCAAAGGTTCAAGTGAAGGTAAAAAAGTGAGTAGCAATGGGATACGCTTTGAAATATTAAACTTATCCCTCAAGAAGTTCAAAGTGGCTTTGAAACGCAAGCATCATTAATAAAGCTTAGTACAGTATTAGGGATTATTTACATGAATCAAATCCGTGGCAGTGAATGAACTGCTGTAGTTATACTAGCTCAATTAATTTGAGTCCTTGTGAAGTAGTGATAACAGAAAACAAAACCCGGCTGAGTTTGTTGTGGGCTTCATCGCAGTGCAGGGCGCGTTCGAACCCTCGTAAACTTAGCTTGTAATATCACCATATACAACATGTAACGAAAAGTTGGAATAATATTGAAGCGTTCTTAAGTGTAGGTACTTAATAACGAATCACCCTGTAAAAATATTTAATGGAATATTTTTAACCGACTTCAAAAAAGAAGGAGGTTCTTTTCCATAATGTATCGAAAAATGGATATGCTTACATTCATTATCCATATTATATTTCCATACATTATCGAAAAATAAATATGCTTATTTCTATTTAATATTTTTACAAGGTGATTAGTTATCAAGTACACTTATTAACCGACTTCAAAAAAAGGAGGAGGTTCTCAATTCGTCGGAATCTTTATGTACCCTTCAATACTATTTCAACTTCTCGTCACACGTTGTGTATGCGACAAATATCATATTGACGTTTTACGAGAGCCTGTACGTTAGGCCTATGTGAAATAAAGATATTTTGAGTTTGAGTTTTGAATTTTCTGTTGCAGCCGCGTATTCAGCGAGCCGGAGCCGCGGGAACTGTACCTGTGCTACCACGAGTCCGTGCCACAGGACATCACGGAGATCGCTTACTTGCTCTCATACTTGGAGTGACTTGCGTAAAAATACAGTAAAGTGGAGTATATACATATACAGGGTCACATAAAAAATATCAAATCGCTCTAGCCTGTATTTGTTTACATTTCCACTAACAACTTTTGTTCTACGACTATTTTTTTACTCGATATATTTGAGTCATATCAAATATTCAATATTTAACAGAAATACTCTACTTGTTCCTACTCTGTAATGTAACATTGGCAAGTGTCAACAGCGCGGCGACGATGCGGCGGCCGACGCTCAAACTCGCGGCGCGAAACTGCAACAGTGTAATGTCACTTTACAGAACATTTTTTTGTATGAAATAAATTAATATGGTCAGTTAGGGTAAGAGGAACACAGGGGAAAGAGGAACGTAGTAAAGCTATAGTTAATAAGTTATATGTTAGTGTTCCTCTTTCCCCTGTGTTCCTCTTACCCTAACTGACCTTACTAAGTTTTTGGAAAGTCCTAGAACAGAAGTTGTTAGTGTTAACTGTTAATGTAAACAACTACAGGCCGAGAGCGGTTTGGTATTTTTTATATGACCCTGTATAATAAATTGCTGACCCCCTATCACGGCCACTAGGTCGGGGATAAAAACAGATTTCATGATCACAATATCCTCTCAAAGGAGATAAAATTATTTTCTCCGTCGGCTAAACTTCTACTTTCTCCTTTTGCTGTAAAAGAGAAAAGGAGAAATCTCTCCTTCGTTTTATCCACGCAAGAAATTATTTGTTCGGAGAGGGGATGTTAGAGGGGAAAAATTTCATCCTCTGACCTCTCCATGTGGAATAATTAAACAGAAATTAAAACCATGTAGTTGGCAATTCACTTGCGCCGCACTCAAATACTTTAATTTTTAATAATTTAATCAAGTAGTGTAGCCATACAGAGAAGACTGCAAATGTATAATTAATAGTAGATAATAAGTTATAATATAAGTACAGTCTGTTAATTTAAGTACTTATAAACATAGAATTAAAGATAGAATAAAATTGGGATCGTTATCATCCAATATGACCTCAAATGTTGTCATTCCACATCATATCATCTCCTCTTTTTACGTCGCTTTGCAAGTTCCTGCATGGTGAGCTTCTTTATCTTGAGCTAGATATTCTTCGGGAACTTCCACGGTTCTTCTGTATTGTCTCTATGTGAATATCAATGCCATAAGCAGTTTTGCATGTGATTGATTGCAGGCGGCACCCGATCACCGAAGTAAGGACTATTTTGTCAAATCTTTCCTTGTTTCTCTATTTATATTCCCTCGGGATCCGCTGCGAAAATGTACACGCGACCTCGTAATTGATCGTTGATAATTTATCGGCGACCATTTGCAAGGTGATCGTTTCTCCGTGATCATTTCCGATCAACGTAACTTTTGTTCCTACCGGCATCTTTCTGGGTAGACGAATCATGCATTGGTCCATACAAATCCTTCCAATAATTTCACATTTAGTCCCGTTCACTAACACTGAGAAGCCTTGTAATTTACGTAACCAACCGTCGGCATATCCTATCGGTAATGTCCCAATCCATTCCTTCCGATCCGTCGTAAAAGTCTTTCCATAGCTCACGCCTTCTCCTTCTGGAAGTTGTTTGACGTGAATCAACGATGTAACTAGGCTTAAAGCTGGCTTTAATGGGTACGGCGTGTTTAAACCGTTCCCCGAAGGATTCAACCCGTACATTGCTATTCCGAAACGGATCATATTTCCTCCACTTTCCGGATGCCAAAATGCCGTGGCACTATTGCTTACGTGTACATATTTCGGTAACTCCGAAAGTGCAGACAAAATCTCTTGAAAACGACGCTCTTGTTTCCTGAAATAGCTAATATCTTTTTGGTCTGCAGTTGAAAAATGTGTGAACAGGCCTTCCCATAATAATTCTTCCGTCCCTTTCACGAGGTCAATGGCATTTCTCGTATTTTCGGGGCTCGTAAAACCGATACGACCCATTCCGGTATCGACTTTGATATGTATTTTCAGCTGTGTTTTTTTCCCTGTATGGGCCAATTGCTGTGTTGCCAGCTCAAGCCATTCAAAAGTCGCCACAGCTACAGATAAATCATATTCCAATAGCGTTTCAATGTACGAAACGTCCACGTAACTTAAAATAAGTATCGGTTCTGTGATTCCCGCCTGACGTAGCTCGATTGCTTCATCGATGATGGCCACACAAAATCCTGTTGCTCCACCTGCTTTAGCCGCTTTTGCGGTTTGGACAGCACCGTGTCCGTACCCGTTGGCTTTGACAACCGCAAATAACTCTGTTCCATTGGGCATACGTTTTAATTGGTTTCGCACATTTTCTCTAATTGCTTGCGTGTCGATTATCAACCTCGTAGGACGATGCTTTCCTACTGCCATATAATTGCTCCTTCCTGTAACAATAACCAATTCATAGAAACATTAGTTCAATGCCGCTTTTATCAGGCTTTATATAAAAAAGTTTAATTAATATATCGGCGCCAATTCTGTTGTGAAAACATTAGGCCGGCAATACACGGACCGCTTGAAGCAGTCAGGGGCGACAGCTTCTAGCTGCGACTGGACAGTGAACTGCAGTTCTATGGACGCACATACACGAACCGCTCGAGCAGTTGCAACTGATTCGGGCGGTCGACAGGCCAACAGCACGGTGAATTTTTATCGTGCAGTCAAGCATTCGCCAGCCATAAACTGACTGTTCGAGCTGTCGACTGCTCTCGCGCAGTTACCTCCGCCCGCGCTCTTCATTCCACGTCGCGCTACTGATTTGAAATTGCCCACCGCTCGAGCTGTTGAACCAACTGCTCGAGCAGTTATCACTGGCAGCTTCAAACTGTTGATTCTGACTGCAAGAGTGGTCCATCTATGTTGATCACTGGTTAACTGCTCGAGCTGCCCGTGTATGAAAATGAAAATGAAGAAAATTCATTTTAAGAAAGATTTAAAAGAATAAATGTAAAATATATTTGTTTTTCTTACAGCTAGTTAATGTTTTAGCAAAAATTGTTATGGTTTTGTTTAACTTTATTTAACCAATACAAAGTATTCTTTAACCAATACAAAGTATTCTATGCTCCGCATCAATGTCATCAGTCATCTACCGTCCATTCATACATTTTATATTGAATACATATTTAAAATATTAAAATTGGCATTTTTATTTCAACCCAGACAAATGTTACCTATGTATAAAGCAGTTCATTGGTGCAGTGAACTAATATTTTTCTGTGTGGCAGGTGATACATAAAAATCTCCCTACTCGTACTTAACTAGAAGAGCTAGTTGGCCACATTTATCGGTAGATCCTAGAGCTTGATCAATTTTGCACGTGATATGAAGTCGTTCCAATTTTGTTTTCAACAGTTTTTTTGCACTTCAAGTTAGCACTTGACTGCAGTCTCATCTGATGGTAAGTGATCATGTACGATGGATAAGTAAGCTCACTACTATAACGGAATCTACAAGGCATCACGCCGCAAAATGGGGTTGGGGCTGCATTCCAAACTAGATTAGATGCCTGGGCCGCACTTCTGCTTCAAGTGCGGCCAAGTCATCCTGAGAAGTCAACTAATGTTTTTGAACTCTCGGTAGAGAGTATATGTGTTCTGTGTTTTTGAATGTAACCTAACGAAGTTTCGGAAGAATGAACAAATTACAGATTACTAGCGTTTTGCTAGTGTCCAATACCTACTCTGTGGAACGATAGGCGCTTTTTGCCACAGACTTTGGAAACCATGTGGACAAGCCCCATCTACAAAATTAGCGTGACTATTTTTAATTGTATAAGATGGCATCACCTAGGGGTAGTAACTCAGTAACTACACGAACATTTGTCAACAAATCTTGGCACTCAACACGGAGCCGCATGTCACACAAGGCTAGGCCAGAAATGAATGTGTCGCCTCCCTAGTTTTGTTATCTCTATGCGTTTGGCGATTACGCACCTTTCTTTCACACAGCCTTTCACGCATACGAGTCAACCTAGGTACTTTAGGGATCATTAAAGTTATTCCTTTGACAATGGCTCATTATCTCTCCACGCGGAGCTAATACCTCAAAAGAAGAAGAAGAAGTTATCCTTGGTCTGTGGATGCAACTGAAACAAACAGGAAGTATAATGGTGTACCAACAAAAGGCGAACTAAATCAGTGAGCCTGCGAGATTCAAATTTCATTTGTAAGCTACAAATTGGCTTGAGTTAATAAAACATCAATAGCAGTATCATCGTCACATGCTTATGAAACCTTTGCTTGAAAGTGTTAATTTAAAGAAATTAGTCCCAATATCGAGTTTGAAATAGTTAACTCATTCAAGCAAACACTGAATGATAAAGTCGCAACAAAAACGACACTTTCAAGTAAAGATATTATTTTTAACCATCTGAACATGATACCGCCATTCTCACAATAATTTAAGTGTCAAGCTCACAATGACATTCTTTACAAACTGCGAAACACCCTAAATTGAAATTTGAATTTCGCGGGCAGACCCTGGCGTTGAGCCTTGTAACCCGGAAACGGAATTGGTTCTCTATCACTTAATATTAATAAAATTAAATTAATGCCTTCATTTTCTCATAAGCAAAATTATTAGCAATGAAATATTTATTTTTTAACTATCTCTGATAAACGAAAATCAATTAAAATACATTAAACATATTTTTCAGGGCAACTAAAAAGATAAGAAAAAGATAATGAAGTTGACGCATATTGGGCACCAATCACCATAGACAAACCAAACTTCCGATCAAATCAAGCACCTTTAAATACCTACCTAATCAAAGTCAAGCACGAATCCGGAGTCAAATCAAGGAAAATGGAAATTATTCACAGCTTTTGGCAGCAGGCGAATTTATCGTAGACAACTTTTAATAAATCCATTGTGACATTGAGATTGTTGGCCATGTAATAAAATTAAAGTGTTTTTTCTTGAACCCAGTGATGTGTTGTGCGACTTTATTTCATGAATGCATAGTGTAGTGCCGTTGAAATATGATAACAAAAATGCAACCACAAGCGAATGTTGCCGTCCCACAATCTGTCACGACGCAACCTCAACAAATCGTCGGCGTTACAGCAAATGCGGTGATCTTGAAAATGTCGGAAATCCAACCGATGTCCACCGTTGGTACGTTTATTTTGTGTAGTGATTTGTACAAGCCGTGAACGCTTTGATATCATCCAACGTAAAAACAGCTTGGTTTAATGAAATCGGATCTTTGTCGCGTAGCACTAAATTGTGTACTAAAATACTGATTTCTGAATCTGCAGTGAGTAATAAATGGTATTTTTACTAGGGCTGCTGGAATTAGCGCATAGGGAATACCAAGCGGGAGATTATGACAGCGCCGAACTGCATTGTATGCAGTTATGGCGTCAAGATGGTACAAACACGGGAGTTTTACTGCTGCTCTCCTCCATACACTTCCAGTGTCGGAGACTGGACAAATCGGCACATTTCTCCACCCTCGCTATCAAGCAGAATCCTCTGCTAGCTGAAGCTTACAGGTGAGTTTTTAATTACTTAAAATAAAACTATCAAACGTACAAAACGTTTTATAGGCTAGGTTATGTTGAAATAATTTGACATAGCTGCTAACACTTTTTGAAAAAGAATGATGCGATAACTATAATTTATATATAACTAGCTGACCCGGCAAACGTTGTTTTGCCATATAAATTTTTTTGTCTCTTAGGGACATAAAGAATAGATAACAACCTGCTCCCAGACCCAGAGAATATACACTGAAAATTTTATAACAATCGGTCCAGCCGTTTTGGAGTTAGGTAACAAAGAAAAAAGAGAGAATTTTATATTAGATGTAAGTTTCAGCTCATATAAGGTGCAGAACACCCCATGCAAAGTGATAAGTTGCATTGAATTGCTTTTTTTCTTAAGACATAAGATTATGGTGCAAATTCTGTTATGCAAAATCTGTAAACTGAACTAATTTGACATGTCTAGTAATAGTAGTATCAATTTCTATGGTCAGCATTATCTCCAGTAATGTTGCTGACCACAATGCTCAATTAGCTGAAAGGCAGTAATTCTTGGCAGAAGTCTGTCCGACACTGCAGTAGTACCAATTCAGATGGACTCTACAAGAAGAGTTCTATCACATGGTACTTAAATAATTAATAACTATATGAGAAAAACATTTTAAAACTCACCTTCCTATTTAACGCTGCTTTGTTCCACAGTTTTGTCTTGTGGACTTCAAATATATCATATATAACAGACAGCTTTTATTTACTATAAAAAACTTACAATTAAACAGGCCTTTCTGTTTACAGATTTTAATCAAATTGTTACAAATATTGTGTGTATGGATGATAATTTAATTCACAGGATTTATATTGGTCTAATGTTTTTTATCAGATTGCCATAAAAGCAGTATCACTTCTTATCATGTTCCAAAATTTTCCAATAGATTAGCATCAATGTTATGTACATGGTTTTCCTATTATTTGTATGACCACACAATACCCATGAGGAACTACCTACCAGCCAGTAGGTATTTCTTCTTCTATCTAATCAATTTAAACTTGAGTTTGTTTGAAAGCAGATTTTATCTACTTAACTATTTACAGAAAGCAGATTTGATACACATAATAAAACTGTTTGCCAAAAGTTAAACATTGTACAAATAAAATATTGTATTTTGTTTCCTATTCAAATCTAGCTGACAGAATTGCAATACTATATGAAACTCAATCTTTTAATATCTCTATGCTTAGGTTAGGTTACAGAAACTAAAACATCATGTTTTTATTACCCAGTGGGCCTAGGTGTTTTTAACTGACTTCAAAAAAGAAGGAGGTTTACAATTTGTCGGAATCTTTTTTTTTAATACTTGCTCCTAACACAAGCCTAATGTTTATTTGGTAGGGTGACAAAAAAATTAATCATACATAACTAAATAAACACATTCAACATAATACAGACAATATTAACCAACACAAATGTCTCGGACAAACCTGAACACTTCTCCAAAAGATTTAAATCAAATCAGTCTTCACTCAAAATTAGTCACTTGGGTGTAAAAATGGAAATATTTATCAAATAAATACGCAATAATTGAGAAATGAGCTCTGTAAAAAGGAGCAGGCAATGAGTATCTCTACTACATGCTAGTCTTTATAATGACTATCCTTAATTGCTATGCCCATACTGGATATTCTTGCTGCTTTGAATAATTAGTTAATTATCTATTTCACAATTTATGGTACCTATTACTACTATACTATTATATTAAAATATGCACCTGCAAATCTCAAAACAAAGAAATAAGTATGAAGGCACATCAACGCCTGAGGATGCCTTAATCATTGTTTTTGTTCATTTTAAACTTCATAATGAGCAAGATATGAAACATCCTGGGCATTGTTGATCATCTTGTTACAGAGAGAATAATCACTTGATAGGCATACCCATGATGTTGATCATTTTGCTAATCATTATCGTCTTATTCCTGAGAGAACAATTACACACCAACCCATGATGTTGATCATCTTGCTCATAGTGATCATTGTATGCCTAAGACAGCAATCACTCAATACATCTTCCCATGTCATAATTATGCGGTATGCCTCAGGACTTCACATTGCAATGTCCTACGCATGCTATACTGCACTGTCATCCATAGACATCAGTGTTGAATCTTAATATGCTTGGTTTCTCTGGAGTACTTGTGAGATCAAAATGCTCTCTGCAATAAAAGCTCTACTACCTTAATTTCCTCCAGACCAATCTGGCCCCAGTGGTCTATCTCTACGTGCCAAGATTTTGCACAGGTGAGTGTACTAACACGGTGCACTCTCTAATTCCTCTATCTTTCATAATCCGATAGGATGACAGCTCTGATATGACCAGAGACAGACCAGGCACAGGATTGAAAGCTTAACATTCTCTCTGAGGCATGGGGGTAAAATACTGCTAATTCCTATAAATTTAAATACGAATCAAAATTTTTCACTCGCAGCGGGATTCGAACCCGCGTCTCCCATCTCTCGCGGCTGGGTGCTCTAACCGCTGAGCCATGCGAGCCTTGTCCCCTTGCGATGAAATTCTTGATTCGTATTATTCTGTCCTTAGGCAGGACGCTAAATATTGCTAATTTCCAAACTTCAGGCTAGTATTAAGGGAATGAAATTGATAGGAAGGAACCTGATAGGAAAACCCAATGCTAAATTTTACTAATCCAACCCTGGAGTCGAATCCAGAACCTAGTGATTAGCAGTCAAACCTGCTCACCACTTGACTAACCACCATTAAGTTTGATTCATAAAGTAAAGAGCATTCTAAAATTAATGCTTTGTTACAGTAACCTGGGTAATGTGTACAAAGAGCGCGGGCAGCTACAAGAGGCCCTGGAAAACTACCGCCACGCCGTTAGGCTAAAGCCAGACTTCATTGATGGCTACATCAACCTGGCAGCGGCCCTCGTGGCTGCCGGGGACATGGAACAGGCTGTGCAAGCCTACGTCACTGCACTGCAGTATAACCCTGTGAGTATTTTTAAAATATGCTATTGCTTGCAACTCGCATTTACCGTTCTTAATCCTTACTCTAGTCTTACTTAATATTATAAACGCAGAAGTTTGTATGTATGCATGTTTGTTACTCTTCCAAGCAAAAACTACTGAATCGATTTGGCTGTAATTTGAAATATGTATGTAGAGCAACGATATGAACCCCAAGATGAGCCTATCTGAACATTTTACGGAAACCTTCTTACAAGAAAGAAGTAGTGCCATCAGTCAAAATTCCCACTCATATGGCGGAAACTGTCCCTGTGGATCCCGCGTGCGGGCTAATAGTATAAATAGTGATCTGTAGCGTGGCCCCGGTCCATAGGCAATAATGCGGTCGCATACCGTTATACTGTTGGTTTCAAAACAAACATTTTTGACACCAATAAACTGGTGACATATTTATTTATTTCATTCCATTTAAAAAAAAATTTTTTTTGCCACGCGGTCCACCGGGTCTTTGTGTATTTATGTCTATAGTAATATAGGTAGATAATAGATATGTAGCTTATATCCTGGATTAACACACAGACTACTTTTTATCCTGGAAAAACCCATGGTTCTCGCGGGATCTGCGAAAAATTTAAATGGGTATCATTTAAGCTATCACCAATTTAATTAGTTTTGTGTTTCTTAAATAATAGGGTTTGTCCTCAAAATAGTAGATCTGTCACCAAAATGTAGTCACCAAACAATGCAAAATCAGTTCCACAATAAATCACCTAAAATCCTGAGATATAAGGTCTAGTACCAAATAAATGTTTTTGTATGTATTATAATAGGTGTGTCCTAATAAGTATTTAAGCAAACTAATTGGATGGGCTGCTTATTATTTTTTGTAACGTATAAATTTGGCTCAATTAAATCCCTACCCTAAGATCCTTCATTTTTTAAATATCCCTTTCATTTCCATGACGATCCTAAAAATATAGCACTAGCGACCAAAATCTACATCGTGCATTAAGAGATGGCGTTAGTGGTTCAAAATGTGCATAAGAAAACGTCACTGTCTTACCGTCAATCTCGCCGCATAACGCAAAAAAGATTAAGTTCAACGCCGCGCGTGCTCTGCACATAATTTGCAGTTCCACGTCTATTACGAAATGCCTATGGTTTATACACGCTAAAACATACCGAAAAGGACTAAACTGAACAATATAACATCAAATATTCGTGAAGTGTGGTGGAAAATCTCAGGGTGGTTTCTTGGTGTTGGATTCCTGGATGCAGCCGGCTGTTCCGTGGAGAAAAGAAGTTTCAAGGTCAGTGCCTAGTGCTATTCCCATGTGATTATCCCTCACTATAACCAGTACCCTGAGCCAAAACAGAATTAAAAGAAATACAGTCCAAATCATATTTATAGAACCAGCGCTCATCCATATTTCTGGTCCTTCGAGCCGGATATATTTTCTAACGCGTAGGGTAGGACATAGCTGTGTTCCTGGTGTGCTGATATTTAATTTTTCACGCTTGTAATTTCTTATTTACGTAGTAAATACTTATTTATCGTTAACGCCGCATTTGCTTATGTAGTAAGAATTACAAATCAGTGCATTATAGGTTTTAAAATACATAACTATACTTACCTAAATACGCAATCTCCGCCGCGCGTCGCGACCCGCTATTGTTCAGGTTTTTTATATATGTATTCATTACGCTTCCTAGGTTTTATACCTAATCGCCTCAAAATACAAGTCATAGGCCTTTCACAATCATTTATACTCGCTTAATAACTTATTTCAGTTACTATACTCGCTTATTTAACTGTCGAAATACTTAAACAATTAGATAAAAGTCGTATTAAACGACAATTCCGCCGCCATAATTATTACCGCTTATATTTACGCCGCTTTTGTGAACAAATAAGTTACTTGTTCTCAATCAGAATACTTAGTTAGGTATTTTATTTAACGCATTTACATAATACTAATAGTAAATTCATAATATTCGTAAGTTGTAAGCAAGCAACAGACGAAATTATAACTTCGCCGCGTACTGTAGATTTACGGTACATACCTAACTATAGATTCTATATAGGTACATATCGCTTCCCGCCGCTTCGTTTTATCGATGTTAATTTGCATCGTATTGCCTCGCGCTAAAACTTAGTAGTTTTTTCTTGCATACGCTATTGTTTTTAGGGTTCCGTATTGAATATCACTCGTTACAATGGAGAAATGCGGATTAACCTCTCAATTAAATATACTTATTTGTAAGAAGGAACAAATATTCCAAAGAATTAATCGTTTATATGACGCATCAAAGAATATTTCTAATTTTGAGTCCAGAAGAAATGAAAATTTCCTTAATGATTCGGAAACGATCGATGAACTTCGAACTAAATTTGAATCTATTATAGATGACATAAATAATATTACTTTGAAAATGGATCCTAAGGCCCAACCTGACTATCAGCCCCTCGACGCCTTTGAGGATTTATACTCCTGTGTAAAAAGAGTTAGGAATAAAATATTAGCATTTTGTGATTCTAGATCTGCATCTAAAATGCCAGCTCCTGTTCTTAAACTCGCGCCTCTCCAGATTCCAACTTTTGATGGACGCACGGAAAATTGGGCAGTTTTCTATGAGTCATTTAAATCGAACGTGCATTTGAATGAAAATTTAACGGATTCTCAGAGGGTTCAGTACTTAGTTTCTAAGCTGACTCACAACGCATTACATTTTACTGCAGGTATTGTACCTAACGGTGAAACTTATAATATTATATGGGGAAATCTAGTCAGAAAGTACCAAGATAAAAGAGCGCTAGGAACTCACTACTTAAATAATATTTTAGAATTAAAAAATTGTTCTAATAACGCAGTTAGTTTAAATAATTTCATCGAAAAATTTTCCGCTTCCATTGCCGCTTTAAAACAAATAGGTATACCAGATCTCACTGATTTTATTTTATTGCATTGCGCATTAAAAAAGATGGACTCACAAACATTACAAAACTTTGAGATGTCATTACAATCAAAAAATGTTGAGATACCTACATACACGCAATTTATTGAATTTATTCAATATCAAGTTAAAGTTCTTGAACGTTCAAATAATAATTCAAGTTCTCATACTAATGCTAAGCCTAAAACGCAAAATTCTAATCAACGCAATACCTACAAAACATTTGTTACTCAGACTGGACATAGCTCAAATAACGCTTCTACTACGCCTTGTGAATTATGTAAAAGTACCGAACATTCGCAACTTTATAATTGTAAAAAATTTATTGAGACTAAAACTCCTCTAGAGAGATTTGAATATATTAAATCCAAAAACGGATGCATAAATTGTTTGAGTTTTCTTCATTCTTTGTCACGGTGCAGGTCAAAGGTTACCTGTTTCTGTAACAAATCACATCATAAACTTTTACACAGAGATACTAATAAAACGCCGCAAAAATCTTTAAATTACTTATCGAAAAATTCATCTTCCGACGCAACTCCTACTAATGAGTCGTCAACTCACTCGCTCCAGTCTAACTCAAGTGTAGAAAATAACGCCGCGAAAGTAGATACTGCATCTCACTCTAACACACAAATTAACGCTTCTCAAAATTATATCACATCCTTCCCTGATAACCAACATGTGTCGATGTCTTGCCACTCCAAGATACTTAAATACCCGAACGTATTACTGTCCACTGTTCAAGTTAATACTAAACCTTATAAAAGGAGTAATACGGTTATAATTAGAGCTTTGTTAGACATTGGATCCCAGAATCACATAATCAGTCTACAATGTTGCAAATCATTAAATTTACCTATTCAAAATACAATTAATTCACATATAAAAGGCATTGGCATGGGTACGCAAAAAATTCACGGTTGTGTTAACTTGACAATCCAGTCACGCATTTTCCCAAAGAACAAATATAACATTAACGCTTTAGTATTAGATTGTCTTACAGATAATTTACCTTCGCAATTCATTGATAATTTTTCCATGGATCATATTAAAGAAATTCCGCTCGCTGATCCCACCTGGAATATTCCAGGAGGTGTTGATATGATTTTAGGAGCTGAACTATTCCCACAAGTATACATAGGTGAAAAAATCACTCCTAAAAATAATGGTCCCGCTGCACTGCTTACCACTTTTGGTTATGTGTTAATGGGAAAATGTAATGATAACGCAGACCATTCTTTAACCGCGCTCGCTATAAGCGAACTGAATTTTGATCTTCAGAAATTTTGGGAGTTAGAACAGGTTGATAATAAACATCATCTTAGCCCGGAAGAAGTTGAATGTGAAAAAATATATACTGATTCAGTTTCGCGTAATAATGATGGACGCTATTCCGTCGCTTTACCTTTTTGTAAAAACCCTAACAATTTAGGTGACTCTTATTATATCGCACATAGACGTTTAATGTCACTGGAAAAACGCTTTAAGTCAGAGCCTTCGCTACGCCAAGACTACAATCAAATTATAAATGATTATTTAAAAAATGGATATATTTCTGAGGTTCATGATATTGAAAATCAGGACGAAGGATTTTATTTGGCACATCATCCGATTATTCGTCCTGAGAAAAAATCTAGTCCTGTCAGAATTGTGATTGATCCAACAATAAATGGTGCTAATTCACTCAATACTTTTTTGCACGTTGGTGAAAATTTACAAGCCGATTTATTCACACTCCTCTTGAATTTCCGTCTTTTTCCAGTAGCAATGACTGCAGACATTAAACAGATGTATATGCAAATCGAAGTTAATTCTCACGATAGAAAATATTTAAAATTTTTGTTCCGCTTCCATGACACTGAAAATGTACGCACATTCCAATTTAATAGAGTCCCTTTTGGGTTAAAATCCAGTCCTTATCTCGCCATGCGCACGGTTAAACAGCTGTGTGAAGACGAATATCAACGCTTTCCAGTAGCAACTCAAATTGCTAAATCACAATTATACATGGATGATCTCGTACATTCTTCGCCTAACGAAGAACTCGCAAAAACTTTATCTCAAGAATTGATTTCTCTATTTAAATCTGGTGCCTTTGAATTAGTCAAATGGACTAGTAATTCCGCTTCGCTTCTAAATAGCTTACCCGACACACATCGCGCATCTGTAAACTTTTCAGATCAAAATAACATTTCTAAAGTTCTAGGTCTCGCATGGGAGCCTAAAGAAGACAATTTTTATTTTACTGTGCATAAACCAGATGAAAAATGTACCAAACGCACGATCCTATCGCTTGTGGCCAAATTATTTGACGTTTTGGGTCTTCTTGCACCGATAATTTTGTACGCAAAATTATTAATTAAAGAGCTTTGGCTCTGTAAACTCGATTGGGATGATACACCCTCAGAGAACATAAGTAAAAGATATCAAGCTCTGGTTAAGGAGCTCGGTCTCATACCCAAATTATTACAAATACCGCGTCACACTGGCATTAACGAAGGATACACAGTAAACATAGTCGCCTTTGCAGACTCTAGCATACAAGGATATGGCAGTGTAATATACCTGCATATTACTGATCCCTTTGGTAACATTCGCGTTCCTTTATTATGCGCTAAATCGAAAGTGTCGCCTGTTAAGGTGTCCACACTGGCTCGTTTAGAGTTATGCGCTGCACTTTTGATGTCCAAATTAATTAAAGTTGTACGAGATACTTATTCCGCTCGCATTCCTATTGAAGGAATCTACGCCTTTTCAGATTCCACTGTAGCTTTATCATGGATAAAATCTTCTCCGCATAGGTGGAATACCTTTGTGAGTAACCGCGTAGCTCAGTGTCAAGAAAATCTAGCTCCGCAACACTTTCATCATGTCGCAGGGATTGAAAATCCTAGTGATTGCTTATCACGTGGCATGCTTCCCGCACACTTAATTTCGCATTCCCTGTGGTGGAATGGCCCAGAGTGGCTTAATAAACCATCTTCTGAATGGCCAATAAATAAATTTGTCCCCTCATCAGAAGAAACGCTGCCTGAGTTTAATACCAAAACTCTGGTAACTACAAATGTTCAATGTGAACAACCGGTGTTATATACACTATCGCAACGCTTTTCCTCTTGGAAAAAATTAATTCGCTCCGCTTCGCATGTTTTACGCTTCGCAAGACTTTTGCCTAATACTGGCGAAGTCAATAAAATTATTTTCGCTGAAAAAGCTTTGATAAAAGCTATTCAAATCGTTCATTTTGCTGATGAAATAAAGCGCTTGAAAAATAAACAGTTGCCTTCTAAAAAATTACAGAAGTTGTCTGTCTTTATTGATGAAGAAAACATCATTCGCATTGGTGGTAGAATCTCCAAATCCGATTTACCATATGAGGTTAAATATCCAATATTGCTCCCGAAACATGATCACGCAGTTAATTTAATAATTGATCATTTTCATATTCGCAATTGCCACACAGGACCTGGTCTCCTGATGTCTCTTATTCGTCAACAATTCTGGATATTAGACGCTAAAACTGTTATTCGATCCAGAGTTCACAAGTGTAACATATGTTTTCGAACAAATCCTACACATCCTACCCCGAAAATGGCAGACCTTCCGTCCTTTAGACTTCAAGAAGCTAAAGCTTTTCTTTATACAGGAATCGATCATGCTGGACCGATTCGGGTAACTTTAACACGACGACGTGGATATCAATCACAAAAGGCTTATATATGCCTCTTTGTGTGTTTAGTGACAAAGGCTGTTCATATTGAGCTTGCGTCAGATTTGAGTACAGACACGCTTATATCCACTATTAAGCGATTCTTAAGTCGTAGAGGACCAGTTAAACGCTTT
The DNA here is from genome assembly GCA_036785405.1 of Coenonympha arcania. Lineage (NCBI taxonomy): Eukaryota > Metazoa > Arthropoda > Insecta > Lepidoptera > Nymphalidae > Coenonympha > Coenonympha arcania. The sequence continues at coordinate 8,172,584 of CM072069.1, forward strand.
TACACTGATAATTTTAAAGCTAATATTTCCGCGAAGGCACAATTAGATGAAATTTACACTCTTTTACAACAAACAGATTATATAAATAAATTTAAACGCGAACTAGAGAATCATAGAATTGAATGGCATTTTGTCCCGCCACGGGCGCCTCATCACGCTGGAATTTGGGAGAGTAACATCAAATCCATGAAAACGCATCTATATCGTGTCATTGGAAATCAAATTCTTACCTATGAAGAGTTGAATACAGTTCTAACTCAAATAGAATGTATATTAAACTCTCGACCTCTAGGTCTTGTTTCATCTGATCATCAACCTGACGTCATTACTCCAGCTCATTTCTTAATGACTACACCTTTACAATATTTTCCCGCGACTCCTTTAACTAATGAGAAAATTAATTTAGCTAATAGGAGAAAACTAATGGACAATATTGTCCAATCGTATTGGAAGAAATGGCGACTTGATTATCTACATACTTTACAAGTCAGACAAAAATGGTGCACGCCTGATAATCCAGTCACTATAGGCACAGTAGTATTGCTTGGAGTAGACGATTTGCCTCCATTGCAATGGCCCTTGGGAGTCATATCAAAGGTTTATCCCGGTACGGATGGCATAGTTAGGGTTGCCTTAGTCAAAACCGAAACTGGTGAATTTAAACGCCCCGTCGTGAAACTCTATCCGCTTCCGACTCAATAAGAAAATTCTCTGGTTTCTTTAATAGTTTATTATCTAATTTTTTTTATATATTACTTTAACTCATTTTTCCAATGTAACGATATTCTCTTACAAAATTTGAATTTAAATATAATTACCACATCGCCTTTTTTATCAATTTAATGCTCTACCATTTATTAATTTCTTTTGAAAGGGAACCTTTCAAGGCCGCGGGTATGGATGGGCTGCTTATTATTTTTTGTAACGTATAAATTTGGCTCAATTAAATCCCTACCCTAAGATCCTTCATTTTTTAAATATCCCTTTCATTTCCATGACGATCCTAAAAATATAGCACTAGCGACCAAAATCTACATCGTGCATTAAGAGATGGCGTTAGTGGTTCAAAATGTGCATAAGAAAACGTCACTGTCTTACCGTCAATCTCGCCGCATAACGCAAAAAAGATTAAGTTCAACGCCGCGCGTGCTCTGCACATAATTTGCAGTTCCACGTCTATTACGAAATGCCTATGGTTTATACACGCTAAAACATACCGAAAAGGACTAAACTGAACAATATAACATCAAATATTCGTGAAGTGTGGTGGAAAATCTCAGGGTGGTTTCTTGGTGTTGGATTCCTGGATGCAGCCGGCTGTTCCGTGGAGAAAAGAAGTTTCAAGGTCAGTGCCTAGTGCTATTCCCATGTGATTATCCCTCACTATAACCAGTACCCTGAGCCAAAACAGAATTAAAAGAAATACAGTCCAAATCATATTTATAGAACCAGCGCTCATCCACTAATTTAAAGAGATCACCAATAAATCATATTATGTTTATAATTTTTTTAATTTTTTGAGCTTATGTGTTAACTTTATATAAGAATTTACGACTATAGCCTAAGAAAAAGTGGGGGATCTAGGAAAACTCCTTAGCCGTCACCCTCTTCCCCTCCAAGAGCATGTCGACGGAGCCCCGCTTCGCGGGGCTCCTATTTCTGGGTGGTCAAAAAAGGAAAATAACCTTAACCTATTTACCTATAGGTGCACATGGGACCTAGGAAAACTCCTTAGCCGTCACCCTCTTCCCCTCCAAGAGCATGTCGACGGAGCCCCGCTTCGCGGGGCTCCTATTTCTGGGTGGTCAAAAAAGGAAAATAACCTTAACCTATTTACCTATAGGTGCACATGGGACCTAGGAAAACTCCTTAGCCCGTCACCCTCTTCCCCTCCAAGAGCATGTCGACGGAGTCGCAGTCAGGGATCGATAATCGATTTATTTGGTGACAGATCTACCATTCTGAGCACAGAGCTATTATTTAAGTACAAAACTGTTATTATAAGAACGAAGTTTATATTCATGTAATGCAATATGATTTTATTGATTATCGATCTCTTATATTTTACACATATATTAACATTAATTTGATAATTCATACCTGGGAACAATTTTTGTTTATCTGAGAACGAAAATATTTCGTGGCGATAGATCTATTTATTAGGTGATACAACTTGATGACAAATATAAATTTTGGTGATAGAAAATATAGTTCCCAATTGAAATACGTGCGGGCGAATCAGCGGGCGTCTGCCAGTATTGAAATAGAAGTTTGACTTTTTTCATAAAGGCCACGAGTTGTATTGTTCGGAAGGCACGTTTTATTCGAGACAAAGGCTAAACGAACAACGAGTATAAGCGCAAGGTAGTAAAACGTGCTACAAATCTCATTGTAGGTGCTCGAACGTCCGTCGGTTATTTTCCTACAGGTCTTATTAATGAGAGTGGAAAACAATCTGCTGATTTATCGGACTTTACTAGTATTATATGTATTCTGTAACTATAAAAAAAATTGGTTGCCTGTAAAGTCGGTTTACTGACGATAGTTGAACGTGACAACGTTTTCTTTGTCGCTCGTTCCGCGCTCGCGAGGTAACGCCAGTAACGCCGCATGAGCGAGGTAACGCCGGATGAGTCATGTTTTTTCGTGCGTGCAACCGGCTCTATCGATTTATAAGACGTTGTCACGTCAAAACCATTAATAAAATTGTCCACTATAACTAACAATACTACCGACATATCGACACTACCGTCCGTCACCGCCGAATATTATCGGTTGTCGGCTGTGGCACGTAGTGTGGACAGACGAGCAATTTTTTACACTGCAGATACCGAATTTTTATAATATTTTACAATTCATTCAAATCACAACTTGGTTACAACAAAGTGCTAACTTGGTTGTGATTTATCCTGATGGTAAGTAACGATGCATCATATACTTTGAAGAAGTAAGGTACCTCTACCTATCCCCTCAGGGTTTCTCTTTCTACACAGGATCGCGCCGGAACTCTACATCGCTTCGCGATGCGTCTTTGCTGCTAGGGTGCTAACTAGTCGCGGCCAGGCCTACAGGCAAAATATGTAATGCAAGGTGCCATATTAGATCGACGTGTTGGCTGTCGGATGTCGGAATTATGTGAACAAACTTCCTTAATAGATGGCTATAGTTAGAGCTTGAAAAGCTTCCTTTCGTACCAATTCCCTTGTGCAAAATCTCTAAACTAAAGTTGACACGTCTAAAAATAGTGCTGTCCTTTTAAAAATGCTCCCCATAAAAAAGGATATCACTATTCTAATTAGTTTAGTTTATATAGTTTGCACAGAATTGGCACCAATTGTTATAATATCAAGAGTTTTAGCAGACATTAAAAAAGGAGGTTATCCATTCGACACTTATACGCGGAATCGTGTTTCTCAACTTCTCGTCGAGAACGAACTTTATACTACACATACTTGCAGCTTATTGTATACTATAACCGCCCGGCCTAACAAATAATGTTGTAAAAAAACTTAAACTATTTTAATTTTTATTGATATTGAGTATAACGTCCGCAATTGCATCATCTAATTGCTTGCGTTTCCTGCAATTGCATCGGTAGGTATAAATTTATTGCATGTCCTTCTTACTTGTAATATAGTCGGTATAGGTAAAGTCGGTAAAAAAAATATAGTTACTAACGACAAAAGGATCTGTTACCTGGAAAGGTTACGTAAAACTATAGAAACCAAAATATCATTGATAGAAACTGATAAATGTACACAAATTAGCATCCATTTATTTTGTGTTGATTTAGTATGCAGTACCAGGGTGACCGGTAGTTTTTGTTGTTTTTCCCGGAAAATATATCCAGATTGAAATCACATAGTTACTTGCATTACTGGAAGTTTCGAAGCTGAAATACGTACTTTGTACTTCTATTCGAAACTCAAATGATTTATTTATTTCATAAAGGCCTTACTTGTTGAATGAATAGTCAGTAAAATATAATTATGCTTATTATTAGTGATAATTATTTTATAACTACATCTATATATATAAAAGAGAGTTACCACTCACTCACTCACTGACTAATCACGATATCTCAGGAAGTATAAAGCCTACAAACTTGAAATTTGAAAGGTAGGTTCTTTGTAATGGGTAGGCGTCAGCTAAGAAATGATTTTGAGAAACTACCCCTCTAAGGGGGTGAAATAGGGGTTGGAAGTTTATATGAAAGTCCCGTGTTTTTGAAGTTAGAGACGTGAAAATCGTCATTTAGGTTATCAGCTTCAGATATTAAAAATTTGTATAAGTCGTTTTGGAAAATTCCCCTTTAAGGGTGGTAAAATAGGGGATGAAAGTTTTTATGTGAAAATTTTAATATTGTTACTGTTGACTTGAAATTTGAAAGGTAGGTTCTTTGTAATGGGTAGGTGTCAGCTAAGAAACGATTTTGAGAAACTACCCCTCTAAGGGGGTGAAATAGGGGTTGGAATGTTTGTCTGTTACTCCTTCACGCTGCAACTACGAATCCGATTTAGCTGAAATTTGGAATGGAGATGGATTATTACCTGGATTAACACATTATGGTACTTTTTATCCCGGAAAAAGCGATGGTCCCCGCAGAAATAGTGAAAAACCTAAATTCACGCGAGCGGAGCCGCGGGCAACAGCTAGTATTTCATATTTAAATACGAGGTATCAGTAAAACAACATAGTTTAGCAAAAATTAAAAATAAAATAAATTAAAAATAAAAGTTAACTCGTTAAAATTAATAAGGAACTAAAAACTGAAATTTCAACTTCATTGATGATAAAATTTAGCTGCTAATAACCATCGTAAATTACTAATAGTAGTAAGCGTAAATATATTGCGTAAATATATTTTGCGTAAAGAATAGGATATGTAGGCACTTCCTTATTTGAAGCAATCCATAATAATTAGACATAACTCTAGTCATAACATACATGCTTCTCTCTACATATAATGTGTCGTAGATAAGTGGTCGTATGTCAGGCAAGGTCGCGGCTTTAATTCCCTTCAATAAATACACCCACAGCGCTGGACCGTCTACATTTTATTTTTTTCAACTACATAATTCATATCAGGTGTACGGTGTACGTACATGATTTACAAGCACTTAATACATAAATATTATATGTTAAAAGTATGTATAAGGTCCCCTTTACTTGTTACTTTTATATTGCTAGTGGGGAATATTTACTTTTATATAATATACTCGTAGGTACCATAGCTTACTTGGTTTTTAAATCGCCGATAGATAAGCGTTCCGATGTAGAGTAGGTTGTTTTTAGTAAAGAATCAATAATTTGTGGAACTTCTATATAATAACAAATTTTTTGACGATTTTTTAAATGCGTAGCGGTAGCGATTCTGCCGTCCGCGACGGAGGTCGTGGGTTCGATTCCCACAACTGGAAAATGTTTGTGTGATAAGCATGAAGTTTTTAAGTGTCTGGGTGTTTTCTATATATGTTTTCTATTATAATAATGTATATTATTAAATATTATGCATATTTATCAGTTATCTTTGGGGCTTAGATTGCGATGTTTGTAATGTCTTTATTTATTTATTTCAAACATACAAATTCACAAAATTTCATACTTATAATGTTAAGATGGTATGGATAAACTTCATATATTTAATTCTTGTATTGTAAATGCTGAATGTACAAAGACGAAGGAACAAAGAATCACAAATCCTTGGTTGACCTTGTACAATAGCTTTGCTGTGTATCGCAGGCGAGGCGTCACAGTGAAATTTAATATTGTTGCAGGATCTGTACTGCGTCCGAAGTGACTTGGGCAATTTGCTCAAGGCCCTAGGACGTTTGGACGAGGCGAAGGTAAATACAATTTTGCTCACCGCTTTCTGGTTTGCTCTGAAGTCAACAGGATTTTCCTATCGTTGCTTTTGACTCGAATCAAATTAGAGTACTCTCTATTTCGTCAGCGTACACTGCTATTGCGTAAAATCTAGATGAATGCACAAGCGTAATTCGACGTCAATTGTAAAGGCTTCAAGCAAATTTTACATTATATATGCATTTTGATGGCATTTGAACTAATTTGATATTCTTTCGTGGTTTGTGTAAGCCATTATAATTGTCGTGAGAACAAGATGGGAAACTTCAAAACTGTTTGTACATTCAATTACGTTTTCCAACTCGTTCAATGAAACAAACAAACGAGTCACAAAATATTACGCACACGAAAAGTTTCCTAAATAATAATATGTTGTGACGGCAAATTGCGTAAACAACTCAAATAATTTTCCACGCAATGTTATACATTTCTATGAAATAGCAATTTTGGTTTTTATTGACATTAATTAATACGACAGTTGATTATTATTAATTGGGGAAAAGAAAACATTGTGTGGGGGATTGAAGTCAAAAGAGGGAGTATTCTAAGCTATAGATTTATTGAATAGATGATTTTGTTATAGCTTGTATATCCTGTTTGCTTCAATATACTTACTAGTTTTACGTTTATTTACGCTTGTAGTGAATTGTTATTAATGATTATATTACTGTACTTTTCAACCTACATGGGGATCAGTGGAGTAGCATTTACTTCATTAGTGTTACGTAGTTGTGAGTTAGTTACGTTTATTTGAAACATATGATTTTGTCATCCGCATTAAAGCTCAAGACGCCTAAAGACGGCGTGAGCTGACAAAAATGATCCTCTCGTGCCATTAAAACATGATATTGCATTATTAATAAAGAAAAAAAAATAAGACGAGAATCGGCTGAACTAGTTTGACTCAAAATCGACTAATTCTGTTATATTTTCACAAGGTGTTGACTGGTAAGACCGTAGGTGTGACCGGTGCTGTATCTTGGGTTATGGTTGGTACCGCACTCGCTAAGCCGCCGCGGTGACTTCGTTCTGTCTTCTGCAGGTAAAGTGTACACATAAGGTTTGCAAGCTTACGAACAGGTCTTACGGACACCACGCGTGCTCTTTGACATTCATTGTCCTAACCATCTACAGTCGGCTAGGAAGTGGAAGCGCTAGATTCGCGGGTATGTCGAACAGGACTCTTTTGGTCGAGCATTTTTTCTCGTGTCAAACTGTTTACCTCAGCTGAATGGACCGTTTGCATTTCCTACTGATTTCTGTTGCGTTCGGCGTAGTCTCGTTTTCGTAGGGTGCATTTGGCGTAAATTGTTTTTTTGTCGTTTGGTATTCGGTGATCCATCTTTTAATCCAGAACACCCAGTACCATTCGATGCTATGGTGTAATTATCAGCATTGGCGTAAAACACATCTATCTCATCACCACGGTGGAAATGCATTGTAAATCGTCTCCTAACATTATATTTTTCCGTGTGTGTAGGCTTGTTACTTGAAGGCCATCGAAACGAGGCCTGACTTTGCAGTGGCATGGAGTAACTTGGGATGCGTTTTTAACGCCCAAAGTGAAATCTGGTTGGCCATACACCATTTCGAAAAGGCCGTAGCATTGGATCCCAATTTCTTGGATGCCTACATTAATCTTGGAAACGTGCTGAAAGAAGCTAGAATCTTTGACAGGTATGCGTGCATGCATCTTTGAATTTGATGAGTAAATTTCCTGCAAGTTATAATATTATGTACTTATACGTTTTAATTGTTTAACAGGGCAGTAGCAGCGTACTTACGTGCATTAAATTTGTCTCCGAACAATGCAGTCGTTCACGGCAACTTGGCTTGCGTATATTACGAGCAAGGTCTCATTGACCTGGCTATTGACACATACAGACGAGCGATCGAACTACAACCCAACTTCCCGGACGCGTACTGTAACCTAGCTAATGCTCTCAAAGAGAAGGGACAAGTGTCAGATGCGGAGGAATGTTACAACACAGCGTTAAGACTGTGTCCATCTCACGCCGATTCCTTGAACAATCTGGCGAACATCAAACGCGAGCAGGGCTACATAGAAGAGGCTACGCGTCTTTACCTGAAAGCATTAGAAGTATTTCCAGAGTTTGCTGCGGCGCACAGCAACTTGGCTTCCGTCTTGCAACAGCAAGGGAAACTCAACGAAGCACTCATGCATTATAAAGAGGCGATACGTATTCAGCCAACTTTCGCCGATGCTTACAGCAACATGGGTAATACTCTCAAGGAAATGCAAGACGTGGCCGGCGCCTTACAGTGCTATACGCGAGCCATCCAGATTAATCCGGCCTTCGCTGACGCTCACAGCAACCTCGCGAGTATTCACAAAGATTCTGGAAACATTCCCGAAGCGATCCAGTCTTATAGAACAGCGCTGAAGTTGAAACCGGACTTCCCCGATGCGTATTGCAATTTGGCGCACTGCTTGCAAATCGTATGCGACTGGACTGACTACGAGGCTAGAATGAAGAAGTTAGTCAGCATCGTGGCTGAACAATTGGACAAGAACAGACTTCCGTCAGTTCATCCTCACCATTCGATGCTGTATCCTTTGACGCATGACTTTAGGAAGGCCATCGCCGCTAGACACGCGAACCTTTGTTTGGAGAAGGTACAGGTCCTTCACAAGGCGTTGTATAAATTCTCGAGAGATTTACAAGGCCGCCTGCGCGTCGGATACGTGAGCAGCGATTTCGGGAACCATCCGACATCCCACTTGATGCAATCTGTTCCCGGATTGCACGACCGCAACAAAGTAGAAATCTTCTGTTACGCTTTAAGCCCCGATGACGGCACGACGTTCCGCTCTAAAATCGCAAGGGAGGCGGAGCATTTCATCGACTTATCCCAAGTCCCTTGCAACGGGAAGGCCGCTGATAAAATTCACGCGGACGGCATTCATATACTGGTGAACATGAATGGGTACACAAAAGGGGCGAGGAACGAGATATTCGCTCTAAGACCGGCTCCCGTTCAAGTGATGTGGTTGGGTTATCCCGGTACTAGTGGGGCCAGTTACATGGACTACTTGGTCACTGACGCTGTGACGTCACCCTTGGAGCTAGCCAGTCAGTACAGCGAGAAGCTAGCGTACATGCCGCACACATACTTTGTCGGGGACCACAAGCAAATGTTCCCGCATTTGCAGGAGAGGTTGATACTGAGTGACAAGATAAAGTCGCACAACAGCCTGGGGGGTCTCGCTGATAACGTGGCGGTGATCAACGCGACGGACCTGTCTCCTCTGGTGGAGAACACGGATATAAAGGAGATTAAGGAGGTGGTGAGGGCGGCGCGGCCGGTGGAAATTTCGCTGAAGGTCGCCGAGCTGCCCACTACTACGCCTATTGAAACTATGATCGCATCGGGACAAGTGCAGGTAAACATTGGCTTCCTTTTAAATAACTGTTACAATATCGATTCTCTTCCTATAAACTTTTCACAATATCCGTTGGACAGGTAAATACAGAACTTATCGAGTTCTGTGCATATATTTCTTTAGTTTCCTAAGCGTTTAGGATTGTAGCAAAAAAAATTATATGTCATCTAGAAGGGCAAGTATTTATGTCAATTCGTTGGTAACACAATATTGGATATTTTAAAAACATGGTGAAATGTGAGAAATCTCGATTTCAGCTACAACAGATTTTTTGTCCATACAAAACATAAAATAAATTTATCTACGCTCATTGCTTAAAGTTCGAATTATAAAATCGAAATGTGTCAAATAATTACCTACTTTATTCACAGACTTCTATAATTATTAAAAAGTTATTCATAATAACATCGCTCTACTATGGAAATATTTAAAGAAAGTTGTATAATATCCATAACGATACACGGCTCTGGACTCCTGTATTTGTATCTGGGGTTTTGAAGGAATTGATTACAGTACCGCTATCGGCAATACAACGGTTAACGGTTACAATTATTAGGTATCTGGGGTAGGTAATATTTTTTATGTAATATTTTTTGGCACTGATTTAAAGAGGCAGTTCTAAATAGCAGTTTTGATAAGTTAAAAATTAAAAATGGCATGTTTAATAACCTAGTTCAGCAGTTAAAACTAAGCAGTAAAGTAAACAAAAATGAGTAATAAAAAATAATGAACTGGATCAGTGAATATATAATTGAGCAGGAAAATAATTAAATGGGTGGTAAAAAAAATTGAACGAGCGGTTACGTGTGGGCAGTAAGAAATCGGAATTTGTTTAATTGGGGGTTGCATTTGAAATACGCATCTGGATTTATGGGGTGGGGGTTGGAGGGGGGGTGAGGGGGGAGGGTAGGAACCCTCCCCACCATCCCCCGCGGCGCGGAAACCTATAATTTTTTTTTTTTTTTTTTGAGGTTATATGTTAACTTTATATAAGAATTTACGACTATAGCCTAAGAAAAAGTGGGGGGCCTAGGAAAACTCCTTAGCCGTCACCCTCTTCCCCTCCAAGAGCATGTCGACGGAGCCCCGCTTCGCGGGGCTCCTATTTCTGGGTGGTCAAAAAAGGAAAATAACCTTAACCTAATTACCTAAAGGTGTACATTGTTGGTTGGTTCTGAGATAGTAAAATAATACAACAAATATTTAATTAATTATTTATTGAATATTGTAAACATGTTTCACAACGTTGATTAATTTCATAAATGGATCTCTTAACTTTATATAAGTATTTACGACTATAGCCTAAGAAAAAGTGGGGGGACCTAGGAAAACTCCTTAGCCGTCACCCTCTTCCCCTCCAAGAGCATGTCGACGGAGCCCCGCGAAGCGGGGCTCCTATTTCTGGGTGGTCAAAAAAGGAAAATAACCTTAACCTAATTACCTATAGGTGTACATTGTTGGTTGGTTCTGAGATAGTAAAATAATACAACAAATATTTAATTAATTATTTATTGAATATTGTAAACATGTTTCACAACGTTGATTAATTTCATAAATGGATCTCTTAACTTTATATAAGAATTTACGACTATAGCCTAAGAAAAAGTGGGGGGCCTAGAAAAACTCCTTAGCCGTCACCCTCTTCCCCTCCAAGAGCATGTCGACGGAGCCCCGCTTCGCGGGGCTCCTATTTCTGGGTGGTCAAAAAAGGAAAATAACCTTAACCTAATTACCTAAAGGTGTACATTGTTGGTTGGTTCTGAGATAGTAAAATAATACAACAAATATTTAATTAATTATTTATTAAATATTGTAAACATGTTTCACAACGTTGATTAATTTCATTAATGGATCTCTTAACTTTATATAAGTATTTACGACTATAGCCTAAGAAAAAGTGGGGGGACCTAGGAAAACTCCTTAGCCGTCACCCTCTTCCCCTCCAAGAGCATGTCGACGGAGCCCCGCGAAGCGGGGCTCCTATTTCTGGGTGGTCAAAAAAGGAAAATAACCTTAACCTAATTACCTATAGGTGTACATTGTTGGTTGGTTCTGAGATAGTAAAATAATACAACAAATATTTAATTAATTATTTATTGAATATTGTAAACATGTTTCACAACGTTGATCAATTTCATAAATGGATCACCGCTCGCTATGATCTGCCGAACTATTTATCGAACCGCTCATTCCATCATTTTTACCGCTCATTCAGTTATTGGACTGCTAAATTATTTTTAGAATTGATATTGTATGATAAAATAACCGACTAATTGATTCTTTATTACTGTTCATGTTTTACTGTCGCAATAATTAATCAACCGCCATTAAATTAAATAACTGCTCAATATGTTTTCCAACTGATCATAATAACATCTCGAATATTTAAATAACAGCTCAAAAAATTAGTTCCCATATTTTTTTAAGTGAATCCACAGACAACATATAGTTGGTAGTCATTGCCGAGAGTATAGATGGGCCATGATTGACCATAGACAACAACACAATGTCTAACGTTCCGCGTAACGTTCTACCTGGGCCTGTGATTATGATTATGATTACGATTACGATTACGACTACGATTACGATAACGATTACGATTATGACGTTATCTCGTAAATCTATCGTCCGTAAACCGACTTTACAGACAACTAATTTTTTTGTTACTTAGTCAAAACTTTGCGCTGAAAAATGTCTAGTAGTGAAACCTACTAAAGAAAATTTCACTCCACCTGACATCTTAGTAGTTAGTTGCAATGATTTACGACAAAAGTTAGCAAGATTTTATGATTTGGATTTATGATAATAATATGAGCGTAGATAAAGTAGTGTATGAAACTCTACATAATTAGGTATTAAAACACTCGTGTGATACTATTAAAAAACTCGCCTGCGGCTCGTTTTTTAAACTCACACTCGTATTTTAATACCCCCCATTATGTAACCGTTACATAAACTACTATATTACGGTTTAAGTCAATGTGTGGAGTATTTTAATCTTATCTGGTTTATACTAAACATACTCACTTCCTATTGAATTCAAGTTACATTAGTCACGCTTACCATTATCTAGGTTTTTTTTTAATTAAGATTAAGGGGATTTATTGAATTTATTTTTGTCTTGCTCACTCTCACGGAGATTTGGTAGGTGCGACATGCAGCGTCGCGGAAGAATATAACAGAAAAACGACCTTTTACCTAATTACTCAAAAACTAAGCCAGTTATCAAAAATCTGTTCTTAGCGTTTTAGGATATTATTATTACCGATACATTAAAACAAAAATTACAATTACATTCATTGTAGTTTCCGATAAAACATAGAAAAACTGAGATTTTGGAGCAACTTTTGGTAGAACTTTCTATCGAGAAAATTTTATCCAATCGTGTTTCTGCTTCTTAGCGATTTTAGATTAAAGACCCAAAATACATGACGTGTAAATTTGAAAGTAATTGACTTTATAGTTTTTGCATAAAACTTCATTCAAAATCACCTAAATACGGCTTGTAGGCCGTTAAACCTTCCATACATTTTGAGATATTTTCCTGTTATATTTTTACAATTTTAAGGTGTTTCGGCCAAACTACCCGGCCAAATTTATTTAGTTTTTCGCAAATTAAATCAGATTAGGAGGCCTTTGTCCATCAGCGGACGTCCGTCGGCTGAAACGAATGAACGAGACTAACTAACACATAACATTAACATTTTTTTCATAAAAACTGTTAAAAAAATACTCATTTAATTCATATTGTTTCCCAAGCTCTAAATCTGGGAAAAAACAGAAAATAATCTTTCGAGAACCAATATGAGGTCAATGGAAGAGGTTTGAGCAATGTTTGTTACCCCTAACAGAAAAGATGTTGCATTAACGGCCTACAAGCCGTATTTAGGTGATTTTGAAGGAAGTTTTATGCAAAAACTATAAAGACAATTACTTTCAAATTTACACGTCATGTATTTTGGGTCTTTAATCTAAAATCGCTTAGAAGCAGAAACACGATTGGATAAAATTTTTTCGATAGAAAGTTCTCCCAAAAGTTGCTCCAAAATCTCAGTTTTTCTATATTTTATCGGAAACTACAATGGATGTAATTGTAATTTTTGTTTTAATGTATCGGTAATAATAATATCCTAAAACGCTTAGAACAGATTTTTGATAACTGGCTTAGTTTTTGAGTAATTAGGTAAAACGTCGTTTTTCTGCTATATTCTTCCGCGACGCTGCATGTCGCACCTACCAAATCTCCGTGAGAGTGAGAAAGACAAAAATAAATTCAATAAATCCCCTTAATCCCCTAACTTCCTTTCCAGACGTCAGTGAACGGAGTGATCCTCCAGAACGGGCTGGCCACGACACAGACGAACAACAAAGCGGCCACCGGCGAGGAGGTGCCGCAGTCGATCGTGATCACCACGCGGCAGCAGTACGGGCTGCCCGACGACGCGGTGGTGTACTGCAACTTCAACCAGCTGTACAAGATCGACCCGCTCACGCTGCACATGTGGGTGTACATCCTGAAGCACGTGCCCAACAGCGTGCTGTGGCTGCTCCGGTTCCCGGCCGTCGGGGAGCCCAACTTGCAAGCAACTGCACAGCAATTGGGTAAGTTTGATTATTTCTTCAGGGTTCGTAACCCAAAGGGTAGAAAGGGACCCGTATAGTCTCTCATTGTTATCCCTAGTCGTCAGCTGCAATGACGAAATACGCTACGCTAAGAGGACGGGAAATATGTGACGTATATTATGTTGAAGTCAAAAATTTTTCAAATATGGCGTCTTCATCGCCCGCAACATATCGGTACCGCTGACAGCACATGGCGTTGTCGCTTACATTAGCGCCATTTTATAGTTTTGACAAATTAAAAATGATGCTTCAGGGCGGAGCCTAAAGATATATGCGTGACGTCATTATATGTTACTTTTTGTCAGGAATGGTTAGAGAACTATCAAGTTCTTACCAAATACCGTAGTATATAGTCCCTTAGTTTAGGTAAAAAAAAGTTCAAGCCTCTGATTCGATACCTTGAGCTACCATGCAGGTTTTAACTGTTTACTATAAAATTCATTAAAAGAGGTCTAGCTTTCAAACTCTCCTTCTTGTGACGCCAATGGTAGCTTTTATACCAGTTCAATCGCACAAGAAGACAACGGAAGAAATGTTATATATTTGGTAACATTTAACAATAATTTTGTGCTCTTCAGGTTTACCCCCCGGACGTATAATCTTCTCAAACGTGGCAGCGAAGGAAGAACACGTCAGACGCGGCCAGTTGGCGGACGTTTGTCTGGACACACCGTTGTGTAACGGTCACACGACGAGCATGGACATACTGTGGACTGGCACACCGGTCGTCACTCTACCGGGGGAGACTTTGGCCTCACGGTGTGTATTTACCCTTCATCTTAGGACTTAGCTTAGAAGACGTCAGACGCAGCCAGTTGGTCGACGTTTGTCTGGACACGCCGCTGTGCAGCGGGTACACGACGAGCATGGACACACTGTGGACTGGCACACCGGTCGTCACTCTACCTTAGAAGACGTCAGACGCAGCCAGTTGGTCGACGTTTGTCTGGACACGCCGCTGTGCAGCGGGTACACGACGAGCATGGACATACTGTGGACTGGCACACCGGTCGTCACTCTACTAGGAGAGACTTTGGCCTCACGGTATGTATTGACTCTTCGTCTTAGCTTAGAGGACGTCAGACGCGGCCAGTTGGTCGACGTTTGTCTGGACATGCCTCTGTGCAACAAGCACACGACGAGCATGGACACACTGTGGACTGGCACACCGGTCGTCACTCTACCTTAGAAGACGTCAGACGCAGCCAGTTGGTCGACGTTTGTCTGGACACGCCGCTGTGCAGCGGGTACACGACGAGCATGGACATACTGTGGACTGGCACACCGGTCGTCACTCTACTAGGAGAGACTTTGGCCTCACGGTATGTATTGACTCTTCGTCTTAGCTTAGAGGACGTCAGACGCGGCCAGTTGGTCGACGTTTGTCTGGACATGCCTCTGTGCAACAAGCACACGACGAGCATGGACATACTGTGGACTGGCACTCCGGTCGTCACTCTACTAGGAGAGACTTTGGCCTCACGGTATGTATTGACTCTTCGTCTTAGCTTAGAAGACGTCAGACGCAGCCAGTTGGTCGACGTTTGTCTGGACACGCCGCTGTGCAGCGGGTACACGACGAGCATGGACACACTGTGGACTGGCACACCGGTCGTCACTCTACCTTAGAAGACGTCAGACGCAGCCAGTTGGTCGACGTTTGTCTGGACACGCCGCTGTGCAGCGGGTACACGACGAGCATGGACATACTGTGGACTGGCACACCGGTCGTCACTCTACCGGGAGAGACTTTGGCCTCATGGTATGTGTTAACTCTTCGTCTTAGATATCTTACCTTAGAACACGTCAGACGCGGCCAGTTGGTCGACGTTGGTCTGGACACGCCGCTTTGCAGCGGGCACACGACGAGCATGGACATACTGTGGACTGGCACACCGGTCGTCACTCTACCAGGGGAGACTTTGGCCTCACGGTATGTATTGACTCTTCGTCTTCTGTCCAATGTAAACTTGAATTTTGTGCCCATTATATTATTTCAGATTTTTTAAATCATGATTTCCATTTACCTTCTAATCTATTCTTAATAATCTTATATCAAAACTAGCTGACCCAGCAGACGTTGTTATGCCATTAGATATATAAAAAAATAGCTTACGACCTAGTCTGAAATCTGCCAAAAATATACAGAAAATTTCATAACAAAAGGCCGAGCTGTTTCGGAGAAGTTTGGTAACAAACACGAGACACGAAAAATATATTATATATTACAGAAGATATTCTAGACGAATGAATTATTTACAACGAATAGTAACATAGTATTTCGTGTAATTTGCAGTGTGGCCGCATCTCAACTGAACACACTTGGTTGTCCTGAATTAATCGCGAAGACGCGGCAGGAATACCAGGACATAGCTGTAAGACTTGGAACTGATAAAGAATAGTAAGTATTATTATAAAGTTACAACATTTATAGCATTTAAATTTAATAATACATGATTCTTTATAGTTGGGTGACATTTTCTAAGTCCAACATGGTGAAGCAACCAAGATTGTTGAGTAATATGGATTTTATGTATAACTAGCTGACCCGGCAAACGTTGTTTTGCCATATAAATTTTTTCTCTCGAACGGAATAAATAGTATCCTATGTCCGTCTCCTGGCTCTAAGCTACCTCCTCACCAATTTTCAGCCATATCGGTAAATCCGTTCTTAAGTTATAATTAGTGTAACTAGCACGACTTTCTTTTATATAATAACTAGCTGACCGGGCAAACTTCGTTTTGCCGTTTAGAGACATCAAATATAGATAACAACCCGCTCCCCGACCCAGAGATCATACCCTGAAAATTTCATAACGATCGGTCCAACCGTTTCGGATGAGTTTGGTTACAAAGAAAATCGAGAGAATTTTATATATTAGATAAATAGATATAGAGGTCTTGTTTTTAAATGAGAACTTATATTAATTTCAGTCTGAAAGCGATCCGCGCGAAAGTGTGGACGGCGCGCACCGAGAGCCCGCTGTTCGACTGCAAGGCGTACGCGACCGGCCTGGAGATGCTGTACGCGAAGATGTGGGCTCGGCACGCGCGCGGCGAGCGCCCCGACCACTTACAGGCCGTCGACAAATAGGCGCCGGCCGCCGAGCCCGCCAAGCGCCGCCGCTGCTGCTAGACGTGACCGCGGCACTGACTCCATTACACGAGTGCGCTGGACCTCGGACTGTCAACGCCAAGATGAAGGCAATTGATTCTCGGCATTTTGGAGCTGATTGCTACGTAAGCTGGCGTGAACCCATGGAACTAAAATAATAGTACATTTCAATATAAGTGCAGGTTTGTTGACCCAAGCCGAAAGCGAGGGTCAACTACAAGGACAAGTAAAAATGACAATTCCGCACGTGCATTGAACGACGTTTTTTAATACATTTGCGAAAAAAAAATATTGGTTTTACGTGTTTGCCTGCTCCGTGTTTGCAGGCCGTGTTCGTGTTCATGCGCTCCTGGTACTCCCGCTCCGGTGCCGCGTAAGAGGAAAACACAAAAGCACTAGTGCGGAAAAGAATAACTTTGCGCACGCTAAACACACATGGAAATGTCAACTTTTTGAGCAAATGTATTAAAAAATGACATTCAAAACTATGTGTTGTGGTCTCCTCCATTGGAGAGTCCCCGTGGTGAGCCCCCCGCATTCAAAACTACGGCAAATGTCAATTTTAGTTCCGTGGACCTTCGACGGAGGCGCATCAAGTCTGCAAAAAAAAGGATGGATGTCAAATGTATGGAATAGTTAGTCCAGCGTACTGGCACAGTATTACAATAATATTTACCCTACAGTAGCGAAACGCCTTTGATGTCGCACGATGCCGCCACCGGTGTAGGTACCAAGCAGATATGCCAGGGTTGCCACGAAACGGGAAAGAAAATAAAAATAAAATATTGTGATTGTAATGTTATTATTTAATCAGCAAGCTATTTTTACATATGACGTACTGCCAGATATTTACGCGAAACTTTATTTTTAGATGATTTTAGTTCTCTGTTTAAAAATTTAATTAAATAATGAAGACGCATTCGAATAAGAAACTATTCAGGTTAGAAAAAAATTATATTAGAAACCTCAATATGATTTTGAAGACCTATCCATAGATACACCACACGCATAGGTTAGATGAAAGACATTTTTTTTGTTTCAGTTGTACCTATGGGGACCCCTAAAATTTTTAATAATTTTTCCATTTTTGTATCAAAATTTTAATGTGGTTCACAGACTAGTATCTACTTACCAAGTTTCAATAGTATAGCTCTTAAAGTTTCGGAGAAAAGTGGCTGTGACATACGGACGGACAGACGGACAGACAGACAGACATGATGAATCTATAAGGGTTTCGTTTTTTGCCATTTGGCTACGGAACCCTAAAAACCACCACCCCACCCAGCTAAAAAATTCAAATTTCCCGCCATAGAGGAATGGTAGAATTTTAAATTTCCTCATTCCTCTGTCTTAAATAATATGTAATATAGGTAATATGTAATGGATAGTACGGAACCCTTCGTGCGCGAGTCCGCCTCGCACTTGGCCGGTGTTTTTTTTTGTAGGTCTTATGCTAAGTACCTACTCACATACGGTTTTGCTCGATAGTTTTACTCCAAATCGAGCAATAACCACCGTGTAGACCGCAGCTTGAAGGCTTGCATCGAACCGGCTCGATGGAATTGAATATTATGTCAAATATGTCATTTCCTTCGATTTGGAGAAAAACTATCGAGCAAAACCGTATGTGAGTACTTAGCATTAGGTATTTTTATAACTCTGTAAAACAGTTAATCAAAGGACAAGATAAACTATTATTACACTGACAACAACAAACAAAACTAAACTTACCTTTCGTCGCGGGGAAATCTATGAAAATTTAAATCCTTTTTGTTTTTCGTATTAGAATTACATCCGTACACTGAACACTTAGTATATCCCATTGTTTATAAGACTAGTAATTATCGTTTTACAAATAACAACAGAAAATTCGTAGAAAACGCGCCAATGTCACACCTGCGCGCGCAGCAATGCCGACTTCGCGAGTTGGCAATGCCGGGCCCGCGCCGCCCGCTTCCCCGCGGGTACCCCTCCGTTGCTCTGCGCAAGTACATTCGTTTCGCTACTGTATGGAATATTGTAATACTGTGGTACTGGTATAATAGAGCCTAGAGGGCAGTGGCGGCAGGCAGTGCAGTGCAGTGAAGTGAACTGAGTGAACCTTGAACGAAGAGAAAAACATAGTGTGTTAAAGTGTGTATGTTACAGCCCAATAGTGAATAGAGAGTTGTTGACTACTGATCTGGCCTGAAAATCATGTAAGGAAAATGTATTCATCGTGGTCGTGCTTTCTGATTGGTTGTAAAAAATGTGAACAGTGAATCCAGCCAATCAGGTGAAGTTATTGCAGATCATGATAACAATGAATCTTTATTTATGCATCACCCAATCGGGCTCGAGGTATTTGCCATCAGGTTTGAGGTGACCAGATTTACCATTTGACCAATAGTGGTGACATTGTTGGGAAATTGATATTGTCAACACGTTTATTCCTTGCCCCATCACTAGATATCATTACATTTGTGCTCAGACTCATAGTAGTTTAAAAATATCCATTTGGTAATGGGCTGTGAAAGTAATGTTTGACATCCAACCGGTATCCCAACTAACTGTATATGTTTTTAGGTTAGCTGTATATTATGACAATGTAGAATGTAGATCTTAGAGCATTATCTTCAGGACTAATAAGTTTTTTATATTTCAATTGTATCTTTAGCAGTGGCGTAAGAGTGCTACAAGTTGTACGTACATTTATGGAAGCTATTTTGCTACCAAAAGCTATTTTTGTGAGGCTCCTAAGGGTGTTTACAGACGGACCGCATTTCAACTGCAATCCAACTGCAAATTGCAGTTCAAGTGCAGTTTGAATGCGGTTGACACGACTGCAATAGAACTGCAAACAAAACGCGCAGTCATCACGCGCACCATCCCACCCGCCCGCACGCTCCGCTCTCTCTGCAGTTTGGATGCAGTCGGTGTGCAGTTCACACGACTGCACGCCAACTGCAATCTGACTGCGCGTTTTTTTTGCAGTTCTATTGCAGTCGTGTCAACCGCATTCAAACTGCACTTTAACTGCAATTTGCAGTTGGATTGCAGTTGAAATGCGGTCCGTCTGTAAACACCCTAACCGAGTGTTGGAACAAATGAGGCCATGAGAGCCAGAGTGGCCTCACTACTTAAACAATAGTTTTCAATGAAAATTCAAACAAGGAAAAAAGAGAAGCCCATATTTCAAATAATTGTAAGTATTTTCTAAACTTACAAGTACACAGTAAGTATATTTTACTAAATTATATTTTATTATTTTTTATGATCTACTAGCAAACGCCCGCGGCTTCGCTCACGTTGAACTTCTGCTTTACTCCCTCAGGCGTTTCCAAAATTCTTGTATTAACCATTGTTATGCCATTTAATTTAATTTTGATCACTAAATATTTCCTTATGCTTGCTGGTTATAGTTATATATTCATTTTGAAAAAATCGATCGTCACATAAAAGCTCAATATTGTGGCCATTTTTAGGGTTCCATACCCAAAGTGTAAAAAGGTACCCAAGCAATCAGTCAAGTAAAAAAAAGTTCAAAATGGCGGCCATTTTTTTATTTTGACCACAAATTCCTTCTTTATGCTTGCTGCGATAGTCAGACGTCGATTTTCAAAGCAATCGGCCCAGTAACAAAAAAGTTCAAAATGGCGGCCAAAAGTTCATCATTTTTTAATTTCAACTACAAATTCCTTCTCTATGCTTGCTGCCATAGTCAGACGTCGATTTTCAATACAATCGGCCCAGTAATAAAAAAGTTCAAAATGGCGGCCATTTTTTTATTTTGAGCACAAATTCCTTCTCTATGCTTGCTGCGATAGTCAGATATCGGTTTTTAAAGCAATCGGCCCAGTAACAAAAAAGTTCAAAATGGCGGCCACTTTTTTTAAATTTTGACCACAAATTCCTTCTCTATGCTTGCTGCCATAGTCAAATATCGATTTTCAAAGCAATCGGCCCAGTAACAAAAAAGTTCAAAATGGCGGCCACTTTTTTTAAATTTTGACCACAAATTCCTTCTCTATGCTTGCTGTCATAGTCAAATATCGATTTTCAAAGCAATCGGCCCGGTAACAAAAAAGTTCAAAATGGCGGCCACTTTTTTAAATTTTGACCACAAATTCCTTCTCTATGCTTGCTGCCATAGTCAAATATCGATTTTCAAAGCAATCGGCCCAGTAACAAAAAAGTTCAAAATGGCGGCCACTTTTTTAAATTTTGATCACAAATTCCTTCTCTATGCTTGCTGCCATAGTCAATTATCGATTTTCAAAGCAATCTGCCCAGTAACAAAAAAGTTCAAAATGGCGGCCACTTTTTTAAATTTTGACCACAAATTCCTTCTCTATGCTTGGTGCCATAGTCAAATATCGATTTTCAAAGCAATCGGCCCGGTAACAAAAAAGTTCAAAATGGCGGCCACTTTTTTAAATTTTGACCACAAATTCCTTCTCTATGCTTGCTGCCATAGTCAAATATCGATTTTCAAAGCAATCGGCCCAGTAACAAAAAAGTTCAAAATGGCGGCCACTTTTTTAAATTTTGATCACAAATTCCTTCTCTATGCTTGCTGCCATAGTCAATTATCGATTTTCAAAGCAATCTGCCCAGTAACAAAAAAGTTCAAAATGGCGGCCACTTTTTTAAATTTTGACCACAAATTCCTTCTCTATGCTTGCTGCCATAGTCAAATATCGATTTTCAAAGCAATCGGCCCAGTAACAAAAAAGTTCAAAATGGCGGCCACTTTTTTAAATGTTGACCACAAATTCCTTCTCTTTGCTTGCTGCCATAGTCAAATATCAATTTTCAAAGCAATCGGCCCAGTAACAAAAAAGTTCAAAATGGCGGCCACTTTTTTAAATTTTGACGACAAATTCCTTCTCTATGCTTGCTGCCATAGTCAAATATTGATTTTCAAAGCAATCGGCCCAGTAACTAAAAAGTTCAAAATGGCGGCCACTTTTTTAAATATTGACCACAAATTCCTTCTCTATGCTTGCTGCCATAGTCAAATATCGATTTTCAAAGCAATCGGCCCAGTAACAAAAAAGTTCAAAATGGCGGCCTATTTTTTAAATTTTGACCACAAATTCCGTCTCTATGCTTGCTGCCATAGTCAAATATCGATTTTCAAAGCAATCGGCCCAGTAACAAAAAAGTTCAAAATGGCGGCCAAAAAATTCAAAATTTTTCCTCCTCAAAATTTGAATCTCGAAAATCCCTTTTGTGAATACGAATTCATGATATACCTAATACCAACCTAGGTACCAAATTTCAGATCTCTACGACTTTTAATTTCGCTGGAATCCCTGGAACAACGCAAAAATTACACTTTTGTATGGGAAAATTCCTTAAAAGTAGGATTTTTATCCCTTCCAATTCGAATTTCTGGAATCCCCGTCTTAGTACGAATTTATGACCTAATGTCAATGTAGGTACCAATTTTCAGATCTCTACGACTTGTACTTTTTCGGGAATTCCTGGAACAACAAAAAAAATTTGAATTTTGTATGGAGAAATCCCTTTAATGTACTATTTCTACCCCTTAAACATGGAATTTCTGGAATCCCCGTCTTAGTACGAATTCATGACCTAATATCTACCTAGATACCAAATTTCAGATCTCTACGACTTTTAGTTTTTCTGGAATGCCTGGAACAACGAAAAAAATTACAATTTTGTATGGAGAAATCCCATTAATGTACTATTTCTACCCCTTAAACATGGAATTTCTGGAATCCCCGTCTTAGTACGAATTCATGACCTAATATCTTCCTAGGTACCAAATTTGAGATCTTTACGACTTTTAGTTTTTCGGGAATTCCTGGAACAACGAAAAAATTTTACTTTTGTATGGGAAATACCCTTAAATGTATGATTTTTACCCCTTAAACATGGAATTTCTGGAATCCCCGTCTTAGTACGAATTCATGACCTAATATCTACCTAGATACCAAATTTGAGATCTCTACGACTTTTAGTTTTTCTGGAATGCCTGGAACAACGAAAAAATTTCAATTTTGTATGGAGAAATCCCTTTAATGTACTATTTCTACCCCTTAAACATGGAATTTCTGGAATCCCCGTCTTAGTACGAATTCATGACCTAATATCTACCTAGATACCAAATTTCAGATCTCTACGACTTTTAGTTTTTCTGGAATGCCTGGAACAACGAAAAAAATTACAATTTTGTATGGAGAAATCCCTTTAATGTATGATTTTTACCCCTTAAACATGGAATTTCTGGAATCCCCGTCTTAGTACGAATTCATGACCTAATATCTACCTAAGTACCAAATTTCAGATCTCTACGACCTATAGTTTTGGCGGAATCCGTGGAACAACCAAAATACCTCATTCTTTTATATATATAGATGAAAACAATATTGAACTAATTTTAGTTCACTGTGGCGCTATGACTGTTGCCGTTTAGAGCAGTTTTTTGAATTAAAATCAGTGTTGAAAAAATGACAGTTAGGCCACTCTGGCTAAGAGACTGCAATTTTCGCTAGCGACTTGTTGGGATTTAACTAAAAAGCAATATTTTATGTCAAAAATTAGACATGTAATTTGTCTTATGAATTCACGATAGATCATGGCAAGTATCTTGCTACTTTTTGCATTATTTGAATCAAGCCAAGATTGTGCCGATGGTTGATTTTATTATCGGTTTCATAAGAATTGATTGTGAACATTAATGCACTTCAATAATTAATATAATGTAAAAAGTACTTGGTATTAATTAAATAAACAAATATCACCCACCGAATTATGACCTTTGCCTGACCTGAGCGGCAGGTCGCGTCGCTGCTGCCGGCTGCCTGACCGCCGCCGACTGCTCCTCGGAGGCGCGTCCTGAAAAGGGCGCGCCACCTCCTCGGCCTGTTGATGTAGTTCGGGTAACGGACGCCATAGCCCCTTACGTCCGTCACCCGCAGGCCGCACCCGGAAGCCGAAGAAAGATGTTCGTCCTCTAGCACCCGGTGCATCTCCTGCAAGCCCTAGGGATGTGCCACAGTAATTGTCCCTCTCGACGAGCGTTCCCGCCCACTTCGGTGATTTTTTTACGAGGTTGTCTTCCTCGTAGTGCCCCGAAGGGACTTGTGGGCGTTTCCGCCCCCGCCTGTAATTTTTTAATTAGGTTTTCTTCCTCCGGGGTAGGTGTAGACGTTTCGACACTGTGCCCTCTGCTGGGGCCCAGAGGGACACGCGAAGAAACGTCACCTATCCACCGGGGCAAGCTATTAGCCGTTCGGTTGTCAACCGACGTTACCAGGGAGCACCGGCCCGTGCGCTACAGAGAGGCACCGTAGCACTCGGGCACTCGTGGAGGTTGCTTGGCCATAGCCCCCCACCGAATTATGACCTAACATGTCTGACAATAAGGCTAGAACTATGTCAAAAGTGGGCCTTTATTTTGCTAGAAAATGAACTTTGATAGGTAATTATTAAACTAAGCAATCAAATTATTTATTCAGTATTGGTAAGTCAATGCGGCCTTATTGCACACGATATTGCAATAATTAGCAAATATTAACTTGCATAATGAAGTTTTCGATTCATAACCATTGGTTAAAACTATTTGTGAATAGGCCAATGATTTGTTTGAATTATATGCTGTTGTCAATATTTGTGGAAGATTGTATTAACTAACTCAATCTCACCACAACTATTGAAACTATTACTATTTATCCCGGAAAATCCAAGGTTATTTTAGGATTTAGAAGTGGCAGTTGGGAAAGGGAACAGAAGCGGCTTCAAAAACAAAATGGAATAGTCTCTCAATCTAGTTACTAAATCACAACGAACTGTCTACATGCAAAGTATACAGTAGATGTTTTCGATAATTATTCGTGATTATTCAAGATGATAATGCCAGAAATGTGAATTCATTTTTGCACACTAAAGTGTTGTAGAAAACAATGAGTTGATATCAAATTAAAATTTGTAAAAAGGCGTCTAAAGTGAGATAAGTCAATATGCAGTTAGTTCTAAAGGTATGTCAATATGCAGTTAGTTCTAAAGGTATGTCACCTATGAAAGTTTGCAGAACATTGGACAGTGTGATAAAATTTCGTGTGACTCCCTATTTTACCCCTTTAGGGAACAGTATAAAAGTAGTAACTTTTTAAAAATTCTGTAACTAATAAAAACTAAACAGCGACAGTTATGGAATCTTAACGTAATTACTATGTAGATTGTTATAATTCAATTCACGTTACGTAACTATGATGGTTATAATATGTCCCGGTTGGCAGTATTCCGGGAAAACTATTTTACTGGAATATAGCAGTTTCCTCAATTTGAAAACATTTTATGAATTTTTAACCTTGACTTGTATAATTAATTTAGTGTTTCGCCATTTTTTATGTAAGATATTCGAAATATTAGTTCTCCAAGATGATAAAATAAAATATTGTATATTGGAAATGCATAATAACTGCTATCATTGAAGCGTCTGAGACTGAGTAAAAAGTTACAATAACTAGGTATGAATTGTAAACTATTGGCAAGTATACTGTCCTATTACATACTATTTATTACTTCGTAATCGGCTTTTTTATTTATTATTTATTAGTGGTGTCAAATTAGATCTGAAGTACCAGGAAAAATAAAATGATCCAGTAAATTTTTTGTTGCCATTCGATAATTTATTTCTATATTTTGCTTATAATGTAGAAAACTAAACGTACAAGTCGGTTGATATTATTGTATTTCCATATCGGTATTCTGTAGTTGAATTTCAATTTGACTCCACTAAGTTCTTTATTAACATTAAAATATTGATACTTTGTGATTATAGGATAAACTTAGGTGTATCATACTATTAGATCGTAATACATTGATGATAGGACGATAATGCTATTTTCATATTGATTTAAGTAATTTACGAAAATGTATAGTTTGTTGCAATTCTCTGTGTTGTTTTTTTTGCTTTATATTCAAGTAATTACAATAAATCTTAATTATGATGGTGTATAATGATTATTGTTTCAAGATTGCTGGTGAAATGTTTTTTGTTTTGTAAATGAATTGCCCTAATATTGATTATAATAAAACTCGCTGAAGTACGTATTATGTTCAAATTCAAAACTTTGTTAGTTGATGAAATACTCCGAAAAATCATATTTTTTTAGCAATTAGTTAGTAAAAATTAATTTCTGCGCTTTCTTTTAAGTTTCGATTTTCATGAGTGATGAATATATGTTTTTTTGAAGGATATCTGTGCACAATGATTTTGTTTTGTCTTCTCCAAGAATATCATTAGATTTAGGATAGTGTATTCCGATATCCAGGTATTCATAGCAATCTTCTTTGCATTTGTTTGTAAATATATTTTGAACTCTTGTAGGTTAGCGTTATGTAATACAAATAAACATTGCGAATGAAAAATGTTGTTTTATTCACGCGCCGGTTGTGTCGTTACCCGTTATCACTTTATTTCATTAGCTTGGACCGAATAATATAATATTCGAAACTAGAGCGGTGGAAAAACTTCTGGGTAAACACCATTGACTGGTTACCGTAAAGTAACCGACACCATAGAGTAGATTGGACCTCACACTGCCGTAGCTTCACACTGTTACCGTAACGTAACACTGTCTAATATGCAATTTTTCTTTGGAATTAAGTAAAACGGCTTGTCCGGAGTTTTTGAGATGTTAAAAAAACATTAATCTCTGTAACGTAACCGACACTTTTATTGAAGTGGAAACTAGGCGCGTTCGTCATTAATTTTCAGATAGGAAATTTGGAAGAAACCATTGAACTCATGACACTCGTTAAATCTCATTTTACTCATATCTCTGAAAATTTACTTAGGTAAGTAAGTATATTTCGATGCGAATCACGTACTTGTATTGTTAATATTTTGGATGTAAACCTCAAGAATAAAGCATTTTGAGGTAAAAGTAAATTTTAAGCAAAAAAAATGCCTAAAAACCGATAAATATGTCGCCAGTTTATCGGTGCCAATAATACCAACAGTATAAGGGAGTATTGACAGATGGCGCTACTGTCTACTTGTATGAAAAAGGTTTACCCAAATCGTTCGGATGCCCCTAATATCCTGAGGTTAGTAATCGGTGATAATGTGAAAGATTTTATTGGGATTAATTAATAATTGTCCATAGCAAATACCCACTTCGAATGGAAGGTCGCGGGTTCGATTCCCGCCACCGGCGACTTAGGAATTTCATAATTTTTAAATTGACTCAAGCCTGGTCTGGTATAGTAGGCTCCGGCAGTGGCTGTTACAAACCCTTTCAGCAAAGACATCGAATCGTCGGCGTAAGGAAGTAACGTTACCAAGCGATTAAGCGTTCCGGCGCGATGCTGTGTAGAAACTGTTAGGGGTGAGTTTACTTACCACTTCCAAGTCAGTAGGTACGTTAACATCTTCATCATCACTTACAATCAAGTTACTTAAGTACTGTTAATCTCAGAAACGGCTCAAACGATTTTCGTGAAATGTAGTATGATCTTATGTTTTTACCTTGAAAGTCTAACACAATCACTAGCGTGCAGATAATTATTTTAAGCCTGAGCATTACGATCGTGCAGGGGAAGTGAGGGAGATTTTTAAAAATTTTTTTTTTAATATCTTATCCAATATTAAAACATGCTATGTAGTCAAAAATCTTATTTGAAAAAATCAGAAATCAGGCCGCAAAAGGTCTGCAAGGGGTTTCGGGGGCAATAAATCGATCTAGCTATAATCCGTTCGCAGAAGCTTTGCCGATGACTTCTCCTCCCACTTCATACTACCGCGGCCCGCATTCGTCTGATAGCGTGGGTCGCGTAATATTTTGTTTAACTTTGATGACGACAGATGGCGTTGCACGTATTTAACTCGCGGAATTTGGTGGGCAGCGTTGTTTACTGGTTAGTTTACTTTAATACTATTGAGAATTGGTCTTGATAGTGCGGAACCCTCAGTGCGCGAGCCCGACTCGCACTTGACCTATTATTCTAAGTCTCGGTCTTTTCATTTTGGCATGGATCATTAAAAGTTCTATTCCAATTGTCCGTTTTCAATATATTTAGTTTTGAAAGTGAAAGTTCTTAAATTTCGATACAGCGACTGGGGCTGACGCCCTCGTCTCGGTCAAAGAAGGACGTTATAAGTTCTCCGTCAGAATAATTGTCTATTAAAAACTTTTCCAGCGTCAAGGCAGGAAAATTTTAGATGAATTCCAAAAAAATACTTTTACCGAAGGGGTTCGACGGTCGTCATTAGTTACCTTACCAGCAAAGACGCACCGAGCGATTAAACGTTCCGGCGCGATGCTGTGTATGAGCTTACTTATAAAGTTAGCCCTTCCAAGTTAGCACGATATCATCTTCGGCTGTATCAACTATATCAACACTTTCCAACAGGTGAGATCGCAGTCAAGTAACTAACTTGTAGAGTGCAAAAAACAAAACACAGCGTCCGTAATAGTCTACCAACTCTATTTGCAGTCTGCAATCTGAACACAGAGTTAACTTCAATCATTCTAATAACTTAAAATTATAGTGAAGTCACGTAACGGTTTCCGTCACTCCGTTTTCCACAAAAGTCGAAATCTGGGGTTAGTTAGTATGCGGCATTAGAAATGCGATGGTGTGGCCGCGCGCATTCATGGCGTTTCATTGTATGATCGTTCGTCGTAGTTCGTAAGCGGCACGGCAGCGGCAGTCGCTCGCCTGCCGCCGCGGGGGGAACGTGGCAATCGGCACCGCGTCATGCGCTGTGCTCGCACTGTTTACTACTCTCACAACCATTGTTATCGCCTGTGCCCGCACATTGCCTAAGCGGACTCCCCGAACCCTAACATGCCCGCACGCGACCGCAGAGCCTCACTTTCATTCATCGGAGCGAGTTGACGAGTGAAAATGAAATGGACACAGTGCGACTTAAAATGATAATTGCCGCGATACTCTTTTGTTTAGTGTTGGGCGCGGCGCTTACGGAAGCGCCGGACGCCCCAGATGCCTGTTTCCGAGTGCCCGGTGAGAACGGTGTGCAGTGCAACGTGCGGACGCTGTCGGCGGACAGAGATGTGTTCGGTTCGATGCACCCGGACGGCGCGGAGAGACTCGCCGTCAACTGCGGCCCGCAACTGCAAGAGAGCACGCTAAAGGATCACTACTTCGGGAAGATGCAGGGCCTGACGGAGATCTCGCTGACCGACTGCAAGATCCTCCGCCTGCCAGGTAACGCGTTCGAGGGCCTGCGCGGCCTCAAAACGCTGACGCTGCGCTCCATGAACGACCGGTGGGGCCACAACAAGGAACTGGATCTCTCTCTAGGCGCTTTCAACGGTCTGCGGGAACTGCATACGCTAGATCTGGGGTACAATAACATAAGAAAGATACCCTCGGACCTGTTTTGTGCCCTGGAGAACATCATCTCTCTCAACCTAACACGCAACAAAATCAAGTTCGTCGATGAACTCGGCTTCGGCCACAAATGTGGGTCCACCCTGCAGACTATCGATCTGAGTTACAACGACATCATGTCCTTGCCAGCCGACTCTGAGATATTACATTTGCGGAGACTAACGCAACTATTCCTGCACAACAATAAAATAACGGAGCTGCCGAGCGAAGTTTTCAGTGACTTACTATCGCTTAAAGTTGTTAACTTGTCGGAGAACGCTATAAACTATTTACCGGAAAGTTTGTTTCAGAACACTAAAGAAATTCGTGAAATTTATTTGAGCTACAATGATTTAGAAATGCTACCCAAGAAATTATTCAATAGACTGGAACAGTTAGTGGTGTTAGATCTTTCGGCGAATAAACTGAAGGGCAGCCAAATAGAAGATGAAACGTTCGGTGGTTTAATAAGATTAATAGTGCTCGACCTGTCGCGTAACGCCCTCACCGGGGTCGCCAGGAACATGTTTAAGGATTTATTTTTTTTACAAATTCTCAATCTAAGCAATAACTCTATCGCGCTTATCGAGGATAACGCGTTTTCACCTTTATTCAATTTACACACACTAAACTTAGGACTGAATAAGCTGCGTGTTATCGAAAATCACGTATTCAACGGACTCTTTATTTTAAACAAGTTAAACTTGAACAACAATATTTTATCGTACATCGCGGAAGACTCTTTCAGAAATTGTTCAGATTTGAAAGAGTTAGATTTAAGTTCTAATAAATTGACGAAAGTCCCCGAGGCAATTTTGCAATTACCATTCTTGAAGTCTTTAGATTTAGGGGAGAATTTATTAACAGAGATTGCAAACAATTCGTTTCAAAACTTATCGCAGTTAACTGGGTTGCGATTAATTGACAACCAAATTGGAAACCTTACAGCGGGAATGTTTTGGGGCTTGCCTAGCCTACAAGTACTTAATTTGGCAAAAAATAAAATACAGTCGATCGAGACCGAAACCTTTCAAAGGAACGCGCAATTGGAAGCCGTTCGATTGGACGGCAACTTCATTTCTGATATAAACGGGGTATTCGTGTCATTGACAAAGTTGTTATGGCTGAACCTATCTGAAAACCACCTTGTATGGTTCGATTACGCCTTTATACCTGCGGGCTTAAAATGGCTCGATATTCACGCCAATTTTATCGAAGTATTAGGTAATTACTATAAAATTCAAAAAGATTTACACGTAAAAACTTTAGACGCGAGTCATAATCGCATCGTCACATTATCCGCATTATCAATTCCTAACAGTGTAGAGCTGTTGTTCATAAACAACAACTTTATAACGAGTATCGAGGAAGATACATTTTTCGAAAAGAGCAATTTGACCCGAGTCGATATGTATGCCAATGAGATTGAAAGTTTGGATATAAATAGCTTGCGTATATCGAGAGATGATGACAGAGCTTTGCCAGAATTTTATATAAGTGGCAATCCCTTTCGATGCGATTGTACGATGAAATGGCTTTTGCTGATCAATTCTATTACAACCCGACAATACCCGCGCGTGATGGATTTAGAGAACGTTATATGCAAAGAGTCGTATGTGCGAGGAGTGAAATTCCTTCCTGTGAGCTCCCTCCACACAAAAGATTTTCTCTGCAAGTACGATATTCACTGCCCAGAAGACTGCCATTGTTGCGACTTCACTTTTTGTAATTGCAAAACTGTGTGTCCTAATAACTGTTCCTGTTACCACGACTCCACAAAGACCACGAATGTTGTCGATTGTTCTGTTAAACAATTGAATATGGTGCCTCGCGATTTTCCTATTGGCGCAACTCATGTGTATTTAGATGGTAATTTTTATAACGAACTGAACGAAACTGTTTTCGATTCAATGCGTAAATCATTGGTTTTATATTTGAATTCCAGCAACATTCACAATATACAAAACGAAACGTTTCGCGGTCTTAGCGAATTGCGAATATTGCATTTGGACAACAACAAAATAAAACGTTTGCACGGACTCGAGTTTTCCAAGCTGAGTAATCTTAAAGAGTTGTATCTTCAGAATAACGATATTGAATATATTTCGAACATCAGTTTTGCCCATTTGGGTGTTCTCGAGGTTTTACGCTTGGATGGAAACAAGCTCGTAAACTATGGCTTGTGGCATCTAGACAATAATAAGAAACTACAAACTCTGTTTTTAAGCAATAACTACTGGTCGTGCAACTGTAAATATTTGCAAGGATTCCTCATGTACATATCGCAGAACGTGGAAAAAGTCATAGATATTCAGAAATTGTGGTGCTTAAATGAGAACGTGAGCCCGGCGAAGAAGCCACTGAATTTAAATGTGACAGTGTGCAGCGAAATAAGCGATACGTCGGTGATAAGCGCGTTCTTCGTGTCCAACAACATACCGCTGCTCGCCTCGGCGCTCACCGGGTTCATGCTCATTTTATTAATATTAGCTCTAGTGTTCACATTTAGATACGCCTGCAGAATGTGGCTGTACTCGAACTGTGGCATCAAGCTCTCCCCCTTAGCGGGCGCCTTTAATGACGCCGATAAGCTTTATGACGCTTACATTTGTTACAGCCCCAAAGATGAGGAATTCGTAATCGAGTCTTTAGCGCGGGAGCTGGAAAATGGCTACCCGTCCTACCACCTCTGTCTACATTACAGGGACGTGCCACAGTTCGAGGCGACCTACGCCCAGTTTCCCGATTTAGTAGTCGAAGCGACCGAGGCTTCCAGGCGTATCATAGTTGTGCTATCTAAGAACTTTATTTTAACCGAATGGTCGCAGATAGAATTCCGACAAGCCCTCCAGCGGGCGCTCCGTAAAAATCCCCATAAATTAATCGTAGTCACTGTAGGGCTCGTTTCACGCGACCCGGAATTAAAATCATACGTCAAAACCGGTTTGGAAATAACGTGGAAAGAGAAACGTTTCTGGGAGCGATTACGATACGCGATGCCGTCTTCTAAGCGGCGCGGTCACAAGTTGAAGAGGCTTAATTATGGAAGAAATTCCAACACCTATACAATGGACGCGTCCGTGTTGAATAGTACGTGCCAGACGCTGTGCGGCAAATCCGCTAACTCGGCGGAGCGTTCGCCCTGCGACAGGCCGTTGTCAGAGCACATTTACTCCACTATCGACTCGGATTATTCGTCCAACGACTTCCACGGCCGGCACAACCACAGCCAGCCGCACTCTGTCGTATTACAGCACACAGTGCAAACGTACCTGGTGTAAAGACGCGTAGTAATTGTTCAGATCGATCTCATTCGTAACGGTAGGCATCGCTGGCATTCGCTTTGTTGTGAGCGCAAGACGTCGACCGACGTTGTAACTTGAATCTTGTAAATAGACCTAGTAGTGTTTGTATAGTGTAACTTTTGTACAATAACGATACCAAATTCATGCATTTCAATGCGATGTGCTTCTAACGTATTTATTGCCTTTTTATTTTGTTTGAAAGAAAATTTTATGAGTATTAATTCGAAAGACTGTAAATTATTATTGTGTAGTTTTATTCTAATTATGGCTGATGTTTGTATAGTCATGTAATAAAAGAAGTTTATGACTGAGAAAACTTGTTATTTTATTATTTCCTTTAGTTTCGTGTTAATTTAGTACGGAAGTTGATACTATAAAACTACCTCCTAGACTAAATCAACGCAAAATGATAATTTATAAATGTAACGATGAATAATAATTGTAGGTTGTTCCAGTTTTCCGAAACTAGTTCTCATTCAATAGGTTCGAAACTTTTTAAATGAGAAGACGTAAAAAAATATTGTAGCAAAGCTTTTTTACTCGCCGAATTTTCTCCATCCAATTTTAAAAACCGGTACCAAAAATAGGAAATGATTGTACCTAGTAATTCTTTGGACTATTGTTTAAGCAAAACACTAGGAACGAACAAGATTGTATGAATGGTTCTTTTCAAGTGTATGCAACTGTGTCATGCACTGTAAGTACATGAGATGTATCGTGCATGCTGAATGCAGAACAAAAGATTGTTTGAGACCACGGGAAATAACAATGCGTTACATTTGGTAAAATATTAAATGGAATATAATTGCATTTTTTGAACACAATATTTTGTAACAAAATGAGAAAAACCTCGAATTTAAACAAGAGATTGGTCTTCCCGAGATAGAATCTTAAGGAAAATTAAGTCGATGTGCGTATCTAATATCTATGCAGTTAGGTACATATTTACATTTAAACCATTACACGCTAAAGAAATTCTAGGACGAAATAAATCAAAAAGAAAAAGGATCTTATAAAATTGACTTGACGTACCTACTCTAAATTACATTACCTACTTTCATGAAAATGTTAAATCCTCGCAAAATATAAATGTTGCTTCCAATATAAGAGGATGAAACTAATTAGTTTTTAGAGTTCCAATCAAAACAAGTCACTCTCTATTGTGATGCCACTCTACAGTATCGAATGCAGGTATGCATTGAAGACATGAAGATGTCCTCCGCGCGTAAGACTTGCTTAAATTGTGCAACTGACGTCATTAGCACTTTCAATAATAATATAGCAAATTATTGGAGCTCTTGTGACAATGAATCACAATGTCACTAAGACCACCTTCAATAAGACAAAACGATTATGTTGAGATTTGAGAACGAAGTAGTTCTGGTAGATTATTCAATTTATAAAGCAGAACAGGACAATGAAAACATATTGCTTCCTTTATTAGGAACGTAATTTCGTAAATGAATAACGTTTAATTTTAATGATTCAAGTCTTAAACTCTGACTTTAGGTGTAATTTTTCTTGATTGGAAGCTGTTAAAGTTATACTGGAAAAGAAAAGAGTAAGTATATTGAAGTTAAGGTAACTTGGTCAAAACTTGGTTTAAAGTACTTATCTCTATCTAATATTATATAAGGAAATACAGACCAAAGATTTTAAGCTGGACGAGGTTTTATAAGTTTTTTAGGGTGCCGTACCCAAAGGGTAAAAAATACCTATTACTAAGACTTCGCCGTCCGTCCGTCTGTCACCAGGCTGTATCTCTTGAAGCGTCATAATTAGACACTTGAAATTTTCATAGATGATGTATTTTTGTTGCCGCTATAACCGTAAATTCTAAAAAAAATGTTTAAGTGGGCATACAAGTTTTTGAATTTGGTGGGCAGAGTGAGAGGTTGGAATTGGTCTTGACGACTTTCGAGACGACTTTTAGAGTTCCGACTCTCCCTAACTTTTTATTTTGAATGATGAAAACAACGCACGTCGAAAACAGGAGAGCAAAGTCAATAATAACAGTGGAAGTTGATTAGCAAACTTGATTCCTCGTTCTCCGTGCAGTCCGTGCGACTAACCAAATTGAAACCGTGTTAAAATTTTAGGCGTGAGTGGCGACCCCTCTCTGCTGGTTGTCTATTAAATTTATTGCTTGTAAAACGCCGAGCTAATTTAGAGTTACATTTTATTGTGTTAGCATAACTGGCTTACGTATGAGTGGCGCCGCGGGATTCGGGAGGAGACATTGTAAAAGAGGGGTGGTTTCGTAAGTTGAGGAGCCGAAATTGTCACGTTTGGCCATTGAATTGATAATGATTGAAAAGGCTCCCTCCGAATTAGGACAAGGCCACACTGTCACATACTCATAAATTTAAATACGAATCAAAATTTCACTCGCAGCGGGATTTGAACCCATGTCCTCCAGCTCAACTGCTGGACGCTGGAGCGCTGGAACTGGGGGACGCGGGTTCAAATCCCGCTGCGAGTGAAATTTTGATTCGTATTTAAATTTCTTGGAATTATTTCCTAAGTGTGTAAAACACTAATCAAAAAGATAATAAGTCACACACTCAGTTGACTGACGACATATCAACGCACAGTTCAAACCGCTGGGTCTAGAAAATCCAAAAAAGAAAAACCAAAGGTGGTATTAAGTTTTCTCATCTCTTCTCTTCTCTCGTTCCTGGGACTTATCCGCAAATAAGCGATTACTTCACCTGTTGCACGATGCAGGTCCTGGCCGAATCACTCCAGCCAGCCGAGTGCACTCGCCAGAATCCGAAAAGGCCTCCCAGGTCGCTGCACCTACATGAACTGATTTCGCTGAAGTTTGGAATAAAGATAGATTATTTATATACTGGGCTAACACAAAGGCTATTTCTCATCCCGCAAAATTTCATGGTTTCCGTGGGATTTGTGGAAAACTCAAATCCATGCGAAATGGGGGTGCGAACTTTGTTTGTTGAAATATACCTTCATGTCGCAACTACTGAACCGATTTCGCTGAAATTTCGAGGTAGATTAACAAATAAGCTATCCCGGAAAAATCCATAGTTCCCGTGGGATCAGTTGAAAACTAAAATCCACGCGAAAGTCTTCTAGTACTTGCATAAAGTAAGTGGAACTCATGTGCTAAGGTTACGGAGTTATTTTGATATTTATTGACGTGTCGTAACCGGGAGTAGATACGGTATTGCCGTAACTTCGACAGCTTGTACCGGATTTAGCACACGTGGCCTGTTAGTGCTGAGTAGGTACCTTTAATACCAATGCATAAATCACAGCTAGTGTGTATAATTACTAAAGTAAGTCCTCCTAGCCGAGTATCGCTTGCCTTTTGAAGCACTTTGGACTGAGAGGAATAAGACTTCTACCAAACGAGTTAAATGCATCGAGATGGCGTGAAAAGAAATTCGGCACTTAGTTTTTCGTCACATTGTGTTGGGGCACCATCACAGTGCACATCTGTGGCTTAATGGTAATATCCTAACTATTATATTATTAATCTGTGGTTATGCTCCATCTTTAGATAAACTTCATCCAGGAGAATCTGTGTAGTGTCAGGGGTTAGTTCCGGTTGATCTTAAGAATCGTCGACGTCGTCGTCGTTTCAGCCGATGGACGTCTACTGCTGGACATAGGCCTCCTGAAATGACCGCCAAACACCACGATCTTGTGCCGCCTGGCGTCAGCGACTCCCCGCGATCCTCTTAATGTCGTCCGTCCACCTGGTGGGGGGCCGACCGACACTGCGCTTCCCGGTGCGTGGCCACCATTCCAGCACCTTGGGTCCCCAACGTCCATCGGTCCTGCGAGCTATGTGCCCCGCCCATTGCCACTTCAGCTATGCGACACGTTGAGCTATGTCGGTTACTTTGGTTCTTTTGCGGATCTCCTCATTTCTGATTTGATCGCGCAAAGATACTCCGAGCATAGCTCTCTCCATCGCTCGCTGAGTGACCCTGAGCCTTCTTATGAGGTAATAAAAGATTTACTTCCTAGTTCAACATGAAAATTGGGAGAAATGTCTCTAATGTGTAAATGAATTAATTTTAAGTACATACCTATACCTAAAATTGTCATGTGCGGCGGTATTTTTATACCTACTCCAAAGTGTTCCCAAAGTTGTGTAAAACCTGCCAGTACCTGACTTTGCTAGCGTGATGGACACATATCACTAGTCACATGGTCACTCATAGTCATAATATAACAGACAAAAAAAAAACAAAATGTCTCTATTACTTACTTCCTGATAATATTTTCTTGTTGTTTACTATTATACCTGCCACGTCGTACTTACAGCAGCCCCCATGCTTATCCCGTGTCTATCTTCCCTAATCTACAAGCTCCAAGCGAAAACAATCTGTAACCCCATAGACACTAGATGGCAGCAGTAACACGGGGGGGTTCTGCTCATGCAGTAACGACGTAAACTTTATTAGTCATACTTGAACAATAAAGCCGCGGGGTGCGTTTCTGTTTTTATAGCCATCTATGTGTTTATCTATTTACCGTGTTTTGTTCGCGCGGACTTTTTATATTGTATCTGTCTGTACACATCAAGGCCATAGATATAGGGTCAACGATACACAGTTTCTGGAAGATGTGGCCTGTGTAATTTTCATACAGGCAGATTTCATTGCGCTTTGCAAGTACTAATCAACTTTTCCTCTGTCCTTCGTTTGTGTTTCGAACTGGACGCGCCAGATTAGGTTATGTTTATGCTATTAAATCTCAAAAAAATTAAAATTTATAACATACCCTACTCTAGCGCATCCAGCAATATAAAACGTGAAAGAGTACTAAGTCTAAGGATATGCCTTAGCTATATTCTAATCCCAGAATCAATAATTGTGGCGTATAGGAGTAACAAACATCCAAATATAATCCATATCCATATTTTCTGGTCTTTCTTGAAAATTTAAATAATTCGTACAACGTCATCGTCTCAGCTGATGGGTTTCCTGTTTACACTGAGTAGAAACATAACAATTATGTCAAAACCTCGTCAAAACCCTATTTTTTCTTGCGGCGTCCACGATTTTCTGAACAAGGTATTCTTCAAAATTGTCATCTGCCACTGTAGATATTTAGGAATAAATTTTAAAATGGT
Organism: Coenonympha arcania; assembly: GCA_036785405.1. Classification (NCBI taxonomy): domain Eukaryota; kingdom Metazoa; phylum Arthropoda; class Insecta; order Lepidoptera; family Nymphalidae; genus Coenonympha; species Coenonympha arcania. The sequence continues at coordinate 8,210,359 of CM072069.1, forward strand.
AGAAACACACATACTTAGTTAAGAAAAAGTATTTTAGTAAGGAGAAGGGAGAAGTTTAAAAGTATTTATTTATTTTACGTTGGGTATCTATCCTATTCTATCGACTTTATTTCCATGGTGACTGCAGTAAAAGTTATGGAGCTTGTAAAAATTGTTATTATGGCTTTTTATTGAAGAAACAATCTTTTTATTGGCCACGGCTATTTAGGTAATACCAAAATATTATATTAAATTCTACGTCAGCTCTACGTTTTTGCTGCGTAGGTTGTCTCCAATTAAAAACAAATTGTGAAACATAAAAATGCCCAATCAATATTTAAAATGTCCAAAAGGAAATAACATCTAACTTTATTTTAAAATGTGGTAAATTTAGAATTTTCTGAAATATTTTTGGTTTAGGTACTTTAAGTCATTAGTTTGGTAGAGAAAAATAATGATATGTAATTGATTACCTACTTATTATTTTTATTACATATCGCTTATTATATACCTAGCTAGGCGATTCACAAAGCAATACGATTGTGTAATGAATTACAGTGAAATGAATAAAAGCGTCAAAGCATTTAGATATGTCGTGGGTATATACCAAACTATTTTCTGAGAAAACTGAAATGTTAATTTTAAGACTATTGACATAGAACGTAAAATTTAATATACTTATTAGGTATATGCGCAATATGGTCGAGAATTGTAAAATTAAATTTACTTATTATATTCGCGATAAGGTCGACCATTGTATTTGGTATTTATAAAGTACGTTCAATTTCACACTATATGAATAGACGCCTAAAGTTAATATTTAAGTATTAATTTTTCATTTAATTTCATGAGTCATTTCACTTAGTGTGTCAAATCATTAGGCGTGAATCGCTACCCAGGTTCGATAGGTGGAGTGATTCAGACTTCACTGTAGGTGGGTTTCAATTCCAATAGAAATTGATTGGAGTAAAACATAACGGAATGAAACGTAGTAGGTATGTAGAGATTGAAATGAAATGACGATCAAATTCATCGAACTACGAGTGGCTAATGGGATTCGAGATTAAAACTTTCCCGTTTTAGGAAATCTAATTAAAAATTCAATACTAAGTTTGGGCGGTAGATTTTTAGACAGTGAGCTATAATTCGACTTAGATAGTGAACGTATTGGTTTTTGTTCGTTCGATTTACATTTCCCTCAATAGTGCTGAAGCTGTTGAAATTAAAAATAAAAATTCTTTGTCAAAAAAAAAATTATCATTCTAAGCGAACTTGGCAATTAGCATAGTATATAAAAGAACTCAGTCGGTGCGTTTAATCCTTTTTTTCTGCAGACTAGTGCCTAGGTATTAATTGAAGCATTTTATTTCTAAAACCCAAGTCTAGGGGTTAAATTTTGCAAACGCCCTCGCCCTAAGATAGGCTCGACTGAACACAGGTAATTTTTCAAAGGGCTCCCTTTGAGACTTGAATAATCAATAAGACCAGTACTGTTTAGTACTATGATTTTGTTGCCCAAGTTAGTGTTTTATGTATGCTGCTACGTAAAAAGAACGCTGATGAAGAGTCTTCGATTGCATACACCGTACACAGTACGGTCAATACTGCTTTATAGCAGTAGATAGTACCGTTGGATACGAGCGGTTGTCCAGTTCACCAATAGAGTACCTACTTCTCTACCAACGCTATGTCGCCTGGCTTCGCTTACTACTCATCGCCGTTCCTTTCGACGTCCATGGCTGGGTATTGGCCTGAAGGTATTTTATTTACATTTGAAATAGCGGTCTTCGCCAAGTAACTTGAAACATGTATCTATGTAGCAGCCGTTTCCATATGATTCTTATGTATATTCCATTATAAGATTGCTTTTGGTTATGCTTATGGATCGAAATTCAAAAATATTTAAGAGTAACAAGTGTCACGTGATCTATTTTGCGATCGGACACGTTATTCCCATATAGGTACATTTGTTGAATTTCATTCCAAAAGCAGTCCTAGAAATGGACTAGACAAGTCATAAATGGCTACAGCCAAAGAAGTAAATCCAGCCAATGTGATAGGTAAATATTGATTACTACTGATTTTGAAATTACATTCTTTATGCGTCTGTTCAGTGCGCTTTTTACGTGACAAGGGACGTTGCAGGGTATCCTTACTAAACGATTCGTAGTTTTCTTATTTTTGTACAGGTATTTAGGCTGAAGGAGTAGAAAGGCAGAGAAATAAAAGAATTACGCCTGGGGGAGTCGGATCCTGCCGAAGACTCCCTAGCTGTGATTATTTTATTTAACTCTACCAACTCGTAGTTTTACAAAGGGTAGTAATAAAACGAGTGACTGTAAATTACAGTTCTAAGTGTCAAAATTAATTAATTTGGGTTATAGAATTACAAAGTGAGCGACTGACTGCGAGTGACGAGAAATCAACAGAACAGCAACTTACAAACATTAATTTGAGTTACTTAAAATACAAAATGAGCAGCTTCATAATATTTGAGCGACCTAATATTTGTTTGAGTGTCAACGTTACGTCCTGCATTTTTTTCAATATTTGGCAAATGTATTTTTTATACTGAGCGGCATTTTATCTTAAATGAAGTGTTTCGAATACAAAAACCACTTTGAAAAATACACTAATGAGCAGAGTAGGCTACCGACTCGTAGTCACACCAGATTATCACACCAGTGTTAGAAACAGGATTTTTTTTCTCTTTTGTCACACCAATGATTTTTCTACATCATTTATACCTAACTAGTGCTGTCCTAGTTAGTTAAATTAAAAACCTTGAAATTACGAATATCGATATTTTATATTATTTCTCTCCCCCTCACCCCCTCCAAGTTCCTGTCAACGGAGCCCCGCTTCGCGGGGCTCCTATTTCTGGGTGGTCATAAAAGGAAAATAACCTTAACCTAATTACCTATAAATATTTTATATTATCGCTCTCCCCCTCACCCCCTCCAAGTTCCTGTCGACGGAGCCCCGCTTCGCGGGGCTCCTATTTCTGGGTGGTCATAAAAGGAAAATAACCTTAACCTAATTACCTATAAATATTTTATATTATCGCTCTCCCCCTCACCCCCTCCATGTTCCTGTCTATTTCTGGGTGGTCATAAAGTCGTGAGGGGGTTTTTAAATCTGTAGTTTTCATTAAAAAAGCGTATCAAAATAAAAAACATAAGTGTGCACGACGAACGTAGTGAGCGTCCAAAGACTCTAATAGAAATAATAACTAGCTTATAAGATTCTAATTTATAACTATCTTATAAGACTCTAATTTGTGACTAGCTTTCTTAAACTTTTATTTATTTACTATTTCTTAAACTTAGCTTAAGATTCTAAACATGTATGTAACATTGCCTATGTGTTTTGATAAAAGGATATTAGCTTATTTAATTAATTGTAAATGAACCTAAAATGATAAAAACTGTAAAAATGAGAAAAATACAAATAAAGTTTATGCATTGATTGTGGGAGGCCGCGCAAGTTGCTCGATAGGGTCTCACACTAACTAACCACCCGCGTAGGGTACAAGTATCGAGGCCTTAAGCCCATAGAATCAGTTCATCTCTGCTCGCCGGCGTCTCTTGCTAATCTAAATCCTGAACCAGCTCTTTGCGGAGCTAGGAACAGGTCTTCCTTAAAGCAGAGACCTGCGGGACCTCCCGAGCATTTTAGTAATCAGTGTTTCATTGGCGCCTCCATTCAAGCCTCACAACCAGCGCAAAAGTTCGGGCGGCTGTCCCGAACAATAAGCCCTCAAATAGAATATCAGTAACCAATAATCATTAATAAAGCAGCTTACAAAACTTTGCTCAAAGTGAACTTTTTAGTAGTTCGCTAAGTATAACCTCACTTAGAAAAATCGAATCTATCTTAATATTGAAGTTGCCCTCTCTGTATTTCCAGTCGCTCACTTAGTAATGAAGTCGCTCGGATAAAATTTTAATATCTGAAATGGATTTATCACAATCCACTTTTTGTAAGCTCGTTTTGGATTTTATTATAAATCAATATTCGTCGTCAGTTTAGTTAATTTTTCGCTTACTCAAATTCATACCGCTCAAGTTATTAAAACAGTATGACATCATCAGTCGCAAAGTTTTTTTTTGTTCGCTCGTTTTATAATTCCCCTTTTACAAATGGCAAAGGATATGAATTTAGCTGTCAGGTATAAGAAGTTAAGAAGATAATAATGTAATTAGAAAAGCGCATAATATTTTTACATGGACGTATTTATTCTACGTTTTGCCTATAAGCTATATCGGAAAACAAATAGGTACATAAGCTATGTTTACTTATACTTACGCGATTTTTCATATCAATTTTTTTAATCGTCATTTTTACCCACGACGGAACGGAGTATGGGTATATGCGTTTAGGGTGAGAGACCGTTTGTACATTTCTCTGTTAAAAAGATTTTATGTTTGTTTGTATGTTAAATTGTTCACAAAAACCAATAATGCAAAAATATTTTTGTTTGTTTGTATGTTTGTTTGTTTGTTTGTGTGTGCACATCAATGTTCCCATTTATTTCAAAAACGGCTTGACCGATTTAGATTCGGTTTTCTGTATAATGTTTGGTGTTCAGCGGCAATGGTTCTTAGATAGTTGTTACGAACATCGATCACCAGGGGGCGCCATAAAATACATTTATATTGCAAACGAATGTTCCCATTTATTTCAAAAACGGCTTGACCGATTTAGATGCAGTTTTCTGTACTTATAATGTTTGGTATTCATTGGCAGCGTGGTCTTCTCCGGCGGGTATGATTTCCCTCCGGGGGGTACGGGCCTCGAGGCAAACCTCCTTACCCGGGCGATGTGTCGCGGGGGCGCTGTACGCCCTCGGTGTTGATCTTTAAGCCCCCTGGTTAGGGAGCTAAGGCTCCGCCATCTTGGCTTTGGGCCTAGGGGTCAGGTTACGTCATTGGTCCTGTCCAGTGATGATCCTCGCGTCGTCTTCCTCGTCTCCATCGCTACCCGTAAAATGCCGGGAAGGGGACGGGGACCGTAGGAGCTCGCGAGGTAGGGGACGCCCTTGCGGTGGTCGATCGAGTGTAGGGGCAATCCCGTGGAGGTGTGCGCACGGCCCGTAATCCGCGCGAGCGAACAGGCGTTGCGCCAGAGTACGGACAAACTCCTCCACGGTGGGCGTCCTGGTGTCCCGATGGATAACGTCGTTTCTGACGTACCTCGGGGCTCCCACGATCAGGCGCAAGCACTTATTCTGTTGTACCTGCAGCCGGTGCTTCTGGGTGACTGAGCATAGGGCGTACCAGGCGGGCGCCGCGTACGTCAGGCGAGAACGGATATAGGCTCCGTATATCCGTAGCTTGGTCTTCGGTGTTAGTCTTGAGGTAAGGACTTGGTACAGCATCGACGTGGCAGCCTTAGCATGGTCCACGGCATGGTTGACCGTGGGTATCATGTTCAGGCTTTGGTCGATGCGGCACCCCAAGTAGCACACCGAAGTCTGCCACTCTATATCCTGTCCTCGTAGGCGCAGCTGACGCAGCGGCTTCCGCACGCCGAAGATGATGGCGGCCGTCTTCCCCACGTTGACAGCCATCCTCCATTTGTCCAGCCACTCCGGCAGCAGGTCCAGCAGGCGTTGCATTCGGTTGATGGAGACGAGTTGATGAAATGACGACGCAAAATACGCGCTGTCGTCAGCGTACAATGACAACAGCACGTCATCCTCTCCCTCGCGAAGGTGTCCTGCAAGGGTAGGGATGTCATCTGTGTACACGGCGTACAGGCATGGGGATAAGCAGCTGCCCTGTGGTACTCCAGCACGTATTGGGCGCGGCTGAGAGTTGGCGCCCTCCACGGAGACAAAGAAGGACCGGCCTTCCAAGAACGAGGCTACCAGCTGCACAATCGCGGGTGGCAAGGTGGTAGATAAGAGTTTCGCCAGATGGTTCTTAGATAGTTGTTACGAACATCGATCACCAGGGGGCGCCATAAAAAACATTTACAGTGCAAACGAATTTTCTCAATTATTACAAAAACGACTGAACCGATTTGGATACAGTTTTGTATAAAATATTAGTGAGTCATTGGCAATGGTTCGTAGATAATTGTTCTTGTGATTGAACAGCAGGGGGCGCCACAATAAACGTCTCTTTATGACTTGGATTTTAATAAAAATATAATTTAAATTACATTATTATATTAATCGAAAAACTATAAAACAAGTGGAAAATTAAAAAAATTTAAAACACCCACGACTTTTGCAGACTTGTAATTGAAAAAGGATTAAATAATTTTTTTGTAACTCCCCGACTAAAGGAAAGTAAGAACTAAGAACCTATCAGTATAATTACAAATCCAAGAAAATCCGTCGGAGCTGCCATTGCTATTTTCGTTTCCAATATCAATTAATGTAATTAGTAAGTATTAATAAATTGCCGGTATATGAGAAGTATCAAGAAATTGAATTAGTCATCAACTGGTAAACAGCACCATCAACACCGTCATAGGCAAAACACAGCAGCTCCGGCGGATTTTCTTGGATTTGTAATTATACTGATAGGTTCTTAGTTCTTACTTTCCTTTAGTCGGGGAGTTTCAAAAAAATTATTTAATCCTTTTTCAATTACAAGTCTGCAAAAGTCGTGGGTGTTTTAAATTTTTTTAATTTTCCACTTGTGACTACCTATTAGTTTTGTAGCAGTATAGTTACTTAGTTCAATTTTGAAATAGGTACTAATACATTTTTCTTTCAAACTATAATTTGTTTCCGTTTGTATATATTATCCATTTTTACCGGGTCAGCTAGTTCTATACACATACCTACACATCGTAACAAAATTCCTCCTAGATGGCTTGACCGATTTTTATGTAGGTAATTTTTTGTGTATACCTATTTTCGGGTGGTCTGACAATAGGACCACAGTTTAAAGATATCCTACTAGTAGTAGAATCTTTTAACACTGTGATAGGACGTAAACATACCCAAAGTGAAAATAATTCGTATGGCAAAACAACGTTTGCCGGGTCACCTACTTTATTCTCTCTTATATATGATAATTTTTTTTTAAATCTTTATTTAAAGAGCTTACCGACAAAGGCTACCACGTAACGTCGTAAATATTAATTAATTGTTGTCGCTGTATTAACTGTTTTTTATGATATCTAGTTATTCTATAGCGGATTCAGTGATAATCCAATAAGTAAGTAGCAACTTTCACATCGTCCGCCCTACTTTCCGATGCAGTATCTACAAGTCTAGCATTGTCAATAAACAGGTTTTAATGCCCACATTAGGCCTGCATTCGAGTTAACAAGCCTACTGGTCAAAGATCTCGTTCTAAGCAGTTAATAATATGGGGTCTAGGAGTTAGGTTAGGACTGCTTTTTAAATACCTACTAGCCCAGACTTTCTCCCAAGTGATAAGTTTCAATTTATGGAAACACAATTTTTCGCAATATCTCTGTTCTCTACCATACTAAAATCTGATTAGAGCTCCTAAAATGAATTTGTGATTCAAGTTTTTGGTGGTGCTATCCATGGTACTTTGTATGGTCTAATTTAAAAATGGACGACTCTCCACTACATTACTTTTCCAACGTGTAAGCGTATAGGTACACGTGGAATGGCATTGATGTTTATATAAGACGATCTAAGTACCTATCTGCAGGCAAAAAGAGTTTTATTCGAACATTTTATCAAGCTTACCGTAACTTTCCACCGAAGAAAAATAACTTAAAATATTTTGAAAACTTTGTTTTCTGCGTTGACTGAAAATAGAATTGCCAACATTGGTCATGTAGATGTGAAATGTGAATTCGTTTGTAATGAAACCTAACGCTTATTGAAGGAATGAACCGATTCTATATGACAATTAAAAAGGGAAATATAGTCGAAAGTGTAAAAAGTATTCGTATTTTACTCGCCTGCTGTCTAGACTGAAATCCAAAATTAAATATCAGTTTGAGTCTAGTATTAAAATTCAACACGTGTCGCATTCTACATCTATTATTTAAAAATTGCTGAGATTCCGAACAGGAAGAAGTGACTGGATTTCAATTCAGACAGCGTCCGAGGAGATGGTAATTTTTATACTTGGAAAGTTGGAATCTTCAATTCGCTATAACTGAGCGATAAGCTAGATACTCTGAGAGCTGGTGAACGAAATACGATATTTTACTTCATTTTTTTTATTGCTTTATTGTGTGTAAGAAATAATGACATATTGAATGGAAGCAGGCGTTATTTTGCGGAAATCCATAATTAGCATGACAGATTAATTTGTTTTGCTGTAATCTGCTACTTGAAAAGATTCTGTATGGTACAATATGCAGGAACACTGCCCACATGAAAGAAATTAATCTGTCCAAATGATTACAGCAAAACAAATTAATCTGTCCTGCTAATAATGACATACATTGAAAATAAAATTCTTATCCGACAAGGAAATCAAAATTTACAAGCATTTGAATTTTTCTTCTGTCCCTTTCTCGTAAACCGAAAATTTGCATAGAAAAGTTTGACAGTGACGTCACTATCCGATATAGCTATCTTTGTCTAATAAAATATTGCTAATAACTTTGGTTATTTACTAAGATAATTAAGTAAAGATTTTTTAATACCTTTCCTCAAAAGTAGAGTTTCCTATGGGTCTTTAAAGTGCGGAAAGTTATTTTTTTTCGCACTAGTGATTAGTGGTTTACTTCATATTATAATATGAATCAAGTTTTCGGTTCAAAATTTTCTATGCAATGACTATTTTTCAGCGTTTATTTACGACCCATAATTTTTGTAACTGTTGTATCTAAAAGAGAAACACAATTTCTCAACGAAGTTTCATAATTAAATTTTTGGTTATTGTTTTTTAAAATATTAGTGCTTTTATAACTTACGATTATTTTAGACGTCCTTATTTTCTTGCCGTATTTTCTTCTGATCCCTTTCAGTCAAATACTGACTTAAAATAATAATTAGAGCAATTCCCTATCGCAGCAAATGATTTTATGGATGATCCAACCACATTTTAGGATGAGTTCTATATAAACGTTTACGTTTAACAAAAACGAGAGTTTTATTTCTTACAAAAACTTGTTAAGTTTCTCTTTGTCCTCTTCCCTCTTACGAATACGATGGTGGGTGCGACAGACGGCGTCGCGAAACAATATAACAGAAAAACAACGTTACCCAAAATTACAATTACATCCATCCATAGTTTCCGAGAAAAATTAAGATTTTGAAGCAACTTTTGGCACGATTTTCTATTGAGAACATAGGTATTATCCAACCGTGTTTCTGCTTCAAAGCTAATTTAGATTAAAGACCCAAAATAAATGACTTTAAATTTGAAAGTAATTGTCTTTGTAGTTTTCAACCTGCAGGTCACTAAAAATTGCTTAAATAACCCTTTTATGTCGTTGACTAGCTCCTTGAATGTAATATGTAATATGACTCGCATCATTGGCGCGTGTCTAAGACGTGCATTGTTTCACACATATACCTAATGTACAATGAACATTCAATTCGGAATTCACGCCTGGTAGAGTACAGTTAGCCACGTATTCCGAGTCTTTATTGCCGTTCTGTATTCCTTAACACTAACAACTCCTTATACTTAGAGAAGTTACAATTGGATGTATAATTCTGTGGGCGTATGTACGCCTACAATATGGGGCAATGTTCTTATTCTTACGTCATTTCTTTGTAAGCAACCCGAATGCCAAAGAGGACGTTAAAGCTATGTTAATGCATTTGAATGAATTATGAGCACTTTCAGTAATACTCGTTTTATTGGTGTCAAAATGCGTAACACTCAGTATTGTTTACTAGTAGTAGAAGTAGCCTTTATGAGTTACGTGCTCCAGGGTATAATTTATCTTTTTATCTTCATCTTCATTCTTCACCCAAATCATTTTAGCGGTTGTGGCGAATTTTAGCGATTTTTAGTGCCTGCAGTGTAAAAACTAGACCTTTCAATTCAAACATCATATATTTTGGGTCTTTAATTTAAAATCAGTGTATAGCAGAAATACGATTGGATGAAATTTTCTCGACAGAAAGTTCTCCCAAAAGTTGCTCTGAAATCTTCATTTTATCGAAAATTACAATTAATGTAATTGTATTTTTTGTTTTAATGTGTCGGTAATAATAATATCCAAAAAAGGTCAAAATGGATTTTTGATAACTGGCTCAGTTTTTTAGTAATTAGGTAAAACGTCGTTTTTCTGTTATTCTTCCGCGACGCTGCATGTCGCACCCACCAACGTAAGAGAAGCACAAAAATAAATTCAATGAATCTTCTTAAAGGAGCAACAAACATACACCTACGCACACAAAATTTCGCTTTTCCATATTAGTGTTATTATAATAGCTAAGGTAATAATATTCAAATCCTGAACTAGGTAGGTACCTATGTTAATTAACAATGCAATAACTCAAGTCTATGCGTTGCTTGCTTGTGTTTGGAGGACAATTATGTAATATTAAACTCTTGTATTTATGATGATGACAATAGCAAACTCTAAATTACAGAGCAAGGAGAAAAGTAAAAAACTCCGATGTCAAATAAAAATAAAGCCAAAGAAGTTTCGAGTCCCCGGAAGTAGGATATCTTGTCGAATTCCGTATCTTCGAGGGATGTTAGCAGCAAGTTATCAGTTACAAACTGAAAAGCCTTGCCAAGGACTTTGGGGATAAATACCTATCCTTACGTCGGAATAAGTGCGATCCAAAGTAAAACAATTTGTTTTTACATGGCATGTGTAACCTACTTTACATGCCCAATGAATTTTTCTGGTCGCAAGACTCTTGTTGCGGAGTATAATAATGTGGTATTTGTATATAGATACAACAATGGCTCGGCAACCGCCCTACCTCCTACTCAATGGGGCTGGGTTAGAGGGGACGATGGCATCTTAAAGCCGGTGACAACCAACGATCCAGTGGCACCTGACTCCATACTAAACACCATATTTTGCCGATATACGACTGGGTGTGGGGTGCGATGCGGCTGCCGAAAAGCAGGGATTGCCTGCTCCAGTGCCTGCAGTGTATGCTCCGGCTCATGCACTAACGGAGCCCCCATCGAAAATACTGACGAGGATGATATAGATGATGATGTTGATGCTGACATTGTAGAATTACAAGATATATAGATTTTTTAATACAAGCCCAACTGTCAACCTCACCTGCACGCGTCAGTGGTTCGTAAGAACTGCTGACGGCGGTACTCAGTATCGTGGTGCCCCCTGCTGGAGAACTAACGAGGCTCTGGCGACCGAGCAATGGCGGTATAACCATACACCCGATTAGATCTCTAGTCGGAAGAGGCTACAGCGGCCTTGGGGTTTCAAATGACCTCTAAAATGTCTGGTGCAGAAGGCAAGGGGAAACCACTGCACTATTTTCCCATGAAAGTCATCATGAACAGTCATAATAAGATATCGAAGTGCCCATGCGATCCGTTCAGTCGGCGCCATACTGTGTCCGGGACAGATGGTGTGAAATCTGCTACCGGCCATGCGGACGTAGGAAACCAGGCGCCCCACGGAAACTCTGCTACTGGAATACCGATGAAAATGCGTCAGATCCAGAAGATAGGTACATGGAACGTTCGCGGTCTCCTTCAACCAGGGAAGCTCAAAATTCTGGAAGACGAACTATCCAGACACAACATAAACATCTGTGGTATTAGTGAGACGCATTGGAAAGATAATGGTCACTTTCACACCGAGACAAACGTCGTATACTTCTCTGGAAATGCAGACAATAGTAGAAATGGAGTTGCTTTTATTATTCCAAAAAGTTCCAGGAATTGTGTGCTAGGGTATGAACCTGTCAGCGATAGACTAATAAGTATCAAGCTAATGGCTTCGCCAGTAAATTTTAATATCATTCAGGTATATGCCCCGACAAGCACCGCATGTAATGAGGACATTGAGTCTTTCTACTCAGACCTGGAGGCTGCCATCTCTAAGGTTCCACGAAGGGAGATTCTCGTTATTATGGGAGACTTCAACTCCAAGATAGGTTCAGATTCTCATGTGTTAAGTCCTTGTGTTGGAAAGTACGGACTAGGACAGCGCAACGAAAGAGGAGAACGTCTAGTACAGTTTGTAGCCGACAACAACTTGGTGATATCTAATAGTTTCTTTCAAAATCATCCACGAAGACTGTACACTTGGACATCGCCTGATGGCAACCATCGCAATCAGATCGATTATATTTTGGTCAGGGCACGGTGGAAAACATCTATTAGGAACACTCACACACTACCAGGAGCCGATTGTGGATCCGATCATCAATTTTTGATGGCTAAAGTTCAGCTTAAACTAAGAGCAGCCCGAAAACTTATTCAACATCGAAGGCTCGAAGTCAAAGATAAATCTATGTTTACAGCAGCACTGGCGAAAGAGTGGGATCAATGGATGTCAGTGGATCATGATGCCGAATGTCCAGACAAAACATGGGATCGTGCGAAGTGTTTAATTAGTTGTGCTGTCAAAAATACAACGCCGTCTGCAGCCGCTCGCAAACGGCAACACTGGATGAGCGACAATACTCTAGCTCTTGTTGAAGACAGACGACAGATGAAGGCAACGGGGGCTGATGTGAGGGCTTTGAATGAAAAATCTGCAAAAATACAAGCTGCTTGCAGGCGAGATCTAAACGTTCATATCCAGAACATCTGCAAAGAAATTGAAGCACACGCTGACAAGCATGAGTCAAGAGACCTCCATCAGAAAATTCGTGCACTCACACGGTCATTGTCATCAAAAACATGGGCTATCGAGAACTCCCAAGGTGAAACGGTAACAGAACTAGAAGAAATATCGGAAACGTGGAGAAAATACTGTCAGTCGCTGTTTGAAGATCCGCAATCTCAGTGTTTTGATTCAACAGAGCCAATGGATGAAGAAAAAGAGCCAGACATTTTAAAAGATGAAATAAGAGCGGCAATAAAACATCTGAAGAATGGGAAAGCCACGGGAAAGGATTCCATTCCCATTGAGACTATCAAAGCCTCGGGAGAGTATGGTGTCCGGATCTTTCATTTACTGTGTAACAAGGTGTGGCAAACAGGTAAATGGCCGCAAGAATGGGCTCATAGTGTCTTCATACCATTACACAAAAAGGGCTCTACAAGAATTTGCAATAATTATCGCCTCATTGCACTCATTCCGCATGCGAGCAAAATTCTACTGCACATTATAAACGAGCGTCTAAAGTCTTACCTATCCAAAGAGATTGCACCTGAGCAAGCAGGCTTCGTCAAGGGCAAAGGTACCAGGGAGCAAATACTCATTGTGCGCCAAATTATTGAGAAATCCCGTGAGTTCAACAAAGCGGTATATATCTGTTTCGTGGACTTCTCGAAGGCGTTTGACTCTGTCAAATGGCCTGTACTTTGGAGGACTCTACTGGACATGGGCACACCAAAGCACCTTGTTCATTTGCTGCGGAGGTTATATGAGGATGGTACTGCATCCGTAAAGACAGACGACAAGCTTTCGGCTAACTTTCATCCTAGTGCCGGTGTTCGACAAGGGTGCATTATTTCCCCAATTCTGTTTAACATCTACACAGAAATGATAATGAGGCGAACTCTTGAGAACTGGACAGACGGAGCAGCAATTGGAGGTTTAAAAATCTCTAACTTACGTTATGCGGATGATACCACCTTATTCGCTACTAGTATCTGCCATATGGAAGAACTTCTACAAAAGATGGAAGCCATAAGTCTTGAATTCGGCCTCAAGATCAACCGCAGTAAGACTAAAGTCATGATTGTCGACCGCATTAACAACAACTCGCCAGAAGTGACACAAATAGCGAACTGTGAAGTGGTGCAATCTTATGTCTATTTAGGAGCGCTGATCTCGAACAACGGAGGCTGTATAGACGAAATCAAACGGCGCATGGCGATATCCAGATCAGCAATGGATAAGCTGCAAAAAATATGGAGGAATCGTAAAATCACCAAGGCCACTAAGATCCGGCTAGTCAGAGCACTGGTATTCTCCATATTCCTCTACGCTTCGGAGACGTGGACCCTGCGAGAAAGTGAGAAAAAGAAAATAGACGCTCTCGAGATGTGGTGCTGGAGAAGAATGTTAAGAGTGTCCTGGAACCAATTCCGGACCAACAAGTCCATTCTGGAAGAACTCGGCATCAAGCAGCGTCTGTCTTCCATCGTTCAGGCTCGAATTCTCACTTTCTTTGGTCACGTGACTAGACGTGACAATATCTCCATCGAACGTCTAGTCGTCCAAGGAAAAGTAGATGGAACCAGACCTCGCGGCAGATCGCCTATGAGATGGACGGACCAAGTTAAGGCTGCAGTGGACGTCCCCTTACATGTGTGCACCAGGAAAGCAGCTGTCCGGGAGGAGTGGAGACGAATTGTCAAGCGTGTGACTGGAAAGTGATGACCACGACCGCTCTGACAAGAGCGTTACGAAAGAGATGGAATACAAGCATGCATACCTTATTTGAAAAATGTGTTTTATTTCATAATTGTCCATCTTCTTTCCCTCATAGCTCATGAAATATTCATTCCAGCGAAAAAGTGTATAGAACTTTATTTGTAGAAAATTTTATGTAGATTATATGAGTAGAAGAAATTTTTTTGCTATGAGCCACCGTTTACAAGTTATTTAAGAAAAACTTAAAAAAGGGACCTTTAAACCCCCCCCCTACCCGAAAGCTCCACCCCCCTCCATCAGTACTTTGAGTATGTTGCTTCAGACACCATTTTCTACAACTATGCCAAAAATCGCTTTTACACGAATTATTTCCCCTATTTGGCAGTTCTTAGTCTTCGTTGACTGGGCTATCCTTATGTTTTTCGAAGTCGGTTAGTGAAATCCACACGCACGGGTCGTATTAATACAATATGCATTAGATAGCTTCAGTTGCGTAATTCGCACGCATCGAGCCTAAACAATATCCATATTAGACGAGCGAGCAGTGTGCGGTGGTGGTCCGACGGTAGCACGTGCCGACAACAGCAGTACAACAGTGGAGTTAGTACAGGTTTTGTATGAATTTCGAGTGGACTCGCATCGCACAAACGATTCGAATTCTCCATACATTTACTGCCAGCGCCATCTATGGACAGTCAGCTATCAACAGATGACGCTAACTGTTAATGTATGGAGGTATAACCAGTCTCACACCGAGGACCAAGCTCCGTATCTTCGGGGCGTACGTCCGCTCTCGTCTGACGTATGCGGCACCTGCCTGGTACGCACTATGTTCAGCCACCCAGAGGCGCCGGCTGCAGGTCGTGCAGAACAAGTGCCTCCGCCTGATCGTGGGAGCTCCGAGGTACGTCAGAAATGACGTCATACATCGGGACACCAGGACGCCCACCGTGGAGGAGTTCGTCCGTGGTCTTGCGAGGAACCTGTTCGCTCGCGCGGACAACGGGCCATACGAACACCTCCACGGGATCGCACCACAACAAGATCGACCACCAACGGGGCGTCCGCTACCTCGCGAGCTCTTGCGGTCTCCCTCCCCAGTTCGCGCGCGCGTGGACAGTGACGGAGACGAAGACGACGACGCGGGGTTTATGCTACCGGACCCCAGCATCCCCGCGCAGGGCAGCGACATGATCGCTGACCGCGCGGGGCGACCAGACCCTCTACACCAGCAGGCCTCAAGCCATGAAGGCGAGGCCTTAGCCCCTTACCGGGGCTAAAAGAACAACACCGAGGGAGCGCGTCTCCCCCGCGACACATCGCCCGGGTAAGGAGGCATGCCTCGAGGCCCGTACCCCCGTGGGGACTTGCTCTCCATTTAAAAAAAAAAAATGTATGGAGGAACTCTATTCGTTTGTGTGATGCTAGTCGACTCGAAATTCGTACAAAAACTTGAACTAACCCTACAGTACCACCAGACAATAACGGTCGGTCAACATGCCTCGCGACTGCGCGCGAATTTGAATGAGTAGGCTTTTGTACCGCGATCTATGGACTACGCCTGTTCACTTCGTTATACACGGTAGGGTTGTGTTGCAACTACAATGCTTATGAATTAGTTATGACTAGCCTGTGCCCGCGGCTGCACCTGCGTGAATTTTGATTTTTCAAATATCACGCAGGAATCATGGATTTTCCGGGAGGGTAGCAGGCAGTCCATGCCTCAATTCAGGATTTTCTACATATATAATATGATCTACGTATATGACATTTCCAGCCACACACGCATGCACGCACGTACGTACGCACGCACGCACACACGCACACACACCATCTTTCACACAATATATTTTTATTTAATTTATTTATTTACACACATAATACTAATACCAACTTGATCCTTACAGCTAGTATAGTATTATATTATCTGTGCTTACAGTGTTGTTGTAATACCAAATAAGGGTTTATAAAGTAGTATAAAACATTAAAATTATGGTGGAGTCGACTCTATGGCCGTTCTTCAAAACATTATGCTATGCATTTAGAATAAAAGGCAGGCCAAATGCAGGTTGGTTTTCGCTCACAAGTTCGAGAATATTATGCAAGCTTATATGTTTTATAGTCAAAGCTTCTTCTAGATTTCATTGTTGACTAAGTATACGTGTATAAGATAAAAGACTGAGATAGCTCGAGTACTCTCAAAAGCCTTAATTTGGCGTTATCATAATCTTTACTGAGCTTTTGATGCTGCTGTATCTTGCCTGCGACGCCATGATAGGAAGGGTATGATGCAGTTCCATCAGGAATTTAATCAAACAATTAAATACTAACATCTAAACTCGAATTTTTTTAACTCATTATGTGCTCAGCATAATACATGCTCAGCAAGAGTACCTGCATAAATCAAAACTTCAAATAGAAAAGAGTGAAATATTAATTTTTAATTACACCAATTCAAGTGTGCTTATAAAATTTGAAGAGTTCCTTCGATTTCTCCAGGGTCCCATCATCAGACCCTGACTTGATGCCTATGGGACCATTTGGGAAGTATACCCTTTCAAACAAAAAAATAATTTTCTGAATTGGTCCACGCGTCTTCGAGTAATCGGGGAGCATACATAAAATAAAGGATACCGACGAATTGAGAACCTCCTCCTTTTTCGGGTTCCGTAGCCGAATGGCAAAAAACGGAACCCTTATAAATTCGTCATGTCTGTCTGTCCATCTGTCCGTCTGTCCGTCTGTCCGTCTGTCCGTCTGTCCGTCTGTCCGTCTGTCCGTCCGTATGTCACAGCCACTTTTTTCCGAAAGTATAAGCGCTATACTGTTGAAACTTGGTAAGTAGATGTATTCTGTGAACCGCACACAAAATTAAAAAAAAGTAATAAATTTTTGGGTGCCCCCAATACTTAGAACTGAAACTCAAAAATTTTTTTTTCATGAAACCCATATGTGTGGGGTATCTATGGATAGGTCTTCAAAAATGATACTAAGGTTTCTAATATCATTTTTTTCTAAAATGAATAGGTTGCGCGAGAAACGCTTCCAAAGTGGTAAAATGTGTGTCCCCCCCCCTGTAACTTCTAAAATAAGAGTTTGATAAAACTAAAAAAAATATATGATGTACATTACCATGCAAACTTCCACCGAAAATTGGTTTGAACGAGATCTAATAAGTAGTTTTTTGATATTTACAATAAAACCTCTAAAAACAAAGTTAGTTTTGCGGTTCGATAAAAAAAGTGGTTTTAATGGTTTTATTCCTCCGGTTGTAGTACGGAACCCTCAGTGTGCGAGTGCGACTCGCACTTGACAGGTTTTTTTTGAAGTTGGTTTAAAATGTACGTAACGTATTTTTAAATTAAACTTATCATTAACTTTAAACTAATTACTGCACAAGTTGTGTTATTGTCGAATGTTATAAAGACTGAATTTTTTCCCTCACGATTTAGGCTGATTTCTTGCGCAAAAATTGAACCAGCATTGTCACCTTGAAGGCAATACAACGCGATGGAATGTCAGGGAACTCTTGGCATTTGGACTCCATGATCCTAATGTCTGTATAGTTATATCTCAAATGGATTAACAGCTGCATGAGGGAGTAACAAACACACATACACACACTACTTTCACTTCTATAAGAATATTGTGATTGTACGTATGACAGAAATAAATATTCATAATCAGCAGGACAGATTAATTTGTTTTGCTATAATCCGCTACTTGAAAAGATTCTGTATGGTACAATATGCAGAAACACTGCCCACATGAGACAATGCGAAATCGTACGTAGAGTCTCTACGATTTCGCATTGTGAAGTCAACATCTCCTGAGGATGTCCCGGTTCGGGACGAAACGTGAGTCGAAGAAAGTGTTGGAAAATTGTGTGTGGTGTTTCATGTGGGCAGTGTTCCTGCATATTGTACCATACAGAATCTTTTCAAGTAGCGGATTATAGCAAAACAAATTAATCTGTCCTGCTAATTATGGATTTCCGCAAAATAACGCCTGCTTCCATTCAAAATATTTATAAAAGAAAAATACATTAATTAATATATATATAGCTACTCGTGCTGATTCACTGACTGACTGACTCATTGATCACCTCTCCTGAACAATTTTGTATGAAAAATTTTTTTTCAAGGATGGTGTCGTATAAAAGAAAAAAAATCATTCGGAGGAAAAATACGGAGAGAGCTGATGAGTGAGGATTTCGGAGACAGGTGAAGAGCACAGCCAGGGTATCAAAGATAGGTGGGGGGTGCTCGACCAAATGTCATTCGAAACGTCATCCAATTGGCAGTGAGCTGAAAAAAATTTCAAAATGGCGGATTCAAAATGGCCGCCAAACGAATTTCGCCGTTATCTCGGAAAGTATAAAAGATGGAAGAATGGTTCCTTAACAAGAAGGTTCGATGAATGGAAAAAAAAATCAAAATGGCGGAATTTTATTTTTCCAAACAAAATGTATGGCGAATGTTAAAGAGACTAAAGTTGTAAGGCTAATAGGGGGGAAGACAGCCCGCGGGCCACATGTGGCCCGCGCCTCCACGCACCCTACTAGTTATATTATATAGACACTCGTAAGTGAAACAGAGATTCGTTTGGAGAGGCGAATTGGGATCGAAGGACCCTCATAAATAACGGATATGCCGCACCTGTCCCCGGTAAGTGCTTCGGATGTGAGAAGCTCTGTACATTCCTCCTGCTTATCGATCTTCGGGAGGAGGTCAAATGGTTGATTTAAACCGAGCCCTAATTCAATTCTGGGTACGTACAACGATATTTCATAGACTTGGGTAAAATGTGACACAGACATCAATTTTAATTATTGTTTAGTTATACCAGCTGATTCACACCAGGGCCCGTACCACCATCTCTTGAAGCAGTATTAATTTAAAATTATTTGAAAATTTTCATACTGACATTGTATGAAAATGTCAAAACAATATTACAACAATAAAACTGCTATAAGACATGGTGGGTGGCCCATGTGTGGTTCGGGCGTCATCACGCAAACTTGCTCCGTTAAGAAGGAGTTCAAATGTGTTTGAAACTAGTCAAGCATGCCTGATTTTTTCCATAAATAAAATTGATATCTGCTTACACAGATATCAATTTTAATTATTGTGAACTAGCTGATTTACTCCTGTTCCGCGCAAGTGTGGTTCGGGACGCCTCACGCAAACTTGCTTCATTAAGAAGGATTCCGAAGTGTTTAAAACTAGTCAAGCATACCTGACCTTTTCCCGTGAGTTAAGCCGCTTTTACCATTACCAAGATGGTGATCTACTCATGGAAATATAAATTCTAAAAAAACCTTTACTTATTTCTAGTCTACATGGTAAAGAAATATTTCAGCTTTTAGGACCAAGGGTTTAATCAAGGCGATGATGAGTAAATGACTGATTGCGAAACTTTTTTGTCGAAGAAAATTACAAGATGAGCAAGACATTTTCCTGAGCTTATTGGACTTGCTCGCCCATTTCAGATTAAAAGGTCCCAGACATGGTACTGCAAATATGGCACACTACACTACGCTCGTCATATTAACAAATCTGCTATTTTTACGATGTTATGCCTTTGAAACTGCGGTGGTACCTACCCGGGAGGAATCTAGAAAAAAGCCCAATGAAGACGCTTAATAGAATGAGAAGGGTTTCCACTAAGCCAAGGATAAGTACAAATGGGCAGGTTTAACCCTCCTTTGAGAACGTACTGGATACTTCTAAAGAACTCAGATTTTAAAACAATGTTTCTCTTTCCCCAAGACTTGCGATTATTTTAGGACCTAAAAAAACACATAGTTTCATAAAATCACTGGACACGTAGTTGAAACACAAATCATTAATACCGATGTCTTTAGCCACTAACTAGTTTGTTTCGCATCTTCACCTAATCGTAATTTGACACATTTACGACTTACGTTTAGCAATGGAAATATGCATCTGTTGAGTTATTCATATGGGTTAAAATATTCGCTTTTCCAAGCAAGTTGTAAGTAAGCACATATGCTTTTAGATATGTAATCTATGAAAAAAACATCGTAAAAGATAGATGTAAAACCATAACAAAAAACTATAATACGACAGTGAAACATACAATATTTTCGATGGACGAATCGAAACGTATGAATCTAATAAATAACGGATAGGTACACCTGTCCCCTAAGTGCTTTGGATAGGGGATTTTCTGTAAATATTTCTTACTTCGATGAGCATTTGTGATGCATGAAACATTGATTTGTCCTTTTAAACTTCTACACAGGAAAAATTGAGCATTATTTAATGATTTACATAAAGAATGAGATTGTGAGCATTATTTATTGAGCAAGTTGAAGGTTAGAGAACACAATTAACACTCAACAACTTACAACACTTAACCAATATCTTTTTATACATGTGTCTTCGGTATATAGAAATTAATAAAACTGGAAGAGTTTTAGGGTTGGAGCAGAAATAGACCGAAAGATTAAAACTGAAACTATGCGGATGAATTCTGGGGCAACAGCCAGTAAAAATAAAACAAGGTTTTTTTTGCATCAGGCATAGTGCCTGATCGTATAGGTAAACATAAAAACATCGGGTTTCCATCAAACCGAGACGTGTGTTTTATAAATCAGGCTAAAGACGTATACATCATAAAACGGCATGACGATGGAACAGGCGTTCGTTTGCAGGCGGAAAGGATCGGAGGCCCTCATAAATAACGGATCCGCCACACCTGTCCCCAATAAGTACATACTTCGGATGATTGGAGATTTGCTGTATATATATTTCCCACTTATGGATTTGAGGGAAAAAGGTCCAACACTTTGTAAGGATTTTTGCCAGTGCTAATGTGATCCTAATGTTTTTTCCAGACAGCTGTTCATTTTCGTTAGAAGGCATCTAGATTGTATTTGGTGGGGAGCTCTGAGGCTAAAAGGACGTTCCGTAACTCAGCGGTAGGTATCAAAAGCGTAGAAGAAAACTATTTCGGAGTTTATTGGATGCCAACCACATAAGGATGCCATCGTTGTCGGTGTCTTGCTGTTCTATTTATTATTTATTTAATATTTCATTGCACACAATCTATGAAACAAGAAGCAAAGCTAATCCTAAGGGATTTTCTTCCAGCGTAGCTTCACTAATTATTGCGAGACAGCATTAACGTGCGCGTGGATAGGAAGTACGGGATATAATAAAATAAAATAAAACGTATACATTTAATTGATACATACAAAAATGTAGGTAAGGTACATTCTACGTTTCTGAACGGTCTCACGACACGAATGGGAACTTTGATACGTCTAAATATATTTTGACGAGTGAACGTGGTAAAGGATTTGTAATAATTATAATATGACCTGAGAATACGACATTTTTTTGGAAATCTGTAAAAGATGATATTATAATCAATTCAGAATTTATATTTGGTCTTTACTGTTCAGTACCTGACTCTGTAGCTATATCAGATGGCATTTGTTGTACATATAGATTCTATAGGTTTACCTATTACAAATAAGCAACTTGCGTTTTCAATTTCGCCTAGGTGCACCTAGGTACTGCGGTATCGTGTTCTTGAAACTTTAATAGGTCAATAAAACGTGAATGTATATGCGGAAAAATGAGGGACAATATGTGTTATGTATTGGCTCGTAGGACAAAGACCTATCTCCTTGAGACGAGAGAGCCCAGATCACCAAAGATACGAGGCAAATTGCGTGCTTTAAAAAATTTAGACATTAGATTTTTAAATAGCTCGTTCTCATTAAGCATACTAGTAATGTTTTGTTAAAATAAATGTACTTCGTTGAGATCTGGGGCCGTACCACCAAGGCTTATAGCAGTATTATTGTAATTTGTAATATTGTTTTGACATTTTCATACAATGTCAGTATGAAAATTTTAAAACAATATTACAATAATACTGCTATAAGCCTTGGTGGTAGGGCCCCAGCTGATATCTCACATTGCATTGCAATTTGTTTAATGAAAAATACTTAGTTGTGGTCAATTTATTTCAAATAAAAATTATTTTGCATTATTGTTTGGTTCGTGAAGGTTCATGATGTTACATTTTATTTCCATTTTTTATCATATTTTTAGGGTTCCGTACCAAAATGGTAAAATGGAACCCTTATGGTGCGACTTTCTCCGTCTGTCTGTCCGTCTGTCCGTCTGTCTGTCTGTCCGTCACACTCGATTATTTCAGTAACTACCGGAGCTATCGATATGAAATTTGGAATAGTTGTGTATATTAGTGGCCCAATGACACTGGAATAAAAAAAAATGGAAATTATTTTTGTTCTTAATTAAAAAGGGGGGAAAATCGGAGGGTTGAAATTTAAAAGTGAGATAACTGTACTGTGTGGGGTATCATATGAAAGGGTTTACTTTGTACATTCCAAAACCGATTTTTAATTATTTTTAGTCATGATAGTTTTTGATTTATCGGGGAAAATGTCTAAAAAAATACCGTTCCCCCCCTTATCTCCGGAGTTTACCAATCGAAAAATCTCAAATAATTATGGTCAATAGGAATTTACGTATATTTTACAGGAAAACTATAGCCAATGCTCTAACTAGCATAGTTTTTCTGATATTAACAATAAACCTCTACAAACAAAGTTAGTTTTGCGGTTCATTAACAAAGGTAATTATTACCGTTTTACATCTTTGGTCGTAACAGTTTTGGTCGTGTTACATCTACATTAGTATGCCTGATTGTTTTGCTTCAGTACTTCTTGAGTACGGAACCCTCGGTGCGCGAGTCCGACTCGCACTTGGCCGGTTTTTTATTTATTTAGGTAAACCCGTGTCTAAAATACGTATTTTTCAACATTCCCAATTTAAGTAAAGAACATACATACTTAAGTGTACACAAGTGTAACGTACATAAGTGTATTGGGAATGTTGAAAAATTAGTATCTACCTATTACAAAATACTTAATACCTATAATGTGATTTAAAATCTTCATAGGTGTATTGTAGGAAGGTACTTTACTTCTAAAGGACAATTGATAAAATTTTCATTGATGGGTTATGTTTTTTACTAGCCCTTTGGTAATTGGCATAGTGGTCCAGAAAATCCGATAAGAAGTGAGGTAACCTGAATTCTACCGTATACGTGTGTCGTAACTAAATCTTATGTGATAAGAGACGTAAACTTTTTCGTCTTCACAAAGGCTTGTTATGTAATATTGGAAAACAGAGAGGTTGTTAGCGTTTTATAGAGATGGCGAAACATTTTTTTGCTTGCAATTCAATTGTACGAGAATAGGTACATTCACAATTATTAAATTAAGTAACGATAAAATCTTCAGATAAAGCAAACCGTTTGGCTTTTAAGATGTAAGATAAAAGATTTTGTTGTATAGTTTTGTCTTATTAAAATTAGTAATTGGTAGGTTGTGTAAGTTTGCGCAACGAGCTTGTGATTCGTGATTTTGTTGCAATAATACGAGATGGTTGTTTATGAAAACTCAGATAGTTTCGATGACCAATATTTATTAAGTAAATTATGAATTAAAATTAATACATTTTTGGAGCGTGTGCTTATTGGCAAGATGAAGGCCGGAAGAGGCCTAGAGCACAGAGTCAACCACAGAGCAAGGAATGACTTTATATTGTCTTTTGTTTTCTGTGGAGTCAACCATAGACGTTAGACTTTTTTACCGTTTGTATTGTGGTGACTCTGAGCTCTGGGCTTTTATTAAATGTAAACATTTTTTTTATGAACAATGGTATGATCGAAGGAAGTACTTCCTAGCTTACTAGCCATTGCGGAATAGTTTCTCAAAATTTAATGTTGGTCACTAGTTTAAAAAGTCCATTGAGGTCTACAAAACCACCATTGAAATTCCGTCGTGTGCTTACCTCCTGGTTTTAACTTTTCGATAGGGGCAAATAATATTGTATGAAGTCACAGATATCAAGGTATTACATATATTTGCAATTTCAAATCAATGCGACATTTATTTATTCTATATCAATTAAGTAGGTACGAAGTGGACGAAAAATTCGTCGTTTTTTCATAAATATGAGTAGGTAAATTGATTGATGGAGCAAAAGAACCTTACTTTGCAGCTTTGAATTGTAAAACTCCATAACCTAAAAGCTGTCCGGAACAAACTCTTAAGCCTCCGTCTTCCTTAACCCCTACAACGTGAGACTGAGAGGAGACTGAGAGTGAATAGACGTCTCCTATAAAAGCAAGTATCTACCATGTTAGGCTGTACGATAAATGCTCTATTTACAATATTTAAGGTAAGTACCTACTTGCTCTCCATGTGGTGGGACGGCTTGTATAATGTAGGTATACGCCCTAATTTGGATCATACGAGAACCGATATCGACACAAATACCGAAGCGCACCTTTTTTATTATTGGGGGGGAAATCTCCATTGAGTACCACACATTGAGATATTCGATCTGTAAGTACATTGGATTACGTGGGATTTTTACCCACTAAAACCCCCTCGGACATCCTCAGCGCTCATGCTGCTGCTCAGTCTCCAGGATTTCATACGAACGCACCGGGGAATGGGGACTCCCTTGCGCCGCGCTCGTTGGGCTCGCTTCTTGTTAGCCACTTTCAGGGAAGGAAGCCCCAAGGTCCCGGCCTCTCTGCAGCCTCAACCGAAGGACACCTATAGCAGCACTGGAATATCATCCCTGGAATAAAGAGGCAGTCTCAAACCTTCAAATTGACGGTAACTTGTAGTCAGTCACTATTTTCACAGAGTTGACCGGTTGCCGCATCTATGCTGTAGCCGTAGCGTTCTTATTAAATTTAGGTTCGACCTAGTTTGTGTTCGGACTTCGGGGTATAAGTAATTATTATGCAGTTAATTCCAGGACACAAACTAAACATTAGCGCTTTGTTCAACGCTGTTTAGATATAACGTCGTGTAGGATATACGAGGAGGTACTTAGTTATGCAAATAAGCATTCACTTTGAGCTAGGTAACTGCAGTTATATTCAATTCGCTTAATACAACTGTCTACAGTACCTACATTGTAACAAAATCATGCTAAAGTTGTAAATGTGAAAGTGTGTTTATTCGTCTTATGTACAATTTGGGCAATATTTTCTCTTAGAATGTTTAAAAACAGGAATCCAAGTGTATGGGACACCGGATAGACATGGAAGTATAAAATAAGTATTTTCTATTTAAATTAAAATCTATACTGTTTAGTAAGCCGCATACTGGTCGCAACTCGCAAGCAATTTACTCTTATCCGTTCAGAAGTCCCGCTCACCGTATCCGAAGATATTCATTAGATCTCGAGCAAATTAATGTATGGCCTACCCAACAAGAAAAGAATAATCGAAATCGGTTTCGCTAAACTCGAGAACTCATAAACAATAATCGCGGGAAAACATACATACAAACATACGGGTCGAATACAGAACCTCCTTTTTTTGAAGTCGGTTGACAAACATAGAGATCAAACTGGGAATCTCTTCCTTTTTTGAAGTCAGTTAATAATAATAACTAAAACCTTTTTCCAGAATGTAACATATACTTTCCTGAAAATCGCATCAAAATCGGTTCAGCCAAACGCGAAATAATCGCGGACAAACATACAAACAGACGGGTCGAAAACAGAAGGCCCCTTTTTGTCGGCTCAAAAATTGCTTGATATTTTTTTGAGAAATACTATCGAAGATTCCTATTGCGAAAGATAAGTAAAGTTCTATTCAACAACTTTCAGTCAGTGGAATCATAATTGAATGTCACAACCGCAGCATCGGCAGTAAGTTTGCATTCAATATTATAAATGAATGAACGTTGTACTGTGAGGTATCTTCACACTGACGGACGATGTTTTTAAACCAGCTGACTCGGTATAGGTATGTTTTTTTGCCATATAAATTATTTCTCACTTAGGAGTTTGAAAAATACCTAGTTTACGTCCTATTATTAGACCTACCAAAAATACACAAAAAATTTCACAAAAATCGGTCAAGCAGTTACACAGGAGTTTTGTTACAGACACTTTGACATGAGAATTTAAAATAACATACGAATAGTTTACAGACGAATGTTTCTGTGACTGTGTAAGTGTGTGTATTTATGTTTGTTATTCTTTTACGCCGCAACTACTGAATTGATTTGGCTGAAATTTGGAAAGAAGATAGATTATACCCCAGACACATACATAAAATACTTTCTATCCCAGAAAAGTCAATGGTTCCCGTGGGATTTGTGAAAAACCATAATCACGTGGACAGATCAGCCGAGGTCTGTAGTTTGAAATAAAACCAAATGGAAATGTTAGCCTCTACATGTTAGCCGCAAGACGCCAAGAGCGGTGGCATCCTTATGTGGTTGACGTCCAACAAACTCGCACGAAACGTTTTTTCTTCCACGTTTCTGATACGAACCGATAAGGTGTGGAACGCCCTTCCAGCCTCCATGTTTCCAGCCAAATACAATCTGGGTGTCTTCAAGAGAAGAGTGAATAGGCATTTAATTGTAGGCAAGCACGCTTTAACTAAATCTGTTGCTTTAACCTAGACCTCATCATTGCTTTCCAGGCGCATGATTGTCGTCAAGCCTGCATGTCTTTGACAAAAAAAAAAATTGGTTGTCTGTAAAGTCGGTTTACTGACGATAGTTGAACGTGACAACGTCTTCTTTGTCGCTCGTTCTGCGCTCGCGAGGTAACGCCGGTAACGCTGCATGAGCAAGGTTACGCCGGTAACCGGTTTTTTCGTGCGTGCAACCGGCTCTATCGAATTATAAGACGTTGTCACGTCAACAAATGTAGTAAATGTGGTGTGAGAACGCCTTTAGGTTATTGCTCATGGCAGGCAGGTGATTCATACTAAATGTCTCTGCACTTACATAATTGCATTTTCGACTCGAGATGGAATGGCCGTGAAACGTCTCGCTGCTCACCGCACGTCCAAATGCGGTCAAACACTGAATTTAATGCCGCATAAACTTCGCACATACTTCTTTTCCATTTCAAAAACAGTAAATTAAATTTTGACTCACTTTTTTATGGAGGCACGGGCTGGGGATATTTCACACTATTGTAAGGCGAAAGTCTGTATTTGTGTTTGTTTTTACTCCTTCACTCTGCAACTACTAAATTGGTTTGATTAAAAGGTATGCAGGCAGACACCCTGGACAGGATGGTCGGCACGAAAAAATTTCGCCAGTTTCTCGGTACCAAGAATGCTAGTTTTGCCACATGTTTGCCACCGACTGTAGCGTGGCCTACCCACCAACCTTTACATAGAATTTGGACCAGATGGCGCTACTGTTTGCTTTAAACGAAAAAGGTTTACGTAAATCGTTCGGATGCCCATATCCTGAGTTTTCTTATCAGTGATGGAGATAATTAATATAATACAAGGTACAGTACGCGCGGCGAAAGTTTGGCTTTGACCGTTATTGCGCAGAAATCAGAAATTGGGTATCAACCAATCAGAGAAATCAGAAATTGGGTATCAACCAATCAGAATTTGGGTACCCATGCGCAGTAATCCCTTCCACCCGAAGGTCAAAGCCAAACTCTCGCCGCGCGTGCTGTATGGATGTAGATTAACATAATATAAGCTACATATATTTTTTTGTCGTCTCATGAAATACAAGCTACGAGTATGATAACTATATAATTTTACGAGGGCAAAGTGACGGGAACAAAAGTTGGTTAGCTTACTTACCTTTACTTTAATACCTAAAGTTTTAAGAATATGCGGTGCAAAAAATACTTTCTCTTATATTCAATTGTATAAATCTAAAAGAAAGCTCCATTGAAATGTACCTATTCATATTATATCTTTGTTGTGGACTCTTTATAAAATAAGGTACGTTCGGAAGCTCGTTTCTCAAATTTTGGTTCATGATAAGATATTAAAGAATTGGTTTTAAAACTGCTTTTTAGAGTTCTGTATACCCAAAATGGGCTACGTCCCAAGCGTATCGGAAGCGTATTTGGCTTGGCTGTCTAGTGTCTATAGACTACTAGCTGATGCCCGCGATTTCGTCCACGTGGGATAAAAACTATTCTATCTTTTAAGTTGGACCAAATGACAGATATTCACGAAGTTTGAACTAAATCGGTTCAGTAGTTTAGGAGTCCATCGCGGACAAACAACGTGACACGTGATTTTATCTTATCTTAATCTAATCTAATATATATAAATCTCGTGTCACGATGTTTGTCCGCGATGGACTCCTAAACTACTGAACCGATTATAATAAAATTCGCACACCATGTGCAGTTCGATCCAACTTGAGAGATAGGATAGTTTAAATCTCAAATTATAGTCGCAATTTTCATTTATTCATATAACAAAAACTTTAGCCACAGCAACGCGTGGCCGGGTCAGCTAGTAATTCTTAATATATATAAATCTCGTGTCACAATGTTTGTCCGCGATGGACTCCTAAACTACTGAACCGATTTAGTTCAAACTTCGTGAATATCTGTGATTTGGTCCAACTTAAAAGATAGAATAGTTTTTATCCCACGTGGACGAAGTCGCGGGCATCAGCTAGTATATATTAAGATAGTTGCCGTCCGTCAACCCCTCTGTCGGCAGCTATGTATCTCGTAAACTGTATGTAGCTTGTATTAAGTACAATATCGCCAATAACGCACAAACTGTATAAATCGAGCGCAAGTCAAAATATTGATGTTTACATTATCCAATGCCCTTCCATTATAGTGCCGTTACCAATTAGTTATCCACGTTACATCAAATTACGAAGCGTCACGGCCGATACCGACGCTGCTGTTAAAATGTACCACAGTTATTCGTGATAGTACGAGAGATTACTATAACAAATCCTTGTCAATATAAAACTCATTCACTGATCTGTCAGCAAAACCATGTAGGTTTTCTTACAAACTACAAGTTAGTACTTGACTGCGATCTCGTCTGATGGTAAGTGATGATGTACAGTCGCGGAATGAAAAGGTTCGCCAATTTTCAAAGTGATTCGTTTGCAGTAATCGGTTGTTTTAGTATGTTGACATTATGGACTCTTGCAGTACTAGTGCAAGGCAAAATCGACACTAAGGTGGCGAACCTTTTCATTCCGCGACTGTACCTAACCGATGATGTCATCGTACTCATTTGAAATGGGTGAGTTAACTCATCCGTAACGGTTTCTACACAGCATCGCGGTGGTACATTTTTGCTGGTAGGGTGGTAACTTACCACGGCCAAAGCCTCTCATCACATCTGTCCAGACTTCAGAGCTAATTTAGGAACTTTAAAAAATGTAAAGAACCCGCGACCTCCCGATCGAATCCAAGCGCGCGCCACTTCGAAAGAGAGGTCGTCAAAACGTAGATAATTTATTGAAACCGTTTTACTTCAGAATCGTTTAAAACTATTTATACTCGTAGAAGTGATAAATAAAATTAGATTTATCAGGGTTCCAACACGCCTTGCATTGAAAAGAGTCCTCAAAAAACTCAGCGGCATGTTTATCAATTACAAATTTTACGATCATAGAATTTCCGCATATAATTCGTTCTAAGTATTTTACCTATTAGAAATAATGCTTTGATGTTTGTGGAAGTACGTTCTTGTGAAGGTACATGGGAACTCATTAGGTTAGATTGATATGCAGTAAGCTCTTGTACTATAAATAAATATAAACTTGCAAGTCATCTTTCTTTAAAGAGGCCGCTGCATTGTACTGTAGCTTCAGTGAGTTTTTCTTCTGAACCGACTCTTAAACAGGGGTAAGAGATCAAATGAATAAAGACAATTTTAAGACCGGAGTTCACCAAGCATTTAACCTTTGTTTAGTATAAATTTTCATTTGTTCAAAAAACTTGAAAAAAAATTATAAGACATACCACAAAGAAAATAAAACACTATTTCAGATACATATTATTTAGATTAACAATTTTCTATCATACAGCGATGTAAATTTTTTTATATCGATATTTTCCTCTTTATCGACAACCCGTGGATCCCACACTGGGTGACCTTTATCGTGGGGTCAAATTAATAGATTCCCAAAATTTTAAATATTGTGATGCTGCCTAATGCTGCCTAATGCCGCCCTTTTTTTGCAGATGACATAATATTTTTCGATCTTTAACCCGGCGCCAATGACGTGCAAAATATTACGCGGCCAATGACGTCGGGTCATCATTACCCGAACTTTAGACGGTAAATTTACAGTATCTTTAAATGAACTGATAATTTCTAGTAACCATTTTAGAAATTAAGGTTTTTTGAGTAAATGACAGAATAATAAAAAATGTATTAAATTTAACGAATTAAATATTTATTGACTTTTTAAAAAACGCATGCAAAATCAACCTGAAAAACATAACTTGCATAAGTAGTATGTTATTTTTTTATTATTAAACCTAAACATTATAAAGAACTAACAATTTTATATGCTAATACAGAGATCACAAAAACTACTTATCAAAATAAGACTATAAAATCAGTCTTCCGATTCCTCATTTATGGACATCGAGTTGCTGCAATTTTCACAGTATGAAATCAAATGTTCTGGGCAGATATAAATGTGGCAAGCATGACAATTTTGTAAGGTCAAAAGGTTGACATCATCTGAGTCCGCACCTGTGTCATCTGAGGACTCTGAGCCCATATCTGTATTGTTAGCATCCTGTTCAGTATCGCTACTTTGGCTGCGTTCAGATACATGGTCATCCACTTCGACGTCTGAACCTGGATATGGATCACGATCATTTTCATCGGAGTCCGATTCTTCCAACATCGCCAATATTCTCTCTGGATGATCCCTCAACGCCATTTTTGTCAAATATCTAAAAAACGTAAGAAAAATTAACAATAACTTAAAATAAAGAAATTTAAATATGTTACGAAAACACCACGCCAGCGATGACGCTGGGTCATACTTACCCGTTTCGCCGCAACACACGTGTATCTCGCTGCGCAGGCGGCGTCGCACTGAGTACCATAGAGTATATTGAATATATGCTGAGTACCACACTGCTACAGGTAGAGGGGAGGTATATCTCCAGCTACACGAAAAGTCAATTACACCGCGAGTGTTGAAACATTTTTACGAAGGTATACAATCACCTCGGGTCAATATGACCCAGCGTCATTGGCGCCGGGTTAATAAGAAAGAAAGGATACCCAAAACGTTTCACTAAACTTTGGTTATTTTTTTGGTTACTTGCTGTTTATGTCGAGGTAATTGTGAATTTTTTTACACTCTACGGTTATTTATCGGAACGCTAAATCGCTTTTTGGTGTCTGCTGGTAGGGTGGTAATTAATTGTAGGCTGTAGCCGAAGCCTCCCAACAGACCAATCACTGATAAAATACCAAATTGGCCAGTGGTGGGTATCGAACCCGCGACCTCCCACTGGAATCCGAGCAATCGCCTACTGCACCAGGCAGGTCCTCAACTTTTATGTATTTTAGAAATTATACATACCTATATAAAGTTGATTAGCCAGTGGTCATTTTCCTTTATCATATTTTAGTTAAACGGTTACGATAATTTATCTAGATATTTTATACTTAGATATTATGTTTTATAATGAAGTCGGTCAAAAAAATACAGTATATAAAGACGCTTTTTCGAGGATCATTTTTTGATATGCTCAATGTCCTTGGAAAATAATTTGAAGCGTTCTATTCTCGAAACATTATTTTTCTTATCAACGTTATTAAAGGAAAATATGTAGGACGTTTTTGGCGCCAGCCCAAATTCCTCCTTAGCAAGGGAGCAGTGAGAGAGCCGAAATGTCTATAATTCTGGAGCAACCATTAAAATTCGGTTAAGCGAGTCCTTGGCTATTACTTTCGTCTTTCGGCGGCCGTTGGTAACGTAATAACATGTCATTACCTCATTAACTTTCTTTTGTTTTTTCGTTACCCAGAAATAACCATCTTATTATGTTCAAATTCCGGTTTTTCGTTTGCTTACATTTTATTACATAACGGAAATTAAAATAGAATCTTTCACTTAAATATTCTATTTTGACGTGATAACGTCTTATAAATTGATAAACACCCGCGTCACACATGAAAAATAGTAACGTTCCGCGTAACGTTCCACCTGAGCCTGTGCGTGCAAGCGAGAGCGCGCAACAAGCGATAGAGAGGCACGATAAAACAAACGATAGAGAGATAGAGATTATGACGTTATCACGTAAATCTATCGTCCGTAAACCGACTTTACAGACAACCAATTTTTTTTTTCAGTATTATAAATCCGTAAGCTTGTATGTTTGTTACAACTACAGAATCTAATTTGACTGAAATTGAAACGCTATTTAACATACCTACGGTATTTAAGGTTTTCAAGCTAATGGTATTTTTCGAAATTTTTCAATAAATCAAAAACTGTTTTAGAACGCACAAGTAACTTGCTTGCTTCAATATGATACATGAAATTTCGACGCCCCGGTTCTCCCCAGACATTGTATTATTGTAGTTATATTATTGTAGTTACTGAAATAAAGGTATATCTTTGTTAATAGTTACTGAAATAAAGGCTCGTGACAAACAGACAACAAAGTCTTAAAAGGGATCCGTTTTTTTTTTCTCTTGAGGTACAGCACCCTAAAACTATAGTGTCTATTCTTTGTTCTGTGTTACTTAAGTTCCGGTGAGACTATCATGTACCTACAGCGTAAATAAAAAGTTGTTTCTTGTGGGATTTATAAAAAAAAACAAAACACGTATACATGAAAAAAAAAACACGTAAATGCCTAAAGGTAAGTTCGAACACTTTCGAAAGGTAACAAGATTCACACGTAGCCCGTAGGTACACGTTAAGCTGAAGATAATGCCATCCTATTAGTCGTGTGGGGATCGATAAAGTGCCTCAGGGCTTCGGAGAGTACGTTAAGTCCTCACTTAAGACGTTCGCTCCGGTGACAGTTTCCAATCGAACGATTATTCTGGGAAACTTCGGTTTCAGTATCAAAGTTTGTGTTGCTGTTGCGAGTGTGTCTTCTTCACTAATTCACACACGGGTTTGATATAGAGTTCCAGAGGAATTGTAATTGGAATTAATCCATAGCTAAGAGATGTATCTTAGAGGAAATACGTACGTAAGTTTATTTTGTGATATGAAACGATTATGTATCTACTAGTTTTGGAAACTATCTACTCATTAATTAACTTTAAAATTTTCGTAATTTTTCTACTTTTATATTTAGTGACGTGTATAAAGGTTACTTACCTTCCACACTGAATCGTATGATTCTGTGTCACTGAATATTACTGACGTTACTGCGAAGGAAACAAGGAGTGCGAAGCCTGCTAACCCACACTTGGCCAGCATGGTGAATTATGGCCAAACCTCTCCCATTCTGAGAAGAATCCCGTACAACAATTAATAAATAAAGGATAGAGATGAATCTGTGCATCATCAAACAGTAACCGCAAAAATTTCCAAAAATTTCACCTTGATTTGTCTCGTTGGTGTATTAGTAATTTCCGATGTTGCCGAGTACAACCAAATAATTTTGTGGTTCATTGATAACACTCCCATTTTGTGCAGTCGTGCAAAAAACTACTTCTCCACAACGAATTGAATCGAAGGCAAACATAGCCGAGGTAAATAAACGTTGAACAATCGATTTGGTAGCTATGATTAGCGGCACGTCTGGGAATAATATTTACCTAGACGTAACTAATTGACTGCAATGTATGTTAAGGCTAGACTCTAAGGCTAGACTAGACTTAGCAGGAGACGTGATTTATTGAATTTTGTTGGTCTAAGAGACGGCTAATAAGTATTGTATGTATTGTGATTGCTATCATGCCAATGTGGTCATATTATTATAATTAATAGCGAAAGTCTCTCTGTCCGTATGTAAATATGTGCGTACCTATATTGTGTACGTGCGTATGCGTTTGATGCGTGTATGTGTCCGTGTGTGTATATGTGTAATTGTGTATGTGTGTGAGAGCGTTTCTGCGTGTGCGTGTTCATGCGCGTGCGCGTGTGTGCGCGCGTGTGTGTGTGTGTATGTGTAAAATTTCGAAATTGAGTGATTTTTATGCAAAGACTAAGGCAATGTACAGGAATATCAATTCATACTGTCATTTCAACTTAAAGTAATCTATGAAAATTGAAAAAAAAAACGTTCACTAAACCAATTTGCTTCAGAAAGGCAACATTAAACCAACAAACTCAAAAAGAAAAGGTACGACATAGCGAGCGCAGTCCGTTGTTTGCTGAGAAGTTAGAACCGTTTCTCATCAACCCTGTGACGCTGATAATGTCAACGTGCCCCTGCCGAGAGTCGGGCGGCACCCGCGGGCGACGCCGTCACAACCCTAATTAAATATAGTATCATTGTGAAGAGAAAATTATTAAGAGACGCGTATTTTCCTTAAAATAAGCAATATTTTTACGAAACATGCAATGATGCTTTTGCTTTTTCTTTGCTTTATATTGGTTACTCGTGAAATACGTTCATTTGTAACATTAAATTTTTTTTGCCAATATTCTGTAGGGGTCACCGCTTACCATTAGGGCATCAGATTAGGGCAGTTGGATTGACAGTCTTCATCTTTGACGACATTGGGTCAACTTGTTTGCTAAGTCCTCTTTTAGTTTCAATTGCATAAATTTTTTTAAAATATTAATTACACCTAAATTATTATCAACTCTCGCGCAAACACGGTGGACATAGGTGGTATTTAAAGCAAAGTTTGAAACTAGGTATCTACTTGACCGACGGCAATACTTTATGCAAATTCTTTTGTTTACACAAAATTATAAAATAAACTGTCAGGTCTAAAATATAGTGCAAGCCTGCAATCAACATTGTAAAAACACACTAGGCATATGTATTTAGATACTGCGTTTAGAGATTCTGTAAACAGGAACCACTGTTTTCAGTAAGGAGAAACAGAAATACAAAGTTTTAATTTCATACATAGTACGGGAAATATCGTCACAGTGGCAAACAAAGGCCCCCTGTAGCGTGAACACGTCATCTACACTACTATTATGTACGTACTAAGATTAAAGGAAAAGTATAGACACCGTATCAGCTATTTTTAAATGAAAAATTTCGATTCAAAACTGATTTTGGAATTTTTCTTGCCATCATTACTCATTAAAAATGAAGAGATTTAAAAAAGTTCGTTCTTGATATAAAAGATTTAAAGTATCTCAAAGACTTGATAATTGGGTGGGGAACATAGTTATATAAACACTTTATTGCACACCACAGGATAAAAATATAAAAAAACCTGTCAAGTGCGAGTCGGACTCGCGCAATGAGGGTTCCGTACTACAACCGGAGGAATAAAACCATAAAAACCACTTTTCTTATCGAACCGCAAAACTAACTTTGTTTTTAGAGGTTTTATTGTAAACTAGTAGGGCGCGTGAGTGCGCGGGCCACATGTGGCCCGCGTGCAGTCTTCCCGCCCATAAAAGTATCGCCGTCATCTCCATCGCCAATTGGAATCCGATTGCCAGTGGGCTGAAAAAATTACCTGGTAGCACGTTCATGGTTTTAAAGATAGTTAAGGGCTGTTCCAACAAAAAATACCGCTGAACCTCATCGGATGAGGTTCAGCGTATTTTTGTTCGAGCAGCCCTTAACTATCTTTAAAACCACGACCGTGCTCCTCAATCATCATCCCAATCCTAGATCATCATCTTTTCTCTAATTTTTTTCTCTCTCGGTTCTCCGTAGAACTGCGTCAATGACGTGCATAGTTCCCTACTTATTGTGGCATGCACATTTTCCATCGAAAAATAAATTCCACCACTTTGAATTTTTTTCCATTCATCCCGTAAACCTTGTGATCCTGATCACCTCTTGCTAAGAAACCACTCTTTTATCTTTTATACTTTCCGAGATAGAACAACACGAAATTTGTATGGCGGCCATCTTGAATCCGCCATTTTGGATTTTTTTAGCTCGCTGCCAATTGCATGAGGTTCCGAGCATTTTTTGTTTGAGCAGTCCCCACCTAACTATAATACCTTGCCCGTGCTCCTCGTCAGTCTTCGAAATCCTCAATCATCATCTCGTTCCATATTTTTCTCTGAGAGTCCTCCAAAAAACCGCATCAAAGTACTACATGTTTCACAACTTTTCAATAGTCTCTTCAATATTCGCCATACATTTTCTATGAAAAAATAAATTCTGCCATTTTGAATTTTTTTCTGTCCATGCAATAGACCTTCGCGTCCTGATCACTTATTGTCAAAAAACCGTTCTTCCATCTTTTATACTTTCCGAGATATTGGCGAAATTCGTTTGGCGGCCATTTTGAATCCGCCATTTTGAAATTTTTTCCAGCTCACTGCCAATTGGATGATGTGTCAAATGACATTTGGTCGAGCACCCCCCACTTATCTTCAATACCCTGGCTGTGCTCTTCACCCGTCTCCGAAATCTTCAATCATCAGCTCTCTCCGTATTTTTCCTCTTCATGAATTTTTCCCCTCTATACGACATTATACTTGAAAAAAAAAATTTTCATACAAAATTGTTCAGGAGAGGTGATCAATGAGTGAATCAGCACAAGCAGCTATATATATATTAATATCAAAAAACTACTTATTAGATCTCGTTCAAACCAATTTTCGGTGGAAGTTTGCATGGTTATGTACATCATGTATTTTTTTTAGTTTTATCATACTCTTATTTTAGAAGTTACAGGGGGGGGGGGACACGCATTTTACCACTTTGGAAGTGTCTCTCGCGCAAGCTATTCATTTTAGAAAAAAATGATATTAGAAACCTTAGTATCGTTTTTGAAGACCTATCCATAGATACCCCACACATATGGGTTTGATGAAAAAAAAATTTTTGATTTTCAGTTCTAAGTATGGGGCACCCCCAAAATTTATTACTTTTTTTTAATTTTGTGTGAAAACCTTAATGCGGTTCACAGAATACATCTACTTACCAAGTTTCAACAGTATAGCTCTTATAGTTTCGGAAAAAAGTGGCTGTGACATACGGACGGACAGACGGACAGACGGACAGACGGACAGACAGACATGACGAATCTATAAGGGTTCCGTTTTTTGCCATTCGGCTACGGAACCCTAAAAAACCTTGAACATGCAGGAACATATATGGTGACATCAATATCAAACAAAATGGAGGATCCTAAAGAGTTAAAATTGCTACCCCACATCACAAAATCGAGCGGTTATCATATTTTAAGTAGTGCTAGGATGCATCGCAACGGCATAATAATATTGTGTCTTCAACTATAAACATGATAAACATTGTATATGAAACTGTATCCAGCAGAATTCAAGCGTTTCGATCACTCCAATGCTGCCTAGATGTCAACCTTCATAGCCGGCCTCAAGATGGCAGATGAGAGACGACATCAAATCAAACGTATCGCATAAAACCGATTGCTAGGATCGAGCTGATGCACGTGAAGATAATGTTTTTAACTATTCATAACTCATGTTCATGATTAACTATTTATAACTGCCAAAGTGTGATGCTGCCAGTGAAAATGAAAATAAAATTGTAAAACCTTTATTTTTTACATAAATAAGCCTATTTAACAGGTGTAATAAAAAGTTAGAGCTCTACCACCAAACTCAGAAAGCAGGTTCGCACCGAGAAGAAATTTCAAAGAACTCTTTTCAAAATGTCATTTCAATTTTTGTTGTTGACAATGCGGAGTATTTCTACCAAAAGTCTTCGGTAGGTAGCTACACGGTACAGGCGGCAGGCGCCTCGGAAACTTTTGTAATAACAGAATTCTTTCCAACTATAAATTATGAGGGAGGCTAGTTTAGAGGAGGTATTTTTTGTGAAAACACGGATGCTGCATTTTCTATTTAATATCCCGTAAAATATGTTGTTATTCTACACGCACCAAAAAGATCAGTTTCCATACTCTTTCTTGTTCAGGAACTTGATTCTAATGTGTTGTTTCTTATTTCATATCTTATCCAGCCTCAAGGGAAACGTTGTTTTTTAACTCTCCTAGAATTTTTGCTTTATTAGTGTCATGAGACTTTCCCTCGACTTGGAAAACTTTATGGTTCTATGTCAACGGTTTACTGTAAAGGGATTTATTGAATTTATTTTTGTCTTTCTCACTCTCACGGAGATTTGGTAGGTGCGACATGCAGCGTCGCGGAAGAATATAGCAGAAAAACGACGTTTTACCTAATTACTCAAAAACTAAGCCAGTTATCAAAAATCTGTTCAAAGCGTTTTAGGATATTATTATTACCGATACATTAAAACAAAAATTACAATTACACCCATTGTAGTTTCCGATAAAACATAGAAAAACTGAGATTTTGGAGCAATTTTTGGGAGAACTTTCTATCGAGAAAATTTTATCCAATCGTGTTTCTGCTTCTAAGCGATTTTAGATTAAAGACCCAAAATACATGACGTGTAAATTTGAAAGTAATTGTCTTTATATAGGGGAAATTCCATATAACAGAGGCCTAAATGAGGCTAAATTAAATTACGATTTAAGATTCATGTGTGGAAAATTTGAAAATGTATCCTTTGTGGATATGGATTACAGTAGAAGAAAATCAATTAGAAATATTTACGTACGTAGCCTATGTCAATTTCTTTTAAAGGATATTTTGCGACTGGAGTATAAAAACAAGATAATTAACTACAATAAACATTTGTTGGAGTTGAAAAACAGGGTTATTCAAAAGGAAGACAAGGGAACACAAACAGAAGATTTGACACAAAAAAATTATAAGGAGAATTTAACACCACAAACAAATAAGACTGTTGGCGAAACAGAGAATGTAGAAAGTCATAAGGAGAATGTGGGAATTGTAGAGATTCAAAATGGTCCTGAGAACTCAAACACAGTCGAAGCAGAACAGGAAGACATAATTGAAGATAGTGGCGAAACTAATACTGACTTTTTTCGTGTCTCAAAGGTTGTGCATCTTACATCAGAACATTAATGGTCTTATAAATAAATGTGAAGAACTTTATGTACACCTTGACGATTTAGCTAATAAAAAAACTGTTGTAGATGTACTGTGTATAACGGAACATAATTTACTTAAGGACGATTGTCAATTTCTTAAAATACCAAACTTTGCTTTAGCATCTGCGTATTTTCGTAACAACAGGAAGGGAGGATCGTCCATACTTGTACGTAACTCCATTAGGTTTAAGGAATTATTGGATGTAACTAATATAAGTACGCCGGATATCATAGAATGTTGTGGTATAGAATTAATAGATCAAAATGTTGTAATTATCTGCATTTATAGGCCACCAAAGTATGATAAGAATACGTTAGGAATATTTTTTAACAAATTATATGACATACTAAGGAAATATAGCTTTAAGAAAAAGAAATTAATCATAGGTGGAGACATTAATATAGATGTTTTAAAAAACAATAACATGACAAAAGAGCTCAGGGAAATATTGGATGGTTTTAATTTAAAATTAGCGCTAAAACAACCTACACGTATAAGCAGTGGCACATGCATTGATAACTTCATAAGCAACATTCGTAGTTATAGCTGTAGTATTACTGAGTTAGCATTATCAGACCATACGGCGCAAATTTTTGACTTTGCTGTTAAAAAATTTATCCGTTTGGGATACTGGTACATAATGAGACGAGACTATTGCAAAGAATATATGACTAAGTTTAGAGAATGTATTCAAAGTATCAATTTTTCTGAAGTATATGAAACATCTGAACCTAACGTGGCATTCGACCGTTTCTTTGATTTGTTTACGCTTTTTTATAATCTTTGTTTCCCATACATAAAAATAAAAATACAGTCCCATCAAAAACCAAGGTGGATCTCCAGGGGAATAAGGCAATGTTGTAAAAAGAAGAGAGAGTTATTATATAAGTGTCGGAAAAAAGACAGTAACATAAACAAGCAAGACGTTAAGGCATATAAAAGAAGGTTAAAAAATATTATTAAATTAACTCAAAAGTCTCAAAATGATTATAAAATTAAAAATGCAAATAAGAAATCTAAGACTACACGGGATATTATAAATAATTATAAAATAAAATCAAATGATAACAAAATAAATCAAATTAAAAGAGAAGGATTAATTATTAATAAGCCAAAAGATATAGCAGAAGCATTTAATGACCACTTCATTAATCGCAATAATATAAAAACTAATAAAAGAAAGAATATCGTGTGGAATAAATCAAACTCAATTTTTTGAAACCTACGTCGCCTGCTGAAATACAAAACATTATTAAATCATTAAAAAACACAAACAGTTGTGGGTACGATGAGATAAACACAAAAGTTGTTAAATATGTGTCTGATTCAATATCACCAGTGCTAAGCTACATTACAAATCTTTGTGCAGAGCACGGTGTGTATCCTGAGAAGCTAAAAGTTTCTATAGTGAAACCGTTATTTAAAAAACAGGATAGAGAGGACATGGACTGTTATTGACCCGTATCATTAATACCAATTTTTTCTAAGGTAATGGAAAAGTATATTTATAACTGTTTTAATGACTATTTTGAAAAGAATGGTATACTAGCAGATGAACAAGTGGGTTTTAGGAAAAAGAAATCAATTAATTTAGCTATTTATAACTTTCTCAAGGAGGTCATGATTAACAGAGATAAAAAGAAGTTGGTATGTGCTCTTTTTATGGACCTGACAAAGGCATTTGATTACGTGGATCACCAAATATTAATTGACAAATTGGGTGTGTATGGCATTAGAGGGAACGCACTTTCGCTGATAAATTCATATCTAACAGGTAGGCAGCAAATGACACAAATTACGAGTCTAATCGGTGAAAGTAAAACGGAAACCGCGTATATTTCGGAGGCAAAAATCGTAAATACTGGAGTGCCACAAGGAAGTATTTTAGGTCCACTGCTGTTTATTACATACATTAATGACTTTCCCAGTGTCACTGAGCAACAGATGGTTTTATTTGCTGATGACAGAACTGTAATTTTTGTAGGCGAGGATCAAATGTCATTTGAAAATTTAATAAATACTACTATACAAAATATTATTGATTGGCTGACATGTAACAATTTAATTATAAATCTTGACAAAACAAAAATTATGACATTTATGAATAAAGACAATAATATGACATTAGACATCAACTATTTAGGTAAAAAAATTTCAGAAACGACATATACAAAATTTTTGGGACTACATATTGACGATTGTCTCAATTGGAAAAATCATATTGAATATTTATGTTTAAAATTAAATAGATTCTCGTTTGCATTATATATGTTATCAAAAGTAGTAAATCAGGCAGCGGTAATGGTAGCATTTAACGCATATGTCACAGCAAGTTTGAGATATGGTATAATATTTTGGGGAAATTCGACGGACAGGGAGAGAGTATTCAAATGTCAAAAGAAGTGCATAAGAGCCATGTGTCACCTTAGTCCCACAGACACTTGTAAACCATATTTTGAAAAACTAAACATACTTACCTGTCCTTCCTTATATATTTATGAAGGACTGGTATTTATTAAAACAAACAATGAATTATTTAAATATTGTGATAGGGAACGCAGGAAGAATTAATTGATTTATACTAAGCACAATACTGCGTTATTTGGCAAAAGCATTTTTAATATGGCACCAACAATTTATAATAAATTACCAGGGACTCTAGCGGACAGAAACTTAAGTCTGGCTGAATTTAAGAATAAAATCAAAAAATTACTTACTAAAAAAAGTTATTATACCATCCAAGAATATTTAACAGACACTTTTTAAATTGACATAGTAAATATAAAAATTATATCGATTACAATAAATGACATGACTTGTTGTAAGGCAATTTTGTAACAATCCTCCTAATTTCATTGACTGTATTATGTAGTTATGTAGTATTATGTTATTGTGCGTTTTTATTTGACACGTATACTTAAGTTTTATAAATTTGATGAATTTTGATTAAGTAACATTAGATTATAAGTTTCTTTTAAGTTTGCATGCCATCATTGGCGGATTGTTTGCTCAAAAAATTGTACCTACCATCACTGTAAAACCAATCAGCAAATAAATGATTTTGAACTTTGAACTTTGAACTATAGTTTTTGCATAAAACTTCATTCAAAATCACCTAAATACGGCTTGTAGGCCGTTAATTCATATTACTACCTGACGCAGTAAACGTTGTTTTGCCATAAAGGGGTATGAACAATAGATTACAATGAATTTTCAGACTAACTGAAAGTATATAAAAAATTCATAAGGATCGGTCAATCGGTTTCGAGTATTTTAGTTATAAACACTGTGAGACGAGAATTTTATATTAATTCTGCTGTAATTTTTGATAAAACTAACTAAACTATGAGGATTGCATTTATTTCTTCCTAAGGTGCCGAGTATGTGGTATATGCCCCTGAAAGTGAACCTATGAGACTTTAGATTTTCTGAGGAAAACCCTAAAAGAATGTAATGAATGAATGAATGGCATACAAGAAAAAATAGCGAGCGATCACAAAAACCTTGGCACGTTTCCACGAAAAATTATTAATCTCTCTGCA
Source organism: Coenonympha arcania (assembly GCA_036785405.1). Taxonomy (NCBI): domain Eukaryota; kingdom Metazoa; phylum Arthropoda; class Insecta; order Lepidoptera; family Nymphalidae; genus Coenonympha; species Coenonympha arcania. The sequence goes on from CM072069.1 coordinate 8,253,184, forward strand.
ACTGAATAACCGAAACAAATTTCGTCGTTTAAGTTTAAAAATGATGCTGAGGACAATAATGATTGCCGGCGACAGCCAATTAGGATAACGATCGAGAATACTAATTCAGTCACTTAACCGTCCCCGGCACGTAAGTGGAGCCGAAATAAAACGGCCGGCTTAAGGAGGCGTTAATTACACGCCAGTGTGTGGGTTTAGTGGTAGGCTAAGAGCTGATGAATGATATACTTGCTTTTTGCGGACCATAATATTTACTCGTACTAGGTTACACGTTTTAAAAGCAAGATTTGATTTCCCATATTAGCTCTGTTTTGTAAATGGGCAATTGCCGATCAAGGTAAGTAATCAAAAAAACCCGCGATGGTGTGGAACCCTCGTTAAAGACAACGAGAAAAAAATATAGCGGTCATAGCTAACTGTCTATTATGTGAAAAAAGGTCTGTCTAGAATCAAAAGCTTTTTTTCATATTTATAAACTTCTTGCGGATTGGAATATAAACCACTCTTCTTGACAAAATTCATGATTTTTATACCACAGAAAGTAGGTACCCCACAGGTTTTGATTTTCAAAAGCGACTAATAGCCAATTAAGTAATTTTCATTTGGTTGATTCTAAGGTTTGAAAGGGGCTATATATTTCACTATTTGGTACGAATTTAAAATTGAGTAGCTCTATACTCGTTCTGGGGAACGAACCAGTATTTGAGGTACGGGTAACTAAACCACATTATTTCGTAGTTTTGAAACAGAATAAATCATCTATTAATCATGAGGCGTACAGACAACATAATATAAGCATTTACTTACTATCTAAGGACCCCGGGTGTAATATAATACAAAATTCACGAAATTACATTCACGATTTAGCGCTGACCCGTCATCCTTAGTATTATATATCTGTGAATTTATCACTTAATTTTGTTTGCATTGGTGTCAATAATAATTGAATAGTACGTATGATATGAGTCACCAGCTCTTACACTCTTATTGTTACTTAAACCGTTTAGCATGCATTACTCACTGGTATTGGGTTTCCTTGTGTTGCAATCGCAGGCCCCCATGCTCTCGGCGGCTAAATAAAGACAGGATTCAAATGCTTCTATTAGATGCGTCTGGTGTTAGCTATGCGTCTAATAGCTAGCTAATATGAAACCAGGTTTTGAGCGCTCGGGTACTTCATACTTGTACAGACAGTTATATAAATATCCGTGAGAAGTACGGACTAGAGATAGGTACTCAGCGTTGGAATCTTGATACTTGTTCTTAGTTTAATGCTGTTGGTTTGTTTCATTTGAGTTATAGGTACTATTAGTATTAGGTTTCTACGCTACTAGTATCATATTGCTAATTCGCAAAACGACGTCTTATTGAATAACTCGTGTCATCTATAAAATACAAAATGTTTTGAATCCCAATTAAAGCAACATTATTCCGGAAAAATCACAATCCGCGCGGGATTTTTAAAATAACACCGAATGCAGGCGGATTGCAGAAAAATCTTGAAAGTACATGTAAAAGTTGGAAAAAGAGCTGGAATGGAAAAGGAAACCCCACGATGCTCTTATAAAATTAGAAGTAAAAACATTATCACCCAAAGCCATATTTCATTAATCAAAGTAGCCCTAGCTCTGGACTTGTAATATTCTGTATACGGGCATGGATAGCATTTTTGAAAACACCTATTCGCATCGCGTCACTAGACGATAGCCTTAACTGCCAACTTTTACTAATTAGTAATTTGGACTTTTTTGATGAAATCTTCTTAAACGGCTATGGTATTTGACGCTTAGCTAACTGTTGCACAAAATACTTACAACCACGACCACAGAACACATGATGTTACAGCTTAGCAAAAAGACGTTGAATGTAACGAGATATCGCGTTCCTTTTTATTACTTTTACTATTTACACATGTCTCGCACAGGGTAGGTATAAAACAAAGACAGTGGAGCAGGGCACTGGCTTAGCAAAAGACGGAATCTTGCGGTAACTGAGATACAATATCGTGTCAAGTAGAGACTTAATTTTATCGCTCTTGCATGCAATAATGAACGGTTACGTTCATTATTTCCATAGCTTACTTGACTCATTTTTTCAATATAATGCCATCATCATCATATTAACGTTCCACTTTTGAGCATAGGCTGGCCCACCGTTGTGTTAAAAATTTTGAAAAAGATAGCACTATTTCAAGACGCGTAAAGTTAGTTTAGTTTAGAGATTTTGCGCAACAGAATTGGCACCAATGCCGCTGTGTGAAAACATGACATCTGTTTGTAGCTGAATATAAAATTATCATATCTAAACGTCATGCTGCATATTCCACAAGAATGTTATGCTCGCCCGGCAGGGGTAGGTGCAAAACAAAGGCATAAAATAAAACAACGGCGACATTCGTTCTTAGCATCATGCATTCATTTGTTTCGGTCTGGTCGTTCTTTAGTGCTCACACAATCTGTTTGTTGCTTGCACTCCGCATTACTTCTTAGTGAGAAAATCCTTGGGTTTTCAATTTGCACAGATCCAAAAACTTATCAGTCTTTCCAGAATCCTCATCAAGGTTAAGCGGTACTTCACGCCCGAACAGCTTCTGACGCTATACGAGTCCCAGGTGCGTTCTGGCATGGAGTACTACAGTCACCTTGCTTGGGATGGCTCTGCCAAGTATCAGCTCGATGCATTCGACTCGGCTGATCGCCGCGCTCGCAGAATAATCGGCAAGGAATCGCTAACGCGGGCAAAACTGCTCAACTTACAACATCGACGCAATGTTGCCTGTTTAGCCGTTTTTCACAGGATATACTTTGGTGAGTGTGCTCAGGAACTACACCTTGTACCCCCTTCATCTATCTACCATAGGGCTGCAAGACGCCGAGAGCAGTGGCTTCCGGTGGTTGACGTCCAACAAACTCGCACGAAACGTTCTTCTTCCACGTTTCTGATACGAACCGCTAATGTGTTCCGCCCTTCCAGCCTCTGTGTTTCCAGTCAAGTACAATCTGGGTGTCTTCAAGAGAACAGTGAATAGGCATTTTCTAGGCAAGCATGCTCCAACCTAGACCTCATCATTGCTTTGCATCAGGCATGATGGAAAGCAATATCATCAATAAAAAAATAAAAAAAAGATTTTCAGTGCCCTTCAAATTGAAACAGGATTGAAAATTCTGCAAAAAGACTCCAACCAGTTTGTTGAAGACGGAAGCACGTCTTTTTACAGAAGTTCTAATTTTCTAAGATAAATACGAGATTTTCCAAGATTGCGTCTTTTCAATGTCTTCACTGTGCTTTGAGTTTTTTACATTAACATTTCGTTTTCTTTTTCCATCTTTTCTATTTTTCTTTCTTTATGTCTCCTTTCTTTGTTGTGTTTAAACTTGTGAGAACTTCTATAGCCGACTATGACAATATTTTAAAGGTGTATTGTTGTTCAAGTTGGCTTTAGGAGTTTCAACGAGATGGCATGGTAACAAGTAACAACATGCCGTTCAATTAAGCTTCCTGCGGCAATAAAGGTCTTAAGTTGGGAAAATAATGTACGAGTATTATTTTATATATTTTCTAGTTTCATAAAATCCTTGTTAACAACGTCAGACATTTTTATTAAAAAGGGTTCCTCTCTATATTTCTTTTTCATAAAATAAAAATATGTAACATTTCTTACATATTCCACGAAACTCTTACAAAATAAAGCACTCTCGGTCCGTATCATTTGTCGCGAGAATTATTTTATTCGTCTCGGTACGATCGTCCTTTAGTGTAGAAGCCAACACAATCCATTTGTGCAAGTCTGCAGTCTACACAATTTCTAAATTAGGATAGCCAAGAGTGTCGCAACTTCGGGACATTTTGCTTTGTGTAAAATTCAATCTTCTTCTACTATTTTGACATTCGTGACGTGTTATATTTTGATTTTTCACAAGTATTGAACTAATTTATCTGGAATAATTTGGAAATATCCTTGGTTCCCGTGGATCTTAAAGTCGTGGCCGAAACTCAGTTGTCAAAAGACGTGCAAGAGAAGGTCAATGATGGTTATAAAAACTCAGTTTTCAGTAAAGAGATGTGCAAAAGAAGTTTTGATAAAGAATATGAGGAAGAAAATGCAATAATAAAGTAAAATGGAAGATCGGGCTTGACGTTAGGCTTTTGATTTTAGGAGTCCATTCTTGTACTCTCTAACATCAGTATAACTACCGAGAAATCTCGTACCAATGGCAAAGAGATGATGAGATGGGAATTAGCTAAATGAGGAAGGCTAAGTACCGCGTTTGAAATCGCTAAACGTATGTTCAGAGGCTGTAAATACTAATACCATTGCACTTGGCATGTCATGATTCAGGAATGTACATTTCCTGTCCTTTAGTTCTTTGCTTCGAATAGTGTACAGCTTTTATACAATACAAAAGTTTGTGAAAAATATTATGGCACCGGTTAACGGTGGAACTTTTGATAAGTGTCGGAGCGCTATATTGCCAAGACTTTATCCTGTCTTATTTCTCTGTTCAAATCTAAGGTTTAAACATAAGACCGAGGAGCAAGTTTAGCTTGTGTCAGGTACACAGTTCCAAACTGCCTCATAGTTCAAAACTACTTCTACGGATAGGTTTTACACATTTCTATACTCACAAATTCTTGTAACCTCGTACATGTCTGATGAAAAGTAGACCTATAAAATATTTGTTTAGTTACTAACATGATAATAATGTAGAAAATTGTAGGTACGTCTGAATGTCGCAACACAAACTCAACAACATAATCGCTGACCAGATTTTCTTTAAGACCTAAAATACGACTTCTCAAATGTAAGGTTTGAGCAAATAATACCTACATCTCTACCATCTCGCTTTTCGTTCAAGTTTACTTCATAGTGCAAATTGCAATGCTTATTTCAAACAATAATTCCACAGAAGTTAATCACCACAGAGGTGTTAGTTGTCTCTATAGTATCTCATAATTCCCTTAACACAAATTATGAGGTAGTGGGAAAAGATACTTAATGCTTGTATCTTAACCCCATTCATGCCCCATTCCATATTTCAAGTGTATTTGGCCGTAGATATTTGAAAACTACCTGTAAAATCGGTAGCTTTACAGTGGCTTTGCCCTGTTTAGTGGTTACGGATTGTAGCTAATTTAGGACATTCTATCAAGTATCAAGGAGCATGGGTCTCCTATTCTAAATGTACGAGATGCTTAGAGTGTCGCTCGTGTGCTAATTAAAGAGCCGCTCCTCGTTTTTGTAACACGAAGCCACGGCGACACTTGGCGGTGTGGCTCGTGCTAATGTTTTAGTAGCAAGTATTGTTTTACTTAAACTACGTGCTGTAAATCGTGTAACCATTTGAACTAGTGTCATCTTGTAAAACATTGAACAAGTGTCGCACATTTTTGTAATCTATATCTACTCGGCAACTTTAGAACGGCAGAGCATGACTATGTAGGATTACAGCAAATTGCGTTTAGCTCAACGCAAGTCTACTAGCGTAGATAATTCTAGTTTTATTTGGTTTTTCAAAGTTTGTAAGCTAACACATTTTAGGCTTACTAGTATAACTGCGAAATTGCGGGAATTAATTCACTTCTTTAGACATCATAATCTTTGCTTGAAAGTTTCTAGTCCAGGAAATTAGTCTGAAAATCAATAATTTAGTGAATCGCTTTGAACTTAATATTTGGTGTAATTTCTTAAAATGCACTTTTTTTAAGCAAACGTAGGTATAAGATATAAACATGTGAAGATGATACGGCTATTCCTGCAATTTCAGTGAAGTAAGTAAGTAATGTTTTATTAGTTCACAAATTGCGAAAATTCTAACTTAAATTTGGCAAGCAGAAAGAAGCAAAAAGAATGAAACCAGTATTGAAATATTAACAAAAAAGAAATTCTTTAGATAAAGTACTCTGTCAATGTTTTCATTGATGAATAAACAATAAACCTTGCAGCTTCAGTGTCGCTCACATTTGCTATTCATAGATTCATCTCAACAACATAAATGCCCGAGTACTTAAGCGATCGATCTCTATTATCTCCAGCAATATCTGGAGATAATAGTTTACGCTCAAGCTCCCTGAGGAGCTATCTAGTGATCTAAGGCGAGTAGACTGCCAATTTCAACTTAGGCACCCACTATAAAAGCGATAAATCTCTTATCCCATTTAAGAAGACGTCGACTGGCCCATACTTTCAGACGATAGCTTTATTTAATAGTTTCAAAGAAGATTTTTTGGTTCTTGCTTATTTTTAAATTATGAATGGCTTCTCTGGCATTAATCAGTCCAAAACTGAAGTAAGTTTAATGAAAAGATTACACTCACTCATTGATAATTTCCCACCCCAAAATTTTGGATCTAGAAAGCTGAAATTTCGCAAAGAGTTCCTTTATCGGAGACTAGGAATAAAAAGATTTTGTGCGGTATTCCAACGAGATAAGATAAGTTGAATAAATGACACTTTTTAGTATCAGTTAAATGCGAGAAGAGTTTGTTTTCACCAAGTTTTGTTTGAACAAAACTTGATTTATGCATTTAATACACAATGTAAATGATAGTATTGTATGAAGATGCCTCTTCCTAGTGATATTGCTTACTTATTTATTGATTTTACAATAGCAGAGAGCATTACGGGGTCCGGAAGTCTTGAATCCTTTATTACAAACTTCAATATAGAGTTTGTGCCATCTGCAATGTAATCGTCTTAGTTTCGCGAAGAGTAGTTGAAATTAGCGAGTGGAAGGCAGTGGGTAGCATCTGTCGCAGAATCGATACTCGTTCCGAGTGGCCGCCTTGAAGGACTTTTAGAAACTGCTCCGAGGAAAAATTTTAATGTCCCCTTATTGTAAAACTTGCCCCTTTGCACTAGACTTCCATCCCATTGGAATTGATCGTGTGAAGCTATTTTAGTTTACGACTGTTTTATTTATCAATGTTAGTAGGTACATAATACTATCATTAGGTATACCTATATCATATCAATAAGAACATATTTTTGTTTTATTTAATTAAAAATTTAAGAATTATCAACAATAATTAACGCCTGCTCTCAGAATTGGTTTCATTTAGTTATTATGAAAATATGTTTCTAGCATGAAACTGAGTCGATTAGCAATAAACAACTTGGTTATTTTTTATGATTTCTATATGGACAATTGTAGTCAGACCTACTTCATACGGAGGCACTGAACTTATGAAAATAATATCAAAAATCAGCATTTGTGTATTTTTTATTAGTAAGTTGGACACATTTATGAGTGATAGTAGGTATGAATTAAATTTATGCTGATTTTTTAGATCTCAAAGAGTTATATGCCATTTACTCATACGTGATACATTTTAAGAGAGATAGTCCACTTGGTACCAATAGAACTCTTAAGCAGAAAAAAGTTTGCAAAAGGCTTTTTGATATTCAAAAATTTCTGAGAATGCATCGTAAGTGCTGTAGCTGATATTATATCTTTTAAAGAGATTTCACGACCATTTATCATGATAGTTACTTACATCTGTCACAATATACGACTTGCTATTTTAAATGGCCGACATTCAAACGCTTCGGGAATAAATGTCTAAATGGAAATTTTCATCTTCACGCTATAAAGTTTCATAGCACGAGAATGCAAAACTAGTTAGTTTTGCATTCTTTTTCTTTTTATGGACTCACTTGAAATCACTTCACTATAACTTCATGATGAATGTAGACCGGTGGTATGCATATGTAAATGTTGTGATATGAATAAAATATACATAGATTTATAAATAGGTCGTCGCTCGCAGGACCTCTATGAAAATATATTGACAATGACTTCACTCGCGTGAATTTACGTGAATTAACGATGGATTTATCTCCATATCATCCTGGAAATTAGCTCTATTCTAAGTTTTCGTTAAATTGGTTCTGTAGTTATGTCGTGAAATAGGTACCTAACAACTATCAAAATATGAAAACTTTAACATTTATAAAATTGAAGGATAATACTCGTATAGGCACAATCACTGTACACAAGTCATTAATTCCGAAATAAATTGATACAGTATTAATCTGCATTCAATTTTCTCTACAATATTAAATCCATTCGTCATCGGAATATAGTCATAATACGCGAGATCATTGTTGTTTTGCTACAATAAATGATTTTTCCGGTGTTTTGGCTCCCGCCTGGCGCGAGGCCAGGTTTGGACTAATGGTTGCACAGTTATGACGGTTTGTGGCGTGTAATTGTAGAATGCAACTGGAAATCACTTACTTGCATGCTTAAAATAACGCCGAAAGGCTCGCCTCGTAAGACACATGTAAATGTTGTTAGACGAACTTCCTAGCGTAGCTGCCATCTATACTAATATTATAAAGAGGTAACGTTTGTGAGCTTAAAACGTTGTAAGGGGTAGTCTCTGGATCTAATGAACCGATTTTCAAAATTATTTCACCTACTTACAGAAAGCTACGTTATTGTGGAGTGTCATAGGCTATAATAATTTCCATAATTAATAACGCTTATTATTAATTACTTAATATTTCTAACGCGGAACTGAGTCTGCGGGCACTGTTAGTGCTGTAATATTTGTGAAGGAGATACCGGGTACGATTTCAAGCACAAACCAGCCTAATAGCCACGTATTGTTTTGACACATATCATATGATTCACTCCACTTCACCCCAGACTTCGTGTAGGCGTAGTAGGCGTGAGAGATAGGGGAAGTGGTGGTTTCACGTGTATTATGGGTAAAGACGCGAATATCGCGACGAGATCGCGACGTTGTTTAACATTTCACTTCACTAAATGTAGGCGACTCGTTACGTGAATTTCTAGGAAGTTTGACATTTTACAAACTGTAAATAAGCTTGGTTCTGATCTGGTGGGAGGTTTCGGCTGCGGCTAGTTACCCTTTTTCGACAAAGGCATACCACCAATCGATTTCGCATACCGGTGCGATGCTATGTAGCAAAAATCTTCATACTTCAGCCACGGCTAATTAGAATCGGACCTTTATGAAATTGTGACATTTTCTAGCTATTCAGCTTGACACTTCTTCTGTAATAAACAGATTAAGTTTTTATTCTATAGCTTTTGTATCTAGATTGAAATACATAAGGGTACGTATAAATTTTTACTAACAGAATCTAGAATCTAGACACTTCAGAAGTCTAGACAAATACCTAGCCGAAGTGTTGCCAAACGTTCAAATATTTGACACTAGCGCTCCAACCGGGAAGTTTTGATAACTTTTATGTTAGGATCCGGCAAGGAACATTATTTTCGAAATGATACGGAAGTTTGCGGAGCTAATAAAATGGCGCCAGCTATGAACCGCTCAAACTTCTACGGCGGTGCTCCTACAGTAGCTAGCCTATACCAACGAGTTACCGCAATATATTTTATGCCAACTACTTAGTAAAAGAGCGAGTGGACATTAAACATGGATTCTCAGAACCGCTGCGAAATAGGGCAGGCGTTGCGTAAAACAGGATTGGTTCCTTAATTTGGCATCTATGAATTGTTGACATTCATAGACAAAGGAAATAATGATTTTATTGGATGTTATGCACTGGGTGACAAATAAAAGTGATTTTAAAAACAATTTGTAGTTTTATATTTAATTTGAATCAAAAGTTGGTTAAAGTTTATTTTTACACTATACAAGTTAGTACTTGAATGCGATCTCACCTGATGATAGTAGTGATGATGCAGTTGAAAATGTAATCGTACTAACTTGGAAGGGGTAAGCAAACTCACCCCCAACGGTTTCTACACAGCATCGCACTGGAAAGCTAAATCGATTGGGGCGGCGCGTCTTAGCTGGTAGGGTGATGAATAGATACGGCCGAAGCCTCCCACCAGACCAGACCTGAGCCAATTTAGCAATTATAAAGTTCCAAAGTGATGAAGTGAAAGTGAGTAAAGAGTTAGGTACGTATTCCGTACCATCCGATAAGATGGCAGTCAAACACGAACTAGTAATGTAAGTAAAACAGTCCTAACAACTAAAAAATTTTGGTTGAAATGAACTACACCTCTAGAACACCATCTCTTCTTCTATACTTATTGTACTCATCGAAATCAATAAAACAGGACTCCAGCTGTTGTCAAAATATGTCCCACACGAATATTGGCATCCCTTTCAGGCGCCACTAAAGTAAGGGGGATGAAAGTATGAATGCAGGGACGAATTCCATTTAATCATGAAACACACATGGACAGAGGCGGGGGCGGACCGGGAAAGAACCGAGGTGAATGCAATCTCAAGCAGCTGATTCTCGTAAATAAAATTGTGCATCGTCAAAACATCGTCGGTAACCATAGCAAAGCAACCAACAAAAACCAACCGTATGCCGCACAACCAAAGCAAATTGTACGATGTACACGTCTCAACCGTTGTAATGTAAGCATTAAGTACAGGTATAACAAGATGTAACTCCGTAGATGCTTTAAGTATATTTTTTGATCATATCACGGTAGGTTATACTTAGCTAGGATTCATGGTGCCAGAATGCGCGGTATGCAGAATTATAGACTCTAGTCATGGCATGCTTTTCCTTTTTTTGCCCCGGTCCGCCATAGCCACAGGCTAAGTATGTTTCATGCTTTACTTATCATTAGGGACAGACACAGGTACGGCAATGCCTGACGCGAACGATCGCGTGACTACAGAACCACACATATCCTAAAGTAACCTAGCTCCTACAAATATTATTACATGTAAGTTATTTCTTATTGTAAAGGCATAGAGTTTGAAATTGAGGTTTTAATGTTGTTTCAAAACGGTTTTACTATTATTATCAAAGTTATGAGTCATTGTTAAAATTGTGTTATATGAGTTGATTCACATCGCTGATTATTATGAATGCGTTGCGGCCAAGTTTTACCACGAAGCTGGTTTTTGATTAAAATTTATACTTAATTAGGGGTCACAGGGTATCTCATAATTTATGCAAAAATTCTCGTTAACCGTCGCTAGGCTGCTTCCACGAAATTTGATAACCAAATAATTGCTATATATTTCTGTTATTTGAAATCGCTTAGCATACTCTGGGTTTGCTGCTGCCGTCTCAACTTTCTTCTCAAGATCAACGTATATCTTTTCTTTTTCTTTATCGTATTCTAATGGTTAAGGGTCGTGGTCATGAGACCAGCTGCTTGTAGATGAGACCAGCCCCTGCGCCAAGTGACCAATAGCGTTACGTCGCGACATATAGAAATGGAATAATATTCAAAAAATGTATGCCAACTATCGCTATTTTGATGCTTTGCTAAGCGTCACTGAACGTCAAATCGCATATTTGCGAACTATCGCTATTTTGACGCTTATAGAACGTCAAATTGCATATTTTTTTTGAATTTCGTTCAATTTCTATACGTCGCAAAGTAACGCTATTTGCCACTTGGCCCAGGCAGCAGCTTACATGTAGATTAAAGTTTGCAAAGTGGTAAGGTCTTGTCTTGTACCTTGTGAAGAACCTTGGCTGTTCGCACAGCTGGCTTTGTAGATGCTGTCTATTCATCAGGCCGGCGCTTCCTGTGTTTTGATGTATATCATAGCGTACCTAGCGTATCATAAAGTAGGTATATAACCATAATTGAACATTTTTGTATCTTCGTAGGACGTATTCTTGGAGATTCTGCACATTGTTGAGATTGCTCTAGCAATAAAGCCGCCTTTGCGCTCACTGTGTTCCGTTGTATTGTGTATCTGTATTTTTCTGTATGTGTGTGCAATAAAGCTCTATGTATTTATTTGTGCTATATCGAGTATCGACGAACATCCTGGCGCAGTGGAGGTCGCGGGTTCGATTCCCGCCAGCACGGGCCACTTTGGAATTTTATAATTTCTAAATAGGGTCTGGTCTGGTGAGGGGCTTCGGACGTGGCTAGTAACCACCCTACCAGCAAAGACGCACTGCCAAGCGATTTAACGTTCCGGTGCGATGCTGTGTAGAAGCCGTTGGGGTAAATTTACTTACCCTTCCAAGTTAGTACGATAACAGCTTAGACTGCATCATCACTTACCATCAGGTGAGATCGCAGTCAAGAACTAACTTGTACAGAAAAAAAATGTATATGTATCCTTCTGTCCACATACTATTCGGCTTGCTGCTAACATTGCACTTTTGGCTTTTTCATAATTACTTGGCAAGGTAGGTAAAAATCATTGCTGTAATCATGATCACAGAGCAATTCAGCCCGTTGCCACTTCAGTACGTAAAAATATAAACCTACTCTTAATAAAATTTAATGTTAAATGTAATATCGATTATTTAATTATTAAACAATACAACCACGATTGTTATCCTGTATCGATTCATTACATCGATGCACATTGAATGTACCTAATTACTCGGAATGAGAATTGTATTGTTTGCTTTATACATAAATAAACCATTGTCCACTATAATTGAATATTTAAGCTAAGTTTATATTTTAAACATGTACAAAATCAGTGAGTTTTAACAGCACAGATGCAGAATTTGTGGAATAGGTAAATGAGTACATGAAAGCATGCATGTATAAAGGAAGCATGAAACACACTGGTCGAGTCCTTAGCAACCAACAAACACTGAGAAACCTATACTCTCGTTTAATCATTTATTTCAGTCGATGGACGTCAATTACTGAACTTTAAAATGTATAGGTGTACTACTAGGTGTATACTGTAGAGATCTCTAACTTTCTCGTTCTAGCACCGCTTGGATCCAGTGGCTCCGCGTCTCTCTTAACGGCGTAGAAGCCATATTTAAGCGATTTTGAATGAAGTTTTATTCAAAAACTATAAAGACAATTACTTTCAAATTTACATGTCATGTATTTTGGGTCTTTAATCTAAAATCGCTAAGAAGCAGAAACACGATTGGATAAAATTTTCTCGATAGAAAGTTCTCCCAAATGTTGCTCCAAAATCTCAGTTTTTCTAGTTTTTATCGGACACTACATTGGATGTTATTGTAATTTTTGTTTTAAAGTGTCGGTAATCATAATATCCAAAAACGCTAAGAAACAGATTTTTGATAACTAGCTTAGATTTTGAGTAATTAGGTAAAAGGTCGTTTTTCTGTTTTATTCTTCCGCGACGCTGCATGTCGCACCTACCAATGTACCCGTGAGAGTGAGGAAGACAAAAACAAATTCAAAAAATCCCCTTGTGGTCAGTCCACATGATTAGGGTTACGCCAACGCTGCACTTTATTGTGTAAGGTCATCTAACACCTTAAGTCCCTACGCCCATCTAGAGTCACTAAAGTTAAAGTAGTGTACATGACCGAAATCATGGGGCATATACCAAGCTTAATAAATCCTTTCAAGCCAAGATTGACCTATAGGTACCGTGGATTTTCGTCGGTTAATCAAACGGAGTAAACACTCCGAACTTCAGAAACATACGTCGAACAATGTTGGAGTGGTAAACAAAATTGCACACAGATCGGGTATAGGAAACCGTATATAAACAGTGTCGGTGCATATTGACTTAGGCAACATTTCGTGTGGGCGGACGGGTCAACGACCCCGGAAATATGGCTGGAGTACAATGTGGGATTAATAACTATTGCCGTGATCATAATGCATTTTTGGGCAACTCCCAAAAAATTTATTGAATTTCGTTCGATTTGATATCGATAACTATCTGCGACGATCGCAAATGTGTCCGTTGAAATGTGAGCGTTGCGAGGCGTCCGTGTAAAGCCGGACATATTAATATTATAAGGCTTTTTTCTTTCGTGTCTGGCCAAAACGAAAGGTGTCCGGCTTGTCCGGCTTTTGTCAGACTTTTTACATAATTGTCAAACAAGTGAGCGCCGAGCGTGGCCGAAATAGATTTAAAGTAATCTCTAATATATAAAACTCTCGTGTCTCGCCGTGTCTCGTGTCTCGTGTTTGTTAACAAACTCCTACGAAACGGCTCGACCGATTGATATGAAATTATCTGTGTATGTTTGCTAGGTCTGAGAGTAGGTCGTAAGCTATCTTTCATATCCTTAATGGCAAAACAACGTTTCCCAGGTCAGCTAGAAGTTTAATAAAAGCTTGATTCTACAATTTAGGTACAAACAATTTTTTGTCATACCTGTCATAAATGCTGAGACACAAAAATTCTCAATAATGTAGGGTGTCCGGCCTTTATACCCAATTGTCTGGCCAAACTTGCTGGTCCGTCCGGCTATTAGGTTTGGTGACCTGGCAACCCTACATATAGCTATGGCTGCTGAAGCGTCAGCCCTTATTAAAAGAAAATGTGACACGGGATCACCTGGTTTAGTTCAGCAGTGACACGACTATGTACATGTGTGGTGTGATGTGCCCCAATAATAACGATCCAGTCATAAACGGCTGTTAAACACCCATCTGATTCTCAGGCGCAGGCCGTATCGTCTACACAATCGACATCGGCACATTATGAGAGACGAGCGGGAATGGCGTCATCAATTCTCTTTATAGGCACTTTTCCTTCCCATCATCACTATCTCGGCTGGGTGGAACGTTAAATTTTACGAGCCTGACTCATTTCAAGCGAGCTATACTATTAGTCATTTACAATGATAAAATCCCGATATTTTCCCAACTGTTTTCTTGATAGAACGTTTGTAACACTTTGTACTAATCAGCAAGTTTAAATGAAATCTAATTCATGAATAGGTTATTTTCTTTCAGCTTTCACCTAGGGTCCAGGGGTCTGGTTGCGTAAGAAAAACGTATTCATCGTTATCGTAATCGTTAGCAAATTCTGCTCCCAGATTGGCTGACGTAAATCAAGGAAGCAATCAGCGGGCAGAATTTGTAAACGATTACAATAACGATGAATACGTTTTCTTACACAATCTTAACCGATCTGATACGTTTTCTTACACAATCTTATCTGATGGTCTTTAAGTGTGGAAAAGGCCCGGACAATGTCCCTCCGGTATTCATGAATGGTGTGGAGATACGAAGGGTGGCGGCGTTCAAGTATCTCGGTCACATGTTGACGGAGGGTCTCAGAGACGACTGTGACATAGAGCGCGAGAGGCGGGCGCTTGCTGTCAGGTGCAACATGATAGCACGCAGATTCTTCCACTGCAACGAGCAGGTCAAGAAGACCCTGTTTCGAGCGTTCTGTCAAAATTTGTACACTTGCCATCTATGGTTTGGGTACACCAGACGCTCGTATAGTGCCATCAGGGTGCAGTACAATGATGCCTACCGCATCCTGATGAAATTGCCACGATTTTGCAGTGCGTCGAACATGTTCGCCTCGGCAAGAATGCCCGACTTTTTCGCAATAATACGTTCGCGTATAGCAACCTTTTGGGACCGAATTCGTTGCTCTCATAATGAGATCCTTCGTACAATGTGTGACCACTTGGATACCGCAATCTGTCGGAATTGGTTGACACAGCATCGCAGTGCGAATCGAAAATAAGCACATAATATTTCTATTTTATTTTATTTTTATTTTATTTATGTTAATATTCTCATATCATCATTAATGTTTTTATTTTTATTTAATATTTTCATGTAAATTGGTTAACTGGGTTCATTGCCTTTCAATAAAGAACATTTATTTATTTTATTATTTATTTATTTAACCTATACTGGAAATTTTGGATGTTTATTATGTTTGTAATTACTTCAAACTAACTGATTTGGTTGATTGAGTTAGCTCACGAGTAAAGTGCTTTTGAGATGTGGTCTCGGAGAAGCATGCTTTGTTTACCTTGGACCGGCAAATGAACAAACATCTCGACTCTGAAGCAGTTAACACCAGCCCAGACTCTCAACGATTTGCTATCAGAAGATCCTGAGGTATTTTGGGGCTGTATGAGGGGAAATTGTCAACCACTTAGTAAAAGGACGAAGTTTCTGAATCCCTGTAAAATAGGACAGGCACTTCATAAAAGGGGATTGGCTTCATAACTTGACGTCTCTGTGTTGACATTCATAGACGAAGAAAAAAAAACGGTTTTAATAATTGGATGTCATGCATTAAAAAGTAATAAATAAAATATAATATTGAAATCATAGAGGTCCCGCGAGTGACGACCTGTTATAAATCTATGATTAAAATAATCAATAGTTTTTATTTCGTATCAATCAAAAGTGGTCTTCAGTGATGGTAAATGCATCTAAGGTGGAAGGTTATTCTGGATGGACGCAAAGGTTTATCCCGGAAAAGCCCGCCCGCCCGCGGGATTCGTAATAGATATCCTCATTTACATATGTGATATGTGTAGGAAGCTGCATCTCTGCGCTTGAGAGTCCTTCAAATATAGTCCGAAATCCCGAGTTAATTCATCTAGTTCAGTCGGAGAAAGTAAAGTTTAACTGCTAAATGTTCGCAGTTCCCTAGACCGATACATATACAAGTTCGTGTATACTATACACCTATTTGTATATATCTACATGAAGTATCCATGTAACAGGAACAAAGTTCGAACAGCCTGTATATCTGCGGGCGGACAAGCATGCTCGGAAGCTTTAATCTAAATTCCCCATTGTGAATATTATATCCACGAAGTTTAGCCATAAAATATTGATACTTTAGTGTACTGAAAGAATTTTATACGCTAACCGGTTAGGTAAACAATATTTATGCGCTGAATGGTGTTCTTAAAAGTCGCTATTGTATTTCTAAATTTTATTTTCGTAAAATATGAGTACTTTACTTCTTCTAAGTCTTATCTATTGGACTCAGTACTTTCAGGAAGCAAAGTAGTTGTAAAATTACTTGTAATTATTGTATTTATGTACAGAAGTACCTACCTATCAGTACCTATCAGTTAGCCCATTGCTATTATATTTAGACAATGCAATTTTCTTATACAAACATGATAATTTCTTTCTTCAAAAAAAAAGAAGCGAATTGGTTCCTTAATTGCGGCGTAAAGGAGTAGATGACAGACGTTCATTGATGCAAACATTCGCCTTTTTATTATAAGGTATCTAAGTATTCTACAGTGTATAAAATCTGGTAAATAAGAGACGGTAGGCACAGGCTCTACACTGCAGGATAAATTCGAATAAAATTTTCGTATAGGTACTTACGCCCAGTAGCAATTCATACAAAATGCAAAATACCCTCAACAAAACATGCGCTACATTCGACGAGAGTGCTCCTCTAATCAATGGCAAAGAGAATTCAGTCATTTTGCACGAGCTTGCTAACCACTTTATTAGCGACGAAAACTGATAAAAACGGGTGACTCTATGTCCAATGGGGTAAAATTATGGGAGCGGTCAGTGAGTCATTAGAACTACATGTTGGATTTTACAAATCTTTACATACAATATTACAAAAATAGTGGGAAAAGTTCAACCAAGAATTATTAAGTTGCAAATAATGTAATTCGTTGAAGACTACTTTTTCAATAATTTTTTGTTTTCTGATAAAGCACAAACTTTTTTGCTATCAAAAACTTTGACCCCTACAGATATTTTTTTTCAAAAAGCTCTACATACGAGTTCGTTTCGCCTCGACATACATCGGAACATTATTAGAATTACTTGCTTTTGAAAACGTTAGGAATCAAATATCTCCATTTCATTTCATTTCATTTCATTTATTTCAGCTTTCATGTACAATATTTGGTTATTTCATTATAGGTACATGAGACCCTGTTGCGTTGCTGTTTTTAATAATTGGTCGGGGGACCGATTTTTTCATCTTTCATATATTCATCAATTGTATAATAACTTTTTTTTATGAGGTAGTCTTTTAGTGATTGTAAGAATATTTTTTCGTCATTTTCGTTCCTGATGTAGTTAGGGAGGTTGTTATATATTTTTATTGACATTACATAAGGACTCTTACTATGAAGAGTTAATTTTGACTGTGGCAATTGCAGTTTGTTTTTTGAGTTTTCGGGGTATCTACGCGGTTTGTCCAAATACTTTATATAGGATTTAACGTTCTTTCTTATAAATTTGCATACTTCGAATATATAAATTGAAGCTAAGGTTAAGACATTTAGTTCCTGGAAATATGGTTTGCACGATTCCGTCGTTTTTATGTTTACGATGATGCGTATACATTTTTTTTGCATTATGAATATGTCTTCAACGTTTGTACTATTCCCCCAAAGTATTACGCCGTATTTAAGCCACGCGTACGCGTATGCGTAATATGCATTTAAAGCTGTCTTTATGTTTGTAGTCCGTTTTAGTTCTCGTAAGCCATATGTGAATTTAGATAATTTGGTTTTAATTTTTTGTATATGTCCCTTCCAGTTCGTATCTATGTCAATGCCTAAAAAAGTCAAGTTATCTACGCATTCTATGATTGTGTTTTTGTATGTGTATTTTATGTCAAGTTTTTGTTTTTGATAAGGTCTAAATTGAATTATTTTTGTTTTTTGAAAATTGATTTCTAATTTAATAATTCTCCTCAAGTGTCGTGGTGAAACCGATACTGCAAGCTACAGCAAAATAATTTAGTGGTTTCGTCAATTACCATGGAATTCCGCAAAGTAAGACTGCTTCAATCGAGTAATAATTAATCCCAACAAAAACATTTTCATGTAAAATGTTGCCAGACGAGCATATTATGGCTCCCATTGTCAAAAAGTTATCAGATCTCATGTAGGTCAAGACTTCTAACTTTATACACCCTAAAATACAAGCTCTAACTTCACAAACTCTACACTTTAGTTACAATAATGTCTTGGCCGTTTCGCTACCGTCACATGGGCGTAAAGTGAAAAATTTATCCCACCAAAAACATTTTCCTGATTACAAATTTTGATTTTACAGAACTTACAAAGTACTGAAAAGTGAATAAATTTTTGATTTTACGCCCAATGTAACGGTAGCCAAACGGTCAAGACATTATTGTAACTAAAGTGTAGAGTTTGTGAAGTTAGAGCTTGTATTTTAGGGTGTATAAAGTTAGAAGTCTTGACCTACATGAGATCTGATAACTTTTTGACAATGGGAGCCATAATATGCTCGTCTGGCAACATTTTACATGAAAATGTTTTTGTTGGGATTTCATTTCTTTTTGTAAGTTGTTTAAAACAATGTTCTTTATTTACATAATTTTTCTTTTTTTTTGTGTTTTTCTTGCACTTCAGGTGCGCCTCTTTTCACAACCCACTCTCTAATATGTTTGTATTACGAGTACGTATTTTGCTTAGAAGTATATTCTAAAAATTTTAAAAACTTATAGTGGAGTTAAAGTTAGTATTTTTGGCTTACCGAAAGTGAAACTAATTTTACATTTATCAAGATAAAATGATAATCCAACGTAAGGTATAGATCCAAATTTCAATTTCTAACTTCAAATTTTACCTATTAAAAAACAAAGTCAGTTTTTTAACTATTGTTTTATTGTGTATATTTATGTGTATAAGTGGAAATAAATCAATCCATAAATAAAATCAAATACGCAAATATTTATAGTCTTTATTTTCGTTGGGCGCTGAGGCGCTCTTGAAATTCATATATAATCTTTATTTTCGTTGGGCGCTGAGGCGCTCTTGAAATTCATATTTGACGCTTGACACGCTTGCTCATTTTGGTCACAGAGCACTGGACTCTGGGCAATGAACACGCGGAGCTTGGTACGGGAATTCGGGATTGCCGTGGGCACTATGGTACTGGGCATATTGTCGTTGGGGCGCTGTTAAAATCCATATAATTAACGCTTGGCATGCCCGACGGCTAACTATGGGTACTGGGCACTGGGTCTTGGGTACTCATCTCACCCTGGGCACTAGGAACTAAGAGCTGGGCTCGTTGGACGGGGCCTGTGTTGAACTTGGGCTTGACGCGTCTGTTTGGGCACTGAGCAGGTATTTAAGCGCCATAACGCTCTTTAAAATCAGAGAGATTTGACGCTTGGCACGTTCGACAGCTCAAGCTGGGCACTGGGCACTTGGCTCAATGTGGGTTCTTGTCATTGAGCGCTGGATCCTGGTCACTCGACATGCAGTGAAACTCGGCTTGTTAAACATGACATGCATGGAACTTGGGCTTGAAACGTGCGAAACGGGGCACTGGGCACTTGGGCGCTTGGCCACTTGGGCCCTGGAATCGCGCTTATAATTACCAAAAAAAATCACGCGTTTTCCAGATGTTTACTAGCAGGTATCTAACATGAAATTAAGTTTGTACCTATATACGTATGGGAAACCCCATATGAACTTCCAACCCCCTTATTTGATAGATGTGGGGTGATTTACTAAAAATCCTGAAATACATATTTAATTGTTTATTACAAAGAGTTCCTATATCCATTTTGAGACCTCTAGCATCAATATTTGCCGTAGTTTCATTCATACTTCCATTCCCCCATACGAACTTCCAACCCCCTAATTTGATGGATGTGGGGTGATTTACTAAAAATCCTGAAACACGTATTTAATTGTTTATTACAAAGAGTCCCTATATCAATTTTGAGACCTCTAGCATTGATATTTGCCGTAGTTTCATACAAACTTCCATCCCCTATTTTAAGGGGTTGGGGGGTTAAATTTCCAACTTTTGGAATTTTTTTGATGGTTGTGTACTAATTCTAGCTTACATACCAAATTTCAGCTTTCTAGGACTTCAGGAAGTACCTAGGAATTTTGATGATCATCAGTGAGTCAGTGACGAAATCTGGGTTTTTCAGATGTCAATAAAATCTAAAGTATAAGATCTGTGGTATTGAAACTTTATACGTTTAATAAGTTCACCGGCGACATCGTTTCCCGAGAATTTTGATTATCTGGTATAATTCTGGCCTAAGTTATAAGGGTTTAAAAATACGGCGAAACACTTCGAGAAAATATAGGTAGTGCCCTCGCGCTTCGCTTGACTCGTCTGGCGGGGACACTACCGTGTCCCCAGATATTCGTTGAAAGTGATATTTGAATAGAAGTAGAAATGTTAAGAAATTCTAATGGTCTTTAAGACCATTATTATTTCTTTAAATCCGTCTAGAATTTCTTAAAATTTCTTAAAATCTGTAATATCACGGATTTCTTCCAAAATGTCACCCTGTATAATATGACTGCCGTCAATTTGTGAACGCCCTATTTGTAAATTTACGTAACTCATACGACTTTATTGACCCAAAGCTGACGTCTAATGTACGACAGGGTATTTCACAGTCGCCGAAGCAAATTACGTAATTTGGTCGCTACCGGTATAGCTAGTGGAATAGAATGAAAATTTAAGGAAATTAAACGCTTTCCGTGGCTTTTATGAAGAGTTTACGTGTCTCAGAGAAGAAAACTTTAGTTAAATCGATTTTATGGTTTTACATTTGGGTTCCGGACCTACCTAAGTTTTACATAACAAGGTGATGGGAAATTGTCAAAAGACAGTAAAATACGAAAATGTTACTAAATCAGTTTTAGTGAAACATTGTACAATTTTGCGTGCAGTGTCTTGGTGATCTTAGGTGACCTATATTCTGACTTTTAATTCGATTTTAGTGACATTTTCGTCTTTACCTACTCTTGTGACTGTCACATCATTCTGTAAAACATATAAAAATGACAGCGTGTGTCTGTTATGTGTGTGATTGCCACTTGCGGATGCGTTCCGTAAGTAGGTCCGTTTGTTTTAAACCACTGGTTATCACTACAAAAGGCCAGGCCAGGCCCAAAGGGCACGCGGGCCAAAGGAAGACCTTATAGTCGGTGGGAGGACGACATCAAAAAAGGTGTAGGAACTAAGTGGATTACTATAGCCAAGTACAGAGAGCGCTGGAAGTCTGTGGGGGAGGCCTTAACCCGCGAGGGGTTTTCCGACGATTATAGTGTTTAAATTTTATTTTCAACTTTTTGAATTTAAATTCTACTTTAATTTAACACTAGATTATAAGATGTATAAGTATGAATAATTGTAACTTTATTTTCGGAAAAATTAAAGGCTTTTTTATTTTATTTATTTATTTATTTATCACTACATTATAGTGTTCTTTGCCATTTCGTTATGTAGCGCCATGTTTAACGGTCACGTGACTGTTTAAATTTGTTGAAGTAATCTGCAGCCGCGCCTTATTTCGATATGTGTTTATTGCTTAGTCAAAAGGTTTCTTTTCGCGCGGCACGTGCGTTCACTCGGTTACGAGTTTGTTCAACTGACACCGCATCCCGTCTACTAATTAATTAGGATTACGGCCAAGGCGCCTCCACTGCGAGATAAAACTTCGTGGGGTGCGACACGGGACCGCAGCCTTAAATCATTACGACCCTTAAATTTGGTCTAATCTCGTGCTTTACTTGCCCCACTTTTTGATTGTTTGGAGACAACAGTTTAGTAGTTCAGTGATGTGAATGTAGGCATAATGAAGCTTTTGGGAGTTTTAGGGTTTCTTTAGTTTCTTTAACGGATCTTATTATTATGGGTTTGTTTGTTCAAAGATATTACTACCTACTCTTATGATCATTTTATAATCAGCAAAAATATAAGCACAATCAGTAAAGACGTTTGTGGACGCTATGGCACATTTGCGGCGTGGGCGTCGATTGTGACTGATGATAATCTGATGTATTAAAAACAAAACTCAACACAAATTTTAAAAAAGCAAGTGTCGAGTTTCTTGCCCATTCCTCTAGGTGCAAAACTGTTTTCCAAACTTAGCAATAGGGCCTGATACAATTTCATAAGTGCCTGTAAGTTAGACCAATGTGTAAGAATAAATATTTTGATTTTATTTGCACGCATTTATTTCGTTCACACTTAACGGCGTAGAAGCCGTATTTAAGTGATATTGAATGAAGTTTTACTTAAAAAATTTAAAGACAATTACTTTCAAGTTTAAACGTCATGTATTTTGGGTTTTTAATCTTAAATCGCTTAGAAGCAGAAACACGATTGGATAAAATTTTCTCGAAAGAAAGTTCTCCCAAAAGTTGCTCCAAAATCTCAGTTTTCCTGTTTTTTATCGGAAACTACAATGGATGTAATTAGGTAAAAGGTCGTTTTTCTGTTAAATTCTTCCGCGACGCTGTATGTCGCACCTACCAACCTATCCGTGAGAGTGAGAAAGACAAAAATAAATTCAATAAATTATAAATCCCCTTAAGTTTCTTCCATGGTTCTTTTGATTTTTACGCGCAGAGTATAATATAACAATGGAGTAGTTACATAAAATTCATACCGAGAGACGTATCTATACATAGTTCCGGTATGATATAAAACAAATGGCGTATCTACCTCATGAGGCGAAAGTTATCTTTTTGCCTATATCAAAAAGTAATTACAGCGCATTGTTATGCTATCCGGGCTGTAATTAGAGGCGGTGCGGTGCGCTGACGCTTTTCCGTTCCGGTTCTCGGCAAAAACACTAACTCGTTAATAACTTGACGCGGAAACATGGGACTTACAAATGAGTTCTAAGAACTTTGTGCGCATCAGTTGCTCATCTTAGTTTAGTTTAGAAACTATGTCAGGTGAAGAATTATTACAGGATTATAGTATTTTCTAATGTCAAGACTACGGATACATGACGAAGTCCAAGGCACACAACTTCTGCAGCAGGGCTAGACAAAGTAGGTAACTTGGCGTTAAGCGTTAAGCGTTAACGTCAGTAGTATAAAACCACGTGACTGAATGAAAACAAATGAAAGCAGAATCTTACTCTATGTCGGAAGTCAATAACTGTCATGCGAAGTACGCTAAAGGTTATCTACAAGGTATGCGAGAATGCCAGGGAGCGTTCAAAATGTCGTAGTCGATTTTCAAAAACAGCTTGGTTTCCTTTATTCGGTCACGTGGTTTTTCTACAGTCACGTGGCTTGTCCATACATTTTTATCTACTGTCTTATACGCTAAACGACTGTTATTTTTTCTAGCCCCGCTGTTAAGTAAACTCAGGATGTGGGCTTCCGAACGATTTACGTAAACCTTTTTCGTACAAGCAAACAGTAGTGTCATAGTCAAAATCTTTCAAAATTCTATAGGTGGCCGCTGAGCTAACTACAGCGTGGCCCTACTGTTGGTGGCAAAACAAGTATTTTTGGCACCGATAAATTGGCGACATTTTTCGCGCCATTTAGAACACAATTATTAAAACAGGAATTGAGAGGGCTAGGCAGCGAGTGCATATTTCAGTCTGTGTTAATCTATGTATGGTAATGCGGAACCGAAAAGTACAGTAGCAGTCACATAGCTATTCCGGGCAGGGTTTCCGAGCCATATATATTTTAAGTGCCGTCAAAGTGTTTTAAACGATTCTGAGGAGTGCATACAAATGTGGGTTTGGTGAGAGCAGAAATTTCGGTAACATACCTTAGTGTTTAACACCTAGAAACGTCTATTCATCCTAGATGTGCTTCACTTTACGCTTATTGGTTTTATCGATATCTCAAATCGTGTTATAGTTTTGATGATAGGAGTTAATCGCTAACTTTGCATGAAAGCTCTTCCGTTGTCTATAGTTCATTATACCCACTAGTGGCCACGGGTCTCCTCTCAATGACAGACGTTTAGCCATAACCCACCACGCTGTTCTTGTGCGGGTTGGCGGGATTCACACACCTTTTAGAATATTGCGAGCTCTCAAGTATGCAGATGATGCACCACGATGTTTTACTTCACCACTAGGCAAGTGATATTAGAAGCTTCTAAAACGCACACACACCGCTCCAAAAGTCAGAGGTGGATTCGAACTCCCGATCGCCTGATGAGAGGCAGAGGTCTCAACTAATGGACTGTTACTGCTATGTTGTTCAATATACATTAGAATGCAAACCGTTTTTAGGGTTCCGTACCCAAATATTGAGACTTCGCCGTCCGTCCGTGCGTCCGTCTGTCACCAGGTTGTCTCTTGAACTAAGATAGTTAGATAGCTGAGATTTTCACAGATGATGTATTCCGGTTACTGCTATAATAGCAAATACTAAATTTTTTTATAAAAGAAGTAATAAAGGGGGCTCCCATACAACAAACGTGATGTTTTAGCTTGTTTTTGCTCAATATTGATAATAGCAACAGGTAGACGCTTGAAATATTCGTAGAATATTTAGTTTTACGAATGTAAAGTGAATACTTTAAAAATAAATAATAAAATTAAAATAAAAAATATTTAAGAGGAGCTCCCATACAAGAAACGTGATTTTTTTGCCGTTTTTATAGATGGTATGGAACCCTTCACGGGAGACTCCAATTCGTACTTTGCCGATTATTTGAAACTGAGTTACTCAGTGCGTAGTCGTCTTGGTGATATTATATACCTAGGTTCTGTTGAACGCCAAACGGGACGTTTAACGGGACTTTTAAACGCTTCAACAAACAATATGCTCTTTCTAAGCATAGGATTCCTTTTTCATTATAATATCACGGATACAACATCAAGGCAACCGACTCTGAAGCATTCAAAAATAAAGAAATAAGGACCCCGTTGTATGACCGATAAAATTGTAAGTGCCTTTCAGAATGTCCTATTTTCTAAAGGTAATAAAGACTGCCAGACTTTTAACCTGGCGAGTGCTTTAACCCTTCGCTGTCAGTCTTGGCTATCGCGAGCGAGGATCTGATCGCAATCGTTAACACCTTTAGTAGTCAATTAAACTAACTCAGCGCTGAACTAATTTCCCTTTGTAGATCGCAGACGGGTATCTACTAGATGGAAAACTTAAATGACTTTCCCTGGAACAGTAGGCCTAGTACGAGACTCAATTCGATAGAATTTTACGTTTTCGGTTACTCCTCACATAATATAGATGGCACGGTGAAACCGAATCTAGATTCGAATCGGAATTTATTTAACAACTTGTACTAGCCGCACTATTTTACATTGGATTCTATTTTTTTTTATTCGATCTTACTTGTTTTCAGATTTGTTATCATCGTGAGGAAGTCTATGACTATTGGGAAGCCTCTACTACTACTACTGATTTTGATAACTAAGAGTTGGTGGTAACTAAATATTATAAAACGAAAGCATTTTGAGGAAACCAGCATTCCTGAAATTTCCCTTCAAAGGTGTCTGTAGACAAGGTGTATGAACTTACATTTGGTTCGATCCCAATTTCTGTAGCTAGTACTTATCTGAAATTAGAAAAAAGGTGTATGAGAAAAAAGTAGAAACTCTTTTAAACAAGTCATTTCACTTTATCTGTATCAAACACTGACTACATTTCCGTAATGTAGTTACTGTTTTGAAAGCGGGCTTAGCAATTTGGATTTCCTTATTAGATTATCGTCGTCCTTATTACGCCTAATTGCTTCGGAATGTTTGACTCAACGAGTAGTGGCTAAAGTCTAGTTGCCACCCTTTTGCAAATATCCCAGTATGGATGAAATTAGAAATTATACCTAATAAATAACTTAGATATTAGGTATGCCTAATAAATAAGGTCAATGTTTAACTGATTCTATGGTCGCAACAGTCGCAACGGATGCAACGAGTTTTGTCACCTGAAAATGTAAATGAGACATATGACACTCTCATGACACTATGAATCTTATATCTTCGAAGCGTCTTCAAAGTCTGTTTGTCAATGCCTAAAATCTGAGGTAAGAGAAGATTACCTTAAGTTATTTCGGAAGACCTCGTTCACTCGATCAATCAAAATAATTATTCAGAAACTTATTCCTTGTAAATAAAAAGTTTCAATCTATATCACAAGTTTTGTGGCCTTACGCGATTGAGAGTAAACAGGAGTAGTAAGTTCACCTTTTACCATTGCGAAGGTTACGATCGATCTATGTGGAACTGGCAGTCAGATCTTGTTCAGAATAGTAAACAGAGCCTGTTTAAATAACGGGAACACGCCGGCTCCGAGTAAACTAGTTCCTGTCCGGTGCAGTGTTGAGTTGCATTAATTTTAGTATTTAGTTTCCGGAATAGTGTTGCGCTTGTTGCAACTTATTGCAACTTGTAATTTGTTGCACTTTGGCTTCGAAGTTTATAGCCATCGTCATGGAGCAACCAGCTAGCGGCTGTCGCACTAGACGTTAACATGACCATGTTTGTTAACAAACAACTTGCTGTCGTATACAGTTGCATTAAATTTAGCTGTTAGTTTCAGGGGTAAACAATTTGCAACAAGCATTAACGCTTGCTGCAAATTGTTGACGGTCGTCTAATTGTAATTTGCTGCAACTTTGCCGCAGCATGTGACTTATGGATTAAAAGCGTCCATAAAAAGATATGTCAGCGCTCATCAGCAATTACCACTCTTATTAATCATGTATTTATTTGGGGAAATGTATGTTATTACATGCTTTGAATAAACAACCCATTTTATGCCTTTCCCAAAAAAATCTGCTATTCAAATATATCGTAAATGCATTCAAAATAGAGTCATAATGTATTCAAAGAGTGGTAACATTCAGTAGTGTCATTTGAACTGACCATAAACTATGGGCTGCTATGATAGTACATTTGCATAGAAATGAGCCGTCCGGTCGCCTAACCGACTTTTCACACAGAGTAAATATCTCGGTCGCGGCCACCCGGGGTCGTAAGGGCCTCTTCAGACAGAAGCCTGTCATTTTAGTGACCCTTGAATGTCACCGTTACATTTACAAGTGAGTTAGAAAATAGGCAGTGTTGATTTTTTTGTTTGCTTGAGGCAATCATAGGTACCACTGTTAAATTCTACAGTAGCTATGTTATTTTAGAATGTTTTGCATAGAAATCTTAGTACGACGCTGTTATTTTGAAGTAAATAATTTTAAAAATATTAATCTTATATTTACACATTCCCTAATATTTAAAATTCTAGTGCCGGTTTTTGTTACCAAACTCCTACGAAACGGCTAGACCGATTGTATTAAATTTTCTGTCTAAACTATTTATATATCCTCAATGGCAAAACAACGTTTGTCGGATCAGTTAGTGTATTAATAATATAAAAACAGATTAATCTATAAAATAGTGTTTTATGTGCCTAGATTTCATAATTTATTCCATACGTGGGGACAAGTCTGGCCATAGCCTTTGTATGAATGAGATTGTGATTCATACTGATGCGTACGGTATAATCTGTATAGCTGGCCCTAATTACGTAACATCTATCCGCTGTGTATTCATTCTGTAGCCTTGTAGAACAAAGGGGAATATCCGGCCGTCCCGTCATCTATACAAAAGCTTAAAGCATAAAAAATCGCCAATTTTTTCTGTTTTAAAAGGAAGGAAATTTTAGGATTTATACTAGGTAGGTGCCATGAGAATACATACTCATCATAGGTAAATCATATATACCTAATATGGCTCAACTCACTTATTAGGAAAGCTTATTCAATATTCAAGCTGAATTAAGGACAATGTTTCATTTTTTGTCTTATACCATTTACCTCCAAATATTTATTAGAATTACAATTCGGTCTTATGAAAATCTCAAAATAAAATTGTTTATGAATCTTTAATTAATTTAGGCAAACGCACCGATACCATCAAGTACGTCCCGTATTAGAATAATAACGTAAAAATCTACACCAAAATAGGTATGTATTTCAATTTTAAGGTGATAGCACACTGTGAGTCGAGCCGCAATCTACGCTGATAGCCCGATAGTACATACTCAAATTCATGTATCCTGTAGGTACTGGCTATTGGCTAATCAAGCTTTAACAAAAAGATGGCTTGTTGAATATTTTTTTAGATTATTTGAGGTTTTACCCTAGTAGATAATGTCTAATACATAACTACAGCTATACATATGATAATGACTATACATAACTACAGCTTAACAAAACGTCTTGCAAAGTAACTGTTTTTTTAGCTGTAATTATTACCTATTATTAATAATTAGTAAAGATTTTTGCTTTAAATTCCGCCTTATTTATTAAAGACTGCTGCTTGTTAAGTTCTGGCTAAATTGTGTACAGATGGTACAGATAGATAATGGTTAGTAGATAAATAATGTACACAAAATCGAGATTGACTGAGATGTACCTTACCGGTGTCTTTGCTCTACAATAATTTTTTTACTACTGTGAACATTACTATGTTTCTCCTATTGGGCCACTTTTATTATAAAACGTAAGTCAATCTATTTTTATTTATTTTCCACTCGGTTTGAACGTTGATTGGTCCGCGTGAATTTCGGTTTATTTCTAATCCCACTGGAAACGTGGATTTATTCGAAATTTAAAAATACTCTATGTGTATCAAGAGCATAAGCAATATGTCAAACCATAGCAGTTCAGTAGTTATAACATGAAGTAATGACAAATCTACATACTCGTACTTATTGGATAAAAAAATATCGCGTTTTAATAATAAATTGATTGCTTACCGTTTTTCGGTTCCTGTAGGCTATGTTCGTTCAACTTTAATCTGTGGGGGCGTTTAGAATAAAAACATCGGTACACTCGAAACTTCAAACAGCGCTGTCAGCACTCCGTCGTCCTCTAATGAATAGCCGAGGACACGCCGAGGACACTTCGTTAAATTAAAAAGATTTAATTTTCCATTTTCAGACGCTGGCGTACCTTGCTTTTGCTATTTAACAAATATTTAATTAAGATGCCTTTTGTATCATCTGCGTAAGCAAGTAATTGGAGACTCGACTCGCTCCTACATTATGAGTACCTCGTGCATGAAATGTATTTATAGAAGTAGTTTGGTATCCCTTCAATGCTTCAAATTTTTATTTTAAAAAATGTTCTTTTTACCGGGTCTGGGAATGCAAAGACGCGGTTATGTATTCATCAGGCTATCTATCTCTGTTGTATACTTTTGACTATACATTATTACAGCTTAACAATCGTCTTGCAACACAATTGTTTTTTTAAGCTGTAACCATTAAGATTACTTGAATATCAGTCAATTTTCTAAGCAACTAATTTGGACATATTTTTCCAAAATATACTTGTACCTTTTGTTGATTTCATAGTATACTAGAACATGATAGTAATGGTAATAAAAATATTTTTTTAGTGTGGGACGTGTCGCACACGAGTACTTCCTTTCCCGATTAATTAACACGTTGCATAAGTTGCGTATCGTGGACAAGTCTGTCGCAGACATAACTTTATTCGGATTGGTCTATTTGTTTGAGTGCTATGATGCCACCACATATTGTTAGTTTGTTAGCAACTATACTAAGCGATTACCTCAGCTATTACTATTTTTGAGAATATCACAATAGGTTTGTGAATTTTTATTGCATTGTATGATAAAAGTGTATTTCAATGTGTAGCCAATTTGTCCATCGACATGGAAATTTCAAAGTTTAATATTTTCCAACGAGCCCAAACAGAATAGATTTTGACTAACGAATCAAATGAACAAAAAATATTTATACGCTATCAAACGTGAGCAACTGAATGTGTTTCCAAATTTTTATTTGTACAGAAATGCGAATAGGTATTTGCTGTAACAAAATATTTAAAAATAAATATTTTTTGCAGGCGTTTTCATAACGTTATGAACGTAACATTGCATAGGTATGCACTTATATTTTATTATTTTTTTATTTGATAGTGTTAATTGTTTTCTATTTTCCAATGATATTTGCATGCTTAAAAGGTGCTGTTACGCTCAAATAAAAAATAGTAACATAGCTTGGCAAAAATATCCTGAAATGGAACTATTTATATTACACAACAGCTACAAGTAGATGCTAGGCTACGTCAAGATGGAACAATTCAAACGGCTGCCGCGCGCCAGCTAGGTTGCACGCGTTCGTACTGTACGGTCTATTACTTATTTGAAACGTCTTTCCACGATTACGAGGCAGCCCTATAGTACATCGAAAGAAATAAAGTTATGCGATAGAAAGATAGCACAACTTTAGGTGCATAGCGGAGACGGTTGATGGCACTGTTGCAAACTGAATTGCACTTTTTTGCGTCAGTGCTAGGGTCGCTATTTCTTTAAATCATCTTGCGGAGTAAACCTTCCGTACCGTAAGGTACTATTATAGTATTCCGTGTATGAGTTGACGTCACGTTAAGAATTATAAAAACGCCCAATGTCTACGAAATAAGTTCGTAGATTTTGCCCAAGAAAGTTAAAATATATGAAAAAAGTTTAAAGTGAAGTAGGTACCTCTTCAGAGCTACAATATGTAGACTTGTAGAGAGAATTTTATTTTATGAATAAGAAAAGCAGCAATAAACCGCCTTTTCATGACAAACGATTTGTTGAATAACAATTTCGCGTAGCAATAAGCGAGCCTTTGTGATATTTTCCAAGAACCCAGTAGCTTAATTTGTAGTTTATAGCTTTTCTTTCATTGTTGAAAACATCGCAACTATCTACGCAATAGAAAAGTCTTATTCATAAAATAAATAATGAACATGAAGAAACGGAAAAGTTTGGTTTTTCAATTTATGTACATTGTCACTAACTTTTCCTAAGTTTCCGAGTTGACTTTCCTCAGTTTTTGATGTATAGAAAAAGAAAGTTCATTTACTCGGTTTCCTAGCACATTGGGTTTGGATTGAAGCAGCTGGTATTACCTACTTCGTCGCGAAGTCTGAGTTTATCAATGAACTGCGAAACTATTTCTATTTTCTCTTGAATATCGGATAAATCTGTAAAGAACATTACAGTACCTAATATACAAAATATCTTCCCTAAAACATTTTCTTTAAGTTATTTCGCCGCAATACCGAAACAAACAACCTTAATCATAGTTATATTTTTATTTGAATTCCTATATTGTCCTAGTTTTTTTAAGGTCCGTACATGGTTAAAAAACCCCAATGCGTTAAAAATACGGCAGAATCTTATTAAGCTTGTAATGCCTGGCGTACGGTAACAGGATCTTTATTCCCTATCCCTATATCCCATTAAACCGTCCACGATGTCTGTCTGATTAAGGTTTAACACTTGATTAATCACTAAACCCCTACGCTAGAAGAGGGTGTTATTAGTTCCAAGTCTTTGTGTGACAGTCTGTGACATCATAGCTTTGAAATTTGCAACCAGTCCTTTAAAACATATTATGTCTCTTATCCTAGTTGAAATTGCAATTTGCTATTTGCACTATGTGATTTTTTATACGAATGAATAATGGGACAAGCTAGACTTGATGCTAAGTTATACGTTTGCATGCGAGAGGAACCCAATATTTTGCATCATATTTAACCGCAAGACTTTGCAGCACTGCAATTCACTCATCATTCTGAGACGTTAGTCTCATTTTGCCAAGAAATCACGTCGGCTACAGTGCCCATCAAACCGAAACACAAATCCTGTCACGGTAGAATGACTGATATTGCGCCGTTACCAATATCTGCCTATACCAAACTGTAAATGTTCTTTGCCTATACCCTCTAGCTGACTCTTTCTGGAAGTATATCTTCCAGAAAGAGTCAGCTACCACCAGCTCAGAATATCATTTGCCACCAGTAAAAGTACCAATAGTAAAAGTGATATTGGGATTAACATATTCTGTTATTTCCAATTTTTGAAGTCTACATGTAGCCTAAAGATGTCTATATTATGCGTGCCAATTGCATAGCAAAGTTTTCTGTACAAAATCACGTACTTACACACCTTGCATTTTTTTCTACAAAATACTACCTGTCTTAAGAAATAAATTGCTGTTAGTTGACAAGAAAACATTGTTTCCCCGCCATCACCTGCCGGGGTAATTTTATTTTGATTGCCGCTATTAGTCGCTTAATTATTTCTTCACGCATGATAGCATCTCCGTAAATCCAACAGCAGTAAAGTGAACGTCAGTAAAAAGCATAATTTCGATTGTCAACTGAGCGACTGTGATAGGTGCAAATCCAGATATTTGCACGTGTTACTGTGTTAAACGATAATATTTAAAGAATATTTCTTGCTGGAAAATACTAAATACCTTAGAGAGTGCGTTCAGGAACTCCACAATTATAGTATCTTCTTCACCTTTCTACCTCAGAACCAGATGATCAGATGTCCAGCGAACTCGAACGAAACGTTTTTCTTCCTGCAACTTTCTGATATGTAATCTGGGTGCCTTCAAGAGAAGAGTGAATAGGCATTTTCTAGGCAAGCGCGCTCCATCCTACACCTCATCGTTTCTGTTCATCAGACATGATTGTAGTCAAGTGCAAACAATAATTAAAAAAAAGAATTGGTAAAAAGCGCGTCAGGTTAGAGTAGGCTCACTAAGTTACTGGTATTCCACTCCACCTCATTTTGTACGGTGTGGGCACGTCGAGTTAGAAATAAGAAGAGATTGATCAGGCTAAATACGGGCTGTCATGCTTCACAGACTTTCGAAAATTACTGCAGTAAGTCAATAATAAAGTGTAATTATCTAGTAATTACATGCAGGTTTCATCACGATGTATTTTTTTGTAAACGCAGATAAATCTGAAAAAACAAAGTCGCGTAACTGGGGATATAACTTTGAACGCCGCTACGGAGGGTCTCTGCTTTTATTGACTTTTTAAAAAAAGAGAAAAAACTGTTCCTTTTTAATCTACAATCATCCCTAACCAAATATCAAAATAAGGACCTATTGATTTATCTCCAACACATGTGATTTAGGCCCGTTATTGATAAAATTCGTTATTTACGAGGCACATTGTACATTTAACCTGTAGGTTAAATTTTACATGCATGCGAATAAAATCGAAAACGGACCTCTAGCACGCTTGTAGCTTAATATTCCCGAATCTATTACCCGGAACCAATAAGCATCACTCTGTAGAGAAGACGTAGACTCGAAGACGTACTTGTCTATAAAAAAATACAGAAAATATTATCCACTTTCCATTATTTTTAATAATTTTGGTGCTCTAGAGAGTCGAGCTTGTTTACCTATAAAATATTCGTATTAATATACAGTAAAACAAACTTGATGAAGTCATCAAGTTTATTTTTACGAGAAAATCTAAAACAACTAATATACAGACCTAGCTATCCAATTTAATTTACCGTGGCTCAAGATGAATAAAAAATTTGCAAAATCTACGTCTGCAACTTTTTTCATATTTAGATAGAACTTAATTAATGTAGGAAGACTGAATAATACAATATAATCAAAACGACGCGATGTACGATATACTCGTATCATTGACTCATCACTCATGATAGCGTGATCAGGGGTTAACGGTTTCTTTTGAGTAATCACAATGTACGAAAAAGTAGAATACAATAGAAACAAGTGAATTGCCATGACGTCATGCAAATGAAAATAAAATCTCTCGCTTCAACATATATTAGCGGGGCAATCTATTTATCGTGTTTCGAAACACCATTGAATTCTAAATTATCGGTAGAGAAATTGAGTCTTCTCCCCGACTACGTTGCTCGTTGGTTGGGGCTAATAAAAGAGTCGTTGGTATAAATCATTGCGCGTATCGTATCAAGCATCTTTTGATTGACGATTTTCCGATTGGGTAGCCCGGCGTAGGCCTCGACGCATAAATATTCCATTTATTTTGCATAAATATTTGCATTCTTTGCGCATTTATCTAGGCAACCTATTTTTTGGGTTCCGTATCATAATGAGAAAATGGCACCCTTTGTTGTTTGTATGTTCGTCTGTGGTACACTTATGGCGTTGTATTTCTCAAACGGCTAAAACTATCAAGTTGAAATTCATACCTAATATTAAGGTCTACAGTTCCTTGGACGTATAAAATACTCAAGCTTTAAGCGAAATCAAAAGTTACGGCCATTTATGTCGTTTTCGAAAACTCAAAATCAGACCAACTTCCCATGGTCTGAAATTCATAAAAGAAAATAAGCAAGGTCATATAGTTCAAGTTCTGGAAATAATCCGAAAGTTGTGAATTTGTAGTTTAAAAAAAATAACATAAATAGTCCCAAAAACACATTACAATTCTTATCGTTGTTATTCTATTCGTTATTGTTACGTTGTTATTGTTGTTATTATTCTAGTTAGTACTGAACCCTCAGAGCTAGTTGTTTATTATGACCAGTTTTCTTATGCACTACGGGCTAAATTATAAGGATGGGTTAACTTTTTTAAAGCCTTTTTTTCAATTTTTTTTAAGCCTTTAATTCTCCGACGGAATTATCAAACAGCCTTTACACGGTCGATTAAGCCATGCACCATTTCAATATTTAGAATTTTAATGAAGTGTTTTAGGCAGGACTAAATTGATTTTGATGGCGATTTCATCGACAGGTAGTGGACAATACAATGAGTGATATGAAAAAAAAAATCATCCCGGACTATTTATGCTAATAATTTAATTTAATTCTTGCGGGAATTTAACAACAATTCTGAATTCACGCGCGCAAAGCAGCCGGCAACAGATAGGTTAAATCAAAACAATTAGTATTAGATCAGTGGGTATAATTAGTGAAGTATCGAACGGCTAATTACGGCTGCGCTTGCGCCGTTTTAAATATAGGAAGGTTTATCTGTTTTAGGTGTTTGTTCGCATTATACATTACACAGTGCCGTATGAAGTGACCACTTACGTTATGCCTGTTATTAGCTTACTTTACTTGACATTTTTGGATAAACCCCAAATATAAAAAAAAGTTACTGGTAACGTAAGATATATTAATATTAGTATCACGTTTCCTGTGGCCGCTTTCTGATTATTTGGTACAACGGAGGTCTATTTCATTGATGAAAATTTCGTCTTGCATAATTTTTTGAATCGCAAAAAAATATACGACAGTAAAATACCATTTTTAATACATTTGTTAAAATAGTAGACTTTTCCATGTGCGTTTAGCTTTTCCGCATTAGTACTTTTCGTGTCCCTGATGATGTTTTCAACCCCCGACGCAAAAGGGGTGTTATAAGTTTAACGTGTCTGTGTATCTGTGTATCTGTCTGTGGTATCGTAGCGCCCAGACGGATGAACCGATTTTCATGAAATTAATTTTGTGTCATAGATAATTTCATCCCGAGTGTTCTTAGCCATGTTTCATGAAAATCTGTTCAGCCGTTTGAAGATTATCAGCTATTTTCTAGTTGATGAGGGGATCTGACTAACTTCTTTATGTCCGATCGATTCGAAATTTGGTACCGTGTAGCTTCAATGACATTGAAAGTATATGGTATGGTAACCATGACCTGATTTGCCGTTTGAAGATCATCAGCTCTTTAATAGTTGATGAGGGGATCTGACTACCTTCCATATTTCCTATCGTTTCGAAACTTGGTACCGTGTTATTTCAATGATATTTAAAGCGTATGGTAAGGTAATCATGACCTGATCAGCCGTTTGAAGAAGATCAGCTCTTTTATAATAGTTGATGAAGGGATCTGACTACTTTCCATATATCCTATCGATTCGAAGTTTGGTACCGTGTTATTTCAATGATATTTAAAGCGTATGGTAAGGTAATCATGACCTGATCAGCCGTTTGAAGTAGATCAGCTCTTTAATAGTTGATGAAGGGATCTGACTACCTTCCATATATCGTATCGATTCGAAATTTGGTAGCGTGTTACTTCAATGATATTGAAAGTATATGGTAAGGTAACCATGTCCTGATTTGCCGTTTGAATAGTTGATGAGGGGATCTGACTACCTTCCATATGTCCTATCGTTCCCATAGGCATACATAAATTGCTTAAACTAATACAAAAACAAATACCTACCTAATATTTAACCTAAACTTACGAGTAGGAAGGTAAAACTTAATCTAGTAAATGAAAACTAATATTATACCTAGTAACTAACAAAGTTACTTACTAATCGCTATTAATACCTTCCCTATATTTAATACCTTATTACCTACTTTAAAAAGGACAAAATAAAAGTAAAATTACAAATTTTAAAAACCCCCGACACAAAAAATAAAATATAAAAAGTAACAAATAACATTTTAAACCTATTATAATAATTATTATCGTCACAGTAAAATATTAAGTACGTTCAAATATTTTTTAATTCAAGCGTCGTCGCATCGTCGGGGGACCGTTAGAGAGACGCAAAGGGGTGTTATAAGTTTAGCGTGTCCATATGTCCCCCGACGATGCGACGACGCTTGAATTAAAAAATATTTGAACGTACTTAATATTTTACTGTGACGATAATAATTATTATAATAGGTTTAAAATGTTATTTGTTACTTTTTATATTTTATTTTTTGTGTCGGGGGTTTTTAAAATTTGTAATTTTACTTTTATTAATGTTAAGTTTTCCTAATTTTATTTTGTATGAAATGACTATTTCATATTGTAAATACTATTATTTAATTTAAAATCGGTCAACAAACTGGGAGTCGTGAAGAAATGACATACTTTCCGCACTTGTACTGTCAAGTTAAAAAGGACGACGTCAATAACGGTTTCTTTTTTTAACTGCAGTATAAATGGCACAAACAAAGTATCTTTATCTCTCGAACTGGAAGATTATATTATTTGGCGACGACACAGGCGGCTTCTTCTCATTTCTGCAAACATGTGCGAAAGTGGAGGCGGCACGGTATGTTTTCGACATCTAAGAGTGATGACGTCACACCGTGTTGTGAAGACTGATCAGAGAGCGGCCTGTAAGCCGACGGGAATCGTGTCGTATGGACACATCGTATGGTAATGGAAACAAGCGGCTAGTACAGTGCATCGACCGCATTGGTGGCGCGCGGTATTTCGGGCCAGCGAAGAATTCTCACGCGTCACACGCCAGCGATTGTTCGATCGAGCGTGTGCACAAGTTCTCGATGCTAATCAATAATCTCGTCTTGCTACTATGATCCTACCGTACATCTGAGCGTGGTGACGTCACACCGGGTTGTAAAGACTATTCAGGGAGCGGTCTGTAAGCCGGCAGGAATCGTGTCGTATGGACACATCGTATGGTAATGGAAACAAGCGGCCAGTGCATCGACCGCATTGGTGGCGCGCGGTATTTTGGGCCAGCTAAGAATTCTCACGCGTCACACGCCAGCGATTGTTCGATCGAGCGTGTGCACAAGTTCTCGATGCTAATCAATAACCTCGTCGCACAACTATGACCCTACTGTACATAAATTATTGAGGGTCGTTGTTTTAGTCTGGGCGTATGAAACGTTAGTTGTAACGGACTGTTCATGCCTTTGAAGCTGGTGGGAGGAATCTTCTTGTGGAGTCTGCCTGGGTAGGTATCATCTGGGCACCGATAAAGAACCTGAGGATATGGTTATCACAAAACAGTTTACGCAAACCATCTGCATACAAGAAAATAGTAGAGCCGTCTGTGAATATTCCCTACTAAAAACCGTTTCTATGGAAACGTCGCGTTCGGAAAGCACTATTGCAGCGAGAAGAAAGGGCAAGAAACTCGGCACTCGCTCTTTTAAGAAAAATAATAATTGTGTTAACAATATAGTTTTAAATAATACATATTAAAGCAACAGCATCTTGTGAGTAGATGGAAATACAGTTACTTCCTAGAGTCTTTGTCATTTAAAATTTCACATTGATTGTAACATAGTTCATACACTATTTTACATATTGATAAGTGTAAAATAATTTATATGGCAAATCACGTTTGCCGGGTCAGCGTGTAATGTTATGGATAACGAAAATGCTCCTTAATCAAAATGCGCACGTTTTGTTTGATATAGCAAAATTCGTACCTTCACCGTCAGCGATACTACCGCGATGAAATGGCTAGGCTGACCTACATTGAGTAATTCATTCATAAATATTGCAACGCATCAATACTGGGCCAGTACTGAACGTTGCTTCTGATACGGTACTCGATTATTCGACTACCAATATACTGAAAACTGTCTGTTTATTCTTAATCTGAGATAATTAAAAAAATATCAAAAATCCCAAAGTAAGCTATAACTTCAATATACTACTAGACAACTGATACATAAATATAAAATATCGCATATACACTGGAAAACATTCACGCTCATCACACAAATATTTTCCAGTTGTGGGAATCGAACACACGACTTCCAAAGCAGACCACTACCGCTGTGCATTTGGTAGTCAAAGTTTTACTTCCACATACTTACGTGACAAATCTCCTTGAAACGGCTTGACCGATTTTTTTTTGTATTATAATAGGTCGGTCTGAGATTACGATGTCCACTATTTTTAAAGGGAGGGAGTAATAATTTGTATGGCAAAACAACGTTTGCCGGGTCAGCTAGTATTAAACTTAAAATAGGTAGGTGTTTAAAAAAGTAACCTGGATTGGGGGCCGGAGCGGATACTTTCATGTAGCTATCACAGTTTGCTATTGTTAGGGTCATTAAGGACAATAAAGATCATTTCACGTCAAAGGTGATATTGCTTAGATATTAATATTAAACCATTTGTTAAACAAAGAAGACAAAGAAATGATTGTTTTTATGAAAATTATTAAAGTTCCTAAAAACAAAGGACTGACATTAAACGCGGCCATGACGCAATTAAATGCCACTTTGGTACGTTTACGCGAAATGTCACAGTAATATTTTTTGAGTTATATTATTATCTGTGAAGTTAGTAAGAAAAGCTTAGAAGCCGCCGTACCTTATAAATTGTTTCTCAAGAATGGTAAGTATCAATGTCACACGATGTAATGAACGGAAAATATTGTAGCTACATACATTAATTTACCTTTATCATGTTGAGAAGGAGTGCAGAAAACTTGAATAATAATAGCTGATACTCCAATACAGAAAATTTGAGAGCACGTAATTAAAATCATTTCAAAGCTCATACACTAGAAGTCCAGCTTTACTTGAACCAATAATCATTTTTCAAAGCCAATAGTCGGTAGGCTGACACCTGTGGTCGTCTCAGCCTGTTCGGTACACTGCACAGATAATATACGGGCTGTCCGGTGGTACAATTACAAGGAACGAACAAAGCACGCGGCGGAGGATCGGGTGGTTTGCATAAAGCGTAGGCAGTAGTGATGTGTGTTTCCTTGCCGCCTGCTGGACGGCCGTGCCCGAGTCGCGACCATAGAGTAACCAAATTAATTTAAATCCAACTATCAAGTAAGTTTGTGTGTTACTTGTTGAGCGATGAAGGAAAATATCTTGAGGAAACCTGAGAGTTCAAAATATTGTATGCGAAACCTGCCAACCTGCATTTGGCCAGCGTCCTTCCGGATGGTACCACCGCAAAGGTTTAGCCAAGTGCAGTTGTATGACGTCACTACACTTGGCTTGCGTGGTAGACTATGGCCATACTCCTCACATTCTGACATGAGACACGGTACAGGACACGTGTACAGGACACGGTAGTATAGGACATAATTAACGGGTTGGTGATGATGATGATGAAAGATTTAAAAATCAAGCTTACCGAACAACATTTCGTACTTATGCTGTACGGTTGAGGGGTTCTCGTATAAGGAGCCATGTAGTCGCCACCAAATTGTGAAACTTAAAGGCAGCCATCTAAATTTAACAAAAACAAAATCATCAAGCCCTTTTTTATATCCCACCGCTGGGCAAGAGTCTTCTGTCAGGATGTGAGGGTATGGCCATAGTCCACCACGCAAGCCAAGTGCAAAGACGTCATAAATCTGCACTTGGCTAAACCTTTGCGGTGAAAACTATCTGAAAGGACTTAAGGGGATTTATTGAATTTATTTTTGTCTTTCTCAGTCTCACGGATACGTTGGTATGTGCGACATGCAGCGTTGCGGAAGAATGTAACAGAAAAACAACATTTTACCTAATTACTCAAAAACTAAGCCAGTTATCAAAACTCAGTTTCTCAGCGTTTTTGGATATTGTTATAACCGACACATTAAAACAAAAATTACAATTACATCCATTGTAGTTTCCGATATACAACAGGAAAATTGAGATTTTGGAGCAACTTTTGGGAGAACTTTCTATCGAGAAAATTTTATCCAATCGTGTTTCTGCTTCTTAGCGATTTTAGATTAAAGACCCAAAATACATGACTGTAAATTTGAAAGTAATTGCCTTTATAGTTTTTACATAAAACTTCATTCAAAATTAATTAAATACGGCTTGTATCAAAAGTTCTTCTGCAGGAATTAACTTACATGAAAACAATTAGAAAAACACCGCGGCAAGAAGGTAGGTATACTTATTCAATTTGGAAGTTACATTCTCAAGCAATTTGCCACGTCTGCTCCAATTTAAAGTCTCTTGCGCGCTAGACAAGTTGCGTCTGTGAGATACTACATGCAGCGCGGCACAGAGTCGATTATAAATTGTGCAGGAATTAATGTTGCGATGTTTCTGTTTGAGCAGAGAATTATTTGAGGCGTTTCCGAGGCTGCACCCACTGTGGTACTGTACTTTTTTGTCCGAGTAATCACAACAACATATTACAAGATAAACTGCATTCTGTAATCACACCTAATTGTATAATTGTGGCGATGTC
This sequence comes from Coenonympha arcania, assembly GCA_036785405.1. NCBI lineage: Eukaryota > Metazoa > Arthropoda > Insecta > Lepidoptera > Nymphalidae > Coenonympha > Coenonympha arcania. The sequence continues at coordinate 8,294,261 of CM072069.1, forward strand.
AGCCGAATATGTTATCGTATTAACTTGGCAGGGGTAGAACCACTTGCCTTTGGGTAGAAGCACCGAATACCATAGCATAGCAGCCCCTAGATTTTGTAAGAAAAACGTTGTTATCGTTATCGTTATCATTTACAAATTCTGCCCGCTGCCTGATTGGTTCCCTGATTTACGTCAGCGAATCGGAGGACACAATTAGCTAACGATTATAATAACTATGAATATGTTTGTCTTAACGCAATCAGACCAGCTGTACCTGCAACCACACAATAACTCTGCTATATTATTTATTAATACTAATTCGAAAAAAGAACTAAAACTAAATAAAATTGTAGAATTCTTAGGCTACCTGGGATCTTTTACTACAAAGTGCCATACAGGGACTCCAAATCAATTAGCAGTATACCTACCACATTGTCGGTATCCATAAAAAATCCATGTAAATCAAAAGAGTGTTGTGGAAAAAATTTGAAGGTTAAAGCTCAGCTGGCTCGACAGTTTACGGACGTTTGCCTTTACTTGACAAACCGATGCAATCACATTCCCAGACTCACGCGATCTCGATAAATGTAGTGGACGTAAACCTTTATTTTATCTAAGTTCTATTTTTTCCAAAGCGATAAAAGGTGAAGAAACCGTGCGAAAGGAAATTGGTCGTTTGTCTGTGACCACAACACTTTGTAACGCACGCCTTACGCCGCCTGTTTTATTGTTGGGAAAACAATAGAAAATAAATTTGATATTTTGTCCGCTTTTCCGTACGACGGAATTAGATTTGTTTATTAACCGACTTCAAAAAAAGGAGGAGGTTCTCAATTCGTCGGAATCTTTTTTTTTTTTATTTTTTTTATTTTTTTTTATGTATGTTCCCCGATTACTCGAAGATCCGTGGACCAATTTCGAAAATTATTTTTTTGTTTGAAAGGGTATAGTTCACAGATGGTCCCATAGTCATCAAGTCAGGATCTGATGATGGGATCCTGGAGAAATCGAGGGAACTCTTCAAATTTTATAAGCACACTTGAAGTGATTTGGGTATTGTTTGAAAGAGTAATTTTTTCCAGGTAGTCTTAAGGTCATCAGGTCGGGATCTGATGATGGGATCTTGGTAAAATCGAGGGAACTCTTCAAATTTTGCTAGTATACTTGAAGCGATTTAGGTATTTTTTATAGTTACTATTGCATTTCCTTGCAGTCAACAAGTTATGACTGTATTCATCTAGTCAGGATCTGATGATGGGATCTTGGAGAAATTGAGGGAACTCTTCAGATTTTAGAAGCATACTTCAAGCGATGTGGGCATTTTTTCCAATGCCTTGCGCATTAGTTGTTTTCCACTAAAAAGTATAAAATAAAATGGAAAACTCTTTCCAAAAAACCAACTTCAAATGCCACTACAAAGAATGAAATAATTTTTAATGTACACCAATTCGAAGTCGGGCAATGTTTCGTTCATTCAATAATAGTCCTTCGTATTGTCGATAATTTTGTCGTTTCTTTGCACATCAAGTTTTATAATAAGGACTATTAATGATTGAACAAAACATTGCCCGACTTCGAATTGGTGTACATTAAAAATTATTTCATTCTTTGTAGTGGCATTTGAAGTTGGTTTTTTGGAAAGAGTTTTCCATTTTATTTTGACTCTGTTTAGTTTTTGCTTGATGTTGTTACGGCTTTATTACAGTTATTTCAGATGACGATGAAGAGACAGGGCGACTAAGCAATGAGAACACATCTTGGAAAAAATCCTCAATAGGTGGACTTAATGGTTGGAGATCACAAAAGGTTCCAAAAATGCAAGTTACATATATTATATGTGCAATGCTCAGAGTCACTCAGTGGGCGATGGAGAGATGGAAGAAGGTTTCTGTATTCTCTACACAATGATTTAAAGTGGAATAGGCAGATGTAAACGAATTGGAGAAGCTGACATAGACCAATATCACGTAAAATGTAGTACTGGTCAAAAGGTCTGGTGGTCAGGTCAAACTGCTAGTGAGGCTCAGCTTGGCGTTGGCGGGAGCATTATTTTATATGGAAGACGATGGCTGTGTAGCGTCTTTACATAAACTAGTATAGACTAGTACAAATTCTGCATTCAAGATTCTAGAGTATACTAATGAGATTAAGAGAGTCGAGGGAAGAAAGCTGTGTCAGTCGCGAGGAGTCAAAAGTGAACAGTATGGCAATATATTCAGCAAACATGGATGTATGGATTAGTAAAAAAACAATTCAAAATGTAAATAGGTACCATCTAAGATATGAATTCAAAGAATTAATTTTGTTACTTGGGTACAGTTTATTTTCATTAGCAAGCGCGTAAATCAAGTGCAATAATAAACTATGAAATCAAATTAGCATTCCAAGCGAGCGCTGCCCATCATGAAACTCGTGAACGATATTTAGAACAAAGTGCCAGCATAAATCTAGTACAAAGAAAACAGTTGACGGAAACGCTCCTTACAAATAAACGCGTCTTTATAAATAAACAATAACCTATCTACTACCATAGCTATTTTTGTATTGGTTTTTGAAATTGTCACAGATTAACGGTAATATTAAAGACAGTTCATAGTAGCACGATTAGTAAAAATATATCAATCCACGAAGACGCGCTCAACTCTGTCAAAATCGCTTGTGTTTCGTTCGATTCGTATGGAGTTTGACAGAGTGAGGCGCGTCATCGTGGATTGCAATATCTATAAAAGTTGTTGTTATCGATTCGAATTTCTAGTTCAATTTAGTCACATGATTTGAATACGGGAAGTTACTGTAACAAATAAGGATAACTTCCCATTATTATGTCTTGTTCTAACCCTATCTCGTTTCAAATCAAAAAGTTGAAAAAAGAAGAAACAATTGGGTACATTAAGAATGATTAGGCATAAGGCGAGCCAAATTATTGTTATTTGGAATAAATTTACTGTCATGGTATCGAAAGTATGAGTGAGTCTGCATAGTAGTAATTAACGTTGGTTGTTCGATTTACATTATTTAATCAAGTCGTGAATATAATTAAACTACTTGTGAGTAAAAATTAAAATATTTGCCCTTCTTTTTACTTGCTCCATCTTTTTTTGTGGTTTCTGTTTTTGACTTTTATACGCCTCCAATTATTCTTTGTACCTCTGATCATCCAAATTTATAAAAAAACTAGCTGACCCGGCCACGCGTTGCTGTGGCTAAAGTTTTTGTTATATTAATAAATTAAAATTGCGACTATAATTTGAGATTTAAACTATCCTATCTCTCAAGTTGGACCAAATGACAGATATTCACGAAGTTTGAACTAAATCGGTTCAGTAGTTTAGGAGTCCATCGCGGACAAACATCGTGACACGAGATTTATATATATTAAGAAGATGTAGTTCGTAAAGGCTATGTGTATATTTTTCCATTACTCTGTGAATAGGTTAGTAAAATTGCTGGTACACTAACAAACATGCATATAAAACGTGGGAGTTTATCAAAGTTTGTATCACTGCACGAAACTAACACTCGAAGCATAAATCGCATTTCCAACCGTAAAGACTGCTATCAGGATTACGCCAAATGAAGGTAAAACATACGTAGGAGGTGAGAAACTCTGAAATATCTATTGTGTATCTGTGTATCACATACTCGTAGGTACTTCTTCTTTTTTTTATACTATATAGGCTAGCGCTTGACTGTGATCACACCTGATGGAAAGTGATGATACAGTCTGAGCTGGAACGCGCTTGCCTAGAAGATGCCTATTCACTCTTGATTTGAAGGCACCCGGGTTGTAAGTGGCAGGAAAGACACTGCCCGGGAGAGTATTCCAGGCCTTTGCAGTGCGTATCAGGAACGAGGAATCAAACCGCTTCGTACGCGTCTTTGGTACGTCAACTATGTATGGGTGAAAACCCTTACGATGCCTTGCCGTTCTATGGTAGAAAGGTGACGGGGGAACCAAATTAAAAAGTTCCTGTGCACACTCTCCGAAATATATTCTACAGAATACCGACAGACAGGCAACCTTACGACGATGTTCAAGGCTTTGGAGTTTTTTGAGGGCCAGTGTCGGGTTGCCAATGAGTCTTCTAGCACGGCGATCCACCGAATCCAAAGCATCAAGCTTTCTTCTTCTTCTTCTGCTCCTGGGACTTTTCCGCGATTGGCTTAAATCTCTTCGTCCGTTGCGCGTGGAGTCGCCGATGCGGGTCCTCGCCGGATCACTTCAGCCAGCCGAGCTCACTCCAGAATCCGAAGAGACCTCCCAGGTCACACAGAATATCTTGGAGTGTTGCTGAGGAACCCAAGTAGGTCTCGCGTTGATCCGACACTTCAGTGCACCGTAGTAGCACGTGTGCCGGCGTTTCGTCCTCCCTCATGCAGGCTCTGCACAGAGGGCTGTCCGTGATTCCTAGAGTGGAATACTCGTAGGTACATACGTGCCGTACGTGACTATAGGTTATTCGATGGGTTTAACACTTGAACCAGTATATTTTGTATCTTTTTAAACCGTGTCTATTCTTGTTCCATTGCTGCTAGTAAGTATGATTTTCTTAATCTAAGCAAATAGTATATATTTATGCAAGGTTGTACATCTTTAAAGTAAGTGCCTCTTCTAGTTTTTCCTATTGTGAGTGAAGAATGGAATGATGGAAGATAGTAACAAGGTCCAAAACTATAACCCGTTTGCGGACCTGTTATCAGATGTGCGCGGGTTGCGGTTGTATGAAGTGGGAGGGGAATTCACCGGCAAAGCTTCTGCGAACTTGTATCTGAATAGTATCTATTTGTACACATGACACACTATGCTACTGATTCTACTTTTATTATCCAAAGGGGATGCTGAGGAAATTTCGAGTTCACCAGGATCCCCTGGAGGATCATCTAGGGGATTCTGGTGGATCACCCCAAATTATTTTATGTATTGTATTGTATGGCGTCATCGATGTGTTAGGAGTATAATAGGTTAGGTCAGGTAGGTCTGTCAAATTCAGATATTTGTTTTTCCGTAATTTTTCAACTTATTGTTATGACATTGTTATGACACTTACAGCGATATTGTAGAAATAGCAGTATCATCTGCTACATGTTTTGTATAAAAATCTTCGCTTGTGAAAGTATTCAATCAAAGGAAATCCCTTCGAAAATAGGCTACTTTGTGAGTAACTCACTTCAAAGTTCAAACCCGATATTCGGACTTATTTAACTGTATTACGTACAAAAAATACAATAAGTTACATGACTGCCGTTTCTGCCATAATATTACTAACATAAAGCTTACAAATGCAAAAAAACTAAAACGTAACATAAAATTCCTCGGCCAGACCCATTCAGTACACCTTAGGGCGTCCAAGCCTCTAGCTTCCAAGCTAGTGTAACCGGGTCCTAAACTATCCGTAAGCGTGAATTATTGGGCACGCGAATGCTGGTAATGATTAATGTGTTTTCGTCGGCGGTTTATAGTGGCTATAAAGCCGCCTCCGCTGAATTCACGGAATTGTTACCGTACAAAGTGACGTGTGATACAAAACAATGGAAGCGAATTTCCTTTTTAATTGTTATTTGGGATTGTTTTAATGTATATCCTCTATATTTATTTTTGTATTAGCTGGCTGGACGAACGTTGTTTTGCGATTTAGGGTATGAAAAATAACTTTATTCTCAGACCTAACGAATACAGACAAAAACTTCATAGAAATCGGTAAAGTTACGATTGCAGTTTTCTTAATATGAGGTCGTATGTCAAAAAATTCGGTACGGACACTTTGATTTTTACAAGTAGTCAGATCACGTTAAAATGACCCAAGTTAAACAGAAAACACATAAGTACAATATTATATTCCAAAAAGCGCATCAAAATCGGTTCAGCCAAACGCGAAGTAATCCCAGACAAACATAAATATAATATTTACATACATACAAAAATACTGGTCGAGTACAGAAACTCTTATTTTGAAGTCAGTTAAAAATTGTTGATAAGTAGGTATATTAAAGAAAAAAACCACTTTTGTAATTTTAGTGGGTATTTTATTTTAAAGTCGCCGCTGGATATTCGAAAGTTGCGGGATGAGATTTAGCATTCTAGGAACTTACGGATTGAATTTTTTTAGTTTTATAGGAACAGAGAACCTACAATACCTACTCAACAGGCGAAGTCGTTGGCAATAAATAGAACCTACCTCTAATACAACAAATGAGGCGAATAGCGTCAACTAATAAGTTTCCTAATTAATTGTTATTGCTGGCAGACGATTTATTATAATTGCTCGCATCAAAGCACAACGCCTTGGTTCGGATGACAAATTGCGCCATTGTCTTTGGTGAGGGGAAGTTTGTTGCTAGAGATTGGACGTTTGTAGGAGTAATCAAGAGAAGCAGGTTTGATTTTCTGTTGAGTCAGTTTACCGCTAAGAATTTTAAATCTTAATCGAACGGATTCATGAACATTTTAGACATGATATGTTCAATATTGAAAAAAATACCTAACCTACCTAAAATAGCTAACGTTATCAAACTGTATCCATTTTCTGTTTTAAAATATGTTTTTTTCATAAATGTATTATTAATATGTTCAGTCATAACCCAAAAGTTTTATGCATTAAAGTTTTAGGTAAATAGATTCTGCCTAACTAGTTACATGTCGATTTTTATCTTTCTTTCTAAAATAGTTTTAGAAAAGGTAAGAAATGGATGGGAATAACATTTTCGTTGCATACCTAGGTTCGATATCCTCTGGATATGAATTCTAATATCGTTCGAAAGAGTATCGGTATGTTACGTGGCTAGAAGGGCAGTTTCAAATGATACATGCACTAATAAAAGTTAGGCATATCAATTATATTGTAGTTTAAATTGTAGTATTGCCTGTAAGTTAGGAGGTCTAAAAATGATTAAGCATTTTGATTTTTCTACGAATCACAGGTTAGGGGTGACTGGGTAACAACATAAGAAAACTCGTCATGTTTACATCTCCTTAAGAATTCGATAATCCCTTACATTAATTGTCCGGTTCTAGTGATTCATACTTTAGTAGACCCTAAACTTTCAGAATACATAAATACAGTTTTACAAAGGTAGGTAATTTAGTCTGATTTTCGAACTTCTTTAGGGGCGTGTGGCATTTTTGAGATGATAGAAAACCTTTGAATTTACTACACTGTTACCGTAACAGACACCTTTGTGTGTGTTTCCACTTCTGTCGGTACTCCCGGAGTGCCATGTTTTGTTGTCTTGGTAAGCACAGTTAAGTGTCTTTCGCCCAGAATTGTACGGCTGTTCTTCCGTATTACTTAGTATAGTATTACATTATCTGTGGTATTACTTACTGCAAATGCAAATAATATATGCAACACGAAATCTACTTAAGCTCCGAGGTTTACAGAAGTGGGTTAGTAGTTAGTTTGCCGTGAGAACCGACGATGTGTATGACTCGTAACAGTCTCACAGTCCGCCTCCTAAACATTTCGGGGCTTGTCTTTAACTAGCAAACAACGCTTAACCTGCCCGAAATAACCAAGTTTCGAGATGAAGTGTGTAGTTACTAGTTGTAAATACTACAAATATGTTCTCGTGTCTACGTACGAGTAAATATTACTAACAATGCATTAAGAACTCTTGCTCTACGAAAGTGCTCACGTGGGTTTTTAGGGTTCTGTACCTCAAAAGAAAAAAACAATATTGAGTGTCGTTTCTTCCCCTCCTCCCCTCACTAACTCTGTATCTAAAATGATTTTTATGTTGTATTAACCTCAAAAAGCAAAGTAAAGTTTGCGGTTCGTAAGAAAAGTGATTCAGATTATGATTTCGCAGCCGAATGGCTGTTTTTTATTTTTTACTACAATAGTTGAAGCCATTTCACACATTCGAGATTGCTACAGAAAGCAATCGTTGGAACAAAATTCAAGTCTATGAGAATGACAGTTGTGTGCGCAGAAGTCACTTGACGATTGCAAATGTCATTCTTACACATTTTATTGAATTTCGATGCATATAGTTATAGATAAGTGCAACATAGAAAATAATTATTACAACATGGTTGTTGTAATACCATCATACGTACGATTAAGGACAGATAGAACGTCAGGCATTAAACATAAAGTAAGCACGAATTCTTTGCTAAACAGTTCAAGTTTCAAAAAATTGCAACGGCACGGAGAATGTAATTTTCTTTTAGCACTGGCTCAGTTACCTAAGTGATTTTAGGAGAGAAAAATTAGAAATTAGATCTTATGTCTAGCTCAGTCTAACGTATTTATTAACAAGTGGAAAAATAAAAAAATTTAAAACACCCACGACTTTTGCAGACTTGTAATTGAAAAAGGATTAAATAATTTTATTGAAACTCCCTGACTAAAGGAAAGTAAGAACTAAGAACCTATCAGTATAATAACAAATCCAAGAAAATCCGCCGGAGCTGCTGTGTTTTGCCTATGACGGTGTTGATGGTGCTATTTACCAGTTGATGACTAATTCAATTTCTTGATACTTCTCATATACCGGCGGTTTATCAATACTTACTAATTACATTAATTGATATTGGAAACGAAAATAGCAATGGCAGGTCCGACGGATTTTCTTGGATTTGTAATTATACTGATAGGTTCTTAGTTCTTACTTTCCTTTAGTCGGGGAGTTTCAATAAAATTATTTAATCCTTTTTCAATTACAAGTCTGCAAAAGTCGTGAATGTTTTAAATTTTTTTAATTTTCCACTTGTTTTATAGTTTTTCGATTAATATATTAATGTAATTTAAATTATATTATTATTAAAAAATGAAAATTAATCTTCAAACTAGCCATTAGCTCCTCTAGCAGCGTTTGAAGGCATAATCCCTTCCAAGTCATAAAGAGACGTTTATTGTGGCGCCCCCTGCTGTTCAATCACAAGAACAATTATCTACGAACCATTGTCAATGACTCACTAATATTTTATACAAAACTGTATCCAAATCGGTTCAGTCGTTTTTGTAACAATTGAGAACATTCGTTTGCACTGTAAATGTTTTTATGGCGCCCCCTGGCGCTCGATGTTCGTAACAACTATCTAAGAACCATCGCCAATGAATACCAAATGTTATACAGAAAACTGCATCTAAATCGGTCAAGCCGTTTTTGAAATAAATGGGAACATTCGTTTGCAATATAAATGTATTTTATGGCGCCCCCTGGTGATCAATGTTCGTAACAACTATCTAAGAACCATTGCCGCTGGACACCAAAAATTATACAGAAAACCACATCTAAATCGGTCAAGTCGTTTTTGAAATAAATGGGAACATCGATGTGCACAAACAAACAAACAAACAAAAATATTTTTGCATTATTGGTTTTTGTGAACAATTTAACATACAAACAAACATAAAATCTTTTTAATAGAGTAATGTACAAACGGTCTCTCACACTAAACGCATATACCCGTACTCCGTTCCGTCTTGGTGTGTTAAAAACGGTGTGCTAACATTTATTCGTAATATTAATGAGTCTGCAAAGTGGTTTCCAGTATCGGCAATTGGCAATTGGCATTTGAAGTTAACTTAAACGCATTTCTGACTAATGCGCAGTATATTTACAGTCGTGGGAATGTATGTCAAGTAGTTTTATGGCATTCAATGCATTTATTGACCAGTTACTAGTTACGATATTGATCTAATAACATTAAACTGTTCTTACTGACTGACTGATTGACTTATTGGTGTAGAAATCTTGAGGTTTTATCAATATTATTGACAGAGGAAAGGGGTTTCGAAAGTTGTATTAAGTGGATAAATATTATATTTCTCATAACCATACAATAATCGTTGGATATCTCTTAGTGATCCAATTAGAGAAGTGAATGATTGTGAAGAGTTACCTACCTACTTAGTTTGAGACACAAGGTTAGATACATGTATCAACTAGGTAGATCATGAAATTCTTTTGTCACAGTGTTTGTAACAAAACTCCTCCGACACAGCTTGACCGATTTTTTTATTCGGTAAGTCTGAGAATAGAACGTAAACTATTTTGCCTTAACTTATATCTAAGCAAAACAATATTTGCCGAGTCAGCTAGTATTCTTAACAAAAGTAAATAGTTGCTAGAATTCTTAACAAAACAAAATGAAATAAAAGCATTGCCATGCCAAACCTATCAATAAATTTAAGTATCCTAACAGTGCGGAGTTTTTCATTTGGAAGTGTTTCATCCCCGTGCCTCGGAGAGATCGTTAAGTGGTTGATCCGTAGAGTCGTATCAAGAGTGCACCTGTGTTCAGTCAGTCACTTGTATATAACAATATTTTCTTTTCAGGTGGTGAATCTCTGTAGAAATTGACCATCATGGTCGGAAGGACATGATTGATTATTATTAACCAACTATTACATTTGATTTGGTTTACAAAAATTTTTATTAGTCCAAGGAGCATTATCAAATGCAACAATTCATTATGTCCGCTCTCATTTGCAAACAATGCTACAGCATCCCATTGGCCGAGATCTCATCACCGATTGTATCTCTCGAACAGTTTTTTGTTCATTATGGTAATTCTGCTTGGCATACGCTGGAATAATTGGGGCGAGTCCGCTTCAATGCAATTAATTACTATGATAATTATGCCTTATAACGACTAACTGTCTATACAATGTCGTCCTGTATGTCTTTTTAACACGGACGCAAAAAATAGGAGTGTTATAATTGTTTAATGTCGATGTCTGTCTGTCTGTATGTGGCATTCTAGATCCCAAACGGATGGACCGATTTCGTATGCGGTTTCCTTGCGGTGGTTCTTAGCTATGTTTGGTTAATATTGGTCCGGCAGTGTAAGACTTTCCCAAAATGGTGTAAAACATTTTTTGCGTATTACTCGATTAAGCGCTTCACGCGTACCAGTATAGGTAATTGTTAACAAGCGTAAATTTTTAATTTAAATTAGTTATTGTTAATAGTGCATTTATATCCGTCAGCGAGAAACATAGCCAGTGAGATATTACCCTGAGAAAATAGAAAGATCCCTAAAAATCGCTAATCCAAGTTGCTGCCATAAATGTATCTAAATGTCTTTAAAAAAAAAAGATTCCGATGAATTGAGAACCTCCTCTTTTTTTTTTGAAGTCGGTTAAAAATGGCTTGTTGCTTGTCTTAAATAATACAAACTTCATAATATTACCTGGTTTATTCCTAATGAATTGTGAAGGCCAGATGGCAATCTTTTTGTGTGTTTAATAAATGGCTTGGTAGTACTAATAACGTACAATTAAAGCAAGCCGTAATTTTACAACAGCGAAATGGTACCTACCTTTAGAGCTACAAACCAGAGTTTAACAAGTTAAGGAAACCAAGACCTGAATTAAGTTTCCGTTTTAATTTATGATCGTTTCCTTTACGAATTTAACGGAGTATTGCGACGTATGTTTCTACGTTGATTCGGCAGATCAAAGCTAAATATAATGTGGCTCATTAGTTTGCTTGTAATATTTGTGCCCACTTGTAGGTACGTGAGAGAGCAATACCTATTCTATAAGATTTTAGTTGAATTCAACGTAGTGCTTCGTCGCATCGTTGAATTAAGTAATTTCCTTCTCTTTGTAGGAATTTATAGTTCAACTAATCAAGGTACTAGAATGACGTACACATACTGGTAAAAGCTGTGTTGGAGCTGCATTAATATAGTCACAGGCTGACCCCACGCAATTGTAGTACTCGATGATCTTTTCAAGAGACTTGTGGGACAGCAGAGTATGGTTACCAGCTGAAACAAATCAACCAACGTACGATGGGCAAGTAATATCTTACTTAAATCAAAATTTTATTTTTTTATTTACTTTTAGATTATCATCGTAATTGTGAGCCCTATAACAAAAATATTATGTACATATTTTTGACTGTCTGTTCAAATATTGTGTTGAGTAATTTTTTAACTTCTTTGACGTCTGATCATGTCATCTGCTATTTGACTAATGATCGGATGGGACTGGTATATCTAGAAACTTGCCGTTTTTTCAATAATCCCATCTCTGCAGGTTAATACTGGACAAAAAAGAACTCTTGAATTCTCTATACTTGAACAGACTATAAATTTAATACTTATATATTTCATCGGCGAATTCGTTGATGAACGCAATCGGTTAAAGAATTGCGCTCCGGAACTTACATCCATTCGCAATTTAATACTGTACGAGTTTTCCGAATATGTAAATTGTAGACAATAATATTGCCACGAGCTTACAAAAACATGAACAGTTTGCGTTGCACGATATAATAACATTTACTTTTGAAACAGTTAAAATCTATACATCAGATTGATGCCGCTGTAAACGTATAGGTACGTTTACGTCGCCTTTAGATTTGTTTCATTATTATAGATATTATTACGCTATTCCAGTTAACTGAAGCTGATCTAATATTCCAAACAATTCAAGCAACATTGCAGCTAATGTGGCCACAGCGCGATTGCATAATGGATTTGTATGATTGTGATTTTAGTTCCGCCGCATGATCTCCGCGGTCGGGCGCGCGCCGTGAATGGCCGCTCAATTGATTATTGCCGTTTGACACATTTCTATAGCCTAATACAATTCACCTGGGAATTGATTGCGATTGTTTGTGTAGCCGCTTCTGTTTGTTTGCTGATCTATATTCAATATGCGCTGTACTTATACCCATAAGACTATAGCAGCCAGCAGAAGGTCCAAACTAGCTGTCTTCGGCGGGTAAGCATGACAATAAAGGGTTTTGTCTCAATTTGCTTTTATAAAAAAATTAAAAGTTCGTTTCTATAATTAAAGGTACCTACTTCTGTCACAATCCACTAAAAAATCCGATAATAATTCCCCACTTCCCTTTTTGTATACTAAATTCCGCAGTAGTAAAACTCTCCGCCACTATAACACAATGGGTGTTTTTAAAAGGAAACCGAAATTTCTTTTTAGGAACTCCCCTGATTCTATTGAGAAAAGGCTAGACCGATTTTTAGGTTTCTCAGAATAGCACGTAAACTATCTTGCATGCTATTAAAATAAAAAGTTACACTGGTGGTATTGGGAAATAATTACTATCTCATTTTCTTTTTCACTTCCTAATAGACGTTGCGTCGACAAAACAATAATAAATCAGACTAATACTAAAACCTGGGCGATCAAACCTTACTCGGTGTTCTGTTTGGAAAGTCGCGTTTTTATATAAAATGTAACTACATAGGTAAAACTTATAAAACTTTATCTAAATACAAAATGTAACCAAAATCTTTAGAGCCGTTTCTGAGATTAGCCAAATAACAACATAAAACAAAAAATGAAAATAATATTGAAGGGAACGTAAGTGTACCTACCTACTTGATAAGGGATTCACTGTAAAATGTAAAATATTACTTGTACCTTCCATTTTTTTTGTTTATTACACGTTGCTCGTTTAGATAGTATATAAAAAGAAGGCAAAAATTTGTATTTGTAAGTGTGTACGTGTTTTCGTTTGTTACTCCTTCACACGGCATGCTGCAACTATTGAATGGATTTGGCCAAATCTGTTCAGCCAACCTTGGATTAACACATAGACTACGTTTTATCCCGAAAAAAATGGAGTTGTTTTTCACGAAAAATATAAATGCAACTCGTTCGAAGTGGCTTATTACAATAAATACAAAATATAATCCAGTACTACAATTTACAAATGGGCGAAGTTATATACTTATACTTTTGATATCGCAGAATGGCGGTCATTTGAATGCGTCGACACGGTCCGCCGGCGCATTACATACATACTTCATAGCCTCACAGCTAATGGATTGCTCATCGTAAACATCATATTTATATTGTGATTCTACGTTTTTAGGGCTCCGTACCTCGAAACGAGAAAAATGAACCTTACGTCATCTTCAGTTATAGGTTCAGTAGGATCATTTTCAGTTCATGTGTTCAGCACTTATGCCTTTTCCTCAGGAATACTAAGCTATCAAGTTATTGAAATCTTAAACTAAAGTCCAAGGTCTCGTAAGGTTTATTCGATCAATATGATCAAAATGTCAAAGGCTGTAAATGGCGGTGTAAGGCGCTCTGCCCACTGGAGACGCGTCCCGCCGCGGTGCGCGGAGCGACAGATAACGCGCGCGGTGACGGAGGCGCAGATCTGCCTTACTTAGCGGTGTAATCTGCTCCCCCGCGCGGTGATGCTGATTGCGACGGCCTCGCGCTAAATAAACTCGTATGTTCACTGTGTTGTCGATCGACGTGGAGAATGGACGAATTTATTCAATTTCAAGATGTTGCAGTTATATTGTCATTTTAAGGATTTTGTATACAAGAATTAAAAGACACTGCGTCCATAGAAGATTTTGGACAGTATCAAATCACGCCCGGGACTGCGGAGCCGGTGTGTCATACCCCGCGGCACGCCCCGCGCTCCCGCGCAGATTGGCAGAAACTGCGAGCGGCCGCCTTCCCGCGCGGTTTCGCGTCACCAGTGTGTTGTGCTAGGCGTGATTTCTATACAAATTGACATACTTTCATACAAAGTAAAATCTGCCATCCCGCGCTACGCGACGGGGCGCGGTGCAGTGGGCAGAGCGCCTAAATGCTTTGTTTTTAATGAATATAGCGGCCATAACTATAGCTTCAACTAGCAAATGTGATGTGTATGTTCTAGATAATCCTCAGTGTGAGATTAGTTCAGTTTGCAGGATTCAGTTTCAATTCATGACTCCAAACACGATTTGAATCAGTCGCGTTTCGAGCCAAGACTTCTCGCTCTAACAAATACGTTTAGGGTGCGACAGTTGCGTTACGGCAAAATATCATTAAAAAATATATATAATAAAATTAAAAAAATTAGCCAGTAAAAAGAAATACCGGCACAAATTAAAAGAAAATGCATATACATCCATTGTAGTTTCCGATAAAATAAAAGAGAAGGAGCAATTTTTGAAAAACTTTGTATCGAGAAACTTTTTCCCAATCGTGTTTCTGCTTGTGATCGAATTTAGATTAAAGACCAAAAATACATGACGTTATGAAAGTCTTCACAGTTTTTAACATGCAGGTCACTAAAAATTTCTTAAATAGCTATTTATGCCGTTTGACCTATAGATTTGAATAGCTGGCAAATTATACTCATTGCTCATTTCCTGAAAATCAGGTTAAGCCTAGATCGCTCCGATAACTACATATCGCCGCTGTACAGACTATTGGCCTTCATTATAAAATGGCCGTTTCATTTAAATATACCTACAGCTGTAATTAATTAAAGAGAAGTGTTACGAAAGTGCAAATGTGCAATCAACATCCGCCTGTGATGTTTAATTTCACATTTCACTGAAACCAATAGGTGTTTAATTATTTATTAATAGTGCTCAATGTATGCCGTTTTAATTGTATTAAAAATGTATTGATTTCAGGCTCCAATGCGATAACATTGAGGCAACTAGACATTAATTACACTTATTAATAATTTATTTCAGACATATTTTTTGTTACATTAACCTGATGTTACGCAGAAGTTAGATGCAGTGCGTTTGTATTATAATATCACGCCACGCACTGCACTGCGCTCATCATGCTAGGACTAAGGATGGGTTACATCCATAACATATCAAAAACGATGGTTTACGCAAATAGTTGATCTGAAATTAGATGTTATATATGATGTAAAAAATAGTTAATTTTTTAGTTTCCCAGGTATGGGAGCTATGGAACCACCAAATACCACTGTTTAAAGATATTCTCTCCTACCTCAACACTGTGGTAATACATTGCTGCTTTGAGTTGATTCTGTATTGTTCAGTTGTAGCAAAATGTAAGCAAAAATATGATTTAGCATGGTACGAGTATGTTGACATGAAACTATAATTAAAGTGAATACAATAATAAGTGTTACCTACCAATCCAGCGAGGGTTATTAACTAACTAACTAAACGATACAGAATCTGCCTGCAGGGTACAATACCCGGAGATACTCCACCACCAGTAAAATTACCAATTATTCCCCAAACGCTCTCAGCAATCTACCCTTGAATTTATCTCTATCTACACCCAATCTCCGCTACGACGATATCTCCTCGTTCGCGTCACGTTCGCGAAGTTTTTGTGGATTTTTGATTTGTTACCCGCAGCCAGCGTCACTGTTATTGATGTGTACCGAAATTGGAAAGTTCAGGCGCACTTATCTCTCAGATTTAGATTGCGAGGCAATTTATAAGGGGATCCCTTCCCGAAGCGAGCCCTTCACATAGCGCTGCCTGTCGCCCTCAGGAAACTTGTGAAATTACTTAAACGTTTCCTTCGATAGAAACGCGTTGCGGATAAAAGGCCGCGAGGGCTTTTTGTCTATAAACATCCTAAAAAGGAAAGGAAAAAATTATTTGCTATAATCCGTCAACATCATAAAAAGGTTAAAGCAGGTTCAAAAGTGGAAGAAAAGAGTGGAAAAAATTCTATAAGTAACTACTTCTACCGGTGACTTCTACCTAACTTATACCTAGCAGATACCTACTTCTTAATTTACCATTAGGTTTTGAAGTTGCCTGTTGATTTACACTAGTAGTTGTAACTACCTTATAAGTATCAAACTTTGATCTTCTTGATTGGTATTGGAGGGACAATATGAACAAGAAAAATATTATTAAAGATAAAGATTCAGATACTGTAGATGCAACAAAAAGCTTGGAGGACCGATATACATTTCTAAGTGATGAAAATTTGACAACGCCATGTCAACCCAAGAGTGGTGTCATTGCAGGCATACAAATGAGAATTTTCCACTTCAGTCAAGTCTCAGAGTTTTGTGTAAAAGAGCCATTCCCTAAGAAGGAAGTTCCTATTTTAATTCCAATATTTAAATGCTAAATTAGGTTTTAGGGATCTAGTGTATCCAATCACAAAGCAATTTATTTCATCGCGTTGATGTCATTGTCTTCTTTTTCCCGTCTATTCGGATAGGGATGGACGTAATATCGATTTGATTACGATCATCCGATAGTACATCGGGATAGAGGGTCGCTGGGAATGCGTCCATTTCAACCCGGCTCAGCAATGCTGTGGCTTTGAAACGAGCGTAAAAAGAGATTATTTTTTAAATCGACGATTAACATGATTACCGGCATCATTCCGTTGCGTTTATTGTTATGTGTAATGCCGACTATACATCGTCGCTCACACACGATCAGTTCTAACTGATCCAATCGGCAGCGTCATTCATGGCGATTTGACGATAAAAGGGATGGTGTATGGCCGGCATAATGCATGTGGATTGTGAACCTTTTGTGGCTTGGTAAATCATGCAATTAGGAATCAGTTTTCTCTCTTTTAGTTCAGTTATTTATTTAGTTGACTCATATCAGCTCTTATGAAAAGATTGCAAGTTTCAATGCAATAACATTACTTTACAACCAAGCGCTTTATTATTTTAGTACAATTGCGTATTCATAACCATTTGGTAATATGCATTATTTTTAAAGAGTAAGGTCTGTATGTTACGAATACGTCTAATTTTTTAAGATCACGTCTTCAAGTCGTGTGATAAGGTAAATTTTTGAATGTAGACAGCTGACTAAATTGTACTTAACCATCGATCGTATAAGTTTTCTGAACTGCTTCCTACTATATCCCTAAAGTCGCTTTCACCTCAATATTCTCAGGTCAAAACAATAGAAAACCAGCGGGGCTAGACAAAGTCACAAGCGTTTGGCGTTAATGCTAGTCGACAAAAATGTATGGACAAAACAAATGACTGTAGAAAACCACGATAATAATTACTAAACACGCTGTGTTTGAATAATTAACTACGCTAACTTGAACGCTCGCTGGCGTTCTCGCGGACCTTGTAGATAACTTTAGCGTACTTCACTTGACAATTGACAGCCGACAGTATCAAACACAGCGTGTTTAGTGATTATTATCGTGGTTTTTCTACAATCATTTGTTTTGTCCATACATTTTTGTCGACTAGCGTTAACGCCAAACGCTTGTGACTTTGTCTAGCCCCGCTGATCTTCGTTGTGAGGTTTATTTGAATCGATATACTTGGACACCTTCGCAAAGCTTAATCCAAAATGATCATTATAAGCTGTTTCCCGCTTGTTTCAAAGCCCCGCGCCGAGCGAAGATGAATATTTATGTGCGCAGTCTGTCAGCTATAATTACTGCCAGCATCGGCGACGGTTTTGTAGCGCTTCTGAGAAATTGCTTCGAAAATGAATTGTTTTTGCTCATTACCTCATATTATTGTTTAAGTTTAGCTTCATTTGCGCTTTTTCGCCTTTCCCTCCCATTCCCTGCGTTTTATGTTATAAATGAATTGATTCATGAAGTTCGTGACAATTCTTGTTTTTGGTAAATATGCGAATGTATCTTGCAAAGTGCATACTGAAGTTATTTTTTTCTAAATACCTATATCAAGATTTTTTAAGAATTCTCTTTGGTGACCTTCGAAAGATGAGGCATTATTTTAACCCTTACTTTATTAATTTCTCTTGGTACTCCTTTTTTGAGGTAAAAACGACTTTTGGTCTTTGCTTATGCATGCAAAATATCTAGTTCCTACACTTTTTAATATCGTTGTTTCTACGTGATTAAATGATAATTAAGCCATCTGACAGGATTATCGTATCTACAATATTAGTGAAGTATGATTTGGTTAGTAAAAATTACTTTAGTTGAGGTAGTGAAAAGTATTTTTACTTGCATTGTAGCTAGCACAGGCAAAGGGTAATTCGAATGGAATGAGCTTCAATTGCTATTGCATAGTTTATTTGTCCAATTAATGTTAATTATCTTTCATATCCTTATTGGATTGCATGTTGTTAAGATTCTAGACGCAAATACGGTATGAGGGTTATTTAGGGCTATTATGCGTTATCATTTTGTTCTACCGACGCAATGTACCTACTTTATAACGGTTTAGCTAGGTTAACAAAATATCGTATGCTCAAATATTTTGCAAACTTTTTACAATACTACAGTATTCTATGCTATGAACTTGTTTGAAAGCTAGAGATGAAGAAAATGAGATATTTGCTCCATGTAGCGCAAAAACAAGATGAAGACATCATAATTAACAACTTAGCTTTTACTTTTCGTAAAACTTGTATAATATCACTGATACAAATGTGATAAGTTGATTTAAGAAATTATTTCTTTAACGTGTCACATTGAATTACGAAAGAAGTCTTGTGATTCTCTGATACCTACCCAATCGTTATATGAAAAAAAATAGGTCTTTATTTTTGACAGTCGTAGGTACACTGCGATTTAGACATGCAGTTCATAAGTCCTTAATTTTAGTCCAACTATTAAACATGTACCCTGGACAGGGCGGACGGCGCGAAAAGATGTCGCCAGTTCATCGGTGTCAAAAATGCTTGTTTTGCCACCAACAGTAAGGCCCCGCTGTAGTGCGCTCAGCAGCCACCTATAGAATTATGACAGATGGCGCTACTGTTTGTTTGTCCGAAAAAGGTTTACTTACATCGTTCGGGTGCCCTCATCCTGAGTTTTCTTATCGACTATTGACATAGAGTATAAAATCCAATGTAGTTGAAAACGTATCATGGTCGACAACTGTGAAATTAAATTTTCTTTCCGCGAGATAAGTTTGAAGCATTGTATTTCCTATGTTGAAAAACATTCAATTTTACACTCTCGACCAATAGATGTAAAGTAAATTTTTTGTTAAGTGTTATATTTTTATTTTATTTCTTGATTCACAGAGGTCAAAGTAATAAAATGTTGTATTATCAGTTTCAAATTTCAGTAGAAGAAGCTGGAGAATGGATATCGATCGCAAGAGTTAAAACGAACGTAGTACCTGGGCCGGTAAAGCTAAATAATAGCGCAAAAAAGATTTCTTTGTACCAAATAGCTACCGAGTTCCAACCTTGGCACAGAAAACCGTAGCTTTGTGTAGGAACAAAGTACAAACAGGGACAAACTGAAGAACTATTTGAATTTATAGTTCAAGATCTTTGTCTAAAATATTTGTGAAGACATGAGAACAATGTAGAACGTTGGGTTTGAACGAATTCGTGCAAACTTCAGCAGCTGACTAATGTAACTATGTGTAACATAATACAGGTAGGCAGGAGTCCGCATTAGCTCTTGTTTTGTAAGTTAGTCACAGCATACATTAGTAGTAGCTTGAGCAATGGAAATACTTACTTGTAGCTACTTATCAATTACCTTAGTAAGAATAGGTACCTATATTATGTGAGGTAAGCTATATGAGAAGTGTCGAGAAATTAAATTAGTCACAAACTGATAAACAGCAAAAAGTAAGTTTCTTATACCGTACAGGCAGGGCGTAGCAGCTCCGACTGATTTTCTTGGATTTGTAATTATACTAATAAGTTCTTAGTTCTTACTTTCCTTTAGTCAACTTCAATTACAAGTCTACAAAGTCGTAGGTGTTTTATTTTTTTAATTTTCCTGCACTTGTCTTACTTATCACCTTCTTATACCACCGTGCATTACCCATCATCATAATTACTAATATGTAGCCATGTTATAGTTAGCTAAGAACCACGCGGTGCTTCATATTCTTTAAAAAAGACGAGCATTAAGCGATTTGATTCCGCCTTAAATTAAAGTTATTTAGCAAATGACGTAAGGAAGCAAACCCTTTATGGTAAGACATCAAGAATCATTTTAGGAGCCTATTTGGGAAGCGTAACTGCGATATCGACAGTAATCTCACAGACATTAAAGTTACCGTACGCGGAGTTAAACGAAGCTGATAACATAGATGGGTCTTAGCAGCTTAATGGCAGCTCTGCAAATGCTGCATGTATGTGCAGCAATTTGAATAGAAGCAGGCGTTAAGTTGCGGATGTCTTTAATTAGTGGGATAGATTTAATTATTTGCTATAATCCGCTACTTGAAAATAAAAATTATTTATTGCAGTAATTAATAATTTATAGTACCTACACCTTTGGGGGGATATTGGATTGATTTTGGAGATATTGGATGATTGCACCATGGAATTTATTACACCCAAAATTATGCTGTCCCCCCGAATTTATGGATGTGTTTGTGCGAAATGTGTGGTAGGTCTGAGTGTAGGTTGCAAGCAATTTTTTTAATATTACTAATGGCAAAACAAAACAACGTTTCTTGGGTCAGCTAGTCAATGGCTACAGAAAACTTGAGATAAGGTTATATCGTGCATAAAGTCTAAATCCCGATGTAATTTTACAAAATGACCACTGAAAAAATCGTCTGTCCGTGTTTTTCTTCCCTTATCGTTTCTTTTCTTTTGGCTTAGCAGAAACAAAAGACGGCATGTAAAAGGAAGGCAAAAACTTGTCAAAGTGCAAACTGCATCGCAGTGTTAGGGGGGGAACGTCTAGTGTTTTCCTCCTCTTGCTTATCCGGGCTCTGGGCACCTTTCACAACGACTGGGTCACAAATCTCACAATGCGCTTCGAAACTGGAGGGTTAG
The DNA here is from genome assembly GCA_036785405.1 of Coenonympha arcania. Lineage (NCBI taxonomy): Eukaryota > Metazoa > Arthropoda > Insecta > Lepidoptera > Nymphalidae > Coenonympha > Coenonympha arcania. Next base: position 8,315,634 of record CM072069.1, read on the forward strand.
TACGAGTACAAATTTCGAGTCGACTCGTTTCGCACAAACGAGTCGAATTCCTCCATACACTAACATCCAGCGCCATCTATGGAGAGCCACATATCAGCGGCTATCGCTAAGCGATGGCGCGCTTACAAGACTAGCTACTGATTTTGTGATAAAAACGTATTGAGACAAATGTGAAAAAACAGCGAATGCAGTCAACCAGGGGCACAGCTTTTGTCAATTACGATTATAAATAATGCGTTTTGAACCAATTTTTTTTCAGATGGTATTGTGCAGGGGGTTAGGTGAAACATAATGTATATTTTGCGTGGCGAACCAAATGGGACTACGCCAAATGGGACTAAGTGTCCGTAGATTCTGTAGACCAGCGACAATTAAAGAGTAGCGGGACTCTTAAGATGTTTAGATAAAAAAAATCTGTAGCTATTCAGAAGACTAGTCTAAAAGTAGAGGCTTCCATGCTCCATTTATTAATACGACAGTGTATTTTTAAGGTATAATATAATAATTTTATTTTTGTTGCCCAAAATATAAATCATCCTATCACCTATTTTAAAGCAGTTTTAACCCCAGAGAGTATAACCTATTTAGAACTTTGTTTAGCACTACGAGCATCATCATAAAGTTCGCTATAATTTGTTTCTTTATTATCCGTTGTTCCCTCACTGTGAAAAGTCCCTTAAAACTGTCAAACTTTTCACTTAAGCTATTCTTCTTGCATCTGCGAATTTGCAGTTACGGCTTTATGACTTAACTTCGAAATAACTTCGGTATTTTATATAATAGAGAAACAGTCACGGTTTGTTCAAGTAATGGAATATTTATTTTGTAAGTGAATGAAAAAAGGTTTGTTTGTAAAAGCATATTGAGTTTGTAATATTGAAGAGGGAAGGGAGAATGAGTCATCATCATCACATCAGCCTGCAGACGTCCACTCTTGGACATAGTCAAGCGAGCGCCACCACACCGTGTCCTATGCCTTCCTCATCCAGCCGCTTTCCGCCGCCAGCTTTATGTCGTCAGTCCAGCGAGTTGGAGGGCGCCCCACGCTATGCTTGCTTATACGCGGTCTCCACTCCAAGACTTTTTGGCTCCATCGGCCGTCACCTAGACGACAAGCATGACCTGCCCACTGCCACTTCAGCTTGCTAATGGTTTGGCCTATGATACTGACCTTCGTTCTCCTGCGGATCTCCTCAATTCGGATTTTATCCCTCAGGGAAACTCCTAACATAGCCTAACATAGTCCTCTCTTAATTCATTGCTAATTGTAGTTGCTTTTTGATGAGGTAGAAAAAGTGGTGAATTAATCAGAGTAAGTTCTAGTTCGGTGTGTGGTCATTCAAAACATTCTGTGGTCTGGTAATAAGTTTTTATTTGGCTCTAAAAGTTTAAAAGTTTGTACTCAAGACACCTATATTAGAAACAATAATAAATTAAACTCGCGCCTTGCGGTATGAAGCGCAGTTAATCGTCGGCGGCCGGCGGCGTTGAAGCTTCAAATTTTCATCCGTTTACGGCGCTGTTTACGAGGCAAGGCTGGGCTGGCCAGCTTTCTATGACTATTAGGACTTAGGATAATTTATCAAGGCAAAATCCCATATTTTACAGTATGCGGAACCGTGGATTTTTTCAGGATATAATGTGTAAATCCAAAGAACACAGAATGTCTGTAAGCAAATTCTGATTTGTGATCTTTTTGATTTGTTATTCTAAATTATACTTAGGCATATTATTTACCTGATTAAAATCAATTAAAATACTATAGAAATAAACAAACACACACATTTAGCTATATACCTAAGATTTCAATAAATATCTTCAAAGGTTACGTTTCATAAAGATTTCAAGATTTCAAGATCTTTATGAAACGTAACCTTCAAATATTTTGGCTACTCTGAATCCGAAGATCACCTTTAGAAGGAGGGCCACTTTCTGTTACCTACTTTTCTGAGCCAAACACAGTAATAACTTGCTCAGGTTTATTGCGCTTTATAAATAGTAGTTAAGTACAACCGGATAATTTGGAACTTGTGGTCACTAAATTAGGCTTACGTATCTACCAATTTGTGTTAATCATCAGAATTATCTATTTTAGTTAGTCTATCATGTAGGCTCAGATTTCAAGTTGTCGCGAAGTTGAAGTGCCAATGATGGACGGGGCACACATAAGAGCTGACGTACCTCGTTAGCTTTAACACACTTAGACAAACACCTAACAGATAAACTTCTACGACTTAGTAAAGACAAACTGAGACTAGTCGTAGGCATGATTACAGGGCATTGGTCACTAAACAAACATTTTTCCACCCTATAGGAATCACGGACAGCCCTCTGTGCAGAGCCTGCATGGAGGAGGAAGACACACCGGCACACGTGCTACTAAGCTGCACTGGAGTGTCGGACCAACGCGAGACCTACTTGGGGTCCTCAGCAACACTCCAAGATATCCTGTGCGACCTGGGAGGCCTCTTCGGATTCTGGAGTGAGCTCGGGTGGCTGGAGTGATTCGGCGAGGACCCGCATCAACGACTTCACGCGCAACGGGCGAAATATCGCTTACTCGCGGAAAAGTCCCAGGAAAAATGAAGATGAAGATGAAGAAGAGGACCTACCTCGTTTAAACGGTTGACGTTCAGAAACTGAACGCCATCTATTGACAGCCGCATGTCAGCGACTGTCCATAGATGGTGCTGGCTGAAAATGTATGGAGGAATTCGATTCGTTTGTGCGATGCGAGTCGACACGAGATTCGTACAAAAACCTGTACTAAGCCTACTGAAGTGATTAGAACCCTCGTGCATTCAAGCAGTGCTAAACTGATGCAGGTTAGAGATCTTTAGAGAAGGCATGTCCAGGAACGTCCGTCGGTTAAAACGATGGAACGAACCAATTCAAAAGCTACCGAAAATATCTGGACACAATGAGTCTACCAATGGCGCATAATTTATCATTTCCTGAAACAACCATCCAAAAGATACCTTGATTTGACTTGGCTGGGATAGATGTAATTCTGATTCTTAGAGAAAATTCTAGATAAATGAATAGGTAGGTAAAAATCTAGGACTCGGTTCCATAGGAAGGCGCAATAATAAAATTACTGGGCACGAACTGGTTTATATAATGCAAATAAATGTTTATATTAAGCCGCAATGGAGGTCAATAACAATTACAGTCATAACAGCATTAAGAGTTATAAGCCCTTATTTACTTTATTGAATTATGATTTTATTTACATTTCCCTTAATACTGTGTGTAATATGATAGTGATGTAAGTGTACTGAATATAATATAGAATTAACGCCGTTATGTAGAGACTGATACAATTTCATTTTACAATACTGATACAATTTGTATACTTCATGTGTGTATGTATATTTCATGGAGAACTGTAAGACTATCAATTGATCGGTTGTTCGATGAAATTACGGTATGAATTCTGTAAAACCAGCTATGATAATGGTCATGCACCTGAACTACTTAGTTTCCTCTAAACAATACAGTTTTAGCAATCACTCAAACAACCTCTAACACTTAAATATAGGTACCTAACTACCTACACCATCCCGTTACATTGGGTGTAATTAAAACAGAAGCTGCAGCAATAAAAAAATGTAAACTGTTCATAAAAAAATATTATGAGTAGGTAAGTAAAAGTTAAAAATATGACTTGTAATCATACGTACCTGCTTATTCTTACTAGCTGTTGTTTGTTGGTTTGTTTGTTTATCTTTTGTTGATGTACCAACAGTGCTTCTGCTCAAGGGTTTAATGCATGACGATTTTAAGGTTTTCGAAGAAAAACGATAAATTGGGTAATGTTTATTGTTACGACGAATTTTGTAGCAAAAAATTCATATCATTAAATGGGGTCACCTTTTCAAAATTTTTGACAAAGTCAGTACCTACCTAGTATTTAGAAAGTAGGTAGAATGCTATTGTTTGTGACTCTACCCGCATCACCTTCGGGTTTTCACGAATCCCGTGGAAACCATCGTTTTTTTTCTGGATAAAATGTAGACAATATATTATGTGTTAAAGTTAGAGATCGATCATCTTTTTCAGTTTATTTTTTTGCATCCAGGGTTTTTAATTTTCTTAATAAGAAGAAAAGTAAGAAAACCACGGACGAAGTAGCGTGTAACAGTTAGTAGCACAATAAGTGGCTGTTAGGTAGTAATAAAGAAGTTTTCATTTGCGTCTGTGGTTTAGCTCCGGCGGGTCTAAACTCTAAAGTCTACAGTCGTAAAAACAGTCGGTATTGAAACGTTAAAATAATCTATTAATTGAACTATTAAACTAGTAAACAAATTGCTTTAATTAGTAACACCAAAAATCATCCCGAGAAAATTGTATTTTTATTACTGCCAGCATCCGAATAAAATTTTAATGTGTTTTTCAAAAATTAAATATGTAGTTTTCTAACATGGAAAGTGGACTTTTTATCATTAAAGGCTACTTGACTGTAATTTCACCTGATGGTAAGTAGCGATGGGGCCGACGATGTCATTGAAGGGGTTCTAATAAATCTTCTTCTTCCAACTCTACAGGTTGGTACATACCCGAACCAAAACTTTTAACTCTAACAAATTCTTGACATTAGGTATTATATCTTGTACACTACTAGCCCTGTCGATAAGGAGTAGGTAGGTAATGTTATCATACATAATCTGTATTCAATTATAGATGTCTTTGGCATGAATAATATCAATCAGCAAAATCATTATAACAATAAAAGGTAAGTCAGATAATAGACTTAAATACTCGTAATATCACTCAGGACCCAGCGGACCGCGTGAAAAAATGCCATCAGTTAACTGGTGTAAATTTTTTTGTTTTGACACCAACGGCGTCAGTAGTAAGCCGACCGCAGTATCGTCTATCGACCGCGATCCATGGCACAGTCTATATAATATGTTATTAGTCCGCACGTTCGTTTACCGCAGGGACAGTCTTTTGTACGAAGAAGTTTTACGTTAAAATGTTCAGATGTGCAACTGATAAGAAATCTCGGGATAGGGGCATCCGAACGATTTATATAAACCGTGTAAAAGCAAACAGTAGTGCCAAAGTGCATCTGTCAAAATTTTATAGGTGACTGTTGAGCGAACTACATCGTGGCCCCACTGTCGGTGACAAACGATCATTTTGTCACCGATAAACTGGCGGCATTTTTTCGCGGCGTACGCCCTGTCCAGGGTATTTATGTCTATTTGATGGGCTCATCCTTAGGTTCATATCGGTGAGGCAGATAATTATTTTCATCGTCATTATTTCGCTTACAAGATACCTACTATGATTACGCGTTGCTTCCTCTCCGCGAAATTTTCTTGATGTCGTCCGTAGAGGATCTGTTAACACTGCGTATATAGCGCTACCATTGGTTATTTGATGTAAGCTGTCCTTTGCTACTTTAGAAGATGTGCTATGTCATTGATACCGATTTTTCCACGGATCCTCTCATTTTAGAATCAATCACGAAGACAGTGCAGAAATTTTTCGTGAAAGTTTGACAGGGTAGCCTACTGAGTGGCTTTGTTATCAGACCTTGACAGAATAATTATGAAGTACAGCCTGTACCACGGTGTATAAGCAAGCATCAAGTTTTTAATTTTAAACACGAATTTTCATGAAAAGGCTTGGAATTTTCTCCGAAACAATGTCAATGTTAATTTTTATTGTTCTTTCAAATGCCGAGCCTTGTTTCAAAATAATGTTTATTTCACTAAATATTACTTCATAAAGAATGGTGGCGAAAATACTTCTTTCATATTTTTGCCATTGTGTTAAATGCACGCTTGACCTAGAGTTGTGTAACCTTTTTTTCTACTCCAATAAATTGAATTTTTAAGAAAAACGTTTATTTACAAATATAAAGGAAACACCGTAACAATTTTGTGTCTTAATCCTAAAAGATGAATTTTGCTCTACAACATCGATATGAAACTGAGGATGACCTCATCGAAACATTTTACGTCAATTTTCTTCATGCAAGAAAAAATTGGCTCTATTTTGTCTAAATTTCCGCAAATATGCCGCAACATCAAAAATCGTCCCTCTGGAAACTCGTGTGCGGACTTACAAGTACAGTGAAATGTGAAGTGGTCCGCAGTCGGCTTACAATTGAGACAGTTGGTGTCAAAACAAACATATTTGACACCAGTTAACTGGCAATTTTTTTAGCGTGGTCCGCTGGGTCCTGAGTATACGTATATTCTCTAAATTTGTTTTATTTCCAATTTTATGTATCAAACGAGAATAAACCACATAATATCTGTAAATTGTTTGCAAGTCTTTTCGCATTTGTAAGACTCAGAAACTTGAAAGAAAATTGGAATGAATAAAAGTTAGTTGAAAATAATTGTTTTAATGCAGTATGTTTTAAACGTATTTTTAAAAAACATACACAGTCAATGCATTAATATGTTTATGCGCTAATTTCGAGCTCATCTATAGGAACAACAAGGAAGAATTTCTGCGGGATGTCAATGTATTTTCCTATCAGTTGTTTGATCAGTGGACCTCCAACCTCCTCGATCATCTCCTTCCAACTATGGTCGAGGACATCCCGGATGGGTTTAGCTGCAAAAGAAAAACAAATTGTCGTCAAAAAATCTTATTAAAAAATCTTAGGGTTCTTTGTTTTTATTTAAATTATCTTCGAATTATGAGTACTAACCAATGTAAACAAATTAATTATTTTAATTAAAATGTACGACCGAGTCTGAAGTATTGTAAAGTCACTTGCATCTAGGCTGCATTGTGAAGGGAATCTTGGTCCAAAATGGCATTTCAGATCCAAAAGCTTGGGCTGGTCAACAATGACTCAGTGAGTAATTGACTCTGCTTTTTTGGAACAAAGTTTCTTTTCGGGGGTATCGCACATGGGACCAGGCCAAAAAAAAATTTTTTGCGTGATGAAAATCCCGCCACGAAGAAAATCTACGCAAATCTTCGAATGGAAAATGAAAATCTAGAATAAAAGTTTCTCTTACTAGTCAACAAAATTACTACGCAATTATGTGTTTAGCTTATGATTTGAATTCATTAGTGCGAGCTAACTGAAGACAGCGCCATCTATCAGTCGAAGGGTGACATCACACATGAAAATATAAATTGGAGTTTTGTAGGTGTTATTCCAAACTTTCCAACCGAGAGTCCCGCAACACTTACTGCTTTTTTATTTCTATTAATATATAGCTACTCGTGCTGATTCACTGATTGACTGACTGACTCATTGATCACCTTTCCTGAACAGTTTTGTATGAATTTTTTTTTTTTAAGTATGGGGTCGTATAGAAGAAAAAAATTCATTCGGAAGAAAAATACAGAGAGAGCTGATGATTGAGGATTTCGAAGACAAGTGAAGAGCTCAGCCAGGGTATTGAAGATAACTGGGGGGGGGGGGGGGGGGGTCGACCAAATTTATTTGAAACGTCATCCAATTGGCAGTGAGCTGAAAAAAATTTCAAAATGGCGGATTCAAAATGGCCGCCATACGAATTTCGTCGATATCTCGGAAAGTATAAAAGATGGAGGAACGGTTTCTTAACAAGAATTGATCAGGACCCGAAGGTCTATTTGCTGAACAGAAAAAAATTCAAAATAGCGGACTTTATTTTTTCATAGAAACATGTATGGCGAATGTTGATGGTTGAAGAGACTAAAAGTTGTAAGGCAAATACGGGGGAAGACAGCACGCGGGCCACATGTGACCCACGCCTCCACGCTCCCTACTAGTTCGTATATAATATGTAATAAGTACTTGCCTCGTTTCTCGTCGCCATTAAACAGATTTTTGAGATCGAAGTAAACCTTTTCCAACATTTCGTAACTGTAGTCAAAGCCGGTAATCTTCCAGTACTTGTGCCCTTTCTTTTCTATCTCTTTGACTTTAATTTCAACTGTGACTCTAACTTTATCTGTAAAAAAAGAAAAAAAAAACATTTTAAACATTAGAGGGTCTTCACAAATACATGAAAAATAACAGTAAAATTAGTAAATTACTGTAAGTAGGTATAGGGACAACCCTCCACCACCCATGGCTCAATCAACCTCGCGGTTATGGGGGCCGAAACGCGGGAGGGCGCCCGTTCGGTACTTGCTCTTGGCGTGTTCCCGGGGCGCCTTCTTGACTCCCTACAAGTTGTTTCCTCTCGCTCCTTGTCCCTATGAACTCACTCTCCCCATTCTGGGGCAAGTAGGTAGTTGGTACTGTAAGTAGGTAGTTGGTACAACACCGATAAGAAACCTCAGGATATATCCGAACGATTTACGTAAGTAAACCTTTTTCGTACAAGCAAACAGTAGCGCCATCTGTCAAAATTCTATAGGTGGCTGCTGAGCGAACTACAGCGTGGCCTTATTGTTGGTGACCAAACAAGCATTTTTAGGGTTCCGTAGCCGAATGGCAAAAAACGGAACCCTTATAAATTCGTCATGTCTGTCTGTCCGTCTGTCCGTCTGTCCGTCTGTCCGTCTGTCCGTCCGTATGTCACAGCCATTTTTTTCCGAAACTATAAGAGCTATACTGTTGAAACTTGGTAAGTAGATGTATTCTCTGAACCGCATTAAGGGTTTCACACAAAATTTTAAAAAAAGTAATAAATTTTGGGGGTGCCCCATACTTAGAACTGAAACTCAAAAATTTTTTTTTCATCAAACCCATATGTGTAGGGTATCTATGGATAGGTCTTTAAAAATGATACTAAGGTTTCTAATATCATTTTTTTCTAAAATGAATAGCTTGCGCGAGAGACACTTCCAAAGTGGTAAAATGTGTGTCCCCCCCCCCTGTAACTTCTAAAATAAGAGTATGATAAAACTAAAAAAAATATATCGTCACTGGAAAGGCTACTTTACTTAACCGCCACATTGGGCATATTGAGTTATATACATATGCGGAATCAGCGAATTTTTCTGCATCGATCTATCTAGGTAGCATTGCAATCGGATTACTTTTGTGGCGCTTCAGTAACCCGTAAAAAGGGGGGAATTCTTTTGTTTTGATTACGGAAACGACACACTTTTCGGTCTTTTTTATATGATAGTCGCATAAGTCATGTTTACTTATTATAAAAATATAAGAATTTCAAATAAAGTAAGTATGGCTTTCTGCTGTTTAGAAAACAATTTTGAATAAGTAGCTATGCTTTTCTGGGGATTTAAGAATGACTTGGTTTAAGAAATTTTGATTTAAATAAATTGCAATAAGTGTGGCGTTTAAGAAAAAACTTCGTATTATTTTTATGGGGTGAATGGCGTTTAAGTAATTTTACCTGACTGTTATTGAGCAGTTTGCGGGCTATCAACATCTTTGCCCTGCAGTAAAATTTTTGCAAAAGTCACAAAAGTATTTTTTCCTATTGGTCCAAAATAATTCTACATCTCATAAGTAAATATACTGACAATAATATTGAAGTTCTTGTCTAATAAGTATCGACGCGAAGGTTCAAAATCGTAAGTGAACGCGCCCAGGCAGGCGCCCGCAGGCGGTTAAGTCAGTCGGCTTGACTGAGCTATAGACTCTATAGTATAGAGAAAGGACGTATATTCTTGCAGCCGCTGCTACTAACTACGTGCGAATATTAGTGTGAAAACGCAAAACCGTTGCTTTAAATAGGTATGGTCAGTTAGGGTAAGAGGAACACAGGGGAAAGAGGAACACTAACATATAACTTATTAACTATAGCTTTACTACGTTCCTCTTTCCCCTGTGTTCCTCTTACCCTAACTGACCTTAAGGGGATTTATTGAATTTATTTTTGTCTTTCTCACTCTCACGGAGATTTGGTAGGTGCGACATGCAGCGTCGCGGAAGAATATAGCAGAAAAACGACGTTTTACCTAATTACTCAAAAACTAAGCCAGTTATCAAAAATCTGTTCTAAGCGTTTTAGGATATTATTAATAATAATAATAATAAATACACTTTATTTGCACCACACAAGAAATTGTACAACAGAAATACATAATAAACTAATTTATGGCACAAAAGGCGGCCTTATCGCTTAGCAGCGATCTCTGCCAGGCAACCTTGAGAAAAGGAAAACAAAGGAACTAGATTTTGCAGGTGGTGTAGATTTATAAACTATATACATACAAATAGCTACAAACTAATACATAAACTAGGTTAAACAAATAAACAAAGATATTCAATACATAATCATCAAACTATAAACTAATATATACAATATAATAATATAATGTCCACTAATAAGGACAAGATAATATGAATAAATAACAGTCATCATTTGCATCAACTATGTACTCAAATAGTGATCTTTGACCGCATTCTTGAAAATGTACAAAGACTTAGACTGTCGTATCTCGAGGGGGAGTGCATTCCATAAAAGAGTTGCCTGTACGGTGAAGGATTTTTGGAACATCTTTGTTTTATGGAATGGCATTTTGAGTGTCAAGGTACGACAGGTTCTGAGGTCTGAATGTTCCCCAAGAAATTTGAATTTCTCCTTGAGGTAAGGAGGGGTTCTAGGATCATATAATACACAGTACAGTAGAGAAAGAACATGCAGATCCCGGCGACGGCGGATAGGGAGCCAGTTGAGCTTTTGTCGAAATTCAGAGATATGGTCATACTTGCGTAGGCCAAATATAAACCGAATTGCAAGATTTTGGAGACGCTCAAGTTTATTAAGCTGGTCTTCATTCATATTGAGAAAGCTTGCGTCCGCGTAGTCAAGTATAGAGAGGAGGAGAGATTGTGCTAACATAACCTTGGTAGGAATTGGAAGAAAAGACTGCAACCGCCGCAACGAGCTCATAGCTGCAAAGGTTTTCCTGCTTAATTCTTTCAGGTGTGTGGCCCATGACAGCTCCCGATCTATATGTACGCCGAGGTCTTTAACAGAACCGCAGTATGCAATGGTAACCCCATTAAATGAAACTGGAGGAAGATTAGGCCAGTCAACTCTGGCGATCATCCCGGGGCTACCAATAATTATAGCTTGGGATTTAGCTGGGTTGACCTTCAGACCAAACTGAGTGCTCCAAACAGATATAGCAGCGAGGTCTCTGTTAACAGCAGCTACTGCAGAACTAAGCTCACCAATAGGTGCTGAGCGATAGATTTGGATATCATCTGCATACATGTGATAGAGAGAAGAGATGTTATTTGTGATTGAATTAATGAAGATTGCGAAAAGTAAAGGAGACAACACGCCACCCTGAGGGACCCCAGCCGTAACATCACACCAGGATGAAAAACTTTCATCTACCCGGATGCGCTGTCGGCGGCCTTTGAGGTAACTCCGGAACCAGTCTACCACCGATGGAGATATGTTAATAGAACGTAGCAGCCTCAGCAAGATATCATAGTCAACAGTGTTAAACGCATTACTAAAGTCAAGCAAAGTGAGAACTGTGAGCTGCTTATTGTCCATCGCCAATCGAATGTCATCAGTCACCTTTACAAGTGCAGTAACTGTGCTATGTCCTGACCGAAATCCAGACTGCAACGGACTCAGGAGTAGATGTTTATCAAGGAAAAGCCTCAGCTGATGATAAACAAGCTTTTCGAGGACTTTGGACAGGAAAGGTAAGATGGAGATGGGGCGGAAGTCAGAGACAGAAGTAGGTTTAGCCTTTTTTGGAAGAGGAATAATTTGTGCATTTTTCCAAGCATCAGGGAATTCGCCAGAGGAGATGGAATAATTGAGGATATGAGTCAAGACAGGAGAAACGATGTCAAGGATAGGTATGATCATGTTCCGGCTAATACAGTCAGAGCCAACAGCATTCGAAGCGATGGACAAAGTGGTCTTCTTAACATCACATTCAGTGAAAGACTCGAAGGTAAATGGGACAAAGTCAGGAGTGGAGCAAGAAGAAAGAATACTAAGGGTACGCTCTTTTTCGACACTATCAATTGTGTCACAGGTTGAGAAGTGTTTATTAAGAAGTTCAACATCAATATTGATAGGTGTCTTATGAGAACACAGATTATTATTACCGATACATTAAAACAAAAATTACAATTACATCCATTGTAGTTTCCGATAAAATATAGAAAAACTGAGATTTTGGAGCAACTTTTGGGAGAACTTTCTATCGAGAAAATTTTATCCAATCGTGTTTCTGCTTCTTAGCGATTTTAGATTAAAGACCCAAAATACATGACGTGCAAATTTGAAAGTAATTGTCTTCATAGTTTTTGCATAAAACTTCATTCAAAATCACCTAAATACGGCTTGTAGGCCGTTAAGTAATATTATATTATTATTTATTTCATTGATTATAATAATATAAAACACCTAGTTGAATACCTAGTGACTGAAATTGTTGGAACTGGACTATTTCAAATATTCATTTTCATTGGAATAACTTCCAATCGTAAACGAAAATTAAAGTACTAAATTGTAGCATAGATAAAAAACATACATTGATATTATAAGTATACGAAAATAGAGATGAAGATACGATTAAAACAATATTTGCCTGCGACTCCGTAAATTCCCACTTTTCCGGGATAAAAGTAGCCTATGTACTTTTCCAGAATATAAGTATTAATTATAGTTATACTAGTATAGAGTATAGATTATAAACTCGCCGGCATATTTAGCGGAACATAAAAAAAAGGTTTGATATCAGTATCATATAAAGTTGCTGGCTGGTTTATACGTTATTTAATTTAAAAAGAAATATTTTCAAATTAAGAAAACAACTGAACATCACATTTTATGCAATTGTTTTAATTTTATTCAAATACACCTTATCTGGAGCGAACTTCGAGTATTTCTTCCTTCTGAGTTTGATTTAAAATTTCATTGAAATACTGTTTTTTGTAAGTTTTTTTTAATCGCGTATCTTTCTGGAGTTGACGACTGAATTATGCCTGACTTAGCCCCAACGGAGATTGCCAGGGCACTCGAAATGCGAAGAAATGGTCAAACCTACAGAGTGATATCCAGAGATCTTCGTCGACCAGTTTCAACGATCCATCGCAGTATCCAACGGTTTAGGGAGACCGGTACTTATGTGAGAAGAGCAGGACAAGGCAGAAAAAGACGCACTTCGATTAGGGATGATCGTTTCATTCGGCTTCGTGTACGTAGGAACCCCCGTTTGACGGCCGTCCAAGCCCGACATGAGTTAGAAGCAGTGCGGGGTGTAACCGTAAGTGAGCGTCCGGTACGAAGAAGGCTCGAAGAAGCTGGTTTGGGTTCATTTGTGCCCGCCAAGGCTCCAAGGCTCGAGGTAAATCATCGTAGAAACAGGTTAACTTTTGCTCAGGAACATCGACTTTGGAACGCGGACCAATGGAGTAAGGTATTGTTTAGTGATGAGTGCAGAATTCTCTTAGATCAAATTGACGGCAGGCAAAGAATATACAGACGCAAAGGAGAACGATACATACAGACAAATTTTGAAACTACAGTTGCATACGGTGGTGGATCAATAATGGTTTGGGCGGGCATTTGTTTGGGAGCTCGCACAGACTTGGTAATGATTGACAGAGGGAGTCTGACTGCAGACCGCTATATCAGAGAAGTTTTAGAAGAAAATGTCGTACCGTTTGCCCCATATATCGGTGACGATTTTTTTTTTATGCAGGATAATGCTCTGCCGCATACCGCTCAGGTAACTCAAGCTTATCTTAATGATATGAATATCACTGTTATGGAGTGGCCGGCGAGATCACCGGATATGAACCCAATAGAGCACGTTTGAGACTTGCTGAAAAGAAAAGTTAAGTCCAGAATTCCAGCTCCTGCCAACGTGGGAGAACTGCGAATCGCCGTAGTTGAGGAATGGCGGAGACTATCCCAGGAGACCATCGATAACATCATTCTCAGTATGCCTAGACGGGTAGAAACTTTAATAAGAGCACGTGGAGGAAATACGCGATATTAATCACCATTTTTCTAATTTAATTAATTGTAATTTTAACATTAAATTTCACTTTTCCAGGTTACATGAAAAGTTCAAAAATGTACCATTTTTCACAAACAGCCTCGCTAAATCTGTTCTTAATGTGATCTCATTTTAAATAAAAACAAATGAAACTTTAAATAACAAAAGAAGTGTAGTAAGTAGATTTTAAAATAAAACCATATTTTTTTTTAATTTTGGACCTTTTTTTTATGTTCCGCTAAATATGCCGGCGAGTTTATCTCTGCCGGCGTACGTCCAGCTGTTCTGGCGTGACATACATTCAAACTTTCGCAAATTACGTTCAATTGATTTTTGATTTTTTGGGACTACGACTTAAGTCAGTTAAATTTTTGATTGTTTTCACCGTAGAAGGTTAGTTACATTTAGTAAGTTGTTTACGAATACCTACAATGATTCTCAATTATTTTAGTAAGTGCTATTTATAGTATTAGTTTTTATAATTAGAAACAATAATTATTATAATTATAATTCTATTAGACGTATTATAATTAACGTTCGAATTAAAATACTTTGATAATTCCTGTATTTTATTTGAATAACTACAACCACGTAGTATTTAAGTTGGTACGTAGCTACGTACTTGCGTGCAAGGCGTACGTTTAACCTGTGTTGGGATCTTTAAAAGCTTAAAAAAAGAGCACTTAGGTATTTGAAACTCTAACTAATGCTAGAGATTTCAAGTTTGGGTTCTAACTGCCTAATTTCGATTATTTTAGAGACTTCAGTATGATAGATACTCATCTTTTTGAATCAATAATTATGGTCTTCGGGTTTTTTAATGTAGTTATTCCAAGTGTTATTAATCTCTTACGTAGTTTATCCCTAATATGATTACAATAAACTAACTTTAAAGAATTTTTTGTAAACTTAGTAAATTATCTAATCTCCTCTGAAGTCCTTATGCTAGACATGTGAAGGTGGAAATCTGTCCTAAGAGTACTTATAGTTCACCAGCATACTAGTATAGTAATATTAAAAGAAATTTTGACGTGCTTCTATGGCTTTATGTTATGTCTTATCAGAAAGTTTAATTTACAAAAATTTTCAACTTGACCGCGTTACAGTAAATTTAACTTACTTTGCAATGAGATACTTTTTACTTAACCGCCACTTATTTCATGTTTTAGTCGTTATAGTGATCTACAACATATGAATAAAAATAAAGCCACGGAAACGTTTTACGTATCAAGTTGTTTGATTAAAATCAGATGACAAATTAAAAAGTTACGAATTTTTTTGTTAAAAAAAAAACTTTAAACTACTTTTTCTCGAAATGCCGTTTTGGCGGTTAAGTAAAATAGCCTTTCCAGTGACGATATGATGTACATTACCATGCAAACTTCCACCAAAAATGGTTTGAACGAGATGTAATAAGTAGTTTTTTGATATTTACAATAAAACCTCTTAAAACAAAGTTAGTTTTGCGGTTCGATAAGAAAAGTGGTTTTTATGGTTTTATTCCTCCGGTTGTAGTACGGAACCCTCAGTGCGCGAGTCCGACTCGCACTTGACAGGTTATTTTGGAACCGATAAACTGGCGAAATGTTTTAGGCCGTCCGCCCTGACTAGGGTATATGTCTGTTTGATATGACGATTTATTTTATTGATTTATCTAAATTAAACGAGGGTTGATCTTGTGGGAGGTTTCCGTCACCGCTGATGACCACGCTACCCGCTGTGACGCACCGCTAAGCGATTTAACGTTTCGTGGGCTGATTCTGTACCGTTAGTTAGCAAACACGCACTGAGTTAACTAAGAAAACGGAGGCAAAAATGCTATTTTTTTAATTATTTTTGCACAAGTTAGCATCTAGCATGGTATGTTGGTATGATACCATCCTAACCTAGGTTGGTACTTGTGCAAAAATAATACAAAAATAGGATTTTTGCATCCGTTTTCTTAGTTAATAATCATTGATCATTACTAAGGATAGGCCTGTTCGAACATTTTGCCAAAGCCTTTTTCATACAAGGAAATTTAGCGCCATCTATCAAACATCCTGCGAAATACTTGTTTTTTTTTATGTAATATTTCTTGATGTTACTTACCGATGATACGTTATCCCATGCTTCTTCTTAAATTTCTTGGTGTAATTTTGCAGTCTTTTATCGCACAATTAGGCATTTTTATCTTTTAGAGTTAAATTTTCCACTATTCTCTCGCTACTAAGCGTACTTACTAAAATGGCGGGAACCGTCTCCATGGAAACGTGCGTGCGGAGCGTCATGAGCTGAGGCGGGGACCGCGGCATAGACAATAGTGCGCGTACAATGGGGACATTTCCCCATTGAACTGGCGACATTTTTTCGCGCGGTTCGCCCTGTCTCTATATAGAGGTCAATGTTAATAATTCAGTGCGAGTTTGCTAACTAATAACCCAGTGGGAGTTACTAACTAACGATACCGAATCAGCCACCGTTAGGGGTTGCTTATCCCTTACGAGTAGATACGATAAAAATCATCTGCATCTTCACTTACCATCATAATACGTTATAATACTTAACTATGTATTTTTATTTTATTGTAATTTAAAAAAAAAATCAAGTGCAAGACATTTACTTACAAGGGCAAGGAATCAAAGTAATAAAAGTCATGTGCATACACAAAGTTTGATACCTACTATAAATAACGATTAAAGTCCTTGACGGTGCAACTCAGTTCAGATTGTTTTAATTTATTTAAGTAAAACCTCTGGTAGATCTACTTGTTATTTTTGCAATGACATTTTAAGAAATACATGGAGTAAATTAAGTAGTATCATGTGCATCAATCTTATTTTAAAAGTCATGCCAGTTGCCCTTTGAGTACCTATAGTTTAGTTTTGGAGTAGGATACTGGATACTTTTGTTTTTTACATATTCCATTGGCATCTTGGGTTTCATCGTATCGTAGCATAAACAGTCCCTTCAGAGCATCCTCCTTGCCAGCAAAATTAGTTTATCAGTTGTAGCCGTTTCCAAATATAAACAGATAAACTTTTTCATATTATTGTTCAACAAAATATTGGTCATGGCCAAACCGTTAAAAATTTTAGTTCAAAATAATTTTGAAGAAATTGCCGGATAGAACCGACGACACAACAGGTATCTCTAGTCATATGACATTTTCCGATATGCTAGAAAGATAGAAATGGAACGAATTTGAAAAATGTATGAAAATTCGCTAAATTGGTCACGTGACCTCCGCGAATTCTTATACAATTTTTTGAATTTCGTTCGAAAGCCATGTAATAGCAATCTTAAAAACACATGGATGAGTTATATGGCTAGAGCTACGAGCCTTAAGAGGATATAATAATGAATTTGTTTTTGTCCTTCTCACTCTTACGAATACGTTGATGGGTGCGACATACAGACTGCAGCGTAGCAGAAGGATATAACAGAAAACGATGATTACTAAAAAACTAAGCCAGTTATCAAAAATCGGTTTCCGAGCATTATTGAATATTATTATTAACGACACATTAAAACAAAAATTACAGCTACATCCATTGCAGTTTACGATAAAAATGAGAGAAATGGAGATTTTGGAGCAACCTTTGACAGAACATTCTATCGGGAAATTTTTATCCAATCGTCTTTTTGCTTCACAGCAATTTAAGATTCAAGACTCAAAGTACAAGACGTTTAAATTTGAAATTAATTGTCTTTATAGTTTTTTAACTGGTCATTAAAAATCGCCAAAAAATAAGATATCTGTACTAACCAGTATAGATCTTGAAGTCACCGTCCCCGAATACCTCAAATAAATTGGCTAATTTGCCCTTCACGTCGTACTGCCCCACTCCTGTGAGGGGGCACTCTACTGTCAACTTCATTGTATTCTTCGCTGGATTGCGGCTGTGGAAGAGGCATGAAGTCAGTAGTGGTGATAACCGAAAACAAAACCCGGCTGAGTTTGTTGTGGGCTTCTTCTCAGTGCAGGGCGCGTTGGAACCCTCGTAAACTTAGTTTTAAGTCGACTTGTAGTTATTACCGTACATAATATTATGTAACAAATATTGTTGACGTTTTACAAGTGCCTTGTAAGTTAGGCCTATGTGAAATAAATACATTTTGACTTTGACTTTGACTTTAGACAACTGGAGGTGACAGGACAAGCTTTTATTTAGTTTTACCTGTCCCGATGTTTATTTATTTGTTTGTTTCCGTTGCCTGATTTTAATGGGTATCGTTAATTAACGAATAAATGAATAAATTAATGAATAATTATTCATGATTACATTTTGCCCATCTCTGTAAGTCGGAATTGGCCTCGTCTCTCTTATCCAAATAACAATATTTTTGCCAAGTTATGCACGATGCTTCACAGTTGGCCAAACCCAGTTTAAGGCCAAACTGGCAATTGTCCTAGGCCAAACCAGTTTAAAAGCCAAACTAGTTTGCCGTATGCCAAACTGATTTAAATATAATTACTATTATTCCACCAGATACCTATAATACAGATTGAGCTTCTTAGAGTTTATTTCAAGTAGGTAATCTTGCTTAGCGGTGAAGATAAACAGAGTAAGGAAGACACTATAATGATTTCAGAGTTGTGTGAAGCCTGATATTTCGCACAGCACAAGACATCGTGATCCTCAGTGGAACTTGCTGAATTCTAAAATTCTAGATAGTAACATAACAAAACATAAAATACCATACCTTGCCTCAGTTATTTGGCACTTTGTGATGCCGGTAATCTTAATGTTTCGGAAGCCCAGTTTGAGATCATTACCATCAGTTCTGACCGAGTCAATCAGTACAGACTCGACGGGGGGTAGACCCAGGGAAGGTATACCCGCGGTGATGTAAGGTAAAGCTGCCTTCGCACTCGACAAGATGCATTTTTGGTCGTTTGGTTTACAGGGCTTGATGAATGGTACTGAAACCACACATAAAAAGTACATAATTTAAGTAACAGAAAGGTGAAGTCACTGTCATAGTTAGATTTTAACTTAATGCTGTTTTGATCATTAATGAGAGTTGATTTTTTTAAGTTCATGTAAACGTCTAAATAAGGAGATTTGTAATAACGACGTCATGAAAGTATATGATCGATTCGTCGTTAGTTATTTCAAAAACTTATACTGTTTTGAGTTGCATTTCATGTTCTTGTGGTATCCTAGTAAACCAATTTGGATGCAACTAATTGAAATAGAGAATGATTTTGCCTGGATTAACGTATACTCGTATAGGTACTTTCTATCTCGAAAAAATCTAAGGTTTCCGCGGGATTCAGAAGAAACAAAAAGTTGCTGTAGTAATCAGTAGTTGTTCAAATAAGTAGATAATTTTAACAAACCTCCTTGAAAGTAGGTATAAAGTTTGTAAAATGCAGCGGAAATGGAAACGGGAACAGGAAATTCAAGATGCACTCGAAATTTGTGAAAAAACCTAACAAAACCTAGTTTGTTATAAAAAATCATTGGCGCTGAACTGAGCATCTAAGGCTAATCATCTTTTTTTTTCGAACTCTAAAGTCCTAACTCACTCAACAAACTGCCTGACTCATCGGCACAGCTTCGCTCGAACTTTTAAAAATCTGAAATTTTGCACAGTCGTTCCTTGAAGACAAGGTTGATATGATTGTTTGATTTGATGTGATTGAAAAATTGACGGTTTGATTCCTCGTTTCTGACACGCACTGCAAAGATCTGGAATAGCCACCCAGGGCTTTTTCACTTCTTTCCCACCACCTGCAACTTCGGCGCTTTTAAATCAAGATTGGATAAGTATTTTCTTACGCGAGCCCGACTCGCACTTGACAATTTTTTTTAAACTTACCAGAACTAGTATTAGATCCAACCACCATACAACTGACTAAGCACATAAATATGTAACACAATGTACGAAACATAATTAATATTTTTTTTAATATAATTGAGAAGCTCAGCTCAAACCTGTCTTTATTATTATGAGTAAAATACGTTACTGGAGATAAAATAACAAGCCCGATTTCTTTATACAAAACAGAATCTAGATATAGATGTACGAAACTTGTATATCGTATCATCTTTTTGCATATAAAACCTGATTTTAGTTATAAGAATATGAGACGGCATTATATTATGTATATTTTAATTCTGTGAACCAAGCGACGCTACTAGTTGGGTGTCAGGCCAAGTTTTTTTTGTTTGAGAAGTTTTTTTTGGGAAAAGAAAAAGAAAGACATGGCCAGATTTGATGACCATAACATATTTTTTTTGATATGTATTCTTTTTAGGGTTCCATACCAAAATGGTAAAAATGGAACCGTCACGGTGAGACTTTCTCCGTCCGTCCGTCCGTCCGTCCGTCTGTCACACTTGATTATTTCAGTAACTATTAAAGCTTCGACTTGAAATTTGAAATATTTTTAGGTAGTAGGGACCCAACGTATTTGCAGTCATAAAAATCTGAAAATCGTTTTTATTTCTATTTAAAAAGTGGAAAAAACCGGGGCGATGAAATTTCAATATTAGGAATGAAATAACAATATTAAGTGGGGTATGATAAGAAAGGGCGTTACTTGTATATACTAAAACAGATTTTGATTATTTTTATACTTGACAGTTTTTTATTTATTGGGCAAACTGTCAAAAACACATATCCGTCCCCCCCCCCGGTCCGACCGTATTGGTCAGTAGGAATAAACGTATGTTTTACAGGAAAAATAAAATCAACTCTTTAATTAACTAAAGTAACCATAAAGCGCCAATAACAAAGTTAGGTTTGCGGTTCGCCAACAAAAGTACCTACGTGTAAATAATACTCATAAATTCATGAACAAAAGTGATTCTTTTAACGTTTTACTTCTTTTGTTATGGAAGGCTTCTTTTGTTTTGTAAGGGACTCGCGCACCGAGGGTTATGGAACCCTCGGTGCGCGAGTCCGACTCGCACTTGGCCGGAGGACGCACAACTTGTAAAAATAGTAGCTTCCATTCCATTCCGCCGCGGTATAAATTGACCTTAATAAATTCCAGAGAAAACATCGTCCATTTGATGGCAGTTTGACATGTTACTAATGTTGCAAGGATTATTTCAGAAGAAAAATTTAGTTTTCAATTATCCTTTCCTTGTTTATATTTGATTTCCTCCTTCATGCAGTAGAGGAAAAATAATGTGTGTGACAAACACACTATTTTAGTTTGCCCTACAAGTTGAAGTAGGAAATCGATACGAAAATATTATTGACAAGATAAAAATATCTTTACCACAAAAATACCTATTTCATTATATAAAAAGACAAATTCCTGTGGCGGTGGCGTTAAACTGGTCTGGCGATTCGTACCTATGTGGTAGACCTACTGCTCAACACAATTGGGTATTTTCCTACTTTTGAATTTGATAAATACCTATTACTACTTTTTAACCCCCGACGCAAAAGGGGTGTTATAAGTTTAACGTGTCTGTGTTACATCTGTGTATCTGTGTATCTGTGTTTCTGTCTGTGGTATCGTAGCGCCCAAACGGATGGACCGATTTTTATGAAGTTTATTTTGTGTCATAGATAATTTTACCCCGAGTGTTCTTAGCCATGTCTCATGAAAATCTGTTCAGCCGTTTGAAGATTATCAGCTATTTTCTAGTTGATGAGGGGATCTGACTTACTTCTTTAAGTCCGATCGATTCGAAATTTGGTACCGTGTAGCTTCAATGACATTGAAATTATATGGTAAGGTAACCATGACCTGATTTGCCGTTTGAAGATCATCAGCTCTTCAATAGTTGATGATTGGATCTGACTACCTTCCATATGTCCTATTGTTTCGAAATTTGGTACCGTGTTATTTCAATGATATTTAAAGCGTATAATAGTAAGATAATCATGACCTGAGAGCCTACCATCAAGGGCCTCTAATCGCGACTCAACAAAAGACCTAAACTGAATTGCATCGCTAATTCGTGTCATAAATTCTTTTAATTCCACAAAAAGATGACATGAAAATAACCTAAACTTACAACTAACTAAGTTACTTACTTATCACTATTAATACCTTCCCTATATTTAATACCTTATTCCTACTTTAAAAAGGACAAAATAAAAGTAAAATTACAAATTTTAAAAACCCCCGACACAAAAAATAAAATATAAAAAGTAACAAATAATATTTTAAACCTATTATAATAATTATTATCGTCACAATATAATATAAAGTACGTTCAAATATTTTTTAATTCAAGCATCGTCGCATCGTCGGGGGACTCATTTTCCGGAGTATCTCTCTAACGGTCCCCCGACGATGCGACGACGCTTGAATTAAAAAGTATTTGAACGTACTAAATATTATATTGTGACGATAATAATTATTATAATAGGTTTCAATCAATCTTTAAGAGTATCCATTAACATCATGAAAAAGAGTCAGTTTGCCATCTCTTCAAGCCTTAAGAGTATCCATTCAGTTGTTGCATTGCGTTCTGTAGAACATTCAATCAATCTTTCATAAAAATTGAAATGATTTTTTTTTAAGTAGGTACATCATTTTGATGAACATTATGTACTTAATAATTTTTCATTCAATGTTAGATGTATATTTTTGAGAAGTTACTCTTCTAGTTACGTGTCTAGTTTCTTGCCATGTCTTCTCGTTGAAAAACTGCTTTCCGAACTTGGCGGTAGAGTTTAGGCATACTTGGAAGATAAAAAATTTCATTTTTGTCTTTTGTACATAAAAATAATACAGATTCTATAAAAAAAACGTGCATCGTATAATTTATTACTTTGTTTCATTTTACATCTAATTTATAATGAGGTACAAGTAATGTTTACACCAATTCGAGTTTATCGGCTGGGACATGAAGCATCATAACCTTGACGCAGTCCACGTATTTGGATATAAGCTGCCGGATCATAGGAGCGCCAACTTCATTGACTAACTCGTTGCTGCTGTTCTTCAAAACTTCCTCCATAGGCTTGGCTGAAAATACAAGGTGTGGGTTAACTATACGATAGTTTGCAAGCAGAAAAACTTTTTACTTGATCTTAGAAACACAGTAATGGAGATTAGAAGACCGAATTATTTTGTTTTATTTTGAATATTAATTTAGAAAACTTATTTCAGCAACCCCAACTGTAAAGGCTTTCGGTTAATTATGGCAAGTAACCTGATCGTTGTAAATGCAATGTTAGGATGGTCTCATATATTATTATGTCCTTACTGAACATGCAGAAAGAATCATCGACATTTTAATATGAAAACATTTCATTTCTTCGCACCAAATCGATTGAAGCTTTGTCTAACTCACTATATTTTCTATTCTATTGTTTACTGGAAGGCATCTGTGGCATCTCTTTATACCAGGGAACCCACTTAGCTATGTTGAACTTTTAAAAATCCTTTTTATATACAAATTTAAAGCATCGTGATTCGTGTTCTGAAATCTCTAATTTCAGGTATGAACTAAGAGTAGTTTGAAATATTAAAATGATTAATAATTATTCACATTCTTATTATATTTTATGTGTTCCTTGTATATTCTAAAACAGATTTTTATTTAAAAATGGAAAAATGACGAAAAAATAATGCTCATCCCTTTATCTCCGAAGTTTACCATTCAATAAATCTGGAATACCTAATTATGATTAATAGGGATAAATGTATATTTTATAGAAAACATAAAACCAACTCTCTATCTAGTGTACTTTCTTTGATATTAACATTAATCCTCAAAAAACAATCGTAAGTTTGCGGTTCGATAAGAAAAGTAATTCATATGGTTTTACATATTATTTGGGGAAGCCTCGGTGCGCGAGACCGATCGCACTTAGCCGGTTTTTGGAAATGGACTTTAGCTGTGATTTTATGACAATTTTAATTTCGTAACATTGTATACATATAAACAACAACTTAAGGTCTTATAATTATCACTTGGTTGTTAGTAAAATTAGTAAGAAAATACAGTAATTGCTTATTTATAAAAAAACAAGTTATGTGAGATATTTTCAACGTTTCTAAAATATAGTGGCTTTTTGTTTATTTTGTTGTTAATAATTAAAGTGTATTTTCCGGTTAACAGTTGTGACTTTTAATCTCAATATTATTTCTAATGTGGACCTTTATTTTTAGCTATTCCACTTATTTCTTCGTCAGGAAGCCCCGTAACAAAAACAAGGAACAAAAGTGAGCGATTATTACACAGACCAGAAAAAAAGTTAATACTGTTTTTAGGCATTGAAAGCGGTCGTAAATTGATGTAACCATAGATTTATAGGTCGTCGCACACGCTCCGACTAGATAGAGCGCAACCTAACAACAACAGCTCCGTGAGTGCGGCAATTTTGGCAACTTTTTCTTGTAGTGTGAGTGTGTCAATTTGAAGTGTAGTGTGCGGATGCTAGTGAGCGTGAAAAATTGTGTAGCGACGACTCGGGTTTGCCAATTCGAGCAAAGTATTTTTTGCCGCACTTTTGAAATCGAGGGCTCCCTCTTATACCTCTACTAGCAAACGCCCGCGGCTTCGCTCACGTTAACTTCTGAGTTATGCTTTACTATGGTGGTTTAATTTCCAAAATTCCTGCATTACACACCATTTTGCCCACAAAATTTTCTCTTGCTTCCTGGTAATAGTCACATATTGATTTTGAAAAATTCGATCGTCACAAAAAAGTTAAATATGGTGGCCATTTTTAGGGTTCCGTACCCAAAGGGTAAAAGCTCTTACTAAGACTCCACCGTCCGTTCGTCCATCCGGCCGTGGTTGCTTGCTACCATGGTAAGACATATAAGTACAAAATTGTGGCCAATTCTTTTAAATTTTTACCAAAAATTCCTTTTCTATGCTCGCTGCGATAATCAGTTATCAATTTTGAAAACCGATTGTTTTCCCAGTAACAAAAAAGTTCAAAATGGCGGCCACTTTTTAAAATGTTGACTACAAATTCTTTCTCTATGCTTGCTGCCATTGTCAAATATCGATTTTCAAAGCAATCGGCCCAGTAACAAAAAAGTTCAAAATGGTGGCCAAAAAGTTCATCATTTTTTAATTTTGACTACAAATTCCTTCTCTATGCTTGCTGCCATAGTCAGACGTCGATTTTCAAAGCAATCGGCCCAGTAACAAAAAAATTCAAAATGGCGGCTACCTTTTTAAATTTTGACCACAAATTCCTTCTCTATGCTTGCTGCCGTAGTCAAATATCGATTTTCAAAGCAATCGGCCCAGTAACAAAAAAGTTCAAAATGGCGGCCACCTTTTTTAAATTTTGACCACAAATTCCTTCTCTATGCTTGCTGCCATAGTCAAATATCGATTTTCAAAGCAATCGGCCCAGTAACAAAAAAGTTCAAAATGGCGGCCACTTTTTTAAATTTTGACCACAAATTCCTTCTCTATGCTTGCTGCCATAGTCAAATATCGATTTTCAAAGCAATCGGCCCAGTAACAAAAAATTTCAAAATGGCGGCCACTTTTTTAAATTTTGACCACAAATTCCTTCTCTATGCTTGCTGCCATAGTCAAATATCGATTTTCAAAGCAATCGGCCCAGTAACAAAAAAGTTCAAAATGGCGGCCACTTTTTTAAATTTTGACCACAAATTGCTTCTCTATGCTTGCTGCCATAGTCAAATATCGATTTTCAAAGCAATCGGCCCAGTAACAAAAAAGTTCAAAATGGCGGCCACTTTTTTAAATTTTGACCACAAATTCCTTCTCTATGCTTGCTGCCATAGTCAAATATCGATTTTCAAAGCAATCGGCCCAGTAACAAAAAAGTTCAAATTGGCGGCCACTTTTTTTAAATTTTGACCACAAATTCCTTCTCTATGCTTGCTGCCATAGTCAAATATCGATTTTCAAAGCAATCTGCCCAGTAACAAAAAAGTTCAAAATGGCGGCCACTTTTTTAAATTTTGACCACAAATTCCTTCTCTATGCTTGCTGCCATAGTCTAATATCGATTTTCAAAGCAATCTGCCCAGTAACAAAAAAGTTCAAAATGGCGGCCACTTTTTTAAATTTTGACCACAAATTCCTTCTCAATGCTTGCTGCCATAGTCAAATATCCATTTTCAAAGCAATCGGCCCAGTAACAAAAAAGTTCAAAATGGCGGCCACTTTTTTAAATTTTGACCACAAATTCCTTCTCTATGCTTGCTGCCATAGTCAAATATCGATTTTCAAAGCAATCGGCCCAGTAACAAAAAAGTTCAAATTGGCGGCCACTTTTTTTAAATTTTGACCACAAATTCCTTCTCTATGCTTGCTGCCATAGTCAAATATCGATTTTCAAAGCAATCGGCCCAGTAACAAAAAAGTTCAAAATGGCGGCCACTTTTTTAAATTTTGACCACAAATTCCTTCTTTATGCTTGCTGCCATAGTCAAATATCGATTTTCAAAGCAATCGGCCCAGTAACAAAAAAGTTCAAAATGGCGGCCTATTTTTTAAATTTTGACCACAAACTCTTTCTCTATGGTTGCTGCCACTGTAAAATATCGATTTTCAAAGCAATCGGCTCAGTAACAAAAAAGTTCAAAATGGCGGCCTATTTTTTAAATTTTGACCACAAACTCTTTCTCTATGCTTGCTGCCACTGTAAAATATCGATTTTCAAAGCAATGGGCCCAGTAACAAAAAAGTTCAAAATGGCGGCCACTTTTTTAAATTTTGACCACAAATTCCTTCTCTATGCTTGCTGCCATAGTCAAATATCGATTTTCAAAGCAATCGGCCCAGTAACAAAAAAGTTCAAAATGGCGGCCACTTTTTTAAATTTTGACCACAAATTCCTTCTCTATGCTTGCTGCCATAGTCAAATATCGATTTTCAAAGCAATCAGCCCAGTAACTAAAAAGTTCAAAATGGCGGCCACTTTTTTAAATATTGACCACAAATTCCTTCTTTATGCTTGCTGCCATAGTTAAATATCGATTTTCAAAGCAATCGGCCCAGTAACAAAAAAGTTCAAAATGGCGGCCTATTTTTTAAATTTTGACCACAAATTCCGTCTCTATGCTTTCTGCCATAGTCAAATATCGATTTTCAAAGCAATCGGCCCAGTAACAAAAAAGTTCAAAATGGCGGCCAAAAAATTCAAAATTTTTCCTCCTCAAAATTTGAATCTCGAAAATCCCTTTCTGAAAACGAATTCATGATATACCTAATACCAACCAAGGTACCAATTTTCAGATCTCTACGACTTTTAATTTCGCTGGAATCCCTGGAACAACGCAAAAATTACACTTTTGTATGGGAAAATCCCTTAAAAGTAGGATTTTTATCCCTTCCAATTTGAATTTCTGGAATCCCCGTCTTAGTACGAATTCATGACCTAATATCAACCTAGGTACCAAATTTCAGATCTCTACGATTTGTAGTTTTCCGGGAATCCCTGGAACAACGAAATAAATTTCACTTTTGTATGGAGAAATCCCTAAAACCAACGGTTTTTACCCCTTAAAATTTGAATTTCTGGAATCCCCGTCTTAGTACGAATTCTTGACCTAACATCAACCTAGGTACCAAATTTCAGATCTCTACGACTTTTAGTTTTTCGGGAATCCCTGGAACAACGAAAAAAATTACACTTTTGTATGGAGAAATCCCTAAAACCAACGGTTTTTTCCCCTTAAAATTTGAATTTCTGGAATCCCCGTCTTAGTACGAATTCATGACCTAATATCTACTTAGTTACCAATTTTCAGATCCCTACGACTTGTAGCTTTTCGGGAATTCCTGGAACAACGAAAAATATTTCACTTTTGTATGGGGAAATCCAAAAAACCAACGGTTTTTACCCCTTACAATTTGAATTTCTGAAATCCCCGTCTTAGTACGAATTCATGACTTAATATCAACCTAGGTACCAAATTTCAGATCTCTACGACTTGTAGCTTTTCGGGAATTCCTGGAACAACGAAAAAAATTTTACTTTTGTATGGGGAAATCCAAAAAACCAACGGTTTTTACCCCTTACAATTTGAATTTCTGGAATCCCCGTCTTAGTACGAATTCATGACCTAATATCTACCTAGGTACCAAATTTCAGATCCCTACGACTTGTAGCTTTTCGGGAATTCCTGGAACAACGAAAAAAATTTCACTTTTGTATGGGGGAATCCAAAAAACCAACGGTTTTTACCCCTTAAAGTTTGAATTTCTGGAATCCCCGTCTTAGTACGAATTCATGACCTAATATCTACCTAGGTACCAAATTTCAGATCTCTACGACCTATAGTTTTGGCGGAATCCTTGGAACAACCAAAATCACCAAAATGCCTCATTCTTTTATATATATAGATGAGTGTAACAGTCGCACTTACCTCTCTGTTCGTCCCCATCGTACAGATTTTTAAGTTCGATGTGAACTTTGTCAATCAAATCGTATTTGTAGTCGAAACCGGTCACCTTCCAGTACCTGAGACCTTCTTTTAAGATCTCTTTGATGAAGAGTTCAATGTCGATCTTAACTTTATCTGCAAATAATTATAATATTATTTAATATTAATTTACTGTTGGTAGGACTCTTCTTGCGGAGTCCACCCGGGCAAGTAAGACCTGATTCACAACCGCCAGATAAACTTTATCTAACGAATAAACTTAATATTTGGATAGTTTCCCAATACAAAAATACATTCTCTAGATAAAGTTAAGTTCAGAGGTGTGGTAAAACACACCCTCATTTTTAAAGTTAAGTTAGATAATTAAGATCTGGTGATTGTGAAATAGGCCATTAATAAAATATTTGAATTTGAATTTTATAATTCCAATAACTAAGATATCTGATCGGACAATATTGAAAGTTAGCGTTGAAATAATATTTTTAAAAACAAGCTTTAATACGTAAAATCCGAATTCTATTCAGCAGCACCAAAATAATCGGCAAAACGGATCAACCGAGTCCAAACTCGATGGGGTTGTATCGTTTAACTACCGAGTCCCTATCCACCTTCCAGTTCCATCATCACATCAGCCCCATTTCATAACAATTTGGCATTGTCCTCCGGTTTACACATGCATGCACAGCTCAATCGGTAGCCGAGAAGTGGATCAAATTTTACTTGCAAGATTTGCTTACAAACAAACATCGGGACAGGTGACAATATATTAAAGCTTGTAACAAGCCTTTAAGCTTTGACTATGTAGTACATAATCAAAGCCTTTAAGATAGTAATTGTTTATAATGAATGATCATTTGAATGCCATTGTGAAGATGAGTGTAATTTTTTTATTGTCATCGCGAGCAAACGAGCATGCGAAACGAACGGGCGGCGGTGATCGCTTACCATTGTCCCCTGAGGGTAAGCGATCACCGCCGCCCATGGACATTTGCAGCACCAGAGGAACTGCAAATGCGCTGCCGGCTCTTAAGAAATTTGTTCATCTGCCCCTTGAATAACCCCATGTTATAGTTTTGAGAAAACACTGTGGCTGGTAGCTGGTTCCATTGTTTTTATGTGCGTGGACAGAAAGATCTAGCATACTGGGTGGTCTTGGACTGCCAGCCATTCATGTGGAATGGATGCAAAAGTCATATCAAGCTCGAGCCTTATAATAAATTCTGAATTTACAAACCGGTAAACATTGAGAAGTCTCCATCACCAAACGCTTCGATGAACAGCAGCTTGCCTTTCAGATGGTATTGCCCAATTCCATGGATCGGACACTCTGCGATCATTCTCATGGAACTCTTTTCTACGTTACGCCTTTGAAACAAGATTAGTATCTGTTAAATGTTCCACAAGCAGCACTCTAATATGATAAAGTGATAGAGTTTGTAAGTTTATGGGTACGGATCTTTCCTTCTCCTCAAAAGATTGTTTGATACGTTCTAAGTAAATCCCTGCCTGGAATGGGCTTTTTTTAAATTTTAACATGAAGAAACAAACAGGTCCTAAGAGACTCGAAAAATATCGCAGGCATTAATAATATGATTCAAGGGCATATTAAATGATTTTTTCACCGTAAAAAATGATGACGGAAATAATTTGATACATAATACGATCGATGATACGATACGTGTATGTTACCGAATTATAGTAACAAAAGTTTTCCATTTTAATGGATCATTGTTGTTCTTCTGAATCAATTGTTCCCCTGACTTCTGACAAACAGATCTATTTCTTTTTAGAAAAAATATTTTTGCTTATCAGAAATATATAGTAACATAATTAATAATAATTAATTATATTATCATAATATTTACATAATACCTATTATCATAATTCTTAAGTACCTATTAGAGTAGAGATATATAATATTAGGTATGTAAAAAAATTTTGAAAAAAAAATATAATTAATTCGAAAATCTATTCTATTTCTCGAAAATCTCATCGAAAAAAGTACCGTTTCCCTCCTTATCTCCGAAGTTTACCAATAGAAAAATCTGAAATAATTTCGATTAATAGTAGTTAATGTATATTTTACACGAAAAATACATTAAACTCTCTATTTAGTATCTTTTTTTTGGTATTTACAATACACCTCAATATACAAACTTAAGTTTGTGGTTCGATAAGAAAAGTTATTCTTTTGGTTTTACTCTTTTGTAGTAGTACCAGTATGGAAGCCACGGTGTGTGAGTCAGATTCACATTTGGCTGATCGATGTGTAAAAAATACTCACTCGAGTTCTATAATTTTGCATTTTGTAACACCGGAAACTGTAATGTTCTTGAAGGAGAGCTGCAGGCTGGGTTCGTTAGTGCCGACGGCATCGATTGCTATGGGATCAACGACGGGCACTCCTATTTCGGGTATGCCTTTGGCAAAGTATGGCAATGCCTTCTGAGCGCTAGTTCTGATGCATTCTTTATCGGTAGCTTTGCAAGGCGTGATGAAGGACGCTGTGAAAGAATTTAAACAAATGTAAACACTCCAGCCTTTGTGACTAGGAACAAGGGATCAGAAGACTGTGCAGCGGGGCTAGACAAAGTCACAAGCGTTTGACGTTACCGCTAGTCGACAAAAATGTATGGACAAAACAAATGACTGTAGAAAAACCACGATAATAATTACTAAACACGCTGTGTTTGAATAATTAACTACGCTAACTTGAACGCTCGCGGGCGTTCTCGCGGACCTTGTAGATAACTTTAGCGTACTTCGCTTGACAATTGACAGCCGACAGTATCAAACACAGCGTGTTTAGTAATTATTATCGTGGTTTTTCTACAGTCATTCGTTTTGTTCATACATTTTTGTCGACTAGCGTTAACGCCAAACGCTTGTGACTTTGTCTAGCCCCGCAGGTCTTCAAGAGTCAAGACGGGACGCATTGTGAGGAAGTTCCTCAATCAAGAGTTCTGACAACCGGTCGCTTGGGCCATTATTAACGTCGCCGATAGACTCAATTAATTAGATTTTCTTTTACTTTGTTTTAAGGAACTTAATTTATAATACGTAAATGAGCTATTATTGACATAAAATAATTAATTAATTTTACCTAACGATTTGCACTAAATAATCACGAAAATTAGTCAGATTAACATTTATGATTTAATCTAATGTTTGTACAGTTTATTTGTTAATATCCGTTTTAAGGATGATTTAGATAAACTAAATACTTACATGTATGCTAAATATCTGCAATTCATTAAAGTCAGTATAAAGGCCAATACATTTAATTGATAGTTATGTAACAGATCAACAGTCTAGTATCTTCAAATTAAAATCTGCACACAAAACTAAAATGTTAAACTAATCTAGTAGACCGCTGTCAGATGGAATTGTTCCCAAAATGCTGGCTCCATTGCCTCGTTGTATCGCGATACTAATTCTTTGGGCAAAGAATAGGCCAGCATTTTGTTTACGCGTTGCATCGACCAGACGTAAGGAAATTTCTTTAAAAATTTTCTTTGCTCCCGGTCCCCACGGTCCCATAGTTTTAATCCCAAATGGCTCAAATATGTTCCCACTGTCCAAGGAAACATATTTGAGCCTTTTGAGTTAAATAATAATGTTATTACCCTCTATCAATTAAATTCTACTCAAAGCTGCCAAAACTAGCACCTTTCCCTAACAGAGCTCAGAAACCTCACAATTCAACCTAACCTATAAATTAAATCTTTTACTCCGTTTTTCATGAAAACCCCGACCTTAAAAAATATGCTGTGATTAACTTTTTTTTTTAATAGGTCCAAGATCAATCTTTTTCAAGCATTTATACTGATAAACGCGAAGTCTAAGTGCGACACTGAAAATGCACGGGCGTTTGCCGTTCTTCTTTCCTGAAGATTTGCGTCACTTTTAAAAAGATAAGAGTTAAGATAATGTTAAAACACTTACCGTCAAAAGCATTCGACTGAGCTACAAAATAGCTGATCAATCCCACCAAAAAATAGTTAAACCGAAACATTTTTGTTATTATAAATATCTAATAATCGAACCCTTAAAAATGTTCTCGATGTTTTTAAGTTAAAGCTCACTTACATACTGATGTCCGAATCTAACGTGTTATTTATTTATAACATAATTTTTGCCACATCAGTTTTTTTTACTATAAAATTTGAAAACAAGACGTGCTCACTAAAGCGAATTAATAGAATGATACTAATCACGCTTGCTAATATTACAACTAGGCCTAGCAAATGTGTGTTCGTTGGTTGGTTTGTGATTCGATTCTTGTAATGAAGCGATGGAGCAAAAAATTAATTGAGTTTTGGAATGAAGACATCTCAGAATACAGAAAAAACGAAGACATAGAGACCAACACTAAAATTACCCTTGTTTATCCTGCGAACGGTTAATGTAAGTTTTTCAAGAATCAAAATCCAGGCGAACAAAGTCATGGGGAAGAGCAAGTTGATTATATAATAACGATTTTAATGATGAATTCATTTTTTTTGTGCTCGTGTAAAAACTTTTGAGATTGATCGATGATCATTTTGTGTCAACGACCTACTAATATTAATCTGATCCTTTTACACGGTATCCCATTTTGAGCTTCCCTCGTCAAACAACGAGCCTAAATATTTTAATTCAATTTGTTTGTCCATCCATCTGCTACTGTGATGCTTTTTGGAAGAGTTATAGGAACTTGTAGTCTCCATAGCGTGGAATCTCGATTGGTTTGGTATTATTAATTGCTTTTCCCATTTTACAATTTTATAAAAAATAATGATGCAAGACTTCACTTGATGTAAAGCAATGCGCATGTCAGATGCAGTGTGCTCCATAATCATGCATTGCAATGTCATGTGTTACACTGCACATCAGCCCCCTGAGCCAAGTGAATTATAGCGTTACGTCGCGACGTATAGAAATGGAACAAAACTCAAAAAATGTATGCGATTTGACGTTCTGTGATGCTCAGCTGAGCGTCACCAAGTGCCAAAATAGCGATAGTTCGCAAACATTTTTTGAATTTTGTTCCATTTGTATGCGTCGCGAGGTAATGCTATTTGTCACTTAGCTCTGTTCTCAGGTCTCATTGTGCCGTTCAAAGTGAAACACAGCAATACATTACTACTTCATGGTACAATAACTGACACTGGTGGTACCTACCTGGACGAAATCCGCAAGAAGAGTCCTACCACCAGTTAAAAACTTGAATTAGGGAACTTCAAACTACTTTATCACTGTAAAGAGCAAGAAACATGTAGTATAGTTTGCGTTGAACCTACCTGAAAAAATATATTATCTATGAATATAAATAGAGATTTCAAGAAAGCCTGCCTGCCTGCAATTGCCTGAACCGACAACCCAAGGTCTTGTGTCCAAACAAGTGAAGAGATCCGGCCCGAAATAACGGGAGCAAGGGAAAAAAAGACGAAGACTGCACAGTAATTTACTATTTGGAAATTGCAGAATATGAAAATCAGTTTAAAATGCATACATTTCATTTACTGCCACCTCAAGAAGTCATCCTCAAATAAATCTCTATAAAAACAGCAGCAAAAACTACTAAAACAGTCGCAAAAACAATTTTGTTATTAGCAATAATTTGTGAGATGGTACTTATGTTTTGCTATTGTTTGATTTATTTACGTACTAGCTTTTGCCCGCGGCTCCACCCGCGTTAAATTCGATTTTTTACTAATCCCGAGAAAAAAATGAATGTCCTTTTCAATGACCTTTACCACCTACTTTCAGGAAAGATTGTCAAAGTAATCTACCTATAGCTGTAGCTATAGATTACTGTTGAAAATTGTTTTTTTTAAATATCCCACGGGAACTATGGATTTTCCCGGGATAAAAAGTAGCCTATGTTTTATCCGGGTTAGAAGCTATCTATGATCCAAATTTCAGCCAAATCGGTTCAGTAGTTGCGGCGTGAAGGAGTAACAAACATACACACTTACACACACACACACACAAACTTTCGTCTTTATAATATTAAGTGTGATAAGTGTGAAGTGTGATGTATTTTTAGGTATTACCACGGAACCCTGTCTAACAGGTTAAGGCTCGTGATCTTATTACTAACAAGTTTGATTAACAGGTTTCATTCTGACTGGTGTTGTTGGATTGAAAGTTTCCAAGCTGGTATTCACTATGATACTACTATCTGAGAATTCTACCAAAAAAAGTGGAAGTTTTGCTCTTTTCAAATAGACACAATATTATTGTGTTTGAAACCCCGTCATCAGTGTAGAGTAGGTACCTATCGCCACAATATGGCAAACTTTAGAAATCCGTATTAATATCGTAAAATATGTACAACGCATTTCTTTATCACCACCAATGACCAATAAAATAAAAATGAAATTCATGCTGAGACAATGTTTTTTTTAATACAAAGTAGACTTTCCATGTGTGTTTTGCGTGCGGAAAGTTATTATTTTCGGCACTAGTGCTTTTTTGTTTTCCTCCTGCGCGGCACCGGAGCGGGCGCACCAGGACGCGCCACCGCAGCCTGCACCGAAGCACGGCAGGCAAACACGTAAAACCAATATTATTTTTTCACAAATATATTAAAAAACGACGCAATGCACGTGCGGAATTGTCATTTCTACTCGTCCCTATAGTTGACCCGCGCCTTCGTCTTGGGTCAACTCGTAAAGAGATGACAAACTTTCCGCGCTTATATTAAAATGTTCTATTTTTTGGGAAATAACAGTTATACACAGTTTCCGTGGGACGCGTGCGAAGTTACGGAAAACAGCTATGACAGCTATGAAATATATTTATTTAATTAGTTCAACTGAATGTGACGTTAGTACTAAAAATTCGCAAGAAACACGACATTAAATTCACGATTTCAAGGAAAAACAAATTTTTTCCGCTTCTCTCGCTTATAATAGTTCAGACGAAATGACTTTTGTGCATACCTACTCACTAATAGAATAATACACACACACACACACACACTATTTTATTAATATTATTATATTTTTGTTTTTGATCATATTAACTGTCATCGGTGCTCTTTTGTATTTTTTCATCTGTGCAATCTGGAAGGTTGACCGCTGAAACACAGTTTTCACTATTTCAGTGGTCAGTGCTCAAACCGTATACATATAAGTAAGTTTAAGTATAATTATAAGTTAACTGTCTAAATACTTTGTGACTTGTAACTTAAAAGTAAATAAATTTATTATTTATTAAAAAGAAAACAAACAAAAAAAAAAAAATAAGTACAAGTATTGCCCACGTCTCTGTCGGTAGTGTAAATAGTCTATAACTTTCCTCGATAAAAGGGCTAATAGACAAAAAAAAACACTTCGAACCAGTAGTTCTCATAATTATAATGTAAACAAACTCCTCATAATTATAATGTAATCTTCTCTAATATATAAAATTCCCATGGCGCTGAAACGGCTCGATCGATTGTTATGAAATTTTCCGTGTATGTTTGGTAGGTCTGAGAGTAGGTCGTAGGCGATTTTTTATATCCTTTATGGCAAAACAACGGTTGCCGGATCAGACAGTTAAAATTATAAAATTCTCGTGTCTCGTGTTTGTTATCAAAGTCCTCTGAAACTGCGTGACCTTGTTATGAAATTTTCTGTGTTTTGGGTAGATCTGAGAGTAAGTTATAAACAGCATTTTATATCCCTTATGGCTTATAGCATAACAACGTTTGCCGGATCAGTCTAGTATTATATTAAAAATACATAAATGTGTTTAATAAAATGCAGTTTTACATAATAACACTACACAATTTAGTAGTAAACTAGTACACACTGCATTGTGGGAACGCGGCACGTTCTACACACAGCGAGCGATAGGATTTGATTAGTCTGATTTACATACAGGTGTTGGGACGTGAGAGTTGGGCACATTTGGCTCAGATGTGACGTCATTGTAACATGAGTAGTCTATGACTGGTTTCGTATTCAAATAGGTAAAGTATTTCCACTTTGCTTACGGAAGTATAATGTCATCCGTCGTTTGGTCTTGGTCGTTGTATAGGCAATTCTTTTATTTGCTGTTCCCATAGTTCAGAATTTTGTGTGATTATTATCGCTGAGTTTGTTGTGGGCTCCTATCAGTCCAATAATGACACATGAATTGTATGCATGTTTGTTTATACTGTACTTTTACTGTACAACAAAAAATAATTTACAATTCAATAAACTTTAAAGAGTTTCTATAATTTTTTTGTATTATATTATATATTTTTTAATGTATAGATAGGCTTGCGCTTGACGCCAATCATGCCTGTTACCACTTGATTCAGAGGATTTGCAATTTACGCTGGTTTCTACTTTTTCACTGGCGAGCAGTTCGTTTTTCATTATAGGTAGGTACAAGACGCCGATTTCGAATTTTGACAGAAGTCTTTTGTATTGTGTCAATTGGGAACGAGCGTGGCGATAGCTCTGCCAACTGGTGGCATAAATTGGTAACATTGGCATAAATTGGTTTATTAGAGCTTGGTTTAGTAGATCGTGGGAGCTCCGAGGTACGTCAGAAATGACGTCATACATCGGGACACCAGGACGCCCACCGTGGAGGAGTTCGTCCGTGGTCTTGCGAGGAACCTGTTCGCTCGCGCGGACAACGGGCCATACGAACACCTCCACGGGATCGCACCACAACAAGACCGACCACCAACGGGGCGTCCGCTACCTCGCGAGCTCTTGCGGTCTCCCTCCCCAGTTCGCGCGCGCGTGGACAGTGACGGAGACGAAGACGACGACGCGGGGTTTATGCTACCGGACCCCAGCATCCCCGCGCAGGGCAGCGACATGATCGCTGACCGCGCGGGGCGACCAGACCCTCTACACCAGCAGGCCTCAAGCCATGAAGGCGAGGCCTTAGCCCCTTACCGGGGCTAAAAGAACAACACCGAGGGAGCGCGTCTCCCCCGCGACACATCGCCCGGGTAAGGAGGCATGCCTCGAGGCCCGTACCCCCGTGGGGACTTGCTCTCCATGGAGAAGACCACGCAGCAGTATTAGAGCCCGGTAATGCTGTTCTAGCAGATAAAGGTTTCCCATCTACCAAAACATCCATTGAATATTACGAGTAGAACGTGATTTTAGTTATGCCACCATTCACGCCAGAATTTTCATCAGAGGAAGTAGAAGAAAGAAATTTAAAATATAGCATCTGTGAGGATCTGTTTAGAGAAAATAATGCAAGGATTGAGCAATTTCATATTTAATAAACGTTTAAAATTTAAATACAATTATGTATTAAATTCAATAAAACTATACTTTAATGTAACACGTTATTTAAATAAAATAAGGATCGTTATGAATGAAACTTAACATATTATGCAAATCAATTGTTGCATCTCATACTTATGTGTACCTACTTATAATAATCTGTGTAACAGAAGCAGTTATAGCTCAGTGCTTCAGACCTCTACAGGGGGTCGCGAGGTCGACTCCCGGGCACAATTTTGCCCGTTATCATTGTATTTTCTTGACCATTTATATTTCACTAAAGTGCCCGGATTCTAAAAGTTTTTGACCTTTGGTCATATTTTGGCCACGCTGAAAATCATTTGTAATCGGTTGAAAACCATAATTTTATTATATTTATCATTTTAAAAATAAAAATCATTTTAGAATAATATCAAAAATTGGAGAAAACCAATAACAAACATTGTGGTCGATTCTGTTGTGCAAAATCTCTAAACTAAACTAATTTAAAATAGTGCTATCCTTTTCCATAGGGAGCAGTTTGAAAAGGATAGCACTATTTTAAATTAGTTTAGAGATTTTGCACAACAGAATCGACCACAACGACTGCAACACGATGACAGAGCTTATCGTGCTCGATTAAGTTCTCTTTTTAACCACACATGTGGCGCTTGTGTCAATTTGTGCTGCCATCTATAGTTCGTGCACGTCGCCTTATTGCCGCCATACGTAATTTAAATGACCACATATTAACCTGGGGGTAGTCTGTGGTCATATGTTGTGAGTTAGATTCACAACAATGTCCGATGAAAATCTATGATGAGGTCTACGTTAGAGTTGTCTACCTACTTGGCTAGGAACATGGAGGCTGGAGTGGCATTATCGAACATTAGCGGTTCATATCAGAAACAGGGAAGAACAACGTTACGTTTGTTGGATGTCAACAACATAAGGATGGCACCGCTCACGACATCTTGTGGTTCTATAGTAGAAAGGTGAACGAATCGTATGGAGGCTGGAGTGGCGTTATCGAACATTAGCTGTTCATATCAGAAACGTGGAAGAACAACGTTACATTTGTTGGATGTCAACCACATAAGGATGGCACGGCTCACAACATCTTGTGGTTCTATAGTAGAAAGGTGAACGAATCATAAGGTTATAGGAGTTCTCGTTTGCAAAAGTATATCCAGTAAAAAATCGCTAAAGGCAATATTGCGTTGGTGTTGTAAAATGAGCCTTTTTACTTTAGTAATATTATATCTAACGCAATAATATCAAAGTATCGAGTAGGCGTACCGATGTAGAGTCGTTGTCATCTTAGATTGATCGGCTTTGTTGATACGAGCTGAGGGCTGTGGGATAGAGATGAATAATTGCTGTAGCACCGGAACACCTAAATACATTAAATGTTAAGTTATCTAGTCATAATATAATATAACTATATAATTGCAAGAGAAGATTGATATACGTTTTTATTTATTATAGTCAATTAATTAGTATTTTTTCCTGTCCATTTTTAACAACCCATCTTCATTCTTTCCATTTTGAATAAAGCATTTTGTGGGCAAAACAGCGAAGATTTCAAATATTCGAATCTTTATACCGCAAGTACAGTCAACTTCAAAAATCCATACAAACCTAGCTTAAAGGCTAAAATGGTGTACAAGTATCCGTTCATCCATCAATTAACTATCAAGACAACACATTAGGTTCAACACATTTTTAAGTAAGTAATGCATATTATACACTACGAGTCGGAGTATGTATACTGACTGGGTCGGCAAGGGATCTTTTGCAAATCATATATGGACTTTTGCCGTTTACCGTACGTACTAAGTAAGCATAAAATCGATGTGGAAATACCTCTTACATATTTTATACGTCAGAGATGCATGAGTAAAATCGGAAATATCATCTATCTTCCTCGAGTGCATCTGCTATTTCATACAAAATTCAACGTATTCCAAACATCGATATTTTCTTACCAGAACTCAATGGTTTTGTGTGTACACTATATTTGTATTTAAGGTTTAATTTACTCCACGTAAGATAGGTTAATAAGTTAGGATAAGTATATTAAGTATATTATTTCATAATTGTATGAATAACTTGCAGGCTGACTCATGACAAATCATTTCATTTTTCAAGATCTCCCTATTGGTGATAACTGATAACTATTTTGGTCAAGTTACTGAAAGATGCAAATTGTAGCCCTACTAGATTTTACCCGACTGCAGGAAGGGTTATGTTTTTCACACGTATCTTGTTTCTAAACTTTATTGCCTCGTATCTTTCAAACGGCTGAATGCACAGAAAACAAAAAAATATAAAGTCATTCCTTGCTCTGTGGCTGAATGGATATTGACAGTTAATTTATATTTAGAAACTAACGTAGATTATAAACGTTAAATAATAATAGCGCGTATAACAATTAAAAACAATATTATATAGAAATAAAGATTAAAAATATTTACAAAATGAACACACCGTCCAAATGCTCGCTTAATGGCATGGTGCCCAAAACACTGGCGCTATTGCCTCGCTAGCTATACAAGCTAGGCTTAGCCGTTGGGCGAAGTAAGCGCCAGCTCTTTGGTCACCTGACGCGTGAACCAACTTTATCGATATTAATTAATTATAATTATATTTTCTAACGAAGATGAATTATTATTGTAATTATTTTTGGCGATATTATGTAGTACGCGAAATCCAAATATTATAGCATTATAACATAAGAAAACAAGGGTTTTAATTTTTCTTATTCACATGGGAGATATTAAGAAAATCCATCAAATACCTATGTTTTATTTCATGTCTTAATAAAATGATTTCCTTGAATTGTTTTTATCCAACTTATTTAGGAAGCTATTATTTAAATTACATTAGGCGAACCATATCAAATCATGATCAAACTATTAAATGTGTATGTTGTTTGTCTAATTTGCATTTTATTTGAATCAATTATTACTGTTATTTGTGGAATATTACAAATAGGAAAATCTAGAAATTATTTTGTTGATTCTGGATTTACGTATAAATAAGTGTTATATGGTATAATGTAGGTACATAGGTAGTTAAAACTGAGGCAGTGTATAAAAAAATGTTATTTTTTTATATTATTATTTTATTGTTAAAACGTGCGATTATTTTTATGTAAAGTTTCATGGATTTCGGGAACGGCTTTAACATTTGGATGAAATTTTATGTTTGGTTTATTTTTATTAAGCTTATGAAGTTTGGGTGTATGTAACATTTTTCGCAGAAAATTAAATATACAAAAAAAAATTAATAAATTTATAGAGCCATCTGAAAATAATCACTTTGATACCTACTTAAATGTTACTTTGCGTGGTAGGTTGTATTCTAGGTAATTTCAATGTTATAATTTGTCGTCAAGTAATCAACTGTTGTCTCAATTTTTTCTCAAAAGATACGATTATTCGCTTTCCATCCAAAATAGTAGCCGAGCAAAGCTCGTTTACCCGGTACTTGGAGTAGATGCAAGTAAACTCCACATAGAAATCGCAGCGGATATAAGCTGCAAATCCTTTTATATCTGTAACAAACACAGATTCGTTCGTTTCAGCCGACGGACGTCCACTGTAAGACAAGGCCTCCTGCAATGATTTCCAACCGACACGGTTCTACGCTACTTGTATCTAGCCATTCCCCGAGACGCGTGCGGGGTCGGCCATTCCAGTACTTAGGGTCCCCAACGTCCGTCGATTCTACGAGCTATGTGCCCCGCCTGTTGCCATTCTGCTTCGCGATACAATGAGCTATGTTGGTTCTCTAGTTCGCTTACGGATCTGCTCATATCTGATTTTATCCCGAAGAGTCACAACTCACAACACAGAATAAACGCAGGTTAGAAATTTAAAAAAATCATAATATGGGTAAACCCGTATACCTCTTAATTTATGAGTACCAATTAAGCATGATCTTTATCTTGACTATTCTAAAAGGAAGATAATTTTTTCGCAAAAATGCTAAACAATTAAATATTTTTTTCTAATTCGCTGGACTGAGTATAAAAACATCTTACTCAACATACCTAACATAATTTAATTAGAAACACTTCGAGGATTTTAACGAGGTCATAATTATAAATCAGAATTGAATAAACTATTAATTGGACTACAGCTACTAACACTACTGACTAAATATAAAGATATTGACAAAAACGACTAATATTTGCATGCCTATAAATCGGCAAAACACTGAGACCAAACATTCATGATTGTATTTATATAATAACCATGAACGACACGTGTTTTAAGCAAATAAATGATGACATTTCGTTATGTTCCTTACAGTATATTATATTTATACTATTAAAGTATTAGGGCGCCTTCAAATTTGCCGCAAAGTGCCGCGCGGTGGCAGCGAGTCTGCAGCGCTGCAGCTGCACTGCACTTGTGTAAGTAGGTACATAGTTTCACGATGGACTCTGACGATCTCAGTTCTAGTCGGTTGATGAACTGAAA
Organism: Coenonympha arcania; assembly: GCA_036785405.1. Lineage (NCBI taxonomy): Eukaryota > Metazoa > Arthropoda > Insecta > Lepidoptera > Nymphalidae > Coenonympha > Coenonympha arcania. The sequence continues at coordinate 8,357,477 of CM072069.1, forward strand.
CAGGGTAATTTGTAAAAATGGGCTCAGTGCATTCAAAGATTAAACACACACTAATCGGTCAAGTGCGAGTTGGATACGCGCACGCAGGGTTTCATACCATTAAGTATTCATAAAAAAACTATAAAAGATATCTTAGTCAATATCGAGCAAAATAAATATCGATTCGAACTTAGCGAGATTAGTAGGGTAATTTAGGACTCCTGCATCATTGATCGAAAATACCCAAAATGTCACGTTGTATAGGAGCCCCCTTTTAATATTTATTTTATTCTGTTTTAGTATTTGTTGTTAAATATTATCAACATTTTTTTTCCAATTCTCGATAGTGGCCATCTTATTTATTTTATCTATTGTCATCTAGATATTTTTGTGAACAAGTATTTTTCAATAAATTAAATTACCTATAGTTGGAGATATTTATTCATTTTATGTAGGTAGATATATTATGTACGAGTACCTATGTACCTTAAAGTTTAATTAAACTAAATCGCAAGTAAATGCAGATTCTATATTTTATAGATCTCTCAGGTTATACAAAACGACCACATAAAATCGACAAAAACATATTTTGTTATTGTAGTATCGTATGAAATCTTAATTAGGTAGGTGTACATAAGTTTTAGTGTTATTCTACTTAACAACAACAAATTATATAAACCAGCGAAGTGTAGTATTGAAATTATTTATTAAACCCTGTCAGGTATGACCTATGAGATATGGTTTGCTACGTGCTTTTATTCTGTCAGCATATTTTATGCTGACTGAACAAAACTGTTAGTCTAGTTCTCTAGAGCGGATAAAATTTAGCTTCCTACTTGGAAATTCCAAAGTACATACATACTTCTAATCATTCAAGGCTTATTGAAAACAATGTGGATTTTGTGTTTGTTGATATTCTAAAGGTGTATGAACTTATGAAGCCTGCCAGTCCACCAGTCAATCGTTGCAGTAGGGTAGTCTTCATAAATTGGACGAACTGATGGTGACGATTTTTCTTCAATTGTCTAGCAGATGACTGTTAAAACTATTGTAGACTAGCTGACCCGGCAAACTTCGTTTTGCCTGTTATTTTTTTTCACATCATATGGGTATGAAAAATAGCTCACGAGTCACGACCTATTCTCAGATTTATAACTGAATGAGTTAAATTCATAGGTACAGGCTCTTATAAAAGGTCAATTAGATATTTGTCATAATATCCGCTCTACTACCTATATTAATAGGTACAACTGTAACGGGTCACGTTCCGTACATTGAAGATATTTCGAAATTTTTTGTTGCAGAGCACTCTGTCGATACTGAAGCCAAAACTGTAATTTGTTTAACTTTTGTCTGTTTGTCTGTCTGTCTCTCTATTTCACGGCCACGCATCACGGCTAATCCGCTGGATGGATTAAAATGAGACTTGGCATGATGTGAGTTTATATACCAAAGTAGGACAGATACTTTTTATTCCGAAATTCAGCATGGTTTCCCTGGAAGACGACATCAAAGTCAAAATGTGTATTAAGTTATGATTCATTAACTCGCGGTCAGATTTCATTCATTCTTTTTTGTTCGAAAGTAGGTACTTCATAGATTGTCTCTGAAATATTTAAAGTTTATCAGTTTTGCAGTTCAGAAATTACAGACATACAAACCCTCAGTGTAAGTCAAACCGTATAGCCAAGTCATGCCGCGATATTACTTATAGCGCCATCTCTAAAATTAATGTGGTACCTTCTTGAATGTAATTTTTTCTCGCATTACCGAATTTTAGTTATGTCATGGTGTTGCCTCACTTTGTTTCGAGATGGCACCTGAGGTTTTCACTTCTGTCAACATTTAATTGAACGCGGCCGAAGCCACTCGCTGGATCAAATATAGTTAATTGAATTTCATCTCAACCCCACAATAGCTGGGTTAGGATTTCCTCTCAGAATAAGAGAGGTTTGTTTAGTAAGTACTTAGATGAAGACCAAAAAAGAAATGGATGGATCGTATGGAAGAGTATTGCACGTTGACAGCAGAAGAAGAGAATAGAAGAAGACTCCATGGTAAAAATTTAGAATCGTTTGGCAGGAGCAGGGGGACGGGAAGGGGGAAGGGGGGGAGAGGGGGTGTCCCCTAACCCCCGATACCACTCCCTGAAAAGGTATTGCACCATTCTTGAGCAAATTTAAAAAGATAAAAATAATTAAAATGACGATGATGGAGTCGCTTCGTCGCGGGGAGAAACAAAAGGGGAAGCGGTGGGAAGAAAAAAATGGGATTTTCCCCCCCTCCCAAGCTAAAACTTTCGACACGTAGTAGTTTTTAAGAAATATTTTTTTTTAATAATGAAGTTTTGAATTCAATTTTGCTGTTATAATTACTGAAATACATGTTTTGAAATGGGAATTGTAGCCCCAAGAAGAAGTAAAGGAGCTAGGAAAACCCTTTATCTATCACCATCTACCCCTCACCCCCCCTAAGGGTCAGTCGACAGAGCTTTAAAATCTTGAGGTAAAGACTCTCTTAGCCTTCAGTCTTTCCCTTACCCTTTTTTGGCTCGGTCTATTTCTGGGTGGTCATAAAAGAAAATAACCACTCAGAAGGATGGTGGGGCCTTGCAGGCCCCGCCATCCTCTTCGTCACCTATCCGTTATCCGAGTCGAGGTGCCCCAAGTCCCGAGCTCGCTTCGCTCGCTCTACATCCTAAGTCTTCAGTCTTTCCCTTACCCTTTTTAAGGCTCGGAGAAGAAGTAAAGGAGCTAGGAAACCCTTTATCCATCACCATCTACCCCTCACCCCCCCTAAGGGTCAGTCGACAGAGCTTTAAAATCTTGAGGTTAAGACCCTTTAAGCCTTCAGTCTTTTCCTTACCCTTTTTTGGCTCGGTCGGCGGATTCTATTATTTATTTATATTCCTATTTCTGGGTGGTCATAAAAGAAAATAACCACTCAGAAGGATGGTGGGGCCTGCAAGGCCAATGCAATCCTCTTCATCACCTATCCGTTATCCGAGTCGGGGTGCCCCAAGTCCCGAGCTCGCTTCGCTCGCTCAAGATCCTAAGTGGTTTGTGTCAAAAATTTAATACTACAAATAACATATTTAAAAAGTTCTGTGGCCTATTTTTTTTTGTCGGTACAAAAAATATATGTGTGGTATTCCATCTCGTCCTACTGTATCTCCCGAAAGTCATCCTTACTCCGATAAAAGACTTCCCGATTTATACTGACCGCCATATAGATTGATTTTTGAAAAGCTCGAAAACACTGCGTTACCTCGTAATGCGAATAGTATTGTTGTAATCAGGGACCAAACCTCTACCAAATACAACACCTTTCTCCCCCAAACTCCTGCCAAAGAAAAGTAAATCCAACCGCGATTTACCAAGTTTCATCAGTACTAACAAATATCTGTAAGAAGTTTGGTGAATCGGCTTTAAACAACTCCAAACAATTGCGCTAAATCGTTAGTCGGTTGCATTTATGTTCAGCTGAAAGAAGCCTCGGTACCCATCTCGCAGAAAGCTTCGAAGCCCCAATTCATTATGAATTATATTTCAAGTTCGTTCTGAATAGGATACACCTATGATTTCAGCTATTTATCTGATTTTCTATCAACGGCCCCGAGTATGAAATCCCAAATATTTCCGACGTTATTCTCAGTACTCGAAGCTGATGGCCGTCCAGCTCGTGGGTCATCAATTCTTCTGAACATTTTTTAACGATTGTATACGATGGAGGAGATCCTACTTCTTTGTCATTCTGTTTCAGCGTTAATCCTTTCTTGAACAAATACTTGGCATTGACGTAATTCGACGATTTTCTCCCAAACTAACAATCGGTATTATAACGTTATTTGCATATCAAATAAATTAAATAGGCTAAAGAGGTCGGACATCATACTCCGGCTACATATTTCGAAACAAACTTGTCAGAGGTGCTGACGTGACAGCAATGAAATGTTTACATAGCAACGCCATTAAATCAATTTATTAATTTTATTTTCAATTAGAAAATGCTCGATAATCCTAAGTCTCCAAGTATAAGTCCTCGACTCGGATCGATTATTTTTTACGCTCTTTCATTTGATGTGCGATTCGTTCGATTCCACCATACACCGGTACCGCCCTTGGTTTTTGTATGGGAAAATTAAATCGGCCAGGGCCAGGGTTCTTCAGCATTTTGGGAGATCAAATATAGATAACAACCCGCTCCCCGACCCAGAGATCACACCCCGAAAGTTTCACAACGATCGATCCAGCCGTTTAGGAGGAGTTTGGCTACAAAGAAAATCGAGAGAATTTTATATATTAGATTAACTTTTATCCCCTTTTATTCCTGAGGGAACCATGCTGAATTTCGGGATAAAAAGTATCCTATGTCCTTCCTCGTAGTATGAACTCAAGTCATACCAAGTTTCATTGGAATTCATTCAGTAGTTTCGGCGTGATGCGCGGCCGTGATACAGAAAGACAGACAGACAGACAGACAGACAAAAATGAAAAAAAAAATACAGTTTTGGGTTCAGAACCAATTTTAGAGTGCCCTCGAAAAAAAATTTTCAAAATATCTTTAATGTACAGAATTTGACCTGTTACAGATTTATTATAAGTATAGATAGATAACGGTTTTTTTTCCATACAAGTTAGTACTTACTTGACTGCGATCTCACCTGATGGTAAGTGATGATGCAGTCTAAGATGTTATCGTACTGACTTGGAAGGGTAAGTAAATTTACCCCAACGGTTTCTACACAGCATCGCACTGGAACGCTAAATCGCTTGGCGGTGCGTCTTTGCTGGTAGGGTGGTAACTAGCCACGGCCGAAGCCTCCCACCAGACCAGACCTGAGCCAATTTAGAAATTATAAAATCCCCAAGTGGCCCGTGGCGGGAATCGAACCCGCGACCTCCCACTCGAATCCGAGCGCGCCGCCACTGCACCAGGGAGGTCGACAAAACTTTAACTTTGTAAAACTTGTTTTTTTTTTTAACTATGTAGGCCAGCGTTTGACTGTGATGGTGATCACACTTGATGGGATGTTATGATACAGTCTAAGGAAGAGCTCGCTTGCCTAGGAAATGCCTGTTCACTCTTGACTTGAAGGAAGGTTGTAGAGTCGTGGGAAAGACAGTACCTGGTCGGGTGTTCCACACCCTTGCAGTGCATATCAGGAACGAGGAATCAATCCCCTTCGTACGTGTCTATATAGGGATGAACACAGACCAAGGAATAGCTTTATATTGACTAAGAAAGCCTTGCAGTTCTATGGTAAAAAGGTGACGGGGAACCGATGAGTCTTCTAGCACGGCGATCCACCGAATCCAAAGCATCAAGTTGGTACTATAGTAGTGTTGTTATCTCCCTGCAGACTCTGTCATAAATCATAGTCATAAATCATAATCGGACTAGGGATGTGCGCTAGTTGCGCGCGCTCAAGGCCGTTATCGATAACGGAATCATCAAGGTTACGACGACGTAAACATACTGCATTGATGCATTTAATATTACTATGTTGAAATTTTATTGGTAATTAAATAAACGTGTTTTTATTTCTATCACCCGTTTATAAATATACAAAAAAAGCAACTATAGACATCACTCATCGAACTTAGCAGTGAAATACAAAAGCGAAACACTCGGATGATTTCCGAGACCGAGTCTGCAGCGAGATAATAACACTACTATAGGCACATCCATCCCCATAACTGGCTACAGTATTTCATGCATACGACGATATTATTATGGATGACAATTGATGACCTCCCAGTCATTGGGACTGCGGTTCGGGCTCGTATTTGAGTGGGTTCGATTCCCGACACGGGATGTTGTAGATTTTTTATTTACTAATCCATAACATCTTTTTTTGCAGCGTCACTTGCCATCACAATCAAGATCGCAGTCAAGTACTAATTTTTTGATAAAAAAATCCAGTATTTTCGCAAATCCCGCGGGAACCACCGATTTTTCCGGGATAAAAAATTAATCGCCGCCATCAAACCCCATCTATTTAGTTTCTATTTATAGTCGCTCCAACTACTTCACCCAAGCACTACAACAGATGTCTAGGCGATTTCTCTTTCTATCCCGTGCCTAGGGCATTCCTTTTAGATGGGGATGAAGTTCTTTGTGTCTAGAGTACTATTGATTTTTCATGTCGGCACGTGGGGTTGCAGGCACTGATATACCCTCGGTGATTGTCTCAGACGGTATGTTACTACTAGGATAATAATTTTAGGACATAATTAGGTATTTGACTCCGAATTTTTTATTACGACATTATAAAATAGGATACAAATAATGACGTACACTGAATCGAATAACAAAGAAGTTATAAGCATTTAAATATTTCTGATTAGACAGAGATAGCAATATTAAATTGTGACGTCACACCTTACAAATGCCATAGTAGCTTCGTGCGGCGTCATACAAATTTCCGTTTTGCGAGAAAGGGATAGAATACCCTCCCACTTCAAAATTCAAATGCCTGTAACTTTGTAAATCTTCGTTGGATTCTAATATTTCTTTCAGTGTTCGTCACTATTTTTATCCTATTTTATAATGTCGTAATAAAAAATCCTAGTTTATAATAAAGTAATAGTTTTTATCAAATTTAGAAGTAGTGTAATTCCCAATTATCCTAGTAGTAAGATATCCTAATTATCTATTTATCCTAGTAGAATAAATTAATTATTGAATGTAAACGCCAAAATTTAACGTAAGACCAAGATTTCCGGTAGATGAACAGTGAATAAACAATGTTAGAGAAAATCAGCAAAGCACGACGTCGGCCTTCAGGCTATAAAATCATAATATATCTACATTTCATTTGATTTATTCGTAAGTTTACAGTTAGCATTTTACATAATATACTCGGACGTTCAATGTGATTTACTCGTGAGGCTAAAATTCAATTAACCCAATAAAATTTAAATTTCGCATTCAGCTACCTTATTTTTACCCAACTGCCAAGGAAGAGTTACGTTTCTTTGTATGTTTGTAAATTTCTTTAGTACCTACCTCGCATCTTGTAAATGGCTGGATGGATTTGGACTGGTGAAGGTATTGGTAGATTCGTCTCAAAAACCCAAATGTGCAAATGTGTAAATAGGTTAAAAAAACAAAATGGTGGATTTTTGGCGCTAAAATGTAAGTCGTTGGTAAAAAAGATTTTTACCAAAGCTGTCGTGTGGGATATCAAAATGAAGGAATTACAAAAATATACATAAGTCATATTATGTTTAAATTAATTAAGGTATAATAAACCGACAATCAAAGCATTCAAATGATTGTATTTGCGGTGTTCGAGTATTTTAAGTTTTTAAACTATTTATTTATTTACTGGTTAGTTAAGATCTACAAGACTTCTCGAGGAACCAATTCAAATTTATGGAGGTATTTTTGAAAAACCGAAATTCACGCTTGCGAAGCCGTGGGAATCTTTACTTATTATAAATTAATGTGAAAGAAAGTTTGTGAGTTTCTAATTTTGAATATTTATCACAACACAGGGCGACTGAATCGATTTGACGGAATATTTGAGAGTACAGCTTTTCCTATATCTAGTTCGACGAACATACAAAAGGAGTAAATATTCGAACTCTATTTGTATCAATTCTGGATACGTTTTTCAAATGTTCTATTTTTACCCACGACGGAACGGAGTACGGGTATATGCGTTTAGGGTGAGAGACCGTTTGTACATTACTTTATTATTGAGATGTTATGTTTGTTTGTATGTTAAATTGTTCACAAAAACCAATAATGGAAAAATATTTTTGTTTGTTTGTTTGTTTGTTGTTTGTTTGTGTGTGCACATCAATGTTCCCATTTATTTCAAAAACGGCTTGACCAATTTAGATGCGGTTTTCTGTATAATGTTTGGTGTTCAGCGGCAATGGTTCTTAGATAGTTGTTACGAACATCGATCACCAGGGGGCGCCATAAAATACATTTTTATTGCAAACGAATGTTCCCATTTATTTCAAAAACGGCTTGACCGATTTAGATGCAGTTTTCTATGTAATGTTTGGTATTCATTGGCGATGGTTCTTAGATAGTTGTTACGAACATCGATCACCAGGGGGCGCCATAAAAACATTTACAGTGCAAACGAATGTTATCAATTATTACAAAAACGACTGAACCGATTCGGATACAGTTTTGTATAAAATATTAGTGAGTCATTGGCAATGGTTCGTAGATAATTGTTCTTGTGATTGAACAGCAGGGGGCGCCACAATAAACGTCTCTTTATGACTTGAAAGGGATGATGCCTTCAAACGCTGCTAGAGGAGCTAATGGCTAGTTTGAAGATTAATTTTCATTTTTTAATAATAATATAATTTAAATTACATTAATATATTAATCGAAAAACTATAAAATAAGTGGAAAATTAAAAAAATTTAAAACACCCACGACTTTTGCAGACTTGTAATTGAAAAAGGATTAAATAATTTTTTTGAAACTCCCCGACTAAAGAAAAGTAAGAACTAAGAACCTATCAGTATAATTACAAATCCAAGAAAATCCGTCGGAGCTGCCATTGCTATTTTATATATTTTCGTTTCCAATATCAATTAATGTAATTAGTAAGTATTGATAAACTGCCGGTATATGAGAAGTATGAAGAAATTGAATTAGTCATCAACTGGTAAACAGCACCATCAACACCGTCATAGGCAAAACACAGCAGCTCCGACGGATTTTCTTGGATTTGTAATTATACTGATAGGTTCTTAGTTCTTACTTTTCTTTAGTCGGGGAGTTTCAAAAGAATTATTTAATCCTTTTTCAATTACAAGTCTGCAAAAGTCGTGGGTGTTTTAAATTTTTTTAATTTTCCACTTGTAGCGTAGTTAATTTAATTGATACATGATAAGTATGCATATAAATTTGCTTTATTTCCCATTTGCAATTCAATCGACGTCGCCCTTTGTGAAGAAAGCTATCGACAATCGCTATTTGCTCCCGGAGCGGAGAGCGAACACCATCGCTGAATTCAAAGGGCGTTCTGGAGAGGAAACCTACATTCTAATTTCCGTACCCCACGTCATTATTGTGGAGTGCACTCCATCCCCTCGCTGCAACACGTTATAATTATTTGGAAAGTTTTCTCTATTAATGCCTGGAGGGGGCGCCATCAAAGGTCTTTGTGTAATGTTTGCAGTTAGCGCATCGTCTTGAATCTCGTACCACTTGCATGGTAAATGTTATATGAGATAGTGGTAATGAGTTTGGAACTATACGTAGTCGGATGTAGCGTTTTAGTTAGAAGTTGTATTAATAGTATTTTTTTTTATTCTCTTTAAAGATTTTTTGACAAATATAACAGAAATTACTTAATCAGCCTATGGACGTCCACTGCTGGACATAGGCCTTTTTGAGAGCGCGCCACCACACACGGTCCTCCGCCTTTCTTATCCACCCGCTACCAGCGACCTTTTTCAGGTCGTCGGTCCAGCGGGCAGGAGGTCTCCTACGCTGCGCTAACTTAAAAATTTTGCGTCATATATAGTTACGATCCTTATAGTTATGAGGAGAAGATGAAAAAAAAATCGAGATGAATGGATTCTAATTATGAATACATGCATCGTGCAAGTAGATAGGTATATCTTCTATAAATGCAAATTCTCTGAATATATCTGTGGTCCGAAATTATCTGCCCCAGTTTCAAACTTCTAAGCCGTTAAGCTTCCAACTTTGCCAAATGTACGAGAAGAACATGTTATACATACATACATACATACATACTTATACCTACTACGCTATTAAGGCTTTAGCTTATCAGAACCAGACCGTAGAAAGGAAAGAAAAGTCTCACTGTTTGACGTGCTTATAAAATTTTCCCTACGCCCGTATGTTATGGTTGCCTGCTCGTACTAGATAATAATTAGCAAATCGGTCTGCTTGAATATTTATTTTAAGATTTAAGCACCTTGAAAAATAGTTCATTTTTCCGATAAATATGAAGAAATCTCTCCAGTAGAGATAAGCTGTCCCTTGTGCACGTCTTTTATTTCTATACTTTTAAGTTAAGTTTTTGGTACATAAATAAATAAATAAATAAAATAAAGTAAATATACTTGTTTTAGAACTTTGCAGTTAATTAGAATAACGATTGACCATTCCTCTTCCTGAGTCTTGACGTCACCCGCTCTAAAGACGAAATCGAAACACTGACTATTGAGTTGACCTACTGACCAGTTTCAAACTAAACCTACTGATCTAATAATGTAACTAAAATGCAAAGGCCATTATGAAAACTTTATGAAGGGCCCAACACCAACTTTCTACATAATACAGATGGTATCTACCTATACGTGGCAACCCGGGAGATGCAAAGTTTGTCGGCGCGCCGCTCAGAATATTCATGCCCCACTCGACTTTGCGGGAGGCTGCGTTTGTTTTAATTACTGCGATAGTCAACAGAGAACCTGTAAACTTACTGGTGGTCGGCCCTTGCGGCCGGTTTATTTTGTACTAGGTGACCCGGCAAACGTTGTTTTGCCATATACTTTTTTTCTCTCGAACGGAATAAATAGTATCCTATGTCCGTCTTCTGGCTCTAAGCTACCTCGAGCCTCACCAATTTTCAGCCATATCGGTAAAGCCGTTCTCGAGTTATAAATAGTGCAACTAATACGACTTTCTTTTATATATAGATTTCCAAATTTTGAGCTAGTAGGTAACTACTAAGAATACTAAGAAAAACCATAATATACTAAATTTGATTGGCTCCCATGAATCGTACCCATGTTCTCCTGCAGTTGAAATTTCAATATACTGAGGTGATGATTGCCAATTGCAGTAATAATCGTTAATCAGTAATCAAAAACATTTTGCCCATCTTTGCTTGCGACGCTACGACACACCACGGCTTTAGGTAAACAGTGAACACTATCGGTACAACGACAATTAAAGTTTAATAGATCTGAATTCAGATGTAAGTTCGCTTCAGTGGCTCCAGACACAGAATGTTGCAATTAGTTTATCTCCATAAAATCCGAGAGCCAGTGGCGAAAATTGCGTTAGTTCACAACTTTCTCGTAATTGTCGTAGGGGCAGAATTACGTGGTACATCGTTCCAGATAAATTGAAAAGGGTCAACAAAAATTACCACCGCGGTGCGAACTACAGGAGAACTTTTGCAACTTTCCGATAATTTTAGCGCTATAGGTCGCTGCTGAGCGATCTCCAAATTGTAATAATAATATGGGCGATCAATGATGTATCAATCTTTAAAGAGCGGTATCAATGTCAAAACGTGATTTTCAAGTGCTGTGATTAATCAAAACCCATGTCAATAGAAGTGTTATTAACACATAAATTTAGCTGCGGCACACCCGATTTATTTTTTCTATCTACTAATCGTCCAAAAGTACAAAATATCTCAGTTAAATGAAAATCTGATATACTAAAATTCTCGTGCCAAATTTTGTTACCAAGTCCTCTGAAACGGCTCGACCGATTGTTATGAACTTTTCTGTGTATGTTCGGTAGTCTGAGAGCAGGTCGTAGGATACAATTTGACTGAAATTTAAATGGAAACGGACTATCCTTTGCACTACTATTTCCCTCAAAAAATAGGTGGTCATTAAACTATCAAACACTAAAGAAAACACCGTATCTGTACCTAGATTCTAGAACCGCTAACCATCCCGAGTGAGTCAATTGGCAATTTCATTATGTCGAGAATAGAGAGCATTTTGTTTGACTCATCCTGGTCTTGAATTGAAGCCAAGGTCGCGATTCAAGTGATCGAGGTCGAGCAAATAGAGGTTAGAGTTAGACTAAGGTACAGTCAGGATCAAAAGTCCATATATAATTTGCAAACATAATCCCTTACATGCGCTCGGCCAGTTTGTATACCATAGTGTAATATTAATTTGAACCTTACGCTATTGTCTTAAGGTTGATAGGTAGTATGTTTACGATAATATGTGGTAACTTGCATACCGTTTTAGCCTTTAAGCTACGCATTTTTGACCCTGACTGTACATTGACTAGTGCTATTAAATTAGATATATCACAATGGACTTGTTATTGTTATTTCAAGAGGAAGAATAAAACGTTATCACCAGAAGCAATATTTCAAGAACAAAATGTAGGCCTAGCTCTGGACTTCTACAACGATCTATACGAGCACAGATATCATTTTTGAAAATACCTACTCGTGTTGTGCTTCGTCACTAGACGATAGTCATAATTTTGAATCATTTATGAATTATGCTCATAATTCATTACGCGAAAGTTTGTAAGTATAGATGGATCTTTGTTCCTCTTTCACGCCACAACTACCGAACCGATTTGGCTGGAATTTGGAACAAAGATAGCTTATTACTCGGATTACCACATAGGCAACTTTTAATCCCGGAAAAATCAATCCTTCCGACAGGATTAGCGAAAAACCGAAATTCACGCGGGCGGAGCCGCGGGCAACAGCTCAATACATATTCATATCTGAAGGCAAGTAATTCCACCAATAAACAGCTGGTATGGAATGCCGTTTCCTGGAGTAAATATAGTCCAGTCCGTTTTACATCACAAGTCATTTAATAGCGGCGCGCCTGCGAGGCTGTGAGGGGTCAGAGTGGAAATACCAGAGACCTAGGATTGTTCGCATTCCACAACTCGGGCACAGCTTTTAATTGCGAGTGTAATTGTTTTGGCGAAAATTATTCTCATGTACCGTCAAAAGCGGAGACTGAAACCGTGGAATGAAAGAAATAATTATTTCAGCTGTGAAAAATATCCTAACACTCATGTTTTTTTTCCATTGAAGATAGGCTTGCGCTTGGCGACAATCATGCCTGATGGAACGCAATGATGAGGTCTAGGTTGGAGCGCGCTTGCCTAGAAAATGCCTATTCACTCTTCTCTTGAAGGCACCCAGATTGTATTTGGCTGGAAACACGGAGGCTGGAAGGGCAGACCTTAGCGGTTCGTATCGGAAACGTGGAAGAAAAACGTTTCGTGCGAGTTTGTTGGACGTCAACCACATAATGATGCCACCGCTCTCGGTGTCTTGCGATCCTATGGTAGAAAGGTGAAGGAGGCACAAGTTTCATGTTTCATTTTTTGTAAAAGCCGATGCAAAACAATATTTTCAATACAAAGGTATACGAGTATGTTACCTTTAGTGCGGTTTTGTAAGGACACTTGTCGGTGCGGAAAGAAGTAATCTCTTCTAGGGAACAGGTAGGTATCAAAGCTCACTACCCAAACTACGTGTGGGTATCCCTTTTCTAGTCCTGTAAAGGAGCTAAGGCCTTGCCAGTGAAACGGAGGCCCAGAAAAACTCTTGAAAATTTTTGAATGCAGAAAAACTCGTAGTATACGCTGTAACTACTGAGATTTGGCTGAGATTTGGGACAGGATAGATCATATCCTATATGTTTGTTATATCCTGTTTCTGGAAAATAAAGTTATTTATAGGCTTCGAATTCTGCTTTATTCTTACCTAAGGTAGGTAAGTACTTAATTAGTAAACAAAGCATTCAGTTCTTACCAATGTAATGCCTAGACGCTTCCATCAGTAATAACTTACATTTAACTTTACATTTACATGTGCGTATAGTACCAATTATATCTATTTTTCTTATAGTTAGACTCAGTTTTAATTGGGAAACATTTTTTGTTCCATGATGTGTTATAGAGTCTAGTATTATTAAACTTTTAATTACGTAATTGAAGACAAACGTGTATAATAATTGAAGATGAAGAAAAAATTGAAAGCTGAACCGGTTATAATTTATAACTTAAAATATTTCCGCAATTATGGTAGGTACTACTCTATTTAATTGAAGGTTTTTGTTAAAAATGTTATTTTAAACATTACGCTGACATAATATTGTACTAATTACTTACCAACAATGCAGATTATCCCGGACTTCACGCAACAATTTGTTATTAGTTCTAGAGCCGAGATTACCTAAAATTTCCACGTTGAACGAAGTTTTTACTTTCTTATACTAATGTTATATTTGAATAAAGCTTTTACTTTCTGATACTTAAGTTTTATTCGCCGCAATTTTTGTTATAATAAAGCAGGTATTTATTGCTTAGCAATTGACATAACAATCGATAATTCTTTATTAATAATAATTTATTAGATATGCTTAAAAATTACCTAAAATCAATGCCAAATGTCAATGTCTTCTTTCTAGCCGAATCTCTTAAACATACTAAAATTTTCTTAAGAACTGATCAAGTCTTAGAAAAATATTTTTATTATTATCTTAGTGTAACATTAAAATAGCCTTCAAAAAACACGTGGAAGTCTGAGCGTGATATTTTGGCACGTCTTCTAACTAGATTTGAGATACCTACTCGTTTGTTTATTATTGTAAGCAGATTATTATAATTCAAGCAATAAATCATGCAGCTAACAAAAAAAGACAGATTTCCAACGTTCATATTTAGAAAAAAAATTACCTATTATATAATACCTATGTATAATATTTTATTCGTCTCACAGACCAACGGACGGTAAGGGAAGATGGTTATATCTGCAAGAAATTTGATTCAATACATTTTGTAACATTTTTTTCAAGAAGTGTAAGTGTAAAAGCAGTGATAGATCTTAGCTTCAGACCATTGCCGCTCATCGAGGATTCGTGGGTTCGAATAATAGGCACGCACCTTTGACTTTTAAAAGCTGTGTGCGTTTGCGGAAACTAAATATCTAAAATGTTAATATAATACATCTGGACGACACCTGCATCCTGAGAGTTCACTATGATGTATGTGAAAGTTCTGGAAAGTATGTGATGTCTGCCAACCCGCACTTGGCCAGCGTGGTGGGGTATAGACAAATCTCCCCCATTCTGAGAGAAGACCCGTGTTTAGAAGTGTGACCTATAAAAAAAATACAATAAAATATTTTGAACCGACTTCAAAAAAAAGGAGGAGGTACTCAATTCGTCGGAATCTTTTCTTTTTAAATAGAAATACTCGTAGATATACCAATCTTCAGCTTGTATAGAAAGTAGGCATTAGACCGTTACTAATCCAGAATGAAGGGTTTTCATTCATGTCTTATGAAACCAACTAACAATACCTTTTCGAAATATATGACAGCTATTAGGCCATTGTCTTTGTAATAGAGCTATTTATTCGTCGATGAAAGGAACAATACAGACAACATAATAAAGCTGTTTTACATCTAACTACGGGTGGGGATTTGAAATTAGCGATTCCTTGAACAAAGTAGAACTGTTTCGTGACCACTCTTGAAGGCTTTATTTATCACAAACTTGGTACATTACATGATCTCGAAGTTTGTCTTCAGTTACCTATGTTTATATTTAAATAACCTGCTAAATCACATTTAAAAGTATACACTAAGAAAAGAGCATTTATTCATTAAAGCTGGGTTTTCCTAAATCAATTGGTCTCTATACACTCTTACGAACATTTTGTGTGAGTGCGATAGCGATGCATAGTGTATCAATGTCACAAAAAACAAAATTAAGAAATTTCCTTTTTAAAGAAAAAACATAAAACCTACTTCCTGAAAGCACTAGTAAATACAATGCGTTTTAGTATGGTATATTTATGTTATAATAAATAATAAATAAATAAATAAATTTTTTATGATCGACCAAAATATTATTTTTTGTGTTTCTGACAAAAAACACAACATAAGGAATGTACCAATATACCTAATATATATTTTTACATGCTAAATTAAAATATCTCATCTTTCTCGACTTTTTTGGAAAAAGATGAGAAAAAAGTAAGTTTTTTTTAAGTAAAGGTTAGACTCGTGTAAGATGTATAATATTTTTGTAGAATAACGGATCGTAAGATTTTAATTAATCATTTCTGGTTTCCTCGCTGGTTTAGTGGCCCCAATGTAAATAGATTGACAGCGGGCGTGGATGCAGTGGTTCGCGAGATATGCATCGCGTGTAATCACGGTTGTGGGTCAGCTTTGTAGGGCGGTGTAGGCACCGTGAAGGGTTTGCATAATAGTACTAGCTGACCTTGCAAACGATGTGGCATCAGGGATATAAAAAAAAGATTCCGATGAATTGAGAACCTGCTCCTTCTTTTGAAGTCGGTTAAAAAATAGCTTACGACGTACTCTCAAACTTACCGAATATACACGGAAAATTTCGTAACAATCGGTCGTTTCCCGCTTCCCTCGCTGTATTAGTGGCCCCAATGTAAATAGATTGACAGCGGGCGTGGATGCAGTGGGTCGCGAGATATGCATCGCGTGCAATCACGGTTATGGGTCAGCTTTATAGGCCGGTGTAGCCTGTAGGCACCGTGAAGGGTTTGCATAATAGTACTAGCTGACCTGGCAAACGATGTGCCATCAGGGATATAAAAAATAGCTTACGACCTACTCTCAAACTTACCGAAAATACACAGAAAATTTCGTACCAATCGGTCGTTTCCCGCTTCCCTCGCTGGTTTAGTGGCACCAATGTAAATAGATTGACAGCGGGCCTGGAAGCAGTGGGTCGCGAGATAGGCATCGCGTGTGACAAAAATTTGAGTTAAAGGAGTCACCAGAAGTGTTTAAAATAAAAGAGGTTATTAACTTTTAAACTTTTATTCAATTCGTTAATTTATTTTCTTTTCTTATTGTTGGAATGAAACTACCACCGGTTCGGAAAGCAAGTTTTACGCTGAGAAGAACCAGCAAGAAACTCAGCACTTGTTCTTTTCAAAACTTTGCATTTACAATTAATATAATAAATTTACAAATAGCAACATGATTACAAATTATAAAAACGTTAGAAAGGTCAATAACAATACTAAGTGAAATAACGTTACAAGTTGAAATATCTATACAAATGAGAATAATTTAAATCATTCAAAACACACAAATACAATATTAAAAATAACACACATATTATTAACATTATAATATAATATGTAACTCTATATTGAACTTGGCTTGACACGCTGCCGCGTGTCTAGATATAACACACATATTATTAACATTATAATATAATATGTAACTCTATGTATTTGAACCATCGTAAACTTAGTTTTAAGTCGATTTGTAGTCATCGCCATAGATATACCTACGGCAAATATCGTACTCAATGACATTTTTCAAAAGCCGGTACGTTAGGACTAATTAGGTGAAATAAAGATACATATATATTAGACTTTGGCTTTTGACTTTGACTTTATATTTTAAATATATAGACACTATACGTGTGGAGCAACATAATCATAAAAGGAAAACAATAATGAGAGAAAGTAATTAGAAGTAAGTAACTTAACTTTTTCGTCACAGGTAAATAACAGCCTCTTTCAAGTCGGAGCTCCAACCGATACTTTTTGCCGGCCATATTAAAACTCAAATCGAAGAGATTTGAGTTACTTCAACTACCAATTAACTTTTACTTCAACTAATCGACTACTAATTAGCTTTTACTTCAATTAACTGCGATAGATTAATTTTTATACCGCCAAACGAAAAACCATAATGGCTGACTCTGAAAAAACTACTTCCTCAAGTTGGCATCATTGACATCATCGTCAATAATGCCAACACGACAACACATCAGACTCTATACCTTCGACTCTATGGAATAGAGTATGGCAACCATAGAGTAGATATAGCGACTATTAATTATTATGATTTAAACATAGAGCGATACAATTTATATTAAAAGAATTAGGAAATATTATTTCTCCTTGTTTTAAAATATTAATTAGAAATATCTAAACAGACCACAGACAAGAACTAAGATAATAGTTTCTTTACAGACAGAGACTAAAATAAATGATCGATGATGTAATACACACAGAATTGTTACCTCAGAATAACAATCATTATTAACAATCTGTGGTAAACTTTTCACATTAGCTTTTATCAATATCCTCCGAGTGAAACATACACATTATAATCATCTTTGTCTACTTGGACTTTCTCACTCTATTTTCAAATATAAGTCACATTTAAACCAAAAATATATCACGGCCAGACTGACCTGTACTTCGATCTCGAAGTACCACAACACTTTTTTTTAAACGGGACCACTGAACTGACGTGAAGTCCTACCACCTGCTACACGTGGTAAGTGCAAGACTACACCAGAACAGTGGTCGACTAGCAGATTTTTTTAATAAGAGATCTCCGGCCTTGACATACAAGCACCTATCACCCGCTGCACCGTGAAATTCAGTGAAGTATCAGGGCGGAGATCGACCAGCGTACTCTACTTTTTTTTTTATAAAATGTGACTTCTGATCAAAACACTGCTATCGATAATAAGTGTGCCACGAAATGACTAAAGTGTAAACAGTCTCAACAGAACCCCACGCGCTGACGCCAAAGCATAAATCGGCCGCGAGTACAAAGTTCCATTGAACATGGCAAACTTACCAATAATTTTTAAATATGTGTATGCTTCCTTATGTACGAAGAGGAATTCTTACAATATTTAGCATAATAATATATAAATATACATAAATCAACATTACAACAATCAAATAAAATAATATATCACGGTCAATCCGTCGAGGACACAATATTATATATTTCACCAAGCCATAATACTTACCAATTCAGATACATCAGATCACAATACTACTTTTTTTTTTCTACCAGTCATAAGTAAGTGTCAAGTCAGAGTTAGAATCCATACCAACCAGTGGCAATTCCCATCATTATACACCACTCATTAGTGATAAACACAATATCACATACAACCACTGGAGGTATTTAAACCACTGTCAAGTTATGTCAAAGTAAACAGTAACAATCATTGCAAATAGCAATTTCAAACAACACATTGTGATCAAATATCAATATTTTAAAAATATTTTTACTGCCACACATTTCGTTGAGTTTTATGTTGATTATTGTAATATTATGTATACCACATCATATTTTATGAATAATCCGTTTCTTCAATATAGTAAATTATAAAATAGACTAATGTCAATACAAGATGTTTGTTAATACAAAAGAATAATTATTATATCTGTCATTTATGACAACTTAACATAAATTTTCTCACTCTTAAATAACATAAGTCAAAGCATCCGAAAGGTAAAACAAGGCCTTTAACTACTATCCGTTTAAAAAAAAAAGTATTCCCTGTTACTCAAATTTAGTCCAAACCAAAAATAAATTTATTTATTTAATCAACACTTAATTTGTTCACCACAAAACATAACACAATAAATGAGGAATAGAAAGTAATTGGTACAAAAGGCAGCTTGTTCGCTAAATAGTGCCAAGCAACCTACAGACTAGGAAAATAGGAGGAAACCACGGACTACTGGTGGTACAATGCTATAATACGTATACCTACATTCAAGTAAAGTACGTAACATTAGATACACTAGATTACACAAATAAAAAAAAATATTTCCAAGTATAAATTAATATGTAATACCCAATAATTAAATTGATATATTAAGTATTTATACCGTTATAATAAAAATAAATATTTAATAGTCAACAAGTACTAAATGATTTTACTAAACGTTTTTCTTTTTTTGTTGAAGACTTTGTAGTCTAAATACTTCAAACCAACATCAAATGGTATTATTTTTAATTTTTATAAACATTAAAGTGATCGCTCGGCCAGTCTGACAAACAATTTTAACTCACTAAACTTTTTTTTCCAATTTAACAATATTACAAAGAAACTACTCATTTCGTCACTCATTTCATCTCCTTGATATATCGTAGGACTATTCATATGCTACACGAAATGAGATTATTTTATTAAGAAATTATGTCGGAAGTCAGAAACAAATTCTTATGCCAATAGTAAGGGACGACATGTTGGAGAGATCAAGCCTCTACCGCAAATGTACCACATATCCGACTTATCACTTTTGTTTTGCGTTATGCAGTAATTATTTAATGAAGAAATAATTTTAAATATTATGTTTCAAGATTTTCTAATTAGCGGTACAATTAATTTCATGATTTATTAATTATTATATAGAATATATTATAGTGAATTTTAATGTTAAGTTATCAGTTTCTCTATGTATTATCTGCTAACTTAGGACATGATCAGTTTTCTTTGTTTTTGCGGTTTGCCGTAATTATTATAAAATCCAAGACTTTTATGTAGGATATTTTTTTAATAGGATTTAAAGAATATTAGTACCTATATTATAGTTCTATTTTTACTACCTATACTTAAGATTACTTTTTAATTAACAACCGTCAACCTCAAATTGAAGGATGTCAAGTTTATTTTATTCAGCTTATAATAAATAAGAATCCAAAGCGAATATTTAATAATTTTCTTTCAGATGTTACATGAAGTACCTATGCAAGTAGCGCTATCTATGGGCGATAAGTTCCAAATTTTGCTCATAAATATTAAAACAGTTAATCTATCAAGCCTCAGAATTGATGATATACTAATGACAAAGATAAAATAATTTTGGTTTTAGCAAAACACGAATTTACCAATGGTTACAATAAAACTATAATGTTATGGTAAACAAACTCATCATAATAATCAATTTCAATAATCTTGGAAAATATACATCCCTCTTTCAACGTCAAATCTGTCATGTGTAATGTAATGATTGAGTTTCATTATTTTCTTTCAAGAGATGGGTTATCCACTGCAACATCATTTGTTTCCCAAATAAATAAATAAATAATAAATGAATAAAAAAAAATAGTTTTTTTTGTTTGTGCGATTGCTAACATACAATCGTTGCCATTCATTATGCGGTTTTATTGTCATAGTGATAGATATTGAACACGGGAGCTCTTATGTCTTACCCAAAAAAAAAAAAACAAAAAAAACAATTGTTTTTCTTAAACTCTAGCAGTGGGCGTGTCAGGAATTATTTTATTTAATAAAGTCTAGTTATTAAGAGTTGGTTTGGAATAAATTCAGAATACTGACTGTCTGATGTTTAAATTTAAAATAGTCATTTCCTCAAAAATCGTTTACAATATCAGTTGATATAATCAATCCTTCATACACAACATATCTCCCCCGTTAAAGGATGCCTTGACAACATTCTAAATACAATTTGAAATATATAACAAATTAATTTACAAGTGGTAAATTATTATTTTGATATAAAGTATAATTTAAAAAACCAAAACTAAAATATTATTCCACATAGTTAACCTAATAATAATCCTTTTTAGATATTCTATGATCCGCTAAGCTAAATTCCGACACAATTAGCTTTAAAAATCTCGATATTGGCTACATTCGTCACTCCACTCTATATTCACCAAAATACACACCAAATACTCTATATTCACTTCTCCGTAAATTCACCAAAATACTCTATATTCACTTCTCCGTAGAGTGGGCAACAACACCATGCCGATACGTCGGTTGTGATTGTGGTGCCGGTTATGTAAAGTTTTCGGACGGGCATCAGACTCGCCACGAATTCACGTCCGCAGTCAAAATAGAGCTTCTCCATTGGGGGGGCAACAGCACCCCAACGACACGTCGGTTGTCAGTGTGGTGCCGCTATGTAAAATTGGACTGGCATCAGATTCATCACGAATCCACGTCCACAGTCTCTGAAACATAATCAATGTATTAGCAAAATTGGTTCTGATCCCACTTCTGATGACAAAAATTTGAGTTAAAGGAGTCACCAGAAGTGTTTAAAATAAAAGAGGTTATTAACTTTTAAACTTTTATTCAATTCGTTAATTTATTTTCTTTTCTTATTGTTGGAATGAAACTACCACCGGTTCGGAAAGCAAGTTTTACGCTGAGAAGAACCAGCAAGAAACTCAGCACTTGTTCTTTTCAAAACTTTGCATTTACAATTAATATAATAAATTTACAAATAGCAACATGATTACAAATTATAAAAACGTTAGAAAGGTCAATAACAATACTAAGTGAAATAACGTTACAAGTTGAAATATCTATACAAATGAGAATAATTTAAATCATTCAAAACACACAAATACAATATTAAAAATAACACACATATTATTAACATTATAATATAATATGTAACTCTATATTGAACTTGGCTTGACACGCTGCCGCGTGTCTAGATATAACACACATATTATTAACATTATAATATAATATGTAACTCTATGTATTTGAACCATCGTAAACTTAGTTTTAAGTCGATTTGTAGTCATCGCCATAGATATACCTACGGCAAATATCGTACTCAATGACATTTTTCAAAAGCCGGTACGTTAGGACTAATTAGGTGAAATAAAGATACATATATATTAGACTTTGGCTTTTGACTTTGACTTTATATTTTAAATATATAGACACTATACGTGTGGAGCAACATAATCATAAAAGGAAAACAATAATGAGAGAAAGTAATTAGAAGTAAGTAACTTAACTTTTTCGTCACAGGTAAATAACAGCCTCTTTCAAGTCGGAGCTCCAACCGATACTTTTTGCCGGCCATATTAAAACTCAAATCGAAGAGATTTGAGTTACTTCAACTACCAATTAACTTTTACTTCAACTAATCGACTACTAATTAGCTTTTACTTCAATTAACTGCGATAGATTAATTTTTATACCGCCAAACGAAAAACCATAATGGCTGACTCTGAAAAAACTACTTCCTCAAGTTGGCATCATTGACATCATCGTCAATAATGCCAACACGACAACACATCAGACTCTATACCTTCGACTCTATGGAATAGAGTATGGCAACCATAGAGTAGATATAGCGACTATTAATTATTATGATTTAAACATAGAGCGATACAATTTATATTAAAAGAATTAGGAAATATTATTTCTCCTTGTTTTAAAATATTAATTAGAAATATCTATACAGACCACAGACAAGAACTAAGATAATAGTTTCTTTACAGACAGAGACTAAAATAAATGATCGATGATGTAATACACACAGAATTGTTACCTCAGAATAACAATCATTATTAACAATCTGTGGTAAACTTTTCACATTAGCTTTTATCAATATCCTCCGAGTGAAACATACACATTATAATCATCTTTGTCTACTTGGACTTTCTCACTCTATTTTCAAATATAAGTCACATTTAAACCAAAAATATATCACGTGCAATCACGGTTGTGGCCTTGTGGGTCAGCTTTATAGGTGAAGGGTTTGTATAGTAGTATATCGTGGCTGAATCTGAAGTCTGTAGACTGATTTTACTTCTGTCCTCCTTACTCTTATGAATACGTTGGTGGGTGCGAAAGGCAGCATCGCAGAGGATTTCACAGAACAACGACTTTTCAACTGATTACTAAAATACTAAGTCAGTTATCCCAGAAAATTCTGATGGTTTGTGAAAAATACTAGGTATATAAACTGAGTTTGTTGTGGGCTTCTCTGTTTGTTGTGGGCTTATGTACGAAGAGGAATTCTTACAATATTTAGCATAATAATATATAAATATACATAAATCAACATTACAACAATCAAATAAAATAATATATCACGGTCAATCCGTCGAGGACACAATATTATATATTTCACATATTTAGCATAATAATATATAAATATACATAAATCAACATTACAACAATCAAATAAAATAATATATCACGGTCAATCCGTCGAGGACACAATATTATATATTTCACCAAGCCATAATACTTACCAATTCAGATACATCAGATCACAATACTACTTTTTTTTTTCTACCAGTCATAAGTAAGTGTCAAGTCAGAGTTAGAATCCATACCAACCAGTGGCAATTCCCATCATTATACACCACTCATTAGTGATAAACACAATATCACATACAACCACTGGAGGTATTTAAACCACTGTCAAGTTATGTCAAAGTAAACAGTAACAATCATTGCAAATAGCAATTTCAAACAACACATTGTGATCAAATATCAATATATTAAAAATATTTTTACTGCCACACATTTCGTTGAGTTTTATGTTGATTATTGTAATATTATGTATACCACATCATATTTTATGAATAATCCGTTTCTTCAATATAGTAAATTATAAAATAGACTAATGTCAATACAAGATGTTTGTTAATACAAAAGAATAATTATTATATCTGTCATTTATGACAACTTAACATAAATTTTCTCACTCTTAAATAACATAAGTCAAAGCATCCGAAAGGTAAAACAAGGCCTTTAACTACTATCCGTTTAAAAAAAAAAGTATTCCCTGTTACTCAAATTTAGTCCAAACCAAAAATAAATTTATTTATTTAATCAACACTTAATTTGTTCACCACAAAACATAACACAATAAATGAGGAATAGAAAGTAATTGGTACAAAAGGCAGCTTGTTCGCTAAATAGTGCCAAGCAACCTACAGACTAGGAAAATAGGAGGAAACCACGGACTACTGGTGGTACAATGCTATAATACGTATACCTACATTCAAGTAAAGTACGTAACATTAGATACACTAGATTACACAAATAAAAAAAAATATTTCCAAGTATAAATTAATATGTAATACCCAATAATTAAATTGATATATTAAGTATTTATACCGTTATAATAAAAATAAATATATAATAGTCAACAAGTACTAAATGATTTTACTAAACGTTTTTCTTTTTTTGTTGAAGACTTTGTAGTCTAAATACTTCAAACCAACATCAAATGGTATTATTTTTAATTTTTATAAACATTAAAGTGATCGCTCGGCCAGTCTGACAAACAATTTTAACTCACTAAACTTTTTTTTCCAATTTAACAATATTACAAAGAAACTACTCATTTCGTCACTCATTTCATCTCCTTGATATATCGTAGGACTATTCATATGCTACACGAAATGAGATTATTTTATTAAGAAATTATGTCGGAAGTCAGAAACAAATTCTTATGCCAATAGTAAGGGACGACATGTTGGAGAGATCAAGCCTCTACCGCAAATGTACCACATATCCGACTTATCACTTTTGTTTTGCGTTATGCAGTAATTATTTAATGAAGAAATAATTTTAAATATTATGTTTCAAGATTTTCTAATTAGCGGTACAATTAATTTCATGATTTATTAATTATTATATAGAATATATTATAGTGAATTTTAATGTTAAGTTATCAGTTTCTCTATGTATTATCTGCTAACTTAGGACATGATCAGTTTTCTTTGTTTTTGCGGTTTGCCGTAATTATTATAAAATCCAAGACTTTTATGTAGGATATTTTTTTAATAGGATTTAAAGAATATTAGTACCTATATTATAGTTCTATTTTTACTACCTATACTTAAGATTACTTTTTAATTAACAACCGTCAACCTCAAATTGAAGGATGTCAAGTTTATTTTATTCAGCTTATAATAAATAAGAATCCAAAGCGAATATTTAATAATTTTCTTTCAGATGTTACATGAAGTACCTATGCAAGTAGCGCTATCTATGGGCGATAAGTTCCAAATTTTGCTCATAAATATTAAAACAGTTAATCTATCAAGCCTCAGAATTGATGATATACTAATGACAAAGATAAAATAATTTTGGTTTTAGCAAAACACGAATTTACCAATGGTTACAATAAAACTATAATGTTATGGTAAACAAACTCATCATAATAATCAATTTCAATAATCTTGGAAAATATACATCCCTCTTTCAACGTCAAATCTGTCATGTGTAATGTAATGATTGAGTTTCATTATTTTCTTTCAAGAGATGGGTTATCCACTGCAACATCATTTGTTTCCCAAATAAATAAATAAATAATAAATGAATAAAAAAAAATAGTTTTTTTTGTTTGTGCGATTGCTAACATACAATCGTTGCCATTCATTATGCGGTTTTATTGTCATAGTGATAGATATTGAACACGGGAGCTCTTATGTCTTACCCAAAAAAAAAAAAAACAAAAAAAAACAATTGTTTTTCTTAAACTCTAGCAGTGGGCGTGTCAGGAATTATTTTATTTAATAAAGTCTAGTTATTAAGAGTTGGTTTGGAATAAATTCAGAATACTGACTGTCTGATGTTTAAATTTAAAATAGTCATTTCCTCAAAAATCGTTTACAATATCAGTTGATATAATCAATCCTTCATACACAACATATCTCCCCCGTTAAAGGATGCCTTGACAACATTCTAAATACAATTTGAAATATATAACAAATTAATTTACAAGTGGTAAATTATTATTTTGATATAAAGTATAATTTAAAAAACCAAAACTAAAATATTATTCCACATAGTTAACCTAATAATAATCCTTTTTAGATATTCTATGATCCGCTAAGCTAAATTCCGACACAATTAGCTTTAAAAATCTCGATATTGGCTACATTCGTCACTCCACTCTATATTCACCAAAATACACACCAAATACTCTATATTCACTTCTCCGTAAATTCACCAAAATACTCTATATTCACTTCTCCGTAGAGTGGGCAACAACACCATGCCGATACGTCGGTTGTGATTGTGGTGCCGGTTATGTAAAGTTTTCGGACGGGCATCAGACTCGCCACGAATTCACGTCCGCAGTCAAAATAGAGCTTCTCCATTGGGGGGGCAACAGCACCCCAACGACACGTCGGTTGTCAGTGTGGTGCCGCTATGTAAAATTGGACTGGCATCAGATTCATCACGAATCCACGTCCACAGTCTCTGAAACATAATCAATGTATTAGCAAAATTGGTTCTGATCCCACTTCTGATGACAAAAATTTGAGTTAAAGGAGTCACCAGAAGTGTTTAAAATAAAAGAGGTTATTAACTTTTAAACTTTTATTCAATTCGTTAATTTATTTTCTTTTCTTATTGTTGGAATGAAACTACCACCGGTTCGGAAAGCAAGTTTTACGCTGAGAAGAACCAGCAAGAAACTCAGCACTTGTTCTTTTCAAAACTTTGCATTTACAATTAATATAATAAATTTACAAATAGCAACATGATTACAAATTATAAAAACGTTAGAAAGGTCAATAACAATACTAAGTGAAATAACGTTACAAGTTGAAATATCTATACAAATGAGAATAATTTAAATCATTCAAAACACACAAATACAATATTAAAAATAACACACATATTATTAACATTATAATATAATATGTAACTCTATATTGAACTTGGCTTGACACGCTGCCGCGTGTCTAGATATAACACACATATTATTAACATTATAATATAATATGTAACTCTATGTATTTGAACCATCGTAAACTTAGTTTTAAGTCGATTTGTAGTCATCGCCATAGATATACCTACGGCAAATATCGTACTCAATGACATTTTTCAAAAGCCGGTACGTTAGGACTAATTAGGTGAAATAAAGATACATATATATTAGACTTTGGCTTTTGACTTTGACTTTATATTTTAAATATATAGACACTATACGTGTGGAGCAACATAATCATAAAAGGAAAACAATAATGAGAGAAAGTAATTAGAAGTAAGTAACTTAACTTTTTCGTCACAGGTAAATAACAGCCTCTTTCAAGTCGGAGCTCCAACCGATACTTTTTGCCGGCCATATTAAAACTCAAATCGAAGAGATTTGAGTTACTTCAACTACCAATTAACTTTTACTTCAACTAATCGACTACTAATTAGCTTTTACTTCAATTAACTGCGATAGATTAATTTTTATACCGCCAAACGAAAAACCATAATGGCTGACTCTGAAAAAACTACTTCCTCAAGTTGGCATCATTGACATCATCGTCAATAATGCCAACACGACAACACATCAGACTCTATACCTTCGACTCTATGGAATAGAGTATGGCAACCATAGAGTAGATATAGCGACTATTAATTATTATGATTTAAACATAGAGCGATACAATTTATATTAAAAGAATTAGGAAATATTATTTCTCCTTGTTTTAAAATATTAATTAGAAATATCTATACAGACCACAGACAAGAACTAAGATAATAGTTTCTTTACAGACAGAGACTAAAATAAATGATCGATGATGTAATACACACAGAATTGTTACCTCAGAATAACAATCATTATTAACAATCTGTGGTAAACTTTTCACATTAGCTTTTATCAATATCCTCCGAGTGAAACATACACATTATAATCATCTTTGTCTACTTGGACTTTCTCACTCTATTTTCAAATATAAGTCACATTTAAACCAAAAATATATCACGTGCAATCACGGTTGTGGCCTTGTGGGTCAGCTTTATAGGTGAAGGGTTTGTATAGTAGTATATCGTGGCTGAATCTGAAGTCTGTAGACTGATTTTACTTTTGTCCTCCTTACTCTTATGAATACGTTGGTGGGTGCGAAAGGCAGCATCGCAGAGGATTTCACAGAACAACGACTTTTCAACTGATTACTAAAATACTAAGTCAGTTATCCCAGAAAATTCTGATGGTTTGTGAAAAATACTAGGTATATAAACTGAGTTTGTTGTGGGCTTCTCTGTTTGTTGTGGGCTTATGTAGGAAGAGGAATTCTTACAATATTTAGCATAATAATATATAAATATACATAAATCAACATTACAACAATCAAATAAAATAATATATCACGGTCAATCCGTCGAGGACACAATATTATATATTTCACATATTTAGCATAATAATATATAAATATACATAAATCAACATTACAACAATCAAATAAAATAATATATCACGGTCAATCCGTCGAGGACACAATATTATATATTTCACCAAGCCATAATACTTACCAATTCAGATACATCAGATCACAATACTACTTTTTTTTTTCTACCAGTCATAAGTAAGTGTCAAGTCAGAGTTAGAATCCATACCAACCAGTGGCAATTCCCATCATTATACACCACTCATTAGTGATAAACACAATATCACATACAACCACTGGAGGTATTTAAACCACTGTCAAGTTATGTCAAAGTAAACAGTAACAATCATTGCAAATAGCAATTTCAAACAACACATTGTGATCAAATATCAATATTTTAAAAATATTTTTACTGCCACACATTTCGTTGAGTTTTATGTTGATTATTGTAATATTATGTATACCACATCATATTTTATGAATAATCCGTTTCTTCAATATAGTAAATTATAAAATAGACTAATGTCAATACAAGATGTTTGTTAATACAAAAGAATAATTATTATATCTGTCATTTATGACAACTTAACATAAATTTTCTCACTCTTAAATAACATAAGTCAAAGCATCCGAAAGGTAAAACAAGGCCTTTAACTACTATCCGTTTAAAAAAAAAAGTATTCCCTGTTACTCAAATTTAGTCCAAACCAAAAATAAATTTATTTATTTAATCAACACTTAATTTGTTCACCACAAAACATAACACAATAAATGAGGAATAGAAAGTAATTGGTACAAAAGGCAGCTTGTTCGCTAAATAGTGCCAAGCAACCTACAGACTAGGAAAATAGGAGGAAACCACGGACTACTGGTGGTACAATGCTATAATACGTATACCTACATTCAAGTAAAGTACGTAACATTAGATACACTAGATTACACAAATAAAAAAAAATATTTCCAAGTATAAATTAATATGTAATACCCAATAATTAAATTGATATATTAAGTATTTATACCGTTATAATAAAAATAAATATATAATAGTCAACAAGTACTAAATGATTTTACTAAACGTTTTTCTTTTTTTGTTGAAGACTTTGTAGTCTAAATACTTCAAACCAACATCAAATGGTATTATTTTTAATTTTTATAAACATTAAAGTGATCGCTCGGCCAGTCTGACAAACAATTTTAACTCACTAAACTTTTTTTTCCAATTTAACAATATTACAAAGAAACTACTCATTTCGTCACTCATTTCATCTCCTTGATATATCGTAGGACTATTCATATGCTACACGAAATGAGATTATTTTATTAAGAAATTATGTCGGAAGTCAGAAACAAATTCTTATGCCAATAGTAAGGGACGACATGTTGGAGAGATCAAGCCTCTACCGCAAATGTACCACATATCCGACTTATCACTTTTGTTTTGCGTTATGCAGTAATTATTTAATGAAGAAATAATTTTAAATATTATGTTTCAAGATTTTCTAATTAGCGGTACAATTAATTTCATGATTTATTAATTATTATATAGAATATATTATAGTGAATTTTAATGTTAAGTTATCAGTTTCTCTATGTATTATCTGCTAACTTAGGACATGATCAGTTTTCTTTGTTTTTGCGGTTTGCCGTAATTATTATAAAATCCAAGACTTTTATGTAGGATATTTTTTTAATAGGATTTAAAGAATATTAGTACCTATATTATAGTTCTATTTTTACTACCTATACTTAAGATTACTTTTTAATTAACAACCGTCAACCTCAAATTGAAGGATGTCAAGTTTATTTTATTCAGCTTATAATAAATAAGAATCCAAAGCGAATATTTAATAATTTTCTTTCAGATGTTACATGAAGTACCTATGCAAGTAGCGCTATCTATGGGCGATAAGTTCCAAATTTTGCTCATAAATATTAAAACAGTTAATCTATCAAGCCTCAGAATTGATGATATACTAATGACAAAGATAAAATAATTTTGGTTTTAGCAAAACACGAATTTACCAATGGTTACAATAAAACTATAATGTTATGGTAAACAAACTCATCATAATAATCAATTTCAATAATCTTGGAAAATATACATCCCTCTTTCAACGTCAAATCTGTCATGTGTAATGTAATGATTGAGTTTCATTATTTTCTTTCAAGAGATGGGTTATCCACTGCAACATCATTTGTTTCCCAAATAAATAAATAAATAATAAATGAATAAAAAAAAATAGTTTTTTTTGTTTGTGCGATTGCTAACATACAATCGTTGCCATTCATTATGCGGTTTTATTGTCATAGTGATAGATATTGAACACGGGAGCTCTTATGTCTTACCCAAAAAAAAAAAAAAACAAAAAAAACAATTGTTTTTCTTAAACTCTAGCAGTGGGCGTGTCAGGAATTATTTTATTTAATAAAGTCTAGTTATTAAGAGTTGGTTTGGAATAAATTCAGAATACTGACTGTCTGATGTTTAAATTTAAAATAGTCATTTCCTCAAAAATCGTTTACAATATCAGTTGATATAATCAATCCTTCATACACAACATATCTCCCCCGTTAAAGGATGCCTTGACAACATTCTAAATACAATTTGAAATATATAACAAATTAATTTACAAGTGGTAAATTATTATTTTGATATAAAGTATAATTTAAAAAACCAAAACTAAAATATTATTCCACATAGTTAACCTAATAATAATCCTTTTTAGATATTCTATGATCCGCTAAGCTAAATTCCGACACAATTAGCTTTAAAAATCTCGATATTGGCTACATTCGTCACTCCACTCTATATTCACCAAAATACACACCAAATACTCTATATTCACTTCTCCGTAAATTCACCAAAATACTCTATATTCACTTCTCCGTAGAGTGGGCAACAACACCATGCCGATACGTCGGTTGTGATTGTGGTGCCGGTTATGTAAAGTTTTCGGACGGGCATCAGACTCGCCACGAATTCACGTCCGCAGTCAAAATAGAGCTTCTCCATTGGGGGGGCAACAGCACCCCAACGACACGTCGGTTGTCAGTGTGGTGCCGCTATGTAAAATTGGACTGGCATCAGATTCATCACGAATCCACGTCCACAGTCTCTGAAACATAATCAATGTATTAGCAAAATTGGTTCTGATCCCACTTCTGATGACAAAAATTTGAGTTAAAGGAGTCACCAGAAGTGTTTAAAATAAAAGAGGTTATTAACTTTTAAACTTTTATTCAATTCGTTAATTTATTTTCTTTTCTTATTGTTGGAATGAAACTACCACCGGTTCGGAAAGCAAGTTTTACGCTGAGAAGAACCAGCAAGAAACTCAGCACTTGTTCTTTTCAAAACTTTGCATTTACAATTAATATAATAAATTTACAAATAGCAACATGATTACAAAAGGTCAATAACAATACTAAGTGAAATAACGTTACAAGTTGAAATATCTATACAAATGAGAATAATTTAAATCATTCAAAACACACAAATACAATATCCTATACCTTTAAACGAGCAATTCTTGTATATATATATATATGTATATATATTTCTATATAATCTGAATCTCGGAAACGGCTCGAACGATTTTTAATGAAATTTAGTATACAAGGGGTTTTGGGGGCGATAAATTGATCTAGCTAGGATTCATTTTTAGAAAATGTCGTATTTACCAAAAAAAAATATAAATCTATACCTGACATCTATTGGCGCTAAAGTAAAACTATTACAGTAAACGCCTCCTGCCATCTATTGGTAAGTAGCTGCAATACTACCGAGCAAAGCTCGGTCATTCAACTAGTTAAAAATAACACACATATTATTAACATTATAATATAATATGTAACTCTATATTGAACTTGGCTTGACACGCTGCCGCGTGTCTAGATATAACACACATACTATTAACATTATAATATAATATGTAACTCTATGTATTTGAACCATCGTAAACTTAGTTTTAAGTCGATTTGTAGTCATCGCCATAGATATACCTACGGCAAATATCGTACTCAATGACATTTTTCAAAAGCCGGTACGTTAGGACTAATTAGGTGAAATAAAGATACATATATATTAGACTTTGGCTTTTGACTTTGACTTTATATTTTAAATATATAGACACTATACGTGTGGAGCAACATAATCATAAAAGGAAAACAATAATGAGAGAAAGTAATTAGAAGTAAGTAACTTAACTTTTTCGTCACAGGTAAATAACAGCCTCTTTCAAGTCGGAGCTCCAACCGATACTTTTTGCCGGCCATATTAAAACTCAAATCGAAGAGATTTGAGTTACTTCAACTACCAATTAACTTTTACTTCAACTAATCGACTACTAATTAGCTTTTACTTCAATTAACTGCGATAGATTAATTTTTATACCGCCAAACGAAAAACCATAATGGCTGACTCTGAAAAAACTACTTCCTCAAGTTGGCATCATTGACATCATCGTCAATAATGCCAACACGACAACACATCAGACTCTATACCTTCGACTCTATGGAATAGAGTATGGCAACCATAGAGTAGATATAGCGACTATTAATTATTATGATTTAAACATAGAGCGATACAATTTATATTAAAAGAATTAGGAAATATTATTTCTCCTTGTTTTAAAATATTAATTAGAAATATCTATACAGACCACAGACAAGAACTAAGATAATAGTTTCTTTACAGACAGAGACTAAAATAAATGATCGATGATGTAATACACACAGAATTGTTACCTCAGAATAACAATCATTATTAACAATCTGTGGTAAACTTTTCACATTAGCTTTTATCAATATCCTCCGAGTGAAACATACACATTATAATCATCTTTGTCTACTTGGACTTTCTCACTCTATTTTCAAATATAAGTCACATTTAAACCAAAAATATATCACGTGCAATCACGGTTGTGGCCTTGTGGGTCAGCTTTATAGGTGAAGGGTTTGTATAGTAGTATATCGTGGCTGAATCTGAAGTCTGTAGACTGATTTTACTTTTGTCCTCCTTACTCTTATGAATACGTTGGTGGGTGCGAAAGGCAGCATCGCAGAGGATTTCACAGAACAACGACTTTTCAACTGATTACTAAAATACTAAGTCAGTTATCCCAGAAAATTCTGATGGTTTGTGAAAAATACTAGGTATATAAACTGAGTTTGTTGTGGGCTTCTCTGTTTGTTGTGGGCTTCTTCTCAGTGCAGGGTGCGTTGGAACCCACGTAAACTTAGTTTTAAGTCGACTTGTAGTTATCACCGTACATAATATTATGTAACATATATTGTTGACGTTTTACAAGTGCCTTGTAAGTTAGGCCTATGTGAAATAAATATATTTTGACTTTGACTTTGACTAAAAATCAATTGTAGTTACCGACAAAATTAAAAAAATGGAGATTTAGAGCAAACTTTGGGAAATCTTTTTAAGATTTTTTTCTATTGTGTTTCTGCACTATTTATAAGACGCGTACCTACCTAACTTTAGTTTAGAGATTTTGCGCAACAGAACCTATAAACACGATTTCTACCGTTCAGGTAAATAAATACGGTTTTCACCGTATTTTCCTTATAGAAGTTATAGGTTTCCATTTTCAGTGACTTTGACTTGGAGATTTCATAGAGACATCAGACACCTCTTCAGTAAAATTTCCTGGAAATCGAGTACCCATATCGGATATGCAAAATGCGTCAAAGAAAACGTTAGTCCCTTGGCACGGAGGACGTAACGACTGTTACAAGCCAATTGAATTTATTTTTGTCTTTCTCACTCTCACGGATACGTTGGTAGGTGCGACATGCTGCGTCGCGGAAGAATATAACAGAAAAACAACCTTTTACCTAATTACTCAAAAACTAAGCCAGTTATCAAACATCGGTTTCTAAGCATTTTTGGACATTGTTATTACCGACACATTAAAACAAAAATTACAATTACATCCATTGTAGTTTCTGATAAAAAAGCAGCAAAACTGAGATTTTGGAGCAACTTTTGTGAGAACTTTCTATCGAGAAAATTTTATCCAATTGTGTTTCTGCTTCTAAGCGATTTTAGATTAAAGACCCAAAATACATGACGTATAAATTTGAAAGTATTGTCTCTAGAGTTTTTACGTAAAATTTCATTAAAAATCACTTAATTACGGCTTGTACGCCGTTAAGAGTATAAAGAGTAAATCAACCGAAGGGAAACGACAGATTTTCTGTGTAGGTATGTAGGTTTATTTAGTACTTATATCGTAGGTGTATTTGAAAGTGAAACTTTTGTTTTATCGTCATAAACATGTCGCATTATAGATGTTTCAATCCACGATGACGCGCCCCACTCTGTCAAACTCCATACGAATCGAATGAAACATTGATTTTGGCAGAGTGGGGCGCGACTTCGTGGATTGAAATATCTTACAGGCGGCCGGTGCCATGCGAATTGCGTAATAATTTCATAGCGCTATCTCTAAAATGTATGTGACTGGTAAGTACTTGTATATAAATTAGGGTTCCTTATCCAAAGGGTAAAAACAGGACCCTATTACGAAGACTTCGCCGTCCGTCCGTCTGTCACCAGGCTGTATCTTTTGAACCGTGATAGTTAGACATTTGAAATTTACACAGATGATGTATTTCTGTTGCCGCTATAACAATAAACACTAAAACATAGAACAAAATAAATATAATACAGGTAAGTGGGCAACAAACTGATTTTTTGTTTGTTTTTGCTCGATATTGAAAACAGCAACATGTAGAAGCTTAAAATATTCACAGAATATTTAATAATATACTCTCTTTGAAAATACATACTTAAATTGAAGTAAAATAAATACTAAGAATGCCCTCATACGAGAAACAGCTTATGCTTAATTAAAATACCTATATCTGTAATAAATATCTAAAAGATTTTATAATAGGTGAGTTAAATAAACTTGATACATAAATCAAACAGAATAACATGTTTTCTAGGCACTATGATGTTTTTGAACATACACATTTGTTATTTAACCAGTTTTTAGTATACTAAAGCCTTGGTATAAATTATTTCAGTTTCAGAAAGATGCAGTTTTGTTACTTGTGAGTTATGGCAAGTCGTGAAGAACGGAGTTATGCCTCACAAAGCCAAGTTCACTGGAGACGATCCGCTCCCGGCAGCATGGCTAAGCGGTTTATCGCCCGGTCGCAGACAGACTTGCGAATTTCATGCCGTAACCCGCTGTGCTCCCGCTAGCATTAAGTACTTATCTAACAGGAGTGAACCTTTGTAGTCTTCATCTCCGTCACTCATCAGTAGCATCACTTGTCATCAGAATGGAGACACTTGGGACTTCATCAAGTCTAGAGGCGTTGCCAACGCAATCACTGTCTCATTCAACCTATCATAGTGTTATTTATATTTCTCACATTTGCTCGGAATCCGGTTAAACGTTTAAAGAATGAACGCAAATCACTCATTGAAGGCGTTGTGCAAAACTCGTCGCCAATATAAAATTTAAATTATAACGTATTCATGTCATCAGTATGGCACGAATCATTACGCTTTGTAGGTAAATTTTATTATTTCTTCCCAAATACAAGAAAAATTCATTGTATAGGTACATTATAAAACGTGCAGATTAATTGCCATAATTAGCCGAAGGGGACGATCTAGCTCAGGATACCTACTGAGGGAACTATGGAGAGTTCAAAAATGTACTTACCATAAATTTTGAAAGAAATCAGCAAAGGTTGGGGTTTCCCTCCTGTAAGTCGTGTGCTCAATATCGCAAGCCCACTGATAAAGTAAATATGCAACAATGCTGTAATTGTCGGCGGGAACTTAAGCGCTTTCAGTTTGGAGGAACTTAGCCATTGCTGTTGTAATGTTGTTCTTATTTACAGAACATTTTGACTAGACCAGTATTATCATACTTGAGTACACTTTTGTATAGTGTAGAATTTGCCGCTGAGTTATACCTATATTTTGTTTATCCATAACTAGCGACCCGCCCCGGCTTCGCACGGGTGCAATGCTGATACTAAATTAAATACACTACAGAAAAACTATGAACGTTGTATATAAAAACATAGCGGCCCGCTCCGACTTTGCACGGGCATAAAATATATGCCTATGTCACTCAATGAAAACATGATTAAAATCGATCCAGTATTTTTGATTCATTCATTACTGCCCTTGGCCTGCACGCATTAAATTTGGAGTAAAACAATTCCTCTTTCACTATACTTACTATGAAGATTTCCTGCTATCTTTGGAATATCTAGATTCATACAATTTTTATTACATTACACATTTTTACTTATTTACTTTTTACATTTTTACCTAGGTATTTATTTTATTTTTACAACAATTAATATATTAGTATAACTATTAGTATTAGCCATAATATGTACATTAGTATAACTTTTGTGTATTTATCAATGTTTTCTCATGTTTTATTGGTGTACAATAAAGAATTTTCTATCTATCTATCTATATTACAGGATGTCTTTATACACAACGTTCACAGCTTTCTTGTCATTAGACAATACAAACATGTTTTCTCTTGAGGTTACTCTTGAAAAAGCGACATACAGTTGGCCATGTGAAAAACAGTCAACGCTCAAATCTAAGCCTGCAACGTCCGTCCGACCGGTACTGCCCGCCGCAAACGCAAATTTTAAATTTGTAATATCTCCGAAAATATTTGTTTAATTTACATGCTGTAAGGAACCATATTGATCTATATTAATTGCACACTGTATTTAAGGTACTTTATCTACGCTCATTGCTTAAAGTTCGAATTATAAAATCGAAATGTGTCAAATAATTACCTACTTTATTCACAGACTTCTATAATTATTAAAAAGTTATTCATAATAACATCGCTCTACTATGGAAATATTTAAAGAAAGTTGTATAAAATCCATAACGATACACGGCTCTGGACTCCTGTATTTGTATCTGGGGTTTTGAAGGAATTGATTACAGTACCGCTATCGGCAATACAACGGTTAGCGGTTACAATTATTATCTGGGGTAGGTAATATTTTTTATGTAATATTTTTTAAAGTGAATCCACAGACAACATATAGTTGGTAGTCATTGCCGAGAGTATAGATGGGCCATGATTGACCATAGACAACAACACAATGTCTAACGTTCCGCGTAACGTTCCACCTGGGCCTGTGATTATGATTATGATTACGATTACGACTACGATTACGATAACGATTACGATAACGATTACGATTATGACGTTATCTCGTAAATCTATCGTCCGTAAACCGACTTTACAGACAACCAATTTTTTTGTTACTTAGTCAAAACTTTGCGCTGAAAAATGTCTAGTAGTGAAACCTACTAAAGAAAATTTCACTCCACCTGACATCTTAGTAGTTGCAATGATTTACGACAAAAGTTAGCAAGATTTTATGATTTGGATTTATGATAATAATATGAGCGTAGATAAAGTAGTGTATGAAACTCTACATAATTAGGTATTAAAACACTCGTGTGATACTATTAAAAAACTCGCCTGCGGCTCGTTTTTTAAACTCACACTCGTATTTTAATACCCCCCATTATGTAACCGTTACATAAACTACTATAATTCGATAAGGATTAATGCCGTATTGCTTAAAATAGCTGCGTAAATAAGCCATTTTTTCACGTAAAAAGTAAACAATAAAAATGGTTAATGTGGGTTATCCCTAAAATATAAACATATACCATCGCGGACTTTTTTGTAGACCTTTTTATGGTGTACAATACTGTAGTACATTAATTTGATCTAACTCGTAGGGTTTAGGCAGCGTTTTTGCTAAATTGCTAAATAAGCCCAAAAAAATAGGTTAATTTACAACATCACGTTAGAAACCTCTAAAATTAGCAATGTTGCCTTAGTATATGATGCATGTAATATACATATAAACCTTCCTCTTGAATCACTCTATCTATTGAAAAAACCGCATCAAAATCCGTTGCGTAGTTTTAAAGATTTAAGCACACATAGGGATATAGGGACAGAAAAGGCGACTTTGTTTTATACAATGTAGTGATGATGATATAGAAATCTCGGTAAGGTACATAATTGTTTCGAATCAATGGTCGATCAGCAAGGAATAATTAATAGTTTTTCTCAAACTGTTCAAATGAGAGTCGGGCTCGCGCACTGAGGGTTCCGTTTGTTGTTTGTTCCCTTACATTTTTATTTTAATTTAACTAAGTATTTATTTTTAAAGTGCTTATATAAATTTAAAATCTTCTGTGAATAATGCTAAAAACAAGCAAAAAACAAGCAAAAAAAATCACGTTTATTGAATGGGAGACCCTTAAATATTTATTTTATTCCATTTTTTCGTATTAATTTGTTGCTATAGCAGCAACAGAAATACATCATAAATTTCCGTAAAAAATACAAGTACCTTCCTCCCACGGTTGAAGAGATACACGGTTGGTGACAGACGGACGGACGGACGGACAGCGAAGTCTTAGTAATAGAGTCCCGTTTTTACCCTTTGGGTACGGAACCCTATATGAGAAAGTTTGTATGTTTGTTACTTTTTTATTTTGCAATTATTACAGATAACTGAACAGGAATAACTAGGTTCAAATGTAAAATGAGGTTAGGTTTTATTTTAAATCTTCCATTTAAGCTACTTTGTGAATTGGAAGAAACTAAAACCACAAGGGGAAACTGATACCTACCACGGACTAAGCTCATGATAATTCTCCACAGGGTTTATTTTAACGAAACTCTATCTAAAACGGATAAAAGTCCTTCATATAAATAGGCTTACTGAGGAAGTAACGTCATAAAATCTCTCGTATTATAGTGTAGTGATACACCTGCGTAACTATCAGACAGACCCGCTAAATTTAGTGAATTAATTAGCGGTCTTATGTGGGTATATCATGCCATCTGAACAGGTACCTACTGTTATGACCACGTACAATTTATAAAGAAGTGTGTGAAACATCATACCAAAAATAATAAATTAGGTACCTACTGGATAATATAATACGTTCGCAGACGCTTTGCCGATGAGCACTTTTCCCACTTCTTAAGACCGCGTCCCGCCTTCGTCGGACTCGTCGTAATGACCAGACCAGCGCGAGACGCGGTCGTCTAGAGTGGGAGGGAAAATTACTCATCAGCATAGTTCAGGTTATATGTTGAGTCAAGTCACAAGTCAAGTAGTAACTTGTAGTGAGTAAAAAAAGGTATGTTAATTCAAACTCAAAATGTATATACTCAAAATGTTACATTGTTCTTACATCTAAATTACCGTTTAATAAATAGCAATAGGCTAATAGGTAATTGCGAGACTTGCGAGACTCTTGCTGCAAGACCAAGACCAAGACCAAGACTGGGAGTGCAAGACCAAGACCAAGACCAGATGTACTGGCGCAAGACCAAGACTGGCTGAGTCTCGTCTTGTTCTTGCATTTGGGCAACACTAATATGTACCTACTCGAACTGCCCATTCTTCGGTATTCTAGATATCAACTTGATTCAGCCACATATTATCCGATAAGTAAGTAGGTAGGTATTCATTGACATAAGTTAACCTATCGCCAGCTCGACTACCCATTCTTCGGTATTCTAGATATCAACTTGATTCAGCCACATATTATCCGATAAGTAAGTAGGTAGGTATTCATTGACATAAGTTAACCTATCGCCAGCTCGACTACCCATTCTTCGGTATTCTAGATATCAACTTGATTCAGCCACATATTATCCGATAAGTAAGTAGGTAGGTATTCATTGACATAAGTTAACCTATCGCCAGCTCGACTACCCATTCTTCGGTATTCTAGATATCAACTTGATTCAGCCACATATTATCCGATAAGTAAGTAGGTAGGTATTCATTGACATAAGTTAACCTATCGCCAGCTCGACTACCCATTCTTCGGTATTCTAGATATCAACTTGATTCAGCCACATATTATCCGATAAGTAAGTAGGTAGGTATTCATTGACATAAGTTAACCTATCGCCAGCTCGACTACCCATTCTTCGGTATTCTAGATATCAACTTGATTCAGCCACATATTATCCGATAAGTAAGTAGGTAGGTATTCATTGACATAAGTTAACCTATCGCCAGCTCGACTACCCATTCTTCGGTATTCTAGATATCAACTTGATTCAGCCACATATTATCCGATAAGTAAGTAGGTAGGTATTCATTGACATAAGTTAACCTATCGCCAGCTCGACTACCCATTCTTCGGTATTCTAGATATCAACTTGATTCAGCCACATATTATCCGATAAGTAAGTAGGTAGGTATTCATTGACATAAGTTAACCTATCGCCAGCTCGACTACCCATTCTTCGGTATTCTAGATATCAACTTGATTCAGCCACATATTATCCGAGAAGTAAGTAGGTAGGTATTCATTGACATAAGTCAACCTATCGCCAGTTACAAATAAAGAAAATAATTCAGCCGCCTAATTTTACAGCGACGTTTACGTAGGTGTGTACCGACGCTAATATGTACGGTTTGCGTATAAGTATATATTATATTGTTTTTGTTTAAAAGCTAAACATGAAAGAAATGATCATTTTCGCCGCAAAACTCGTAGGCAATACGCATAAATGCGCGTGACCGCAAAGATCTAAAGAGGATCTAAACAGCCTTTTGTTGTCCAGTCCACGTGATTTGCGCGGAATGCGAGGCTTTTGAGGGTTTTTTAATTTGTGGTTGCAAAGTTGATCATAGACTACTAAAGTAAACGCAAGCATAAAAGGAATACGTGGAAATTCATAAAGGAATTAATCTGTGATATGACCCGCCTATAGGCTTTGCTCGGGTAATCGGGTGGAAATTTTACAATATCCAAAAAATAACACCTTCATATGTGATAAAAGACACTTGTGAAAAATCTTGGCTTTCTACTTCCAAAGATTTGGGAAAACGTAACGTTGAGTTACTAGGAAGTGGAATACTAGACTAAGATCGCACCTCAGACTCTAGTATATTAATCTTATTATATTATTACTAGCAGATACCCGCGGCTTCGCCCGCGTAAATTTTAGTTTTTCCTATTCTCACGGGAACCATCGATTTTTCCGGCATAAAAGTAACCTTTGTGTTAATT
Organism: Coenonympha arcania; assembly: GCA_036785405.1. Classification (NCBI taxonomy): domain Eukaryota; kingdom Metazoa; phylum Arthropoda; class Insecta; order Lepidoptera; family Nymphalidae; genus Coenonympha; species Coenonympha arcania. Next base: position 8,398,972 of record CM072069.1, read on the forward strand.
TAGAGCGAAATCTATCTCCATTTTAACTTTCAGCCAAAAAAAAATATTCACGTGGGAGAAATAACCATTGATTTTCCCGGGATAAAAAATAGCCTTCTCTATTCTAATTTTCAGCCAAATCAGTTCAGCAATTACGGCGTGTAGGAATATTTTTCCCGCGTGGATATCTGTTTTTCACTGTACCCGAAGGGACCATGGATTTTTCCGGGATAAAAAGTAGCCTTAGTATTAATCCAGGATATAATCTAACTCTATTCCAAATCAGTTCAGTAATTACGGTATGAAGGCATATTATCTATCACTATTATCATGGAAACCATGAAATTTTCCTCGATGAAAAGTAGCTTAAGTATTAATCCAGGATAAAATCTATCTCCTCTCCGAATTTCAGTCATATCAGTTCAGTAAGTGCAGCGTAAAGTAGTATTTTTCCCGCGAAAACCATGGATTTTTCCGGAATGAAAAGTAGCCTTTTTATTAGCCCAGGATATCATCTATCTCCCATTCCAAATTTCAGCCAAATCCGGCTTGACCTTGCGGCGTGAAGATTTTTTTCCGCGTGAATTTCGGTTTTTAACTAATCCCACGGGAACCATGGATTTTCCCGAGATGAAAAGTAGCTTATGTGTTAACCCATAATGCAATTTAGCGCCATTCCAAATTTCAGCCAAATCAGTCTTGTACTTCCGGCATGAAGATTTTTTTCCGCGTGAATTTCAATTTTTAACTAATCCCAAGGGAACCATGTATTTTCCCGGAATGAAAAGTAGCTTATGTAATAATCCAAGATGCAATTTATCTCCATTCCAAATTTCAGCCAAATCCGGCTTGACCTTGCGGCGTGAAGATTTTTTTCCGCGTGAATTTCGGTTTTTAACTAATCCCACGGGAACCATGGATTTTCCCGGGATGAAAAGTAGCTTATGTGTTAACCCATAATACAATTTAGCGCCATTCCAAATTTCAGCCAAATCGGTCTTGTACTTGCGGCGTGAAGATTTTTTTCCGCGGGAATTTCAATTTTTAACTAATCCCACGGGAACCATGTATTTTCCCGGAATGAAAAGTAGCTTATGTGTTAATCCAAGATGCAGTTTATCTCCATTCCAAATTTGAGCCAAATCGGATCAGTAGTTGCGGCGTGAAGGAGTATCGAAGCTTGGTAAAATACGAAATTTGGAGCCCCGTTTCACCCCTTTAGGGGAGTAATTTTGAAAAATCTTTTCTTAGTGCACCTCTAGACCTCATAAGAAACCTGTGTGCCAAATTTGAAGTCTCTAGACCTAGCGGTTTGGGCTTTGCGTTGATATGTCAGTGAGTGAGTTAGTCAGTATCTTCTTTGATATACCATGAAATTTTCCGGGATGAAAAGTAGCCTATGTATTAATCCAGGATAAAATCTATCTCCTTTCCGAATTTCAGTCATATCAGGTCAGTAAGTGCAGCGTAAAGTAGTATTTTTCACGCGTGAATATCAATTTTTCAATTTTCCCGCGAAAACCCCGGATTTTTCCGGGATAAAAAGTACCCTTTTTATTAACCCAGGATATCAACTATGTCCATTCCAAATTTCAGCTAAATCGGTCTTGTACTTCCGGCGTGAAGATTTTTTTCCGCGTGAATTTCGGTTTTTAACTAATCCCACGGGAACCATGGATTTTCCCGGGATGAAAAGTAGCTTATGTGTTAATCCAAGATGCAGTTTATCTCCATTCCAAATTTGAGCCAAATCGGATCAGTAGTTGCGGCGTGAAGGAGTATCGAAGCTTGGTAAAATACGAACTTTGGAGCCCCGTTTCACCCCTTTAGGGGAGTAATTTTGAAAAATCTTTTCTTAGTGCACCTCTAGACCTCATAAGAAACCTGTGTGCCAAATTTGAAGTCTCTAGACCTAGCGGTTTGGGCTTTGCGTTGATATGTCAGTGAGTGAGTTAGTCAGTATCTTCTTTGATATACCATGAAATTTTCCGGGATGAAAAGTAGCCTATGTATTAATCCAGGATAAAATCTATCTCCTTTCCGAATTTCAGTCATATCAGGTCAGTAAGTGCAGCGTAAAGTAGTATTTTTCACGCGTGAATATCAATTTTTCAATTTTCCCGCGAAAACCCCGGATTTTTCCGGGATAAAAAGTACCCTTTTTATTAACCCAGGATATCAACTATGTCCATTCCAAATTTCAGCTAAATCGGTCTTGTACTTGCGGCGTGAAGATTTTTTTCCGCGTGAATTTCGGTTTTTAACTAATCCCACGGGAACCATGGATTTTCCCGGGATGAAAAGTAGCTTATGTGTTAACCCAAGATGCAATTTATCTCCATTCCAAATTTGAGCCAAATCGGTTCTGTAGTTGCGGCGTGAAGGAGTATCGAAGCTTGGTAAAATACGAACTTTGGAGCCCCGTTTCACCCCTTAAGGGGGGAATTTTGAAAAATCCTTTCTTAGTGCACCCTTAGACCTGATAAGGAACCTGTGTGCCAAATTTGAAGTCTCTAGACCCAGCGGTTTGGGCTGTGCGTTGATATGTCAATGAGTGAGTGAGTCAGTATCTTCTTTGATATACCATGAAATTTTCCGGGATGAAAAGTAGCCTATGTATTAATCCATTATAAAATCTATCTCCTTTCCGAATTTCAGTCATATCAGTTCAGTAAGTGCAGCGTAAAGTAGTATTTTTCGCGCGTGAATATCAATTTTTCAGTTTTCCCGCAAAAACCACGGATTTTTCCGGGATAAAAAGTAGCCTTGTTATTAACCCACGATATCATCTATCACCATTCCAAATTTCAGCCAAATCGGTCTTGTACTTGCGGCGTGAAGATTTTTTTCCGCGCGAATTTCGGTTTTTAACTAATCCCACGGGAACCATGGATTTTCCCGGGATGAAAAGTAGCTTATGTGTTAACTCAAGATGCAATTCATCTCCATCCCAAATTTGAGCCAAATCGGATCAGTAGTTGCGGCGTGAAGGAGTATTGAAGCTTGGTAAAATATGAACTTTGGAGCCCCGTTTCACCCCTTTAGGGGGGGAATTTTGAAAAATCCTTTCTTAGTGCACCCCTAGACCTCATAAGAAACGTGTGTGCCAAATTTGAAGTCTCTAGACCCAGCGGTTTGGGCTGTGCGTTGATATGTCAGTGAATGAGTGAATGAGTGAATGAGTGAATCAGTCAGTATCTTCTTTTATATATTTAGATTTTTTTTACTTTTATTTTTTTAATCTTATTATTATTATTTTTTTTACTTTTTAGTTTTTACAAGTTACTACTTGACTGCGATCTCACCTGATGGTAAGTGAAGATGCAGCCTAAGATGTTATCGAACTAATTTGGAAGGGTAAGTAAATTTACCCCAACAGTTTCAACAAGCATCGCACAGGTAACGTTACATCGTTGGGCGGTGCGACTTTGCTGGTAGGGTGGTAACTTGCCACGGCCGAAGCCTCCCACCAGACTAGACCTGAGCCAATTTAGAAATTATAAAATTCCAATGTGGCCCGTGGCGGGATCGAACCCGCGACCTCCCACTCGAATCTGCGCCAGGGAGGTCGTCAAAATTGATTACACATTGTGATTAATAGAAACAAGTACGAGCAGTGCCGTCGAGGGCATTGCAGTGTGATGCATTGGTACCTTACACTGATACTTACCAAACACTTGCATGCACACAGTGATTTCGCACACTCACATGCTTTTATATTTTGTTTATAATGTTAATAAGTTAGCTTTGCGGCTCTGAGATGGAAGACCTGTTTCCCGAGACACAGTCTTAACTAGTTCGGGAAACAGGTGTACCTTTTATTATGATTTAACTATTTAATTATATTGTGTTTGTAGTCACTGTTCAATGTACATTAATGTGAAGTCAAATAAACGTTATTTATTTTATTACTGATACATGCTCTTCATCCTGTATGACTAAGTATAATACCAGAATACCGTTCAAACCAAAACTCATTAATGCCTAATACAAAATTAAAAAGATCGCCCGGTAAACGTTGTCTTTCCATATAAATAATTTCCGAATGAGATTATGAAAAATAGTTTACAAGCTACTAAATATTACAAAAATCATAAAAATCAGTACAGATGATTCGAAGGAGCTTCGTTACAAACACTGTGGTAGGCGATTTTTTTTATATTGAAAATAAAATATAAAACATGCTCTTTTTGACCAAGTTTGATTATCTGGATTGTCTGGTGAGCATCGGCATCCTACAGTTCTGGAAAACAATACCATTACCCCTAACAACTTTTGATGAAAAAAAGCTATCTCAATCACATCAGCCGAAATCCACTTTGAAACAGAACCCTATCTATCTATCTATCATGGAAGTAATAAAAACAGGGAACTTCAGAAGTTGAGCGCGAGATATTTTATAGCATTCTCCAGCGTTCGGGACCAATCTGCTGACCGCAATAAATGCTTCGCTAAAGAGATAAAAATAAGCCAGATTCCTTTGTAGAGAATCCCAGTTAAGTGAGTCGGCTTAATGAAAAAACTAGTCCCGAAGTATTTGCGTACTGGTAATAAGGATTTGACTGCTTTGATGTTTTTTGTTTAATTGTGGTTGATGATTGATTTTAATTAATTAATAAATCCAACTCAAAATAAAGTCAATTATAAACATTATTTGCACCTACAAATACCTATCATGGATTCAGCGACTAATACCTAATTATCGTTTTTTGATTTTCTTATTTTAATACACTTGGTATTCATAATTACAATTAGTTTTTTGTAATTAGGTATTTTTTTTATTATGTTGCTAGTCCAACAATAGTATCTAGATTGATATATCCTATCTTTTTTCGTATAGCAAATAATATTTTACGCAAATTATTTTATAGGTATAATTTAAAAATCTCCAAAGCTCGATTGTCGTTATAAATAAAAATCCAATCACTCACGACAAGACTATTTTAGAATTTCATTCATCAATTCCCCTTTTTGGACCCTTGGAAGTGCGGATTACGGGGCCCTTCGATATTTCATACATTTGTCGAAACAAAGTAGTCAATAATTTTAATACTCCATAATGCGATCTTGGTGAATCTTCTGTAATCCTTTTGTCACATCGCAACAGAATTGCTTGTTCAGTTTCACGTTTGTTATCATTATGGATACAAGGTTCAAAATAAAGTCAATGATGATTTGTAATTATGTTGGTAATTGTCATTTACAGACGCAGATGTGCATCGAAGTGTCCATCTTAATTTCTCGATAGGAATAGGACTTCGATTTTGCGCCTTTAGTAGGGGAGAGTTAGTGAGAGTAGCTATGTATTACCATTGGCTTTCGCGACCGTTAGATAGGCTGTCATTGCTAATGTTGTGGAGTACGGATAGTGTTTCAAAAGAGTTGCTTAGAGTTCTATCTGACCATAGATATGGTAGGTATCTGACTACATATGTAATGTACCCTTTTATTTTGTGAGGGGATTATTTTATAATCCTGAATCAGTAGCGTCATTATCATTCATTAGGGTAGTAACGAGCTACAACAAAACACGGTCTTTTCTCTTATTGGAAAGAGGATACGGGGCTTATTTGTGACTTCCCTGTGTGTGGGTACAGTGTACTCTTCCTTTTTGCGAAATGCATGGAAAACAAGAAAAGTTTCTTTTCTCTTCTTTTTTGTTTCTCTTTTTATCTGTTTATTTTAATTTGGAGCTTATGGTGTTTTTAAAAGCATGGGTCATAGGTATGTTTTGCTACTTGTACAACCAAGGGGCAAAATTAAACATGAGCCAAGACGTGTCATGCATGACGATATCCTACCAACAGGGTCTAGGCCAGCGTGGTAGTCAGGCATATCCCCTCTCATTTTTTGAGAGGAGACCTATGCCCACTGTCCAATATTGTGGACCGAGAAAGGGACTTGACAGCTGTTTAAACTCAAGCTTAAATCAGTGGCTTTTCACAATTTTTGCGAAGTTGTTGCCAATGTCCCAAAGCTGGGCACAGGTCTTCTCTAAGCGAATTATCTATAGCCTAACGCGCTGGAAAAGTATGGGTTGGCAGGGTTCGCATACCTTTCAGAAAATTATGTTGAACTTTCACGCACACTGGTTTCCTTACACCTTGTCACAATCCGTAAAAAAGGAAAAAAAATCCCTGTGGTATTTATTTCCACAAAACACAACAAGTCAAAAGTGCATACCTATAGGTAGCCTTAGGACTCGAACCCACGACCAAAGAAGAAAGGACAAATCTAAATCGATGCGATGGCTGGATTGAATCGATGAATGGATGTTCTTAATTATATATATGCGAATCAGCTGAATAAATCACCTATGCCAAGTCTGTGAAATATTTTCAACATTGTTTATTACTAATTACAAAGCCAGAGAGCCTGAAGCGAAAAGGATATGAAATATGAACTGGCATAAACAAAGCGTTCGGTTTTGATCCTTGAAGATGATACATATAAACTATCAAAGCAGTGACAATATTATCAATGATTTCTTGAAATCTTTATGAGAATAACGCACAATTATTAGGTATTAATATGAGTTTACATAGCATTATGTGCGACCATGAATATAAATATTTAAAAAAAATGTTCATTCTATAGTCTTCCTTAATTGTCAAGATTCTAACCTCAGTTTTAGTGAAGTGGGAGGTAGTGACTACTAAATCAATGCTACTTACTGCTTTTTATACCAATAAAATTCCGGTTTGTTCGTCAGTCTAAGTTTATCTCGAATAGGCAGTAGGCTCAAACAATTCGTCCATGGTAACTAATGAAATTGTAGGTATCCAAACAGGAATCAAAACTCAATTTTCGTGTATAGGTAAACTTACCTATTGTATATATGAAAGAGGTGTATAAAGCAAAAAGTTTTAATGAATTTGTTATTTGCTAAACTGCAGAGTAATAATAATTATAGTATCGTAAAATGTCATTCAATATTTTTACCCACGACGGAACGGAGTACGGGTATATGCGTTTAGGGTGAGAGACCGTTTGTACATTACTCTATTAATGGGATGTTATGTTTGTTTGTATGTTAAATTGTTCACAAAAACCAATAATGCAAAAACATTTTTGTTTGTTTGTTTGTTTGTTTGTTGGTTTGTTTGTTTGTGTGTGCACATCAATGTTCCCATTTATTTCATAAACGGCTTGACCGATTTAGATGCGGTTTTCTGTATAATGTTTGGTGTTCAGCGGCAATGGTTCTTAGATAGTTGTTACGAACATCGATCACCAGGGGGCGCCATAAGATACATTTATATTGCAAACGAATGTTCCCATTTATTTCAAAAACGGCTTGACCGATTTAGATGCAGTTTTCTGTATTATGATTGGTATTCATTGGCAATGGTTCTTAGATAGTTGTTACGAACATCGATCACCAGGGGGCGCCATAAAAAACATTAACAGTGCAAACGAATGTTCTCAATTATTACAAAAACGACTGAACCGATTTGGATACAGTTTTGTATAAAATATTAGGGAGTCATTTTAACTAGTCTCCAACATTAAATTTGGTGGCGAGGGTCTGATGATGCAACATGGGCCTGATTAGCGATGCTGAATAATGGTAACTGGCAAATAAATCGAGTTTAGTCTCATTTGATTTGGTTATATTATTCTAACACATTAGGGTTGGTGGCGAGGATTAATGAATGAATGTGGCGTATTTACCCTAGGGGCAAGAGGGCCATGGCCCAGGGCGTCAGCCTCATAAGGGCGGCGCTAGACGCACCTCGCTCAGCTTTTTTTACTTTATTAAGAGAAATTCTCTGTTTAATGTGTTATCTTTCTAGTACACAAGATGTTAGGGATTCGTATGTTTAACTAGGCTCCAATAATAAATTTGGTGACATGGGTCCTTGGGTCAGATGATGACTTCAGACGCTGCTTAGAAGAGCTAATGGCTAGTTTGAAGATTAATTTTCATTTTTTAATAATAATATCATTTAAATTACATTAATATAGTAATCGAAAAACTATAAAACAAGTGGAAAATTAAAAAAATTTAAAACACCCACGACTTTTGCAGACTTGTAATTGAAAAAGGATTAAATAATTTTTTTTTTAATCCCCGACTAAAGGAAAGTAAGAACTAAGAACCTATCAGTATAATTACAAATCCAAGAAAATCCGTCGGAGCTGCAATTGCTATTTTCGTTTCCAATATCAATTAATGAAATTAGTAAGCATTGATAAACTGCCGTTATATGAGAAGTATCAGGAAATTGAATTAGTCATCAACTGGTAAACAACACCATCAACACCGTCACAGGCAGGAACAGCAGCTCCGGCGGATTTTCTTGGATTTGTAATTATACTGATAGGTTCTTAGTTCTTACTTTCCTTTAGTCGGGGATTTAAAAAAAAATTATTTAATCCTTTTTCAATTACAAGTCTGCAAAAGTCGTGGGTGTTTTAAAATTTTTTAATTTTCCACTTGTGAATAGTAATTTTCACACGTTTTGTCGAAAAGCACTATTAAGTCCTTCCACCAATAGGTTGCTACAATCCTGTGAAGTGCCTAGTGTTCGCGATCATACGGGCCGTTAATATTAAAAATATAGAGTAAGCATAGACTTTTTTACTTTTTTTAAATAGTAGCCCTTATAAAGTGTGATTATCAGTACTTACAAAACATGAGTTGTTCTCCAAAGCGGGGTACACAATTTACACTGTGAGTTTTTGTCTCTTTTGTCCTGAACACATTCACGCGCGGTCGGGGTCCGCTCGATTTATTGGGTGTGAAACGATAAGTCTAATTTGGTCTTAAATGCGTTTAGTTCGGCGATTGATGTTAGGTCTAGTTTGCACTGTGATTCTTTTGATTTAGATGTTAATATATTTTTTTTAATTTTCTTATTATTAATATTAGGAAGTTAATAAAAATATCTTATGTCAAATTATAAATATTGCACTCCATAATATCTAAAGTATTAATTTTTTTATTATTCACATTATTTCGTCTGAGACATTCGTGTAGACTTTACTATGTTATTTTAGCAAAAAAGGTTGATAAATATAGGTCTACAGCGAATCACAAGATTACCGGCCAACGTAATCGTAGCTAATCCTATGTAAAATTACATCTTCACTTACACTTAAATCTTGATGCTAAGTTTTAAATCCGTATACAGATTTAAAAATTCCCCAGATTTTAAGTTATTTCATTTCACGACCGTCAATGGAAAAGCAAACGAAGAAAAATGTAGTTTAGATTATAGTGACTCGTCCAATTTCTGAAAGTAGTCAACATTACTTAACTTCGATTCAAAATATAATATCAAGCCGTAAAAACTAGGTCACACTATTTATAACACTCCATCGTATTACGAAGTTTTCATACAAAGTAACATCAACGTTATTCGCAATTTCCCCGCTTTTCCCTCACTAATAACATCAAGGGTAGCGAAGAATGTGACACCTCCGGATCAAAGCCGCGTTAGCGTGTAAGATGCTTTTAATTACGGGCTCCAGCGTGAAGTTTGCGCTTGCATTAACGATGTGGAGCTAGATAGAGGATATTTTATGTAAAGTAATTTGTTCTGTTTCTCTATGTGAAGAGTATCGTGTTTAATGAATAAAATGTGAGGAAGCAGCTTTAATTTGTACAAAATCATAGAATAATTAAAATACTTACCTTCAAAATATATACATTGTATCAGCCATGGCCTAATATCAATTGGTAGTAGATAGAGGAGAATTGTCTAACTCAAACAGCCTAGATACAAACGCGGAATGTCTCCCTTATAAGTGATGGGAAACACCTAAACACCAGCGTAAGTAATTAACGTCACTGGAACGTCAGGTCGATTGCTACAAAAAATCATTGTCATTTTGCATTTATGTGACACATCATGAGATGCGTTACGCAACAGAAAGTTTAGTCGACACTTTAGGTTTGGCGGTGCCAGGTGTATCCCTACACTTACTCCTCAATGGTCAATGATCATTTCTATGTTATAGAGACTCTGTCTGCAAGAAATGTTATCTGTAGATATCAGTATATTTTCATTCGATCACTAATTTAAGCATTTGATATTTTTAAATACAATATGTACGGAGCTTTAGAAAAGCTAACTTGTGGGGACTCTGTGGGTGGCAACCGTCATTTCAGAATTGGACATTAAATTGTTTAACCTTGATAAATCCTGTAATGGCACTCCAAGTATGATTGACATAAATTTGAGATTTTTTTTAAACAGAATTCATAAAAAAAGGCAGGAAGTTCACAAAAAGGAGCTTTACTTATATGTTGACACAGATTAGAGACGCAAGTTGTTATTTTCATCGCCTGTCTGTTGATGTGTCACAAGATGATTTTAAGTCATCACCGATCTGATTTTAGAAATATTTTATTGACCCTTTCCATTTTTCAATGGAAACCTTGATACCAACACTTATCTTTATTTTGAACGTTCATTCTCGCTCTGTTATTGACAGTAATTGTTGAGATTATTAGTTGAGAAAAAGAACTTAAGTGCCTATCTAGGTACTATTTTCAAAATAAATACCTATTCCCAGCCCAACTGATAATATTTTTTTTTTTTTTTTTTTTTTTTTTATTGTAGATAGGCTTGCGCTTGACGACAATCATGCCTGATGGAAAGCAATGATGAGGTCTAGGATGGAGCGCGCTTGCCTAGAAAATGCCTATTCACTCTTCTCTTGAAGGCACCTAGATTGTACTTGGCTGGAAACACGGAGGCTGGAAGGGCGTTCCACACCTTAGCGGTTCGTATCAGAAACGTGGAGGAAAAACGTTTCGTGCGAGTTTGTTGGACGTCAACCACATAAGGATGCCACCGCTCTCGGCGTCTTGCAGTCCTATGGTAGAAAGGTGAAGGAGGTACAAGGTTATGTAGTTCCTGAGCACACTCACCAAAGTATATCCTGTAAAAAACCGCTAAACAGGCAACGTTGCGCCGATGTTGTAAGCTGAGCAGTTTTGCCCGCGTTAGCGATTCCTTGCCGATTATTCTGCGAGCGCGGCGATCAACTGAGTCCAATGCATCGAGCTGATACTTGGCAGAACCATCCCAAAGGTGACTACAGTACTCCATGCCGGAACGCACCTGAGCCTCATATAGCGTCAGAAGCTGTTCGGGCGTGAAGTACCGCTTAACCTTGTTGAGGATTCCTAGTTTTTTAGCAGCTGTTTTTGCTTTAGCTTCGATGCATTTCCCAAAATTGATATTGGGTGAGATGGTGATACCCAGAAGCTCGATGTAATCGCCAATCGGAACGGATATACTTTGGAAAGTGGGAGCCAAGGTGAAGGGGCTCTTTTTAGCAGTGAACAAACACGCCTGTGTTTTGGTAGCGTTAAACTTAACCAGATTAGCGTCACCCCACTCAGACACTTCTTTCAAAGTCAAGTTAACGCGATTTACCAATGCCTCTCTAAGCTCAAGGATCTCAGAACCGCTGGCTTTTGAACTGGACATGTACCTCTCCGAGACAGTGCTGTCGTCCGCATAACCAAAGATACCTGGTTTCAGCAGATCGTTGATATGCAGCAGGAACAATGTCGCGGAGAGAACAGACCCCTGGGGTACCCCGGCGTTGACAGCCATTAGGTCCGAAGAGTGGCCATCTACGACCACCCGGAAAGACCGTTCCCTCAGGAAATCAGATACCCAGTTGCAAAAGCCAGCGGGTATCCCATATGCCGGAAGTTTGCTAAGAAGGCTGCCGTGCCAGACTCGGTCAAAAGCCTTCGAGATGTCTAGTGAGACAGCAAGTGCCTCACCGTGCTTCTCAATGGCCTCGCCCCAAGTATGCGTAGCATACACTAGAAGATCGCCTGTAGAGCGGTTGGACCTAAATCCATACTGGCGGTCCGACAGAAGGTCATTTTCCTTTAGGTATGCCAGGAGCTTACGATTGAGAACCCGTTCCATACTTTTGCAAAGTATGGACGTGATGGCAATCGGTCTGTAATTAGCCGGATCAGCACGACAGCCTTTCTTAGGAACCGGCTGCACATTGGCAACCTTCCAGGAGAGTGGGACTTGAGCTGTCGAAAGAGAGAGGCGAAACAAGCGTGTTAGTACAGGAGACAACTCGGGAGCACAATTTCGTAGGACTATTGCAGGTATACCGTCTGGGCCACTGGCTTCACTCACATCGAGATCACGGAGTGTTTTGAGGACCTCGTGCTGGTGAATGCGAATCTCCGGCATAACAGAGTCGCTAGAAGGAAGGATTGGTGGTGGAGTACTTCCAGCGTCAAGCCGTGAGTTTTCTGCAAACAGAGTTGCCAAAAGATTCGCTTTGTCTGTTGCAGCCACAGCCAGAGACCCATCAGGCTTCTGCAGAGGCGGCAGGGAAGGGCGGCTAAAGTTCATTTCAACCGACTTTGCGAGCGACCAAAAAGCTTTACTGCCACTGGGGTAGGTGGCGAGCTCACGGCCGAACCGATTAGTACGGCTGAAATGAGCCTTATTCAACACCCTCTTGTATGACTTGGCGGCAATATTGAAGTCTCTTTTCTTCTTTTGGACGTCCGGAGCTTTGCGAGTACGAGCGTCCGCCCATGCTAAAAACGCGTCCCGTTTTTGTGCCTCGGCAACCGCACATTCAGCGTTGTACCACGGGGGAGTCTTGCCGTCAGATGATACGTCAGAAAAAGGTATAAAATATTCCATTGCCTGACGTATCACTTGCGAAATGGCAGTCTCGCAGCTCGACGGGTCATTAGTAGAGAAACAAGCCTGCCGCCAAGGATAAGATGCAAAGAAATGACGCATCTCATCCCAATCCGCTGACCTGTATCGCCACACCCTCCTCTTAACACTGGGTTCAGAGGGGGGAGGGTAGAAGTTGGATACAGATTTCACCAGACAGTGGTCTGAGGTGCCCAAAGGTGGTGAGACAGACACCGAAAAACTGTCTGGATCTGTTGGCAGCAGAAGGTCCAAGCAATTGGGTATGTGACCGTCCACATCCGGTATTCTTGTGGCTTCCTGAACCAACTGAGAGAGATCTAGCGAAAGTGCAAATTTGCGCGCCTCTCTCCCAGCATGGTCAGTTTTCTGGTATGGGAACAACCACTCCTGGTGGTGAGCATTGAAGTCCCCCAGAAATACTAGCCGAGCTGAAGGATACCGGCGTTGAACGGTGTCCGCCGTATCGCCGAGATAGTCAAACAACCGGGTTGTCTCCTGGTCACCACTATGTGAGCGGTATACGCAAGCGTACACTGTCTGCTCTAACCCTGTGTCTACCAGGCACCACAAGACAGAGAGGGAAGGTACCTCCAAATTACGTAGACGCTGGCAGCAGATGTTGTCTCGAGCGTACATACATACCCCAGCGCGAGGTTTGAAATTATGCTCAAGCGAGTATCCGGGGTACTGTAAGTACGCTACGTCGGCTGGACTATGAATTTGCGTCTCCGTAAGGAAGAGGATATGCGGCTTAGCGGTCTCAAGATGGTGGTGGACCGCTTTAAGATTTGAGTGTAAGCCTCGGATGTTAGCGAGGTGGACTGAGAATGAGAGGTGGTGCAGCCGCTGTTGAACCTTTTTCCTTTTTCTAATTTTCATGTTGGGAGAGAGTGAATAGGTGAGGGGAAATGGAAGTTGTACGAGATGCTGCACAGGTGGACACCGTGACCTTCACCGCAGCGACGTTATTGGTAGACTCAACTGGAGACCGCGGGGACGCCCGAACCCCCCTGGGAATCGCCACCGGGACCTCTCTCCGGTCGCCAACCGGCATGGTGGAAGCCATCCCAGGATTTTTCGCGAGGTGGCGGGGCAGCCTTTCATAGGTGGCTGGCCTACTACTTGGGCCCCCTACTACCTGCGGTCGGCCAGCGGTGCACCGTGCTTCGGATCCCGCTGGTCTCCAAATTGAGCCGCCCGGCGCCGCTGCAGCTCCGGTCAGAACCTGTCACCATGTGCAGCACAACTGTACAGACCCATTCCCCCATAAATGGCTTCTACGTGCAACACACCGGAACACGACACACCTCATGACAAAAATTGCCTCAGAATGCGTCATTTGGCGGCGCGACTTTGCCCGTAGGGTGGTAAAGAAGCCGCGGCCGAAGCCTACCACCAATAGATTTGTTGCTCTTTAGCACCACCCAGGGGTCACGTGTAGGGTACTGAGGGTTGAGACCTGGCTTTGGTAAATCCCACGGACGCGAGCAACTTTGACCCCCAAAAATCTACTTACTCTCACAAATTCGGCAAAAATTTTTGTTTTGAACTTCATGCGTCAATTTTAGTTATACCAATATATTTATATTCCTTTGGGATTTAGAAGACAATGTCACAGAATAGTACCTTACAGACAAACTACCTAGAGAGGAATAAAACAATAGGTATCACAAAATAATAAATAGTACTTACCTTGTAGAAAATGTGAGAAGTTAAGAACCTCTGTTGGAACGTAATATTAGGACCAAGTACGAGAACATTCAGCTATATCAAGAAAAGCTTACTAAAAATGAAATTCTTGACATTTATGTGAAAATTTTATGTCAGCAGGCATTTCGTGTATTATTTCTGTGTAAACAAATTAAATTAACGCTCTTGTTACTGCAGGTACGTAAATTAGAATTATTAAATTCAAGCAATGTCGAGTCGGTAATTATCCTGGTAAACGACACGTCGTTAGACATATAATAAACCTAAACAAGGTCTTCTGTATTTATTTAATACCTACATACTCGTACTAATTGCTTGAGCCTCGTATAACCTACAACGTTTTTAGGGTTCTGCAATCGATGCAAAATTTACCTCGCTGTTCGCAAGGTTTGGTGTAGATTATAATTTATAATACATACGATTTTTGTAATTACAACTATACTTTGTCCATTCGTTTATTTTCTTTTTGACACATGAGACAGATATAGCAATAGCGAGGGATCAAAGGAAGACCAATTTACGTGTCTCGCTCGTTATCTCTAATTTTTAAAATTCTCGTGCCATTCTTTGTTACCAAACTCCTCCGACAAACTCCTCCGAAACGGCTCGACCGATTGCTACGAAATTTTCACTGAATCACTAGGTCTGAGAGCAGGTTGTTAAATATTTTCTTTATATCCGTCATTCATAATATATAGAAACTAGCTGACCCGGCAAAACAACGTTTGCTGGGTCAGCTAGTTTCTATTTATTACATCTCATGTGTCAAAAAGAAAATCAAAGAATGGACAGAGCTGAGGGACAGAGTATACTAATCCGTATTCAAAAAGAAAACATGTGACGGCTATTGGAGTATGTTTGACAGGCTCGACTATGCATTAAAATTTTTAAACTATGCGTAACCCAATAAAAAAGGACTATTTTTAAAATCACAATCATTTAGTGTACTAGCTAAAAGTAAAATAACGATTACTTTAAAGAGGAGTGGTAAATATTTTATAAACAACAACAAATTATAATGCATGATTTTGTTGTAGTTAACTTCACGCTATGAATGCTTGTGGAATCATAGATGAGTCAGACTCTCACTCCCTTGGTTATTTTTATTTACACGATATCGATCTAGGACACATTATATGATTCTACTAGCTGTTGCCTATTTCGGTTTTCGCTTATCCCGTAATAACGATGGAATTTTCCGGGATAAAAAGTAGCCTATGTGTTAATCCGGGTTATAAGCTATAGACATAGCCAAATCGGTTTAGTAGTTGCGGCGTGAAAGAGTAAAAAAATTCATCTATCCATAATTACAAACTGTCGTGTTTATAATAATATTAGAAGGATTTTATCTAAATAATTCAGAAATTAATGAACATTACACATCGACAGTGTAGCACGTTTTTAAATAAAACAAACGAGCCGTACCCACAGATTACTACAGATTAACACTTCCGAAGCATCAAGTGACGCACGGTAATTACGTATGTGTGCGTGCACACACACAGCTATCGGTCCGAACACTGTCTAACGCAAGCCTGATAATGTTGCTAGCTTAAGTGGCTTAAGGAAAAACTCCCACTACAATATAGTATTATAGGTACAATTTTCTTAGTGAAGAGTGATTAGTACCTACCTAAGTATATTTTTAACCTCCGACGCCGTCTCGCTGCCCGCGATGAAATAAAACGGGGAAACGGCGTCGCCTGTTGTTCTGCAGATTGAAGACGGTATTTGTTTTTGATGGTGAGTGACGGTCTTCGGTTCCATTTGAATTTATATTATCTGCATTATACATATTGAAGACAGTCATTTCTTTTGATTGTATTCTAACTGGTAAGTGACGGTCTGTGTTGGAGAACGAACCGTGGTCAAAATTTAAAAAAAGTGGCCGCCATTTTGAACTTTTTTGTTAATGGACCGTATTCTTTCAAAACTGATATTTGACCGTGTCAGTAATCATAGAAAAAGAATCTGGTGTCAAAATTGAAAAAATTGTCACTTATTTCAATTTTGACACCAGATTCTTACTCAATGCTTGCTGCCACGGTCAAATATCAGTTTTGAAAGAATTCGGTCCAATAACTAAAAAGTTCAAAAATGGCGGCCACATTTTTCAATTTTAATACTATATCAAATGAAGTGAAAGACCGTCACTCACCATCAAAGAAAATTACCGTATTCAATATGCAGAGCAACAGGCGACGCCGTTTCTCATTTTATTTCATCGCGGGCAGCAAGATGTTTGACCGATTAATCTTGGGTCTTATAATTTGTTATACTTTTTCCGCTAAGCCCCGTTCGCGATATCGTCCGAAAAGAAACGTTGTTTCAACAAGAGGCCAGTCATTAAGGTTTATTTTAATCTCAAATGCCCTGTTACTAACATACAATTTATACCTTACATCTAGGGAAAATAATTTCAATGTAGACTGGTCACACTGATGGACTCTCGCTGAGGTTTGGTGTTTCGAATTTAAATCAATTGCCAGTTCTGAACGTGACATACAAATTACGCAGCAGTGACTCGGTCAGCGGTTCACTACGTACTAACCATGTACGAACTCAAATGGGATACGGCTTTTTGTTTTGTATCCCATTTGCGGGCCTCACTCCCGAAGTACTGTGCGCTGGATCTGTAGTAATCTGTGGCCGTACCTTTATCTGTCTTTTTATCGGATAGAAGGGAAATTTCTGGCGAAGTTGGTTTAGTTCAAAGGTCCTGTCCCTAGGGATAAGTGACTTATGCGTTTGGGTTCCTCGTAGTGGTGAGCTAACAATGGCGATATTCATTGGATTTATTGACACCGGATTTATAACACGACGTATTATTAGCGATTTTCTTCTATGACACAACACGAAACTAACGAAAATACTTGCGCCGTAGGTACAATAATAGTAAGAATTATGCGTTTTTCTTATAGGTAACCTAATAACGGTGAATAAGTAGCGGTATTAATTAATGTTCTCATGAATTTCTATACGATAGCACGTCATTGCCCCTACAGTGGTAATCTGCAGGCCCATCCGAGGCTAAACTTGAGCCAAGTTAAGGTACAAGTTGGTAGCCGACTGCACGCAGCAGCGACACTACTGGTTTCTATGTATTTCTATGAAATTCCCTCCGAAGTGAGCGACATGAAGCCAGCAACGTGTCGTCGAGCGGCAGACGGCAGTGTCGTCCGACCGCAGATCAGTAGTGCCGCTGACGCTGGAGCAACGACCGCGTTCGAGCCAAGCCAAGATCAGTAGTGCCGCTGACGCTGGAGCAACGATCGCGTTCGAGCCAATCCAATCAACTGGATGCCATCTGCTGTTGCCGTCTGCAGTCGGGTTCGAAATCATGACTGCAGCGACATGACGCAACGACGTGTCGCGACGACATGTCGTCTGCTGCTGCTGTCTGCCGTCGGCTACCAACTTGTACCTTTAGTGAATAAAAATAAATCTTGAAACCCCTTTTTCATTTTAATAACTATTATAAATTTACGTTTTAGGTACATCTGCCTAGAAGTTTGTTTAATCCTTAAAAATTAAATCCCACGCATTTTATAGTAACTACATAATATGGTTTCCTATACCTACTCCTAAAATGCATTCACAATTTAAATCGTCAATCTTGTGAGCCTCTGTTGTAAACAAGGTCGTAACATTAAAAACGCTATTGAAAGCGATCCCGATCGGTTGACAGTAATCGGTTCGGAGCACTCGACTCGTAGGAACGAAGCAAATCGGCAGTGAAATTGTTTGGAACATAACACCAGTGCAACGGGAATTATGTAACTCGGTGACCGTTTTAATAACGGAGCAATTCTGCTGAGAAGTACAACACACTAAGATCCCGTTCCCGTCTAGACGAACCATCTAATTTCCCGGTTCTGCTAGGCGATTGTGTGAGAAAAATGTATTCATCGCCATCGTAATCGTTAATAAATTCTCCTACCTGATTGACTGGAAAAATGCAAGCAACAGATTCTGCCTTCTATTGATTCTCAGATCGAATCTAAGGTTGAACTCTTTAATGTGTTGCACTACTATTTTCGACTGTTGTATCACTTTCCTCCTGATTCCTTATTCAAGTTTCAACTAGGCCAGGTCTATCTTCTGTTAGGCCAGAATTATCTTCTGTTGTGAAATCAGAGACAATAGTGCATTGTCATCTATACGAAGCCGAAAAGCAGTTATATACAACATCACTCTGACCTATAAAGCTAAATAGAGAGAGAAAATTTTATATGAAATGATAAATTAAATAAGTATATACAGGTAGGTATGTACAACAATATCAGCTATTACGATTATACGGTATGGTACGGTATATAGGTTCAAAATGTATGATTTATAAACAAAGGTGGTTTATAAATCATACATTTTGAACCTATACCACGTCACATTGGACGTACTAAATTAAGTAATAAATAAATACACTGCAAAATTTCTTCTCAGAAAGCGAAAATAAAATAACAATAATAAAATCCGTATGTCTAATGCTACGTTACATTAGACATGCGGATTTAACCAACATAATATGCGACAAAATTATTATCTCAGAAAACGCAAAGAAACATGATGTTAGCCTTATTAACTAAATATATTTGCAGTATATTCTTTTAGCTTAATTACCTTCTCTTCGTAGCTTTGCATTTAAATGTCCTTTAATACTGAATAAAATTTTTGTTCAGTGCACCACTCGAATTTTGATTCAAAACCTTAGGTGTTTCTTTTATATTCAGCAGTTTTGGACCAATCAAAGCAGTACTACATGAATTTTATTAACACAGTTAATAGTTTTGTTGAGAGAATTTTATCGACATTAATATTATAGCAGCCTAATTACAAAAAAATTAAGACACATTTAAACTTATTCTTTGGTCTGTGAGTCTAATCATGTGTTTTTTTTAAAGAATAACTGGCTGAGTTTATTGAGGGCATCTTCTCAGTAGCATAGCGCGTTTGCGAACCCTCGTAAACTTAGTTTTAAGTCGATAAAATAATTATTACTGAGATATTGTAATATGACTCGTCATAAGTGCGTATGACCTAGGCCTATATGAAATAAAGTATATTTTGATTTGATACATTACTATTAATTTTTCATGTGCAATATGTAAAAATGTAAAAAGTCATGTAAAAACATTTCACACTGAAAAATATTTGCACATCAGACACGCATTGTCATAAAATAAAAGCGAAATTTTAATTCAACCCAGTTATTGAGTCGCAAGCGAAAATGTCAGCGCAAACAAAAACTGTGTCTGACGTGGGCAAACAATGAGCTCCTCTTGTGAGGAGCACAAGTACTGGGAATTAGGTCGAGGGGATCTGAATAAGTAATTTTCTGGAGATGTACCTGAGGTAAACATCGGCGAGGGAAACGCCGGAATCGCGTCGGGTTGATGCGATCGACATGGCTTTAACGGGTTGCCCATGGCAATCAGTGGTTAAACCATACGGTCACGTGTCAATAAGGACTTCTCGTTTTAACAGTAGGGCATTCATGAACAAATTACTTTTGAATAGTTATTAAATTAAATATAAATTGTGTGGTGCTTTTCAGCTTTCGGCCTGTATTTGTTTACATTAGAACTAACAACTTTTGTTCTACGACTTTTTTTTACTCGATATTTTGAGAAATAACAAATATTCAATATTTTACAGAGAAACCTATATTATACTTACATACGTTTTTTTTTTTTTATTATTTATTTAATGTTACAAAGCATATAGGTACAAAATACATCTTATGCACTAACAAACCACTAAAGTTTACAGTAAGTGCACATAATCTGACATCTGTTATTTACATTTTTTTTATGAAAAAGTTTTTAAGTTTTTTACTAATGTTTTTTGGAGTTAATCCATCCTTAAATTTGTAATCTAAATAATTTATTAAACGAGGAACCATGTAGGCAGTGGTGCGCATTCCATATTTATTTTTGGCAGGTATGGTCACTAGTATACTTGCACACGTATACTTGCTCTTACTCTGTAATGTAACATCGGCAAGTGGCAATGGCGCGGCGTGCGGCGCGACGGCGGTGCGCGAACTTGCGACGCGAAACCGCAACAGTGTAATGTCACTTTTCAGAAATAACATTTTTTTTGTATGAAAAAAAATAATATTGAATTTTGAAAAGTCTTAGAACAAAAGTTGGTAATGTTAATGTAAACAACTACAGGCCTAGAGCGATTTGGTATTTTATATTACCCTGCCTACAATCTGTAGAAGTTATCAGTGAAAACGAGCATTAATCATCTAAAGGGTTTTATACTTGCTATGCCTATGTAAAAACAAAATGACCAGAGCGTCAGTCATCAATAAAAATACACAAATTAAATAAATAATTTGACCTGGTAAAAATTAACACGTTAGACATTTGCCTAAAAATGTCCTGTGAAATATATTACATGAGCATAGCATAGCATATATAATACAGCTCTTGGCGACTTTGTAATGTAAAAGCGCGCTACAAGAATCGAATCTCTCCTCAATTCATCAGTTCAGCTCCCAATAACTCTTAGAGCATACTTCTGGAAAATAAAAAAAAATTAATGAAGTTTATAATATTTTAATGCTTTCTGTTTAATTCTGTGACTTATAAGACCTTGCATGCAGGTCTTTTAAGGAGTATGCAGATTTAGTTCTCTTTCATTGAGTTAAATCTGAAGATTCAATATTAGATGTATTCCAAATGTATTTATTATAATAATTATTTTTGTAATTTTGAAGACATTTCCAACGTTTCTTATCAATAATTTTCTAATATTTTTTTACATCTACTCTACTCAATACAAGATGGCGCTAGGAGTACCGTTTCACAAACTACGAAATGGCGATGTGTAGATAATTGGATTATTATGAGTAAACAATATAGGCTATTAAACTCCTGAATTACACCTTGTTTGCGTACCTTTATTGTAAGGTAAAGCCAGATCATCATTTAATAAACAGGTAAACAGGCTAAACTTTACTCTGTAATTAATACCTACCTACCGAAGTTTGAGTTTGTGTTTGGTATTCAGATTATTATTGGTAAGTACTATGTGTAATTTCAGCAGTTAAATTTAATAATACTAGGTGTTGAACACGGCTTTGTACGAAAAAGGTCATATAGTAGTGACATCTGTCAAAAATTCTACAGGTTCATGCTGAGCGAACTACAAGCGTGGCATTACTGTAAGTGACAAAACAAGCATTTTTGGCACCGATAAACTGGCGACATTTCTTCGCGTACGTCCGCCCTGTCCAGAGTATATGTCTATTATACATACACATTATTTATTGACGTAAAAATATCATATTATCTCTGCGGTGGTAATACGATCGCATGTCATCTAATAAAAAACAATGAAGTGAATCAATCAGACGTTAGATATGATAGCGTGCGATGATCGGGTGCACGTTGCGCGCAGTCAATTCATATTTTATTACTTCATCGCTACCTGCTGCCGCTATCGGTTTATTAAAACGGTCACAGCCTGTCAACAAAAAGAGCCGACAAAGCGGCGACGGGACGGTGGCTACAAGACTTTTTACAGGATGCTGACGCACGGATCTGAAGTATGTTCAACCAGATTGCTCATTACATTGTTGTGACTGTTAGAAGGCCACTGTAGTAAGCGCAATATCTCACTGCTCGTGGTGCAATAAAATGGGGAAACAGGTCACCTGTTGCGGTTACTGTCCCACTGACAGGCTTTACGGCACGTTTGCCGGTCAACAGGCGCTGTCATTTTCATAAAATATTTTTTAGCCCACGGTGGGCAGTAGATATTACGGGGTTTAGTTAAGTGGTTTTAGTTACGTCTTTTGCATTTGTAGGTCTTTGTATAGAACTTAGGAACTTATTACATTTCCAGCAGTCTAATAAGCAAGTTTCAACCCCGTTTAACTAGGTATAAAACGCGAACAGGACCTTTTTATTGTGGCAATAATCTAGTGAACAGCTTTTTATGTCTTTTGAGAGTAAATAAATAGTACTGGTATAACTTACAATTTTTATAGTTGGTAATAAAGCACAGGGATCTTGCATGTTTGTAAATAAAATAAGATCGAGCTTTCAAGCAAATAAATGATCAAGATTTATTTTTTAAAGATAGGTCTAGGTCTTTTAATATTTGACTTTACTTCTATAAATGGTAGTAAGACTTCGAAGAGAAGACAATCATATTAAGAATAACTGTGCTGTGTCACAACTCTATTTATCGTAAGATGTTTTACAACCGTAACACCCGTGTGTACTACTTAAGGGCGCTTTGTTTCTAAACACACCTGCTTAGAATCTTGATACTGAATTCTCAGACTTTGAAAACCAGTTAGCGAGACCCCTCGCTTCCGCCGCGAAGTGCATATTTAGTTAATCAAACGAAAGGTCAGACAAATTCACGGTTCCAATGAACTTGGACGATCGACGCGCGAAGAAAAAATATTTTAGATAGCCAAGGCGCACTTTTAAATATTCTAACCATGATTTTAAGTAATGATTACACAACTTTCATACGGAACACTAAACTAAGGGTAGGTGTATATTTAGTTCTAAGTTATGC
Organism: Coenonympha arcania; assembly: GCA_036785405.1. Lineage (NCBI taxonomy): Eukaryota > Metazoa > Arthropoda > Insecta > Lepidoptera > Nymphalidae > Coenonympha > Coenonympha arcania. Next base: position 8,421,876 of record CM072069.1, read on the forward strand.
CTGAGTATATTTTACTGACCGATATGATATTAATATTTTTAGTCTTTTTGGTTTTTAGAGCAAAACAGAGTCAATTAGCATCATACTTCATTGGTAGTTAGACGTAAAGTCTAAATTTTAAAAATAATCGTTTTTGAATTGCTCTACCTGATAACTCAAATAAATTAAAGCTCTATTAACCTAATTACACCTTTCTAAATTTTAGACGACTAAATGATTTTTCAGAGCAGCATAATGAATGTGTTTATTAATGTAAAACTTCTCTGAAGTTATTTACAAATCATAAGTCGTCTATTAGGAAGGTGTAATAGGCAATAGCCCCCTTAGCGTGTAAACCTTTGTTTAAACACAATAATTTTTCGAAGGTTTGGAACTGACGTTACTGTTGCTTAACTGACATTACTTTTTTATTATCATAAATATTATAATTTTAAATGGCTATGTATAAGGTTTTTTAAAAATAAATAAATTATTACGTTATACTAACATAAATAAGCGAAGCTATACTTACGAAGTCTCTATATAAAACCGAATTATAGTAATTAAACTTTGTTATTATTTCAAAGCTTATATACTTAACTACTTTCAGCTGTAAGGGAAATATATTTGCGTCGCTTTCCTTTTAGGTGAACGAGGCTCAAGTTATTCAATTCATCTTAGTTGAAAAAGAAGTTACCTACCTAACGGACTTCATAAAAATGAGGTGTCTTATTGGAATTCCAAACTTTTTGTTATGTTTGTTCTTAATATAAATTGTGTCATGGACCAAAAATAAGAAAAATCATACCTCCAAGATCGAACATTATATACCTAAGTGATGTTTTATATTAGGTTGCAATTACGAACAATCGTATTTCTTTTTAATAGAGGTACATGTATAAAGTTTTGCTAAACTTTCAGTACTTCATACCAGTAGGAATACTTCAAAATGCTCTCAAAATAGTGTAGGCAATACTGTAGAAATGTTGAATTATTAAGTACCTACTTACTAATTAATTACTGATAAACCTGTGTCATAAACAAAAACAGGTGTTTATAGACGGTGTGACAGTTAAAAGGGAATTTGGACTTTATCCTTTTGATTTAAAAACGTCGCAGCGATTTTCCTTTTATTATTCTATGGTGTTGAGTTGAACTCAAAAAGTAATGAAGATAAAGTGGTCACGGTGGAAGAAATCCTCGCAGGTGGGGCCGACATCGATATACTTCCCGACTGTCCAGAGAATTGGAGTGACAGGTCGGGACATAGATTATAATACCGCAGATATAAATCTAGTAGTTAGTACTTCGTTCTTACGAGTACATTCGAAGTTCAAAAATTCAAATCCTCTGCATGGCGATTCACATCTCGCGTCGGCTGCATTTCGTGAAGTGATTTGTTTAAAAAGCGCCGTGTAATTGCGTCTTTTTACAGAATAACCGTAAAAAAACCCCCTCCGATATCCCTATCCCCTCTCGCCTGCTGCTGCGCTTACACCTACTTGAAGTCTGTGATGAGTGGAGTAAATCATTATTCAACACAATACGCGAATCGCCTCGCTATACCTAAGCACATGTGAATTTTAGGAGAGTGTGCGCATTCGAATTAACTTAATCTTTATCATATCGTGAGTAAATCTATATTATTATATCATATCGTGAGTAAATCTAATTCTAGAGTTCTTTTAGACTACTCAAGAGTATTATGAAACATGCCAAATGGCTAAATCCTTCTCATTTATTCATTGAGAAGAGATCCGTATCCGCAACCTCTGTAGTAAGCCGGAAAAGGGGTGGTTGAGAACTTCCAGGTTCATCAACGACTAATTGGCAGCAGGGTTAAAAAAAACGTTCAATTATGCTCTACATTAATGAGAACGCTAAAACAAAAGTTTTATCCCCTTGACAATTTATCAGCGGAACCATAAAGTGGACCGTCTAATAACATTTTAATCTTTGATCCAGAGGCAAAATGCACCTGCTTGGCGGCAAGGCGACAAAACACTTCGATTATTATCCCTTATCCTGGCGAAAGGTGGCGGCGGAACAAAACACGTCTTATCCTGCAGATAAGGCGGCGAAACTCAGACGGCGTTAATTGGGTAACAGTCCGGAACCTAGATCTAGAGGATCGTAAAAATTGGGCAATTAATGGAGTTTATAGAGAATTTGGCTACAATTGACTAAGAACAGAAGCCGTTGGCACCCAAATGAAGAACAGCCGAAGATGTGACGGTTTTATGGATGGGTTTAATTCATCATCCTCATCCATTTCGGTACTGTTGGACTAAGGCCTATCCCTTCGCAAGCCAATGCTTACTTCTTTGTGTAGGTCGATGCCTTTTTTTGCAGGCTGTGGTTTGTCATACCCAATATAAAGTCATTCCTTGCTCTGTGGTCATACCAGTAATGACCTGCTTCAGTAATGGGGTAAAATACGTACACCCATTCGGTTGCCACTTGCTCAATCCAGGAGATAATCAGCCAAGGCCTCCTTTTAGTTTAGAATAGACCTGCAGCCATGTTACCGGCACGATAGCTATTTGGAAAAAGGTAAGGGAATAACATTTATCATCGATAGTTCACGTGATCGTATCGTAGATATAGAATAGCAAACATGGCTACTGAGCTAATTTTGTAACGAGAAGTTTCACCCATTTTGCCACCAAAATGATATCAAGGTGAGAAACGTTCGGCTGATAATATCTGACTGTGATTTAACGCGGCGCCCTGGGCAAGAAACCGTAAAGATAATCTCGCTCCGCTAATGGCTGCCTAATTAATTATTAGGCTACAGTGCCGCTTGCGTCCAGATTTTTGCCCTTTCTTTTATCCGGTATACAACAACATTTGGATGGAAAGTTTAAATAAATAATAATAAATCATCATTGCTTTATTGTTTCTATGTTTTTGGTTTTTATTTTCACGTATTGATAAAAACATTATCATGATTAATCGGTGAAGTTGACCGAATACTGTAGGCTACTGCAGTCAAAAAAAAAATTTAAATTAAATCAATAACACTTAATAGCTGTTATCACTATATTAATTATCTAAGGACGTCGCAAGACATCTCATGCTTCACTCAGCTGGTTCTTTAAAAGAAGTTTATTCCTTGTTTACATTATGAAAAGAAATGTGTAAATTTTTAGCTGTAGGTATATAATACCTATGTTAATTTTTCAAGTTTCGACTGAGAACCTAATGGGCAAAACTGAGATTAAAGTGTAAATTTGAAATTAAAGTGAGATTAAAGTGTAAATTTCAAATGTCTTTATAGGTTGTAAATAAAACTTCATTCAATATCGCTTAAATACGGCTTCTACGCCGTTAATATGTTTAACTACTTTCTGATAAATGTCGGATAGCCTAAATGTAAGTCTTGTACTCACAAAGATACGTTATCATATTATTATGAACTTTTCAGGGCTCAATGTCGTAAAACCTTCGCGAAAGTAACGTCACATTTAATCACATTAAAGGGTTAAATAAAACTGAACGATCCCATACCGACTATTAATCATTTAAGAAACGTTAAGAGAGGAAAATTTATGAGGATCTTTAATAAAATGAAATAGGAAATTTTGGAAACAGGAACGCCGTTCTAAATCGAACCTTAAAACGTTTGAATAAAGATGTTATTTGTTTTGTAGCGTGTTATGTAAGAGTGTAACTTTGAACCGCAGTTTCTACGTAGAGCTGGAGTAATCTTTGTGCCGGTATTTAGTTTAGTGACCGTAAAGGACAGACTGCTGACTGGTGGATGATGGCAAAAAGATAAATCTGAGGGTGTACTATTTGAAATGAGGTCGACTTTCTGAAATAAGTTAGAAATGTTCTGAATTCTGATATTGCCTCTTATTTTGTTCTTTTTATTCCAAAGTCATTTTTTAATGAAATTTTCTACGGGTTTGTCAAAAATTGCCTGACCTGTATCTCAATATTTGAAAGACCATGTGGTGTGAAAAGCAAGGTGCGATACAATTTCTTGTAGAAGCGCTTTTCTTGAAGACTCCATCCTAACCTAACCTAACCTAACTAGTTAGGTTTGGTAGTGTCAGCTGTAATGCCGAGGAGCTTTGAAGGGCCACTGTGCCGGTGAGATAACTAAGCATAATAACATGGTGTGTACATTTTGTAAATATTTTCAGTCTTAATTTATTTATTTTTTAACATTTTAGTTTATTTTGTATAAAAACTTGTAAGCATAATAACTAAATAGATTTAAGAATTGTATCTCAGGAAGACCATCATAGTACAAGTGTATCGTATGGCATTACTGGAAAGGCCTGGGATGGGCAACGGCACTGTATGAAATGGACAAGCAAATATCTGACATACGCAAACCTTGATCATTTCGATTTTTGTCATTCTTTGGTACTGAACAAGTAATCATTTTAAAATATTTTTAAAACAAGCTTTTATAAATTTTATTCGTACTTTTCTAAGCGCCAAACCCTAGTTACTATCTAGCTCCAAAGTACTCGTCAAGGCGTATCAAACGAGTCCAAACTCGACGGGGCTATGTCGTTTAACTACCGAGTTACTATGGGCACCTTCTGTTTCCATAATATCTATTTTTTTTCATTTTCATCAGGTTTACACATGCATGAAAAATTTCAGCTCAATCGATAACCGGGAAGTTGATCAAAGTTAAATTACAAGATTTGATTACAGAGAAACAAACAAACAAACATTGGGACAGGTAAAACTAAATAAAAGTTTTAAAAGGCTGCCTAGGATTCCAGCATAATGGTACGTGTACAACATTTTTATTACTTTAAGTGGACAAAAAAGAAATATATTATAACATTCGAACAAACTCCAGTATAAATTATCGTTTCATCTCACATCCATCCGAATGGTCCCAAAAAGTGTATTACAGAAACACAAATAAAATCAGCGTGGCGCCAAGGTTAAAAACTTCATTTTCATAATGCGGGGGCGGAAGACATAAAGCGAAATTGTCTCTCTTTTTCCGTTTCTTCTTTTGGAATATTTTAATTTTTTTTTTCTGAAAGTTTGTCGTTTGTCACCGACAGAAGCGTAATGATTTCCTGTATGGCCCTCATATATTTACGGCTTATTTTTAACCGACTTTAAAAAACAAAAGGAGGTTATCAATTCCACCGGTATGATGCAATCGTTTCAAAAGTTTCTGACGGCCGGCCGTCCAAATTCTCTCGCTTTTCTTTGTTACCAAACTCCTCCGAAACGGTTAGACCGATAGTGATGAAATTTTCAGGATAGGATCACTGGATCTAGGAGCAGGTTGTTATCTATTTTTTTTATATATCCCTAAACGGCAAAACAACGTTTGCCGGGTCAGCTAGTAATGATATCAAATTTTTGTCCCGTTTCTTAGAAAGGGGTTAGAAGACTTTTAACTAGTCAGTTATTCCTTTTTGTTGAAAATACAAGTAATGAAGATCGGAGACAAATGAAAAATTCCTCAGTATTTGTCTAAAACATTGTTAATTCTTAACCGATTTTTGTGATAATATGATGATAATAGGTATCTATTACGTGTTTTTTTAAGTTGGCGTCTAGTCCGATCGTTGTGAACATTTTCGAAGATGTTTGACAGTGCTCTTCAATGTAGTCCGTCCTTCATTGATTTTGATGTATTAGCCCTCATAAAATTTAAGTAAAGATCTAATTTTATTATAAGTAAGTATACGTACTAGATAAAATTACGCAATTATTGCATCACTTTGTAGTAACTACTTGTAGTTATCTCTTTTCCTTACGTGTAATTAGAAAAACATCATTGCGAGTGTGGGAGACAATTTGTATTTACCTCACTATAATTATTTACCACTAGCTGACCCGGAAAACTTCGTTTTGCCTGTTATTTTTTTCTCATAATATTAATAATTTTATTTATTTATTTATAGGTACAACTGTAACGGGTCACGTTCCGTACATTGAAGATATTTCGAAATTTTTTGTTACAGAGCACTCTTTAGTCGATACTGAAGCCAAAACTGTAATATGTTTAATTTTTGTCCGTTTGTCTGTCTGTCTCTCTATTTCACGGCCACGCATCACGGCTAATCCGCTGGATGGATTAAAATGAGACTTGGCATGATGTGAGTTTATATACCGAAGTAGAACATAGGATACTTCTTATTCCGAAATTCAGCATGGTTTCCCTGGAAGACGACATCAAAGTCAAAATGTTTATGTATTAAGTTATAATTCATTAACACGCGGTCAGATTTCATTCAGTCTTTTTTGTTCGAAAGGAGGTACTTCATAGATTGTCTCTGAAATATTTAAAGTTTATCAGTTTTGTAGTTCAGAAATTACAGACATACAAACCCTCAGTGTAAGTCAAACCGTATAGCCATGTTGCGATATTACTTATAGCGCCATCTCTAAAATTAATGTGGTACCTTCTTGAAAGTAATTTTTTCTCGCATTACCGAATTTTAGTTATGTCATGGTGTATCTATCTACCGTTGTCTCACTTTGTTTCCAGATGGCACCTGAGGTTTTCACTTCTGTCAACATTTAATTGAACGCGGCCGAAGCCTCTCGCTGGATCAAATATAATTGAATTTCATCTCAACCCCACAATAGCTGGGTTAGGGTTTCCTCTCAGAATAAGAGAGGTTTGTTTAGTAAGTACTTAGATGAAGACCAAAAAAGAAATGGATGGATCGTATGGAAGAGTATTGCACGTTGACAGCAGATAGGAGAGAATGTAAGAAGACTCCATGGTAGAAATTTAGAATCCAATGGCAGGAGTAGCGGGACGGGAAGGGGGAAGGGAGGGAGAGGAAGTGTCCCCTAACCCCCGATACCACTCCCTGAAAAGGTATTGCACCATTCTTGAGCAAATTTAAAAAGATGAAATAATTAAAGTGACGATGATGGAGTCGCTTCGTCGCGGAGAGAAGCGAAAGGGGAAGGGGTGGGAAGAAAAAAAATGGGATTTTTCCCCCCCTCCCAAGCTAAAACTTTCGACACGTAGTAGCTTTTAAGAAATATTTTTTTTAATTATGAAGTTTTGAATTCAATTTTGCTGTTATAATTATACTGAAATACATGTTTTGGAATGGGAATTGTAGCCTAAAGAAGAAGTAAAGGAGTTAGGAAAACCCTTTATCCATCACCATCTACCCCTCACCCCCCCTAAGGGTCAGTCGACAGAGCTTTAAAATCTTGAGGACAGAATTCAGAGGACTTGTTGACAGAACTTTGAACTCTTTTTTAGCCTTCAGTCTTTCCCTTACCCTTTTTAAGGCTCGGTCGACGGAGCCCCGCTTCGCGGGGCTCCTATTTCTGGGTGGTCATAAAAGAAAATAACCACTCAGAATCCTCTCTCGCCATCCTCTTCGTCACCTATCCGTTAAGTCGAGGTGCCCCAAGTCCCGAGCTCGCTTCGCTCGCTCTACATCCTAAGTGGTTTGTGTCAAAAATTGAATCTGTAATACTACAAATAACATATTTAAAAAGTTCTGTGGCCTATTTTTTTTGTCGGTACGACAAAATATATGTGTGGTGTTCCATCTCGTCCTACTGTATCTCCTAAAAATCATCCTAACTTCGAAAAAAGACCTCCCGATTTATACTGACCGCCACATAGATGGAATAATTGTTTTTTTGAAAAGCTCGAAAACAGTGCGTTACCTCGTAATGCGAATAGTATTGTTATAATCAGGGACCAAACCTCTACCAAATACAACACCTTTCTCCCCCGAACTCCTGCCAAAGGAAAGTAAATCCAACCCTGATTTAGCAAGTTTCATCAGTACTAACAAATATCTGTAAGAAGTTTGGTGAATCGGCTTTAAACAACTCCAAACAATTGCGCTAAATCGTTAGTCGGTTGCATTTATGTTCAGCTGAAAGAAGCCTCGGTACCCATCTCGCAGAAAGCTTCGAAGCCCTGATCCTGATTTTCGATCAACGGCCCCGAGTATGAAATCCCAAATATTTCCGACGTTATTCTCAGTACTCGAAGCTGATGGCCATCCAGCTCGTGGGTCATCAATTCTTCTGACCATTTTTTAACGATTGTATAAACGCTGGAGCAGGTCCTAATTTGTCAATCTGTTTCAGCGTTAACCCTTTCTTGAACAAATAAAAATAAAATACTTGGCATCGACGTAGGTAATGTTCGATATTCTCCGAAACCACAATCGGTATTATAACGTTATTTTCATATCAAATAAATTAAATAGACCAAAGAGGTCGGACATCATACTCCGGCTACAAATTTCGAAACAAACCTGTCAGAGGTGCTGACGTGACAGCAATGAAATGTTTACTTAGCAACGCCATTAAATCAATTTATTAATTTTATTTTTATTTCGAAAATACTCGATAATCCTAAGTCTCCACATATAAGTCCTCGATTCGGATCGATTATTTTTTTACGCTCTTTCATTTGATGTGCGATTCGTTCGATTCCACCGTACACTGGTACCGCCCTTGGTTTTTGTATGGGAAAATTAAATCGGCCAGGGCCAGGGTTCTTTCAGCATTTTGGGACATCATATATAGATAACAACCCGGTCCCGCACCCAGAGATCATTCCCTGAAAATTTCATAACGATCGGTCCAGCCGTCTCTGAGTAGTTTGGCTACAAATACATTTTTACTTTTATCCCCTCTCCTAAGGGAACCATGGTGAATTTCGGGATAAAAAGTATCCTATGTCCTTCCTCGTAGTATGAACTCAAGTCATACCAAGTTTCATTGGAATTCATTCAGTAGTTTCGGCGTGATGCGCGGCCGTGATACAGAAAGACAGACAGACAGACAGACAGACAGACAGACAAAAATGAAAAAAAATACAGTTTTGGGTTCAGAACCGATTTTAGAGTGCCCTCGAAAAAAAATTTTCAAAATATCTTTAATGTACAGAATTTGACCTGTTACAGATTTATTATAAGTATAGATTACACTTTTTATAAGGAGTGTCAATGCGATCTGTTGATGTAACGTAAACCTCGTTTTTCTCTTATTATTTAAGTTATGAAGGTTTACTTTGAGTAAAAATTTTTATCCTTGCAACATTTTGTTGCATGTTTTTAGAATTGCTTCTAAGTCTCATTATTACCACTTTTAATTTGCAGCACCTCTCTACTTCCCATGCATTTAAAAGCAATTGAGTGCGATCTTCTGCATTCTAGGCTCAACTTATCTCCAGGCTACTTCCTGTCACCGTCAATTATTATAATTGGAGCCACTGAGCTCATTTATTTTATGATAAACAATCAGCTTTTCATCTTTAATTGTTAATATATTCTTGGTAACGAGTACCTATCCATCTGCCACTATTTAAAAACTTTAATATTCTAATAACCTATTTTGCATTTACAGAAATTATTATCTCGTGTCACTGTTTGTAAGCAAAGTCGTGCCAAACGGCTTGGCCGATTTTTAAGAAATTTTTTGGGAAACTCGGAAGGTCTGAGAAGATCGTAAGTTATTTTTCACACCCCTACATAGCAAAACAACGTTTGTCCGGTCAGCTTTTAAGTGAATAAAAAAAAAATCAACAAGGAGCCTGTATAAGCCTTCACAGTGGTTTCTTTGATTTTTAACCGACTTCAAAAAAAGGAGGAGGTTCTCAATTTGTCGGAATCTTTTTTTTTTATCTGAAAATTTTACGTTTGTTATCATAGCCACAGCTTTGCCGAGTTTAATTTTACACCCAAGAAGATGTAATTAATAGATAGGCATTAACTAAGAGCTAAATGAAACGCCAAATGCTCCGTTTCAAGTCTTAGCTAAGGTGGGTAATATTTCTCGCGGAGTAATTTTATTCGGCCCACCTGACACAGGCTACCGTGATATTGGTAGTATAAATCATTTCATTGCTACGTAGATAACGGAAAAGCATGTTAACTGCTACATAAAGTAATGTTATAGGAGGTTGAATATTTTATTTATGTGCTATTATGTATCAGGTTACTTAGCTCTTTTTAATTTACAAGGAAAGACATCTTAGGTACTTATCTTTTTAAAATAATATTGTGTAAGTGCCTTTTTCGTTGTTGAGGGAGTGGCTTTTTAAGGGATAGGAGTAGTTACAAGTTAGTATTGGACTACTATCTCACCTGACGGTGTATGATGGTAAGCATAAACTCATCCCCGAATGGTTTTCTAGGTAAGCAGCGCGGCATCGTGAAGGAACGCTAAATCGCGAAGTAATGCATTTTTGCTGGTAACTAGCCACTTCGGAAGCCGAAGTGGATAGTTACCACCCGACCTCTACCAGACCAGACCAGGCCATTTTAGAAATCTTATAATTTAACATAGCTCGTGGTGACAATCGAACTTGCGACGTCCCTCTGAATCCGCGCGCCATTGCGCCACGAGGAGATTGGGATAGTTCTTATATTTTAATGAACATAAATAAAATGATTGAATGATAAAATTGTTTTATGTAAATGTCACCATCTTTTTACATTTATAACAGTCCAGTATAGTACGAACTAACGTACTACATAAAAGTGGATATTTTATTGTCTTATTGTCATAAAAGTGGATGTAGTTATTCTAGACACCTTTCCGAAAGGGCAGAAAATGTTTGCAGGCTAAGCGAAACATTGTACATTTATCACATTTCACCCCATACTCAGTAAAAATGACGATAGAAATCTGATGGATTACATTTTCAAAACAAAAAGGTTTTCCCTTCATATCACTTGATCCCGTAAGATTGCATTTCCGCGTCTTCCCGTCATTTATTAGGGAGCATCTAGCCATGACGTCTGCAAGGGGAGTCGTTATATTTTGGGGTTTATCTTGAGGGTTAAGTGTACCCTCTAATGCCGGTCATCTTCACAGTGTTTAATTACAAACTTGATAAGTAATAGAAGTTAAAAGATAATAAGTTCGTTTGCGTTTAGGTTTGTTCCTAATATTTTTTTAAGAAACTTGAAAATGGTGCTTTATTGTTCCCAAAGGGAAATGTCCTAGGTGTGATTCTAGGTTGGGTAAGACCTTAAAAGTAAGGTAAGCGCGTTCGCACCTAGACCTTGCCATTGCTATCATATAGAATATTTATAGTCAAACACAAGGATTTCCTCTTGGAAATTATATTAAAAAGGTAAACTACATTTCTAATTATTTATTTATTATTCCAACACAATAATTATAAATGTAATGTTTGACTGTTGCCACTGCAGAGAAAAGTAACATATTATTACTGAATTGCTGTATTGGAAACTGGAATTATAATTATAATGTTATCCTATCTATGATTTTTCATACTATGAATAGCTTTTTCCCGCAGACAAGTCTTTAAGTATAGCAGCTAAACGGGGCTTTAAGATCAAACAAACCAGCAAAAACAATATTTTAAACAGAGGTATAATAAAATATTTGTGCGCTAGATTATAAGGCAGTAATTGAAAACTGAAACTTTTCGATCAGTCGAAAAAAAATTCAGACGCAATCTAACTTTCAAGCAATAGAACTTGGGTGACTGTATACTTTAATTGCAGAACAAATACAATGTAGCTAAATTAATCGGCAAGCGCAGACAAATTATTCCAATTCATTATCTCTTTTAAACGAGATATGAATTCCACTTGCTGGTATAATTAGCCGTCGAGACATCCCTTCTAAGAAGTCTCGGCGTCCTCGTGAACAAATATGAAATATGTGGCAGAATAAGTACTTATTTTGATGCGTACGAATCCATCAATTCATTTCTTTCACAATTTTCGGAGACGAATGCGTACGAAGGTCGTACTAATTCGTCTGCGAAAATTGTGAAAGAAATGAATTGATAAATTTAAGAAATAAACTTGCCACCAATCATAATAATTGTGCCAAATCAAAACTAAATAGAATATTAAGTGTAAAAATATGTATCTTGCGTAAAGAGTTTGATTAAATTAGTATAAGTAGGTATAGATATTTCAAACCACGACCGGCACGCCCCACTCTGTCAAACTCCATACTAATCTAATAAAACATAAAATGGAAAACTCTTTCCAAAAAACCAACTTCAAATGCCACTACAAAGAATGAAATAATTTTTAATGTCCACCAATTCGAAGTCGGGCAATGTTTTGTTCAATCATTAATAGTCCTTATTATAAAACTTGATGTGCAAAGAAACGACAAAATTATCGACAATACGAAGGACTATTATTGAATGAACGAAACATTGCCCGACTTCGAATTGGTGTACATTAAAAATTATTTCATTCTTTGTAGTGGCATTTGAAGTTGGTTTTTTGGAAAGAGTTTTCCATTTTATTTTATACTTTTTAGTGGAAAACAACTAATGCGCAAGGCATTGGAAAAATTGCCCACATCGCTTGAAGTATGCTTCTAAAATCTGAAGAGTTCCCTCAATTTCTCCAAGATCCCATCATCAGACTTGATGACCTGACTTGATGAATACAGTCATTGCTTGATGACTGCAAGGAAATGCAATAGTAAATATAAAAAATACCTCAATCGCTTCAAGTATACTAGCAAAATTTGAAGAGTTCCCTCGATTTTACCAAGATCCCATCATCAGATCCTGACCTAATGACCATAAGACTACCTCGAAAAAATTACTCTTTCAAACAATACCCAAATCACTTCAAGTGTGCTTATAAAATTTGAAGAGTTCCCTCGATTTCTCCAAGATCCCATCATCAGATCCTGACTTGGTGACAATGGGACCATCTGTGAACTATACCCTATCAAACAAAAAAAGAATTAACGAAATTGGTCCACGCATCTTCGAGTAATCGGGGAACATACATAAAAAAAAATAAAAAAAATAAAAAAAAAAAAAGATTCCGACGAATTGAGAACCTCCTCCTTTTTTTTGAAGTCGGTTAAAAAGCGATTTGGACAGAGTGGGGCGCGACGTCGTGGATTGAAATATCTATAACACTTACATTTTTAGGGTTCCGTAGCCGAATGGCAAAAAAACAGAACCCTTATAAATTCGTCATGTCTGTCTGTCCGTCTGTCCGTCTGTCCGTCTGTCCGTCTGTCCGTCTGTCCGTCCGTATGTCACAGCCACTTTTTTCCGAAACTATAAGAGCTATACTGTTGAAACTTGGTAAGTAGATGTATTCTGTGAACCGCATTAAGGTTTTCACACAAAATTTAAAAAAAGTAATAAATTTTGGGGGTGCCCCATACTTAGAACTGAAACTCAAAAATTTTTTTTTCATCAAACCCATATGTGTGGGGTATCTATGGATAGGTCTTTAAAAATGATACTAAGGTTTCTAATATCATTTTTTTCTAAAATGAATAGTTTGCGCGAGAGACACTTCCAAAGTGGTAAAATGTGTGTCCCCCCCCTGTAACTTCTAAAATAAGAGTATGATAAAACTAAAAAAAATATATGATGTACATTACCATGCAAACTTCCACCGAAAATTGGTTTGAACGAGATCTAATAAATAGTTTTTTTGATATTTACAATAAACCTCTAAAAACAAAGTTAGTTTTGCGGTTCGATAAGAAAAGTGCTTTTTATGGTTTTATTCCTCCGGTTGTAGTACGGAACCCTCAGTGCGCGAGTCCGACTCGCACTTGACAGGTTTATTAATGTTTTGAACAACCCAGTAAAACTCATAGAGAGTTTTAGGGCAAAATCCTACTTTACCTTCGAATCGACGAAAAATTTGTCTTCTCGATAGTTTCCTCATGACTGGAAAATGGCGACTACAGTAGTGTTATTATCTCGCTGCAGACTCGGTCATAAATCATCCGAGTGCTTAGCTTTTGTATTCCACTGCTGAGCTTCACTGCTGCTTTTGTATTTTAGTGAACAACAACAGCGAAACACTCGAATGATTTATGGCCAAGTCTGCAGCGAGATAATAATACTACTAGCTATACCAATCTCGGTATGATAACGACGACTTCCATGGCTCATGTCTGTGGCGCGTTCAGATTTGACCGAAAAATAAAACTAATAAAAAGGCAGTGAATAATAGACGTACATACAGGACCCGGCGGACCGCGCGGAAATATGTCGCCAGTACCTATACTGGTGTCAAAAATGTTTGTTTTGACACCGACAGCGTCAGTTGTAAGCGGACTGCAGTATTGTCTATGGACCGCGACGACGCCACAGATCACTATACTTGTTATAAGTCCGCACGGGAGTTTCCATAGAGACGATTTTCGCCATGTTGCCGCGTATTAGCGTTAATTTTAACAAATGACGCTACTTTTTTCTTGTATGAAGAAGGTTGACGTAAAAATGTTCCGATGGGCTTATCCTTAGGTTCATATCGGTAAAAAGACAGTGAATATTGAAATACTGAAAAAATGGTGTTTAGTTTTTAAACTTTGATAGTGTATAGGCTTCTACTCTGTTTTATGCAGCTCAAGCCATTTTGCGCTCAATTATGTTTTATGAGGGCACAACCAACCTCATATTTTATTGAAAAATTAAAAACCATGCAGCAAACAACACCCACACAGGACAAATGCATGCCGTGCCGCATGCAATCTGTTATCATGACGTAAGTGATTGCCGCGAACTTGCGAACTACCATTGCATCGCATGCCATGCCATGCATCGTGCCTGCATGCATGTGGCACTCGGTGTTATTCATTAATTTTCAATTTGCCGGTCGACGAACTAGCTATTTTACCAAGTTTCATTGCGCCTCTAAACGGTTAGAAGGCAAAAACATAGGTGTGAACTCGTTAAGGTTTCTCAATTCCATTTCACTTACATGTTACGTAATGTTTAATTAAAACGTTATAGTTCTAGTTTTAAGGAATATGTTATAGTAGTGTTATTATCTCGCTGCAGACTCGATCATAAATCATTCGAGTGTTTCGCTTTTGTTGGTCTGCAGTAATGCACAACTCAAAAAAGAACAGCAAAAGCGAAACACTCGAATGATTTATGACCGAGTCTGCAGCGAGATAGTAACACTACCATAGTGTATTTATAAGTTATGCACGGCTGAGCCACTGACTCCAGAATCCAGTAGAAAGTCCTGTAAAAACTGTTATGGTAAGTTGGTGGTAAGCTTCGGTCGAGATTGATTATTATTATCATCCTACCAGCATACACAAACCGCCAAGTCACCAAGTGATTTAGTACTCCAGTGCGATGCTATGTAGCAGCCGTGAAGTAAGCGATGTTGCTGCAGTGTTTACCCGATCTAATTGATCACAAGGAAAGCACTTTCAAACAAAAAATAAATATCAAAATCGGTTCAACCAGTCGAAAGTTCTGAGGTAACAAACAAAAACATCGCATTTGAATTGAGAACTTCCTCCTATTTTGAAATCGGAACACTCCGATGCGTAGACAGTAGGCGTATATAAGTTGAACCCTGCACAAGACACATTTTATGGTGACAACTAGCGTACTGTATAACTTAGCGAGACACTAGGAGAAGCGCGTAAGGCGAGGCGCGAAGAGATGTAGGTACCAACGCAGATGATCGCCATTTTGGGTTAACTAAGTGCAGCGTACTATATCTGCTTAAGTCCAGCCGTCAAGGACGTCCATCTATGTATTTTTATGAGTCCTTATAGTCAACAATGACGAGCTCTGTTTTTCAGGAGCAAAAAAACATGACTAATCAGTTTAATAATATTAAAGTTGCTACAACTGTTTAAACGAAACATTTACACGCCTTTGTAATGATATCGTCCTTTTAAAGATGCTGATGAGTCGACGAAAGCCATTATAATCAGCTGCTTTAGTAAAATTATACGCGGTTAACATAGGAATTTTAACTTTAATGTAACTGAATAAAATTTATTATGAGTTGTTTGAATTTTACAGCATATAGGTAGTATTTACAAGGTATTCTTCATAACAATGGGTTTCAACAATTAATGTTGATTCAATTTCTTTATTTGATTCGTATCTCGAGCTAACTGATGGCTAGTCTATGGGAAAAACTCCAATTACGTTTCAATAATTGAGAGGCAATCAGCGCTAATAATATTGGCAACACGTTTTTAATCAGGCTCGCGACAAAAAAGTGCGAAATGTACATTGACGAGCCAATTGAAGTCGTAGAACTAGCAAAGTTAATCACGCATCTAACCAGTGATTAGTGAATAGGTAGGTATATCTGGTTAAGATTTTTGGTGCACATCAAAGACATTGTTATGAAATCCTGATTCTGAATTCGGTCAAGCTTCAGGGGTCTAATTGCGTAAGAAATACGTATTTATCGTAATCGAAATCGTTGGCGAATTCTGCTCCCCGATTGACTGGCGTAAAACAGGGACCCAATCAGCGGGCAGAATTAGTAAACGATTACGATAACGAATACGTTTTCCTTACACAATCTAGGGACAGGTAAGCATCATGCACGTAAGCATGCTAATTTCGAGTATTTGCCACTAACTAGCTCATGTGTACAAAGGGTCTGCTAGAAATGGGTATGCTTATTCTGCATGCAAATCATGTTGAGCATGCTCTAATAGCATGTTTTTTATAAGCATGTCTATCTGTACCTTTACTCCAATTCTGAGACAGTTAAGACTTTTATGGCTTATAGAATAATTTAGACTTATTTATATTATTTTGATAAATCTTTAAATCATTATGAACATCAATAGTCTTGGTCCATGTAACCTGTTTTCTATCGTCTACTCTATCACAATAAAGCAGATCTGATATCATTACAGCATCGATAGGCCATCCAGTATGATAAATGCGTTTTGACGGGAATCATTAGAGACGCTCGACAACTTAGAAGCATCGTTAGCGGCCATTTGCTAACCTCTTTCATAAATAGTAAGCGAGTAAACATTCTTCCTCGGGGTTATTGAGGGTGCTATTTAATTCCGATTTAATTGAAGGGACTTTTTGCGCTGCTTTGGCCTTAGGTCTCACCATACAGCCGGCAGGGCATGGGTTATCTATTATAAGCAATAGGTCCATTTTCAACTATAAGCAAAGTGGCTTTATAGTCCATCACCTTTGGTATAGGTAGAGCATTAATATAATGGAAGCCGCCATACCTCCTCTTCCACCTCTTATTTCTATGGTTTGAGCTGACTGATGACGGTTCAGTGAGTGAATAAACTATTTTTAATTTTTCATGCACAAAATTCTGCATGACAATAATCACCGCATTGTTTCGTTTATGTTTGTTTAGGTACTTATACCAAATGTAAATAGGATCGCTTTCAAGATTCAGCTCTATTGAAAGTTTCTGTGTATTTTTGTGCAATAATTCGTGGCGACCCATTTTTCGCTCTGAAAGATTAATTACGTGACTGTGTCAAAGCGAAGCGATAAAACCACCGCGCGGCAAAAAGATTGGAGAGCTCTCGACTTACCCTATAAACGCGTAGGATAGGTATTGTGGGGAACCTATATAATTTTTAGGTGGATCTGTTTTGGATTCAGTTCTTTTTCAGGCTTTTATTATCCCTTTTTTATGAAAAACAATGAGGAGACGAGTATGATGACATCTCTAGATAGTCAGCGAGTATAGGCGATTACACACGAGCACGATAGTGTAGTGGGGTTTGATTTGCTGTAGTTGCCAGTAATCGTCAATAATCGCTTACGATCTGAGACTTCGTGGTTTTTGTTCACCTATCAAAGGGAATGCGCATGTGTGAGTGCGCGGTTACTCATTTATAGCGACAGCTGATAATCTAGGTGATTACCGCTGATAAAAGACGATTATGCACGTGACAATCATCGCCGCTAGTCGAGAGGAGCCATGATGTAAAGCAATGCGCCTGCCGATGTCAACTGTTGGAGAGAGAGATAAACATTACTTGAGTCACGTCACGTTACGTCATACTATACCTGGGTAGCGAGGACAGCGTCCGTCAACCTGAGACATAATATGACCAGTGATCTAGTCCTACAAAGCACTTAAAACGAACACAAATGCCTTGATAAGTCTTTAAATATTATAAACATAATCAATAGTCTTGGTCCATGTAACCTGTTTTTCTATCGTCTACTCTATCACAATAAAGCAGATCTGATATCATTACAGCATCGAAAGGCCATCCAGTATGATAAATGCGTTTTGACGGGAATCATTAGAGACGCTCGACAACTTAGAAGCATCGTTAGCGGCCATTTGCTAACCTCTTTAATAAATAGGAAGCGAGTAAACATTCTTCCTCGGGGTTATTGAGGGTGCTATTTCATTCCGATTTAATTGAAGGGACTTTTTGCGCTGCTTTGGTCTTCATGTCGTTTCTGTAAGATTAGTATTGACAAATATATTTTGACAAAAAGCTTCTTTGTAAAATTTTCCCATTGTACAATTTTTTTAAGGCATAGGATACAAGCCCGGTTGTTGACCCGATGATTTGTATATTTCGGTGACCTCTGAACGTCGGAATGATTAACGACCTACAACGATTCCCGGTCTTCGTGTACAGGGTTAAGGTCAGGGTTTGGACCTCCCACGATATTGAATATTTTTTTTTTATTGTGGAATTGATTGAATGGAAATGGTGGCAACATTATGACAGGTACATTCTTCTCTAATATTAAGGCTTACTCAGGAAGTGGTTTTATTATAGAGCAGAGCTTGCGACTTTGCTCACTTAAGAGCGTTCATGCGAAACGGCGTGCCTCGCGTTTCGTACCATACTAAAATAGGTATTCGTTGACACTGACGCAATTTTGCGCCGATAATGGGATTACAAAAAAATTTATAGTAAAATAAATGTACAACTTATTAAAATAGTAAATAACCAGTGACATTGAATATTAATTGATTAAATTACTATAATTCAGAAATAACAAAATATCTTGGATAATACTTGGACCTAAAATAATACGTTTAATTTATCGAAAAATGCTAAAAATGACACTTTTCGGTTTATGGTTTTTGAATGAAAATCTAGGAAAATCGTGTTTTTTTTGAGACACTTTTTAGTAAATGTTAATAATTTTCTTAATATGTCATTAATATAAGTTTGTGTTCTGAAACATGGCAAATATCTTGCATCAAAATAGAGCTTCCACCGCTAAGTGAGTAATTAGCCTTTACCTTAAACTTTCGAATGAGAAAGTTATACACATATTTTCAAATATTTTTTAGACAAAAACTAGATTATGAAATGCCAAATAATATGATCGCAATTATCTAATCAATAATTGAACACACGACACTCTTATGTTACGTCGAAAATTGACAATTTTGACTCAAGCATAATTCCAACGCATGAACGCTCTTAACACTATGCTTATTGCTTGGCGGTATGACTTTGCCGGTAGGGTGGTAATCATCAGCTGCCCAAGCCTCCCACCAGACAATACCATCTTTAATATTGATTTGAACTACTTACTGGGCTGTAAGAGATATTTTAACTCATAGGGGAGAACCAGACTTGTTGAAACAATAAGTCCCTCATAAAACTAGAAAGGGGGCGCTTATTCTGAAGATTGCTGTGTAGTGTCATTAGTACAGTAGTGTTAGTACAAGTTTTTTTTACAACTTTCGGGTCGACTCGCTTCGAATAATCGGAACGGGTTTCTCCATTACATCTAGAGCGAGCACCTCAAGGACAACTGCCGAAAGCTTAGTTTACTGTTTCCGCTTAGGACGCCGGCTCGATGTACGGAGAAAATCTTTCCGTTATTCGACGCGAGTTACTCGAAATTTGAACAAAAACCTGTACTAACCCTACAGTAAGTAGTGATTCATCCCTCCACTAGCACGCGACCTGTCACTGTTTGCTTATCGCGATTTGCGATGCAATGAAATATTAAAGACGGCAGTGAATGCGTTTACCCTGCTCTTGAAAACTAGCAAAAGCACTACACAATTTTCTCCGTGTGATTTAAAATTCCTTATAGGTACATTGAGTCGCAATAATTGAAACAAAGTTTCTTTTCGGAAGGTCTCGCGCAGGAGGCTAGGCGAAAGAAAATGGATTTTTATCGTGACGAAAATCCCGACACGAAATCCCTTCTCGAATTGGTACCGTTTTAGTTTTTAATTAAATAAGATCCGATGTTAAAGTCATAAGTACAAGCCAATTATATTTATTTCGCACAAGAATATATTACTGGGTTGAATGTTTTATTCGGTCAAGTGACAACCAGGCACGGCGGATACCCCCCACCAGAAAGTGGAAATGATAAAATCTCACACTGTCACATCCAACTTGAAAAATACAACAACTTCACAATAAAAGTACATAATAATATACAGGGTAATGTAGCCTGAATAAAATGTTTTAGGTTCAAAACTACGTGAAACCCAGGGCATCTACCGTGCAAAAGAAAAACACCCAATTGTTCAGTCCGGTTCGCTATGGAAACAAAGGCCTAAAAGCGGCTATGTTTTTTCATCACATTCCAATTTCCATGTCCAAGTCATAGGAGTAGCGTATTGGTTATATTGCGGCACCCTTAGCCAGATGACTTACCTTCGATCGTCATAATATAAACCTGTGGATAATTCATCCCATACTATCTAAGTAGAACGAAATTAGAAAAATACGTATGATAATGACGTATCCGATCGACAAATTGATCGCGTGATTTTGATTTATGCGAGACAACTTTTGTTCTCTGTAGATATGGTATGAGCGACTTACAGATTTCTATAACGAACGTAGATAACCTTCAGCATACTACGATTGCGACAAACACGAATTTCAATGTTAATATGTTGCTTCAGCCGTACCCACTACGGATTTCTTATTTGGAATAATGCCACCAACATCACGCCATCTGAACAAGAGGTGTTTAACACATTCATTACTTGTTAAAATACATTACATGATATAATCATTACTTGTTAAAAATACTGTTTTTCGAGTATCCATCTGTTTAGTTCGTGTCCGATACAGTGAATGCCAGGATTGTCAAGACTTTGCATTGCAATTTGCAATGCGCGCAATGCAGGACACTCGTCATCCTCAGATCAGTTCTTAGGTCTCATTATGTCCAGTAATCTTGTTGGCAACAAAAGCTCTTCAAAATGAAATACAGTAATTCATCGCAAATCGTAGTTATTTTAATACTTAGATGCGCAATGTAATGTCGCATGCACGATGCCAACCAACCTTTCAGCTCGGTAGCTATAGTATCGACATTATGGCACTTATGCACAAAACTTTGAAGCCTACGCAAATCGCCTAATTAGCCTATCGAGCGAAAATTTATTAGAAACTGCAGATCTAAGTATTATTAGTCGCAATTACTAGTTTTCGGCAAAATAACTGACACTACTCCAGGATCTTATGACTTGGGCCACTAAATTGCATATTCGAGTACCCCTTGTTATGTTAGCTGTTTGCGGAATTACTTTTTTTTTAATTCCCCGTCAGCACACGCTAGGTGTTGTATATTCATTAGAATCGACATGAAAGAGGGTTTTCGCTTTTAAACAATTACTTGCTTCCCGACTTTATTCTCCAAAGCTATTTCAGAGCCCATTGTTCGGGGCTTGGGGTCAATGTATTCCATTTTTTTGGGTTGTTTGCCAGAAGTTAAGGCGTATTCGTGGCATAATACTTCTTTAATTATTCCTTTGTCGGCATTGATTATTTAAAAAGTGCCCGAAACTTAAAGAAAATTTTTAGGCTATCGCGTACAAAAATATATAAAACTTATTTTTTTCACAACTGTCCGGACATTGTACAATTAGCTATGTATATTTTGTTAGATTTAATATTATCGGAACTACTTGCCACAAATATAAATTTTTTTCTCGGAAATTATTTTGCATGTTTGCTAACAATTTGGTATAATAAGGTTTACATTACTCACGAAACATAAAATTGCAACCTTTCGGAATTACTTGTAATTAGCGGTAAACAGTAAATACTTAAGATAATTACAATAACCATTCGTCGAATAACGTGATCAACTACCCTAAGATGTTTATTTGCTTTTTCTTTTCAAAGTAATTGCAGACTAGCGCACTAGACGCTAGTAGTACGAATCTATCATAATCTCGGCAGTAGGTAATAGTAGCTTCTATTTTATCGGCCGGAAAGTCCTGAAGCTAACTCCTTCGTCAGGGGAAATGAAGGGGTTTACTCGGTGCACCCACTAAAACCTGTCTGTTGCCATAGCAGATCCAGTAATGGCGGAATTCTCTTGAGTTTTTACCGCGTTACATCTTGAACAACTACTCAATTAGTTAGTTCCGTCATGGATATCGGCAGTTTGACTGCTGCCGACTTCACTTGAGACACATAGACACTACAGCGGCGCCTCCTGCTTGGTCTGTCGAGCAGTGATTAAACCCATTGGTTCGGGTTTCTGCCTCTCATAAAGGGGTTTGAATCCCGGGCACCTATGGCATTTAGGAATTTTCTGCGTTTTAGGAAACTAACTATCATTTGCATACGGTGAACTAAAACGTAGTGAGAAAACCAGAGAATTCACCACAAGAATCTCTAAGCAGTGTGAAGTGTGCTAATGCTAACTTGGCCAGCGCCGTGGGCTGTGGCTAAATCCCTCTCAACCGAAGAGAAGCCCCGTGCCCAAAAGTGGGACATAAAAGGGGTTGTGCGTGGGACGCATTGCATACAGACTTCTGTGATCCCTGTGGCTTTATGCGATGAACGTTATATATTCATGCATTTCGCCGCTTTTGTTTGAAACTTTTAAATAATTCCTAGCAATATATCACAGTTTGATTTTAATGACGGGGTTCACGCGACACGGCACGGTTCTCTCTGTGACAACCACCAATCATGGTTTAAAAATGGAATAACGTTGTTTTTACTGGACTACCCGCGATGAACAAATTTAAACTCTATCACGAGTGAAATAGGATCGTTTTTTGATGATGTTTCGATTTTAGGGAATAGTTGTAGTATTTGCAACGAAATAGGCTAGTAAAATCGCAGTCCAAAAATGCATATGGAGTAAATTGCCGTAAAATAACTGGAACGCGATTCATTGGTGTTTCTGTTCGGGGTATTGTGAAAACTATTTCTACAATGTAATAGTTCTATTCTGTTTGAAAGAGACATAGATTTTTTAATACCAGAAAAATTCGCATAAATCCATATCGAAGTTGGAGGTAGAGTGGCTAGCAAAAATATAAACTCAGAAACTTTCGCATTTATAATATTATGATAAGTACACACTTCTGAGGACATACTCCAATAAAAGTAAAGCAAGATTTGACGCCTTTCAAGATCCAATCTACAATCTAATGAACTCAATATAAAACTCTTACCAATAAAATGTTTAGGTAGCTACTTCTCATCAATAGGACTTTTAACATGACAAAACCATTCTTGTTAGTAAATGACCGAAATGTTATTAAGTAGGTACATACTCCGTTGCAAAACATGTTTATACTATAGCTGTTACAAGCAGCTCCACCCACGTGAACTTCAGTTTTTCGCTAAGCGCGAGGGAATGATGGATTTTCCTATCGGTTCAGTAGTTGCGGCGAACCATACTTATAAACTTTCATCATCATCATCATCATCATCATCTCAGCCTGCGGACGTCCACTGTTGAACATAGGCCTTCCCAAGCGCGCGCCACCACACTCTGTCCTCCGCCTTCCTCATCCAGCCGCTTCCCGCCACCCGCTTTATATCGTCGGTCCAGCGGGCTGAAGGTCGCCCCACACTACGCTTACTCGTACGCGGTCTCCACTCCAGGACTTTCCGGCTCCAACGGCCATCGCCCCTGCGACAAGCATGACCTGCCCATTGCCACTTCAGCTTGCTAATAGTTTTGGCTATGTCGGTATAAACTTTCGCGTTTATAATATTTGTAGCATAGAGGTTGCGAGCGACGACCTATTAAATCTGTGATTTGTAGGATTCTATACCTATTGTATTCTAATACAAAAGAGAAAGGAATAATAAAATTCAAAAAGGAATAATAAATCTATTCCTCATGTATTCATATGTTTTTGTATTGGAACGTTTCGCATTATTTTTCTTCCGCTGAAGTTTTATTGAAAAACAGTTTTTCCGATAAATAGGGATTAGGAACTTCATCAGCTGTCATCGGCAACTACAAGAGTGCTTGTTAATGATTTTTTTTGTATATTTTATCGACGGTTCATACTGTCGAAACTTGGAAACTTGGATTTCTTTGACTTTTACTTTCCTGGAAGATATAACTTTATACTTTCCACGAACTCCAAAAGTCTGATTGAATAAGGTATGCCTACATTTACTTTATATCTGATATTATTATGTTTACTGACTATACATTTACTTAATTACACTATTAGGTACTTATGTATGTTTTTGCCATTAATTTTTCTAATATCATTTGCAGAAGGATATACACTCGATTAGCAAATACCATCTTTCGGCAGTTAGTTAAGAAAAATTTGAAAACATTAATTGCTCGTTGCTGTCAATAAGATTTACAGCAATTATAATTGAAAATTTATGGGATACTTAAAAAAAATTTATTGAACATCTACGAAAGGATGGGGGAAAATAGATTTTTACGAACAGTCTATCCAAATGAGCTCGTAAGGCTCGTAAAAGTCCACTCGAATTAAGCGTTTAAAATACAACATTAAAAAATGTCAAAACTTCTCGAAAGCTGAGTCTTCCTTTACGTGATCAAATTAGAATAAAATTAGATCTATGCTGGAATAGCGATTCTTATTATACGGCTAGCCCTATTAGAAATCTTTTACGTACCTACTACAAATACTACCTCTTTTGTGTTGTTTTGTTAGTAATTTTGGTATTTGATCCATGAATACATCTACGAGTGACGTGTTGAAAAGAAACCAATTTTCGATTTAGAAATTGAACGAATGGAGTATGAAAATAATAATAGACAATAGCAATGTCATTTTCCATAATTAGCATAAAATACTAAAAATACGACGTATTGACTAGACTCATTTATATTTTATAGCAAAACAATTTCAGTCTAAAGCTATAGGTACTTGCTAACAAATAAAAGCCCAAAATAGATTCAGGCCCCATGCTAGTACCTAGGTAGTGTTCTTTTTGTAAAGTAGTTTTATCCACTCCATGACTCGTCACATTTTTTCCCGTCTTAGTTTGATGTAATTTAGCAGAGGGTCCAGACCGCAACTGGCTAATACGATGTTAGATAAGGCTAATTGAACTAAGTGATAGGGGAAAAAACAAATATCTAAACAGTCACTGTTTGGATAGGTAGGTATATCGACAATGATTTTACAATTGCAAGTCACGAATTTGACGACCGAATGGTGTAGCGGTAGCGAACCTGCTGTCTGCGCCGGAGGTCGTGGGTTCGATTCCCACTACTGGTAAATGTTTGTGTGATGAACATGATTGTTTTTCAGTGTCTGGGTTTTTTCCAATATAATAAATTATTTGTCTATATTATATGTATATATATTTATCAGTTATCTAGTACCCATAACACAAGCTATCGCTTACTTTGGGACTAGTATAGTATTATATTATCTGTGCTTTGGGGCAATAGATTGCGATGTGTGTAATGTCCTGATATATATTTATTTATTTATTAATTCAAATTCTCGTGCCAAACTCTCGTGTTTGTTACCAAACTCCTCGGTAACGGCTCGACCGATTCTTATGAAATTTTTGTCTACGTTCGGCGGATTTGAGAATAAGTCGTAATCTATTTTTCATATCCTAAATGGCTACTCAACGTTTGCCAGGTCAACAGCAATATATATAGAATTGTTGGCTTTAATAGGAAATGTGTGGAAAGAGAATTCTAAAATCAAATAATAATTTATTATAATCAATTATAATGCGGATTAGGAATTGCATAGAATTCTTAGGAAATGTGTGAAACACAATTTATTACACACATTTCCGACAGAGTTTAGGATTTCTATGGATTTCCTGCGAATTGTATAGAATTCCTGATTTCATACATGTCCTGTGACATAATTTACATAATATACTATCTAGTTCATTAATAGGTACCTATACTCTGCGAACTGATTTAATAACAGTTTCTTGTAGGTAGTAAGTAATGTGAGTTATTCAGAGGAAAATTAAACATGATTATATGCATAATAATTAGTGCAATTTTATATAATTCGTACCAGCTTTTTAAGTGTTGTTTACGTATCATACTATAGACTTATTTTTCTAGACTCTAAATCTTAATAGAGCTGGATAAATGGAATCATTATTTTGAAATTACATAATTATTATTATTATATTGCCAGATCATATTATGTATTTACATAACAATTTACTGCCATAATAATACGTACCATTTAAAGTAGCGTGTACACAATGGCGTATGCTGGCCCACTGCAGGCCATCGCCATTGTGTACAGGGGGAAATGGTATGCAATGGCGGACAATGGTCAACGATGGCGCGCGATCGGGAAGTTGTCGGTTTTTGGCGCACACTTCAAAGGAATCGTGGCGTTGCGTGGTCTGTAGTGTTCACACAATGGCCCATTGCTCAGTTCGTCACCGACCGCTGAACAGTGTATTCTTTTGTTGCGACCACTTCCAACAAAATTAAACTACTAAATTCAAATTAATAATTATAAAATAATTCATTTTATGTGAATTCTCCTGATGGTTCTGCAAGCATTTCGCTCAGCAGATTGTTCATGGTTTGCCTAAAAATGATAAAAAATTACTTAGTCATGTACGTAAGCTCATGGCAGTCAAATTGCGGGAATTCCAGTCGTCTTCACGTGTTTATATAAAAATCTCTGCTTGTAACTAGCATACAAATTGCAAAAAACCACGAAAATTTTGAATTTCGCGCGCAGAGTCGTTGATTTCGCCTTAAACTACTTCCACGTCCATCGCAAGTGCCTCACCGGGCAGCAATGAGCCATGCGCCATTGTGAGAACACCAAGAGATCGTGGCCTATAGACCTATTATTGTGTTTCTGTTTAAAGGGTGTTACGGGACAAAAGAATTGATGTCTCATAGGCGCAGCGCAGGCGCAGGCGCTCGACCAACGCGGGAGCGAGTAAAAATGATATTTCGACTTTTTTACAGTGTTATGACGAAACGATAGTGGTCTTTTTTCCGTACAAACGTTCTAGTCTGTTTTCTTCTGGTTTATGAACTTGGAGCAATGATTTATTTACAGAAAAATAAATATCAATGTCTTCTATGTTTCTATGTTTTCGTTTTTGATAGCCTTACAATATGCTCAAAATAGACCCGCTAGTCTAAATAGGCAATTTTGAGCATTTTGTAAGGCTTCTAGTGCTTAAAGATAATGTAACTATATTATCAAAAACGAAAACATAGAAACATAGAAGACATTGATATTAATTTTTCTGTAAAAATCATTGCTCCAAGTTCATAAACCAGAAAGAAAACAGACGAGAACGTTTGTTCGGAAAAAAGACCTCTATCGTTTCGTCTTAAATACGCTTGACGGAAAATTCGCAGACTAAAAAATCTGTTTCAATGGATATCAGGGCTTTTCACCGAATTTTTCATTTTTCCATCTGGTAACCGTACACTCGTCTCATCATTCTTTGCTATAAAAAAACCAATACCGTAGAAATGATGAAGCAGGCATGAATACATGGGAAAGTTGCACAAGATGACAATATTATGATTAAAAACATTTTAAGGACCTTACGCTCAGTAAGAGTAGTCATTTGAAGTATGAAAGGCAAAAAAAATAACGATGATATTGGAGGTATGTATGTACCTACATTCAAACACGGCATAATAAAATACTGAAATGGCTTTAGGCAGCGCAAGATTGTGGCTTGATAAATAATCCTTTAGTAGACCTATGTTTAAAACGATGAAAACAATTGTAGCAATAATACGCCCAGGGGGGCTACAGTTACAGTGATGTTCACTGTTGTCAGTGGTTCGTTATACATTGCTATTATAGTAAGTGAAACGAAAGTAAGATGGTGAACCTTCAATGGATAAAAAACATATTATGTCAAATGAGCTCGTTGAAGGTCACTGAGTGATCTTCACTGAGATACGGAGTAGGGGGCAGACCATAGTCACTCGACCACGTATATGAAACTCATGCAAACAGTTTTGACTCTGAACATGTCTGCACGGACATTAAGCCGCGGATTCTCAACATATTCTCCATATTCCGCAAACCCCTTTCAAAGCGACCGCAGATCGTTAGTAAGTAGTTTTACACGAGTTTTACGCGAGAAATCCGAGCAGACGTCACACAAACGACCTCGGCACGTGCGTACCGCCCTATCATATCCAACATACATTTCACCGCGATTTACAAATGTACAATGTACACGGTGCTTACGGGTGAAATAAGATTGGGGTTCCTCGAAGAGATATTTTTTACTATTGGGAGTTTACATAAGCATAATTTTAGAATAGGTACGGAAAATGGGAAAAGAGTTAAAGAACCTCATAACGTTGCAAGGTAAAAAAATAGCAAATGTGAAATTGTGAAGTCGTTTTTTTAACTCGACGTTAACGCCAGTTTCCAATCTATGTTCTAGCATGTTTGAAAAAAAACAGTTTGTATAATATTATCTATGTATTTCTAGCTGTCCCGGCAAACGTTGTTTTGCCATAAAATTATTATCTCTTAATTTGGGGTACAAAAAATAGTTTTTTGTCATTATAGACCAGTAGCTAAACTTAAGTTCAAGGTTTTATTACTCGCGGGCACTTGTGTCTTTTCCAAATCATGAGTAGGTATTTCAAAGAATTCTGCATGACTGAGAAATCATATCGAAGCATTTCAGTCTGCACTTGGTCAATATGTTAAACTATGGCAAACCTACCCGTAAATGTTTGATACAAGAAAAGTACCTACGGAACCATAATTGTTATCCAATAGGCGATTGACTGGTATTGTTGGTGTCCCCTCAGTCAATAAATCAGTTTGGTTGCTGATTGGCAGTTAACGACGCCCCGATAATGCTATGTCTCGGACAATTGCGGGATTTTTCGATATTTCGGCATTATTATTGTACCTAATGTATGTGCGATTTTTACCAATCAGGGTAAGTAAATACTAAAACAATACTCGTTAGCTACCCGATTTTTTGTGTATAAACCACAAGTGTGAAGTGCCGTATTATGAACCCGGCTTATTGGTGGCAAAAATGTTTGTTTTGACACCAATATCTTCAGTTGTAAGGCAACCGTACCTAGTATTGTTAGTGGACCGCGATCCACGCCACAGATCACTATACTTGTTATTAGTGTGAGTTTCCACATGGACGATTTCCGCCATAAAAGTTTGAGTAAAATGTTCTGATAACCATCCTCAGGCTCTATAACGGTGTTCTAAATGCACATTATTACATATAGGTAGTTAAACATCAGTCAACCATCATCACCTTTCTCAGTGTAAAAAGAAACAATATTTCTATACCAACCTCCTCGTATCTATCTTCCCCGCCGATCAACAAAGTGGTCCTATTATGTCCAATATAAACTTTTTGCTTCCAAATTAAGATTACGCTTGTTCTTTTCTCCTACGGGACGTTAACACCCATATGTTAGGAATATTCTCATTTGTGTTGACACTTTTATGTTAGTCTCCGTGTGAAGATCCAAAATAATTGTCCTTTTACAGTTCGATGTGATGCCAACGCGTTTAGTACACGATGACAGTTTCATGGGCGGTAATGAAAGTTACAGCTGCAGCGTTTTGTGTTAAATCAAATTTCAGTGCAGGTTTTTATGTCTATTTGAGATTTTAGTGGATGATACGACTAGCTGTGCCTGCGGCTCCATTTGCTTGTTTTTCTCTTAATTTACTTTAGATTTTTTTTCTGTAGTTCTCTCGCATGAATCTAATGAACCCGAAATTTCCAAAAGCTTTATCTCTAGTTATTTCGCTCTGGTAGCGAATCGTACGTAATGCCAACACTATAGTAACCTGCACAAAAAAGAGCTCACAGCGAGTTTCTTTTGTGCTCTTCTCAGTATATGGTGTGTTAGAAACTTTGTAACATTAACCATATAGTATTTGTAGTTATTAACAGTAGGCAGTTCTAGAAAAATTCAGTCAGTCATCAATAGTTTACGTGGGACTGATGTAAAAGTGAAAGGTAATACATTTTGTCATAATAAGAAACAAATTTGAAAAATAAAACAAGAGTTTTATTATTTTTAGGCGATGTTTAGTTTAGAAACCTATACATAAAAATTGTACCAAATTACATCGTATCACATTTTATTGCACCAATTTCCCAATTGTTTTGAATGTTAAATCTCCTAGTTTAATTTATAGTCTTCTAATGGTACTGTTTTGAGGTACTTGTTGACGTTCTTGATGATTTTGTTCATGCAGGCATACAAAACTGGATCCTGGACTAACATGGCTACTTCTTCCCAGGACTCGTTTGCGAACTTATGGACAGCGTCCGCTGTAACAATAATAAATTTTTATTATCACTCACTTATTTTTTCTTATTTTAGGTGTCATCCGGGTGTGTAAATTCAAATTTTATCTAATTTTTCCCATATAGTTGACTTATACATCGTAGGCTTTTGGAAATAAGTTTTTTTGTTTATGTTTATGCATCTACATGTTTTAACACTTTGTGGTTACATAAAAACTTTGGTTAGCAATACTCATTTACTTCATATTGATTCCCGATAGCTCCAAATCTGGGAAACTGCAGAAAATAATCTATTGGGAACCAATATGAGGTGAAATGGAATTGATGAGTAACGTTATGATTAAGAACAACGCTCGCAAAATTCATTGCTATAAGCCTGCGATGTATAGTTGGCCTACTACGAGTAGGTATAAGCGAAAAACTAAATAGAATAGAATAGAAAATTCTTTGTTTCATATAGGTCTAGCATACAGAGGCTCTTATGACCAATCATTTCATTTTATACGGTCACTACTGTAGTTAAACGGTAATGGTGCTAACCATTTCACGAAAATTTGAATTTTACGGGCTATTTGGGCTACTGGCCCTTAACGGCATCTTCAGTTATTTAATGGCCGATTTTTCAATCGCCAGATACACTATCTGATGAATAAATTTGAGGCCATACAAAATCTGTCCAAACGTCATATTTATTCCTTAGTTAACGTTTATCTGCGATTGAAAAATCAGCCCATGATTTTACAACTGGTGCAAGATAGAAAAGGTACACATGTACAGTTAGTAGAATAATACTGACACAAATCCTTTTGTCCATTGAAAAGATTCCTGAAGTCAAAGTGGATCGCGGTAAGTGGAGTGCACTTCAATTTGAAGTTTTTAATCGACAAATGCGACTTCCCATCGGTGCCTGGCTGTACTTTCAATTCGTGATCAACTATGATCTTGTATTTGCCTGCAATTAAAAAACATCATTTAAGTAAGTAATCAATCTGAATAGCATAAGTAAATTGCAAGTGATTATGCAGCGTGGCCTTGAAAAAAAGGATTTCAAATAAACAATGTGATTTTATGATATTGATCTACTTTATAGAGGTCAGTTAGTTGCTTTTTTTTGCTGTATGACAACTAGTTTAAATCTATAGGGCAACTAGGTGTATTAAGGCGCTTCATGCGTTAGTATTATGCTTGAGTCAAAATTTACGATTTCCGAAGGAACATAAAATAGTTATGTGTTCAATTATAGATTAGATAATTGAATTCATATTATTTGGCATTTCATAATCTAGAACTTGTCTCAAAAATATTTTAAAATATGTGTATAACTTTCTCACTAGAACAGTTTTTGTATAGGCTGTTTGCTAAAATAGCGGTCGACGCTCTACGCAGATGCAAGATATTTGCCATGTTTCTTAACAAAAACTTATAACAATGACATATATAGAAAAGTAATAACATTTACTAAAAAGTGTCTCAAAAAAAAACACGATTTTCTTAGATTTTCATTCAAAAACCATGAACCGAAAAGTGCCATTTTTAGCATTTTTCGATAAATTAAACGTATTATTTTAGGATAAAATCCAAGATATTTTGTTATTTTTGAATTATAGTAATTTAATTCAATTCATATTCAATGTCACTGGTTATTTATTATTTTAATAAGTTGTATATTTATTTTACTATATTTTTTTTTGTAATACCATTTTCCGCGTAAAATTGCGTCAGCGGGAACGGAATTCCTTTTTTCTATGGAGCGACACGCAATTCACGCGTAAACGTGTAAACGCTTTTAATTGTGTCCTGCGAATACGATATATTATGACGTCACCCATTAGCTATTTAACACTTATTCATGTGAGATGTGATTTGTATGTTGATAATTGAGTAGCCTGAGGCTTAGGTTAAAATAGTGACTTTCTTATAGTGAGTCCGTAGAACGTATTCTCAAAAATTGTATATATCTTGTCTCATAAAATATATATATATATAGAGCAAAAAGAGAAATAAAGGTAAAAGCATATCTATTCTTGATGTGGACAAAAGGCAGAAAATGGTGGGAGTCAGATTGCATACTCGGAAAATGGGAGGATCCGCTAGTCAAAGGTAATTTGAAAACTTGACCTGACTTTAATCAAAGATTTCAATATGTCAAGGAATTATTATGGTCATCTATAATGCTAGATAATAGAAACGGTAAAAGGTAGAATCAAATGTTCACTGCAGAATATTTATCATATATTTACTTTAAAAATAAATAGTTTTAATCTGTAAAGGGGTCTCCCATACAACAAACATGATTTTTTGCTTACTTTACTTTAACACTATTGAGAATTGGTCTTGCTAGTACGGAACCCTCAGTGCGCGAGCCCGACTCGCACTTGACCAATTATTTTTATCACTTATTAATTTGAAACATTGTTAAAAATATTATTTAATGGGAGAATTTTTCATTAATTATACTTTTCAATTAACAAGGAATTGCCAGCTCCATACAAATCGACCTTAATAAACTACACTTTTATTTTAATTAAATTACCTGTTATTAGATCAAAGTCCCCATTGCCTTCCACTGGTAGTACGATGAGGCGGCCGCTAATATCGTAAAGACCATTCATCTTTAATTGAGGGCAGTGCAACTCATAGTGGATGTTGGCGAAATCCGGACTTATTCTGAAACGTATCAACAGACGTATTGCATAAAGGGGATTTATTGAATTTATTTTTGTCTTTCTCACTCTCACGGATAGGTACGTTGGTATAGTAGTGTTATTATCTCGCTGCAGACTAGGTCATAAATCATTCGAGTGTTTCGCTTTTGTTGTTCTGCAGTAATGCACAACTCAACAAAGAACAACAAAAGCGAAACACTCGAATGATTTATGACTGAGTCTGCAGCGAGATAATAGCCCTACTATAGTACCCATATCACAAGTTATCGCTTACTTTGGAGCTAGATTGCGATGTGTGTTTTGTCCTAATATATTTAAAAAAAAACTGCTGCTGCGAACTGGTTATAAGAACGTCAATTGTTTTAAATGTAAAATAAATCAAATTTCAATATGAACAGATATAACAAAACCCGACAAAGTGCGAGTCAAGTGCGATACTTGAACACGAGCAAAAACAAAAGTTTATTGTGTGAAAACCTCTTTTAATTATTTTTTTCATTATTTGTTCTTATAATAAGACTGGAAAACCCGCAAATTTTCAATTATCTACTTATTACGATTCAAAAGATAAAGCGATTATTAAAATCAAGAAAAAATGACGTAAAAAATTTTTTTGTAGGTATTATTCAATTTAAGTTTATTACTGTTATAGTATTGGTACAGTAACAAAAATATATTATAGTGCGAAGATACCACTCCGTCCTAACTCCTTACGAATCGCATAAAACATAGGCGATTGCGAAGGAGTGGGGCGCGTCTTCTTAGATTGCACTACCTATACACATGACTAAACATTTAAACTGATTTTATACAGTTCACGAGAGTTTGTTCGCTATCATTTTGTCGCGCAGATGGTTGCAGCGTCAGTATTCCCAAAGAACTTCAAACGACGAATGTGCGCATGTACTTGTAACGACAAATTCTAAGCGAAAAGATTTTATTGCAGCTTGCTGAACGAAAGCCAGGTCTTAGTAATAGGTATAGCACCGAAATTACATAATATTACTAACATAGTAATACTGTAGATTCAGCACAGGTAATAAAATAGGGCGGGGTCCATTTGATTATAATAGGTCGTCGCTCGCGCTCCGACTCAATAGAGCCCAACCTAACAAAGACAGCTCCGTGAGTGCGGCAACTTGTTTTTGGAGTGTGAGTGTGTAATTTGAAATTTGTATGGTGTGCGGCTCAGGTTTACCAATTTGGGCAAAGTATTTTTTTCCGCACTTTCGAAGTCGAGGGCTCCCTCTTGGAACTATATGGCGAGGTCGTTATTGTCTGTGCTAAGACTATCCTTTAGATAGGTACGGAATGCTTAAAAGGAATTGTGCATATCTTCAATAAAAAAGGGTTAAGCACGTTTTTCGTAGACCAAGCAAAAACATTGTACCTACCTTTGCGATGACATAATATTTTTATAATGATGATAATTTTAGTATCGTGCAGCGCACTTTTGAAGGTCAAAAATCTTAACTCGTCTTTCCTCATTTTTTGCACTTTATCTTAATCTTCGCTAAGAGGTTGTACTCTTATTTTAGCTTTAGGGTTCCGTGCCAAAAGCCTTATAACCTTCATGTTTTATGTTAAAATCTGTGATAACCTTCATCCCATTTACAAATGATACGTCTTAGAATAATAATGTTTATTTATTAAAAATAGAGATATAATTTTAAAATTTTCAATTATAATTATATTTTTAACATTTGGTATATTCTAAGAAAAAAGAGCCCTGTTGAGGCCTACTCGTATTAAATATTCCCGTATAAAGTATTATTTAATAACAAAAACGCATACTCATGAAGTAAAAATAGCCAAGAGTTTTATTTATTGTTTAGGCTTGCTCCATGGTGTTGTGGTACAGAACCCTCAATGCATCTATCTGTCTGACACGCACTCAGCGAATTCTTTCAAAATGGATATAATACCATTGCAGTTAGCATGTAAAAGGAATTTGTGATCAAAATTTTAAAAAGTTGCCGCCATTTTTAACTTTTGTTGCTGGGCTGAATGATTTGTAAATTGATATCTGACTTCCCAGCAAGAATGAAGAAGGAATTTGTGGTCATTTTTTTTTAATTTCATTATTGTGTGGAACCATAAGTGCGTGAGCCCGACTCACACTTGACCAATTTTTTTTTCTAATAATTATAAATGATGACTGTCCTCCTTAACTAACTGTGATAATATGAAAATTATTATTTTTTTTTGCTCGTTGGACTATTGCTTTGTTCAAGTTCCAAAAACCGTATAAAAAACGTTTGGATGTCTCAGTGCAAAAGGTTTTTACTTGTTAAAATTTAAAACATGTGTTTTTAATTAAACGGATAGGAGTAAGGATGACATAATAAGTATGAAATAATAAAAAGTACGGCATGTTAAAAAATAGACTGGGCAATGTAAGTTACAAAATCTCTTAAAAATTAATTACATATGTTAAAAAGTTAATAGGGAAGTTTTTTGTTGGTTCAAGAATCTTTTTTTTATTTTGAGTTAGTATTCATGAAATAATCTTATAAATAAATATATATCAGGACATTACACACTTCTCAATCTAGCCCCAAAGTAAGCGATAGCTTGTGTCATGGATACTAGATAACTGAACTAGATTATACTCACTTGATATGAGAGACTTGGCAATTCTTGTAGCCCACAATGGTACTGTTGTAGAATACATATTTCAAGATAGAAAGGTTTCCATCGACCTTTTCTAAGAATAGAGGATCAGAAGTCTCAATTCCCAGTTCAGGGATACCTGCAATGATCTTTTGGGCTGCATCATTTACTGATTTCTGTACGCAGGCTTCATCTTCGACTTTGCATGGAGCTATCAAAGCATCTGAAATTTTTTTAACACAATTTAGTTTTTATTAAGGGGTCTAGTCACGAAGCACGACGCGAGTAGGTTTTTTTTTCTATACAAGTTAATACTTGACTGCGATCTCACCTGATGGTAACCGATGATGCAGCCTTTGCTGTTTATCGTACTAACTTGTAGGGGTAAGTAAAACCCCAACAGTTTCTACAAGCATCGCACCGGAACGCTAAATCGCTTGGCGGTGCGTCTTTGCTGGTAGGGTGGTAACTAGCCACGGCCAATGCCTCCCCAGTCCCCACCAGACCAGACATTTTAGAAATTATACTTGAATCCGAGCGCGCCAGTGAGGTCGTCAGGGAGGTAGTATTTTCAAAAATGATATCTATGCCCGTATAGAGAGAGTTGCAAGTCCAGAGCTAGGCCTACATTTTGTTCTTGAAATATTGCTTCGGGTGATAAAATTTTTACCCCCCCCCCCCCCCCCAAACGTTTTCCGAATCCGGCAATTTAAGTCTCATTAGATTCAGTAAGTACACCTCAATCTAGACTCGTACGTTTAATTTTTCACGAATTTTAGTAAAATTAAATTAAAAAAAATTAAAATACTCGAGGTTTAAGGTCAAATATATGAATAGTTACACGCTTATAACTTTGAAGATAAGAAATATTTCTTAAAAATTAAAATGTACGAGCATAGTTCTTTATTGTATCTGCAACATTTCAAAAAATTACGAAAATCGAACTACATTTGTACAGGTAAACGTTAAACGTTTTCGCTTTTTGTATGAAAACCTACAGCTAGACGCTCCTCTTTAGCATCGCATTTTTGATCTTTGCTACAGGAAAACTTTACAAACAAAACTTATCTAAATACAAAACATTCTTGTTATATCGTTAAAGTAGTCTCGAGATATGCGAAATTATAAATGATTGCTCGTTTAAACATATAAGTAAGATTTATATTCAAGGATAGCAGGAATTATTGAAATTTTGTTAACACAGTAGTGCCTTGCGAATTGTCTCAGTGTATGCAAATAAATAAATTAGCAAATTTTTCAAGTGTTAACTGAAACTACTACCTACACGTGTGTTACTAGGCGGTCTGTACCTACACAGAGTTACAGTGCAAAAATGAGCGAGCAAACGCTGGATGCTGGTGCACTCTCTACGCCTCACTGTTATACTCCGATGAAACGGCTGTTCCGATTCGACCGAATATCGGGTAGGTACAGGACCGACAGCTTAACGTTCTTCCCAAGGAACGGGACAACTCGTTGAAGCACGGTGAATTTCCTGTCTCCGGTTTGTTTCTAAGAATTAATTGATAACAAACTCAATAATAATTTTTGCCTACTACCCGATGTCGAACCTAGGTCCGTGAGATTAACGATCGACATTGCTCACCACTAGGCCAACGCGTACCTACATAATATAATATCGTTACCTACACTTTTTTATTTTACTTATTTGTATACTTACCTATGTAATTTATGATGACGTGTCTACATGAAGTATATAAAATACTAGCAGGACGCGTGCGGCGTGGGCCACATGTGGCACGCGGGCTGTCTTCCCATATTTGCCTACAAACTTTTAGTCTCTTCAACATTCGCCATACGTTTTTTCTATGGGAAAATAATTTCCGCAATATTGGATTTTTTTCTTTTCATCGCGTAGACCTGTAGTCCTGATCACCTCTTGTCACAAAACCATTCTTCCATCTTTTATACTTTCCGAGATACCGAGGAAATTTGGCTGCCATTTTGAATCCGCCATTTTGAATTTTTTTTCAGCACACTGCCAATCGGATGACGTTTCGAGTGACATTTGGTCGAGCACACCCCACCTATCTTAGATGCCCTAGCTGTGCTCTTCACCCATTTCTGAACTCCTCAATCATCAGCTCTCTCCGTATTTTTGTTTCTTGATCTTAATCTTCTTCTTAATGATTTTTTATACGACCTCATCCGTGAAAAAAAAGTCATAGAAAATTATTCAGGAGAGGTGATCAATGAGTCCGTCAGTGAATCGGCACAAGCAATTATATATTTACTAGAAAACGCCCGCGGCTTCGCTCACGTTAACTTCTGAGTTATGCTTTACTATGGTGGTTTAATTTCCAAAATTCCTGCATTACACACCATTTTGTCCACAAAATTTTCTCTTGCTTCCTGGTAATAGTCACATATTGATTTTGAAAAATTCGATCGTCACAAAAAAGTTAAATATGGTGGCCATTTTTAGGGTTCCGTACCCAAAGGGTAAAAGCTCTTACTAAGACTCCACCGTCCGTTCGTCCATCCAGCCGTGGTTGCTTGCTACCATGGTAAGACATATAAGTACAAAATTGTGGCCAATTCTTTTAAATTTTTACCAAAAATTCCTTTTCTATGCTCGCTGCGATAATCAGATATCAATTTTGAAAACAATCGGCCCAGTAACAAAAAAGTTCAAAATGGCGGCCACTTTTTAAAATGTTGACTACAAATTCTTTCTCTATGCTTGCTGCCATTGTCAAATATCGATTTTCAAAGCAATCGGCCCAGTAACAAAAAAGTTCAAAATGGCGGCCAATTTTTTAAATTTTGACTACAAATTCCTTTTCGATGCTTGGTGAAATAATCAGATTTCGATTTTCAAAGCAATCGACCCAGTAACAAAAAATTTCAAAATGGCGGACACTTTTTTTAAATTTTGACCACAAATTCCTTCCCTATGCTTGCTGCCATAGTCAAATATCGATTTTCAAAGCAATCGGCCCAGTAACAAAAAAGTTCAAAATGGCGGCCACTTTTTTAAATTTTGACCACAAATTCCTTCTCTATGCTTGCTGCCATAGTCAAATATCGATTTTCAAAGCAATCGGCCCGGTAACAAAAAAGTTCAAAATGGCGGCCACTTTTTTAAATTTTGACCACAAATTCCTTCTCTATGCTTGCTGCCATAGTCAAATATCGATTTTCAAAGCAATCGGCCCAGTAACAAAAAAGTTCAAAATGGCGGCCACTTTTTTAAATTTTGACCACAAATTCCTTCTCTATGCTTGCTGCCATAGTCAAATATCGATTTTCAAAGCAATCTGCCCAGTAACAAAAAAGTTCAAAATGGCGGCCACTTTTTTAAATTTTGACCACAATTCCTTCTCTATGCTTGCTGCCATAGTCAAATATCGATTTTCAAAGCAATCGGCCCAGTAACAAAAAAGTTAAAAATGGCGGCCACTTTTTTAAATTTTGACCACAAATTCCTTCTCTATGCTTGCTGCCATAGTCAAATATCGATTTTCAAAGCAATCGGCCCAGTAACAAAAAAGTTCAAAATGGCGGCCACTTTTTTAAATTATGACCACAAATTCCTTCTTTATGCTTGCTGTCATAGTCAAATATCGATTTTCAAAGCAATCGGCCCAGTAACAAAAAAGTTCAAAATGGCGGCCTATTTTTTAAATTTTGACCACAAACTCTTTCTCTACGCTTGCTGCCACTGTAAAATATCGATTTTCAAAGCAATCGGCCCAGTAACAAAAAGTTCAAAATGGCGGCCACTTTTTTAAATTTTGACCACAAATTCCTTCTCTATGCTTGCTGCCATAGTCAAATATCGATTTTCAAAGCAATCGGACCAGTAACAAAAAAGTTCAAAATGGCGGCCACTTTTTTAAATTTTGACCACAAATTCCTTCTCTATGCTTGCTGCCATAGTCAAATATTAATTTTCAAAGCAATCGGCCCAGTAACTAAAAAGTTCAAAATGGCGGCCACTTTTTTTAATATTGACTACAAATTCCTTCTCTAAGCTTGCTGCCATAGTCAAATATCGATTTTCAAAGAAATCGGCCCAGTAACAAAAAAGTTCAAAGTGGCGGCCTATTTTTTAAATTTTGACCACAAATTCCGTCTCTATGCTTGCTGCCATAGTCAAATATCGATTTTCAAAGCAATCGGCCCAGTAACCAAAAAGTTCAAAATGGCGGCCAAAAAACTCAAAATTTGAATCTCGAAAATCCCTTTCTGAATACGAATTCATGATATATATACCTAATACCAACCTAGGTACCAAATTTCAGATCTCTACGACTTTTAATTTCGCTGGAATCCCTGGAACAACGCAAAATTACACTTTTGTATGGGAAAATCCCTTAAAAGTAGGATTTTTATCCCTTCCAATTTGAATTTCTGGAATCCCCGTCTTAGTACGAATTCATGACCTAATGTCAATGTAGGTATCAAATTTTAGATCTCTACGACTTGTAGTTTTTCGGGAATTCCTGGAACAACAAAAAAAATTACAATTTTGTATGGAGAAATCCCTTTAATGTACTATTTCTACCCCTTAAACATGGAATTTCTGGAATCCCCGTCTTAGTACGAATTCATGACCTAATATCTACCTAGATACCAAATTTCAGATCTCTACGACTTTTAGTTTTTCTGGAATGCCTGGAACAACGAAAAAAATTACAAATTTGTATGGAGAAATCCCTTTAATGTACTATTTCTACCCCTTAAACATGGAATTTCTGGAATCCCCGTCTTAGTACGAATTCATGACCTAATATCTTCCTAGGTACCAAATTTGAGATCTCTACGACTTTTAGTTTTTCGGGAATTCCTGGAACAACGAAAAAATTTTACTTTTGTATGGGAAATACCCTTAAATGTATGATTTTTACCCCTTAAACATGGAATTTCTGGAATCCCCGTCTTAGTACGAATTCATTACCTAATATCTACCTAGATACCAAATTTCAGATCTCTACGACTTTTAGTTTTTCTGGAATGCCTGGAACAACGAAAAAATTACTATTTTGTATGGAGAAATCCCTTTAATGTACTATTTCTACCCCTTAAACATGGAATTTCTGGAATCCCCGTCTTAATACGAATTCATGACCTAATATCTACCTAGATACCAAATTTCAGATCTCTACGACTTTTAGTTTTTCTGGAATGCCTGGAACAACGAAAAAAATTACAATTTTGTATGGAGAAATCCCTTTAATGTACTATTTCTACCCCTTAAACATGGAATTTCTGGAATCCCCGTCTTAGTACGAATTCATGACCTAATATCTTCCTAGGTACCAAATTTAAGATCTCTACGACTTTTAGTTTTTCGGGAATTCCTGGAACAACGAAAAAATTTTACTTTTGTATGGGAAATACCCTTAAATGTATGATTTTTACCCCTTAAACATGGAATTTCTGGAATCCCCGTCTTAGTACGAATTCATGACCTAATATCTACCTAAGTACCAAATTTCAGATCTCTACGACCTATAGTTTTGGTGGAATCCGTGGAACAACCAAAATACCTCATTCTTTTATATATATAGATAGTAATTCCTATGGTAGAGCTAGAGACTTAGCTGTATTGTTTTACCGACCAACACCAAATACTAAGACTGCCTTTTTAGGTCAACGTGGTTTTAATTATAATAATTTTATAGCATTGTAAGTTTATCTTTATTTATATTATTGCCATTTTACGTTGAAATCCGAAAACCGGAAATAACGTTGATGCAAATCTCGTAAGGGTCAATTTACACCGTTGCGGAATGAAATGGAAGAGATTTTTTAGGGTTCCGTACCCAAAGGATGAAAACGGGATTGTATTACTAAGACTTCGCCGTCTGTCCGTCTATCCGTCCGTCCATCCGTGTGTCACCAGGCGGCATCTCTTGGACCGTGATAGTTAGTAGACACTTGAAATTTTCACAGATCAACAAACGTGATTTTTTTGCTTATTTTTGCTCGATATCGATAACAGGAACAGAAACACGCTTATGTATTCACAGAATATTTACTTTAAAAATAAACAATTAAATTAAAATAGAAAAAATATTAAAGGGGGATTGGGTTACCCATAAAACCAACGTGATTTTTTGCTCATTTTTTAATTTGGTGGACAGAGTGGGAAGTATTTGTACGGAATTGGTCTTGGAACCCTCAGTTGATCAGTTATTTACATAGCATAATGAACTTTATGTATTACAATGAATAATTTATTACATTTTCTCACGTTTTTTTTTTAAATTGCGCGAATATTATAACTGATCTCACGTAATTAGCAAGAGCACGTAAACAACAACTTTATTTACTTACACGCGTAAATGAATGCGAATGAGCTGATAACCTTTTTCTTGAAACAAAGAACATAGGCATCTCCTAGGCAAGCGCGTTCCACCTTAGACTGTGTCACTTTCCATCAGGTGGGATCAACGTCAAGCGCTATATCGGTATGACGCTGCCGATTGGATCTGTTAGAATTGACATGACCATGTGTGGCCACGCACACTCGGATTCATACTATAAATCAATTGTTTTCCGTATTAACACATCCATTCGGACTGATTGAGTGAAAAGTTGGGATCATAGAAGTCCAAGAGGGAGCCCTCGACTACAAAAATGCGGCAAAAATACTTTGCACAAATTGGCATACCCGAGCCGTCGCTACACAATTTTTCATGCACTGGCATCCGCACACTATACAAATTTCAAATTGACACACTCACACTACAAAAAAAAAGTTGCCGCATACACGGAGCTGGCGTTGTTAGGTTGGGCTCTATCTAGTCGGAGCGCGAGCGACGAGCGATAAATCTATGGTTCGGATTCAACATTTCTAAAATTCAAAACGGTAGCCATTACAAGTATTTTGATGTTTGGCGCAGTTGGCAGCTTGGTCAGGTTTGAGCGGGACACTGGGTCCGGTTCCCGGCATGGGCCCTTTTACAGTTTCATAATTTCCCAGTATTTCCTTCAATCAATCAAGCTCTAAAGTCTTATGTTCCTCATAGTTACACTATTATGAAATAAAAAAAAATTATGACTATTAGCGATAAAAAGTCAAAAAGTTAAATCTGTTGTGTATTGAAAATCTGTCATGTA
Source organism: Coenonympha arcania (assembly GCA_036785405.1). NCBI lineage: Eukaryota > Metazoa > Arthropoda > Insecta > Lepidoptera > Nymphalidae > Coenonympha > Coenonympha arcania. Next base: position 8,464,397 of record CM072069.1, read on the forward strand.
TTAAATATGATAAAACACATATTATATATTTTAAACTATACAAATCATACTTTACATAATTTACTACTCACAATTTAGCGCAAAACATGTAAAATAAAATTAAAATAACACTCACCCGCTAAAGCTCCCTTGCTATAGAAAAGCGCGAACACCAAAAACGTATATTTGCAGAACATGGTACGAGGATTGTCCGTCCGTGTTCACTCCACAGCTGGCCGTGTTGTGTGCGAGGAAACCGCCGGTGTAAAGTTATAAACGATGCGAGATATTAAACATACACATGATGACGGATATAACTTGATCGCAGGTTCTAAACTCGCGAATCTGCTTCCATGAGATGACGTGATTCCGTCTCTATCCGATTGCAGATCGCGCATGCAGACGACATTTTTTTCTATCACGACAGACGTTTACACAGGACCCGGCGGTCTGGGCGAAAAATGTCGCCAGTTTACTGGTGTCAAAAATGTTTGACACCGACAGCTTCAGTTGTAAGCTGACTGCATTATTGTCTATGGACCGCAGACCTCGCCACAGATAGTTACTTGCTATTAGTCCGCACACGAGTTTCCACAGGAATGATTTCTGCCATTAGTGAAAATTTTGACAAATGACGCTACATTTTTCAAGAAGGTTGACGTAAAATGTTCCGATAGACTCATCCTCAGGTTCACATTGGTGGTCACGATTCTACTTAGCTTCAAACCATGCAACATAAAGATTCTCTTTCTAAGATTGCTTCAAAAACTAAAATGGGATAATAATAGTACGTACATCTTCAGGTGATGGACGATAGGAGGCCGCCCGCGCGAGGAGCCATAACATAGACTTTATCAGGAGGTGGCGCGCAATTATGCGGAAGTGCCTTTTAGACGGTTTCAGCTGCAGCCAGGCTGTAAACGATTATGGGACCCGCTGCTGAGGTGGCTTGTTAAGACCTGTCTATAGATTGTTTACGAAAAACGTAATCGTTTAAAATTCTGCTCGCTGATTGGTTCCTTGATTTACGGCAGACAATCGGCGGGCACGATTTGCTATAACGATTACGATAACGATGAATAACATTTTGCGGTGTTTCCACGGCATTTCAGTGTTTCCGCTGGCGGGAATGCGGGTCATTGTTGTAATCACAACTCACACTGACCGGAGCAGTCAGCGGTCTGATTGCGTCAGAAAATTCATTGTTATCGTAATCGTTAGCAAATTCTGCCCGCCGATTGGCTGACGTAAATCAGGGAACGATACGATGATTACGATAACGATGAATACGTTTTTCTTACACAATCTAAGGTCAGATCAGAAACAGCGTTTTTAGTGAGTGAAACCCCACATAACCCTTGCATTTCCCCTGTCGGAGGGGTACGCGTTACGCATTTTCTGTTTAAATCTTCGGCTGTTTCTGATGCGCCGCTAAGTACTAAGTGGTAATTCTAAATAGTTTTGTTTTTACGGATTATGTTATGCTTTACCATACTAAAATCAATGGCCAGAATTGATAAGAGCTAATAACCATAGGCTATCCTATTATCTACCTATTCGTTTTGATTATGTAGCCACTTACGTGGATGTAAGAATATACATATTTTAGTAATTTTCTGCACGTAGATTTTATATTTTTATTGTAATAGTTATTCAAGTAATAGTCCACTTCATCTGTTTTATAACTTTGAATGCTTTGTTTTGACTGAGTGACCGCACAGCATAATTTTGAGATAACATTCCAAGAACACTCTAGAATATAACGTCCAGGAATATGAACTCCTTCAAATAATAATGCAAGGAAGGTGGCAGGTAGGAGGAGGCCTGGCCGCAGAAGAATATCTTGGCGTCGAAACTTACGCCAATGATTTGGAAAGAGAACCCGTAGTCTATTCAAAGTAGCGGTATCCAAGATTCAAATCGCTATGATGGTTGCCAAACTACGACTGAAGACGGCTAAGAAGAATCTAGAATATAAAATGGAGTAAACATTTAAGTATCACGAAGCTGAAGTGGCAACGTTGGTGATCCAAAGTTCTGGAATGGCGAGCCCGCAAAGGAAAGCGCAGTGAGGAAACCTCCCAGATGGACTGACGACATTAAAAGGGTCGCGGGAAGGAGAGTAGCGCAGGACTGTGTGGGCTGAAAATTATTGCAGGAGGCCTTTGTCCAGCAGTGGACGTCCGTCGGCTCAAATGAACGAATATGAAATAATATAAAATGATGAGAAAATATTATTTATTTATAAAAAAATGCTAGTTTGGCTACAGGTAGTTTATAAATGTTTGTATAGGTATGATTTATGAAAACTTATCAAAACTATAAATCTGTGAGTTATATAGCAGCATTGAATTACTATTATTATGTAACTATATGTATAGCAGCAAAAAGCTCAAGCAAAAAAGGTTGATCTTAGCAGGATATCTCGTCTTAGGTTAGTTGTTTTGCACCGGTTTGCACCAGTTTTATCACTTCTTGGTTAATTTTATTAATTTATTTTCTCGGTAGTTTACTAATTTTATTACGCAAATCACACGGTTTGTTTCACTGATACCGAACCCCAGCCACAAATACATGTATTTGGGTCTTTTATCTAAAATCGCTGTGAAGCAGAAACACGCCTCGATAGAAACTTCTATCAAATGTGGCTCCAAAATTTCCATTTTTCTAATTTATATCTGAAACTACAATGGATGTAATTGTAGTTTTATTTAATTTGTCGCTAATAATAATATCCAAAAACGCTCTGAACGCATTTTTGATAACTGGCTTAGTTTGACAGTCAAACACAGACTATAAGTAAAAAATTTTTATTTGGCAAAATTCGTATTTTGATTTAATAAATCAAAATTTTCAAATAGTTCATTAACCGTTAAGTTTCGAATACACAAAATCGATTAGTTATGAGCTTATCTGTACCTACCATTTAACAAGAATGCATTACATATTTTCTAGTTACTCTGTATAATAATGTGTCGATAGGTAGTATTATTTAATCCTAATGAACCTCATCAAACTAATGTTATGTAGTAATAGCATTTGCACTGAGGAACACATCACACATTTACTCAGCTATAATATTATACTACAAGCGAAGTCGAGTGCTCAATAAATATTTTTTGCGAATCATAGGAGTGTTTGAATTTTAAACCTGTATCTATCTACCTACCTATCTACGGAAATACATAAATAAATATATATCAAGACATTACACACATCGCAATCTAGCCCCAAAGTAAGCAATAGCTTGTGTTATGGGTACTAGATAACTGATAAATATACATACACACTAATATACATAAATATAACATATGGAAAAACACCCAGACACTGGAAAATATTCATGCTCATCACACAAACATTTACCAGTAGTGGGAATCGAAGCCACGACCTCCGGCGTAGACGGCAGGTTCGCTACCAATACATAGATATAACGTAATCTCTATGTATTAAGATTTTATGTATTACTCTCTATATCCAATACGATTGTTTCTTGGGTTCCATACCGTAATGGTAAAAATGGAACCCGCACTGTGCAACTTTATCCGTCTGTCCGTCAGTCACAGTCGATTATTCCAATAAATATTAAAGCTATCGCAATGCTTATTTTTGTTTAAAAAATTGGAGGTCTGAAAGATGAAAAACATTTTGCTTCCATCGTCTAACTCATATTGAACTGCCTAAAAAAGGCATAATCGCTTAAATCTCCGTTTTATGTAACGTTATTTAAATTAAATTCTGTTTATGTAAGTGTGTTTATTTCCCTATTTTATTTAACGGTTCCGAAAAAAATGTATGTAGATGAAAAGTCTATGTTGCTATTAAGGAATGTGTTTGTATTAAATGTAAACGGCTGTTTTTGTATATAATTTTTGTAATGCATTTGGCAAAGTAATATTTTTGTAATAATATTTTTTTTAAGTGAGCATACCTTTTGCAACTTTTACCGCCATCTGTCATTGAGGTGCAGAACTAGCAAGCGTTAAAGCCTACGGTCGCTTCGAAGTAACCTCAAGAACCTTTCATAATGGTTTGTGGTTTTCGTTTTCATTGAAGTCGGAAAAAACGAACACGTTTTTTGGTTTTTTTATTCACACTAAGTAAATAGGTATAAGTATCAATTATTATTTAAAAAGAAAACTTTTAGGTATTGCTAGTAGGTATTTTTACCTATTACATGAAGTAGGTGAACGTTCCTCAAATGCAATAACAATACCAAGAAAACGGGCCATCAGGTACATCTTTGCATCTGCGGGAATATAAAGCTCCCATGACAAAAAGAAGTATAAACCGTTGACGTTTCTAAGGTTAATGTAGGTACTGGAAAATAAAATAAAATACTCAGTCAAGTGCGTATCGGACTCTTGCACTGAGGGTCCGTAAGACTGTACGAGTATAATATTTTTTTATACGCAATATTTTAAACATCGCAATCTAGCCCCAAAGAAAGCGATAGCTTGTGTTATGGGTACTAGATAACTGATAAATACATACATACTAATATACATAAATATAATATATTGAAAAACACCCAGACACTGGAAAACATTCATGCTCATCACACAAACATTTACCAGTACGAACCCACGAACTCCGGCGCAGACGGCAGGTTCGCTACCACTACGCCATTCGGTCGTCAAAAATTAATCGTATTGTTACGATCTGCGCGTTTTTGAGTCTAATTAGGTAGGTACAGGTTACCTTATTTTTTTACAAGGAAGAAATCTCCACTGAGATGTCCAATTGCGGATTACCCCCTCGGACATCCTCAGCGCTTATGTTGGTAGCCTCCGGGATCTCATATGAACGCAACGGAGGCTCCCTTGCGCAGCGTCCGTTGGGCTCACCTCTGGTTGACCCTTAGCATTTGCCACTTTCAGGCAAGGTCAGGGTCAACCCCAAGGATCCAAGCTATTAAGGGGTCTGGGATTGTTATCTACGGCGCCTGCGAGAGGAATCAGATCTGTCTCTTTGCCTCTCAGATGCTTCTCTCTACGCCTCTTCCCCTGTTAGCATAGCCGATACTACAGTTGGCAAGCTTAAATCAGTGCCAATACTTACTGTCCGTCAACAGGAGCCGTTCGTGGTTCCAGGCAGGATACTCCTCCAACGTATGTTGCGCGGTGTCACATAACCCCTCACAGTGGTACGGGCTACCTACTGAGCATTTGAGTAGATCCTTAGATAGTAGATCTTAAGACCCCATAACACATCAAACCAAAACACAATGTACAATGCTTCACAGTAATTTGCGGCTAAAGTATCTGACATAGTTATGAATAAGTACCTACCTACTGCAAAATAATATTAATAAAAATTGGAAAAGTTTTTGGAGTCCGGAAGAACTTACGTACACTAGCGGCACGCTATGATGGCCGGTTTGACACATTACAATAGTCAATAAATACATAAATTTTGAGTCCTAAACCTAAAACTACATTCGATAAAATTTATGAATCTCTGCACATCACTATCGTCAATAAAGTAATACAATTATTTCCTTCAAAGTCGTTATCAATTAATACGGAACTTCATGAGCGGACAAACGTCAAACCGGCCATCATAGCGTGCCGCTAGTTTAGTTATAAAAAAGTTTAGCCTCCAGAACAATTAAAAGTTACGGACGTTTATGATATTTTATAGCTTTCTAACTCACCGATTTCCTTTGATTAGAATCTTTCCCTTGAAGTTGTCTTATATGTATCATGTCTTTCAGTTATCATTTATTAACCTACTAAATTCGTGGCAATGTAACCGTACTGTTTATGTGAGAAGATTTTCATAGTGAAAACAATAATACATTACACAAAGTGCTGCATCATTCACCAGTTTCGATTCGCTTGAGCATAAAATTGAAATCATAAATTCTTAAAAGCTTTTTACAATAAACTGCGAGATCCCATAACGCGTGGCAAAAACGTTGTTACGAGATGATGTGTGGCCCTGCGCGTACGCATTGTTTGATAATCCCTAGCCTCACTGTGCTGGCAAAAAATGTGGGAAATGTGACGGGGTAGTGACGTCACAGATAATTTTATGTTTGTCGATATGCATGCACGATTCTGGAATATACATGAGATTTTATTTAAAATATTTTTATCTGTTGTATAGCGTTTGTAACTTGTTATCCGTGTGTTCATTTATAAATGAATGAAAGCTATCTTATTTGTATGTCCCTTGGTATACACATATTTACCTTAGTCTATTCGAAATTAGTTTATGCTGAATTTGCTGATTCAAAAGTTTATTATAAAGCCACTATTTCTATCAGTTTGTTATTTAGGGCAACTGACAATACAAATAGAAACCTCTTGTACTTTTGAATCCTATTTTAGTTTTGAATTAGGTATTACTAATACTAGTAGTAATTATTGAATAAACCCGGCCATCCAAATTAAATCTAGTCTATCTTCTTGTAGTAGAGTGTCTAGTCTCAGCTCCATATCCATCTCTCCTGTCTTGTTTTGGGATGTTAAATGTATGATAAAATTATAATAACTACTTACTAAGATTTATTTATCGAAATTCAACATTAACCTTGCTGATCCAAATTAATACAGTATCGATAGTTTAGTCCCAGCTCCAAATTATTCTCTCCATAATGATTTCTCTTCTTTTCTCGATAATGATTACTTAGGTCTTAAATTATTAATTTATCGACCATTGACATTCGACAGTAAACATTACCCAACACTGTTCCATCAAAAGACCGCGTATGGATTCGGGCTGACAGCGGCGCGCCCACCTCTATCCGCCATTCAAACCCACATTGACAAAAGCACGGCAAATAGCCGTTATTATTCTATTGCAAGCTCTATTAAGTTGATAGACCCTGGAGGTATTATCCAGTTGATACGGGTATAGGAAGAGTCTATGATCGACCTGAAATAGCTCAAGTTTTACACGAATTACTATAACTATACCTACTTTCATTTCACTCTTTACTTTGTCTAGTCGAAGGAGCCGGGTTACCACCTTTGGCAAAAACGCTTCAACCTGTGTCATGTGTGCTGTGTAGCAACTTGCAACCGTTAGAGGATTTATTGAATTTATTTTTATCTTTCTCACTCTCACGGATACGTTGGTAGGTGCGACGAAGAATATAACAGAAAAATGACCTTTTACCTAATTACTCAAAAACTACGCAAGTTATCAAAAATCTGTAAGGTACTAATTGTTTTTGGATATTATTATTACCGACACATTAAAACAAAAATTACAATTACATCCATTGTAGTTTTCGATAAAAATTACAAAAACCTAGATTTTGGAGCAACTTTTGGGAGAATTATTTATCGAGAAAATTTTATCCAATCATGTTTCTGCTTCTAAGCGAGACCCAAAATACATGACATTAAATTACAAAAGTAATTGTCTTTATAGTTTTTAAATGAAACTTCATTCAAAATAGCTTAAATACGGGTTCTACGCCGTTAACTTCGCTTGTTATTCTAGTTAGTTTAGGTTTTGAGAATTCTAGCTTTTACTCGAAATATGTAAGACAGGTAGGTATACCCAGTGTAAATCTCAATAATTAGTAAATTCATTTTTAAAGTCCGTTGAGTAGGTAGATACAAATATTTGAGTGTAGAAACGCTAGCACCCATTGATCGAAATTCAAGTGTAGTTAGTTCATTATTATTTTCCTAATAATAGATTCACCACAACATTATATCCCAAAGTTGTGTGCACACACATTATTCCTGCATTCAATAAAGTACATTTTTCTAACACAAAATACTGGGTAGGTACCTCTACCATGCAACTGCACAATCGAGCGTATATCAAAACAGGATATAAATAAAACACGCCTACTTAAATACAAAGAACGCCACATCGTTCACAATACACAACTGCCTTTTATTGACAGTGGTATAAAATAAATTTTGGGTTTCAAAGATTGAAGTATGAATGAAGTCCGTAACTGCCTAGCGGTTAAATTCATCACTATTCTTGGGTACGTGTCTTTTTCTCAATTTCAGTAAAGTTGGGCCATGGCTACTACGCTCGATTAGCAGACTTCTCACACCTTTAAAAACATTATTGTAGGTTTCCTATTATTTTAGCGCTAAACAAAACGCACATAAATTGCGAAATTCAGAAGCCCATTACATGTTTTTTTTCATACTCTTATGCAATTGGTGTGTTTGTATCACTTAAATTGTTAGCAGTTAAGAAATCTAAAATATGTTAGTTTTTTAATGTAGATAAATATTCGTGGCCCGAAAGAGAAGAGATGCAAAAAGTAAATTTTGAGAAGGTAGTGTATACGAATAAAGGTAAGCCTAGCTCCAACCGCACTATGAGATTGTCATCTCTCGCGTCAGGCAATTGAATACAGCCTGCAGACGGAATCGCGACTCAAAACACGTGCGACGGTACAAAGATGTCCCCGATAACGAGCTACAAAAAACCATTTTGTGCTTTAAAAGTGAGGTTTATCCGCTTTTGATCTGGAATCTGTTCGGTACACATTTGTAAGTCTTTGTGGCCCTTATCGGCCCGGATTAATCACTGGAGAAAGCTTTGGGTCCCGACCGCAATTTTTTCAATGGTCCTCAAGTAAACTTTGTGATGTAACGAGTAGGCGAATCTTTAGTTATATGCTCTACGAATTTTTCTTGTTGCTACGCGTACAGTAAGTTTGTGGAAGAATACTGAGATGAATTACTATAAATGACTGATGTGTTTTAATAATAAGAGATAACATGTAGTTTGTTCATTTGATACTTAATGAACAACACTTGTATTAGCAGATCACATCAAATAACATACTATAGCTAACTCGATAGAAGTCGTCATGCTTTGTTGCTTGTGAGTTTAAACCTCTACGAGATCCACTTAAACACACACATACAAATTCATAGATTTATTATAGGTCGGCGCTCGCACTCCGACTAGAAAGTGAGTGCGGCAACTTTTTGTTGAAGTGTGAGTGTGTCAATTTGAAATTTTTATGGTGCGCGGATGCTAGTGTGCGTGAAAAATTGTGTAGCGACGGCTCTGGTATGCGAATTTCGAAGTTCGACATAGTATTTATTGCCGCACTTTTGAAGTCGCGTGCGGCCTCTTGGACCTCTATGTAAAATCATTTTTAAACAACAGTTAACCTCACAAAATGGCTGACTATACGGAGCCATTTTTGAGTTTCAAGACTGGGCCGTGTCGATTGATTTTTATCTCTCTAATATTCTCTTTATTGTTCTCGTGTCAGTGTTTGTAACCAAACTCATACGAAACTTTGTTCTCTCGACCAAAGCTCGACCGATTTTAATGATTTTTTTTGTCTGCATTCGATAGGTCTGAGAATAAATCCTAAGCTATTTTCCATACCCGTGAATGGCAAAATGGCGTTTATGTGATCAGTTAGTTATACTTTAGAAATTAGATTTCATGATATTTCATTTGCGACTCTAAGATCGGTTCTACAATCTACATATATTATGAGGACCCTCTGTAATACATAGTACTACATAGATTAGGCATGAAAGATTGCAAATCTTTTGTTTTTTTTTTACTGTATACAAGTTAGTACTTGACTACGATCTCATATGATGGTAAGTGATGATGCAGCTTAAGATGTTATCGTACTAACTTGGAAGGGCAAGTAAATTTACCCCAACGGTTTCTACAAGCATCGCACCGGAATGCTAAATCGCTTGGCGGTGTCTCTTTGCTGCTAACTAGCCACGGCCACAGCCTCCCACCAGACCAGACCTGAGCCAATTTAGAAATTATAAAATTCCAAAGTGGCCCGTGGCGGGAATCGAACCAGTGACCTCCCACTCGAATCCGAGCGCGCCGCCACTGCGCCAGGGAGGTCGTCAAAAATATTATGGTATTTCAATGAGCAAGTCTTTTATATACCTAAATATGTATTTCGAATTTAAAAACAAGAATTCCAAGAACAGCTCAGTCACTCAGTTGCTAGTAAATAATTTAGATTTAGCTATCATATAATTCCTAAAGCTATTCAAAATTGAACTGAGTGTTTTTCTATTTATTGTGTCATCTGATCAGAGTTTAAATAAAAGGACTATTAAAAGCATGCGTATAAACATTTTATAAGTACTGGCATAAATAAAAACGGGCGTAATACTTTCAAGCCCTATTTTACATTAAGTTTAAGAACAGAATGAAACAGGTAAATTTATAAGGTTCAACATTAATTGCTCATAAGGACATCGTGTGTGGCTTGATGCATCACTGATCAAATGTGCGATAATGGACCGAAAACTTACTGAGCGTTGTAAACATAAAGAGCGACACACACGTTGACATCTTATAGGCCAGTGGGACATTATACATATTGTGCCCTCAAATAGTTTGGTATTGAACCTGCGCCATATTGTAACGTAGGCCAGACTTTACTCAAACATAATGTATAGCCATATTATAATACCCAATATGGTGTAGGTTCACCCAAAGTATTTAAAATCGCAAAGTATTTGGAGTTCTTGCCTCAACTGTAAAGATCTTCTGATAGTATACCTATGTGTAATTTCATATCTACTTTGAATTATACATAACAATTGCTACCAAACGAGCAGGCAAGTCACCACTGCTATACGTGATCATCGCCACCTATTAATTGTACAGGGATTTTTTTCGTGCAACCACTTAATAAAAATACTACATGAGTTAGATATGAAACGTAGTTCAGTGTGTTTAAGTCGAAAATATTTATGTTACTGCAATGAGAGTAAAGTTCGCTTACGTTTATAATTAATGCAATCTTTTGATATCTCATTTTTTACACACTTTAACTGCTCTGTAACAGTTTGATTTTAAACATCGCAACACACAGAATACAGTGCTCAACTGGCAGACACGTCAAATTCCTGTTTACGTGTAGGGGCAACATAATAAAATTCCTGTGTTATTACGTCACGACATCGTTACATGGTTTTGTCCTATGATTTGATAATCTTAAATGTCTGCCTTACAATGGATTAGGGACAAGTTTGGTACGAGGATAATTGTTTCTTATGACCAAGATTAAAATTTTTAAGATGTGAGATTGCGTGTAATGCTGCTTTTACACAGTTGAGAGCATGTACGAGTAAGAGACCTGTATTAGCCTGCGTTTCAAAGCAGGTAAATTGTACTTTGTTAAGTACAAAAAAATTACAAGATGGGCAAGACGTTCATTTAATGATAAGTGATAAGCAAGCAAAATATGTCAGACGCAGAGCCTCCCGTGACTTGGTTTATAGTAGTGTTATTATCTCGCTGCAGACTCGGTCATAAATCATTCGAGTGTTTCGCTTTTGTTGTTCACTAAAATACAAAAACAGCAGTGAAGCTCAGCAGTGAAACACTCGGATGATTTATGACCGAGTCTGCAGCGTGATAAGAGCACTACTATAGTAAAATAAAGTTACTGTACTAGGTAAGTACGCTCAACGTCTTGAGACATCAGACAGGTCTTATTTTGCCCAGTTGTAATCTCGTTGGCTACAATACCCTTTAACCCAAAGTAGGTACAGTAAATATATAACTGCTTCATGTTAGAAATTGCTAACACTACGGTGACACAGTGGCACTTATCAGAACGGACTGACTATAACTACTTGGAATTTTACATTGAAGTTCAAATCTTTCCATTCCTAATTCAGACAAAGTACTATTAGGTATTGGTATATTGTTTGTCGACTTACAAGTTACTATCCATCTTCAACTGCAAGAGGATCTATTCTGAAACGAGAAGACGAAAAGCAAATATAATTACTAGGACAACAGAATTTGTGCAAATAAGGACCGATTTATATAGTTCCCCAGTACTCGATTCATATAATAGACTTTCGTATTGATACTGTATTGATACTGATTATTAGATATTATCTGAGAGCTAGTAACTTTCCATTAATAATGTATTTATTGTGTAATTAAAACTACAATAATATGAGTAGCTCATTGTTGCTGTCAGCGCTACCGTATATCAGATTTGTTACTATCTTTGAAAATACTTAAACTTGATGTAACTTTGAATACGCTTCTAGAAACCAACCACTTAGTGCAAGCTTGCACGGTTCACATTATTATAAAATGCCTCACGATGTTTTGTTTCATCGTCAAGTTATATATTCAGTTATATTCATATAGGTATATTCAGTTATCACAAAAGAAATATGACTCTGCAATGTCAGAAATGCGTGCCTATAGGGCTTGTAGACCTTAAGCTACGCGTAGTTAATTTATAGAATTAAGAGTATATGCTTCATTGTCACCAACTCTCAGTCTATTGAACATGTTATTTTCCTCACAAGCACTATTGTGATGATATCCGTGCGGTTGACAGACCCGCCGTATAAACAGTCTTAAGGCCCATTGTGGCAGGCATTAGAGACCTCCTTTAATCCGTTCGAAACAATTTCGCACAATTTCTATAGCATGGCTTCATTGTTGGTTTGTTTATCCTTTTGTTGAGCCTCTTGTGTATATGTATCTGTAACTATTACAAAAAATAATAAAGTTTACTCAGTTGCTGCTATAGCTAAACTCGAATATAGAAGTTGATAACATTTAAATTAGTTTGGTATAATCTGCTAGTGGACAAAAATCTGTATGGTTAGAACTTGTGGTGAATGCTTGCCTTCCCAACGAACGTACAACACCACACAAAATGACACTACAGTTTACAACGGGAGTTACCACCACACTAAAAAGACCGCCAAGCGAATTAATTTAGCATTCCGGCGCGATGCTGTGTAGAAACAGATCCTTCCAGTCTTCGGTTGATGTGCATAATCAAATATATCAAAAATAACATCAGGTGAGATCGCAGTCAAGTAGGTACTAACTTATTTACAATCCAAAATTGCATAGTAATGTCTCAAAATTCTTTATTCTATGTTCTAGAAGTTAGTGCCTGTACTATAAACCCGTCTGCATAAATAAACCGATATTACTCCGGCGGCAGTAAACGTGGAACTGAGAGTAATTAATGCGCTTCAAGACCGGATGGAGCAATAAAATTATTCAGCACGTTGCTTTTGTTTAATATAAAACAGTTTCACAGTCACGTAAGGGCAACTTGTAGTGTAGAGTTGTGCACACATAAGACCACAGATCTATGTAATCCCGATAATTATACGTGAATAAGACAAACTGAACTTTTTACCCAATTCCCTACACAGACACTCCTTTTGTCAATATTTTATTTGAGTACATAATATAATATTTCGGTACAATTATTGTCTTTGATAAGTCACGTGATCATTTTGTCGATCTAATTATTAAAACGCATACACTTTAAAAATACGTTCCATTTAGAATTAAGATATGATATGAGTGATCGACAGCTTTCTATGACGACCGCAAGTCATTTGGCTTTGTCTTTGGACACAGACATTAAAATTGATCACATCATGTTGATGATCACACAATTGATTCCATAAAATACATTTTTAGTAGTGTGAAATATGTACAAGAACGATTTTTTCAAAATTTTCTGCCAAAACTAAGCACTTCTGCAGTACCTACCTATAACTTTCTTAGGTCACTTCAACTGTTAAAAATTCAATGTTGTATTTCGAATTTATATTTGAAATACTCAGCCATATCATGAAATGATGAATCAATACGTTTTTCACCTAGATGCTTTTGAAAAATTTTGTATAACTATTTGAGAACTGTTTAAAGATTCAATTTTAAAAAGTATTTTGAAATAGAAAAAAAGGAAATGAACCCGTAATATTATCAATAACTACGTATGTAAGACCAAACTGTAGACTTGTATTTTTTGAAGCGTAGATTTTGCTTACGTTTTGGAGCTCAGTGTCTTAAATGTGCGTAAGCTCTAAAGCGCAACCTACGACGTTAAGTAGGTCACGCTTAACTTTTTAATGCTTGACTTCTCGTCGGGGCTAATATTCTAAAAAGTCCTCATGATGTTACATTTTTCAATGTTTGTAGGCTAAAGCCAGCTCGCTGTATTGCCTTACTTTTTGCATTTAAAGTTTTTAGAGCTGGGGAAAAAGGCTAGTTTTTGTTAATAAAGCTCTAAATCTAAGGAACAAAAACTAAAGTTAACTTGTTTGTTTTTTCTTCGTGTATGTTTTCTATAAATACAGTTTAGTGATTCGAGATTTCTGTATTGGCAAAATAAATAAACATTCAAACTCTTCTTTCTTAATTAAAGGAAAGGAAAAAAGGAAATAATTTTTTTTTTAAATTTTAACTTTTTAACGTCTAATAAGTAATTCGTTTTATTTGATGTTAAATTTCTGGTTCTTACAATAACATAAAATCGCGTGTCGTCCTTACTTATTCCTGTTTTATGAATTAGGTGGTAGGTTATTTTTTATTATTGTTTCTTTACTGTTTCATAATGCAGTCGGAAAATTTACTGTAGCAGTGTAAACAGTAGTAAAGTAAATACTGGCAGTAAACAAGACACATTCGCGTTTGAACCACATTACAATGGCGCAGGTCTAATTATAATGGACAAGTTTATACGCGGAACACGTTCGATTCGACTATTAATTGAACGCGACTGGACGGTTCATTAGAGCACAATTGCTACTGACGTTCAGTAAGCTAATTAATTGGCCATACGTATAATTACAAGCAATCATAGTAGAGAGGTTCGGAGCTCTCCCTACTAGGGGATCTGGGCGTTGAATCTCAAGCCAACCACTTCTTTCGGAGTTGTGGCTACTAAGGATTAGTTCGATTATCCGATCCTCAATTATACGGATTCCGGATTCTCCGGACAAACAACCGCGACCAAATTAATTAAAAAAATCATGATGAAACTGAAAAATGAACTTTTAGAAGATATTAGTAGAAGATATAGTATTGTTGGTTTTTACAAAAACGATTAATGTTGTGCTCTATGATCAGTAGGCTGCTTCTGTATCGTTAGTTAGTAACTCACGCTAGGTTTTTGACTAAGAAAACGGAAGCAATAATCGTATTTTTGCATTCTTTTTGCAGAAGTTATCAACCTAGGTAGGGTATCATATTATCATGTCAACATACCATGCTAGTTGCTAACTTGTGCAAAAATAATACAAAAATAGGATTTTTGATACCGTAACCCAGTGTGAGTAGCTATAACTTACGAGACAAAATCAGTCTTCTGTTGATATATATTTATTGTATGTTATAAAAATAAGTAGGTAAAACATTAAAATTATTAAACAAAAATACCAAAACGGCCTTTTTTTAAATACGTAAATCAAAGAAAAAATTAAACTTTTCAGTAAAACTTGTTGGCTTACTACATATTTGTTTCTATCCCTTTGCGTTTATAAACCTCACATTTTATTAACTAACTTTATACTCTCTTTAACTATTTGCTAATAAAAGTAGTTAGCGAAGTTTCCCTTGGTTACTTGTGTCATCTTATTACAAAAGTTCAGATTGTCTTTGTAGTAATGTTTATGTTGGGGGACATGCTTTCAGTTTGTTTTGTTTCTCAAGCGAAAGTTAGTGATTTTTTATTAGAAAATGAAGAAGAAACACAGTTTTGCCAAAGAAAAAACCGACAAGTGCGAGTCAGACCATGAGACCGCTTACAGAAAGTTCCGTGTAAATTTGTAGGTAAGTATGTGTAATTTTTTTTTTGTACAGGTAGAGTTATTTTACCTAGTTACAAAGCTATAAAGAGATGGTAGAAGATCTATAGTCATTTTCAGGTATAGGTAGGTACAAAAATAATTAAAACCAATAAAAACATGAAAGAATAAAAGGAAGGTATTATAGTACCGTTAAAGGATAATATCCGAAAGCATTTACTAGCCATAATCATTGGCACAAACATAGATTTACAAAATAAGCCGTCGCTCGCGCTCCGACTAGGAAGAGCCCAACCTATAACAATGACAGCTCCGTGAGTGCGGCAACTTTTTCTTGTAG
Source organism: Coenonympha arcania (assembly GCA_036785405.1). Lineage (NCBI taxonomy): Eukaryota > Metazoa > Arthropoda > Insecta > Lepidoptera > Nymphalidae > Coenonympha > Coenonympha arcania. Next base: position 8,480,240 of record CM072069.1, read on the forward strand.
TGTGAGTGTGTCAATTTGTATATAATATGGTGCGCGGATGCTAGTTTGCGTGAAAAATTGTGTAGCGAACGCTCGGGTATGCGAACTTTGGCAGTCTATTTATTTGCCGCATTTTTGAAGTCGCGTACGGTCTCTGGGACCTCTATGGATACAAAAAAGTTTTTGTTTCTGGGCATTTCAAATCTACACAAGATAAGTACGTGTATCTATGCCTCGATATTAACAACAGACAATAAAGCATTTACGGTTCGATCATACGGGATTACGGATATCTGTGTAGATACGCAAGCCCGACTGACACTTGAGGCCGGATTCCCACAAAGCGCGGAGTGTAGCGGAGCTGTGTTTGAGTAACCAACCAGATTCCGTCATTTTGACATCTCCGAACCTGAAAGGAGAGGAGATGTCGAAATGACGACATCGGATTAGTTACTCAAACACAGTTCCGCTACGCCCCGCATAGTATTATATTATCTGTGGCCCCGCTTTGGTGGAAACCGCCGACTGGCACTTTACAGGTTTTAAAATTAAAAATGTTTCTTTTAGACTAGAGACTGTCTATTAAGTGTTACCTGCGCCGCTTCCCATCGAGATGATCCTTCATGTTCAAGCTTATTGTACTGTTTGAAAGCGGCCCGAATATTGTCACAATGGACTCCACGGCCCGGACAAAGCGTCACGTGTAATTAATGACGTACCACGAAATGTCGCTGTCTTGTGCTCGCTATGAAGAGGAGAGGGTCATAAGTGTTGTAGAGTCGCTTTGTAATCAAAAGTTCATTGATTTCAGATGTATTTGTAAAAATATTTGACGACCTAGCTGGCGCAGTAGCGAGCGGTCGGATTCGAGTGGTAGGTTTGATTCCCTACCACCCACTACCACTTTAGAATAAAGGTTTCGGTCGCGGCACCAGCAAAGACGCACCACCAAGTGAGCGTAAAATATTACAAAAAGAGATTCAGAGAAGGCGCTTATCAAGACAATATGCTTCAGATCTTCCCGAGATGACACTCCGGCTGAATTCAGCTGAACGCAGTTGCGTATGTATTGACGTCACAGAAAAAACAGCTCTGTGGTATTGACATACAGCATACAAGCTACGAAAGAAATCAGTAATTGGTTATATGGCTTAGAATCACACATTATATTAAAAGTTTCAAAATGACATACCTAGAATTTATAAGTGTTTTCTTAGCTGCTGAGATAAGAGATAAGAAGTGTCACATAAGGCATCTCCATTCAAACTCTGTTGGTGTCATTCCAAAGTGACGCTTATATCGTCCGATTGAGATAAAACTAAAACAATAATCCTTTTCATTACGTCCCGGTCCTTTATTTCAAGCGTATGAATGGAATAGGCCAATGTCTTTATATCATATCTAAGAAAGAAACGTGTGGGACGAGCATTAGCTGCTTTTATACCTTTTGTTATCCGCTATATCACCACTATATCACTATTAAGCCCCTGCTCCATTGCTACGCAAGTTGGTCGAATATAAGATCTGCACGGATACGTGTCCATTGTCAGGAGTCTACTTTTGTTTTGTATGAAAAATAATTTACGTACTGTTTTCAGACCTACCGAATATACACAAAAAAATACGAGAATTTTTCATGTAATTTTTCAAATTATACACATCTTGTATAGCATTTGTAACACTGTGATACGAGAATTTTACATTTATTTTTTCAAGTTACATCTTGTATAGCATTTGTAATACGGTGGTACGACAATTTTTCATGTAATTTTTCAAGTTACATCTTGTATAGCATTTGTGCAGTAGGTATTGACTTAACATGTGCCAAATATGCTACCTGTAAGTGCTTAACCTATGCCAATTTCAAAGCCAACATTTTCAGCTTTTTTTAAGGTTATATCAACATTCTTGTTAAAGGGAAATTTCAAATTAGGTTCGCGTATAACCTGAGCATATATCATTGAGAAGCAATGGAATGGACTCTTAAATGAGTGTAAGGTACTATAACTTCAGGCATTCTCTCATTAGCTACAGATGAAAACTCCTCAATCAGTTTTTACTGCCGCATTATAAAACAAAGAAGCTTTACGACGATTTTATGTTCCCGCTTACGGGTAGGAATTTAATTTGTGGTTTGTTTGATAGCAATTTATTAAAGAAACTATAATTTTGCTAAAGGCAGCTAGACCAAAGCTGAAGAAACTTAACTTAATGACTTATAAATTGCACAGATGTCCTGATGAATTCGATAAAACATGTATAATACATGAGTCTAGTTTCTTGTTCATAATACATAGAAAAAGTACTTAGTATATAATAATCGAACATGTCTAAATCAGTTGAGAACTGATCAACTTTTTCCGTTGGATTCAATAATATTTTCAAAAGCCAGCTGAGCATAACTTTGTTACTCCAGGAGAGTTATAAGAAGAGAAAAGAACATCAGATCACCAACGCGACGTCAAGTTTGTTTTTTTCTTTTAAATTAGGTGTCCTGGCTTAAGTCTTTTCACCAAAGCAATAGAAATATACCCTGGACAGGGCGGACGACGCGAAAAAATGTTGCCAGTTTATCGGTGCCAAAAATGCTTGTTTTGCCACCAACAGTAAGGCCACGCTGTAGTACGCTCAGCAGCCATCTGTCGAATTTTGCGTAAATTGTTCGGATACCCATATCCTGAGGTTTCTTATCATACCATTCAGGGTACCATTTTCAAGTTAATACGAAAGCTTCCTCAGCTGCATCGCCATTCGCCACTTAACATCAGGTGAGATTCTAAGTACTATAACTTCTTCAGATTCATCGCCACTTTACACCAGCGGGGCTAAGACAAAGTAATACCTAGTCATTTAGCGTTGACGACAGTAGATAACAATGTATGGATAAAACAAGTGACTGTAGAAAAACAAAAAAAAAAAGTAGAAAAACCACGTGACCGAATACAGGAAAACACGTTTTTGAAAATCGACTACGACTATTCGAACGCTCCCTGGCGTTCTCGCGGACGTTGTAGATAACTTTAGCGTACTTCGCATGACAATTGACAGCCGACAGTGAACAACGCGCATAAAGTAGATTCTGCTTTCATTTGTTTTCATTCGTCACGTGGTTTGTCCATACATTTTTATTTACTTTCGTCAACGCTAAACGACTGTTACTTTGTCTAGCCCCGCAGGTGAGATTCTAGTATGGTTTGTAAAAAAATAAAAATGATTAAAATTGGATAACACAGCTTTCCGTGCAAAAACTGAAACTAGGCTAACCGAGCGTATAATTGAGCACTTATTTAGCCTGTAGGTGTTTAAAAGAGAGCTCAAGCAAGCTATCATGTGGCGTGAAACTAATCAAGGCACGTCTCATCAACGCGAACAATACGAGCAATTGCTTACACCTTACAGCACCGCGGCGCTTTCTTTGACACTTGCGCTATGCATTTATGCGCCACAAGTGACGCGAACTATTGTCGATAAGTTATCGATGCTTCGGACGTTTAAGCTCGTCTTTACTGCCCTTCCAACACCGATATGAACCTGAGAATGAGCCCATAGGAACATTATTTACGTCAACCTTCTTTATCAAAGAAAAAAAAAATAGAGTCATTTGACGAAATTTCCGCCTATACGCCGCAACATGGCGGAAATCGTCCCTGTGGAAACTCGCGTGCGGGCTAATGACAAGTTTATCTGTGGCGTGGACCACGGTCCATAGACAATCCTGCGGTCGGCTTACAACTGTCGCTGTTGGACCAGTAAACTAGCGACATTTTTTAATTTATTCCTTATTTACATTATAAATGAACCTATGCGCAAAATTTCACCTTTCTAAGTTGATTATTACCTAATAAAGTATTGAGTCCATGAATGAATGAGTCAGGACTTTCGTTTTTCTCTTTCGTAGATATAACTGATAGGTATATCTCAAAACAATCAAAATCATAATATTATTTAATAGTCGAAACTGTATCACTCCACCCTCACTTCTACTATCTCGATAAATAGATACCTATTACCTCCGTCCCATCTCTATCGCAGATTGACGGGTCCGCACCTTTCCCAGCCAGGGCATAATTACTTCGAGTTTGCAGCCAATTAAACACCTTTGCTTTATTAAGAAACCGCATCGAGCGCCCGTAAATAGCGAATCAGAAGGCTTCATTGCAATTTCTAGTGCCTATTCAGCTCTTTCTATACACTTGATGGAATAATTTCTACTGATTTTGTGGTTTCCACCCACTACTTACCGTGTTAAATCTACATTGAAAAATTGATTGAACTGTAGTAAAAATTTGTAATTAATGAGTGCCAAATTATAATTTTTTTTTGCTAACCGAGCCGTAGGCGAGAAGATTGCCATTTTATAAGCAAGTGTTTTGAAAGCTCAAATCCTTTCTGAACCTAACGTTGAATGCAGAAGGGCTCAGTAGCCTGAGCCTTGTCTATGGTAGTCATAGAAACCTGATTTCAATTACAGTGATACTAGAGATTATTAATTACAGAATAATAAAAATTACTAACAATATATATTTTGTAAAATTATTCTTAAGATTGGATGACATGCCACAAACCACAGGTACTCTAAATACACGTAAGTAATTCAATGATTTTATGAATTAAGTAATGCAATGATGTTTATTACTGTTTACATATTTAAGAAAAATATTTTTTTTAGATTAAGATGCTGTTATAATCTGTATTATTTATAAACCATATTGTAAACACAATTATTATTTTTGAAAAAGACCAAGTGCCGAGTTTCTTGCCTGTTCTTCTCGGTGAAATACTGCTTTCCGAACGTGGCGGTAGAGTTTCACATTTCTTAAGAGCCTGTAATTTAGGCCTACGTGAATGAATGAATATTTTGATTTTGATTTTGCCTAATACATCCGAAAGCACACCGCAATGTTTTCAAAGGAGTGCAAAGCCCGATTAGCCGCACTTAGCCTGGGGTTGACTGGAATTAAATACATTTTTAGAAAATTCACTATTTCGTAACATTGTAACAAAATTTATTTCCTTCTGAAATAAGTATGAGTGATCGACGACTGAATAAGACAGACTTTAATGGAAAACAGGTGATTATAAGGTTTATAGATATTTTAAACCACGATGACGCGCCCCACTCTGTCCAACTCCATACGAATCGAATGCAACATAAGCGATTTTGACAGAGTGTAATCTATAGGTATACCTATATTCTTTATGATAGGATACTGGATGACACTGATGGAATTTAGATGACATTTCATTCCACTTCTAGAAAATGATAGATAATATTCAAAATTGTGAGGTCTGCGCAATGCATTCCACTTTGAATCCATATTCGAAAAATTGCTACCGTATTTGGCATACCAACATCGCAGGTACAATAGATTCAATATTTGCCATTCCTTCGACAGTGTAAGTAGATTTGGGGACACTGAATATGAAATTTAAAATGAAAATACTAGACTCGCGTATAAGTTTTGCTGTACGTGAATATCACTTTAATAGTTATTGTGCTACGTAATTTATTTTAAATAAATAAATATATACGGGACATTTTTACACATCGCAATCTAGCCCCAAAGTAAGCGATAGCTTGTGTTATGGGTGCTAGATGACTGATAAATATACATACATACCAATATACATGAATATAATATATTGAAAAACACCCAGACACTGGAAAACATTCATGCTCATCACACAAACATTTACCAGTTGTGGGAATCGAACCCACGACCTCCGGCGCAGACGGCAGGTTCGCTACCACTACGCCATTCGGTCGTCAAACGTCATGGGATACCCTTAAATTTTAGGCTATTCACTACTATTATGTCACATACATTCAGTATTGAACACTGCTAAACAACGCCTTTGAATTATCTTTTGTATAATTATTTTTATAGTAGGCAAAAAAATATTTTTTGTCAACTAAAAATTAATTAAATAAATTTAACTATATCATAATTACAATTTTTAAATCATAAAGCAAGCTAGTACAAAAAACTGGCCATGTGCGAGTAAGGCTCGGGCACGAAGTATTCCGTATAAAATTATTATTTTATAAAAACGACAAATCATTACGTGTGTTGCATGGGATACCCCTTAAATTTTTATTGCTGTTTTTTAGTATAAGTTCTCATAGCGGCAAAAAGAAACATAATATCATCGGTAATCAACTGTCAAGATTATATTATAGGTACTAGCTGTTGCCCGCGGCTCCGCTCGCGTGAATTTAGGGTTTTCACTACTTCTGCGGGAACCATCGCTTTTTCCGGGATAAAAAGTACCATCATGTGTTAATCCAGGTAATAATCCACCTCCATTCCAAATTTCAGCTAAATCGGATTCGTAGTTGCAGCGTGAAGGAGTAACAGACAAACATTCCAACCCCTATTTCACCCCCTTAGGGAAGGATTTTCTCAAAACCGTTTCTTAACTGACAACTACCCATTAGAAATAACCTACTTTCCAAATTTCAAGTCAACAGTAACAATATTAAAATTTTCACATAAAAACTTTCATCCCCTATTTTACCACCCTTAAAGGGGAATTTTCCAAAACGACTTATACAAATTTTTAATATCTGAAGCTGATAACCTAAATGACGATTTTCACCTAGATTATTATATCACGATTCAAGAGACAGTTTGGTGACAGACGGACAGACAGACGGCGGAGATTTTGGGTATGAGACCATAAAAATCTGCAGAACGGTCAGTTAAGGCATATAGTAAAAAATGCAGCCGCTATTACCAACATCATTCCACGGGTGCATAAACTTATACAGTAACTTGGTATATCTATGTACTTTGACAATAATTAATAACCTAAGCTCACTCGCCACAAATCTGTTACTGATAGTACTACAGCTGCAAATGCAATAAACATCAACAATCCCTCTACGTTGTTGCCACGATATTTACAGGCACGAAATTAACCATTATACCTACTCTTACAAGCTAATGGCTGCATTATTTTATTTAAATATCCATTACAAGCGGTGTAACTCACTGACATAACTATAAACAACATCACTAACAAGCCAATATCTAAGATTAGTGGTGCTATGTCGTCGTAAAGCCGAGTGTGACGTGTATCATATCTCGGAATTATGGCTACGAGCAAAATGTACGTTATAAACAATATTACCTAGTACTTTATCCACAAGGCTTTTGTAAGGGGGCTGGAATGTTTTTCTCTTTCTACTAGGTTGTAATGTAATCATTACTCGTAGTGCCACAAAATCACAAAAGACGTATTTGTTGCATACCATAAAAGAACAGTGCATCAAAAAAGTTATAAGGATGCACAGTTTTTCAAGAATGCACTGTGATATACATTGACTACAGAAGTTTTACGTATCCCGTTGACTAGGCTGAAAATAACTAGGGGGAAAACAAATGAAAGTTTTATAATTGTACAAATGTTTTGTATCATTATAAAACTTTGATACTTCATGTTTAGCAAACTCAAAATACAATTAAACTTGTTTTATGGAGTATTTATTTTGAGTATGTAAGTACGAGTATATTTAGTAGGTTGTTTAAAGAAAAGTTGACTACGCAGTACGCACCTTGCTAAAGAGTATTATTGCACCCTACTCAACGTAACTCTCATTAATAAGTTATTAATCAGAGTTATTAATAATAATTCACTTAGCGCTTGATGCTGCAATCTACGATTATTGAATTTAGCTCTATTTTGTCAAACACTCACGATGCACCATTATGAAAGCCTAATTATAGCGCTATGACTAAGTACCTAGTAGAATCATGGATTTTTACTTTCCTTTCCCTTACCTTTATACGACTTTCAAGGAGGTTTTTATAGCAAACTACTTATTTTAGCTGTAGCAGGTAATGGATTATCTACATTTGAAACGGCAAATCAGTTAAGCATTTGTAACTTGTGGTGCGATTGAGGTACAAACATCTATAATAGTGTTATTATCTCGCTGCAGACCCGGTCATAAATCATCCGAGTGTTTCGCTTTTGTATTTCACTGCTGAACTACACTGCTGCTTTTGTATTTTAGTGAACAACAAAAGCGAAACACTCGAATGATTATGGCCGAGTCTGCAGCGAGATAATAACACTACCTACTATAAACTTACAAAGTATCTTTTGTGGTGCCTGAATAACAATAATATAATCAGACCAAAACGAGGGCCCAAATTAATATTGTTACAGAAGTTTATGGAACGGCATCATTCCAGAATTTCCAATAATCGAACGGCAGATGTCAACAAAGAGGGCAAACTTCCGAAAGAGTTGGAAAGTAATATCGTTCCCGAGCACTGAGTCAATAATAAACAAGGGGCGTTTGATACACTTGTAAACTAATAACCTACCCTCCAGACGTTCGCTGTATTAATACACAATCACAGAGTTGGATGAAACGGTTAGACAAATGCGGAAACTTATTTGTTTCCTCATTATATACGCTAATGTTACAAGTAATTAGCAGATTCGTAACTATCTCTCGCTAGGAAGACGGTTTAGACTGACCGGCGGCCCCGCTAATCTGAAAGAAAATTAGTCTGTGTTACACCATGTTTTTTGTCTAGGTACATTCGGTAGGTCTGGTAAGTCGTAACCCATTTTTCGTATCCCTATATAGCAATCTTTATATATTTCTTTGTTATTATAACAATCTTGACCCGGTCAGCTAGTCTTCCTAATATATTAAATTCTCGTGTCTGCATATTTCATAGAGTTTCTTTTTTTAGTGTTTCTTTGTTTAGTGTTTGTGACCAAATTCCTACGAAACGGCTTGATTGGTTTTCATGATTTTCTTTCTACGTCCCGTAGTTCTGGAAATAGGTCGTAAGCTATTTTTCATAGCCTCAAAGTTCCAATCTCAGGATTTATAGGATGAGCTTTTATGGGACTAAAAACATTTTTTTACAAACATAAGAAGTTTGCAATTCTGTACGTTACGTTATGTATTATCTAAAGCACGTGCCTGTCTATGTTTTTCTAGTCTATGGACCGTACAATAGCGACAAACAATCGCCCCCTGGTATATTGGAATACAGTACAGCACAGATTCTGATTGTTTTATCGAGAAATGTTATTATTTTGTCTTAGTATAGCGACTATTTCTGCACGATGCAGCATTTTCCTTTTAGGTAATAAAATCCGCGTATACGCTGCATAGGTACTTGTGTAGATAGGTATTTTCTTTTTGAGATGTCTTGGGCGAATTTTTTGTCTTTCCGTTCGTCGTGAGAGTCAAATAAACTTTTTAAAATAACTTGTATTTAATGTGTGTTTTCCTCTTACATAATGAGCATTAAAATCTCAATAGGAACTTGTTTGTCTATAGTAAAAATTAATGGTGTTTCATATTTCTGCCTCGAAAAACACGTTATACCATCAACCCACGTTAAAACTGTCAATCGTTTTTGGAGCATCGTCAAGGGTTTAAGCCATCTTATTTTCAGAGAGAGGGTATTGTAAAATGTAATTACTAAGTAGTACTTAAAAGTAATAAGGTAAGCTCTCTAAAAAGTAGAGTTTAAAGTCATTATTTGACAGGTGATAGGTAATGCTATACCTAGATTAATTATTATTATTTGATCCCAAACACTTATGCAAATCCTTACCTCAAACTTCTGCGGTACCTGATGTTGACGTACACGTTCGAACTATACGCAATATATGACTAAATTATCTCTCTAGACCCCATAACAAGCCATAGTTTGACGTGATAATACTATATTAGGTTCATTTAATCCCGATCACTTATGCAAATCCATGACCGCAAACTTGTGCAGCAGTTTATCGGGCACAAAGTTGGGGCGTGTGAAGCCACCGTTATCAACTTATAGCTAATCAATGGTGCGACAAATGCGGGTTTAAATATCGCGAAACTCTGCGCGGGCTTGCGGTGAATCTCCAATTAATGACAGACTTAGAAATTACCAACTTCCAACGAACCAATAAATTGTTGTTAGAAATTTCCTTGATGTATGGTCCGTTTAAATGTGATCACTTATTTTGTATCAAAGGATTTGTTCAGGCATGACACACCTTTGAGAATTTTATGGTTCTCATCATTATACCCTTTATGAAACTGAAAGAAAAACAGTTTTCTGCCAAGTTTCTTGGCAGTTCTTCTTGGGGCAAAGCTTGCTTTCAGAACTTGGCGGCAAAGTTTTGACAATTTTTAGGAACAGCGGGACATCTAATAGAGATTTCTTTTTCTTCATTTTTCTTCAGTGATTTTTTGACGACGATCCTGGTGCAGTGGCGCGCGCTCCGATCCAAGTAGGAGGTTGCGGGTTCGATTCCCGCCACGGGCCATTTTGGAATTTTATAATTTCTAACTAAAAAGTTTACTTACCCCATTCTAAGTTAGTTCGATAACAACTTTGGCTGAATCATCACGTACTATCAGGTGAGATCGCAGTCAAGTACCTACGAACTTGTACCGTCGAATCTGAGAAACTGGGTAAGCGAGAAACTCTATTATGTGAGTATTTGCCAGGCCCCGTCATTTTGCCCTTCTTACTCCGAAACTCGGGTTAGTGAGAAACCAGTAACTATAAGAAAAAAAGAGATTCGGTCCCTTGAACTCTCACTTATACAGGGTTGACAGTATAGGTATAGGTTAAAAAAAGATGTTGACTTCACAAAACGAGATTGTAGAGACTCTCAAGGCGGTGAAGGCTTTCTATAGATTGGGCCAGTTTTTTTTTAATTATTTTTTTTATTCTATACAAGTTAGTATATTCTACTTGACTGCGATCTCACCTGATGGTAAGTGATGATGCAGTCTAAGATTTTATCGTACTAACTTAGAAGGGTTAGTAAATTTACCCCAACGTTTTCTACGCAGCATCGCACCGGAACGCGAAATCGCTTGGCGGTGCGTCTTTGCTAGTAGGGTTTGCTGGTAGTTGCATTATTGTAATGTAACAACTAACAACGTAGGTCTATACGTGATTAATAATCTTATTACACAAATCACACGAGACCGCAGCAGGTGCCGTCGGGCCAAAACATGGCTGTAATTACAGCGAACCTATAGCCCGCTGGTAATGCGTTTGATTAGTTTCCTCCCTGCACTGATAATACGTGTATTATGGTTTGTAATTATTCTCACAATTATTCCAATGCATTATTATTTGTGCAAACAAAATTATTGTTATAAATAGAATGGTTGCATTGTTGCACTACCTTACTTACTTATTGGAAATGTTGAATTTACAACAACAGAAACAAACAGTTTCTGGATCTGGGGTAGCGAAATTCTTTTCTTATTTAGCTCTATAAAATTATCTTATTAAGTGCACACATCATAAAGAGATTACGTATTATCTTTGTTATTGGGCTACTAAACGGATTAAAAAATAACTCTTTACTTATCAAAATATACGGATGACGTATATAAGTAAGTACATGTATGAAGAATGAGTCAATCAAATTGTATGCGGTACAAGTTTACGTGATGTGTGTTGGTTGCGGTCAGTATTAATTTTTCATCTCTTTAATTTAAATGGTACGAAACAGTTTATTTCAAAGGTAATACCTACAAGAACTTTAAAAACCAATTATTATATTAACGCCTTTAAAGACTCACTGGTCACTTGTAGCTGTGAGCTGATGCGTTGATAATAATACAAGGGAAATATAAATTTAAAATTGGAACGTAGTGTTGTGCGTCGCGTCGCGTGATCGGCTCGCGTGTCGCGCTCGGGCTCAAATTAAAATCGAGCCGATAAGACACTGCGCCTCACGACGAGGAGTCGCTTTTAATTGCCACTGCCACTGCCACTTGAAATTTCTTTAGAAGTTATTATTTACAGGCACACAGCTCGTAGAAGAGACGGCCGTTGAAGTCCAAGGCGACGGACATTACTTGTACATCAGGAAGCGCAGTGTTGGCTAACCTCAGACAATACACAGGACCCGGCGATTCGTGAGAAAAAATGTCGCCAACTTACTGGTGCCAAAAATGTTTCTTTTGATACCAAATCCGCATTATAGTTTAAAGACCATGCCACATTTCACTATAGTTGTTATTACTCATCACAGGCATTTCCACAGGGAAGGTTTTTTCCATATTGTGGCGTATTAATGGTAGTTTTGTTAGATAGCGATATCTTTCAGATAGCGATATTTTTTCATGTATGTAGAAGGTTTACGGTTAAATGTTCAGATGGACTCATCCTAAGTTCATATCGGTGTTACAGGCACACAACTCATAGAAGAGACGGATTTTGGGAACCAAAGCGATGCCGCACTGGGAAGCGTAGTGTTGGCTAACCCCAGTCCCACAAAATGGACCAAGGCCCGGTTTCCACAAAAGCGGAGACGAGAAGAGGCTAGAGGAGAACTGCTCGAAGCTGTCCGGTTATTTCCACCAATGCGGAGAGTAGATGCGGACATGATATGAGAGCAGTGCATAGCGCAGAAATGATCTGAGGAGGTACAAAGCATTTAATTGAATGACACAAATTTCTATTAAAAAAATTAGGTGACCCGACAAACGTTGTTTTGCCATTAGGGATATAAAAAAAAAAAGCTTACGACCTATTGAACATAATATACAGAGAATTTGATAAGAATCGGTTGAGCCGTTTCGGAGGAGTAGAGAAAGATGAGACATCCCTTTGCTTGATCAATTTCTAACGAAACTAAGTGGAGAGGCGATGTGGAAATAAAAAAGAAGTAATGATATTCTATATTCAATATTCAAATGATTCCATATTCAATACAAAATGATATTATATCATAATAATTATTTCAATTTTGACGGAGCACTCAAATGCTCTGGAAGAGTGTTGCTCACATTCGCAAAAGATTAAAAAAAAAAACAAAATGTTAAAAAAAACCAAGTCACGACCATCACGTGAGTTGGCACTTCTTCAGAGCAAAGCTCGCATGAAAAAGGTCTCTGCCTATAGCAGAGAACAAATGAGTGCGATACATTTAAAAAAAAAATTCAAATGATGCATAAGCAAGAATTTAAGCAATTAAAAATCTTCAAATCAACCTAGTTATAAAAGTTCGTGACCCCACATAAACAAGACAATCGTCCCCAGCATCGGTACAAGAGCGGAGCTGGCCCAATTAAAGCCGACACAGCCTTCCAGACAGTGTCACCGGAATCACCCACACGCAATCTCCGGTTAATCGATACCATTAATTTTGTCCTGTCGTATGGTAAAATATTTCCGAGTAAATGATATCGATACTTGCAATGAGCCTCTGTGCCTCACGCTTCCGCGTTTGAACAGCAATCGCTTAGCTTCTTAATTTGGCTAGTAAAAATATTTAAAATAATACTTAATAATTAATAAAATAAAAATACTTAATAATCCCCAGGAATCCATGGATTTTTCCGACGTTAAAATTAATAATCGATAGTTACAGCCAAAAGCTATTAACGTTTCAAATTTTAACCAAATAGGTTTAGTAGTACTTAACTTACATAACTTAGTAAACCTTTGTACTATTTGAATGGACTCTGCAAGACCAGTCCTACAACTATGATAGTAATAAAAATTAGTTGAAAAATTTAATAAAAACACTCATTTTCTACGTAATTATGATCGAAAGAGTCCCCGCTTAAAATGGACGCACTTTTAATAAACTTTTCAACAATTGAAAAGGAAAAATAAGTTTAGCAATTTCGTTCCTAACTTTCACAATGTGAGTAAACTTCATTTATTTCGTCAAAACTTTCACAATTATTATTATTCGAGTAGGCCAACACGATAGGTATAATACTATAAGTATCACACCATTATAAAGCAAATAGAAGGCCTGATTCGGGACAAAAGACGAAGTAAGGAAATGTGATTTCACGTCACAGTTTTTTTAAACAAACCTCTGTTGCATGTCGAATTGTAAATAATTAGCCCATTCAGCCGTGCCTCCTGCGACGTTGCGCTTTTGTTCCTTTGGATGTGGGTTATTGGTAAAAAATAACATCTTTATAATCATCTATTGGCAATTTTATAAAAATCCTCTCACATTTGTATGTGAAAAGGAAATTGAAATAAAATGCGTTATAAGCTTTCTACGCCACTTAGAATCGACGAGAAACAAAAAAAATGCGGTAGGCGAGATTTTAGGAATGGTTGAAAATGTATAAAAAATGGTTGAATTATAATCAGTTTTTTTTCTTAAAATATTTTTATAAGTAATTGTACATGCCATCTTATATAGATCTCGCGAATATCGTAGATTTTCCTGGGATAAAAAATATTCTTTATTGTGTTGCTTATCCAATATCCAGGGTATAAGCACAGTTCAAAGATACTACACTACGGATCTTTTAACACTGTGGTATAAGCTTTACTTTTCAAATTTTAGCTAAGTTGCTTGTGTAGTTGTGGCGTTATTGAATAACAAATATCCAAACGTACAAGCTCACACAATTTCACATTTATAATACATATTCATAGTATTCTGAGAATAACATTCATTTTATAAACAAAAAGTGCTGAAAATGTTTTTCCAAATATTTACGAGTAGGTATATTAATAGAGATTCGGAATTCAATACTACTTTTCGTTTTATTTTATTTTAAACCTGACCGCAGGTGTGGTCACTCGCAGTGATTAAAGAAAATATAAAATAAATTGAACTCATCAGTTCCCATTAAGAATTTCAAACGGACAATATCGCTATAGTTAAGCCTGTACTATGATAATAAACCAATCTCATTTAGACAATGCCATTGCGTGAGAGATTCTTAGAGGAGCTCTAAAGACTACAGGATGAAATTGATGGTCCAATTTGCTCTTCCTTAATCGAGCGTCGAATGAGCCTGCAGGATAAAATTAGATTGCTTCTGCTGTATTTGAACTAGGAACATACCCACCTATTGCGTATACGGAAAGGTTTTTTATTCGCAATGGGATACCTACTTTATAGGACGTAGGTAGATACGGCTTTGTGGACAGTCGCTGACATGCGGTTGTCAATAGATGGTGCTGGCTGTATGGAGGAATTCGATTCGTTTGGGCGATGCGAATCGACTCGAAATTCGTACAAAAACCTGTACTAACCCAAATGGTCTGAGACCATTTTAAAGTTTTAAAATCAAAAACTGGCCACACAAAGTTAAGTTTAAGTTCACAAAGCTCGAAACTTCTTCATCAAAAGACAAGCTTTCAAATCGGTTTAAGATTGTTTAATGCGTCTCGTATTATAAAACCTTGCATTTACATGATAATTAAAGAAACAGATAGGTGCAATATCGGCAATAATAAATTCATATGACTCCAAAAAATATTTGGTTAAGGTACGTTTCCATAAGTACGTCTGAGAGTTTACGACAAAAGGCAATTCAGATGCATTTACATACAAAGTATTTGTTAGAATGTAAATATAAGATAAAATTTGTTAAAAATTAATAAATTATCTTTTGCCTAAACTTTTGATTTGTGACGTGGGTTTTATAAATTGTATAAGTGAAGCCATAGTCCCACGTCGCTATATGGCCGAGGGTCAAATCCAAACAATTTTAAATCGCACAGTGGGTAACTTATATAGTAAAGGAGTATAAAGTCGAATCCGTATTTACATTTTTTCCAGTCAAACAGGTGTTTACGTAATCGTAAACACCGGAATCTTGAGATAAATGATAATAATTAAATACGTATGGTGTACAGTATAACTATACTGTTATAGAATGAAGTCAATGAAGACTTCCGATCTGGAAAAGGAATAATGGAAGGATTTTCCACTTACTCTATTATCATTGTACTTTACGTTTCTCCTATGATTATTAGGTACAGTCACTCATTCCGGAAACATCCGCTATAAAAAATCGAAATTAACGAGGGCGAAGCCTCGTGCAAAACCTAGTTTGTCACCCAAAGTGTAGTACACAGCGAGACTCCACCTTAACCAATCTAAGATACGTCTTAATAAAGACGGGATTCCTCTCTAATTGGCACTCTATCAGTCAACCGTAAAAGCCGACGTCGTTATAAATAAAATATCAAAAGCGGAAAATTCAATATGGACGTTTGATGAACTATCGTATATATTGACAAGCCACTCCGTTGAGGCGCTTACAAAAAATATTGCTACGTCTGTTCGATGCAGGAAACAATAGTCAATTAGTTATTTAATATGCAACAAAAGTTAAGTGTTCTTTGTATTGTTGATTAATATTTTTTCAATCTGTGAAAGCATATTGAAACCCAAAAACTTAACCAGTCTCCTAAAACCGGACTTCCTCCTAGTTATGTCCTACAAAACCCGGCTGAGTTCTTGTGGGCTTCTTCTCAATGCAGGGCGCGTTCGAACGCTCTTGAACTTAGCTTTAAATCGACTTGTAGTTATCACCATATAAATGCGGCAAAACAACGATTGCCGTGTCAGCAAGTGGCTTTTAAAAATTAAGCGAATCAATCGGTGCGTTTTTGACACTTACACGCAATGTAGCACGTCTCAGGTGTACAAGCAGCCGTCCCCACTTCCTAGCTCAAACCTGTCAACAGCAAATAAAAAGTCTATACATGTAACAAAAAACAAAATCTCTACATTCCGGAAATAGTCATTAACGTACCGCCTACCTACCACAGCGTCTGTCACTCAGTCGTGTCACTCTCCGAGGGTGGATGTAATATAAAAGTTCATTAGCGCATCAGCTGAACGACATTTTTAGAACGATTACGATCTACGGAACATGTGAGTTACGAGTTATGATGTATAATTCCTGATGGCTGTTTCGTTTAGGATTATACGAGTGGATATTAATATTTTTAATTTTTTAACACTAGGTGCAAGTTAGTACTTGACTGCAATCTCACCTGATGGAAGTGCCGATGAGAAGCCGATGTCATACTAACTTGGAAGGAGCAAGTCCAAATAACCGTTATCGTTGAAACGCTTGGCGGTGGACAAAACAAATGTCTGTAGAAAAACCACGATAATAATTACTAAACACGCTGTGTTTGAATAATTAACTACGCTAACTTGAACGCTCGCTGGCGTTCTCTTGGACCTTGTAGATAACTTTAGCGTACTTCGCTTGACAATTGACAGCCGACAGTATCAAACACAGCGTGTTTAGTAATTACTATCGTGGTTTTTCTACAGTCATTTGTTTTGTCCATACATTTTTGTCGACTAGCGTTAACGCCAAACGCTTGTGACTTTGTCTAGCCCCGCAGATCAGAAATTTTAAAATTCTAAAGTGAACCGAGGCGGGAATCGAACACGCGACTACTAGAATCTGGGCATGCGTCACTACGCCAGGGTGGTCAGAAGGTTTAAACTTAGTTTTATATTATATTTCGTTTCAAAGGTTAAAACTGAACTTTAAAATTAACGTTTCTCCACTGGGGGCACTAATTAACACAAGAATGAGAAGGCTTCATTGGCAGGCTTTCAATTGGCAGGCTTCACACATTACGGAGAACTCCCAGGTCTACGAGGATAGATTCTATAAGCACTAAAGAAGGGATATTTAGTTAAATGACTCCGAAAAGTGTAGACTGTGCCTGAAATTTGAAGGCTAAGTACTTCCCTTAGGGTAAGAGGCAAGACAAGACGTCTTTATGTAGGTACGATACCCTAAAAACATAACAAACCAAAAAGTTGATTAGGTAGACATTATATCTACTGTGTTGAACTAAATTATGTAGGAAGGAGTTCCAACTAAATTTAATAAATGACTTATTTCGTTTTAGCCGAAACAAGGTAAACTAATGGGTTCATTATGCGATCGATACGAGAAATTAAGTTTGGAGGGCTGATTATAGTTGATCGTGCACTGCGGTAATGACCGCAAGGATCGCAACATTCAGTTCTGTGTTATACCACCCAACTTTCAAGCTGAACAGTGGATGAGGCGTTGCTACTCTGGCTAGTTTTCTATATTTAATTAGTATGTTTATTATTATGTATTAGTCGCAGCCCTGACAGTTATTACTCGCTCTCGCCTTCAAAGGTGGAAGTTCCCTTTTTTGAAAACAAAGTTTGGACGCAAATCTTGCCTGTTTGCTAGACCATTCCTCTATACCAAGGTCAACAGAGCACTAAAAATAGTAAAAATGTCCCGTTATAAATGTAAAAAAACACTCAATAAATGGTTATTAGAATCTAGTTACGCAGAAACAGAAAGAATACTTACAATATTAGAATAAATATAATTTTGCACACACACACACACACACACACACACACACACACACTATGGAAGGATGTGATCTCCACAGCACAGGGGATCCTAGTGTGGAGGTCACAGGCTTCAATTTTTGTGCTTACTTTGTACCTATGTAAAAAATTAATAAATGAATAATAAATGAATGAAATGAATGAATAAATGTTTATTCGTGACTAAGACGTATCTACTTCGCACGGGTGATCTAAATTATTATACTTCTATGTAAACTTATTTTCTAGATATGTTTTGGCGTTTAGGGCTGGGCGGTGAATGAATGAATGAGCCAGATTTTCCTTTAAGAAGCTGTTTAGTCGTCGGTGAGTGGTAAACTGATACTGCTATTGTTTGCTGTGCTAGTCGACTCTCAAGGAATAATTGGAAAGATCTTTAACTGCAGGTGTGTAACTGAAAAAGGTATACGCAGCGAAAAAGCTGTAGTCTGCAATGATCATATTTACTATGTATATCAACCATGAAGAATCAAATTACAGTTCGCGTGACGTTAACGTGATTCCAGCGCGTGCTTCCAACGTGCAAGATATGAGATCTTATTCCGACTCATTTCTACAATACAATTAACATCTGAACAACCTATAGCTATATCACTTATCTGCGATTGCTCAAATAGAGTTAAATTTAAAAAAAGGTGTAAGTTGTGAAGTCACGTGATCAATGTAGAGATCGGATTTGTCATTTTCATACGTGTTTAAATATCAATCTTTTGAGCAACCGGCAGGTTTTTGCGATGACCACAGATAAGTAATAATGATTAGTTAAAAAAATGTATTGTTTACATTAGAATTATTTCTCTTCGATGTATGATACAGTTTGCAATAACGACATCGTGACCTCCAAGTGGAATCGAATTACAGTTCACGTGACGCGAGCTGAGCGACGTGATTACCCCACGTGCCAGCGATTCAAGTTGCTAGATATACGAGATCTTACTTATTTGGCATCAATTCTCTAAGTATAGATTAATAGCATTTCCCACCCGCATTTTACGCATTAAAGATATCTTTTCCGAGCAGGTGAGTTGAAAATAACTATTTCATCATGCGCCTTCGCTGAGGACACACCGTCTTTCATTTTACGAACCTGCAATCAAACTGAGGGACCGCCATTGCTGCGCCCTCCATAATATGTTCGTCGAAAGATTTAACATAATTTTGGCTAACCTAACCTAACCCCCGGGCGATACCATCCAAAAATCTTGTTTCAAAACAGCATTGTTTACATTAGAATTATTGCACTTCTTTCTCTTCGATATGTGATACAGTGTGCAATAACGACATCGTGACCTCCAAGTGGAATCGAATTACAGTTCACCCGACGCGAGCTGAGCGACGTGATTACCCCACGTGCCAGCGACGTGACGTGATTCAAGTTGCCAGATATACGAGATCTTACTTATTTGGCATCAATTCTCAAAGTACCTACCTATAGGTAGGTATGACGGGCGGGAAAGGCTATTAATGTATAGATTAATAGCATTTCCCGCCCGTCATTTTAGGCATTAAAGATATCTTTTCCGAGCAGGTGAGATGAAAATAACTATTTTTTTCGACTAGCCCCCTGCACCATATTGTCTAAAAACCTTGTTTAAAAATGTATTGTTTACATTCGAATTTTTGCAGTTCTCTTCGATATGTGATACAGTCTGCAATAACGACATTGTGACCTCCAAGTGGAATCGAATTACAGTTCACGTGACGCGAGCTGAGCGACGTGATTATCCCACGTGCCAGCTACGTGACGTAATTCAACTTGCCTGATATACGAGATCTTACTTATTCAGCATCATTCAAGTCCCTAAGTATAGATTAATAGCATTTCCCGCCCGCATTTTAGACATTAAAGATATCTTTTCCGAGCAGGTGAGATGAAAACAACTATTTCTTTCGCCTAACCCCCTGCGCGATACCGTCCAAAAATCTTGTTTTAAAAAATGTAGAATTATTGCACTTCTATCTCTTCGATATGTGATACAGTCTGCAATAACGACATCGTGACCTCCAAGTGGAATCGAATTACAGTTCACGTGACGCGAGCTGAGCGACGTGATTACCCCACGTGCCAGCGACGTGACGTGATTCAAGTTGCCAGATATACGAGATCTTACTTATTTGGGCCCATTTCTCTAAGTATAGATTCAGGTTCCATTCTCTATGTATGCCTTTAAGCTTTCACTCTCAAGTTTTGTCTGCGGCTTCGCAAACGTAGATTTGGAGTTTAAAAATTCAGCAGCAGTAGGTAACTGGGATTTAAAGTAGGTAACCACGATATACCCAACGTATCGCCTTTTCATACAACCATTAGCAAGCTGAAATGGCAGTGGGCAGGTCACGCGTGTCGCAGGGGCGATGGCCGGTGGGGCCGAAAAGTCCTTGAGTGGAGACCGCGTACAAGTAAGCGTAGCGTGGGGCGTCCTCCAGCTCGTTGGACCGACGACATTAAGTGGGTGGCGGGCTTCCCGCCACCCACTTAATGCTGGATGGATGAGGAAGGCTGAGGACAGGGTGTGGTGGCGCTCACTTGGGAAGGCCTATGTTCAACAGTGGACGTCCGCAGGCTGAAATGATGATGATGATGATGATGATCGCCTTTTCAAGTTTCTGTCAAATATAATCAGTTAGATAACAAATACACAGTGTCGTGGTAGTGGTTGTCATAGCAACTAGTACCTACCTGTATAATTTGTGCGTATGCTAAGTACCCATCTAATAATATGTGCAAACAAGACAAAGAGTACTAATTTTCATAAAGCTAATGCAATGTTTTGATACTTAATAAAATGTTAAATTATTTAATTACCCAAGAAATCAATAGAGCTATACGCTTTATGTTTTGATTACTCCTTGCATATAGATTGTATGGCGAAACCGAATAGAGTTTCGAATCAAAAATCCAACAACTTGTACTTGTCTCACTGATCTGTAAGCCTTTACTGGTAAACTCAACATACATACATTTGTTCTAACTTCAATGATAGTTAGAACAAATGTATGTACTCGTATTTCCAAAAAGAATTAGACTTGGAGTAAGTATATCATGAAGTAGTAACTGATAAAAAAGTAATAGAAGATCCTGGAGCCGTATCGAGTAGCCAGATACTACATCACACACTACTACAGTATATCTACTCTACTTCTACGATTGCTAATGGTACAAAATTCAAAAAATCTACGAGATTGACATAAATGCGAACGAAGTCACTTATCGATGACAGTTACAGATACGCTTTTCTACTACAAACTACAGCTGCTGACTGCTGTAACAGACATCAGTTAAAATCCTATTTCTTTCAGATGTGTAGAAAAATGATTGTTTATTTTAATGATCTCTGAGATAATGGTCTTGTTAATCTCTCACATACATCTACTTACCTACTCGTGAGATTTAAAATATAATTATTATTGTTGCGGGGCCCCCGCTAGCATCTAAATTGGCGACATTAACTGGGAGCTCGAGATGGATTGCTTTCTCCAGGTGAATAATACAGATGTAATCAAGGCGCGCTAAAATATTCGCTCCAGGTATGTACACTGTACAATGTTTCCGCAAAATGAAGGATTTCCTTGTTAACAAGGTAATGCACAGACAAATAATTACGCGAAGAAGGAACTTTGTCTTGCTTGGGGAAAATAAAGGAAAAGAATATCCTCTTTTGTATTTTTTAATTACTTTATAATATAATACCGTACTGTATACTATTATACAAGTTGAAGTTAATTGTTGGGGGTCCCAGATTATCAACCAAAAGCGAGCAAAAAATCACGATCTTGTATGGGAGCTCCCTTTAATCTTTATTTTATTCTATTTTTTAGTACTTATTAGTTATTATAGTGAAAACGGAAATACGCCATAACAAGATAGAGACATCAAGAGATACAGCCTGGTGACAGATGGACGGACGGACGGCGAAGTCTTAGAAATAGGATCCTGGTACGGAACCTAAAAAGTATTGCTTTCAGCACTGGTAGTACCAGACGGACTCTGCAAGAAGAGTTCTACCACCTGACGAAATATCCTTGCCAGTTGAACCTCAAAGATCTCGATTGTCCGTACATTTAATTAGTAAGGACCGTCAGGCCCAAACAGATTTACTGTCGTGATACCTCGTGACGGCGATACGAGTACGAACGTGACTACGCAGTCATGATTCGTGAACTTGTGATTTAATAAAAAAAGTAATGATAGCGGGCATGACTCTTAAAGTGGCCGTTTAAAGGTTAAGTGATTTATTTTAATTAATAGGTACTCTTTATTTGATGCCGCAATTGTAGTAATAGGATACCTACTGGCTTCTACCTACTACCCGTTCACGGAAGCTTTGCCGATGACATCCCCTCCAAGCTCATAGTTCCGCGACCCGTATTCGTCTGATAAAGGACGAGCGCGGAAAGCCATCGGCAAAGCTTCTGCAAACGGGTTATACCTACGAATAGCTGTTCACCTAGTAAAACTGAGTCCAAAGATAGCTATTAGTACGAAAACCTACGTAGTAAATACAGGGGGGTCCTAGGTTTTCATACTAATAGCTTCCAATGAGTACATAGTTAGCAATTAGCTAATCCACGATTTTTCTACGAAAAATTAAGATGTGGCATAACGAGATTGAAGCTTAGGTATATCAATTTTTTAACGGTAATAGAACCATAGGTCATTTTCAATAAGCTGCCTATCCACGTTTTTGCTTACTAAAGATATATACATGTATTAAGACGTAACGAGTACGAAGCGTATGTCGAATATTTATTTTTTGTAGGAAAAAGCGTCGCTTATTGGGAACGACGGTTTAAAGTGGATTTTTCCCTGGGAAAGAAGTAGCTTTATACAGAACGAGAGTTCCTTTTTTTACCAAATACACTGCTCCCTTAAAAGTCCCCCGATATAATCGAGCTCGATAGCCACTTACCTCAGTCAACAAAGGAACAGACAAATTCTCCTCTAATACTTCTGAGGGACGAAAAAATGATTCAATTAATCAAATAGTCATGCCGTGACTCGGAAGTTTCGCTTGATACGAATTGACGACATTATAACTAGGCTTTCCAAACTTATTATTAATTTTTTGGGACTAGGTCAAAAGTATGATAAATATTTTATTTGGAAGAAATAGGATATTTTGGACACGTCAACAACAATATAAAATAAAAAAAAGGTTTACATTCGTGTATTTAAATTAAAAGCCTACGTACAG
The DNA here is from genome assembly GCA_036785405.1 of Coenonympha arcania. NCBI lineage: Eukaryota > Metazoa > Arthropoda > Insecta > Lepidoptera > Nymphalidae > Coenonympha > Coenonympha arcania. The sequence continues at coordinate 8,503,546 of CM072069.1, forward strand.
TATACGACAAACTTCGTGGATATTTGACTTTGATTGCGCACAAGCGAATTTCAGATTATTTTGGTGGTAAGTGCGGGGCGCGTCTGTGTGTTGTCCCCACTAGGTCATTTCATGCTCAAGAAATTTGCCGGTACCTGTACCACCTTCAAAATTGGCATAATATTATTATTTTTTATCATTTAACGTAGTTCCAAGTCAATCCGAGTCTGAACTTATAATTAATTATTATGTAAACTGCAAGGATCCATGGAGGATAGACAAGAAGCCAGAGGATCCATCTGTTGTTAGCATGTTTTTCAGAAGAAATAAATTAATCAGAGCAGAATAATAATATCATTTCTAACTGTACGCGGTTGTCGTATGATTATTCTAGTTGGTAGACACTTAAACAGCTCAAGTCTAAAGAACTGAAAAATTAAGTAGTATTTTTCAGAAAAAAAAATATATTTAGGAAACTTGTTATTACTTTTTATACTTCAATTTGTATGCATGTTTAAGCAACTAATCCTAAATATTCTTTTTCTTTGGCCTTTCATTTTTTCAGATTTCATAGCTAGGTGACACACAACCGAAAAGTAATGAAAGATTTTTCTCTCCAGATTTTCCATATACCAAATTAAAAACAAATCGAGACATTCAATACATTTGGCCACCACAATATGGACCCTATAATTCATCGGAAGCGAATTTCAATTTCACCTAATGCAAATTTAATTCACCCCCTATAGCTCAAGAAGACCCCTAACATTGTTTTTGTTTACGCGTTTTGAAAGGACCCCTCTCTGTAAAAAACACTGCGATTCACCGTTGTATCTAATTACCATTTGAGGGGTGATCTTAAGCTGTTGCCATTAATCTTGATTAATATAAGTTCTTGGCGACTTATCCTTGGCTGAGTTTGTAATAAAACTTGTGCAAATTAGTTTATTTAAGTCTAACGCCCTTGCTGACAAAAAGTTCACAGAGTTACAAAACGAAAGTCACCAAGCTTATTTAGATTGGTGGATGTGGATTGCTAACCTTCAATGGATAATAAAAAATGTTAAATGTCCCATCCGGGATATATTATATATCCCGGACAACAGACACAACTTCACAGAACTCATCGGCACCACATGGACCACACTATCTAAAGAAAGTGGCAAATGATGGAGGAGGCCTACGCCCATAAACGGGTGTCCCAAGAACACACCATAAGTAAATTATAAGTAATTTGTTGTTCTAAATTGTAAAAAGATAAATGAAAGAAAAAAATTGTCATGTACTTAATTAAGGTTTTTGGGAAATAAAAGGCTCAAGTATTTATTAATATTTATTTATTATTAAATGTTCCATCGAAATCAGTATGTGCTGCCTAACTATGTTTTACTGTTATCGTGAAAATTGTAAAAATAAATAACTTCATTCTGGGTTAATTATAAAAATAAATTATTTCAGTGTTTAACAGAAAAACCTAGATAATGAAGAAATTTATAGACGAGAGTAACAAAAACGCCTTTTAACACGATACTATGCATGCTCTCTCATCATTAAAAGGGCTTTCTCTGTCAGAACACGCTAAATTCCTTTTCTGCGTATATGATCACTTTGTTCCGAGGAATGCTTCTACACTCATTGCCCATAAGAACTTACAGGGAAAGACACAACATCGAATGTATATCAAAATGTTTATAACCTTGATTCAGAGAGACAAGAAAACAACAGCTGAGAACCTGTGTTTTGAGCACCTCAAATATCAGTATGGGTGTTTGAAATTTTTTACCATAAAATATTATGGCATAAGATATAAAGGTTTTGCCCATGATAACGCATTGTGGAAAGAAATATGACCAAAGGTATCAAGTTTTCTCATTAAGCAAAACCAAAATATTGTAGAGTAAAATAGTGTTTTTAAGAGTTATTGACACTAGGAATTTGTTTTTCATATCCGGAATTTTATGTTGCATATAAAAAGTTACTTTTCTTTCAATGCATATTTCGTGTCATACAGATATTATTAAGTCTATAAACATAAAGTTAGGTTCTGAATCAGCTTGATAAGACAAGATTCCATACATTCATGGTCAATGTAATGTAAAATGTCCACCAGGCGCACCAAATAAATAAGAAAGTTTTAAAATTCATCACTTAGTTAAACTGCTTTGTAGTTATGCATACTGTATATATACGAGTAGGTATGCATACTGTAGTGTAGTAGATTGTAATGGTATTATATTCTAGTAGGTATTATATGAAACACTCTCGAATGATACGACACTACCAGTCCTTACGATAGCGAAGGAAATTTTAGTATGGAGAAGGATAATTTTCATACGTTTTAGTCCTTACTTATTCTTATCTTTTGTATCTGTTCTCATTCAGATTACTTTATCTCAATGTGTAGGGTCAAAACTTTGAGTTTTCAACTACTACGATCCATCCAACAGATTGAACAGACATTTGAAATAAAGAAGGAGACAAAATAAATTAATTTGATCTTTTGAAGAAATGGGAACATAACTACATACCTAATATAAAAAAATAGAAAAAGTATATTATGTTACTTACTTATTTGACACGTTTACACAGTTAAATTGACCATAATTTTTTATCGATTTGAACTATTTGTGCTGCTAGAATATTCTATGCTTAAGGCTGTAGATCAAGCAAGAAACTATGATATACCAATATAGACGCGCTTGCCATAAATTTATTCTAAGACAGACTAAAGAAATTTTTCTTAACTTTTATCATAAATTTGAAGAAGATGATATTTCTCTCAAAAACAATGGCAAAAAATTTAATATTAAATCAGAATTAATTTTACATTTTTTGCAGACGTGAACGAAACATTAAACCAAATTGGTATTCTGTTAAAAGGAAAACTATTCCTAACGAGTGCCACCGCAAAGTAGAGGTTTTACTGGAAGTTAAAATAAAATGAATAATTCAAAATACATACACCCAAACAAACTTTCCCGACCCGCATTTGAACACAGCTTTGCAAATTGTTGTTTTCACAATTGCGCCACTAAAATGTTTTCAATATTATTTTCTATACTGCATAGGTACCTTTTGTAACTTCAATTTGCTACCACAAAACTTCTGCTTGCATTGATTCTACATAGAGTAAAATAAAGTAGAGTAATTTAATGCTAATGTATCTAAGCCTCAGCAGCATTATGTAACTTAAAACGAAAAAGATAATGTGTATTGTACATAAGTACACTAAGGTTTTATACAAGAATTACAATAGAATAATAATAAAAAACCAAATTTTGTAATGAGTTTGTAATTTTTATGATGTTCATTAAACATGTAACATTTGAACAGGTTTTGTCATTCTATCAACTAAAAGTCAATAGAAAATATATCCATACTAATCTATCGGTCGCAACGTAACCCCTCTAATGTTCAAAACAGGGATCCTATCTGCATTGCCAGGCTCTTATTGCGGCCGCGTAATGTTGTCAACACATTACACCGCACCGGTAATAGAGCCCGATGAAATTTGTTTATTCGACGCTTTAGCTAGGCCATTTTGCTATTTTGTTAACGTTCGCGTTTAACCGTATATAAAATAACCTTTATCGCGCTTGGGGGAGGCTTTATTACATTAAAAAGTATAAAATTTTAAACCATATCGCGACGACAGCTGTTTTGAATTTTTGGACTGTCCGTATTTTAAAATGTTGGTGATACCTAGTACGATTAATATTTTATTGAATTGTTACTATAGGCATGAATATTGCTAAAATATTAAGGTGACGTAAGCGTAAGCTTCCAGCAAAGAGTTAAGGGCAAGAAATCTTCATAAACTCCAAGATAAGAGAAAGTTGAACCTCAAAAGAATTTGAATGATAAGCTTTTATTTAAGTGTGAATTTTTAGTTTTTTTATCTGTACTGTAGATAAAGTTTCTGACCATTCCTTTACCCAAAACCTCATTAGCAACATCCTAGACACGTATTCAGGTAAAAAGAACTTATCGTCTTATTCACTAATGCTTTCCCGAAACACAATAGTTCGGACATCTAATATTTACTCATCTGCGTCACAACTTTCCGGGTATTTTGTTATAATCCTTATCGCAATTTCGCAGGCGTTATGTGGAAGCAGACAAAGAAGTCGTGATAATCTTTGTAGATAAGTTTTAGCTGTTTTTTCCCACACTGCCTCACACTTTCGACGTTATTTTATCAATTTTAACATCCATAGATTTAGCCAGAATACAGTAGGTACAGTATACTTAGTTATCTATTCTTGAAAAATCTTGATAAGCAAGCTTCGGAATGGTTAGATTGTAATTGATTACGGATAGAGTTACCCTGCATAAGTTAGAAATTGGAGCGCCAAAGAAAAAGGTTCGTTAGGTTAATAAAATTAGCAAGGAATAATTATATTATTAGGTAGCATTTTATATTATCTTAGGCTGAGCCTATTGGCAGAATATTTCGTAATGTTAATATTTATAGAGATGCTTTAAATTTTAATGTTTTTTCCGACCTTTTGTGATACTACCGCAAAAGTAAATGGGCTTAGGAGCCAATTTAGTTGCGGTGAGCCGAAATCTGTTTGCGTCAGTCGCCTGTGGTCATAAGCTGGTATATTTGAAGGAACAGTTTTCCATTATATTCCTAACGACTATCTATACGCATATTTCACATTTGCACGAAAACAACTTTCTAGTTAAGCCTCAAATAATATTATTATTATTGGAGGCTCAACTAATTCCATGCTCGTATGACTTGAAAATATTTAATTTTATTTACTGTAAAATCACGAGGTACAAAAAATATTTTTCACAGCACCTTACGATTTTCCACTAGCGAATAAAGACAACAAGCGAAATAAAGATTCCCCACAAGGTCGGTCCAACTTTTAAGTTTGTACTTAATATTTGGTATAACTTTTTTGGTATGAATTGCATTTATATTAAAGTGTTTTCAAAAAAACGGTTATAACACGCACTTTGCGGCCTTTCTTTCTTGCTGATTCGCCGCGTTTAAGCAGGGTGCAAATCGATGGAAACAAATTAATTGCAGCAAATCACGGAATAAAGACGAATGGCGGAATTTAAACGCGATTCAAACAAATTAACTTTGTCGCATTATACGGATCCCGCTGGAGGGAAATTTTATTAAAAAGAAACTCTTACTGCCTATATAATAGAAAAGTATCTTAAAGTAATCAACGTACTTAGAAGTAGGTAATACGACTCAATATTGCGTTTATTGAATGGAAACAGGCGTTATTTTGCGGAAATCCATTATTAATTATTAGCAGGACAGATTAATTTGTTTTGCTATAATCCGTAACTTGAAAAAATTCTGTATGTATACGTATACTTCACAATTTATTTAAATATTTAATTGAGTGACTCTACGATTGATTGAGTTTCGCATTGTGAAGTCAATGTCTCCTGAGGATGTCTCGGTGGCGGGACGAAACGTGCGTCGAAAGAAGTGTTGGAAGAGTTGTGTGGTGTTTTATGTGGGTGGTTTCTGCATATTGGACCAGACTGAATATTTACAAGTAGCGGATTATAAACAACTTAGTCTGAACAAAACAAATTAATATGCCCCGACAATTTGCGTTGTTGAATTTAGCTTACATGTTTTATCAATTTCACGTTTAATGGTTAAACGACAATAATAATTATAAAGATTGCTATTGTAATGAAAGATAATAATGAACTGTCTGAGCATATTAATATAAATAATAAGATCTTTTTGAAAGAAAATTATGTATTGCTTGGTTTTATTATCATTACACTGCATGAAACGAAGCATTGTGAAAGAATAAATTCTTCAGTGAAAGACATGTATGAATCTTTTATTTTAGACTCTATTGCGATAAAATAAGACTTAAAGTGTAACGAGTCAAACTTAAATACGTGTGAATAGCAGTATGACAAGTAAGACATGACTTTTCCATTTTTCTCTCGCTAGAGTACCAATTCCGAAAACATTAGGAGGCGTCGAAACTCGAAACATCGGAATTTGTGACTATAAGTGGAAACTTCGTACAAGAGACAGTAAAATCCAAGTGTTTTAAGATTTTGGGACCGCTCGATTCAGGTGATTTGTGTATGCGGCAGCCATATTAAAGCTCACAGAATTAGGACTTAAAAATTGGTACTAAAAACCGAACAGGATGAAAGATAATTAATCGGTCAAGTGGGAGTCGGACTACGGGTCGCACAAAGGGTTCCGCACAATTATCACGTTTGTTGAATGGAAGCCCCCCCCCCCCCCTTAAAAACTAGTTTTATTTTAATTTTATTAAAGTGAATATATTAATGCTAATAAATATTCTGTGAATATTTCAAGCGTTTACCTGTTGCCATAATCAATATCGAGCAAAAACTAGCAAAAAATGTGTTGTATGGTAGCCCCCTTTTACGTCTATTTTATTCCGTTTTTCAGTATTTGTTGATATAGCGGCAACTCTAACATCGTCCAAGACTCTAACTAACATCTAACTGTCATAGTTGAGATACGGTCTGGTGACTGACGGACGGACGGACGGCCTAACTTATAATTGTGTGAATAACTTATATTTTCACATTATTTTTGTTTATTTGAATTAAAAAAAAAAAAAAAAACTCGAGCAAGTAATATATAGGTCTAAATTGTGGATATTTAAACTGTAGGTTTAACCTAATAACTTTTAACATAAGCAATATTTCTTAAAGAGTAAAACGTACTTCATTGTTACATCTGTAACATTTCTAAAAATTATTAAAATCGGACTACATTTACGGGTCGGAAAACGTTAATATTTTTTGTAAGAAAGCTTACAGCTAGACTCCTCTTAACGTCCCAAGACATCTGAAAATTTTGGTCAATAGACAATTTAGGGGAATCCGCGACGGTTGGCGTACCTATTTATGTAAATGATACGTCATGACTTTCTTCAAGCGTCTTGAATCGTATAATTGAGCTTGAAATTGATGACATTGGTATTCATGGCGTCATTTGCATAGTATATTTCGTCACTAACTAAATAATACAATCGCGTTATCAGAGTCGTCGAGATGAATTAATATTAATTGTGTTTGCTTCTTGTAGGTAAATTATTATTTAATTTTAATTAGATACCTATAGTTGGTAATTTATTTTTCTGCAATCCATGTTGTCGTTTTGTACGTGATTAGAGAAGTGCTTAAACAGTTTTAGTTTTCTTCATTTATTAAATGACATTACAATGGGTATCGAACTATCTACAATAACATTGTGTTATTTTAACAATAACCCAATACCTACTTTATATTTCAAGATGAACATATCTACATAGAAACTAGCGACATCTATCGTCAAATAGCAAGTGCGAAATCAAAATATGAAAGTAAGTACGCTATTTCGTCGTTATTTTGATTCAAGATTTTTATACAACATTGTGATGATTTTCTCATTTGCCCTAATGGATGAAAGAGACAAATACGTAGGGTCGTTTGTTTGTTTCGTCGACGGCCTATAATGAATTGTCCAACCTGCACTAATTAGCGATGTTGGATCCAGTATCTCCCCATGACATTTTTGATGTTATCAGTCCACCTGATTGCAGGTCTGGCAACACTATGTTTCTCAGCGCAAAGTCACCACTTCATTACTTTGGGTTCACATCTTTGTTTATCGGTCATAATTATGTGCTATACGCTCATTTGGTTAGCTCTTACGACACGTTGAGCTAAGTCGGTGACTCTGGACTCTGGTTTATTTACTTCTACGGATCTCCTTATTTTTGATACACAGTAGGCTGCAATGATTTTTACAGAAAAAAATGTTATTGCTGTTTTAACAACAAATAAGTAAATTAAAGATAAAATAAAGAACAAGAAACATGATCTTTTCGGCATTTTTAGGGTTAAAAACTGGATAAATGAGAGTCGGGTACAACTCTCGTATGAATTCGACTCGCATTTGAATTTTTTTTCATTATTTTGATAAGTTGAAAGGTTCTAAAGGTTGGAAGGTAGAGAAAAGTAAAGTCTCAGTGAATATTTGAATGAATTACGTGAAGTTTTACAGACTGTGAATCAAAATTCGTAATAAGTAAGTATTATCGGTTTCATAATAGTTTTGTGTACGAAACTTATTACCTAGTCTTTCATATTTAAGTACATTTAATACAAATATTAGACACACCATTTTACGTCCACTATTCGAAACTCTGTATCAAAAATTTACAGTTATTATACATTACCAATGTGTACGAATTTAATACAACAATAATATTGATAAATAAAATAATATGGAGATAGATGGTGGAAAACATAAAACGCAAAAAAATGTGGCGCTACTTCTCACTAGATGTCTCTGCGCGTACTTAAAGTTTATGAAAGCTTAGTCGGGGTGCGGAGGAGGGTGCGCGGGGAGACTTGCGCGTCCCCACTGCTACGAGTGCTTCCACGAGCTTAACCCTACGACGTGCGGCAGTCACAAGGCAATCGCGCCACGGAGAGGACGTGTGCGCTCTCCGTCGCTCGCGCATACACGCAATAAATATTTAATAACAGAAAACTGTCAAACTGTTACCCCGTACTTACACATGTGCTACAAAACTTTAGCCCCATCGTGTGTGAACTTCGGAGAAATTTTACAACGGACTTTTGTGAAGTGAAATGCTTACAAGTTTTTCTTTAGCGCTAAACTGTGCTACGGACTTTGTTTCGGAAATGGTGATATCGACCCACGGGGAGTGTTTATGAGACATTGAACAGTGAAATGAAATGTCTGTGATAATGTATTATACACCGGCTGTGTTTTTAACGCTCCTGCACGTCGGATGGACCGTGTTGCCCTACGGCTCGGACAAGTGCGTCCCTGTCGCGGACAGGGACGGCCAGGGCAGCGTTATGTGTAAAGTGCGAACTCTCGAAGGGGACGGGAGCAGTATATTATCAGTGAATTCCGAAACGAGTCACCTAAACATCGAGTGCAATCATCTTCTGTTGTTCGAAAGCTCACTTCGGGCTCACTACTTCAACCCCGTGGCGAGTCTTACCGATCTTTCGATAACGAACTGCAAACTTCTCAGTGTGCCCGATAACACTTTTCAAGATCTCAAGAAGCTAAGGCGACTTAAGCTTCGCTCCAAGAACTCGGAGTGGAGTCCTACCAAGAATTTGGAACTAACTTTGAACTCGTTCAATGGATTATCGGAACTGCAGTCGTTGGATTTAGCTCAAAATAACATCAAGTTCGTTCCTTCCGGTGTGTTCTGCTCTCTAGAAAACTTAAACACAGTAAATTTAACACACAATAGAATAAGGACTGTTGGACAAATTGGTTTCGGGCCCGGCTGTGGATCAGGTCTACATACCTTGGATTTGAGTTACAATGAAATTAAGTCGCTGTCCGAAGAATTGGAGTTATTAAAATTAAGAAGTCTTCAACATTTGTATCTGCAACATAACAATATAACAGACATATCAAGTGAAGCTTTTAATGGCCTCGTTTCTATGAGGGTTCTGAACATATCACATAATCGTTTACATACTCTACCAGAAGGGCTATTTGCTTACGCCAGAGAATTACGAGAAATCTACCTCAACGATAATTCCCTCTTTGAACTTGCTCGGGGTATTTTTCACCGGCTCGAACAGTTAATTGTTTTGGACCTGTCTAGTAATCAACTCACAAGCAACCATGTCGACGACGGAACATTCCTTGGATTGATACGCCTAATTGTTTTAAATTTATCTAACAACGCACTTACGAGAATCGATGGGAAGACATTTAAGGATTTATTTTTTCTACAAATATTGAATTTAAGGAACAATTCTATTGGTTACATAGAGGAAAATGCTTTCTTGCCATTATACAATCTTCATACTTTGAACTTGGCTGAGAATCGGCTACACACAATAGACGAGAACTTATTCAACGGACTATTTGTTCTGAGCAAATTGACTCTAAACAACAATTTGCTGGTCAGCATCGATCGAAAAGCGTTTAAAAATTGTTCGGATTTAAAAGAGTTGGACTTAAGTTCTAATCAGTTGTTGGAAGTTCCAGACGCTCTATGGGAACTTCCATTTCTGAAAACCCTAGATTTGGGAGAGAATCAAATATCGGACTTCAAGAACGGATCATTCAAAAACCTCAATCAACTCACAGGATTAAGGCTAATAGACAATCAAATCGGAAATTTGAGCGTTGGAATGTTTTGGGACCTACCTAGTCTGCAAGTTTTGAATATTGCAAAGAACAAAATCCAGTCGATCGAGAGAGGAACATTTATCCGTAATTCGCAACTGGAAGCTATTCGACTGGACGGCAACTTTCTGTCGGATATCAACGGAGTCTTTTCGACATTAGCGAGTCTACTGTGGCTCAACTTGTCGGAGAATCATCTAGTGTGGTTTGATTACGCGTTTGTGCCTAGTAATTTAAAGTGGTTGGACGTTCACGGCAACTTCATTGAGCACCTAGGTAACTATTACAAGTTGCAAGATCAAATCCATATAAAGACACTGGACGTTAGCCATAATAGAATAGTGGAAATATCGCCGATGGCGATACCTAATAGTGTAGAACTGTTGTTTATAAATAATAACTTTTTAAATAATATACATGTGAATACGTTTTTCGATAAAAAGAACTTGACGCGAGTGGACATGTACGCTAACGAAATCGTGCGTTTGGAACTTAATAGTTTGCGCTTATCGACCTTGCCCGCGAATAAGACTTTACCCGAGTTCTACATCGGTGGGAATCCGTTTCAGTGCGACTGTACTATGGAGTGGTTGCCGATTATAAACAATATGACTGCCATGAGGCAGTATCCGCGAGTGATGGACTTGGAAAACGTTTTGTGCAAAATGACGAACACTCGCAGCGGAACTCATGTGCCGTTAACTAATCTTAAGACGTCGGACTTTCTGTGTGAGTATGAGACTCATTGTTTCGCTATCTGTCATTGCTGTGACTACGACGCGTGCGACTGTGAAATGACCTGTCCTCAAAACTGCACCTGCTACCACGACCCGCTGTGGAACACTAACGTCGTTGACTGTTCCGGGCAATCGTCCATGGAAATACCGCACAAGATACCCATGGACGCCACCGAGGTATTTTTAGACGGCAATAACATAAGAGAGTTACAAAATCACGTTTTCATCGGACGACAAAAGATGCGATCTCTGTACGTAAATAATAGCAATGTAGATAGCATACAGAACAGAACTTTTGCCGGTCTCAATGCTTTACAAATACTGCACCTGGGCAACAATAAGCTAAAAGAATTGAAAGGGGACGAGTTCCATCAGTTGAGCAATTTGAAAGAATTATTTTTACAAAATAACCTCATTAGCCATATCGCAAACATATCATTTTTATCATTGAGGTCTTTAGAAGTCTTGCGTCTAGACGGCAATAGATTAGTGGATTTTGGCGTTTGGAGTTTCAATACAAATACTAACTTGAAAGCTCTATCCCTCGGAAACAATCTATGGTCATGCAAATGCCGCTATTTACAAGAGCTAACAGCCTACCTGGCAGAGAATGCACAAAAAATCATCGACATAACCGACGTATGGTGTTGGAACGGAGATGCGAAGCCGCCACAGAAAAAAGAGCTCAATTTAAATGGAACTGCCTGCAGCGATTATTATGCCGATAATTCAGTCGTCGGGAACATGTCTGTGTCGAACTACGTTCCCATGATAGTCTCTACTCTTACCGGCTTTATTTTATTGGCCCTCGTCGTGCTATTTTTATGTAGAGACTCATTGCGAGTTTGGCTGTATACGAACTGTGGCATACGAATTTTCTCTTTCTCTGGCGCATATGAAGAAACGGAAAAGCTTTACGATGCATACGTTTGCTACAGTCCGAAAGACGAAGAATTCGTTGTGCAATCTCTAGCGACTGAACTAGAAAACGGGAATCCCTCGTACCACCTTTGTCTGCATTACAGAGACATTCCACATCACGGCGCACAGTACATGCAATGTGCGCCGCCGGTGGTCGAGGCTGCGGAAGCGTCTAAACGTATAATATTAGTGCTAACGAGAAATTTCATGCAAACTGAGTGGTCTCGCTACGAATTCCGACAAGGTCTCCACGAGGCGTTGAAAGGGTGTATTTTTAAGCTAGTTTTAATAGAAGAATGTTCCGTAGTGGGTGACGCTATGTGCGATCCCGATCTGCGACCTTATCTAAAAACAGGCTCGCGGTTACAATGGGGGCAGAAGAGATTTTGGGAGCGCCTCAGATATATGATGCCGGACTCGTCGCACGCGGGGCATAAGACGCGAACGCATAGCTATAGAAAGAATATAAATACGTACACGTTAGATTCCTCTGTGCCTAATGGAGGGAATCGGACTTTGAACTATCCTGATAAATCGCCCGTGCTGGGCAGCCCTGGGCAGGGAGCGAGCGCGCCTCCGGAGTATAGCATAGAGGTGCGACAATCTCCGTCAGCGGTGCGGCAAACGTCGTCAGTCGCTTACGGGCCGGATGGGAGGCCGATATCCGACCATATTTACTCCTCTATCGACTCCGACTACTCGTCCTTAGAGCAAGGCATGGCTCCGGGCAGGCGGCGAGATCTCAGGCAGTGGCCGCCCCCGCCTGCGCTCGTAGACACGGGCAACTCCGTGCAAGCTTACCTAGTCTAGACGGGCACCTGCCCACTTCCAGTCAAATTGTACATACCTCTAGATCTTAAGAAATAGCAACGCTTGTAAATATTGTAATTATTAATTTTAAGTGCTATACCAAAATTCTATGTAAGTGAACTTACTATTGCCTGTTCGTTATTCTGTGTATAATAGGTTTCGTATTCAAATTTTAAAGACTGCTGTAGCATATAAATATTGTAAATAGCAAAAACAAGTGATCATGCTATAATGAATATCATTAATATGGCGTTATTTATACACTATAAAAATAAAGTGATGAAGATTTATAATGCAGTTTTTCTATTACTATATTCCCCAAACTGTTTACTTAGCCTTATAGTAAAATGATTTTTGTATGGTTAAAAAACATAAAATCCTGTGAAAAACAGGTAGATTAATATAAAAATAACTTATTTACTATGAAATACTAGAGCTCTAATTATAAAATAAAATAAATCTTGATCCTTGTAACAAATTATAAGCTCTTAGCTAGAAAATTATTAGTTCAGTTCAGACAAGCTTAATGTTTCAAATTCTTTATAATAAAAGGATAATTTCTCTAAAGCTTCATCTGAAGTTATCTGCAAGAAAGAAAACTTAATAAAATTTTATCTAAATAGGCTGAACACATTATAGTTAGTTACATACTTTTTGAAAAAAAGACAACAGTTGGATTTTATATTATTTGAATAAATTAAAAGTAAGTAAATGAAAAATTATGATTTATAAGGTATGATGGAAATTAATACAAATTCAAACTCAAACATTACAATCAAACTCCTCTCTTAATTAAATTAAGTACAAAGTTTGTTTTCATTAAATTTAAAATGATTGTTCTAGTAAATGGATATAATAAAACACTATCAATAAAACCATAACTTGAATCTACTTCAAGGCTCAAACGGTAAATACTAATGGCAATTGCTTTATTGAGTACATTATAAATAATTTAGGAAGAGCGTACTGTAACTCATTAATTTTAAATATAATTACTGTTTATCAAAGGGAACTAATAGGTCGCTTACTTACTTTAGGTTACTTACAAACTGGTCTTATTTATGGCTTACAAAACCATATATAAAATCATATTAACAAAATAAATGTCTTCTAGGTCAAAGTTTCCAACCGACATAGTACGTGTACCAGTAAGTATAGTGCATCTAATAATAACTATCTTCCGTTAGAAAAAAACCATGATTTACTTAGGATTAGGTTTTCAATTTAAAGTTTCTAGGCAAGGAAGGAAATGATTGCTGTTTACGCAAAGTTATTATTGAGGATATTGTTAGTAATTACTTTAAAAGTAATCAAAAGGCCGTTTCTAAATCACTTTTTCGTTTGTGTGCAAGTTATTTCCTTAATTATTTATTACATTTGCTCTTTATATTGCAGTAAAATTATAAATAAATCTTTATAGAAACACACTTTTGCATTTATACTTAATTAAAATTATATACGTGTTCAAGACTGCATAAGATAAATGCGACGGTGTAAAATATGCATATTAACAATTTGATTTTACAATAATGTATGTGTCATTTATGTTTAACTTAAATAAAATTCTTGTGCACAACTCTTGAGAAACCATATTTCATACCCCTAAGTGAGCGATAATTTATATGCAAAACCAACGTTTTCCGGGTCAGCTAGTATTATGAATATATCTTCAGTTCTCTCTTCATAACTCCAGTTTCTGGCTAAATTTCAACGTTTGTAAAGTCGTGATATTTAAAATAACAAATTAAGGGCCTGTTTCACAATCACCAGATAAACTTTATCTAGTGAGTATATTTGACGTTGTGACAATTTTTGTATTGAGAATCTGTCAGAATGTCAAGTTTATTCGTTAGACAAAGTTTATCTGGCTGTTGCGAAACAGGCTCTAAAACTCTACGAGCTACGTTCCTCCTCCCATCACGCCCATTTAACTCCATAATTTCTAAAACCATTCCGTCAATGTAGAAAGAGATTAGTCCCAATATGTTTTTTCCTTGCGTCCGTAAAACCGGACGCCGTATCCGGCCAAGCGCGTGACCAGCGTCTCTAGCCCGCCGGCTTAATACAAACTTAGGTAGGTACTGCTGCTTGAATACTAAGTTATTTTACTTGACTAGCTTTTACACGTGACTACACTCGTGTGGGACTAGAGACTGTTCAATTATATCTTGATGTGACTTCAGACTTTCCTTCACCAATTATTCAAAATCACACATATAAGTATACAGGGTGTCCCATGGCAATACCACATGTAGTGGAAGTACCTTAAATATTGTAGACTAGCTGACCCGGCAAACGTTGTTTTGCCTTATTAATTATGTCTCACTTATTAAGCTTACTGCGAAGAACCAATTCATTGTGACGATTATATAGAATAATATTTCGAGTTTTTTGATATGATATACCTATGATTTCAGCTATCTCAACGGCCCCCAGTATCAATGAAACAAATTAATAAAGTAGAATCTCTCCATCGTCTACAATCGTTAAAAAATGGTCAGAAGAATTGACGCACTGAAGATCAGAGAAGCTAAACATATGGCATTGCTTCAATGCCATATGTTTAGCTTCTCTGATTCTCTGACCTTACAATATATCTATGGAAAAACCTGGTATAATAATTATTAAAAAAAACGTGAAAAAATTTGACAGCAATGAAATGTTTACTTAGCAACGCCATTAAATCAATTTATTAATTTTATTTTTATTTTGAAAATACTCGATAATCATAATTCTCCACATATAAGTCGACGACTCGGATCGAGTATTTTTTTACGCTCTTTCATTTTATGTGCGATTCGTTTGATTCTGTTTATTTTGTTTATATCAAAGTTTTCTGCATATTCCGTGTTTCAAGCTATTTGGACAAATACTGAGGGTTATTATGCCTATTTTTTCTGAACTACAAAACCGATGACTTTGAAATATTTACAGAACAATCTTTAATGTATCCCCTTTCTAACAAAAAAAGAATGAATGAAATCGAACCACGCGTTAATGATTTACAACTCAGTATACATTTTAACTTTTATCCCCTCTCCTAAGGGAACCATGCTGAATTTCGGGATAAAAAGTATCCTATGTCCTTCCTCGTAGTATGAACTCAAGTCATACCAAGTTTCATTGGAATTCATTCAGTAGTTTCGGCGTGATGCGCGGCCGTGATACAGAAAGACAGACAGACAGACAGACAAAAATGAAAAAAAATACAGTTTTGGGTTCAGAACCGATTTAAGAGTGCCCTCAAAAAAAAATTTTCAAAATATCTTTAATGTACAGAATTTGACCTGTTACAGATTTATTATCTAAATATATATATATAAAAGAAGACACTGACTGACTGACTGACTGACTGACATATCAACGCACAGCCCAAACCGCTGGGTCTAGAGACTTCGAATTTGGCACACAGGTTCCTTATGAGGTCTAGGGGTGCACTAAGAAAGGATTTTTCAAAATTCCCCCCTTAAGGGGTGAAACGGGGCTCCAAAGTTCGTATTTTATCAAGCTTTGATACTCCTTCACGCCGCAACTACTGAACCGATTTGGCTCAAATTTGAAATGGCGATATATTGCATCTTGGGTTAACACATAAGCTACTTTTCATCCCGGGAAAATCCATGGTTCCCGTGGGATTAGTTAAAAATTGAAATTCACGCGGAAAAAATCTTCACGCCGTAAGTACAAGATCGATTTGGCTGAAATTTGGAATGGAGATAGATGATATCCTGGGTTAGTAAAAAGGCTACGTTTTACCCCGGAAAAATCCATGGTTTTTGCGGGAAAACTGAAAAATTGATATTCACGCGCGAAAAATACTACTTTACGCTGCACTTACTGACCTGATATGACAGAAATTCGGAAAGAAGATGGATTTTATCCTGGATTAATACATAGGCTACTTTTCATCCCGGAAAATTTCATGGTATATCAAAGAAGATACTGACTCACTCACTCACTGACATATCAACGCACAGCCCAAACCGCTGGGTCTAGAGACTTCAAATTTGGCACACAGGTTCCTTATGAGGGCTAGGGGTACACTACGAAAGGATTTTTCAAAATTCCCCCCTTAAGGGGTGAAACGGGGCTCCAAAGTTCGTATTTTATCAAGCTTCGATACTCCTTGACGCCGCAACTACCGAACCGATTTGGCTCAAATTTGAAATGGCGATATATTGCATCTTGGGTTAACAAATAAGCTACTTTTCATCCCGGGAAAATCCATGGTTCCCGTGGGATTAGTTAAAAACCGAAATTCACGCGGAAAAAAATCTTCACGCCGCAAGTACAAGACTGATTTGGCTGAAATTTGGAATGGTGATAGATGGTATCCTGGGTTAATAAAACAGCTACTTCTTATCCCGGAAAATTCCATGGTTTTCGCGGGAAAACTGAAAAATTTATATTGACGCGCCAAAAATACTACTTTACGCTGCACTTACTGAACTGATATGACTGAAATTCGGAAAGGAGATGGATTTTATCCTGGACTAATACATAGGCTACTTTTCATCCCGGAAAATTTCATGGGTTCCATGATAATAGTGATAGATAATATGCCTTCATGCCGTAATTACTGAACTGATTTGGAAAAGAGATAGATTATACCCTGGATTAATACTAAGGCTACTTTTTATCCCGGAAAAATCCATGGTTCCTTCGGGAACAGTGAAAAACAGATATCCACGCGGGAAATAATATTCCTTCACGCCGTAATTGCTGAACTGATTTGGCTGAAAATTAGAATAGAGAAGGCTATTTTTTATCCCGGGAAAATCAATGAATGATATCCCGCGTGAATATTTGATTTTCACTATTCCAGCGGGAGAAATACTCATTCACGCTTCAACTATTGAAAATTTTTGGCTGAAATATAAAATGGAGATAGATTTCGCTCTAAATTAACACAAAGGTTACTTTTTATTCCGGAAAAATCGACGTAAGAACAGGGAAAACTTAAATTTACGCGGGCGAAGCCGCGGGTATCTGCTAGTAAGTATATATAGAAGATTTCATACATTGTTTTTGCAATTGAAATGAAGTCTTCTTTCAGCGAAATACTCTATCTACAATATTCAAAGTAGTTCTCCTCCATGTGGCATCGCCGTGGGACGCCCTGTATATTACTAGCTGACCCGGCAAACGTTGTTTTTTCATTAGGGCTATAAAAACAGCTTACGGCCTACTCGCAGACCTACCGAACATACACAGAAAATTTCATAACAATCGAGTCGGTCGAGCTTTTTTGGAAGAGTTTAGTAACAAACACTGACACGAGAATTTTATGTAGTGCATATAACTATGTATGCATTAAGATGGCGAAATATTGTATGTTGTGTGTGGTGGTGCCTGGTGTGTGTGTATGTTTGTACATAGAAACTAAAACCACTAAAACAACGATGTATCAGGCTTCATACCCGACAAAAATTCTCTTAAACCTTAGATTTCCTGTAAAAGTTGTACATAATTTTGACAAACCTTTATTTTTCGACGCTAAATTGGCCTCCACATTAGTAGTTGCTTTAATTTGTACTAAGAACTTTATTATTTGAGCTATCAAATAATTATTTAATTTAGTCTATGTGAAACAGATTTACATAACACGTTGCTTGCTCATGTACTGGAAAGAGCTTCCGTGGAGTTTAGGCAGGTTATTCGCACACAAACATTACATGCTTTTTACAGTTTTAATTTTATAACTTTAGGATAATTTAAACTGTATGAACAGTTAAGCCAATTCTAATGTTTTGAGCAAATGAACCTCTTTTATCATTATAAAGCTAAAAATTAAAATTAATCTGGGTAAGATCACGTTTAATTCAGACATCATAAACTTAGATAACAATCAGCAATTCAAATGTTGCAGAGTTGATGTTTAATTTTTCTGCTAAGTTACTAATAAGTAAACTATAATTTTGTGTATTATAGACATCTACTAATAACCTTCCAGCTAGCAGAGCGGCCAGGCTAGCGACTAGCGTACGGACCTAAGTAAGTATACCTATTTTACATTTTTGTAATAAAATGATACAAACGTCCGCTTACGGTTTAGTAGTTACGGATAAGTTTAGTATTCATTTAATACTACACTTCATAACTGCTAACCGATCTGACTGAAATTTGAAATGGAGATAAATTGTACCTCATATTAACACATTGTCCCGTAATATATATTATGGTTCCCGTGGGCTTCGTAAAAACCCGAATTTTACGCAGACGGAGTTGCGGGAAAGACTAGGTTAAAATCATAACAATCCATTCTAAGTGTGTGTTTTAAAATTCTTCGAATTAAATACTTTTCATCGTCTTTTTAGCTACTTTTCATGTTTTCATATAGTTTTTGTCCTATCTGATAAACCATAATTTAATATCCTAATGGTTATTATACTCGACGCTAAATTGTGAAGTTTTTTATAACGTTTCTTAGTACGTATACGATTAATGCTAATTAATTGTGAATATTATTCAAATTTAATTATTGTTTTCAACATTAGTGCGATTTTAATTGTATTATTTGGATAGGTAAGTATTAATTTTTTCTATAGGTAACTGTCGTAACCACTTGTAGTACTTAATATTAATTTGTAGTTATCACCATACATATGCGATAAATATCATATTGACGTTTTACAAGAGCCTGTACGTTAGGCCTATGTGAAATAAAGATATTTTGAATTTGAATTTGCTTTATTCGATTTGTATTATAATATATATGTTATTACCGCGACTGCACTTGTGTGGCTGTTATCTAACTCTATTTTTACTAAAATCGGTTCAGTACTTGCGGCAACGAACAACCAAATATAAAAACCGCGATGGGCTACCTATTGCCCGCGGCTTAACTTGTCTTAACCATGAATTTTTCGGAGATAAAAAAGTAGCCTACGTGTTACTCTATCTACTTTGCGTTTGCTGAAGCATAGAAATTCAGCAAAATTGGTTATACTTTTAACGCCAATGAGTAACAAAGATAAATACACTGTTGAGTGATTGTTTTAATAAAATTGCTATAGATAGATACTTCAATCCTCGATGACGCGCCCCACTCTATATTACTCTTATGATATACGAATAGAATGAAACACAAGCGATTTTGACAGAGTGGGGCGCGTCTTCGTGGATTGAAATATCTATAATACCTGATGATGGCTAACAAGAGTCAGTCAAATGTTGTTCAAGACATTATATTATGGTACGGGACTCTATGCGCTAATGTAACTCGCACTGGTAAATGGCATAATTTATAAAGTTCAATAGCATAGGTGCTTCTTGAAACATCAATGATTCATAGTTATTGAACTTCAAAGGTGGCTTTGAACATGAATGAAATAGTAATTGTATTAGAACTGTGATCAGACAAATCGTTTATTGGCTACAATTTAGTTTTACTACAAACTACTGATTAGTTGATTATTTATTGGTAAAGATTGTTTATTAGCTGTAAATTTATATTCATGTTTCATTAAAACTATACTTAGGGATTGCTCGTAATATAGTATCGTTTTTAACAAAAAGTTATCAAATATAGCTTTTTCTTAAAAACGAACACTATATTACGAGCACTCCCTGAGAGTGTTTCGGGGGCTTTTTTTATCAGTGCAAAGCGTGTTAGAACCTTTGAAAGCTAAAATCTAATAGTGCCAAAAAAGACAAACATTGTTTTACAGTTTCTTAGATGCAAAGGTTGGTTACAGGTCAAGTTGATAGATATGTATATTAGTCGAAATTTAAAACTCTTTGACCTTAACTAGTCACTTTACAAGATGTCTGATGTTCGAATCGGCCTACATCACAACGCATACATAGGTACGGAACATGGCCCGTGCTGTGACTGACAATGATGTGACGTCATGATTTATGTCTCTGCAACCGGCTAGAGTTATACCTATCTATGTACTTAGTACTAACTACATTTCGTCGTTAACACGTGTATGGCTGCCGTTATAATAATGTCACAGATTGACGACCTAGCGCAGTTGGTGCTTTTGGTGGTGGGATGTACCAGGTTCTGTCTTCGTTATGGGTCAGTTGTTTTGTTTTTGCACCTCACTCAAAAAATACTTACCCTTACTCTATAATAATATGACAAGTTCAACTGCAGACCACGAGGTCTTGAGTTAAATCCCCATGACGGGCCGATTAAATAAATATTGGATTTTTCTATCAGAAAATACTTAGTACTGCCTGGAGTTTGCTAATTGACGGTGTTTCACCTCCGTGCCTTGGAAAGTACGTTAAACCATCGGTTCTACACCTGATCTATTTTCGGTCATAGCAGAGCTGCAGCAGCTATTCTTCCATCGGATTATGATTTATGAGAGAGAGGGAATAGAAGGTGCACCTCTGTTTGTGCATCCACGCTGATGAAAAATCTCGGCAGCGATTGACCACAGTGGCCTTATTGGTATGTAGTAGGTATTACATATTTATGACAAGTACGAACTCGATTGCATTTTCTTACCTGGGGTCTGACTGCGTAAGAAAAACGTATTGATCGTTATCGTTAAGAAATTTTAAACCAATCAGGTGGCAGAATTGGCAAACGATTACGATAATGATGAGTACGTTTTTCTTACACAGCCTATTTACTGATATACATATGTGGTAGGTACTTACTGAGTAAATGAGGATGCAGCCGAAGATTTGATCTTACAATTTTGGTAGGGCAGCATTGTAGGTACCAGAACCACCCAGAACTCATAATAACAAGGTTGTACATCTTTACCGGTATAGTGATCACCCAGCTACAGCCGAAGTCATCCACCAAAAACACGTACCTAAGGCCTTGCACTGCATCAAAAAGTTCATGGATCTATACTACAGTTAACTGTACTGTACATTTGCTAAACGGTGGCGCTAAAGCTGTAATGTTGTTGTTATTCAGAACGGCTGAGCTTTCCGTTTATGACGTCACGGGATGAACGTTAGCAGGATGTAAATTGTTATTATGCAATTTGCTTTTCGCATTTATATTCGGAATACCTATCCTATAGGCAATTATTAATGTATTCGTTCCAACTTTCACATCCCCTTGTAGGTACTTACCTACCACAGTGTCTGCCATCTAAGCATAATTAAATAAATTTATTAACTGCGGGCGGACTAATAAAAGTGTACTGATCTGTGGCGTGGACCGCGGTCAATAGATAATACTGTGGACGGCTTACTACATACGCGGTTGGTGTCAAAACAAAAATCTTTGACACCAATAAATTGGCGACATTTTTTCCTGCGGTTCGCCGGGTCCTGGGTATAAATTATGTATATTCTTTATTCTGTCTTCTTGGTTTTTAAAACGCAAAATAAAAAATGTTATGGCTGTCCACTTGTAATTCAATCCGAGAGTTAACCAGCCAGCTTTTTGCCAAACACCTACCTATGTGATTGTCGATTGTTCGAAAGGCACTTTATTATTCACACAAAGGTGCTACTGAGTGCTTTATAAAATTAATTTACCTTTTACAGACACTTAATATTTCATACACTCTACTATAATTAGTAGCGACGAACTCTATTTTATTTGAATTTCTTAGAGGATAATGATGACTTTTAATATATCTGTGTGCCAAATAGTCTGACCCGTTCTTTTATACATGTCTTGACAGTTCTAGACCAATTTTCTAGGAATAGTCAGCCATGTTTAGGACCTTGGTGGAAGTGCTTTTGACCAACTGATGAAAAGGCAATTCTGTTCTTTGGTAACGTATAGCAGTAATAATAACTACCGTAAACACGTCCCACAAACGTAATAAATTCAAATATATTATATCATACAAGTTCTTTTAATATTGTGATAATCATGTCATTCGCAGATTATTTAATATAGAATTAATAAAATATCCATAAATTTATTAGATAATACACGTTCACGCCTATTTATAGATGGACACAAAACTCGTAAAAAGAATATTGACCGCCAAATCCATCGAGGTCACGCTAATTCGGAATGATAATATCAATATTAAAGCTATATTTATCACGAAAAACAATCTCATGTTCTCACATTAATCTAGGTTTTAATTCATTTTTATGAAATAAAAATAATACAAAAACTATGTGTTCAATTTTTATTCGTTACACGAGTAGGCTTGATATTCATTCTAAGTACTATAGGTACCTACCTAAGTTTTTGATATCATGTACCTAACTAGTATGTAAATTTATATGAGAAGTAGGTAACTGTTTTGTAAACTTATATGAGAAGTAACAGTTTTGTCATAAAAATAAGTTAAAATATATGCCATAAAATAGCAGAGGATGCTAATTATTTTAGGTGATATAGGTATATAGCTGTGTCTATTTCAAGATCAGACTGGATACAGAAGTTATTAATTACATTACATTACATTAATACCTACATACTTAGATATTAATTACATCATTACTCTCTAACTAATAACGTCCAAAAAGCATTAGTGTTTTTTTACTCTATAGAAACATTTTAGTACTTGTCTGCGATCTCACCTGATGGTAAGTGATGATGCAGCCTAAGATGTTATCGTACTAAATTGGAAGGGTAAGTAAATTTACCTTAACGGTTTCTACAAGCATCGCACCGGAACGCTAAATCGCTTGGCGGTGCGTCTTTGCTCGTAGGGGTGGTTACTAGCCACGGCCGAAGCCTCCCACCAGACCAGACCTGAGGCAATTTATTTTTAGAAATTATAAAATTCCAAAGTGGTCCGTGGCGGGAATCGAACCCGCAACCTTCCACTTGATTCCGAGCGCGCCGCCACTGCGCCAGGGAGGTTTTTTTCGGTAGTTTGTCCTTGATGTACAGATGTTGAATGATAAAAACAATCGGTACGAAGTATGAAAATTCATTTTATTCTTGTGATTATGTTTTATCATTCAAACTATAGCTTTTTCGTATATGCCAATTGCCAAGAAAGTATATTATATTAAGTGTATTCAAATGTGAGAGTGATTCATAATGGATTAATGAATTCCATAGAGCAATTACTCCAAATAAAAATCTCATGTCATCAGACTAAGTTACGTTTAGCGTGCAAATTGCTCGTGCTTTCACTTCGCGGTTTTGAAAATTATGACAATTTATTATTAACTTAAGAGTGAACTAGCGACTTGTTGCGCGACGAAATGTTGCTAGTCGTTTCAATTCTGTGTGCGCGTGACGTGTGCATGCAGCTGTGGAAGTAGTATACATGAAGGAAGATGTGAATGTGTGTAATTCCACAGGAGTATCCAGTTATCCACACCAAATGTTATATTACAAACTCATTGCTTTTTTACAGCCACGCTTACCTATAACATAAAACTATCGAGAGGGGGAGGAGCCGTCAGACTTCTACTGTCAACAACAGCCATAATAGTTCATCTATTCTATGTATTTAATATTTAAACGATACGATTACTATTAGAGCAAATTTTTAAAAATATAAGCCAAATCAAATTGACAAATTAACCATGTGACTTATAGATGATAACAGTAATTCTCAAACATTTCTTAAATTTCGTTCGATCGTTTTAATAGTAAAATAGAATAGATAAGTAACACGGCTACGGCTGTAGGAGAAATGCCTTTTTTAATATTATTGGGGCTTCATTTAAATAATAGAGAAGGAACATGAGCAATAGAAGTCGCTAGTATGATTCGGGCCTTGAAAATCCCCAAATCGGACACGCACCAGTAGGGAGATAGTGTCTCTAATATTATGCTTTCACTCGCTCTTAATATCACACGTTTTGTACTTTCATTAAGTAATTGCGGCGACCTTTCACATAAACGCTTCTTTATTTTATTATGCGTGAATGTCAATGATTTATGATGATGTTGCTACTTGCTTCTATTTTTGTATCGTTTGGTTTTATTATTCAAATAGGCAAAAAAAACTCTGAATAAATAAACATTGACGGCTTTATTAGAATTAAGACTTCCGTGAGTAGACATAATAATTTTACTGAAAAAACGGCTAAAACTCACTATGACTTGGTCAGGATCGCCCGACCAGTTTCGGACCCATCAGGGGTCCTTCTTCAGCGCAACGCGCGCTGCGAAGGCGGTGGCTGCGGCGCGCGGGGAGGTGACACCTCACCCGCCTCTGACTCCTGAACATCTTGTCCATCACAATCTTGAAACTTCATACACGCCGAACTAATGGTGTCTAACTCGTGACCCATAGATGTTTGGCGAGGCGATTATTACCTACAGGTTGATGGTGTGGCTATGGGCTCGCCTATAGCGCCGGTGGCGGCGAATATATTCATGGAATGGTTGGAAAATGGGTTCATAAATAGGATGCCTTCAAAACCTCGCTGTTGGTTACGTTACGTGGATGATGTGTTTGCCATTGTGAACAAAAACGACCTGGCTATTGTATTACAGAACATAAATAGTTTACATAGTAAGATACGGTTCACCATGGAAGAAGAGAGCCAGGGAAGGTTGCCGTTTTTAGACGTGATGGTTATAAGAGAACCCGGAGGAGGTTTGAGTACTACGGTCTACCGTAAACCTACTCATACTAATAAATATTTACATGCGAGTTCTCACCACCATCCGGCTCATTTATCATCTGTGCCGAGAAGTCTAATTAATCGGGCCTTATGTTTGTGCGATCCACCTTACGTAGATGACGAGCTAAAGCAGGTGAGGCAAGTTTTGGAGCACAATGGGTACAGTTGGCGCCAAAGTGTGCGGGTTGCCCATAATACCTCTAGACCGAAATCTATGGCCGTTGAACGTTCGCCAGCCTATCTTACTTATATCAAGGGGGTAACGGATCAGATAAGTCATCTTCTGAGACGCAAATATGACATAGGCACTAGGTTCCGTCCATCCGGAAAAATTCGAGATATTTTGCGTTCCCCCAAAGATAGTGATCCCCTGAGCGTACCTGGCGTATACAAGATTCCTTGTGACTGCGGGAAGAGCTACATTGGCGAGACTCGTCGTAACATCCAGACAAGGATTTTGGAACATATACGCAGTGTAAAGAAAGTGGACACAAATGGGTCAGCAATAGCGGAACATGTCCAGAATTCGGATGTTTCTCACTACATTCGTTTTGACAAGGCCTCCGTGTTGTCCAGGGAAAAACTTGTAGTACCTCGTAAGATTCGTGAGGCCATTGAGATTTATAGACATCCGAATTTTAATCGGGACACCGGTTGGGCGTTGCACCCGGCGTGGAAACCACTTATTCAGTGCAGGACTGAAACATCTATGGGTCACGAGTTAGACACCATTAGTTCGGCGTGTATGAAGTTTCAAGATTGTGATGGACAAGATGTTCAGGAGTCAGAGGCGGGTGAGGTGTCACCTCCCCGCGCGCCGCAGCCACCGCCTTCGCAGCGCGCGTTGCGCGCGGCGCGTCGTGCCAGCCGCGTTTCAGCAGTATAGCTCGGGCGTCCGCGCGTGCACTATGCCCCTGAAGAAGGACCCCTGATGGGTCCGAAACTGGTCGGGCGATCCTGACCAAGTCATAGTGAGTTTTAGCCGTTTTTTCAGTAAAATTGATGGCTTTGATACGAGATTACAGATTTAACAAGAGATAGCATACACGTGTTTTTTTTTTCAATTTGGATAGATTGAAAAACTGGCATTTTGGCAATAAACTTGTGTACATAAGTATCTGCTAAATTAATCTGTGATTAAGATTAATTTCGTCTTAACAGTTGATCTAAATTCAAAACTAAATAAAATACTAAGAAACATACAAATTTTACTTTACTATTGAGAATGGGTCTTGATTGTACGGAACTCTCAGTGCGCGAGCCCGACTCGCACTTGACCAATTTTAGTATTTTTTTTATTAAAGCGGCAACAGAAATAAATCATCTTTGAAAATTCTGTAGCTATCACGGTTCACGAGATACAGCTTGGTGACAGACGGGCAGACGGCAAAGTCTTAGTAATAGTTTTTACCCTTTGGGTACGGGACCCTAAACAGACTAGCTATCTGCGACAGATCAAAACTGATAACTGATTTTATAGGTAACTAATCAAATGCAGACAACGGGTTAGATTAAATTCAATATGGTTTCCTGTAATCGATAAATCTGATCGGTGTTCATCACGACCGACGCAAGATGGGCTTTGAACACGAATGCATTAGACATATACCCTGGACAAGGCGAACGGCGCGAAAAAATGTTGCCAGTTTATCGGTGCCAAAAATGCTTGGTTCGCCCCACCAACAGTAAGGCCACGCCGTAGTTCGCTCAGCAGCCACATATAGAATTTTGACAGAATGGTGCTACTGTTTGCTTGTACGAAAAAGGTTTACGTAAATCGATCGGATGCCCATATCCTGAGTTTTCTCTTATCAGTTGAAAGAATATCGTCACATATTTTCGCTACGTCAACGCCCGACTTTAACAATAATGTCCATAAAATCCATCGTACGGGTCTCTGAAAAAAAAGAGAAAGCCGCTCTTCTAATGACCCGTTTCTTAGAACATTACGTCTTATTTAAGACACAACAAAAAAAGTAAACAGCTCGCATCGTGAAAGCATAAAGCGAAATGGGTCATAAAGACCACGGCCGGCCGAAACCTAAAGACAAAAGTCCCAGCTACCGGGGGTTATAAATGTTATAACGTTAAAATGTTAAAATATTTGGGCACGTTGTAAGATGTCCCCAAATTTATTGCGACATTGTAACGCACTTTTTTCTTATCCGTTGAGTTTTGACAGCAAGACAATGGTAATTCTAGCTTCTGTTCCATAATAATGAGCGAGGGGACAGTAGCCTGCGATGCTTCAAAGGCCGTATTGTAATTTTATACTTGTTTTGCATTACTGGGGCCTTTGTCGTCTTAGTTTTAAGACGTTGCAATTAAGGACTTAACAGTAAATGAAAACTCATTCGGGTCTGTTTACCCGGAATATTGGACGGCCGGGACAAAAATGTCTTCGTAGTGAAGTCCCAATCACGTTCAAAAATAATAATATACATTTAAGAAAAATAATTTAAAGCAAAATCTTAGACATGTTTTTCTTTAATTATTCTTTTTCTTTAATATAATATCTTTAAATGTCGCATATTTCGGTATTTTTTAAAATTATTAGTCGTCAATATTTTTCAATTAGATTATTTATTCGGACCCTAGGTGATATTAGTATATTGTTTGCTATTTAAGGGTTATCATGTTTACGCTTTTTTCATGTCGATATTATTATTAAACTCAATGGAGTTTCAAAATGTGCCACCACGTTGTCAGTATAAAGTTTGTAAGTACGAGTATCACGGTTCCAGAGATACAGCCTGGTGAAAGATGGACAGATGGACAGCGAAGTGTTAGTAATAGGGTCCTGTTTTTATTATTTGAGCACGAAACCCTAAAAATTAGCAAAAAATTCACACTGAAACAAAGCAAGTTTTAAAACAAACACCGATTTCCGTACATGAAAGAGAGCGCCGCCGAAAACGCGACAAAAAATAAGACAAAAACGTAAAGAAGGGTTTGTTTTAATCGGTTTTTTACTTGTCGGCACATTACACATGCGTCCGACGGAGCAGAACGACCAATGCATTCAGCCCGCGTCCACATACGATGCGAGGTTTACGCCTTTATGGCCCAGTAGCGAACTGCGTGACGTCCTTTATGCTGTATTGTTTGAACTAACATCCCCTTTATACCCATTCATAGGAATGTACGCGACACTTCGTTGTCAATCTCTCGATGGATTGCATGGTATCTAATTAAAAATGTAAGGAATTTTTAGTTTTGAGTATAGGCACCAACGATATTTTTAAAATATTTCATTTGGTATGCAAAGAGAGAACATGATTTTAATAAAACAAAATGTAATTTACAGTAATTATTATCATTTGTGAAAACAGTTAAATTTTACCAAGAAATAAAAGTTACTTGTTCCAAATTGTGCATGAAACCTTTAATACAAATTCCAAAAAGTATCTTTATGTGTGTTTCCAAATTAAAGCACTTATAATTGAAACTTGATCTGTAATTTCGAATGTAAATGACTGTCAATATTACAATTCCATATTTTCTTTTTATCTGCAATTAAATATAATAAGCCCGTGTGAAAAATTGCAAAGAATGTTGCCACTGTAGTTGCAGCTGAACGCTTAATAACGTGCAAAAAGTATGAGCTAGCCCTTGTTAAATGTTGTTAAATGTATTAAAAGTACATTGACATATCTAATTGGCTTCTTTGCGGCATCGTACCGGAACGCTGAATATCTTGGTAAAACTGCTGTTTGATTAATTAATTGCTAGTTATTAAAATAACATTGAAAAAAATTGTTTTTCATTAAATAGGTTTAAAAGATGTATCGTACTAATAGAGACAAGAAGTTTTGTAATATACCTACCTACTTACGTGCAAGTAAAATATTAGTAAGATATAGATC